>CM033736.1:52851480-54324510 GCA_019671005.1 Hibiscus mutabilis | reverse complement strand
TCGGATATTAGCCACCCAAATAGAATGTCTCCTGAAATATCTAAAATGAACCCATGGAGTCCAAATGGATCCGTTTTCATTAACTACTCTCAAGAAAAGCTTTAACATGGCAGTCCTTTTCCAGCCCTCAATAGTTCTTAAACCCAATCCACCTTTATCCTTCGGTCTACATTGGACCAGCCGATCGTATGGATCAACTAGGTGGGTTCGGGGTCTGACCAAAAGAAATCTCGAATGCTCAATGAAATGGATTTCAAGATCTTCTCCGGAAGCCTGAAAGCGGACGACCAATAGATGTGAAGGCTTACAAGCACTGAGGAGATGAGCTCCATTCTTCCGGCATATGACAGCAGCCTTCTTTTCCAATTGCTAATTCGGCGATTGAACTTGTCCAAGAGGGGGAGACAGCCGGAGTGTCTCAATCTGGTAGATACTAGGGCAGCCCCTGTATTTTAGAGAGAGCTGCGCCTCAACGCATTTCGGGAGAACCAGCTAGCTCTGGGTTCGAGTGGCATTTCACCCAACTGGTCGTGATATGCTTTCCTGAAGTATTATATGCAAGTATGTATTTTTATAGCATGCTTTCTGGTTACAATTACTGAAATGTATACCTATCAAATGATTCATCAAGTGATTCTTGATATTACTGTTTACTACATAAACTGTTTTAATTGGGTTTACTGGGAAAGTGATTGGAGACCCTCAGGTACAGCTCTGATCCAGCTGTGCCTCCAGGTAGGCTTTGTGCCTCTAGATAGGCTTCGTGCCTCCAGTTAGGCCTCCTACGCCTTCGGGCCTAGGACCAGCCTCCAGTTATGGGGAAATTACATATTGGTGTTCGGTTGGAGGGTAGATAGGTTAAAGGAATCCGATCAAGGATTTATGACCGATATCAGTTTGAAAGTTCCCTTTTTGCATCACACGTGGAGTACGGTACGTACCCGCATATTTTATAATCGAATTCATAAAATATTTTTCGGATATCAGTTTTATGTTTAAGCGAAAGTTTTGAAAATGATGTTTTAAACAGAATTTTTGTTTTACAGATTTAAATGTATTTAAAGAGTTTCTCATGTTTTTCTGTGGGTCGCTCCGGTGACCCGAATGTGACCTCCTAGATTTAGGTATATCGCATAGCCGGGTTTAGGGGATTACATTGCCGCATATCAAATTCCTAACAAATTGTTGATGTCAAATGGAATATTCATTTATGACAAGTTGGATAAATATGTGAAGAGTGGGGCAAAAGTTGTCCTCTCTCGGTTGGCTACTGTTGATTCGGCAACACAGGTCTGAGATTTTGCCTTGATCGTAAACATTGCATTTTTATTTCTTTAAACATGTCTCTTTAACTGTTAAGAACTAACACAACCTTTACAAAGCACTTTCCTTTGGGGGTTATGTTGCGACTAAATTGAGTTAATACATGTTTTCGGTTGTGAAAATAAGTTTATCTGGTGACCATGAAAGACCTATGGCCTTCTTTTCTCTGGCAACTTCGTTACATGCTTTTATGAGTTCTTTCATTGGGACTTGTAAAAAATTTAATGTAGCCATGGGCATGTTCTTATTTGACACTTCATTATTTTGACATATCTATTTCTTTCCAGCTTGTATGTTCTCTCTATTAATAGTTTTGCTTTTGCATGGGACCTTGAGGAGCAATGTTTGTCTGTAATTATAACTAGTTTCTATTCTCGCTCAAGTTTTATTGACCTGAATGTTTGTTGGCAGTATTTTGCAGATAGGGATATTTTCTTTGCTGGTCGTGTAGCTGAGGAAGATCTTCACCGGTGGCTACTGCAAGTGATGGCTTTGATGTTTCTTCTCGTTTTCAGGTTATGCCACGGCTGCTTTGTCACAATGCCGGCTTTGATGCAACCGATGTGTTGAACAAACTATGGCAGAAGCATGCACTTCCATCTGATTTTATCCTTTTTAAAATTCTTTTCTAAAATTTTAGGGTTAAATTATTTTTAATAAAAATAGGGTCAAATTACAATAATGTTTAAATAATAAATCTTAATTTTTTTTAAATTAGGACTTAATTTTTTGAATGTACAAACCTGAAGGACTAAATATGTTATTATACAAAATATTTTAACTATCGTTAAAATCTGTAACTGGTCAGTAGTAACATTGAAACAGAACTAAAAGTTTAATGGTAACATTAAAACAATTGGAAGTTTGATTACCAAATTAAATAATTTAACAAAGTTCAGTTACCATTCGTGAACTTTATCCTTAATAAAATTACTCCAGTGCATAAGAATAGTGTAGATATGTGATGTTAAATCTATAAGAAAAATTCTACGACGGGTATCGCACACCGCTGAACACCACTGAACACCATTAATTTTTTAATAAAAATTAAAAATCTTAAGGACTAAACTTATATTAAAATTATTTCAAAAAATTTAGAATTTAGATTTAATAAATATTTTTTAGTTCTTTATAGTATTTTTAATTAATATATTAAAATTAAATATTCCCAAATCTCATTAATATCAAAACCACTAAATCCAACCCCTTTATTTTCCTTCTCCACTGCTACCGCCGTCGCTAACCATAAATTAGACCAACCTGAACAAATCATTTTTTCGCCATAAATCTATTTACTTAGTTAAAATAATTTATACGCGTGGGGCAGTGGCGATGATTTATTACTTAGTTTAGTTAAAATAATTTATAAGCCGGATAAACTACCAATCGTCAACATGAACAATTTTCTTTTAAAAATAAACTAAGTAATCTATTTACAAATCGTTTCTTTCGCCATAACTCTATTAAACCAACCCTTTTGTTACGGTAGCAGCGGCGACAGTGTAATACCCTAATTTTTTGTTAGTGATTGTTTTGCAAAGAATTAAAAGTTGGTGGCTTTAGTTCAGTGACTAAAATGTTAAAGTTTGGTGACCAAAGTGAAAAGTTGAGAAAATTTCAAGGACCAACATGGTAATTTTCCCAATAATTATTTTTATTCTATGATTAAATAGATCACATAAGGGTGTGAATCGAATATAAAATTTTTGGTTCGATTCGATGTTACTATTATTGGGAAATTTCAGTTAAAGTTTAAATGTGATTCGGGTAATTGTATGAGCTCGGAATGTGATGAAATTTTGAAGGGAGTTGTAAGAAGACTTGATGAATATGACATTTCGTTTTGGAATCATTTTTAATCGATTTAGATTCGATTGAAGGCAGTATTTTAATATAGTGCACAAATGGCATTTTTGTGAATACATGGATTCATTAATGGCATTTTAGTCATTTTGCCCTTACTTTTTAATTAAAGATGATTATGGAAAAGTGAAATCTATAGGTGTCAACACCTAATTGGTTATAACTAAGGGGCAAAATGGTTATTTTACTATTAAAGGAGATTTTTATCTTATATTTAAAGGATTAAAATGCCATTTGTCATGTTAATTAAATGAAGAAAAAGCTAGAAACTCTCTCATCTTCTTCCCCCCCAATTCAAAAACACCATAGCCAAGGTAAGAAAAAAAAATTGATTCAATTTTTGGCTTGATTCGATTGGTTTTTGGTTCAAGACATGAAATAGAAAAATAATCTCCATTGAATTTTCTTTCATTTGGTATAATTTTTTAGTGGTTTCCATGTTTATATGTTGAAATTGGAGATTAGGGCTTATGAAGAGCAAGATGAGATTTCATGTTTTAAGGATTGTTTTAGTTAGATTTGGAGTTGTGATGATGTTACATGCATGATATGATGAAAATTCCATGGAATTTTAGTGTTAGGTATTATTTGGGAATATTGAAAAATTAGGGGAAACTCTTGCAAAATTTTTATTTGAATGGGAAATGATGTTAGAAGCTTGAATATGATGTTTGGAGGTTGAATTTATGTTTGAATCAAGTTGGAAAAAATTTGGAGAGTGGCCCTTGGTATTCGGCATATAGGGAAAAATTTGGGGAAATTATGGAAAATTTTTCCTAAGGTTAGAAATGGTGTAAGGACGATTTTGTATGTTTTAGAAGGTTATTTGGACTAATGTGAAAGGTTGTAAAGTGTTGAGGACTAAATTGTAAAGTTGGGAAATATGTGAATAAAGTAGGAATATTATTATTATTCCTAATATGGTTTTATGTTAGGATGATACTAACATATACTTGAATTGTATATGTTGGTGAAATTGTTGTAGATAATAATCGTAATCCATACCGGGAGCCGAGCAACTCTAAAGACAAAGAAAAAGTGCTAAAGTGAAGCGATGTATAAGGGTAAAGCTTTCTAGTGAGGCAACAGGTGAGTGCATTTCTATTATTTTATTTTGATATGAGAAAGACTTGCGATGAGTCTATCTCGAATGTCGATTCACAAATGGTATCTTTTCAATGATTTTTGAAAAGAACTATAAATGATTTTTCGGTACGAACTGCCTAATGCACTTTTATTTAATATTGTGAGATGATGATATCTTTTGAGGTGGGAACTACCCAATGCACTTTTATTTAATATTGTGAAATGATTTTCGGGTATGAACTGCCCAATGCACTATAAATGTTAGGATGATAGTGAATGTTTAAAGCCCGTTGTATGCATTATGAGATTTCTTGGTATAATTGGCATGCCAATGAGGTGGGAGTATAATGATACAGTGATGTTGTATAAGTTTACAACAGTTATAAAGTGAAGCAGTGACGCTGTGTTTTACAGCTATGACCTAGTGATACAGTGATGATGTATAGTTATCAAGTGATAAAGTGATACCGTGTTTTATTTTGGCACAACAAATTAGTTGATACCGCACATGTGCATACTCAATAGTGACTCGCATACCATATATTCTAATTCATCTTACATTGGGCTATGATTTAAATAACAGTGAAATGTTCAAATGAAATGATTGAGTGAAAGTGATATTAATTTTTGAATAGTGGTTTTTGATGTGAACTGTCTTATCTACATAAACTATTAATTTTCAATGTTATTTATTGAATTATTTATTACAAAGTTTAATTGAAATATTAGTTGCTTCACTAAGTTTATACTTAGCGTGTGAACGTTTCACGCGTAGGTAAAAGAACGTAAGGAGTAAGGAGCTACAAGAGAAGACACCATCTGTTTTGGGGATGGTATATCATTATCAATAAGACATCTTCGATGTTTCTTTTTTTTTTATTAGTTGGCATGTAAATTTATAAATGTTTTGGGTTGCTCTGATATGAAAATGTTTGAAATGGTTATAATATTATAAACATGAATATAAATATTAAGAGTGGATATTATTAGTTAAATACGTTTGAAATCGTATTTTATTATCTATTCAAATGATTTTGAATTTAGACAGTTTTTAGGCAGCTTTATTATTTATATATATTAGAATTGAACTGCCATGTTGCTGCCTGAATCTAGATTCAGATTGAACTTACAAATATTAGTTTTAAACCTTACGCGATTAAATATTCTTTTAGGAAATGGTAAATTATTTATATTTGAAAGAAACAAAAAAAATTCGATTTTGAAATAAGTACTATTGTACAAGTGTCATGTGACATCTCTAACTCGTATTCAATGATGGATACGAGTAAGGGGTGTTACAGACAGAAAGGAAATAAAGAGGTTGAATTTAGGATTTTTGATATTAAGAAGATTTTTGGATATTTGATTTTAATATATCAAGTAAAAATATTATAAAAATATAAAAGGTTTATTAAATCTTATTTTTAATTTTCTTTTGAAATAATTTTAATTATAAGTTCAGTCATTAAGATTTTTAATCTTTATTAAAAAAATTAATAGTGTTCAGAGGTGTATTGCGTTAGTGGTGTTTAACGGTGTGTTTGACAGTGATAGACTCATATAATCTATATTCAATCAACAGTTTAAATTTTTAGTGAGCATATTTCAAAAAAAAATAGTGAGCCTAATAATTACACATTTTACTTAAAAATGCATGAGCCATCCACTTATTTTATGAGATCAATTAGCATTTGTTTAGTAAGGCAATTTACAAATTCCTACCAAAATAAACAAAAATGTTAAATTAATGAACAGACAAAAAACTTCTATCCACTTTTCCTAGATGCCTTTTTATTTTGCAACGCATATCTTTTATATTTATTACATTACCATAAGTAAAAGAGCAATTTTTTTTTAATTTTAAAAACCTATTGAAAAGTAAAATTTACAAAAGCAAAGGAAAGAAAATTTTATCATTAACAATATTCTATCTTCTTTGTCCTTTTCGTCTCCTTTATAGGGCATAAAGACAACAAGACTCACAATCAATAATAAATAAATTGCAAGCAGCAAATAAAGAAACCCTTTTTACCATCACAAATGCGATATCTCCACGAGCCTGCCACACTCCCACCTGTCACTTCCTCATCTTCATCGTCCACGTGTCGTCCATCCAATAGTCACACCCATCCCTACCCATCATTTTTATTCCTCTACTGATCCGCTTTCACTCTTCCCCCATCTTCATCTCCTTCAATTGTTTGTTAGGAGTCTCCGTTTTTCATTTACCCTTTTCATCAAAAAGCTTCATTTTTTGTAGCCATGTTGTTGAAAGCTTCCCCTGCTTTTTCTTTGTTGAAGAGTCCTCATGTGGAACATCGGGTTCCCCTGTTTTCCTCTCTTTCTTGTCCAAGTAACAGGTCTGGGCCTGGATTTGGGTCTGGTTCTGTTGTTGTTTGTGCGGCCAAAGGAGCCAACAGCAAGCCAATTACCGGTGTCATTTTTGAGCCCTTTAAGGAAGTGAAGAAGGAATTTGATCTTGTCCCTTCTCTGCCTCAAGTGTCTCTGGCTCGTCAGAAGTATACGGATGAATGTGAAGCCGCCATCAATGAACAAATCAAGTGGGGTTCTTTTTCTTTCAGATTCTAAATTAACTTTTATGCTTAAAAAAGTTTGCTTTTTGTTTACATTTTCATATGGTGTCTACTTTAGGATCCTTGAAAAAAGATGGGTTTTTTTTTTTATATTTTGATCTGCATTTTTGTTTATTTTACCACGGATTCTTTGATGTGTGTTTATGTTTGGTCTCAAATCTTACATAATTTGTATTTGTATGTGCTAATTTTCTAATTTTTGGGGGGCATTTCTTTTGGAATATGACAGTGTGGAATACAATGTTTCCTATGTGTACCATGCCATGTTCGCCTACTTCGACAGGGACAACGTTGCTCTCAAGGGTCTTGCCAAGTAATTCTTCTTGAGAATCCTCATTTTTGGTACCTTTTCGGTGAAACTGAGCTAACTTTAGGCTTTCTTTTGAATAGGTTCTTTAAGGAATCTAGTTTAGAAGAAAGAGAGCATGCTGAGAAATTGATGGAATACCAGGTTTTTTATCTATGTTGTTGTTGTTATTCTATGTCATGTAATATTATTTCTTTGTGTCTGTCATTTGTTTTCCTTATTCGGCATCATTTGTTTGCAGAACAAACGAGGCGGAAAAGTGAAGCTGCAGTCGATATTGATGCCCTTTTCTGAGTTTGATCATGTAGAGAAAGGAGATGCATTATATGTTGAGTTGAAATTATATATGTTTTCAGAATTTGTCTGTATGCTGTGTTTATTATCTGTGTTAGAGATCTAGACAAGGAAAGGATGTTTCTTCAACACACTTGTTAATTCCATTGAGCATTTGGATTTTGTGAGATATATCATCACACCGTCTTAATGCCAAATCGGACTGGCTGATAATGTCTAATAAGTCGATATTGGCTGCGTTTACTCGCTGATATTGTGCACATACTTGTTAGTGAATTTGTATATTTGGTAGAAATCTAGACATGGAAAAGATGTTTTTTCAACGTTCACTTGTTAACTCCATGGAACATTTGGATTTTGCGAGATATATCATTTTGTTGTCTTTCTTAATGTTGAATTTGACTGCATAATAATGTCTAATAAGTCGATTTTTATTCCTTGGTTCAGCAATGGAGCTTGCATTGTCTTTGGAGAAATTAACGAATGAGAAGCTCTTGAACTTGCACACTGTAAGACATTCCTCTTCCGCTATTTACTATCCTGTTCCGTATTGCACACAATTGAGTCTTTCGATTTCTCAACATGTTTGATAAAGGTCTTATTACTTTGCTCAAACAGGTGGCTGAGCGGAACCATGACGTGCAGTTGACTGATTTCATCGAAGGCGAGTTCTTAGCCGAGCAGGTAAGCATACAACGCTTAAACCATTGTCATTTACATTTGCCAAAATTAGAACAGATGATCATGATCCCGGCTTGCTTTCTTTGTAGGTGGAGGCCATCAAGAAAATATCGGAATTTGTGGCTCAGCTGAGAAGAGTTGGCAAAGGACATGGTATGAATCTGAACTTGTCTTTGTTGTTGTTGCTGTTGTCTCACGATACACTACACGTTCCGTAGACTTACCTTCATCTTTTTATAACTGTATGTATATCCAGGGGTATGGCACTTTGATCAGATGCTTCTCCACGAGCGAGCTGTTGCATGAAATCCGAAAATAAAAAAAAAGAGAGGAGAAAATCGCTGCTTGCTTTTGGTATCAGGAGGTCCATCTATAAGGGCCTGTATCGGTGGTTTACTTGTTTGAGAGATTTTGGTTGGAGTTACATGAATAGTTTAGAAACTTTGTGTCGTTGTATCAACATTTATGACTGTTTTCTTTGGTTAAATGCTGCAAAGTTATGGGAATAATAGTTTGAGAAGGACTAGAAGCTAATTCACACGTAGGGTTTGATTTGAAGTATGAATGAATGCATATTGTGAATGAGCAATGCCCATTTACTTGTCAATAGTCTTAAATGTGATGGGAGATATCATTGTCTTAATGTCGCCAATTGAAATATTCCAAAACAATGTAGTCCATCAATATTATAATATAAAATGAAAGCAACATAGGTAATGAGATTATGGTCTTGGCTTGCTTTCTGTGTGGGTGGAGGCCATAAAGAAAATATCAGAGTATGTGGCTGAGCTGAGATGAAGTATGCACATAAACATCAATATAAGACAAGTGTTTCCAATAGAAATTGACCTCTCCTATCCCATGGCTAAAATGTGTTGGAAAAACTTCTTTTTGTTGTTTTGATATAGGCCTTGTAATTTGGGGGTTGGCTGTTGGAGTTCAATTCCCAGACCTTGTTGTTGATTCTTTTTTCATAAACATTGTACGAAGGAATTACTTTCGATTTAGAAATTAAAAAGATACTAGGAATAGATTAAGTATTGTATATAAAAATTTCAGCTCAAACAAAATTCACAAACCTTTACATTGAAAATCAAAATAAGTACAAAATACACTTGCCTTGGTTAAATTAAGCGGATTCACTTATAATATTTATTATAACTTTACAATTATTTGATTACATTTTAAGTTCATATAAAAACTTGCACTTATAAATGGAAAGTTTACCCAAATTTTTTAATTTTAGGATTTAGAGGTTTAGGTGGTAGAGTGTAGAATTTAGGATCTATGATTAAAAATTAGAGTTTAGGGTGTAAGGTTTAGGTTTTTGGGTGTTAGGGTTAGAAATTTAGGTTTTAAATTTTATAGTTTAAACATGAAAGGTTGTATAATTTTTTTTACACAGCATGTGTATCAAAATATAACATCTTATCAATTAACAAACCTCTGTTACATCGATAAAAAAATGACTTTGAAATTATATACATTAGATTTTGTGTACTTATAACATAGATAAAAGAAAATATTTCATATAAAAAATATATATTTATAAAATTTATTCAACAAATGATCACAAATGAAATAATAAAATATTGGGTAAAGTTCACAAATGGTCACTGAACTTTGTTAAATTATTTATTTTGTTAATTAAACTTTCAATTGTTTTAATGTTACTATTAAACTTTTAGTTTTGTTTTAATTTGGTCACTAAGCTGTAACGGACGTTAAAAATGTGTTAACAAAGTTTATATAATAATACATTTAAGTCCTAATTCAAAACAAATTAATAAATTTAACCCTCATTATTTACGCATTATTTTAAATTGATCTTATTTTTAATTAAAAATAATTTAATAATACAATATAACTCCTGCACTCCAAATATCTATCTCCTTTCCATATCTACGCTTTAATACTTCTGGAGCAACATAGTAAGCACTCTCGACTATATCCCGATAAATATTTCATGTCAAAGGCATCAAAGGGTAACATTGAAGGGAATATTACACATTATTTGCACATTATTTTAAATTGATCCTATTTTTGTTCTTGATGCCTTTGGTTTGAAATATTTATCGGGATATAGCCAGGAGTGCTTACTATGTTGCTCCTGAAGTACTAAAGGGTAGATATGGAAAGAAGATATATATTTGGAGTGCATAAGTTATATTGTATTATTAAATTATTTTTAATTAAAACATGATCAATTTAGAAATAATGTGTAAATAATGAGGGTTAAATTTATTAATTTGTTTCGAACTAGGAATAAATTGTTTGAAAGTGCAAATGTGGATGACTAAATGTGCTATTATACATACTTTGTTAACACCTTTTTAACATCTGTTACAGCTCAATGACCAAATTGAAAACAAAACTAAAAGTTTAATGGTAACATTGAAGCAATTGGAAGTTTGGTTACCAAATTGAATAATTTAACAAAGTTCAATGACCATTGTAAACTTTACCCTAAGATATTTGCATATAAATATATCAATTTGATTTTTATTCATAAATAGTAATTTTTAGTTCTATTTCTAAATTATATAAAAATAAGAGCTAATTGCACCACATGTCCTCAAACTATATCCTTCATTTAAAATTGGTCTCTAAACTTTTGATTGTCTCAATTTCATACTCAAACTATGACTCATGTTCTAAATTGGTCCCCCAAACTTTTGAACATTCCAATTTCATCCTCAAACTACGATCCTCATTCTAAATTGGTCCCTAAACTTTTAAACTTTCTAATTTCATCCCCAAATTATCATTTATGGCTCATCATATTATTGCATAATATACATCAATGTTTACATGGCAGTCAACAATTTCTATAATTGTTTTATTAACATGGGATATGATTAACATGTATTGATAATCTGGAGATGGAATTAGAATGTTCAAAAGTTTGGGGGACCAAATTAGAATGAGGGTCATAGTTTGGGAATGAAATTGGAATGTTCAAAATTTTGGGGACCAAATTAAAATGAGAGTCATAGTTTGAGGATGAAATTAAAAAATTTAAAAAGTTTAAAGACCAATTTAAAATGAATGTTATAATTTGGAGACGTGTGAAATAATTAACTCTAAAAACAAAAATACCATTCAAAAATATTTGTATTAATATTTAAAACTCTAGAAACTCTACCCCTAAATGAACAAAGTCCACCTTTTCCAGAGGCTTGAAAATGTGGCCAATCCCTTGGATAAGCCACAGGATATATGAAGTTTAAAGCCATAATCAAAAGCCAGAGGGATCCTGCAAAGCAAATCTCCATACCCAATTTTTTTATTATTCCATGTTCATTGTTAATAGAAAAAGTGGTCTTCACGTTAATGGATACAAAAAAAAAACATGTAGGGTGTGCTTGGAACATAGTAGCCTCCACGTCTATCAATGTTTCAAAACATTCCCCAAACCATATATAATACCATTCCATGAAGTACATTCCCAACCCACAATTCTTACAACCTTGTTGCTTCAAGGACCACGATAATATCCTTCAGAAAATGGCTTCCACTCACCTAGCACTTTTGCTCTCATCATTGTTGCTTCTCCCATTAGCCTTAGCCGAATACGAACCCGTCCCACAAGAGAAGAAAACCGAGGTAGTTGTCGAAGGAATGGTGTACTGTCAGAGCTGTGACAATTACGGATCGTGGTCGTTGTCAAAAGCCGAACCGATCGCCTCGGCTAAAGTTAGTGTCGTCTGCAAGAACCAAAGGGGCCAGGTCAGCTTCTACAAGGCGTTTGAAACGGACCCTAAGGGCTACTTCTTTGCTGAGCTCCAAGGGTACGAAATGAGCCACTCTCTGTTGGACCACCCTCTCCAATCTTGTGTTGTCCAGCTTGTTGAATCGCCTCTCGAGAGCTGCAACGTGATGTCGAACGTCAACTACGGACTCTACGGCTCGCCACTGCGCTACGAGAGCAAGAGGCTGTATAGGAAGGATTATGATGTTGCGATCTATGCTGCCGGGCCATTGGCTTTCCGACCGGCGAATTGCCCTGCCCCAACTCACTACTAGTTTATCTTTCGACCCTAAATGGATTATGCTTTCAATTTCATTTTGATTCTTGGCTTAACAATGTTTTATTCATCTATGTCGGTGCATTGTTCTATTTCTTGAATAAATTGAACTCGCTAAAATGGGGATTGCTTTTTTTTTTTTTTTGTTGATAATATATATATATATAATTCCTTTCCATTTTTTATATCACATGCGTTTTCAAGTGAATATACACACGTTGTAATCGAAGAAAACTGGGTTAAGAGGATCAATCTATATTTGACCTCTATAAAATTTGATTCAGATTAGTCGGATACTAGTGGTTAAACAAAAACATAATTATTTAATAAAGATAAATAAAATACAAAATATTATCATAATTAAAAATGTGATATAAACACAAATATATTTTATTTTTATTTCTTTCCTTCTCCTTCATTTTCTTATGTTAACTAAATTTAAAAAGGTTCTCGTGTCAATAAAATTTTCTTTTTAAAAGAAAAAATTAGATAACTTTATTTGTATATTTTGAATATATAAAGTATATATTACTTATCTAAAAATAACAATATGGTTTTATGGTTTTTATACAACAGTTTAGAAGGGAAAATAGTTTATATTTTTATTTATTTAATCAAATTCGATGATATCATTAAAAATTATTTTAAAGAGATTTAAAAATTCATTCAACAAATAATAATGTAGAAATTATTTTAAATAGATTTAAAAATTCATTCAACAAATAGATAACTTTTTTAAGTGCTTTCACTTGAAATTTGGTGTTTTTTGTTGCTTTTAAAATGATTTTCTACCCAAACTCAAAAGCTAAATTTTATAGCTTTTGTGGTAGAAAAGTTAGTTTGAAAATAAAATTACTTTTTTTACCCTTTATTATTTAATTATAATTGATTATTAAACTAATATTTATACATAATTATAAAATAATATATATGTTATAGTATTTATATTGAGAATAAAATTATTTTATTTTAAATTTATTATGAATTTGTAATTGTTATGTCCGTATATAATCTAGAATATAGTTTATATTTTCAAATTAAAATTTTTATTATAATTTAAGTTGATTTATTTTATACATCATAATATTAACGAATTTGAACATCACCCAAGTTCACTTATTTTACTTTACAACACTATATGTCTAAAATGGACATTTTGTCTTCTTAAAATTACTTTTTAACATCAATGACAAACAGTAACACAGCTTTTCAAAACTACCTTTTTATCACACTTTTAAAATTACTTTTTTATCGCACTTTTTAAAAGCAATGTCAAACTAAACCGTAGTGTTAAGATATATTATACCATTACCAATGAGAGAACTTAGACTGAGACAACTAGAAATTCTTTTTATTGCGTTAAACTAACCTGAGATATAATATATATATATATATATATTGATATTTGGGTTTGGGTTTGGGTTTGGGCTTATTTCTCAGCTATTCCACGCCCACTTTGAATCTAACCGAATGGGAAGTGCCTTTGAAAGGCCGATGCTAACGGGTTGTTTAAGGCATTTATATTAAAGGCTTAATATCTACTTTAGTTAAATTTAGGGATGGGACGGGCGAGGTCGGGTTTTTAGCAGATCCGAACTCAAAAATAATTACCCTTAATTTAAACCAACCGGATTTGATCATATTTTTAAAAAAAATCGACCTGAAAATTATATTCCTCAACCCGAACACAATCTGACGTATAAAAAAATCTATTTTAGGGACTTAATTGTCAAATAAATTGATTTTAAGGACCTAATTATAAAAATCAATTAATTTTAGCAATCTAATAGTAAAAAAATCAATTTTAAGGACTTAATTATAAAAATATATAAAGAGAGGTATTATTGCAAAATATCCCTAAAAAATATAGGAGAAAATTGACTATTAGTCTCGGGTCGGGTAGGGTCAGATTTTTTCACCCTGAACCCGACTTTGTTACAAAAAAAACCCGAACCGATTGGGCCGGACTGAGTCGGGTCGGAACCCGTCGGGTGTGGGTGAAATGACCATCCCTACTTAAATTTTCCACTTTGACCATTTTATTAATTTTCCGGTTAGTTTGACTTCTCAACTTTCGAATCATTATTATCTTATTCTCTGAATAATTTTTTTAATAATGTCGATGTGGCCCAATCAAGTTCCGAGTGTGTAAAAATAAATTTAAGAACATCTACTACATTGACAGAATCCTTTTGAGCCATGTGACATTTTTACTGAAAATTTTCAAAGGGCTAAAATAGTAATGAACTGAAAGTTGAGGGGTCAAACTGACAGAAAATAGTAAAAGGGCCAACGTAAAAATTGGACCACCTACTAGCAATTTTCTTGTGGTGATGCTAATTTTTTAGGTTTTAGTTTGGAACTATTTCATCGCAAAAAATAATAAGATGGCTTTGATATTAAAATACACTTTATTAGTATGTATAAATGTCTATAATAATCATTTAACCAACCACTTACTATATTCGGCCAAACCATTTATCTATTGTTTGGATTAGGAGTTTTGGTCGGTAGCAAGTCATTTTGCATATTTGGTCAAAGCTTATTATAAACATGTACTCAAAAATTTTAATTAAATTGAAATTTCCACACACATAATTTTCATAAATAATAAAAACAGATAAGATTAAAATTAGATTATTTTATGCCAATATAATTAAGTATTAAATAGGCTTAATTTATGATTTGGACAAGGTATTGCCATGGGTCGGGTTGGGATGGGTTTTTGGTTGATCTGTACTCGACCCAAAAAATTTAACACGTCCATCCAAACTCGACCCGACCCAACATTTTATGATGCTCCACCCGACCCGATCCCAAATTCTAGAGTAAAAAACTGAACCCAACTCGACTCGACCAGACGACAAAAATAAAAAATTATCAATTTTTATTATTATTCGATAAAATAAGAAGCTACTTGAAAAATACAAATAGAGAACATTATAATAATTATTCCATTTTTAGTAGACAAAATAAGGAGATAATTGAAATATATATATATATATATATATATATATATATATATATATATATATATATAAAGAGAGGACATTGAAGTCGGTCCATATTTGAAGGCGTTTTTCAAGGTGCATCTATAAGGCATTTACCCAGGCCCATTGGGTATAGGTCTTGACCTAAAGGGTGTATTGGGTCCAATAGAATCGCCCTAATCAAGCATAAAAGCTCCGAATGCATAATGTATTACCATAGCCAAGCGTAGGAACATGATCTGAGAGTCATAAGGAATTAACCTAGCCAAGCATAGGAACTCGATCTGAGAGTCATAAGGAATTACCCTAGTCAAGCATAGGAGGAACGATCTGAGAGTCATAAGGAATTACCCTAGCCAAGCATACATAGAACCCGATACATAAGTCATAAGGAATTACCCTAGCCAAGCATGGGAACCACGATCTGATAGTCATAAGAAATTACCCTAGTCAAGCATAGGAACGATCTGATGAGTCATAAGGAATTACCCTAGCCAAGCATAGGAAACAAACGATGAAGGAATTACCGGTGGATCGGTTGAACCTTCGGTAACTTCATACTCTATCCCAAGTACCCCAATAACAGCCTAAGCAGTGATAATAGTAACAACAGTAATAATCAGTATTAAGTAATGTCAGCAGAAGATACAAAGCAAACCATTCAATCAGATAGGTACACCTTAAGTATTCGTTTCTCAGAACTGACTATAGTGTATTGCAAAGTAGATCACATTCACTAATTAACCAATGCACGAACTACAAGAAATCGAACATGTATTTAAGCGGTATTTTCCAAGTATTCAAGGGTTTATCCATGATTTCAGTTAATTTGATAAATTTTAGTGCCTGAGGTTATTTCAGTCATTTCTATCATTCCAATCAATTCATTTATTACTGTCATTTAGATCAATTCAGAAATACGTAAAATCTTCCTGTAAATTTATCTTCGGGTGTTTGTCTAGAGTTTGGGTAATTTAAGTGTTTTGTTATCATACATATTTGAAATCTTGATACTGAATTCTTTCCCAGTAGAACGAGGATTTCATATAAAGTAACCATTTTATCAGACCGAGTGTAAAATTTTAGGACATTTCCTTTGTTAGGGGTATTTAAGTCATTCTCATTTCTCGAGTGTATTATTGTCATTTCTTAACGAAATATTTCAAATATTAAATCATTTAACTCTATTTATCAGATCGAGAGATTATGTCTTATTAACCACTTACTGAACTGAGGATCCTTTCGGTCTATTAAATTCCTCTTTCGAATAATTCGATCTTATCCAAATTACCATTCTATTATCTCATAATTTAATTGACTCAAGCAAAGTTAAAAGTACACTTAATCGTACTCATGCAAACTTTAGCCTAGAACCAACATGTATCATAAAGCATGCAAGAGGTAGTAATGTATTACCTTAAGTCATTGCTATATCGTCGACTCTTGAAACGACATTCAAACACTCTCAAACCCGAATTCGACGTCCCCCAGCCTCCCAGATCCAAAGATATATGAATGCCTTCAATTAACCACAATCCAAAATCAGTCCTTAATCACATTGCCTTTAAACTGAGTAATGAAGTACAAAAGCATGTTCGAGTATAATATCATATTTAGAGGCTTTCGGGTTAAAATTTCACAAAACTGACTTCAAAAATGGACTTCGGACGTCGAAAAACATAAAATAAGAGTTTTTGGAAAATTTTGACTTTTTGGTCAAAGTCAACGCTGACGTCATCAGGTAATATGTCAACGATCAATGCTGACGCCAGCATTGGCGTCAGTGGTCAACTGTTTAACTCGAGTGAGTTGACTCACTAAGTTGACTCGGTCGGGTCAACTCACTAAGTTAACTCGGTCAACGGATCATGTCGGATCAACGGGTCAGGTCAGATCAACGGGTCAACAGGTCAGGTCGGATCAACATGTCAATGGGTCGGATCAACGGGTCAGAACCGGTTTAAGGCAGGACCGATCCAGGGTGGCCGGGAATACCCAAAATGCCAATTTTCACCGGTAAATGCCTCTATGACACCCATTTCAGTCCAGAATACACAAAACAACACGAAATCGAACCAAAACTTACCCACTTACCCCCAAACTGGTCGATCTCCGACGATGGTCTAAACGACGGCGGCTGGATGATCAGACGGTATGGCTAGAATCATCAAAGCGTGAGGATGATCGTGGTGATTCTGCTTTCTCCGACGAACGGCGTAGACAGACAGGATTGAAAATGAAAAAGAGGGATTAAATCCCTAGGTGCGTCGATCCTTTAGTCTCCAATTGTCGACGATCGGCAGGGCCAAACGGTGCGCATGTAAAGGGGTTTTGCTCGGGACTCGACAGGGATTATGGTGGTAACGACGGTGACCGCCACGCTGCGGCAGTGAGGGAAAGATGAATGGTGGTCGGTTGGGTTTATGTGGGAGGAAATTTTGGGGTCTGGGTATATGGTTCGAATAAAACTGATAAATGGGGGGGTCAGTTCATTTTTATTTACCCCCAAACCAAACATACTTTAAATAAATTATTTAAGGGATCAAGACACTAAGAGCGTTTAGCTCGAATGGCTGGACAACGGCAAACATACAATGGGTTGTAGGTTCGAGCCCCACAACCAGCATCCCCAAACAATTTTTTTATAGGTGTTACATGTATTCTGATCCAGTGATTTAAATCTTGGAACGATACCGAGATCGCGGCCGGCCGAAACCATTTTTGGCAAAAATCACGGTGATAATCCCATTCACACCTATCGCGGCGGATTGCGGCCGCAACCGCAGCTGTAACAGTCAAAATCGGCGATAACGGGTCGTTATATCCGATAATCACTGAAGAAAATGAAAACATAGACTGAAACAAAGCATAGCGGCGAGGAAGAAGAAGAACGGGCGTATAAAATTTTGGGAAAATCAGGTAAATTACATGGCATGACATTGAACTTTTTAAAGTTCTCAGTTTGGCTCAATACTTTAACCCATAAATTTCTATTTTGTCTCAAATAAGTCCTTAAATATTTGATTTTTTGTTCAATCTAGTCCTTAAACATTATATTAATTTTATTTTCCTTTCACTTAATAATAAAATTAGAGTATATATTGAATATAAGTATTGAAAAAGAAAATCAAATAAATGAGAATAAAGACTTATATTTAATGTGGTATAATTGTTTATTAATACTATTATAATTAGTTAATTTTTTATAATATTTTCATTGTTAGTTTTTATAATGTGTTTATTTAATTTGTTTTATTTATTAATATTATTAATTATTTTTACTATACTAATATTTTTATTTTTTGTTTAGGTTTATTCACATGTTTAGTCCTTTTATTGGTGAACATTGTTTATTTAGACATATTCATATGATTTTATTACCAAACTAAACTAAACTAAACAAATTCACAATACAATCTAGAATTCTTTAAACAAAATCACTTTCTCTTTCAAATTCATATTCATATTAATAAAAGTTCATAAGTGTTAAAAATGCTCTAAAAAGTCATTAAAATTGACGTGTTATAATTATAATTAATATGTTTTACATTAAGTTGTGTAAGTTTAAAAAAAATCCCGACTGCGATACCTGCAGCGACCGTAATAACTTTTGTTATGTCTGTAATTGCGATAACTGTGACACGATCAAAAATACGACCACGAACGAAATTTAAATTCATGTTCTGATCCGGATGCCGATGGTAGATCCACATTAATAGGTTCACGTATTCTCATGCACGTTAACAATTTACATGAATAATTAAAACACACACACGCAGAGAAAAACAAAGGTAACCATGGTTGACTTTACAGGTTGGGAAATTGCAGCAGAATCTGTCAGAAAAAAACAAACTTTTGTATAATAATTTTCACAAGCTGTAGCACCAACCAACCAGCTCTGCCCTCTGCTGTCACTGTTCTTTATTGTTTATATAAACTTTTCAATAAATTTTAGGCTTAAACTAAAGAACAGCGCTCAAACTATGTTTTTTTTTATTTTTGGCCTTAAATTATAATTTAGGCAAAATAGGTCTTTAAACTATTATTTTTAAGCAAAATAGACTCTTAAATTATTATTTTTGTCATTTAAGTCCCTAAACTATTTTTTGGTCAAAATAAGTACATAAACTATATCATTTTATTCTTTTAGTCCCCAAAACTAGGGATGTTCAAATCCGGGTACCCGGGTATTCGGGTACATGAAGTACCGGGTACCTGGATCTTCGGGTAGTAGAAAATGTGGCCCGTGTCTCGACCCGGTTTTTGCGGGTACCCGAAAATTCGAGTATTTGGGTACCTGGATATAAAAATATATATTTTTAAATATAAAATATTTTATTAGTTTAATATAAAAATATAAAAAATATGTATTTATTAGTTTAATATAAAAATATGTATTTATTAAATATAAAAATATAAAAAATCTTAGATTTTTTATTAGTTTAATATAAAAATATGTATATTGAATATAAAAAATATTAATTTTAAATATACCCGGGTACCCGATTGTAATCGTGTATTCGAAAATTCTTAATTTTGTGATCCGGGCCTGACCCGAGAAGTGACGGGCTGGGTACCCGACCCGGGTAAAAAAAAATTCGGGTAAATACCATGTTATTTATGTTCGGGTAATCGGGTCAAGTCAGTCAGGTCGGGTATTTTTGAACACCCCTACCCAAAACTATTAATTGGTCAAAAAATCTTTGTGATGTGTCAACATCTTATTAGTCGAAATAATTTTCTTTTGACTTAAATAACTATCGGACTTAAAATGACCAAAAATGATAGTTTAGGGGCTTATTTTGATATATCATATTTTAAAATTTAAAAATAACATAAATACTTATATATGTTAGAAAAGCCTATAAAATGATATTTTTGTAACCATGGACTTAAAGTGACCAAAAATGATAGTTTAAGGGCTTATTTTGCCCAAATCATAATTTAGGGGCTTAAAGTGCCAAAATAATAGTTTAATGGCCTATTTTGCCCAAATCATAGTTTAAGGGTCAAAAGCATAAAAAAAGACATTGTTTAAGGGCTTTTTTTGGTTTAAGCCTAAATTTTAATAGTAACGTTCGAACAAAGTAGAAAATACTCATAAGTCATATCTTCATGTTAGAAAATTGGTGTTGTGTTAAAGATGAACATTGTTTTGTTTTGGGCTTTTTAAAAGCAACAAATGAGACATTAGTATATAAAGACAATTAAGGCACAACTTCATTTTCGGTAAAAATATAATCTTCCGTCTCATTCAATATGTTTAGTATTGATTTTTTTAAGTCAATTTTTTAAACTTTAACTCATTATTATTTAAAAATTATTATTGAAAAAATATGTTTTAAAAACCTTCAATCAAGTAGTTTAAAAATATATATTTTATAAAATTTAATTAATTAAAATATTTAAAATGATTATGGTCAAAGTTAAAAAAAATAAATTTTAAAAAGTCAATACTGGATATATTAAGTGTGACAGAGGGAGTACTATTTCGGAGGTGTTTAGATTAGAAAATATTTGATCATCTTTGATAATTGGATATATCTCTTTATACCTCACTGTTTAATAAAAAAAGATATATCTCTTTAGATTACTTAGTACATTCATCGGTTATATTCAATTATATTGTTTAATTTTCTTCCAAAAAAAATTATATTGTCTAATTCTTTTAGTTTTTTTTGAATGAAATTCATTTAGTTGAAACGGGAGGATGTTTATTTAGTTTATCGAATCTAAAATTACCTAAAATCTTATTTTTACAATTTTTTTATTAATCATAAATAACGATGAAAAAAACTATTTTATAATAATAATAATAATAATAATAATAATAATAATAAATTAAGATAATACATTTTACCAAAAAAATTAAGATAATACAAGCGAAAAAATGTAATATAATAGTTAAAATTTTCTTGACTAATAATAATGATAATTAGAATAACCACATATAACAAAAATGAATCTCTATTTTTTAATTGTGAGTTTCTTCCAGTCTATCCATTTAATGGCGTAATCATAGATTAATTAATCCAATCATTTGATGATTATATTATCAGATCTTACTTAATAATATGGTATTATCAACATAATATAAAACCAAAAGGTTTAAATATACATTTAGTATCTAAAGAATTTTTGCTCCCAATTTGGTAGTTAAACTAGGCACTTCTCCCAATTTGATACCTAAAGAATTTTTACTCTCAATTTGGTACATGAACTAGATACTTTTTCTCAAATTGATGCAAAAACTTATACATTTAATCAATTTGGTCCTAATTCGAAACATATCAATAAATTTAACTCTATATATTTAAAAAATTATCAACTTACTCTTTATTTTTCTCCTAAATTATTTGTTCTTCTCCAAGAAATGTTATATTATTTTCCTAGTACAATAAAAGTTTAACAGTAACTTATTATTTTATAGTAGAATATAGTTATTCAACTGTTATTTTGATCCAACAGACTTGTTTGGTTTGACAGTATTATGAAAAATTGACTAACTTCATGTAATTTTTTTAATACGAAGGGTTAAATTTATTGAATTGTTTTGAACTGGGATTAGATTGATAAAAATGTATAAGTTTTGAAACTAAACTATTAATAAAAGTACCAAATTAGTGAATGAAATTAAGGTTCATGTACCAACTTGAGAGTAAAAATTCTTTAAGTATCAACTTGAAAAAAAATACTTAGTTCAGGTACTAACTTGGGAGCAAAAATTCTTTAAATACCAACATAGGAGAAAGTGTCTAATTCAAGTACCAAATATATATTTAAGCATAACAAAAAAAAATTTAAAATTTCAATCCACAACCTTACATACCCTAAACCCATATTAAAAGCTAAAAGACATACCCATGTATAATTTACCTTTAATTCCCCAATGCATAGGGTATATTATTCCCACCAGTCCATGCGCAACAAATTGCGTGTAATTGTTCTTCCCCAACTGGCCAACATAAATAGTACTACTAAATATAAAACTCATATATATATATATATATATATATATATGCAGCAAATTATGACAATATATATGTCTTTCTTTAGGTTCTTATGATAACATTCATCTCGCTACCAAAATCACCAACTAATAACTAAAATAAAGGATAAAGTCAACTTTTACTTTTTTATTTTAATGAAATTACACTTTAAGATTTTATCATATGTTGCAGTTTTAGAGTGTACATTTTTTAGTTCGGATACTAACATATGCAAAGATGAAATGAGAGGGTGTTAGGGGTAATCGCATTCCTAAAAATTTCAACATCCTATATACTTTATGTATTTCTTTATATTTCTATTGATAATATAATTTCATACCTCGTCAAAATTTTGTAATTTCACACATCTAAATTTCTAATTTAATTTCTTAAAAGCTCACACTCCTAACATAAAATTATGTGCATGTCTCTCTTGACATGGCCAAGAAAAGTTTATGGACCAAATTGGAAAAAGTGCTTAATTCAGGGACTACATTTTACTTTACCCAGGGAAAACATGTTGGACGGCTGTGATTTTATCTCCAAGATGCCCGTGCACCCTAATAAGAACCAATTTTTTTAGTTTTAGTGTAGTTAAGAAGTTGAAACCTTTTTCCAGTTTTGTAGTTATCTGCTATGGTGATGCAAGAAAACAATGCATGGAGAAATTAATTAAAAAGAAGACACACGATGACGGAATTGGAATATAAGGTTTTTCCATTACATGCACAGAAATTTAATGTCTTGTTCACCAAAACAGCCTTTTTGTGAAAAAGTGTGGACATCATTTGATCAGTTCATGTGAATAACCAGCAAGGCTGTACATCTTTCATATTATATTATTTTCTTTTGTATCTTCCATGTTGGCTTTATAATCTATTCTCCATGAAAATAAACAACAAGACTATACAAGAAGTATTGAAATTACCCACCCTAAGCATTATACTTGTAATCTTTTACAACCTGTCATGGACAAGTTTTAAATTTGGAGTAAAGAGACTTGTTGTAAAGTTAAGAGGTTAAACAATTAAATTAGGGCATGATGAGTGGTCAAGTGGGAAAATGTTGCAGAGACCAAGCTGACCCTTGTCCTTGTGTAGCTTAGCTGTAAGTGTGGAATTAAGGAAGAGATTGCATGTCTTTTTTAACCAAATATTCCACAAGTTTTCTTCCCTTTGGAGTTATGGTATGTAGTGTAATGGCGTCCCCCCTCATGGTCTAAAAGTGATTAGAAGGTAGTATTTGTTCATACATATTCTTAACCCTTTGACAATGTGCATAGACCTTGTAAACAAAGCGATTTGAATCCGTGTCTATTAGGATGAACATCATCCGTTTTTTCCACTGGAACACTTGTTGGGTTCAATGTGAAGGATATTTAAAACACATGAATCAAATTGTAAATAATTTTGTATTGGTTTTATGGGTAGCATAAATATGGGCATTTTTATATGAAAAACCCAAATTAAATATTTATTTAGAAAAATGACCCTCTCCCAGCTTTATTTGAAAAAATGACCCCCAAATCAGCCACGTAAGAAAACCTCGCATTCCTCAAAACGCGATTACTGAACTCGTTCTATGCAGGACGCGGGGTTCGTCCTACGTGGAAGGACTTTTCAGATAACCCAATTTAAAATTAGGGATAAAGACCTCGCGTTCTGCACATAGCGATGTCCCCGAGAGATTGAAGAGGCAGATGAATTTATCGCGGGATTTATTACAGGGAACTCACTTTCTGCATAAGACGAGGTTCGTGCAACAGGCTGAAATACAAGGGTTATAGGCATGTTCAAGGTGTTTTTGCAGGTTATTAATCAGAAAATTTTTGTAATTGTTAAGCTTAGAGTCGTAGTATTGGAACTTTTTTCTTCATTTGAGACTGATGTTGGCACTTACGAGACATTGTAAAAGATGTAAAATTCGCGTTGAAAATAGTTATAAAATATTGGCACATAGGAGTCATTGTAAACGGTCTAAAAGTCGCATTGAAAATGGTTCCAAAGCTTGGATTTGTGCATGAATAACAAGCTAAAATGGCTTCATAGGCATGTTCGATGGGTTTATCCAGGAAGTTATTTGCAAAATTTGTGTAATCTTTAAGCTTGGAGGCGTAGTATTGTAAGTTATCTTAAATTTCCTATCAGGTGATACTTTTTGTTAATCTAATTTTAGTTCATTGTTTCATATTTTAATGACTTAAAAGAAAGAGAAGCGCGTAGGAACATAAGTTCACATGTCAACGAGTTTATAAAATTATTACGTTTCAAATTAATAAATAAAATAAAGACAATCAATTATAGACTTAGGCTGGGATGATCTAGACTTAGGCTTCCCACAAAAGCATGTATGAGGTCCGTTGTATTTCGTTATTGTCCAGAGGTTGTTCAGCCTCTTTAATCGTGATACACAGATCCTCCAGTTACATCCGTGGTCATTTTGGACACACTCTGTAATATATTTGTCCGCATTTGTTTTCTTCACTATCGACACAACTGAGCGAGGTATGTTGTAGTTCTTAATTACATCCTCTACAAGTCTTTTTGTTGTGAATATCATTCCAACTTGTAGTTCACCATCACTATCGACAACAACATCGCATGACTGTCTCCCTATAGATGAGAAACCATTTATGTTTCCAGCCATTATAGAGCGAATTACAACGAAATTTACTAAGAGAAATATACAGCGAATTAGTATGAAAATTGAAGGTGCGAGTTTTTGAGGTTGCGGGGGTCCTATTTATAGCAAATTAGGAGATCTCTAACTTGACAGAACCTCGCTTTCTGCAGAAAGGGAGGTCCAGTTTTTTAAACAAATTTTAAATTCCCCCATCTATAAAAGTGTCCATCCATCGTAGTTGAAGTTAAATGATTTGATTTGTACACGTCAATCTACCGTTAAAATTTAAATTCCTAATGCTGCTTCGTAGGCATGTTCGATGGGTTTATCCTGAAAGTTATTTGCAAAATTTGTGTAATCTTTAAGCTTGGAGACGTAGTCTTGTAAGTTATCTTAAATTTCCTATCGTGTGATACTTTTCATTAATCTAATTTCAGTTTATTGTTTCATATTTCAATGACTTAAAAGAAGGAGAAGCGCGTCGAAACATAAGTTCACATGTCAACGCATTTATAAAATTATTACTTTTCAAACTAATACATAAAATGAAGACAATAAATTATGGGGACAATAAGATTATTTTGTTTATAAAATTATTATGAAATTGACTAAGAGAAATATACAATGAATTAGTATGAAATTTTGAGGTGGCAACATAGACAACCAATTCTACCCTAAACATGCGGTCAATTGTACCCCTGAACATGCTTTCACGAGTTGGGCAAATAAACATGCTTCGTGGATGCTTTTCTTCAAGCCTAAAGGCGTATTTGAGGCTAATATTAAAACATATGAGACATTGTAACCGTTCAATTGTACCTCTAAACATGCTTTCATGAAGTGCGGATAAACAAGCTTTGTGGATTTCGTGTGCCCACAAAGACAACGAATTTACCCACTAATCATCATTATCTGCAATGGTAGGGGCTTTGACTATGGTTACATTCGATAGTCTTCATCTAGCCTCCATGATTAAGGCGTAAAAATAAGTTATCTGCAACCTCGAACAAAAGGTTAAAAAGTTTACGGGCACTTGAAAAAAGACCACTCATTTCCATATATTATGATTTGTCATTCATCTGGAACAAAAATACGGAAGACACATCTCACCAATACTATTAACCCACCAAAAGCATGTAGTGATCATATAAATGCAACTACATATACCAACAAACCACAATATCTGGAAAATGTCTTTGTAAAAGAAATTTTGAGATACGTCGTTTATTGCCATTAATAGCTACAATTGAGTTTTTTTTTTTTGGATCTGATAGCAGTTGACATCAATTGAACAAATGCAATTGATAGCAATGGCTGGGGGTTTGTTTGCCTTCATTTCTGCCTTATAAGGGGATATATTCGCGTCCTCCAAAACACGAAGATGTTTGGCACGTTTTTCAGGGACCTCACATTCTGCAAAATGCGAGGTCTGCAGAGATTTTGACGTGGCAGAACCAGAGCACGCCATAGATTTAACATGTCATTGGACCTCACGCTTGGAAAAAAGTGAGGTCTATTTAATTTTTTAAAAAATTAAAATTCCACCATCTACACATGCTTTGATAGATGATGCAAATGCTTTGAGAAAATTTGTATTGATTGGTGTAACATTTTTGATACTTGTAATTTTTGATAATATTTTAGTTTTTTGTAAGTATGAAAACTTGTCTATAAATATCGATACTTGTCATGAAACCAACAACCTACAATGTTATTGTATCAATAAAATGTACCAACAACCTAAAAAATTAAAACAAATATTATACATGGGATGAAGAGAACCTAAAAAATTAAGCTTAGAGGTGTAGTATTTCCATATAGGAGACATTGTAAATGGTGTAAAAATTGTGTTGAAAATAGTTCAAAACCAAAAGAAATTGAAACCTTAACGAAGAGATTTTATTACTTACAAAAATAGTAGTACAATAAGAAAGTACAATTAATTGATACGAGGGCCTGAGCGATTAGGACATTTGCCCCTCATGTGTCCGAGATTTCTATATATACTGCATAGTTTTGGCTGTCCAATTTTTTCTCAAAATTCATGGGCCAAATCCTTAGCACAGTAAATTCGCATTGATTGTGGACGACCCTTTTATTTGCATCGTAGTGCAAGATCTGGCCACATTGTAGGTTCATCATCAACTACAACCGGATCAAATTCATTTCCAATGGGAGGAAACTCGTATTCATAAACCTTGAATACAGTTTCAAGTAATTATACTTGATCAACCATTTTCATGTAGTGAATCCGTATAGAAGAACAAGCAGCAATGGCGTACGCACACGAGTATTTGAATGTTTGGAAGACTCCGCACTCGCAGGTTCTTTGCCATAGATCAACCATGTATGCGTTGTGCTATATGCTTTCCAACGACCTCGAATATTCTAAAACACAGAATAAATTGTGTTCGTGAGAGAAACATGCCGTATTCATTGCATTTGAATGCCACACAAAAGTTTGAAATTTTTGGAGGAGGTCTGGGTGGATTCTATGGTCACCTGTCATATAGTCAGCTGCTTGCTTTCCCAAGGTTGCAAAAATGGTAGCCAACCGATAATATGTCGATTTGACAATGAAAGTGATAGGCAAATGTCGAACTCTTTTTAGTGATGAATTTATTGTCTCAACCAAGTTCGTTGTCATGTGACCATATCATTTACCCCCATCATATGATCGAAGCCATTTCTCCCTTGACTAGCCAGGTTCATTCTTGACTCTTAGTTCTTCAAACAACTCCTCAACCTCATGCACGAAATGTGTGTTGCCTATCCAACAAAAATGGAATAGTTAACGATGAATAATAAATGCAAAGATATCTTAAACCCAAAAGAGTGAAAGACGTGCCTATTCGAAACACCATTAGACATTCATCTTCATTCTTGTACCTTTGCAAGTAATTTGCAACAATGTGGCGTAAACAGTACCAATGGTAAATATGGGGAGGTTGCCAAGACGGACCCATACGCTCCATTGCGTATTTGATCGTTGTGCCTCTATCATAAAAATAATACATATCTCATCATTTTTATCACACATAACACGAGATAGAACATGCCTTCGTAAGTTCTTAAGAAAGAATTCCCAAAAGTCGAGATCCTCATTTTGACTATTGTGAAGGTGGTGGAAACAATTTTCTATTGTCACCTTGTGAAACCGCCAATAATAAAACTTGTGTGTATTTTCCGTACAACCAAGTGTCGTATATCTGAACCATCCTTACTTGTAGTGACAAAATGCATTAACGCACTATGGAAATATCCAAAATAGCTAGTAGAATTGACACACACCTCATACGACATGATCATTTTCGTATACCCGTACAATTTTAAGTTTTACAATCCGTTCTCGGTATGTATTTCTGTATCATTTTTAGCCATGGTTGTAACTCTTTGTACGATTGTTCCCATTGGCCATACAATTTAATCTGCTGACGGTACATGTATGAGGCCCCTCTAAATTTTGTGACAAGTGTAGAATAAGCTCTGCAGCAGCGTCTACTCAACAATACCAAAATCAAACTGTGTTGCCAATAGTGGAACTTCAAATACTGGAGGAACAGATGCATAAGGTAATGTTGGATAATATACTAGAAGAATTGTCATAAAGGAACTCCCTATATGATGAAATGATAGACTACTACCCATGGGGTGAAATGATGAATAAGTCGAGCGCGTGAATGCGGGTGCTGGCATCGGTTTTACAGGCTGTGCTGCTAACTGGGCAGTTGTTTGTGCTATTCCTAATGACGAGGCCCTTAGAGCATGTGTTCTTCTTCTCTGGCTTTGTTCCCTCATTCTAGTACCACATTACATCAGCGGACGTTATGTTAGCGGATGGTTTAAGGGAGGCACATATATTTCTCGTTCGCGCTCCTCTAGGGTTAGTATATGCGACTTCTCATTTTGTTTGTACCACAACATATATTCATATATATCACTGGTCCACAATAGGTTTACAAATGTGGGGTCACCTACCAAATATTGTCATCCACTTTCCCACCCACACCACATGACAATGTCCCCAATAGATATATGTCTTCTCTTGTCGCGTTAAGCGATGCAATTCGTCCATATTTGGTGGTAGGTCCAGAATTCCTTGGACAAAGTCGCAGTACGCGATCGGTAGGATACCACTCAGCTATTTCATAGTGTATGAGCGGGACCTCAACATCTAAACGTGAGAAGTCCGCAATATTTCCCTCGGAATATATGTTGTAATATTATGATCATCGTACGACGTCCACATGAACTACACATTTTTTTGTAAACTAATTTAGATAAACTCGATTTAAAAAAGGTTTTTAAATTTAAAAAATAAAATTGATTAAAAATGAAATTTAGATAAACTAATTTAGATAAACGTGAGATAATGGAACACACCACCTGTCATTCATAAAACAAAATCTAATTATTGTCATATTATAAAAAAGTATATTATAAACTTAGTTTATTATTTATTAGTACCTCCGAATAAGTGGAAATCAAAATGTGGTCGGATGTTTAGGCGTCAGGATTAAAAATGGCATTTGAAGCCAAGCCCATGACTGCAGTAACAAAAGGTACCCTCCAATGACATGTTTGTCTAGGTCGACGGTTTTGCGTAGCTCTCTAAACAGATATGCCAAGACTGCCGCTCCCCAACTCTTATTTCTGGATTCCTCAAAACTGCGTAGATGAGGTAACCACATCAAATGCACTTTGTTGCAAGATTTGTCTGGCATCAAGATCCCCCAATAACTCGTGGAATATGGGCACGAGCAAACTGCTACAAAACAATAAATACTGATATGAAATTATTTTAAACAAAATAAAATATTAAATAAATAATCATAAATAATACACATTTTATTAATCTTCCTTGTTTCTTCATCAGTATTCGGGGGAAGGTCTTTAAAGTTATTGTCAAAAAAGTTATAAAAATTTTGCCACCATCAAACTTGTCTAGAACCATTTCGAGCAAATCAGCACACACGACAGGCTAGTCTTCTTCGGCAACACTGGTTATAACCTCGCCGTCAACAGCCAAACTAAAATGCAATGTAACATCTTGCAACGTAATAGTATTCTCACCATACGAAAGATGAAATATGTGTGTGTCCGGCCTCTACCTTTCTAGCAACGCGTTTATCAATGGACGTTGCAACTTTGTACCACCAATTGTAGTGCAAACATGGCCAAAACTGGCTTTTTCTAAATACAGAACAATATCCGGATGCGGTGGTGTCGTGATATGGTTGAGGTAACAAGTCAACGCACGTTCATAATGCTTCAAATTAAAATTTAAAATTAATAAAAAAACTAAATAACAATTAATAATTAATAATAAGTAATTAACTAAATAAAAAAAGATTTTACCTTCGCATTTGTCCTCCAAAAGTCAAACACGTGTCTGTGATCCAGCCTCAGTAACCCTACCATATTAGTGTAAACTACTGCAATGGTCACTTATGTTTTCGCTGAGTACAGTTTTGGTCACCGATTTTCAAATAAGGTCACTTACATTTTTGATCTGTAAACTTTTGGTTACTGGGACATTTGTTGCCATTAAACGTTCACGGATTGCTGATCTAGCAGCGAAAAAAGGGTAAACTACAACAATGGTCACTTACGTTTAGTCAATGTAAACTTTTGGTCACCGATTTTAAAAATTGAATGTTTTGTTCACTTAGGTTTTTGTTGTGTAAACTTCTTGTCACTCAAACGTTTGTTTCCCTTACCCTGATAACGTTCACGTTAATAAAAAAAAGTTTACTTTTAATTTCACCTCTGAATTTTTAAAAGTTCATTTTTCACCCAAAAAGAAAAAAACCTTAATCCCTTTCAAACCACCAACTTCAGGCCACCATCGTCCGTCTGACCTAGCCTCTGATGAATCCACACCCGACTTCTCAACTCTTCTTCCCCTTCTTTCAATCCTTTAGGTGCTCTTGCCAACAGTCTTATCGGCTCATGTCAACACATAATCTCTTATTTGCTTTACGCTCTGATTACTTTAGTATTTGGGTTTGGCTGAAAAACTTTGGACTACTCGCTCATCTGCTTACTTTAGAATTTGCTAATGGAGAAAATGCATGTTGGAAAGCTCCAAAACTAGAACATCAGTCATTAATGGTAAAAGGTTTTTGCAATTAAAATGATGGTGAAAACTCCATGAGAAACCAATAGAAAATTAAGGATTATGGTGAGATGAGATTTTTTGAAAATCAATTTGTTTTGGAATTAAAGAGGGGTCTTGAAAACTTGCATAGGAGAGGTAAGTGATACAAAAAGACAGACCATCACTGTTATTTTACCATTCTTTTTTACATATTCATTGCAATCCATCTCTCTCATTTTTTTACAGAGATCCTATAAACCATCATGGATTTTTTTTAAGGTAAACTACAAATTAGAACGTAAAAGAAAAGGGACTTGGGTCTTGGAGGAAGAACCGATATGAGTGTTGGCAAGAGCACTTAGAGGATTGGAAGAAAAGAAAGAAGAGCCGGGAATTTGGGTGATGGTTCGTCAGAGGCTAGGTCGGACGGATGGTGGTGGACTAAAGTTGGTGGCTTAAAAGGGATTAAGGTTTTTTCTTTTGGGGTAAAAATAGAACTTTTAAAAATTTAGGGGTGAAATTAAAAATATACTTTTTTATTAACGTGCACATCATCAGGGTAACGAAAACAAACGTTCGAGTGACCAGAAGTTTACACAACGAAAACGTAAGTGACAAAAAACGTTCAATTTTTTAAATTGGTGACCAAAAGTTTACACTGACTAAACGTAAGTGACCATTGCAGTAGTTTAACCTTTTTTTTGCTGCCAGATCAATGAGCCGTTAACGTTTAATGGCAACAAATGTCTCAGTGAACAAAAGTTTACAGATCGAAAACGTAAGTGACCTTATCGGTCGAATTTAAAAATCGGTGACCAAAACTGTACTCAACGAAAATATAAGTGACCATTACAATAGTTTACTCGCCATAATATCGAATATCAAATATTCAAACTCTTTAAAAATAATATCGAATATTAGAGAAAGAAAAAGAAAAATGAAGATGAGATGTGAGAAAATTCAGAGGGAATGGGCCCCTATTTATAAAAGTCCTCGCTACACTTTCGAAGCGATGTTAATGGACCTCGAGCTCTATGTGAGGTTCGTTGAAAAGATGCGGATTTTCAATTCGAATCAATTTCAACCTATCAAAAGAGACATCGCTTTCTGCAGAAAGCGAGTTCCCATGGTTTTCGAAATTTAAATTTCTTTTTTCAAATTTTATCCTTATTTAATTTAATATAATATTCAATTAAGATCATTAGGGTATTTTAACATGATAGTCAATTATGATATTCAATTAGGACCAGTAGGATATTTAATTAGGATATTCAATTTTTAATTTTTTCCTAATTATTTATTTTATACTAATAGTAGGCATTTTAAATTTTAACAAATATTTAATTAGAATCATTAAAAAATTAGGATCTTTAAAAAAGTATGATCTTTAACAAAATTAAGATCTTTTAATTTATTTATTCAATCCTACCAATCAATTCCTAATAATTATGATCTTTTAAAAAAATTAATTTTTTATTTTTTAAATATAATCTTTAAAAAATAATGCTCAGAATCTAAAATTTTAAAGATGGTTTTTTTAAATACCATTTTTTAAATATGATTTTTTTTAGATAAAATTATGAACCTAAAAAATATGATTTTTTTGAATTATGATTTTTTTATTTCCCATATTCTAGAATAATTAGGATTTTTATTTAAGGAAAATAAGGTTTTTTTCTACAGATTTGTATTAAAGATTCTTATTTAAGGATAATTATGTCAAATTAAAATAATTAGGATTTTTTTCAAATAATTAGGATTTTTATTTCCCAATACTCTACCTCTATGCTTAACAATTACGAAAATTTTCCGATTAATAACCTGCAAAAACACCTCGAACATACCTATAGACCATTGTTTTTCAGCCTGTTGCACGAACCTCGCTTTCTGCAGAAAGCGAATTCCATGTAATAAATCCCTCGATAAATTCACCAGCCTCTTCAATTTCGTGGGGACCCCGCTATGTGCAAAACTCGAGGTCTTTATCCTTAATTTTCAATTGGGTTATCTGAAAAGTCCTTCCATGTAGGACGAACCTCGCGTCCTGCAGAGAACGAGTTCAGTAATCGCGTTTTGTAGAACGTGAAGTTTTCTTACGTGGTCGATTTGGGGGTCATTTTTCCAAATAAAGCTGAGAGAGGGTCATTTTCTAAATAAATATTTAATTTGGATTTTATATAAAAATGCCATAAATGCGACCCATGTTTATATAAAAATAATAAAAGTATTAGAGTACTTATTAATTAAAAATGTCATTCATATGCTATACATAGTCTAATTACATAAAAAAAAAAACTTTGCTTACATGAATTCCTTTAAAACATTCCCATGTTTAGGTGGCCCACTCCCAAAGACCCCACCAAGACGGTCCACACGTATGTGGTATTTTATAGGTTGGTTTGGTAAAGTATTACAACAAAATTTAAAAATTTTATTAATTATATTACCAATATTTCTCATATTTTCATGGATAGATTTGACTCAAAGCGAACCGATTTATTTGAATTAAGAGTCAAAATTGACTCAAACATGTGGCTTGAATTTAATTTGAAACCCGAAATAAATCGAATCGAATTTTAGTTGAACCGAAAATAGACCCGAACTAAATGGACCAAAATTGATTTTTAACTGAACCGAAGGCAACCCGAAATAAAGAAAATATATTAAAATATACAAATAAAGATGAGAGGTAAATTGTCGCATAACTCACCAAAAAGCCAAATATACATGCTATATAAAGTCATATATAGGGTGGGAAAACCTAACTTGGCCTGAAAACCGAATTAAAATCGATCAATATCCTATTAACCCAATATTGACCCGACCCGAAATTAATCGACTTGAAAGTCAACCGAACTAAAAATCAACCGACCCGAAATACTAACTCGATACCCGAACTGAAAATCGCCATTGACCTGAACTAAAACTGAACCAGACCTGAACCGAACCGAATTTAAACTAAATACAGTCAGACCCGAAATAACTCGAACCGAAACTGAACTGAATGACTCGTTTGTCACCTCCGGTAGAAACAGCGTCTTGTTTACAAAAGGGGACAAACCCCCAAATACGTGAATCTCGACGGTATTTCTCACTAAGACCGCCACTTTTTGAAGTCCGCCATTGATTGGTGACAAACTAAAACAGTAACATGCCTTAATAACACGCATGCAACTGTCGAAATGAGGCTGGATTAATTATTTCTTTAACAAATAACCAATTGATCTAAAGAACATGATGCTAATTCTCTTTGATAAGGTTATTAATTTGAATCATGACATTATGAACGAAGAAAATTCAATTAGAAAAATTACTTTATAATTTATAAAAAAATTGTAGTACTTGATCCAGATTAATCGACTAATACAATTTTAGTCGTATAAAAAGTTTTAATTAATTTTGGCCCAAATTCTGCCTTTATCCCTATGTTACAGCCATGTAAAAAAAATATTGTTTTCCACTCTATTTCTCAGAAATAATACTAAAGAATCTTACATCTTCATAATCAACGTTGCCTATTTAGCCTTCCACGCATGTAATATTGAGTAGGTGAACTATTTTTTAATATTAAATTTAACAGAGTCCTTTGATGGTGTTATCAGAGAGACTAAATTCGTATATAAAAAAATAGAGAATTAAATTCTTAATATGCAAAAAGTAAAGGATTGAGAGCAGAATATATATATATATATATATATATATATATATATTCGTGTATATTATTATCATATATATATATATATTCGTGTATATTATTATCAGAGAAAGGGAAGTCACGAGCTGACCAGCCCTAACCATTTCTTTTAGAGCCAACCAACAGACTACAGGCTGTTCTTTTACTGTGCATTTATAGGGTCTGCCTTCATTAATTAACCCATATCTAATCACCCTCTAATTAAGAGCTTAATATCACAAACTGTTTGTTTTCCAAAAAAATTAATATCACAAACTGTTTAACATAGAATATAGAATTAACATAAATACTATATCTTAATATTAAGAAATGAGTCTAAAACACTAATTCCCAAAAATATCTATCTAATTAATCTCCATTGAAAGACAATGGTCTTCTTTGGTAAACTTGACAGCATCTCCTCCTTCTTCATTATTATTATTATAATTAGTTTTGTTTGGTCACCATGAAGCTAGCAATCATATTATAAACTTAACACTAGCGATTATAAAAACAATTAATATAATTATTAATTACTTGCATGGAGGTCATATGAATATATATAAGCATCCCAAATGGAAAGGTATCCATGATCTCCCAAATGATTTTTTTGTCAAGTGGTGGTTAGGGTTCATTTTTCTAAAGAATAATAAAGTCTAAATAGTCATTCCCTTCCTTATTGGCTTGATCTGGGTAAACTCTGAACGACTTTCAAACCCTAGGTCTTCTTTCATCATTTACTTGCAAATAAAGAGAGCTCAAGATCGTTGGAATATGGTAAGTTTTGATAGCTTCCAAGATTCCAGGACCAGCCTGAACAAAGATGAAGACGAAGACGAGGAAGAAGATAACAGGATCAACTGTAACAAGCCAAGAAACGGAGAGAGCTCAAGCAATAGCTCAGTTGAAGAGAATGGAAAGAAGTCTATTTCCGGATCCGTAAGGCCGTATAACCGTTCCAAAACACCGAGACTCCGGTGGACGCCCGATCTCCATCTTCTCTTTGTTCATGCAGTTGAAAGACTAGGAGGGCAAGAGAGTAAGATGAATTGATTAACCCTCACAAACCCAGAAATTCCTTGCTGGTTTATGCAATAACAGTGTGATTTTATTGGCACAGGAGCAACACCCAAGTTGGTACTTCAATTGATGAACGTCAAAGGCCTTAACATAGCTCATGTGAAGAGTCATCTACAGGTTTATTTTTTTTGTCATCTTACTCTTTCGGTTTTGCAGAGATCCTTTTTGACTAAATCTCTCGTTTTCTTTCGAATTTATTTCGGTAGATGTATAGAAGCAAGAAGATGGATGAACCAAATCAAGGTAAGTAAAAGCTTAATTCAATCAATCCATAGATTTTAAGCGTTTTCTTCAAGGTTTATGACAGTGTGCGTATTGCAGCTATGTCGGACGGAGGGCTTCTCTTTGAAGGTGGAGACAATCACCATATGTACAAACTCAGCCATCTCCCCATGCGCCACGGTTTCAATTATCGGAGTCCTTCAAGTTTCCGGTATGAAAAGATGTTACCGAGACAATATTTGATGTACTGACAATATATAATGCTATGTAGTATGTACAATGAATTAATCATCAGTTTTCGTTCTAATTATGTAGGGATGTTCAAAATTCAGTTGCAAGTAAGGGGCTTTATAGTTCAGCTGCAGAGAGGCTACTTCGAAGCTGTAATAACAGCAACAATTCACTTAGCTTAATTAGTACCCAAGTGGCAGCAACACAAGCAATGAGGCCAAGCAGAACAACGTGCTCAAATTATTTCACCCATCAAGTCACACTAAAGAGGAAGAGCACGGAGAGCGACAACATTAACCAAGACATAGATTTGAACCTGTCCTTGAAAGTAACTACGACAGCAAACAATGATGAAGTTGGAAAAGGGGTCGATGATGGCAATTTGTCTCTTTCTTTGGCTTCATCTTCTTCATCGTTCTCGAAGCTTAGCGGTGGTGATGGTAAGAAACAGGCAAGGACGGCAATGGCAAGTACTCTGGATCTCACTTTATGAATGAGACAATTCTGAGTGAGATATTGAAGCAGCTGTGTCCAAATCCCATCGTATAAAATCAAATGTGAATTCATCATCCTAAATATATTGTTAAATGTGAATCATTGTCGAAATACCAGAACGTACACAACAGGTAAATATCAATCAAATCAACCCCACTTTGCTTAACTTTTATTCTTTTGTTGTTTCCACTGTTTGTTTGTGCATGGATTCCGATAAGAAAATATAGTAGTAGTAACAAATTTTAGCATTACTACACTCGTCGGAGTCTCGGAGAGCTAGTTTATGTCTTTGAAACTGGGTTGCCACTGCGAGGAAAAGACAGCCAGTTTCATGGTCTTGTGTATTAATGAAAACAGGATAATAAAATTAAGAGTGATTAAGAAAATATTATAATTTCAGACCGTCATTGAACTGTGTTAGAGGGAATCAAGGAGAGTTCCCCGCTGCATCTTCTGTTTTTTTTTTCTTTTTAAATTTTGGTCTGTCTTTTGTCAGAGAAACACCTCTCTCTCTTCTTTTTACACGTTTGAAAACAAATCAAGTTTTCAGCTTAAGACACACACACAAAATTTAAATTTTGGTCTATTTTTTTTTTACACACAAATTTAATTGGGACAAAAATCATCTAACCCTAAAATATTAAATTTTAAATTTAAATTTTAAACTCTACACCCTAAAAAGTACATACCCTCAATTTTATATATCCTAACCATTAACCCAACATTAAATCTTAAACTTAATTTTTAATGTGGGGCACGAAAGGAGTCATATTTAGGGGGCAGACGATTTTTATATGATTAATTGAGTTTTCAATATCATATTAATTATGTTTTTTTTTGTTAATATGGGCATTCCGAAGAAACGTCAATTTAGTTCTGCTGATATAAACCATATATATAAAACACATGAATAACGTATTAAAAAAAAAGCCTCAAAATTTTAATGACACCAAATGGTTTTTATAAATTCGATCTATATTGTTTATGCATTAAGTACATACATATAATTTATTTGCTTTATATTAAATCCGAACAGACATTTAATAACTAAATCGACGATTAGAGTGATAAAAAATCTACTTGATACAATTTCAATACTCTAAAAACTGAATAGTTTGATAATATTTGGTGACATTAACTGAAAAACCAAAAGCTCTATCAACCCAAAACGATGCTATAGCTGTCATGAATTGATCCATGGACCGACAATGTATTACAACTTCTGTGAACACCTAGCTACAAGCACTTGAAATCACCTCCCCAAACTTGAACCTAGACTTTCCCGACTTTTTCCGGCAGGTGGTATGGTAGGTGTAGGGGAGGAGCCATGCATGCATTTAAACAAAATTTTCGTAACAGCTTTTGTGTGTTGTATTAATATGAGAAACTGACTTTGTATTCTGAATCCAAATTCCACCGTCAATTTTGGCATTCATTGTGAAAACAGTTCATTTGTTTATTTGTCATGTACAATTAATTTCCATGCTACTATTAGAAGTTTGAATCCAAAGAGAGAGGGAAGAATACTAAATTTCTAAGTCATTGGCGTTGGAGGAGCTATACTAAGATGTTAGAAAGAGGGTCAAGTTATATTACGTCTATGTATTATATACAAGTCATAGATTTAGTCCTTATATTTTAATTTGATCAATCATTTTTGTCTCTACGCTTTTTGAATTTTGAAATTTTAGTACATGGAGAATAATACTAAATTGTAAAGACTTAAAATGATCAAAATGGAGATGATGAACAAATTTTACATCTTGGGCATGATACAAAGACTAATGGCAGAATTTTATTTAATAAACTTTACTGCTATTGTTCGGATTAGGATTGGAATTTCAAAATTTAAAAAGCACATAAACTAAGAATAACCAAATTTGAGTTTAAACAACTTAGTATAACACAAAGATCAAAAGAATAATTTGACCTTAAAAATCAATGAATTGGTAAAGCACATTGCACTCTCAACGAGAGAACATGAGTTCAAATCTTGGAGATGACATTAAGAGGGACAGCCTCGCACCCCCGTAAGACGGACATGCATATTACCAAAAATAAAATTTTTATCAACTTAATGTACATGTCAAGAATAAATTGATGTGTCAAAATTGATCATATCACAAATCATACCAATATTATTTTTCTCTAATTAAGTAGTAATAAATTAATTTTGTATCAACCACTAGTTGATCTAACGGAATGATGTGATAAGTTTTTAAAAGGAATTGTCCTCGTAATGAACCCTCTATATTACTCAATTTAACTTAATTGGTTAATAAATCAAATACTTATAATTGTAAAAATAAATTGATCATAAAATAAATAACAATTAAAAGAGATAATATTTATAGGTCAATCACAAAAAGAAGTATTTGACAATATAGGTCCTGGAGAACTTTTGAAAGCCAAACTGTTTTTTTTTTTTTTTTTACAAATTCTATATCTAATCCTAATTCTACCTAAAGCCTAGAAGGGAGGGAAAGGGGGACTCTAAGCCTTTGTTTGGTAAAGAGGGAAGAAAAATGGAAGGATAAAAAATTGAAGTGATGAAAAATTGGAAGGGTGGAAAATATATTTTTTCTTTCCATCAGTGTGATTGATTAAGAGGATGAAAAATTAGAAGGAAAATAAATTTCGTTCCTCTCTATTGCTTGGTACAGTGGAAAAGTGAGAGGAAAGAAAATTAAGCTTTGAAAATTATAATTTATTTTTTATTTTTATAATTTAGTATAATATTTTTAATTTGATTATTTTTATTCAATTTAGTCCCTAAAATTTTTTATTTAATATAAATTTCACCTATATATGTTTTTAATTTTTATAATTTAATCTAACATTTTTAATATAGTTTATTTTTGTTTAATTTAATCCCTAATTTTTTATTTAATTCAAAATTGACCTATAAGCATTTCTATTTTTTTATATTTGAGTCCACTAGTTTTAATATGGTTTTATTTTTGTCTAGTTTAGTCCATAAAATTTTTATATAACTGAAATTAATCTCTATTTATTTCTAATTTTTATAATTTAGTCTAATATGTTTATAATCTAATCACGAGAGTTTGACTGTCAATGTAACACCTAATACACGGTACAAATGAATCCAACCCGAATATCTAATGCTACAAATGGGCCATTTGTGCCTAAAACGAATTAAAAAAAATCAAGCATATTTGATTACATGAAAGTAAACAACCAACATGAACATAAAGGGGAAACAATTAACTAAAGTCACCCGAGAAAATAAACCTTTTAAAACTTTACAAAATAAGCGATTTAACAAAAAGACATTTTGGTGATTTTACAAGATTTGAACCCAAAAAAAATTCAAAACTTAAATAAAAGTTTAATATAAGTAGAAACATTGTATACCTCTATTTTGCTAAAGTTCAAATTGAAGTAATTTAACCGAATCGGGGTTTAGGGTCTAAAATGTAAATAATTTATAAGTTGGATTTTAAGTTAAAAACTCAATTTCAGGTCTGTTTTAGACTCATTAATTCCAATTAGACTTAATGGTAAATTTGTGTTGAAATTGAATTTGAAATAGAGTGTTAACTACAAAAAATAAGTAGTTTATGGCCATTTGAAAACATTCATAAAATACAGGGCCCAATTTTTCAAAAAGTGAAATTAAACCTTCCTTTATGAAATAAGTATCATCATTGACATATAGACCAAGTTTCAGTTTAATCGAAGCTAAAACAAGTCCTCAATTGCAATTATAAAATTAGTGACTAAAATGTAAAGTTTGCTATTATAAGATAATGGACTGAATTATATAAAATAGAGGTCAATTCCAAATTAAATAAAAATTTAGGGACTAAATTGAACAAAAATAAAATCTTAGTAAAAATATTAGATAAAATTATAAAAATTAGAAACAGATAGGGTTCAATTTTGGATTAAATAAATAATTTAGGGACTATAGTGAACAAAAATATTATTATATTAATAATATTGAATTTAATAATAAAATAAAAAACAAATAAGGGTAAAATTTAGATTAAATAAAATTTTTAGGGACTAAACTAAACAAAATAAAATCATAATAAAAATATTGGATATAATCATAAAAAATTTATTATAAATATGGTTAAAATAAAATTAGATTTTTTAAACTTAATTTTATAATTTTATTATTAAAGTGGGATAGTGTTGGGATGAACAATCAATTGCAAATGGCCAAGAGGGGGTGAATTTGCAATTAAAAATTTGGTGGAAGCAAAAAGATAAAGACACAAGAAATTTAGAGTGGTTCAACTTTCTCAATCAGGTTTACATCCACTACCTTAGCTATCCACACTAAGGAGTTCTCAAATCCACTAGATTCGTTTTCCTTTTGAGGCTCAAGGAGATAACCTTACAACTACTTTAAGGTTTATACCCCAAAACCTTTAGAACACTCACAAAGAGAAAATTACAAATTTAGTAAATTGAAAATCCTCACAAGGCTGAATGTTTGCACAATTTAAGGCTCACTAAAACCTCACACTTGAATAAATGAAATACAATAAGGATCACTCAAGTGAGTTTACAAGAATTTGACAATTATGGCTCGAAGATGTTGGATGTGTGCTTGAATGCTTTAGACTTGTTGAATAGTTGTTGAAAAATCTTTGAAGACTTGATTTTATACCCCTCGTTGATTTCTAGCTGTTTGGGTAGTTTGAATATTGATTATAGTTGTTGGGCTGTATTTTTCTCGCAATAAATTTTGTCAGGCAACATTAGGTACTGGTACTCGAGGACTCGTATCGGTACCTGCCATAAGAAGAAAGAGCCGTTGCAACAAAGGGGTATCGATAGGCGACTAGCCGTACGATACGGAGTGTGAATTTTACAAAGGGTATCAGTACGTTCCATGTCGTATCGATATCGGTATTTCTCACTAAAATCCTTGAAAGTTTTGGTTAAAAGTCTATATCTATACGCCTAAGAAGGTATCGGTACGAGTAACCGTTTTTCAAAACTTATGGTTCAATAAAACTGACAAGGCAACGGTTGAATAATAAATACAAAGATTTAAAAAATCTGTAACCCCGTACTGGTACTCTATAAGACGTACCGATACTCAATAACAATTTGGTTTCCAGGTTTAATTAGGCGTATCGATACAGCTACTCGTGTATCGGTACCCTATAGTCATTAAGTATAAAACAAATTTTCAGTAGCGAAAAACCATACTGGTATGCCATAGGCCGTATTTGAGGTTTAAGGTTTGAATTAGAAAATGTTTAACCTTTGAGGTTTAAGATTTGACTTAGAAAATGTTTAAGTTCGAATGCCTGTCAATTTTGTGAGTAAATTGAGTACTTAAAAATTTATTTTATTTTTACAAAATAGTACTTGTGATATCAAAATCAAATATAGGTTTAACAGATAGCTTTCACTTTTCTTTCCTATTTTTCACCCAATTTGGAGAGAAAACTATTTATATAGGAGCAAGGAAAACTACGTCCCCTCCTATTTTCTTTCCTTCTATTTTTCTACTATACCAAGCAACCCTTAAATTCATTTTCTTTCCAATTTTCTTTTCCCTCTTTCCTCTCTTTCAATTTTTCTTTCTACCAAGCGAAGCCTAAAGGAAAAAAGTGGAGTGCTCTTAGTGGGTCTAAAACCCACAACCTAAAAACAACGAGAGAATAAAGATCAACAGCTTGACCATCGATCAAATATATTTGCTCAACCTGATTCGTTTAGAATCAAATTTGGAGTCGAAATTTATATATAACACAAAGGATGGGTTAATCAAGGCCTAGAAATTTTGTTGAGTCTAAAATCCAAATTTGAAAGAAAGGTAAACTCAAACGAGCAATCAATGCCTAGAAATTTTGTCTATTGAGCCCAGGCAACAGCCAAGACTAAAATAAACCCACAAATGGCACAAGGCGCAAGACACACGCCTTATTGAAGTAAGGCGCACTTTTTGAAAATAAGAGATATACATATTTTTTTCAGTTGTATAGTCAAACAAAAAGAATAGTTTATGCAATGAAAACACCAAAAAGTATTTATCATCAATATTTTATGTATTAAGCATCACTTCAAAAAAAATTACATTCAATAAAATTTTGGGTGATACGAAGAATGAGATTCTTTGAATGTTCAACTTCAACATGAACCAATCAAGGAGAATGTATGAATGCACATGAAGCAGAGTACTAAGCAAGAAAAAAAATTAGTACTTTAAAAAGGACTATAAGTTCAATAAAAGCTCTACGTTTCATTTACCTTTTAACTTTCCAATCAAAAAGTATGACATTGCATTTTATCAAGCAATATGAAATTTTCTATATTGTAAATATACAAAGCTAGTTATATAATAATTTTAAAAGGATATATGATAATATGATTTAAATTAAGGAATTATATCTACACTAGCGGTGGAAACTAAAACAAATGCCTTAGTTTTAGGGACTCAGTTTAGGGTGTAGGGTTTAAGGGTTCAGAATTTATGGGTAATAGTTAGAATTTAGGGGTTAGATTTAGGATTCAGGGTTAAAAGGTTAGGGTTTAGGTTTTAGGATAATATGTTTAAGATTTAGGTTTTAACCTATAAACACTAAATTCTAACCTTGAACCCAAAATTCTATTCACAATGACTAAATTCTAAACTACTAAATCTAAACCCCTAAACCCTAAAACAATTAAACTTAGTTCAAGTTGTAAAACTAAACCAAATTAATTTGAATTCAAATTTGATCCAATTTAATTAATGTTTGTATATATCGTGTGTTATGCTTTAAGTTCAAATTACACATTAACTCGACTAGGTTAATTTAAATTTCATTTGATTAATGTTATGTTTGTGTGGTTCTCACTTTTAGCCCAAGTTAGTATGTAAAATATAATAAAAAATAAAAAAGACAAAAAAATCAAAAAGTTGAACAGGTGCGCCTCGGCGCCTAGTGCGTCTTAGGCGCACCTTGCTACGCCTTATTGAAATCGCCTCGCCTAAACCCAATTAGACGCTTCACTCTATCTTCGCCTTAGCGCCTAAGCACGCCTCATATGCGTCTTTTTAAACACTGTTCGCTAATACATGCTATATCATTATCTTTTATACTGATACGGAATTTTTCCCCTGAGATCGAGGGGAGCATGATTATTGCAGCGGAAAACATCATGGGCTCAACTAGGGTCGGTGACAAAGGTGAACCAATATTACAACACGGGCTCAAGTTTTTTGTATTGCATGCTTTTGTGAATCTTCAAAGATCAATAACAATCGATTCTCGGGTTCAAGAGTGAGTTCATCTATGCAGGTGCGGAAGATGTAAGTTACATAATGTAAAGATACCGACTGATGTAATAGACTGGACTTCCCCAAACAATGTTTATTGGAAGCATGACGTTCGTCATTTCGAGGCACTTAAGGTTATGCTAAATTGCAATTGTAACACCCTGAAAATTGATTTTGAAACTCTAATTTAATTTAAGAATTTCTAATTTAAAACCCTATAAATTAAGAATTTAAAATCTGAAACCCTAATTATCTAATTTGGGGATTTAATAAATTTCAATAAGATTAGGGACCTATTTAAGAAAATTCGGAACCTTGGGGGTTAATGTGCAATGCGGGATAAGTTGGGTGTCCTCTGTAATTTACCCTTTTTGTATGGGATATAAAATCCCTATTATAAACCTTAAGACCATTCCTCTACCTTTTTCAGCAGCCACTCACCCCTAACCCGCTCTCTCCCGAAATTCCTTCAAGAAACCCCCTCACTCTTGCGTTTCGGCGAGCCTCCGACGAAGGGCTGTCGCCGTCCGTGGGTTACACCGTACTCACCTTTGAGATCCCCTTTCCCTCACGTTTAAACCCTGGCCCACCAAGCATCTCCTTCACCGTTCGTTCTCACCGGAATCACACGAAAACTTTTCGGTTCTCCTTGCGCCGCCACGTGCTTCGCCATCCTTTTTCGTTTTTGTGTTGGGTAAGCTTTAGGTAAGGTTTTTGAGTCTGTTGTTCCTCTTCTTTCGTTTTGGTGGGTTATGCTCGTGTTTTCGAGGTTGTGGTTTGGTCGGAGTGACTTTTTAGATCTTGGGTTGAGGTCGCCAGCGTGCTTGTACCGCCATCATCTCCCCTGCAAACCGCCGTCGCCACTGTCAGTGAGGGTTGTGGAACCCTAAAACCCGTTCTGCTATGAAATGCCCAGAAGTGGGCTGTTGTGATTGTGTGTGGGCTGTGTAAATTGGTGGTATTGTTGGGTTGAGCCCAACTGTGGAGTCAGTGGGCTGTTAAGAGAGTGGGAGCCCATTCGTATGGGTTATTCAAATGGCCATGTGGCCCAAATCTCTCGAGTCAACCAAACCGGACCAGCAAGTGAATTGACCTAATGACCAAACTGGTCGGTCCAACCGAGCTGACATAACCCTTTGACCCGTTGACTAGACCCGGATCCAAACCTGACCCATTTGATCGGACTCGTGTTGACCTTTGACCAGTCAAGTCAACGTTAATTGTTAACTTTGACCATTGACTTTTTTAGTTAATTTTGACTTGATTTTTTTTTGACGTTTGAGTTTGTTTTCGTAATCTGTTTCGCCTAAATCGATCCTGAAATCCTATTTTTAGTAATTGCAACTTACTTTTGTAATTAAAAATTTTTGAGAAATTGAGTATGAGTTTTAATATGATTTATTAATGCGTTTCAGACGGCATTAATTTTGAGGACGACGTTTTATCTCATTCTCTTCTTGTAGAACTTGTTCCCACATCATCTGCGAGAGTTACACGTGAGTAGTTGTTCTTTTTAGAATTGAGTTAGTGGCATAGTATTTTTATGTTAGAATGTGTTCTTATATAGAACTTCATCTCGTAAGTTCTAACTTAGCTAGACCTAGAGTTAGTTCAAATTGTGGGAGGCGTCATCACTAATGTTAGAGCTTTGGCCGCTAGAGGTGTGTTCTCTTTATGTGCTATATTTATTCCCTGAAATGTTTTACAACTAGCATGCCTACCTTTTTGTGATGCGACTTTAGTGTGATTTGAGATGCCATGCATATTGTGTTAAACTGTGTTTTAGTGAATCTATCAGAATTTCATAAATGTGATTCTCGTATTTAGTACGATAAATTATGATGTGATTTTGTGTTTTACAAACAATATCTTTTTATGCATGGGATGGGTTTGTACGGAGAAAGAAGTGGTTGGAGTATGTTGCTGGGGTTCTGGGGAACTACCTCCACTGCAACCGGTTGGTTTTGCCACCGCTGTGATTGGAGTATGTTGTTGGGGTTTGTGTTTTGAGCATAACATCTTTTCATACAATGTGTTTTATTGCGACTTATATTGCCTTGAGAAATAACGTGAAACTGAGACTGTGTTTGCTGCACTTTAGAGACACCCTGGGCTTAATAGCTTACTCTTTTATAGTTTGTCTTTCAGATACTTTGGCTCTAGATGATTTGGTACTCGGAGGACCTCTTCCGTTTTCAGATTTATTTCCATTACAGTATGGACTTATCATTTTAAATATTCATTATTATTACTTTTTATTGAGATTGATGTAATTGAGACTTGGGACTATTTTGGGTTTGAGGATGTTTTTCAATATGCATGCAATTATTTTTAATTTGAATATTTTATTATATTTTTATTAACTTTTGGAGTTTCTTCTATTGGAATCGTTTTAACTAAATTTAATTAAAAATTATACTTACAACCAACAAAATTGGATACTTGATGGTAAAGTTACAAATGTGACTTTTTAAACTGTGCCTCTTTTTTGGGCCGGGTTTAGGGGTTAGAGGAATGCCATGTTTGTGGCCAATGATGTTATCAAACAAGTTATTTCTGATAACAATTAACTTATTTTTTGGAGAAATTATATAATGGGTTATTCTCGCCACGTCATCCATGGGGTCAACCAATAAAAATTACCTTCTCATTATTTTTTTTATGTCATATTTTTACCAAGTGAATCTTTACTCATATTTACTGTAAATTAATTTTAAAAATAGTTTTTACCAAGTGAAGATTCACTTTATAAAAATATGACATGGAAAAAAAATGAGATGTGTGATTTTTATTAGTTGGCCCCATAGATGACGTGGCGGGAATGACCTATAATATAATTTCTCCATTTCTTGGTAAAGAAAACCTATCTTTAATTGGTTGTCTATTCATTCTCGGGTTGATTACCCAAGGCAAAACTCCGTTTTTCTTTCTTTCTTTTCCTTTCATGCAGGGAAATCATCTATTTGAAGTCCCAAGTGGCTACAAATTGAAGATTACTTCCAGAGATCCAGGTTTTTATACCTCTAGTTATTGTAATCTGATTTTCTGAGTTTGCTGTTATGCCTATAGAATGAAAACGATTTTGACACAATTTCAGGTTTAGCTGTTGAGTTGGACCCTATCCCACTGAATCTGATGGATAGTGGAAGTTGGTTCAGGAAGTACAATATCAATGGCACTTACATTTTTCATGAATTGGTCCAGTTGTAAAAATCTTTGCCTTGCTTCTTGTGAATCATGGTTCACGAATGCCTAGCTTTGACCACTTTAGTTCACGTTGGTTGAACATAAGTTTAACCTTTTTTATACTAGGATGTTCCGTTATAGTAAACATTCGATTCGTCCAGAAAATTATGAACTCCCGGCCATAGTTCTCTGCGCATACATTCTGTTTTCTTATTGTGGTCGCATTACTCGTATAATGTAAGATATAAACTAACAGTGTCAAAGTTCTATCAATGGAATTCATATCCATATATTCGTGTATTCGTTTTGATCTGTCTACATGTTTCTTTTTATTGAGAAAGTTGTAATCTGAAAAATCAAGATGATTTGAATCAAATACTTTAAGATTTTTTTACACCAAATATAGTTTTCACGCTATTGTTCATCCGAAATTGACAAATTTACAGTCTGAGAAGTTTAAGACATGTTACCAGACATGATTCTGAGATTGTGAGCAGCATCTGTTGAGTAATCTAAGCAGTGCATCTGCCTTTCTTCGAGCTTTCGGAGATCCATCAGCAGCCAAGCTTCGTAGTGAAGGTATGCTTCGTGGATTTATCAAAAGCCGGCTGGCGACTTCCTCTCCGCCGTCTTTGCACAACCCGAGCAAAAGCGTTATTGAGTTCTCCTTCCCTTTGGCTGATCCGAATCTCAAGAGATCGATAAGAAGAGGCACGAAAGCTCTACTCTTTTTAATATCTTCAAGCCCTTGAGGACTACCCAAGAGTACAGCCAACACTCCCAAGGCATCATCTGTTATGCCTGCTTTGTCATCCATCAACAATTCAATCAGCAACGGAACTGCATCGGCAACCACAATGTTCTTTTTGTTAGCGCCATAAAGTGTGAGATTGGATAATGCTGTTGCGGCATCCCTTTTTCCGGTCGTCGTTCCTTCTCTGAGGAGGCCAACGAGGGCTGGTATCGCTCGAGCATGAGATCCGATGGCTACCTTGAAATCATCTATCATTGACAGGCTAAAAATTGCAGCTGCTGCATTCTCTCTCGCCTCCATGGTTTTCCCTGATTCCAACACTTCGACTATGTTGCCGATAGCTCCGGCTGCCATTATTAAGATCTTGTTGTTATCGAAAATGGAAAGATTAAGCAAGGCAGTGACGGCATTTTCCTGGATTCGTGGATCATTGGAAGTTAGCATCGTCACGAGAAATGGTATAGCTCCCGCCTCCGCGATTATCCTGCGATTATCCATCCCAGTTTTCGCAAGCAACCTCAGCTCATAAGCTGCCTGCCTTTGGATATCAAGGGAACCCATCGCTAACTTCCCGACCAAGAATTCGGCAGTCATTTTGACAGAATCGATCGCCACTTTAGTAGCAGAAATGTGATCGACGACCTTCTCAGATGCTTTTTGCTTGCTATTAATCTCCGACTCCGATGCATTCGATGAGCATTCCGTTAATGGAATATTGTTCTCTTGGCACCATTGATGCACTAAGCTCTTGAGTGCATAGTTGGGTATGAGGGCCATATGAATCAACCTTTGCCCACTTTTCGGACACGTATGGTGCCCGGTGTTGATCCAATGAGCTATTGAGCTCCGATCATATGTATGGCCCGACGCTACAATCACTGGATCTTTCATCAAATCGAGTGAGATCGGACACCGAAACTCGTCAGGGATATTAAAAGACATCGATTGAGAAGACGAAGACTGATCGATATTTCTACTTGCAGAAACGCTAGGCTGTTTGATGTCATCTCTCTCGCTTTCTTCATTAAAAACCATGGATTTCGAATATGAAACAAGTGATATGAGATTGTTTATGTTCGAAACAACGATCAATCCGCCCGTACCGGCCTGCTTTTGTGCTTCAGCCTCAAGCTTTGATATTTCCTCCTCGTAATCCAAGGAGCTTCTCAGACCAATGCTGCTAAAAACGTGTCTCACCGCTTTGAAGTCGATGGAACATTGGTTGGTCGTGTTTTTCATGTTCTTTTCATTGTTGGAAGCCATTACTTTGAGAAGCTCATCCCTTCGTTGGACCTCCCTCGGATCTACCAACAATTCGACCCGTTTCGCTTGCTTATGAAGAAGCTCGACTTGCTCTCTGATATCCGCAGTTACATTAAGCAAACTCAAAGGCAAAATATCCAATGTCCGGCCAATCTCCTTCACCAAGACAAAGAACTGATTCGATATCGACTCTGTCTGAATCAATCCCCAAAGGGAACTACCATCTTTGCAACCTTTGATCAACACTTTAACTCGACGGATCACCGAGAAAAGCTCAGTGAGACACAACACCGACGACGGAGGGAGTTGTGTTGTAATGTAATTCGTTTCCTTAATTTCTTCGAACAAAGATGTAAGAACTTTGATCCTCCTTATCATTGTTGAAATGTTCCTTCCTTGAACAAATGGAAGCTTTTCGATTGAAGAAACTTCATTGGACAAATGAATCAGTGATTCCAAAAAAGACCCGGACGGCAAAAAACCAGAAGATCCCATCATTTCTTTTATCTTTCTCAACTCACTGAAGTGATACAGTTTCTGTAATCATCGCCATGATTTTCATTGCAAAGGCTTTATTACAAGCTTAGGCACAACTTTGGTTTTGACATAAGGAAATTATTAAACAACTTGTCTGAAATTTTGACTGTTTCTGGTTGTACGATGAAAAGAAAAAGACAACAAGGTGGATGCCAAAAAGGATGAACTCTGACTTCCTAGGCTGCTGCCACTTGGAGGGTTCCCCTGGTTTCAAGGGTTAGTTATATTCCCCACCATTTTTATTATTCGCAAACCGAATTATTTAACGAACTTCTCAACTCTTGTGTTTGTTAATTGTTAGCTAGCTTCTTAAGATGGTGAAATTCCTGTATTAGTTCTTGTACTAAGCATAAGTAGTGAATTTAGTCCATATACTCTAATTTGGTACTTTTGGTTCTAAGTCAAACAATACCCATTAAATTCAGGTTTGAATATACCATGGGTCCCTAAACTATTTCAAAGCTTAAAATTTAGTCTCCATACTTTAATTTTACAACATTGAGTCTTTGTACTATTTTTTATCTAAAAAATTTATCATCTCCTAACTTATGTAAATTTTATCCTCGGTTGTTGACCTGACAAGTAAAATAGCTTTTTTAGCTCATAACCCTTTCTAAACCCCTAAACTCTAAACGAAATCATTAAACCTTAAAATTAAGACGCTTGTAAAAACTTTTTGTTTTCAACACCTGTGCATTAAATAATTACACTACCGTTAATCCTTGAACACACCCAACCCAATACATCTCTTACTGCCAAGAATACACTTCCCTATCAATTCGTCACAGAGCAAACACTCCTTTCCAAACTCTTCATGAGTACACACAATCAATTAGAACATAGGAGCTAACATAATAATTTATATAAAATACAAAAACTAATGATAAAATCTGACCTTTCAATATTAACTTTAGTTTCTACCTCTATCTTTAAACGTGAAATGATGCTACATCTATACGTAAACTTTTGATTTTGATTCAATTACACATTTAAAAGATAAGCATATACATTTATTTTGATATTCAATAAATATAATTATTAATATATGTTATACGTAAAACATAAAGTGATGCTACATCTATAACGGATATGAAAATTGACGATAGATGAAGAAAATTTTCAAGGATGAGATAGCATGTTTCATGAAATTTGATTTTGATCATTAGACGGTAACATGTTCCCAAGAAAATTTTAACATGTTTCATGGAAGAAAAATTTAGAGATCAAAATGAAACAAAATTAAATATCAAAGTGAAAATGAAATACAATTTTAAGGAATAAAATATTATTTAATCTAAAAAAATTTGCAGAAGTCAAGTTTATCATTTATGGTAATTTCTTCAAAGCATTCGGTTAATAAGTCTGAGTCATAATTTTATTTTTATTTTTGTGTGTGTGTGTGTGTGTGTGGAGGGGGGGGGGATAAAGAAGAAAAAAACGTCCCCTTTGGTTTCTTTAATTAGGACCAAGTCATTAACTAATTCCGGAAGGTTTCGCTTGGCTTATTACATGAGTCAGACAAGTATTTTAATCAAGTCTTAGGTTTTCTTCGTTTTCTACTTTGTCCACTGCTTTGTTTTTATTGTAAGTGCAGAAGATTTAGTCTATAAGATAATAGGCCTGCTAAATGATGACGATTTTTTATGATAACGACAAGAGATGAGAAGAGAAGAGATTGTTCGGGATTAGAAATAAAATTGTGTTTAGTTAGAGACATTCAATATAAGTCCTTTACCTAAACCATATAGGTTTAATTGATTGGAGCTAAATCTTCAGATACATTACTTTTGTACCTAAATGTGTATCTATATACGTATTTATGATTTTTCAAAATACTAATTCATTATATGGAGTCAAATTAGGAAAAAGTTTGTGCTAGCAAATGATATGGCTAAACTGGTTTGAAATGAAAGTCTAGAATTTTGATGGCTTTTATTTAGCCCTCACATGGATGCCAAAACCATAAATCTTATCAAAGGAAAAATATAAATTTACTAAAACAAAACAATATTATTCAAAGAGTTTTTAAGTATGAGAAATTGTTAGATTCATCATTATATGGAATTAGATATGAGTCCCATCTAAAAAACAGATACAAGTCCCATCTTAACATTTAGTTAATGAAATTGATTGAGATTATATCGAATCTAAATTGATTTATGTTATGTTTTTCATTCACAAATTTGTATAGCAAATGAATACTGAATCTAAAATTTTAATTTCCTTTTCCAATTAATTGCTTTCAAAGTTTATTTAATTATAGTCAACAATTTCTAGAATAAGTGAATAAAATTTTCAATTGACATTATTCTATTTTTTTATGTCGTAGATTCAAGATGCAGTAGGAGCAAAATTTTCCTTCCCTCCCCTTAGTAGAAATTATTCAAAAGTTTATTTAATTTAAATATCATATATTATTTTATGATTAAAATTTAGTTTCTACACTTTAAACAAATAAAAATTAAATTCCATACCTTTTCGACTTAAAAATTTTCATCAAAACTTGCTTACTATGAATATAGTTTTATTAAATTCATGATAATTTTATTCCCATGAGAGTATTGTTAATGAATTTTAACCGAAAGTACTAAAAGAATTCAAAGATTTAATTTTTAACTTCTAATTACTAATTATAAGGCTTAAATAAAAAATGAGTGCCCAAAGTATACATCTTTTGAACTTTAGGTGCTTAAAGTGTTTTTTTTTTGTAAAAATAGGTGCTTAACATTTTAACCGTTATAATTTTAAGTGCCTAGTAGTTAACAACCGTTAAAAAACGCGTTAATCAATAAAAATTAGACAGGTGTCATATTTTAATATATAATTTCTTTTAATTAACTTTTTACTTTTAATAATTTAAAAATTTTCAAAAAATCTTAAAATTCTAAAACTTCTAAAATAGTCCCCAAATCCTTAAATCCTAAAACCCCAAATCTTCACCGCTGCCATACCCGGCCACCGTTGTCGATCCCACCCGTTCAATCATCGGACTCAGCCTATTATTTCTCCTAACTCACCGTCGTTGGAAAACAGGTGAACGGTATTCCAGCCGAACATTGAACGTCGAATGTGAAATAACCATTCGATTGGCACACCGTTCGCCGATTTCCTACGACAGCGAATTGGGAGAAATGGCCAGTTGAGTTCGACGACTGAAAGGGTGAGGTCGACAACCGGTAGCGACAACGGTGAAGATTTGGGGTTTTGTTACTTTTATGGATTTATTTGAATTTTTTAAAATTTTGGAATTTTTAAAAAGTAAATAAGTTTTAAAGTTTTTTTCAAAAATAATTAAAAAATTAATATTCCTGCTATGTGTACCGTTTTTGATTAGGTAACAAGTTTTTTAAATGGCCGGACACCTAAAATTATAACGGTTGAAACTTTAAGAACCTATTTTTACAAAAAAAATACTTTAGGCACCTAAAGTTCAAAAACGATATACTTTAGACACTTATTTTTCATTTAAACCCTAATTATTATGATTAAATCTAAAAGTTTTATTATAAAATATTTTAGAATTATATTAAGTTATCATGTGAATAATTTATTTTATATTAATTCTATCCAATTTATGTTAAAGTCTAATTTTTTTTTTAAAATCGCATCGTGCATCTTATTTCTATTAACTGATTTTACCGTGTCCAATATTATTGAATCTAAATTTGACCAACTAGACAAATAATTACAAGTCAAACATTTTATTAAAAATTGGAGGAAAAAAAGAAAAATATCAACTTGTATTATCATTAATGAAAAAGGTATTTTTTAGTCAATGGATCTGACAATTTTTTAATTTAGTCCCTAAACTTATTTTAATCCTTATTAGTCTACGAATTTAATAGCTTTTCTCATTCCAGTCCCTTTAATAATGTGGCACTATAAAATTGAGTCGCGTGACACGTTTTCATTGATATGACCAAAAATGAACTAAAAAAATCAAATTCAAGATCAAGAATTACTGCAAAAAAAGGAATTCAGAAACAAAATCAAGAAAATTGAAAGCATTTTGGACTTAAAAGTTACTTTACCCCCTATTTCAAATCGACCACAAATCTTGAGCCGGCCCATTTGGCCTTTCCACTGTTGGAAATGCAAGCCTTATTCGCGTGTCAATCACTGTCCGTTCGATATCCGGGCCTATACCCCATCGGACGGCTGGTGTGGCACCCATTTATCCTCTGGTTTATATAAGAATTTAGTTTTTTTTTTAGAAAAGGACATGCATTAAAACCAAGTGGGCTCATTGCAAAGCATTATCATATCTCTTCCCCTTTTTTCCCTACCACACAAGTTGTTGAAATGACATATTTCTAACTCAGTCCTTCAAACATTGATTGCTATAAAAGCCAAAAGATTTATCCATGTCAATTAATCAATTTTATAATTTCGATTTATCAATATTACATATTATCTAATATGTAAAAGTCGGTTAGTTGATTCAGTTAAAATTTATGTTGACCAATCAGTCTATTCTAATTCAATAATTAATATGACACCTTTTTAATTCGGTAATTAAATTTTAGTTATATATTAATGAGGAAATGATAGGAAAAAGGAATGTAGCAATTATTTTCTTTTGTAACTAAAGAAGGGAATGGTAATATGATAGTTACCAACTTTGTAATTATAAAAAGAAAGAATGAGTTAACATCAAAGAAAAGATGTCTTACTTTTGTTAATCTTTTCTAACTCTTAATATATTAAATAATGCTCCAACACTACTTTTCTACCTTACTGCCTACATATCAAACTTTTTGGATATGTTGCGTCTCTATTTTAATGTTTACATTCAGAGTTTTATGGATTTTTTTAATAATATTTTCTTCAAAATTTAAATTTAAATTCACTCTTTGAAAGTGTAATTTAAAAAAATCTCCAAACTTAATTATTTGTCGCATATAATTCAGTCATTAAATAAAAAAAATGATAGTCATAATCTTTTAAATTTATGCATTTATAAAATATGGAAAGTTTATGATTGAATATATAATTGTAAGGTTAAGTAATTGATTTAGGGATGGCAAAAAAAACTCGAAACTGGCGGGTTTCGATCTGATAAGGTCAATTTTTTTTGAATTTTTAGTTTTCGGGTCGGGTTGGGTTAAGGTCGAGTTTAGGGTGGAAATTCCATGACCTTCCCTAACCCGGTTTATTTATAAATATATATTTATATTTATTATAATTTTATATATTATATTTAATATTTTTATTAATTTTCTTTCGGGCGAATCGATTTAATTAGATTTTTTATTAAAATTTTAGGGTCGGGTTAAAGTCGGGTTATACTTTTATTACATCAGGTCGGGTCAAGTTAGATTGAGAATAAAAATATATTAGACTCAGGTCGAGGCAAGACTGGTTAAGTCTTTAAAATTTTAAATCGAATTCGGGCCAGCCAAAAAATCGCCCCGCTCCACCCGATGCCATCTCTTTATTGACTAGACCAAAAATGTCCTTAAAGTCGTTGAAAAAAAAATTGGAGAAAAGGAACCATATGTCATAGGAATTCCCTTTTTCCCATTTATCGATTTTTTATGAATCCATTTATCGATTTATAAATACCCAACAATGTTTATAATATATATAAACCACTATATTAAAAAAATTATATTTTATTTATTCTTTTTCTATTTAAAGGGAAAATATTCTATGCATCTGTTGTGAAAATTTTGTTTTTCACAAGTGTCTAGTTTTTATGTTTAGAAGTTATGATTTAAGGTTTAGAGATATGGTTTTAATGTTTGTGATTATGTTTTAAGGTTTGAAAATATATTTTATGATTTAAAGTTTAGAGTTGAAGGTTTAGAATTTAAGAATTAGGGGTTAAGACCCTTAAACGAAACATGTAACAGCTTTAGAGATCTATTTGTGAGAAAACTTTTCATAAACCATGTATTAAATAATTATCCTTGTTTAAATATCAATTAAGGTTATGTTGTATTTTCTTAATTGCACATGAAGAATTAAAAAAAAATCTTAACCGTCAACGCATTATATAGAAAAATAATTACATAGATCTCGAGAGGATATCGTCCTCATTTTTTTCTCTAATTTAATAGTTTTTAAGTTCTTATAATTTTAAATATTGATCAAATAATAATTAAGTTTAAGTTTTAATATTTATTGATTTTTTATTAATTTTAAAATTTAAAAATTTAACTTCTTTTAATGTTTAATCATAATTTCCGTTCTTACTATCAGATATTTTTTTTTTATTTATGGATGTATATATAAAGAATTGAGTGACAATGCATGTGAGTTCCTAATTGATGCTATTTTGAGTGTTAGGTTTCCATGATGGGAATAAGGAAGGCCTACCAGCAATCTAGGGCTCAATGCTTTTCTTGTGAGAGTTCTTTTCTTTCAAATCACATGAAAAATATTATCTCTATCTTATGAACTATCATTTCTCAACCAAACCTCACCCATAAATATTTATAATGCTTCTCCCATCTACAATTATTTCTAGCCCCCACTCTCACCACATGTAAAAACAAAACACATACATTTTCTTTTCTTCCTTGACTTAGGTTTGTTCGGCTAAGCTTTTTCACCCTATTAAAAAAAAACTCCAAATATCTAATTTTGGAGTCTCTTCACTTAACTTTCACGTCGAATTTGGTCTTAAGTGCGACTTTTAAAGAAGCTAGAATTTTCAGCTTCTCCTCAACCAAAATTATCCAACTCAGGATTTCAACAGCTCCACCGAACAAAGCCTTGATATTTTATTAGATATTCTCAAGATTTTTTAAACGAAAACTTGGCATTTTAATTATATTTATAATAATTTTAAATTAAAATTAATAGTCAATACAAGTTTTGAATTTGTAACGTTAATATGTAACGTTCGCGTTATTAACATGACGCTCTAATCAACAAAGTTAATATGCCAATCTATTATAATACATAGAAAATTTAATGTCTAAGTTTTATGAGTTTATTATTTATACTGTACAAATGGTGCTTATTTAAATGGATGTTTGACAAGAGATAAGATATTGAAGCTGTAGAGTAGCAAAAAGAAGAGAGTTTATATAGTCATTGAAGGTGCTGGATATGAAGCCATGAAGAGTCAGGAGCCACGTTCCACCTCCTCTTGTGCAGCCTGCAAGCTCTTGAAAAGAAGATGCGGTCCCAACTGTATCTTCGCACCCTATTTTCGATCCGATGAGCCCAAGAAATTCGCCAAAGTCCACAAAGTTTTCGGTGCCAGCAATGTCAGCAAGATCCTCATCGAAGTCCCCGAAGAGCAACGAGAAGACACCGTGAATTCCTTGGCGTACGAAGCCGAAGTGAGGCTCCAAGACCCCGTCTACGGTTGCATTGGCGCCATAGCTTTGTTGCAGAGGAAGATGGTCGAGCTTCAACATGATTTGGCCCTCGCAAGAGCTCGTTTGGCTCTGTATGCCGGCACCTATTCGGCAGGTATTGGTAATACGGAATCCAATCGGTTTAGCATGTCAGCAGATGAATTCCCGGTTGCTTGCGGAGGAATCATGGACAGTTTTAGTCAGACTTCATATCAAGTGAATCAAGATGCATATATGTACGATTTCACCCAGATTCCATATATATAAATAACATCTTTTCTATTGTTTCTCTCTTCTTGTTAATATTATCTATGGAGAACTTGGCCATCTTGGCCTTAAATCTTTGTTCAAAGATCATCATCAAGCTTGAATTTTCTGGGAAATGAAAGGGTTTCTCTAAAATAAAGTAAAGAAAATGCTGGTAAATTTTCTAAGAAGAATGGTCAGTTCGAAGGGCAGGTGAAATTATACAAATTTTACAAACACCTTTGGCAATCCCCAAAATGTAGGCCAGGGTGTTGTCTTTATTTTCAGGTAGTTTCACATGGTGTTGTTCAGTATCTCTAATTCTTTCCCAGCATTAATTATGACTAACGTCCCCCCCCCCCTCAACTCATTGTAACCTTGTCCTTTCTCCCCTCTCTGGTTATTTTCCTGGAAAGTTTTTGACAGCAAGAAAGCCTCAAAGAATCTTTCCAATTGTAATTCAACAATGCAAGTGATTAGCTTTCCATTGTGCCAAACATAGTTTGGAATCTTGACCATGACCCAAGAAAAGCTCAATTGCAATATGAGTTCTTGTAGATTAACAACAGGCAAAACCATGGCTGTTGAAGAGTCTAACAACGCCTCTAGTGCCTCAAAAGGCGAAACCAAGCCTGTTGAAGAGCTAGAGCACATGGTGCCATAATTACCGAAAAACGAGTGCACGGGAAGACTCAAACCCATGACATAGTCCTAGGGTTATCAGATTGAGTCTTCCCTTACGCTTGTTTCTCAACGACCATGGTCTCGTCGGTTCAAGCACGAAGTGGTGTTCTGAACTTCCTCCAGAGCCGTGGGACATAACAACACTTATGCAATCGCATTATCAACATGGTGCTCTAACACAACATTTACAGTAAACTGGTTTATGTGCAAGAAATGTTGAATTGAACTCTTCCTTCTTTGATTACTCCATCTAATAAAAGATACAATGTAATAGCAGTACACCATGAGAAAACATTTCACATGCATGCTCTAATTTTTTCTGAACATATAAAAAGATAGGCCAAGAAAGGGAAAAAGATTCAGTCATTTTCAGAGACCAAAATTACATGCCAGGCAAGCATCTATATGACAACAGTAACATGGCAGCTACGGAAACTCATCCCCATCCTCATCATAAAGGCAGCATTGGTGTAATAACCCGTTACCAATTATCCAACCCAACCCAAAACCATCAGAACCAAACCGGCCCAAACCCGTTTACCTAGAACCAAACCCTAAACCAGTTACAACCCATAAATCGACCCAGACCAAAAAACTAAGATACCCTAACCCTAATATTCCAGCCGCCACTGCATCAAGCCGCTGATCGAAGCCGCGCCGCCATTTCCCACGGCCGCCGCCGTCGTCCGATCCACCCTTCATTTCGAACTATAACCCAAAAAAAATCCCTAAACGAACCCTAAATCCAGAAAAATCTGGTTCGAATCCAGAAACCAAAAAAAAATCATCATCAAACCTCAACCTAATCTGACTACCCCTATCCCTAATCCTAAGCTGCCGCACCCTAATCTGTCCATTGCCTGCTCCATCGCCGTATATCAGATCTGCACAACAAAAGGGGATATCACTTCAGATTTAAACCAGACAAGGGGGGGTTATTTAGGGGGGGGTCTCGGTTTATAAATAGATGCAAACGGGAGAGGGAGATTTGGACAGAGATTAGAGAGGGGAGTTTGTATCCAAAATCAAAGCTTGTAAGAGGAGTTTCTTAGAATCAATAATAAAAGTTTTTTTAAGGTAAAGTCTTGTTTTTTAGTTCGAATAAAAAATCTCGAAATCAAACCAAAAAAATAAAAGCTCGAAAGCTTACCTGGTAGCCGCATCCCGCCGTTGCCTGCGCCACCCTTCGCCGTGAGGCCTAGTGCCGATGAACGGCTTGAACAATCTTGGGACAGGCTGTCGTCGGGTGTGGAGAGAAAGTGAGGAGAAACAATTTTTAGGGTTCATTTTGTTTCTGGTTTTGGTTCGAAATGAAGAAAATAACGCTTTAATTTTGTTTAAGCCGGCTGCCTAAAACGGTGCCGTTTAAGGCCCGACCCGACGCGGTGACCAGGTAACCCGGGGAGATCCGCGTCTTTTCAAATGGGAAAATGTCCCTCCAAGTCCCTTCTGTTTCAACCCTCTTCTGTTTCGGCCCATGAGTTAATCTCACTTTCAATCCTTGTTCTTTATTACCGCATTCTTTTCCATCCTTTTTTATTTTAATTCCGCCCTATTATTTTGCTTTTTACCCTATTTAGCCACTGTATTTCATGATTTAATTTCCAGCACCTTATTTCTGTTAAATTACGTTTATTCCCTCATATTTTGCACATCTTTCATTTTAATCCTATAATGTATCATTTCATTCCATGTAAATTAAATATTAGTACATTTTAGTTCTAAATCTTTAATTTTATGTTGTTTTAGTTTAAATCATGCATTAGCATATTTTTTTTATTATTATTACATAAAGTATAATATTTTGTATAAATATTATATATTAGTATAATATATAAAATACGTGTATATAAATTTTTACCTATAACTTATATTTTTTAAGTACAATAGTTTCTATATATTTTTATTAATACTTTATAACATATTATTTAGTATTTTTTCTAAACACTATGTGTATAATATAATAGTAAATATTTATTTTTGTAAGTATGTATATAAACTATTAATTAAATATATATATAAGTATATTTTTAATAAATAATAAGCATATATATTTTGCCATAAATATTTTATTTTTAGTATGTATATAGAATAAAAGTAAATACTTGTTTTTGTAAATATACATATATAAAATTTGCCAATTTTATATATATAGTATTTTTTAATAAATATATATATTAATATATTTTATCATAAGTAATACTATATTTTTAAGCACATATATTTTTATACGACACATTATAAATGACATCATAATATTTAGATAAACAAGGGATTAAGGTAATATTCATTTATTTAGGGGGTTAGAGAATTAGTGTCCTGGGCGTAAAGGGATGCGACTTTCTCGATACCCCTAAATAAAAGAATACCCTTACCATTTTATGGCGCAATATTTAAGGGGATTTTCTGTTATTTAGAATACTCGAGAAATCATTTTCCGGGCGTAAAGGGATGTGAACTTTTCGGTTGTTCTAAATAATGGAACGTCCCTTTAAATATTTAGAATATTCTCATGCATTTAAGAATCATATTTTAAATTTTATTCGAATTCGTAATTTTCAAAACTAAGACATTAAAGAATCGATCAGGTACCAATTTTTTGGCGGTGTGGGGGTGTTAATCCTTCCTCATCCGTAACCGACTCCAGACCTGAATTTTTAATCTCTGGTTTTATTTTGGTTTTCGGTCTACCATTTTTAAATGATCAATGGCGACTTCACATTTTAATTCCAAACCGGGTGGTTTTTTTTCAAAATTAAATAAATCAAAAAGAAACTTTAAAACTGGAATAAAGAGAGCGCTAGACGAATTTGGGTGATTACAACTGGCAACTCCACTAGGATCGTTTTTTAATAAAAAGTGAGTCAAGCCACAAGTTGAATATTTTTGTCTTAGTGTTGGAAATTTACAAATTTGGTTTTAATTTAAAATATGTTTCTGTCTTTAGTTAATAGGACATACATTTTATTTTTCGTAAATGTATATGTTTTATTTTTTGTAAATATAACTGCTTTACTTTTACTGCTTAGTATAAGGGAACATAGAATAGGGTGTCAAAAGGTTTGAGAGCTTCTCCTCACACACCGTGCACTTGCATTGCATTTCATGAGCTTTCTACCTGAACTCCGTCCCATTTTAAGTGGAAGCGTGATACCGCCTTCGTGTGGGTTACCTCCGTATAGGCATAAGGGATGTATCCCCCTGAATTGAACTTAGTCCGTTTGAAACTTATAATGGGTGATGATAAGGGACCTTGCTACCTTTAGTAAGGGACAGTGAGGACAATTAGGGTACCCTTCCCTAGAACCGAACCACATATAATGGACCATAGGAGCCTTGCTTTAGAAATGGAACCCGTTAAATGTCCAAAGGAGAAACGCTTCTAACCTTTTATCTACTAAATAGATTTATTTCATGAATAAATATGTTGGGTAGATACTATGCGGGTAGGATCTTTCATTTTGCAAATAAAAGTATGTCGGGTAGGTTTTTTGCTATAAATAATAATATACCGAGTAGAAATCATGTCGGGTAGGTTTTTTTCATGAATAATATGCCGGGTAAATACCATGCTGGGTAAGATCTTTCATTTTGTAAATAAAAGCATGCCGGGTAGAAATCAAGTCGGGAAGAAATCTGTTTAGATTATGTCGGGTAGATACCATGCCGGGTAGGACCTTTCATTTTGTAAATAAAAATAGGCCGAGTAGATATCATGCCGAGTAGGAATCTATTTATACTTCATTATGCCGGGTAGATATCATGCCAGGTAAGATCTTTTTTTTGTAAATACGGTGTTCAGGTAGAAAAACATGACAGGTAGGATTACTTTTTCAAGTAAAGCATGTCTACCAGTAGGTTTTATACCATTTTTTATGAAGATTACTAATTCTTTTATCGGCACTAACCCGTTCATTTTGTTTGTGCATTGCAAGTACATCTCATGCATTTTCATATTTGCATTTCATCATAATACATCATTATTTCCAAATTAAGGGGTCTGATTCTGAAAATTCCGATCGCAGCCATTCTAGGGCATCAAGGTTAGCCGTATCTGCATCAGTAAATCTCAAGAAATGGATAGTTGTTTAGCAAGAGTGGAGCAAGCATGCGAAGACATGAAGAATGACATAAATAAGGTGCAACAAACAACTCGCGATCATATCGCGCAATCACACGCGGACCTGCTAGCTCAGATAGCTACTATGTTGGCCGGCGAAGATCCTAAGAGAAGAAAAAGATTGGTCATAGACCCCAGTGCTATAGAAAAGGCAGAAAGTACATACGACAAGGCACCTCTACAAGTACCGATTCCAGTTGAAAGACAACAAAGTCCTCAAACTGGATCTTCATCACATGGAGAAACTAATGCTCAAAACAACCCTAGTGAGCATGTCATTCCTAATCTGAGCATCAACAACAAGAGGGGTCAAACAAGGATCGAGGTGGTCAAGCGGATGAAAGATTTATACAAGCGGGTTGAAGAGAAATCCAAATTTGCAGAAGGGGTAAGTGTATCCTGTAAGGTAGATGCAAGAAAATTAAGTTTAGTCCCGGATCTGGTGATACCTCTAAAGTTCAAAATGCCAAAATTTAAGAAGTTCAACGGAATAAGCTCTCCGTCTGCTCACCTTACCATGTTCTGCCGAAGAATGACGGGGCATGTTGGCAATGAAAAACTCTTAATCCATTGCTTTCAGGAAAGTTTAAAAGGGTCTGCTGCCAGGTGGTATAATCAACTAAACCAAGACCAGATACAATCATGGAAAGATCTGGCCAAAACCTTTATCAAGCAGTACCATCATATAACAGACACTGATCCAGATCGTCTAACACTATATAGTATAGAAAAGAGGCCCGATGAGAGCTTTCGGTAGTATGTGCAAAGGTGGAGAGATGTTGCTATACAAGTACAACCACCGTTGCTAGAGAAAGAGATAACACCTACCTTTGTGAGGACTCTGAAAGGTCTATTTCTGAAGTATATGTTGGGCAATGCAGTTAAGAGTTTGGAAGACCTAGTGATGTCTGGCGAACTCATTGAAGGGGCTATCAGATAAGGGAAGATTACTGACCCTAGCCAAGAAAGAGATGAGTCAGAAGTTTATACAGTAGAATCTTATTTGACCTGCCGACCTCAGTCCTCACACCAACCCAGCTATTCGTCCTCACGTCGACCAAAAGCTTATTAGAAAGTCATCTATCCAATCTCGATGACGTATACAAAGCTACTCCCAATGCTTGTCGAAAAGAGCTTGATATCCCTGGTCCAGTCTAAACTTAAAGAGCCTCATTAACCAGAAGGATACGATGTCGACGCTGTCTGCGGCTATCATATAGGAAGCTCGGGCCACACCACAGAGAATTGTGGGGCATTGAGGAACAAGGGTGTAACGCCCCAGTTTTGGTCCTAGCAGTTTTGAGGTTTGTTAGACGGTCTGGTGGACCGAGTTAGAGATTTGAGTCGGATTCAGGATCGTGTATTTTTTAGTGAGATAAAAATGTGGAAAAATAGTTAAAAATCATGTTTTAATATATTATTAATATTGGTGGAATCAATTTTGGAAAATGAGATTTGGAGGTATGACGTTTTGGCTAGTGACCAAAATGCAATGTTTGAAAACTATTTTTAAAGTGACTAAAATGAAAAGGGTCAAATTCTTAGAATCATTAAGGAGCTAATTTGCCAAGTTTTTGCTGGTGATTTCTCCCTTTAATTAAATCATTTTAACATGTGTTTTAAAAGTTAATTAAAAGGGATTTTATATATTAAAGTTAGTTATTTGGTTTTAATGAAAATTGACTTAACTTTTCTCTCCACTTCTTTTTTGCCAAACACCCAAGTTTTCATCAAAAACCAGAGGTAAATGATGCTTTTTACTTAGATTCTTGATCTACAATTGATTATTTGACTTTGATTTACAAAACCTCATTGAAATCTTGTGTTTTCCTAGCATTAAACAAGCCAATTGAGGGAGAAATCACACAATAGGGGTAAGGTCCGTGATCTCCTCTATTGAATGGTTCTTTATTGATATTCCCAAGTATTTGATCCTTGATTTATAGTTTATAATATGATTGTGTTTTTATATTGAATTAATTAATTTAATTGGGTAAAATTGATGAAATAGTAAAAGATCCGAATTGGATCTGTTTTCCAGTGATTTAGATTGATTTTAAACATATTATGGATGTATAATAATGTTGATAAGTCGTTTTTAACAATGGAATCCCGAAACTCTTGAATCTCTAATTGTTTAGGTTGTTAGAATTGTATTTTTGTAGAGTTGTGGTGGCTGTTTGGTTGCTGGAGGTGTTAGGTTGTTTTGATTCTGTTTTTAGATGTTATTTGATGATAAAAGTGATGTTATATTGATAGGTTGTGGCTGGGTTGTTTTTGGAAAGGATTAGATGGTGTTTTCGGTTGTTGTGATTGCATAATTGTGAGGTGAATGTGTGAATCTGTGAGGATCTGTTGTTGTAGTGTTTTAAATGCATGGAGATGCATTAATCCTCTGTGTTAATGTGGTTAAAATAGGGGAGATGGATTTGAAAGTGATCGGGGAAGCTTTGGAGATTTCAGACGCTTGTTTTCGCGTCGGCAAATCAAGGTTTCGCGTATCGGTGAGTGAAAACATGGTTTAAAGCGTTTTGATGTTTTGGAAACAGAGTTTTGGGAGTTATGGTAGAGCTTGAAACGCTTACCTAGACTCAAAAGTAAGTATAAAGTGGTTTTTTCTCTCGGTCGTGCTAGTTTGAAATGGTTTTATGAACTTGTTTTAATTTCCATGTTACCTACTGTTTAAGCATGTTTTAAAGTATTTGATATACTGTTTTTAATATTGAAATGTTGAAGGATGCACATGGTAAGTGATCCTTGTAAGTATGTGGTTTATACTTGTGTTTAAAGCATGTGATGTTGCTTTGGAAAAATAGTTTGGTGAATGCTTGTTAAAACAGTGAGGTAAATGGAAAATGGTTAATTATATTGGCAAGTGATGTGGTTTTAAAATTGTTATCGGATATAGTTGGCCGACCATAGGATTGAGTGCACTGTAAAATAAGTCGCCTTGGATGTTGAGGGGTTTATATTGTGTATCGAATACTCCATCCAAGTACCCTAATGGTAGAGGGGTTTAACGGTACCGAATACTCCCGTTAGTGGGGTTAAGCAACTAACCGATGAGAGGGATGGGTTTCCCTGTGGGTTGAAAGTGTACCCGGTTGTTATTCCCGGTTGTTATTGTACCGCGATTGTGATTGTATCGCTATTCCGGTTGAGATGGCTTGAAGTGTTGGGTTAACACTTGTTGAATCCGTGTATCCGATGAACACTTTTGTTAATGGACTTGATATTGATCACTTGTAAGCCAATATAATTGTTAATGTATCATTGAAATGTTTTATGTTGTATAATGTGATTTATACATGTTTCTCCTTAAGCTTTGCATTTGGTAGTAATGCATGGGAAGGCTTAAGTGGAGGGTTAGCAATGAGATTTGCTGTTGATTAATGATACATGTAGCATATAGTTTATTATGCTGGTTTTAATGATATAAAGTGCATATTTTCAAAAAGGGCATGATGATGATGATGTTTTTTAAAGGATGATGTTAAATAAATGGTTTTAAATGCACTAATGGTGGTTGTTTTGAGCATTCCTCACTAAGCCTTGTGTGCTTACGCTCTTGTTGTCCATCAATGCAGATAATTGAGGTCTTGGAAGGCAGCAAGAAGCAAGAGGATCTTGGCAAGACTTGTTTCCAAAGTATGTATTGGTTTAGACTATAATGAATAAGGGCAATGAGGTACATATTGTGTTTTGGGAGATGTTTTGTGGAACTCTCTGTTTGAGCATGTTTCTTTAGTTTCCTTTGGGTTGTAAATGGCCTTTAAAGATTGTTTTGATGCTGGTTTACCTTTTTGACATGTTGCTTGGATGGAAATTAGGAAGCTTGCCTATATAATCTCTTTGATAGACGATGTCATATTACGATGTTGAATCTGTGAAACCTGAATGCTTGTGGTTTGCTTGGTATGCTAGGGTTATGTTATGAGTATGTTAGAATGGTTTGAGAATGCTTTTGGAATGAAAAACATGCAGTTTGTGGCATTACAGGTCCAGGCGTACCGATACGCGGGGGACCGTATCGGTACGGTTGGACATTTTGTGGTCTGGGAATCGGTGCACGAAAGAGAGTATCGTTATGCCAGGGCATTTTTGGCTTGGTGTATCGATATGGTAAATGGTGTATCGGTACACGTTCTAGCCTCTTGAATATTACTTTTTCAATCCAAATCCGTGTACCGATACCCATGTAAGCGTACCGGTACGTATGTTAAAAAAATTCAAAAGTTAGGTAAGTTCGTTATGGCGCATCGATACCTATCTTGGCATATCGGTACGGGATAGTTTTATATGTATCGGTACGGTGAGACCCATACCGATACCCGAGGCCATTTTCTGTAATATTAGCTTGGCAGTTTTGCTTTCATTGCATTTTAGTCCCCGAAACTTGTCCATGTGATTGTATGAGCTTGAATGATCAAATTAAGATAAAATTTGAGATGAATGTTCAGAACTTGACTAATTAAATATTGGTATTTTAAAAAGTGGTTAAATCCTACAAATTTCCTGTATTTGCAATTTGGTCCCTAAATTACAAATGTGATCAATTGGTACGTTGATTGCTATGCACGGTGGTTGATATATGTATGTTGAATGTTTTATGCCATGTTGGGGAAGCTTGGGGGTACCCATTGCCTTATTATTATAGTCTGAAATGTATGGTTTTGAAATAAAAGTCTTGGATCCTTGCTTGAAGCTGGCCTGATTCAATTTTGTTTTGAAATGATTATTATGCCTTAGAAAATGTGTTATGTTATGATCGAGGGGAGAAATGAGATCTAGCGAGATGTTGTTGCCTTTGGGCAGTGATTTGAGAAAAGTGTTGTGTTTCCTAGGGGTTTGTCACCTCAAAGTATGTACCACCTATGTCGGTTGAGCCAGAGTTGGGTGATTTCATGCCTTGTTATAGGTGATGTTTTGAGCTTGTAAGTTGTTGTTGCTGGAGTGCGTGTGTTTGCACCAGCCGTTGGGGAAACGAGGTTGTCGTTGGAATATCTCTATAGTTTGGGAGGAGTTGAGTACCGTGGGTTGTCACCCGAGGCATCCGAGACATGGATGGCCAGTGTTGTTCAGGTTTTGGATCAAATGGGGTTTATTGGTGCCCGTAAGTTGGGGTGTGTTGAATCCCTGTTGCAAGGTGATGTTTTTAGTTGGTGGACAACTATATTTGCGGGTGTGGAACCCAATGATGTGGATTGGGAGTTTTTTTATGCTATTTTTAGGAAGAAGTATCTGGGGTTTAGATACTTGGATGAAAAGAGACGAGAGTTCATGGTTGGGATCAGGGTTGCATGTATATTGTCGAGTTAGGATACATATTATTCGGTTGAGCTAGTATGCTCCTGAACTGGTTTTGGTAGGGAAGTGTCATTGTGACCGAATTCGATGTGAGTTGGTACAAGATGTTAGGGTGTACATGTTGGCTTTCGATTACACCATTTTTGACGTGTTGGTACACAGGTGAAGTGCATTGAGAAGAACCTAAGTTTATCGGTTTTATGTGAGAGGTTCTGGCTCTGCAAGAGAGTTACAAAATCTAGTTTCGGCTGTGTTCAGTTAAAAGAAATTATGATAAAAGATATTGCTCTGAGTTGAGGCGAGGTGATGATGGTGCTGGGTGAGGACCGCGAGGTTAGAGTATATAGACTAAAATAGTATTTAATATACGTTGAGTATGTAGATTGTGTGATCTCATGAGGCGGGATTATCTGCATTTGTTATGTGGAGTGTAAAATTATGTGTTTGTCGTTTATAACGTTTGTAGGAGCTGTGGTTTGAACCATCGTCTCGTAAGTGTTGGTTGCGAGAATACAGGTAGCTAGTTCTTCTGGTGAGACAGTTATTGCGAGAAGGATGTTTGGAAATGATCATCGATGCTTTAAGATCTTGAGGTTACTGTTGTTTTGTTGGAGTTGCCGCTCTACAGTTTTTGATGTAATCATGGGTTTGGATAAGTGGTTGGATCACAGAGCAGTGGTTGATTTTGAATCCTAGTGAGTTACCTTAAAACTTGCTGATAGTTACAAGGTGGTAATCATGGGCGAGAATGTTAAATTCTTGTCTAAAGCTATTTTGGCAATGGAAGCGAGTTGTTTGATAGATTTTGGCTGTAAGGCATCCCTAGCCTATGTTATGAATCCAGGGTCATTGGAAGTGCGAGCTCAGGATAGTCGTGCGGTATGTGAGTTTCTGGGTGTTTTTGAGGGAATGGTCGGGTTTGCCATTGGATTGGGAGGTTGAGTTTGGTATTGAAGTTGTATGAAAACACAGCTCCAGTGTCTATTACTCTTTGTGCATGGCTCAAGGGAGTTGAAGAGGGTAAAGATGCAACTTCAAGAGTTGTGTGATAAAGAGTTCACCAGGCTTAGTGTTTCGTCGGAGGGTTGTGCTGGTGTCATTATGAAAAAAGAGGATAGCATGATGCGAATGTGCTTGGGTTCTAGGTAGCTGAACAAGTTGATGTCTTGTTGATCAGTTCGGGGGTGCTTCAGTGGTTGTAAGTATGAGCTGAGGTCCGGGCGGTATCTGTATAGGTAGAGGATGTGGTTGTGTTTAGATTTGCCTTTGGTAAGGGGGACGATGATGTGAGTTCTTATTCATGTCGTTTGGTTTGATCGATGCATAGGTTGCGTTCATAGTTTTGTTGAGTCGGGTAGACTAAGTTTTTGGGGTAGTTGGTTGTTGTGTTTATTGATGGGGTTTTTTTCTGTGTGCAGAAGCACCAAGAAGGGCTTTGATCGATAAGTATAGTTGGTTTAATAGATTTTTGGGGAGAGGTGAATGTTGCTATTGGTTTGGGATGTGTGAGTTCTGGGTATGTTGCTAAGAATTCTGGTTCTGAGGATGTTATTAGTAAGTGTGAACGGATAAACATGCACAGTGCAAAAATACTTATATGTATATGTAAATATGTCAGTACATGCATACATTCGGGCATGACATTAGAGGTTTTGCATACATATACATAGACATCTATGATGGCATATAAGTGATCATGCATACATATGTTCACACTTACAGATAACTAATCAGAAATCAATAGTGTGATGGTATAAGTAAGGTAACGTATGAAGGAGGTTTTGGTATTATAGTTCTTGGGAATTTGGTTGGTGCTAGTTTTTGAGCGACCAAAGTTAGAGTTGGTAGGTTGTGGGTTTGCTAGATCCAGTTTTTAGCATCAAGGTTTGTTGAGGCTGTAGTATTGCAAGTGAAATTGTGGCTTATACATCTAGAAAGTTAAAGGTGCACGAGCGCTTTTGTCATACGCTTGATGTGAAGCTTGCCACGTTGGTGGATGTTTAAATGTTTTAGAGACATCAATTCTATGATGAGGAGTGTGTTGTGTACACAGATCGCGCGTGGTTAAAAAAATAAAAAGATTGATGTTTTGAGTTTTTTGATAACCTGGATGGATGGAGTTGTTTAGGAGTTATAGTTTGGTGATTGAATATCGTTCGAGCTAAGCTTATAGTCGATGCTTGGGTTGTGAGAGTTGCGGCGAAGTTGAGGATATTGTTTACGCGGTTGGGTGTGATGTGTGATGGAGACTTGATGTCAAGTTACAAGTGAATTCATTCAGGCCACAGTTGATTAAAGAAAGGTAACGGTGTGATTATGCATCAGTATCGCATGTTCAGGATATTGGGAGGAGGAAATTTGGTGGATTTTCACGTTAAAGGTTATAGGGTGTTATGTTTTAAAGATCGGAAGGTGGTGTCCCTTGATGTTGAGTTGAGGTGTATGGTTTGATGGAGGCGCATGCCAGTTCTTGCGAAATGCATTCCGGTAATGCCAAGATATATCGAGGTTTGAAAAGGGATTGTTGTTGGGTTGGTTTAAAGGGAGATATGGCTGATTTTGTTGTTCGATGCATGGTATGTCAGCGTGTGGAAGCTGAGTATCAGTTTTCTTTTGGGTTGTTGCAACCGTTGAGGATACCAGAATGGAAATGAGGAAGAATCACCAGGGATTTTATGTTTCGGTTGCCTTTAGCACCGACCGAAAGGATTCTATTTGGGTGGTTGTTGATTGAGTTGCGAAGTGTGTGCACTCTCGTGGCTATGCTTGTGATGTATGTTTTGGAATATGTAGTAGATTTGTATATTGACGAGTTAGTGCATTTGTGCTATGTGCCTGAGTTCATAGTTCTGGATGAAGATTCGTGGGTTACAGTGAGGTTCTGAGGGTGTTGCTTGAGCTTAAGTGTATGTACTTCATATCTATCCCGGTTGGATGACGGGTTAGAGCATTTAATTTAGGTTTTGAAAGATGAATTGGGTTGTATATCACTGTGCTTCCGAGAAAGGGTGAAAGGCACATGCATTTGGTAGAGTTTGCTTTAATGGCAATTATTAGGCAAGTATGCAGGTGGCACCTTATGGGGCGTTGTGCGGTTGGAGGAGCCGTACGCCCGTGTGTTGGGCTGAAATTAGGGAAAAGTACATTCCTATGTCTGATGTGTGGAAAGGCACTAGTGAGAAGGTGAAGCTGTTATGTGGGCGCTTGAGATCAGTTTTGGATCGTCAGAAATTATACGCGAATCTGAGGCGTAGTGATTTAAAGTGTGTTGTGATGGTCAGATGATCATGATGGTATCGCCTTGGAAGAAGGTGATGCGTTTTGAGGACCATACAATTTTTTTGAGTGTGTGGGTCATGTTGTTTATTGTTGAGGTTATCTCCTGTGTTGGAGGGGTTCCATGATGTGTTTCATGTGATGATGTTGTGAAGGTATCAGTTGGATTCCTTGCATGTTGTGCCAGTGTAAGGCATTGTGTTGAGATCTGAGTTATCTTGTGTGAAGGACCTAGTGGATATCCTTGTTGCCAGCGGTAGAGTTCTGGGTGGTACATTGGTTGGCCTTGTTAAGGTGTTGTAGAGACACCACAGTGTTAGGAAGCAGCGTGCGAATGTAAGTCGGAGATGTTGGAGTAGTTTTTGCTTTTGTTTCTTCCGAGTAAATTTTGGGGACAAAATTTGTTAAGTGGGGGAGAGTTGTAACGCCCCGATTTTGGGCCTAGTGGTTTTTAGGTTTGTTAGATGGTCCGATGGATCGGGTTAGAGATTTGAGTCAGATTCGGGACCGTGTATTTTTCGGTGAGATAAAAATATGGAAAATGGTTAAAAATCATGTTTTAATATATGATTAATATTGGTGGAATTAATTTTGGAAAATGAGATTTGGGGGTATGACATTTTGGCTTATGACCAAAATGTAATGTTTGAAAACTGTTTTTAAAGTGACTAAAATGAAAAGGGACAAATTCTTAGAATCCTTAAGGAGCTAATTTACCAAGTTTTTGCTGGTGATTTCTCCCTTCAATTAAATCATTATAACATGTGTTTTAAAAGTTAATTAAAAGGGATTTTAGATATTAAAGTTAGTTATTTGGTTTTAATGAAAATTGACGTAACTTTTCTCTCCACTTCTTTTCTGCCAAACACCCAAGTTTTCATCAAAAACCAGAGGTGAGGGGTCATGATCTACAATTGATTATTTGACTTTGATTTACAAAACCTCATTGAAATCTTGTGTTTTCCTAGCTTTAAACAAGCCAATTGAGGGAGAAATCACATAATAGGGGTAAGGTCTGTGATCTCCTCTATTGAATGGTTCTTTATTGATATTCCCAAGTATTTGATCATTGATTTATGGTTTATAATCTGATTTTGTGTTTTTTATATTGAATTAATTGATTTAATTGGGTAAAATTGATAAAATAGCAAAAGATTCGAATTGGATCTGTTTCCCAGTGATTTAGATTGATTTTAAACATATTGTGGATGTATAATAATGTTGATAAGTCGTTTTTAACAATGAAATCCCGAAACTCTTGAATCTCTAATTGTTTAGGTTCTTAGAATTGTGTTTTTATCGAGTTGTGGTGGCTGTTTGGTTGCTGGAGGTGTTAGGTTATTTTGATTCTGTTTTTAGATGTTATGTGATGATAAAAGTGATGTTAGATTGATAGGTTGTGGCTGGGTTGTGTTTGGAAAGGATTAGATGGTGTTTTTGGTTGTTGTGATTGGGTAATTGTGAGGTGAATGCGTGAATCCGTGAGGATATGTTGTTGCGGTGTTTTAAATGCATGGAGATGCATTAATCCTCTGTGGTAATGTGGATAAAACAAGGGAGATGGATCCAGAAGTGATCGGGAAAGCTTTGGAGGCTTCAGACAATTGTTTTCGCATCGGCAAATCGAGGTTTCGCGTATCGGTGAGTGAAAACGTGTTTTAAAGCGTTTTGATGTTTTGGAAACAGAGTTTTGGGAGTTATGGTAGAGCTTGAAACGCTTACCTAGACTTGAAAATAAGTATAAAGTGGTTTTCTCTCCCGGTCGTGCTAGTTTGAAATGGTTTTAAGCGCTTGTTTTAATTTCCATGTTACCTACTGTTTAAGCATGTTTTAAAGTATTTGATATACTATTTTTAAGCATGAAATGCTGAAGGATGCACATGGTAAGTGATCCTTGTATGTATGTGGTTTATACTTGTGTTTAAAGCATGTGATGTTGCTTTGGAAAAATAGTTTGGTGAATGCTTGTTAAAACAGTGAGGTAAATGGAAAGTGGTTAATTATATTTGCAAGTGATGTGGTTTTAAAATGTTTTCGGATATAGTTGGTCGGCCATAGCATTGAGTGCACTGTAAAATAAGTTGCCTTGGATGTTGAAGGGTTTATATTGTGTACCGAATACTCCATCCAAGTACCCTAACGGTAGAGGGGTTTAACGGTACTGAATACTCCCGTTAGTGGGGTTAAGCATCTAACCGATGAGAGGGATAGGTTTCCATGTGGGTTGAAAGTGTACCCGGTTGTTATTGTACTGCGATTGTGATTGTATCGCTATTCCGGTTGAGATGGCTTGAAGTGTTGGGTTAACACTTGTTGAATCCGTGTATCCGATGAACACTTTTGTTAATGGACTTGATACTGATCACTTGTAAGCCAATATAATTGTTAATGTATCATTGAAATGTTTTATGTTGTATAATGTGATTTATACATGTTTCTCCTTAAGCTTTGCATTTGGTAGTAATGCATGAGAAGGCTTAAGTGGAGGGTTAGCAATGGGATTTGTTGTTGATTAATGATACATGTAGCATATGGTTTATTATGCTGGTTTTAATGATATAAAATGCATGTTTTCAAAAGGGGCATGAGGATGATGATGATGTTTTTTAAAAGTTGGTGTTAAATAAATGGTTTTAAATGCATTGATGGTGGTTGTTTTGAGCATTCCTCACTAAGCCTTGTGTGCTTACGCTCTTGTTGTCCATCAATGCAGATTATTGAGGTCTTGGAAGGCAGCAAGAAGCAAGGGGGTCTTGGCAAGACTTGTTTCCAAAGTATGTCTTGGTTTAGACTATAATGAATAAGGGCAATGGGGTACTTATTGTGTTTTGGGAGATGTTTTGTGGAACTCCCTGTTTGAGCATGTTTTTTTAGTTGCTTTTGGGTTGTAAATGGCCTTTAAAGATTGTTTTGATGCTGGTTTGCCTTTTTGACATGTTGCATGGATGGAAATTAGGAAGCATGCCTATAGAATCTCTTTAATGGACGATGTCATATTACGATGTTGAATCTGTGAAGCCTGAATGCTTGTGGTATGCTTGGTATGCTAGGGTTATGTTATGAGTATGTTAGAATGGTTTGAGAATACTTTTGGAATGAAAAACCTGCAGTTTGTGACATTACAGGTCCAGGCGTTCCGATACGCGGGGGACTGTATCGGTACGGTTGGACATTTTCTGGTCTGGGGAATCGGTACACGAAAGGGAGTATCAGTACGCCAGGGCATTTTTGGCTTGGCATATCGATACGGGAAATGGTGTATCGATACACGTTCTAGTCTCTGGAATTTCACTTTTTCAATCCAAATCCGTGAACCGATACCCATGTAAGCGTACCGGTACGTATGTTAAAAAAATTCAAATGTTAGGTAAGCTCATTATGGCGTATCGATACCTTCCTTGGCGTATCGGTACGAGACAGTTTTGTACGTATCGATACGGTGACACTCGTACCGATACCCGCGGTCGTTTTCTGTAATATTAGCTTGGCAGTTTTGCTTTCATTGCATTTTAGTCCCCGAAACTTGTCCATGTGATTGTATGAGCTTGAATGATCAAATTGAGATGAAATTTGAGAAGAATGTTCAGAACCTGACTAATTAAATATTGGTATTTTAAAATATGGCTTAAATCCTGCAAATTTCCTGTATTTGCAATTTGGTCCCTAAATTGCAAATGTGATCAATTGGATGTCAAAATGATGCCCGATTGAGTAGGGGCTTTACCTGAGTGTTGCATGTACACGTAGGATTAATAATTGGCATCTAGACAAGATAAAAAGGGGAAAATGGATTGGGTTTCGATGTAACTCTCTGGTTTGCTTCGGCAAACCTAATGTAGCTTTCTTGGTTTGGTCTGGCGGCTAGACCGGGTTAAGGGGGTTACAAAGGTTCAGAGCCTGATCGAGAGCGGAACTCTGAAGTTCAACAATGGGATAAATTAATCGAAGATTGAAGAAGAATGAATGACCTTCAAAGGCTTAAGTCTTTTTGTTGGGGCATCTTTGTAGCCTAAAATCTTTTTGAGCTATGCATGAAATCAACATTTTACCTAGGCCCGAAGGTAAAAAAGGGAAACCTTTTTGTAAAGGCATATGATTATTCAATGCATTCCCCATGTTTTATTCTAAAAAAACAAAAACAAAAATTTCAAATTTACTTCATTCATACTTTTCCAAACTTTTGTCCATATTTTCAATGAACCACATCGGTTCTAACCCGATAATTAATTCCAAACATTCTGGAGGCATTTAATCCCTCGACTTCATAAAAAATCTTATTTTGAAAATATTTTTTGAAAAAAAAATGTTTCTTGCATCAGAGATATAAGGTACAAAGACCTAAGGCCCATGGCTATTCAAAACAAGAAAGAAAGTCTTCAAAGGTATTCAATCAAAGTGACATCTGCAAGATAAATGGGGCAACATTCAATTGGAAAAAGCTGTCGTTCCCTCGAGAAGGTAAAAAAGGACAAGCATGCAAAGGTCATTCAACTCAGAATATGAAAAATAAGAACAAAAAAAATTCATGGGGCAAGCTTCTTCTCGAGAAAATCAGAGGATCGAGCTGAACCAAAGGAAGAAGACCCCTACGAATATTTCATGCATGTCCATACATCATGATGAACATAACATTGCATCATTGCATCACCAGTATGTGACCATGCATCATGAAGGCATACTTGGAGGCATATGAATCATTGCATCTTTTAAATATGACCATACGTCATGACATGCATAACATTGCATCCTTGCATCATTGCAAAAGCATACACACGTATCTCATTTGCATAAATACATGAAATAATTTTCAAAAGCAAACTCAATCCTCCCATAAAGATGTTTTTCAAATTTCGATCATTCCATAAGGATATTTTTCCAAACTTCTGGAAAATTTTCAAAATTCAATCCTTCCATAAGGATACTTTTCCAAACTACTGGAAAATTTTCAAAATTCAATCCTTTCATAAGGATACTTTTCCAAATCACTGAAAATTTTCAAAACTCAATCCTTCTATGAGGATATTTTTCCAAACTACTGGAAAATTTTCAAAACTGAGTTTCATAACTCAATCTTTTCATAAAGATACTTTCCAAACTACTGGATAATTTCTAAAACTGAGTTCCATAACTCAATCATTCCAAAAGGATATTTTTCCAAAATTCTGGATAATTTCCAAAAACCGAGTTTCATAACTCAGTCCTTTCATAAAGACATTCTTTTTCAAACTTTATCCATTCATAAGGATATCTTTTTGACAAAATAAAATTCCTATTTCCATCCTTACTTAAGGAGAAAAAAATCAAAAAATCAAAAAAAAGAAAAATGAAAGAAAAAACAACAAGGTGAAAACCCGAACGAACGCCTTGAAAATGGAGATTTTTTTAAATATCTCAGGAACGAGCCCAAAAGGAGGTTTGAGACATTCAAAAGCTAATCATATTTGTCTCATCTCCTTGAAGTGGCAGCGAAATGAGAACCAAGACGAGTTCATATCTCTGAAGAGGCAGTGGAGCAGACCCGATATGAAGCTTGTTTCCCTAAAGGAGCAGTGGAACAAAACTTCATCACATTTATCTCATATCTCTGGAGCGGAAGCGGAATGAGAACCAAAATGAGTTCATATCCCTTAAGAGGCAGTGGAATGGACCTGGTATAAAGTTTTTTTCCCTGGAGGAGTAGTGGAACAAAACTTCATCACATCTATCTCATATCCCTGGGAGTGGCAGCGGAATGAGAATCAAGACGAGTTCATATCCCTGAAGAGGTAGTGGAGTGGACCCGGTATAAAGCTTGTTTCCCTGAAGGAGCAGTGGAACAAAACTTCATCATATTTATCTCATATCCCTGGAGTGGCAGCAGAATGAGAACCAAGAAGAGTTCATATCCCTGAAGAGGTAGCAGAATGGACCTGGCCTAGTTTATCTCCTTGGAGCCGCATTGAAGCAAACTCCAGATGTAATCGAAAAATATTTTGTTCGAAAAGAAAAGAAAAAGAGAAAAATAAAAAAAATAAAAAAATCGAAAAAAGAATGAGAAGAAAAAAATGAAACAGAAAAATGAAAAAAATATGAAAATCAAGGTGAAAACCCAAATGGGCACCTTGAAAGGATCTTTTTCAACATTTCTAAGGCACGGACCCATAAGGAGGCCTTAGACATTCAAAATGAATGAAATGAAGATACATTAGTCTCATCTCCCTAGAGTGGCAGTGGAATGAGTACCAACACAAGTCTTTGGGGTAGATGAACGACAACATCTGAACCTATCTCCTTGAACTACCAATGGAGCAGAGGAACTATAACCTCAGACCTTTACTCCTTGAACTACCAATGGAGCAGGTCACCCATCCAATAGAAGAGGAACCACAACCTCAGATCTTTACTCCTTTTGATGGAGCAGATCACCCGACCCTATCTCTTTGAACTTCCAATAACAGAGGAACTACAACCTCATACCTTTACTCATTGAACTACCAATGGAGCAGGTCACCCATCCAATAGAAGAGGAACCACAACCTCAGATCTTTACTCCTTCTAATGGAGCAGATCACCCGACCCTATCTCCTTGAACTTCCAATTGAGCGGGTCACCTATTCAACAGAAGATGAAACTACAAGAAAAAAACAAAACAAAAAACAAAAAAAAAGAAAAAAAAGAAAAAAAAGGAAAAAAAGAAGAAAAAAACAACAAAAAAATAAAAAAAAGAAAAGAAGAAAAAAAAAGAGAAAAAAGAAAGTGGCGAGCAAGGAAGCATCTGTTTTCGACCAAGCATCAATGTACTTTGGCAAGTCTCAACCTAGAAAGTAGAGGAGCAGATTGATCGAAAAATTTAGCATCCTCGAAGAGCAAAGATAGAAGACCTACCGAAGATTGAAGACCAAAGATCGAAGATAGAAGACGCGCCTAAGAAGAGAAGCAGTGAGTCAAACTCATTTTGTTTCCCCAACCCATATTCTGGAGATTTTGCTTTCCCCAAAAGTAACAAGGTGGATCAATCAAGTCAAGAAAGAATACATGCATCGAAGAGGAAGAAGATCTGCCGAAGAAAGAAGACACGTGTCAAGAGGGAAATGCTCAACCAGACCGGATGAAACGGGTCATTTTTCGTCTTTGCTCTATTGTCGTTACACAACAATGACCAAAGAGGGGCAGCTGTAATAACCTATTCCCAATTATCCAACCCAACCCAAACCAAAACCCATCAAAACCAAACTGGCCCAAACCCGTTTACCTAGAACCAAACCCTAAACTGGTTACAACCCATAAATCGACCTAGACCAAAAAACCCTAAGATACCATAACCCTAATATTCCAGCCGCCGCCATTGCATCAAGCTGCCGGTCGAAGCTGCGCCGCCATCTCCTACTGCCGCCGTCGTCTGAGCCACCCTTCATTTCGAGCTATAACAAAAAAATCCCTAAACAAACCTTAAATCCAGAAAAATCTGGTTCGAATCTAGAAACCAAAAAAATCATCATCAAACCTGAACCTAATTTGACTACCCCTATCCCTAATCCTAAGCCGTCGCACCCTAATCTGTCCATTGCCTGCTCCATCGCCGTAGATTAGATCTGCACAACAAAGGGGTGTATCATTTCATATTTAAACCAAACAAGGGGGATTATTTTAGGGGGTTTTCGGTTTATAAATAGATGCAAACGAAAGAGGAAGATTTAGACAGAGATTAGAGAGGGGAGTTTGTATCCAAAATCAAAGCTTGTAAGAGGAGTTTCTTAGAATCAATAAAATTTTTTTAAGGTAAGGTCTTGTTTTTTAGTTCGAATCAAAAATCTCGAAATCAAACCAAAAAAATAAAAGCTCGAAAGCTTACGTGGTAGCCGCATCCCGTTGTTGCCTGCATCGCCCTTCGCCGTGAGGCCTAGTGCCGATGAACGGAGTGAATAATCTTGGGAGAGGCTACCGTCGGGTGTGGAGAGAAAGTGAGGAGAAACAATTTTTAGGGTTCATTTTGTTTCTGGTTTTGGTTCGAAATAAAGAAAATAACCCTTTAATTTTATTTAAGTCGGCTGCCTAAAACGATGCCGTTTAAGGCCCGACTCGACGCGGTGACCCAGTAACCTGGGGAGGATCCGCGTCTTTTCAAATGGGCAAATTGCCCTTCAGGTCCCTCAAGTTTCAAACCGCTTCTGTTTCTGCCCATGGGTTAATCTCACTTTCAAACCCTGGTCTTTATTACCGCATTCTTTTCCATCCTTTTTTATTTTAATTTTGCCCTATTATTTTGCTTTTTACCCTATTTAGCCACTCTATTTCATGATTTAATTTCCATCACCTTATTTCTGTTAAATTATGTTTATTCCCTCATATTTTGCACATGTTTCATTTTAATCCTGTAATGTATCATTTCATGCCATGTAAATTAAATATTAGTGCATTTTAGTCCTAAATCTTTAATTTCATGTTGCTTTAGTTTAAATCATGCATTATTATTATTATTATTATTATTATTATTACATAAAGTATAATATTTTGTATAAATATTATATATTAGTATAATATATAAAATATGTGTATATAAATTTTTACCTATAACTTATATTTTTTAAGTACAATAGTTTTTTGTATATTTTTATTAATACTTTATAACATATTGTATAGTATTTTTTCTAAACACTATGTGTATAATATGATAGTATATATTTATTTTTGTAAGTATGTATATAAACTATTAATTAAATATATATAAGTATATTTTTAATAAATAATAAGCATATATATTTTGCCATAAATATTTTATTTTTAGTATGTATATAGAATAAAAGTAAATACTTATTTTTGTAAATATACATATATAAAATTTGCCAACTTTATATATATAGTATTTTTTAATAAATATATATATTGAATATATTTTATCATAAGTAATACTATATTTTTAAGTATATATATTTTTATATGAAACATTATAAACGGCATCATAATATTTAGATAAACAAGGGATTAAGGTAATATTCATTTATTTAGGGGGTTCGAGAATTAGTGTCCCGGGCGTAAAGGGATGCGACCTTCTCGATACCCCTAAATAAAAGAATACCCTTACCATTTTAGGGCGCAATATTTAAGGGAATTTTCTGTTATTTAGAATACTCGAGAAATCATTTCCCGGGTGTAAAGGGATGTGAATTTCTTGGTTATTCTAAATAACGGAACGTCCCTTTAAATATTTAGAACATTCTCATGCATTTAAGAATCATATTTTAAATTTTATTCGAATTCGTAATTTTCAAAACTAAGACATTAAATAATCGACTAGGTACCAATTTTTGGGCGGTGTGGGGTGCTAATTCTTCCTCATTCGTAACCGACTCCCGGACCCGAATTTTTAATCTCTGGTTTTATTTTGGTGTCCGGTCTACCATTTTTAAATGATCGGCGGTGACTCCACGTTTTAATTCCAAACCGGGTGGGTTTTTTTCAAAATTAAATAAATCGAAAAGAAACTTTAAAACCGGAATAAAAAGAGCAACGGACGGATTTGGGTGATTACAATTGGTATACACACATTTGGTTGGTTCGACTTTGGTTCAAAATAATATGAAGTTTCATGCTAAAACATAATGAGAAACCGCATGGGAAATGATTAGATAAAAGTTGAAAACATTTTCTAATTGGTACATCAACACTCGAGACATCCATTAACATTACCTTTTGAGCTATCCCATATTAGCCACAAATTTATCAGCGTAAGTAGACTACGTAAACAACCCGTATTCGACCCTAAATCCATGAGCCTGGTAACATCTAAGGTCTCTTAAAGTCCGACATCCCACCCTTCTCCCTCTTGTTTCTAGGCATCTGATAAAAGCTCATTAAAATCACCACAAACTACCAAGGAAGATTACATTCATCTGTTAGTGACCAAAGTAATGTCCAAGATGATTGTCTATACCCATTATCACAATTCTCATAAAAAACTGAAATCCTCCTTGTGTCCAATCCATTCTACATCAGTTACATATCTATATGATTAGATGAGAAGGATAACAAGTTCGGCTCGAAGCCTTCCTTCAATAACATTTTAAGACCCCATTTCCAATCATCACAATCTACCGTAACACATCCCTTCATATCATATTCAGAAACCAAAAGTTTCGTTTCACATAAGAAAACAGCATCAGGGTCTTTCTTTTCAATGAGACATTTCATGGCCCGAACTATCAATGCGTTCCCACGCCTATGGCAATTCCATGCTAGAATCCTCATGGCAAGGCGGGTCTGTTCAACAGCTTCCGCCACTTTATCAACAAATTCAACCACAATTCCTTCATCCTTTCGGCGTTTCTCGTTGTCATCCACCTCCAAAGCTTCCTCCTCCTTACTCAAAGACCGAGTGTGTCACTTACCAAGCTTAAGCAAACCATATACTGCAATATTCTTCCCCTTCCCTGACGGCCATTTCTTCAAGGAGTTGTAACCAAATGGTTAAAATTTTCTATCATGTTTCATTCACAAGCTATATCACATAATTCCCAAGAACAAGCAAAATGAGCTCAAGCCTCAATGAAAACCCTTCTTTGTTATTTTTTTCAAAAAGCAAATTTACATTGTTCAATGGCTCTGTATGAGTTTTTATACGCTCTGATAAAGAATCATACAATTAATACAAATTATAAATGGGACAATAATATTGGCACCTTGCTATCCCCATAACAGCACTTTTATTGTTTTCCCTCATTTTCCTGAGACTCCGACGGCAAACACCATGGTGTCTGAAACAAGCACCACTGCAGCCACCTTTGCAAATGAAGTGCAGGAGCGTTTAGAAGATAAGACAGTAAATAAAAGCGCTTATAATTTGGAAAGAAGTATGCAGAAAAAAAGTTCAATTCACTATGTAATACTTAGTTACTTACCACAGGAGTTCCCCCGACAATCGACTAAATTCTTCTTCTTGTCTGTCGTGCTTTACGTGGTTGAGCATAATTAGCTTTTTTCCTTGAAAACTAAACTTCATCCATGATCCTCATTGTCCGTGTTCGATTCATTACATGTTTCACCTTCGTCGCTTGTCTACACCGACTCCCAATACCATCTCTTATTCTTTTATGCAGCTCATCATCAATCAAATTGGCTGCTCCGGCTGAATTCAATGCACCACAAACTAATTTATATGTATACTCTCTTGGGATAGATCCTCCTGCAATCGACTCGAAAAGAAAATCCTTGGCCTCCAACACTCTTCCAGCTTCACACAGAGCATGTATAATCGGAGTACACGAACTTTTTGTTGCTACCCCATGATTCATCCGCTGCATCCTCCGCATCATCTCAATACCTTTATCAATCTCATTAACAACACAATAGTACCTAATGGAAGAGTTATATGTGATCCGGTTCGGAACACAATTTCTTTTATTCATATCTTCGAAAAGTTCCAAAGCCCTCTCGATTTGATTCGTCTTACAACAACCATCAATCAAACAATTATAAGTCACAACATCAGGAACAAAACCCTTAAACAACATCTCACAAACAAGTGATTCACCTCGTAAAGCCTCCTCCGAATCGCCTTTCGACATCCAGTTCGCATACTGAACATACAATAAGAACTTACCAAAATCTGTAAGTATACACATCTAGCGGGCATCTAAAACCCGGTAGCTCCATTTGTTCCAACAAGAACCTTGCTTTATTAAAATTCCCCACCCTAATAAGAGCATGAATAATCATATTATAGGCGACAACATCGGGGTTTGCAATGGAACTGATTCATTCTATAAAAGCAAGCCAACCCTTCTTCTCCTAGGACTTTAATCAAACAGGTGACGGTCGAAGTAGTTACAAGCCTCCCATTTTCACACCTAGACATTTCCTTTAGAAAATGCCAAAGACCGCTCAAGTTATTACCTTTAGCTAAAACCAAGGCCATTTCTTTGCAAGTTTTCTCATCATGGGCAAAGTCGAAAAACTTTTCTACCCAGAGATAGAATTCCATTGCTTTATCTAATCCCAAGGCTACCCTTTCAGGGTTTCTATAAGCAGCAGGGCCAAGGACAAGAAGATTGTGGGGAACCTTAAATTTCTCTTGCTTATGTGGGGAACCTTAAATTTCTCTTGCTTAAGGTTTCTTTGCTTTAAAGGAGCACGGTGGCGAAAACCCTTTTGGCGGCCGAAGGAAGAGGGGATTGAAAAAAGAAGCTTGGAAAGGATCTTAAGATGTATGTAACTGAATCAGTTTGAGTTGTCCATGGATTTGAGATTGTTGAAGAAACGAGTCGAGCATCAAAGGGTCGGTTTTGGAGCATCACTGATATTACTTGGAGTACTACGCCTTACAATGCCTTTGTTGGAAACATCTTTCGCTGGGTGCCTCAGTTTTCCCACCCTTTCGTTCACACTTCACATATCAGCTAAAGAAGGAAAGCATGGCAACGAGCGGCGTGTATTCGGTAGTATGGTGTGAAAAAAAGAGTAACGTGTCACTTAACTATCCCAAAAATTCAATTTTATTTCTCAACTTTTAAATATTATAAAATAGTCATTAAATTTTGAAGAGATGACGTGATAATTAAGAAATTTTGTATAATAGCATATTTAGTTATTCATATTTATAAATTTAAACAAATTGTCTGATTTTACCCGAAAAATTCAGATTGTTTAACTTAAAAAATTTTAAAAAATAATCTATTTTTCCATATCAAATCAAAATTTCCTTACTCTTAATACATCATTTATGAAACCTACCCATTCATTTCTCAGATTAAATCATTTTGATGAGAATTAACATATTTAATTACAACCCTTTTTTAAAGTTATCTAATTACAATTTTCTTTTGAAGGAAAGATAATGTATTTCATTAACTATAAATGACAACATCAATACCAAATTGTTCAAACAAGAACATTTGTAATCAAAATAGTAGGAGGAACTACAATTAATCACCCAACGAGTTAATTCATGCGCCACCATATTGGCAATCCATGTAACATATCCGACTTGTATTTGTCCATTATGTACCAACTTAGAAGTAACATGTCAAAGATGACTACCCGCCAGAGAAAGATCCAATTTTAGATCATTTAGCTTTTTTTTTTTACAAATTAGATCGTTAGCTTGTAGACTATAACAACGACATCTCCTTTGATAATAACATATGACCATTTCTTTTCAACAGTAAGTTCATTCTTGTAGTGAGAATTCGAGCTCATGTTACCTCAAAATTACGCAAGGATTGACCATGGTCTGCCACCATCGTACCATGTTAATGTCTAGCAATTACACCGATAGCTGACTCTCCTGAGCTGGTAAAAGGTAAAATATGTTTATATTTTTTTAACCTTTTAATAAAACTTACACACTTTACAAATAAACTGTTCGAATTCGGGTCTCCTAAAATGAACAATATCATCTTTTTACTTAAACCACTCGTTGGGTTGGACTTTAATTACAAGCTAAATACGCAAAATGAGGGGCATACTTCAAACGGGCTCGATAGAGACGCTACCGTTCCGATCCATCACATGATATCCCGCTTGAGGAGATTGAGATCAACACCGACTTGACCTACGAGAAAGAACCGATAAGAGTTTTGGGCAAAGGAGTCAAAGAACTTCAAAACAAGTGTATACCCTTAGTGAAGCTGCTATAGAGGAACCACGAGGTCAAGGAAGCCACGTGGGAGGTAGAAAAAGACATGAAGCTGCTTTGCCCACACTTGTTTTCGAAAGGTAAATTTCGAAGATAAAATTTTCTTTTAGGATGGGAGAATTGTAAATACCCAAATTTTAGAATCCGATGCTCAGCTTAAATCGAAGCATGAGATTCGCGTTTGGGCCAATATGTGTGGGCCTTTATGAGTTTTGGAGGGCTAACATTTTGGTTTTGGGCTTGGGTTCTTGGTTAGGTGTTGGGTTAGAGAGATGATGGGAGGGTAGGATGGTAAATTCCCTTTCTCGAAGAGAGGAAGAGTTGGGATCTTAATGGTTCTGCAGAAAAGTGAAGAAGGTGATATCACCTTGTCTTGTGCTTTCCCTCATCTCTCTCATTTTCATCTTCCTCCCAATAACCATGAGTTAAAGGCTCAATTTTTGTTCGTTTGAGTTAGAATTTTTGAATTTGAGTTGAGGGCAGTGTAACATCCTTCTAAGAATCTGCATTTTGAGGTAAAAATTATCATGTTTGTTGGATGATGAGTTTTAATGGGGGGTTGAAGAAGAAGAACGGGAATAGGGGTTTTGACTTTATTCCTTGTAGTTAAATCATCCCTTTAGTCTCTTTTAATCTTCTAGCAATATTGTAATTTGTTTTACAATGTTTCCTTATAGTTAAAGAAGTGGGGAATTCTTCCAATGAGCTTGGAAAGAAAAAAGCTTGAAGGGCTTTGGTTGAAGGTGTCCCATTCAACTTAGAAATCAAGGTTAGTACACTACTAACTCCCTTGTATTCCTAGAAATCATGAATTTGATTGCTTTGTGGTTTGGTTGATAATTGGTTGCTTGAATGCTTAAAACCTCTAAAATGGTAAATCTCAAGATTGATGTTAATAACTCGTAAAAATGGTAGGAAATTGCTTAACCCTTCTTCCATGACTTGTAGGTTTATTTTGGAATCTTATTTTTGGGTTTTGGAGGCTTGAGAAGGGATTTACGAACTCCAAAAAATAAATTCTAGGTTCGAATATCGATAAGGGTTGAACGAGTATCGATACCCTATGTTAATCTCGTTGAACACAGGTAATTCTAGAAGGCCGTATCGATATGCCTTATGAGGGTATCGATACCCCTTGATCTACAAGAATTCTAGCAGCTAAAATCGATATCGATACGTATTAGAGCATATCAATACCTATAGGGTATCGGTACACGGTCCGGGGTATCAGTACACAATTGCTGGTTAAACCCCTACAAGTGTAAAGCTGGGTATCGGTACACTTGAATAGGTATTGATACCTTGAAAGGGGTCTCGATACACGTTTGAGTGTATCGATACCGTCTGGGTAATCTTCTTGAAAAATACGTTTCGAGTTCGAGGGACCTATAATTTGAGGGCTAAGGCCCAATGGGCTTCTAAAGTGGTAAAATGAAAGGTAAAATTGAGAAATTGAGATTTAAACCCCATATACGAGCTTAATGGGTAATAACTTAACTAAAACCTTGGGTGACTCGATGTGTTGTAGGAATAAGGATCCTTGGAGGATCGAATGATGAATGTATGTCACGTGGGGGCATTATTATGGTTGAGTCACCTTGTTTGATGGGGTTTCGGATACCCATGTAGAAAGAGAGTGTTGCAACACCATGGCCAAGATTCTAAATGTATGAACCTGAGGCCTAGTGGGACCAGGACTAATTCGAAGGCTCGATGAGAGATTCCGAGCATGAGTGTGTGTACCCGATGCTTAGAGGACCGGGCCTTACTCAGAGCGTGTGTACCTAATGCTTAATGGAATCGGGCCTCACTCCAGGTTTGTTAATATTATACTCATGGTTGTTATGCAGGACTGTTTACTTCTTATTGTTGATATATATTGAGGCGGCTAGTGATAGATCCACATTTATATGATGTTATTGCCATATTGTCATCTTTAGCTACATGCCCTTATTTATGATTTGCATGAAGCATGGTTGAGTGGAAGTGTATTCACTGAGCTTCGTTAGCTCAGCATTAGGAATTGTTGTTTCCATCTGTAGGTTAGTAGGTTGACGTACATCGTCAGAGCACTATCGGAGTAGGACTTCAGCATCGACTCTTGTCCGAGTACAATACTTAAATTATTTGGGCTATGTATTCGTAAGACCCTATGATTGTATTGTAACTCATTTTCCGGATTTTTAACTTAGGTGTCGAATACTTTTAACTAAGTATTTTCGAATGAAGATCCCCATGTAACGTTTTAACTACTATTCCTATTTGAACTATCAATCTTAATGGATTTTGTGATATGGGTGTGGTTTGGGCTAAATTAGGTTGAAAATTTTATGGTTGTGGTTTGGGCTTGAGGCCCAAATTTTAGGGTTTACAATGTTAACTCTAATTTTTGCTAATATCATGAATTTGTTTTATAGAATGACAGGACTACATATGAATTTCTGAAAAAGTGATATGTGATTGAGTACTCTGAATTGTAATACATTAGTGGTCAAACAGAGTTTAGGATTGAGTTTTTACTAGTGAGATATTTGAGTTTTATTGGTTACAAAGAATCCCACTTGGAATTACCGGTGATTTGTTTGGTTGGAAAAATTATTAAGCGCATACAAAGTTTGTCTTCTAAATGTCTTTCTTTGCTGGATGGTGTAGCGATGTTTTTTTTTGGTAAAAAAGAAAGTTTTTTTTGTTTTTTTGTTTTTGAAAACATTAAAAATGATGGTGTCTGGTGTCTTCCGTGGGATTTTATAAAACTCGTATTCTTTTTAAAAATGGAGTCGCCACCGACCACTTAGGTAGGTCGGACACCGTAAAAACCAGAGATTTTAAATTGATGGGTTCGGGAGTCGGTTACGAATGAGGAAGGATTAGCAACCCCACACCGCCCAAAATTGGTACTTTAATAATTACCGCTTTATTAATATTAGACTTTCCGGATTAAAGTGACGATTAAATTAAAATTTGGTTATAAGTGCGGGTTAATTTTAAAAGCTCCGTTATTCGAGAATAAACGCCTAACCACTATCACTACGCCTGATACTGGCCCCCTTTACGCACGGATAAAAAGGCATCGCATTGACAATTATATATTTCCGGAATGCAATCTTAAAATATGGCAACCATAAATAAATACAATATGACAAAAATATAAATAAATACCAACATCATAACCTACTAATCCAACATACATAAATGTTAACCTAACACAAATAAAACGCTAATTTGAAATATTTATAAATATTAATCTAACATAAAAAATATAATAATGACAATAATAAAATGACAATGCATGGATTTGACTAAAATGTCATGAAACTAGAGATTTAGGACTAAAATGCACAAATATAAAATGCATGACTAGGATAATATAAAAAGGACTAACATGAAACAAATGTAAAATGTAAGGAAATGAATGCAAACTAATAGAAATATTATGCTAGAAATTAAAGGCTAAAACATAGTGACTAAATTAAAATACAACATAAATTAAAGGCCACGATAGAAACAAAAAAACGATATTGAACACGCATGAAAAGTGGAATGACCGAAAGCCGAATTTTCCTAGGACAAAAGTGGAGGCGGGAGAAGAGATGAGGGGTTACTTGTGTAGTTAACCCATTACCAAACACGCGACACCATCAGCGGAGAGCAGGATCTGATTTTTTTCAACTCTATGTTTTTGATAATTTTTCTTTTCTTGAAATATACAAAGAAGTAAGACTTGAGGAAAATTAGGTCTAGTTGCACCGTCAACGGAGAAACAAGACTTGAATAGAAATTTGATGTGCTTGGGGAAAGGTTCAGATCTGTCGCATCATAAACAGAGAAATGAGATCTTCAAGATGTCTATACTGCTGTACTATCAGCGGTAAAGCAAAATCTGGAAATGTTGACTTCCATCACACTATCGTTGGAAGAACGAAGTCCTTAAAAGGAAAAAAACATTTTTAGTAAATTGTTCACAAAATTTGTTGTTGGTACCTTTTATTTAAATGTTTCGGCATCTTCTTTGTGTTGGGCCTTCTCCAAGACTAAGGTTGGCCTTCTTGTCATTGCCCCCCATGTCGAGGGTGGTCGGGTTCTCCTCCGAACCTGTTTGTAAGCCAAAATGCCTGAATTTTATGCCTATATACATGGTGACTTCGGTATTTGCACTTAACGTAAATGTATGATGTATGCAAGGATGGTTCAATGCAAGATGAATGCAACTAAATGCATGAATGCGACATAATTTGATTTTTGGTCTTCAAAGGGATGCCCTTGACTCTCGATTGGTCATGTCGGGATCTTGGTTTTTCATGCGATGGTGCCCTGACTTTGCCCTGGGTTCAATCAGCTTTCATCTGAGTGGATGCCCCAAAATTTTATTCATTACATGACATCATCTGACATTGTTCTCGTAGTAAATTTAAAACTTTAAGGTGATGTATTTTGGATATTCAGGACTCATATATGAACAAAAGATGTTTGTATTGCTACTTGTAGTTTTGATCCCTTGCAAAATACTCTCACCACTATTGTACTTAAGTCGGTGAGGTTGGTTTACAAAAAGTATTACTCTGAAAGTGATAAAAACTACAAGGGGACCTGCTATGGTCAGGACAGTGCAATACTTAACATGGTCCAGTTCAAAAAACCTTCAACACCCTCAGTTGGCATTTTCATGCTTCGATAAAGGGTTCCCACTTGTGGCTGAACTTGTAGGGTTTTCAATACTTATAACACCAAGCTTGAGGTACCTTTCTATCAGCCTCTTGAAGCCCCAACAACTTTTAATCGTGTGGCCCACCTGTCCAGCGTGATATTCGTAACTCGCGTTAGGATCATACCACTTAGGGAATGGGGGTTGCGTCAGAGCCTGGTGGAAATGTACTACTATATGGGCTTTTAGCAGTTCCTTTTACAGATCTCCATACGACATCGGCAAGGGAGTGAACTCTATCTTCTCAGTGTTCTTCCTCTGACCAGAACCTTGGCTTGAGGCAACGTGAGCACTTGGCACGGCCTTAGATTGCACAACTGTGCTGGGCTTGGAATAATTTGCATTGTAAACTCCTGAATAGTTCACTTCCTGGTCTTTCCTTCCATGTTAAGGTTTCTTATGGGACGAACTACCCCCATCATCAATTTTGCTAGTCTTGAAAGTATTCTCGATGAGCTCACCGGATAACACGAGGTTGGCAAAATTGGTAGTCGCGTTACCTATCAAGCGACCCAAGATCGGACCTTCCAAAGTTTGTACAAATGTGACCACCGTCTCCCTCTCACTGAGCGGGGGTTAGACCTGAACTGCTATATCCCTTCAGCGCTGAGTGTACTGCCTGAAGCTTTCATTATGATTTTGTTTCATCTGTTGCAATGTCCACCAGTCTGGCATCATGTCATTGACATGTCGGTACTGCTCCAGAAAAGCTTTGGCCAAGTCTCTCCACGAATTAATTTGATGACGGCTAAATTGATTATACCATCGGGCAGCAGATCCCGAAAGACTATCTTGAAAGTAGTGAATTAACAGCTTGTTGTCTCGGCCGTATCCCGTCATCCTCCGATAGAACATAGTAAGATGAGCGTGATGACAGCTTGTCCCGTCATACTTCTCGAACTCTGGGACCTTGAATTTATGAGGTAAAACCAAATCTGGGACAAGACTGAGTTCATTGGCATTGAATCCACTGAAGGTATCCTCTACTCTCATAGCCTCTAGCTTCTCTTCGAGTCTCTTACATCGATCTTCGATTTCCTTTGAAGCTTCTACCTTCGGTTTCTCGGTCTCAAACAGATGATCCATTTCTGAGATAAAATTTTCAGCTTGATTGCCCTCGGTCTTAACTTCTGATGCAGATGGATGATTTATAGGGATCGAAGTACCGACATGATGTAGATGAGACTTTCCCCGAGAAATGATCATCTGAGGTTGATTTTCTGGTTGTATCCTGGTTTGAATGGGCGTAAACCTCGAAGGATACATAAGATCCTCGTCTTTAATATTGGGTTTAGGATTTGCAGTGGGATTTACAACAGAGGCCTCTCCCGGCTCGGGAAGCTTTAATCCCAGCATTTGTGCCATTTGGCCCAGCATGTCTTGTTGTGATTTTGCAAGTTGTTCCCTCATATCCTGTTGGACTCTCGCCAACTGTTCTTCAACCTGCTTGGCTATGTTCGCTTGCAATTTTTTCTGTTCTTGCTCGATTTTTTCAATCTTTCATCGTTCGCCATCTTTGTTTTGTACCGGGTCCCGTATGGATACTGAGCTGACTGATCTTCTACTTTATCCAGTATCACTGTCATAGGGCACCCCTAGAGTCAGTTTTCTTATTTTGAAAACGAATGTATATGCATGCAAAATGTGTCCTAAATTGATGCAATGCAAAATCAAGATTGTGATGATGTTGTGCAATGATGCAGGTGAAATATATGTGATGAGAATAAAATGGAACGAGTTAGTACCAAATGAAAAATAGAGTAATAAAAAAACTATACATAAACAAGAAAGAAGGTACCAGAGCTTAAATAGGGTGACCACTAACGGATAGAGTACTGATACAGCTCTAAAAGGTTGGCTCCTACGGCTAACAATATGCAGTTTTGGTACTAAGAGGTACTCGAATTGTCCTTGTTGTCCTCTACTAAGAGTACCAAGGCCCCTGACCATTACCCATTATAGGCTCCTTTCAACCAGGTTCAATTCAGGGGGACCCATTCGCTTATACCCATACGAAGGAATGATATCCTCACGAAAGTATAAGGTACTCGATCCCCGAAGGTACTTGCTAGGCCCATACGGGAGAACGATATCTCCACGAAAGCATTAACATTTTCCCCTCACTTAAAAAACGAGTTTATATGCCATATTCTAAATGCGTTAAAATAAACGCGCAATTATAACCGAATGTTAGTTTAATAATCATTTTAATCCAGAATTTCTGATATTAATAAAGCGGTAATTATTTGAAAAAAACTCGACTCTCATTTGATTTTGAAAAACAAAAATTTCCCCAGCGGAGTCGCCATCTGTAGCGATGTTTTTTTTCGCTAAAAAAGAAAATGTTTTTTTAAATATTAAAAATGATGGTGTCTGGTGTCTTCTGTGGGATTTTAGAAAACCCGTATTCTATTTAAAAATAGAGTCGCCACCGGACACTTAGGTAGGCCGGACACCGTAAAAAACCAGAGATTTCAAATTGATGGGTTTGGGAGTCGGTTACGGATGGGGAAGGATTCGCACCCCCACACCGCCCAAAATTGGTACTTTAATAATTACCGCTTTATTAATGTTAGACTTTTCGGATTAAAGTGACGATTAAATTAAAATTTGGTTATAAGTGCGGGTTAATTTTAAAAGCTCCGTTATTCGAGAGTAAACGCCTAACCACTATCACTACGCCTGATATTAGCCCCGTTTACGCTCAGATAAAAGGGCACCGCATTGAGAATTATATATTTTCGGAATGCAATCTCAAAATATGGCAACCATAAATAAATACAAAATGACAAAAATATAAATAAATACCAACATCATAACCTACTAATCCAACATACATAAATGTTAACCTAACACAAATAAAACGCTAATTTGAAATATTTATAAATATTAATCTAACATAAAAAATATAATAATGACAATAATAATAATGACAATGCATGGATTTGACTAAAATGTCATGAAACTAGAGATTTAGGACTAAAATGCACAAATAAAAAATGCATGACTAGGATAATATAAAAATGACTAACATGAAACAAATGTAAAATGTAAGGAAATGAATGCAAACTAATAGAAATAATATGCTAGAAATTAAAGGCTAAAACATAGTGACTAAATTAAAATACAACATAAATTAAAGGCCACGATAGAAACAAAAAAAACGATATTGAACACGCATGAAAAGTCGAAGGACCGAAAGCCGAATTTTCCCAGGACAAAAGTGGAGGTGGGAGAAGAGATGAGGGGTTACTTGTGTAGTTAACCCATTACCAAACACGCGGATCCTCCCCGTGGATCGGGCCACCGCGCGGGTCGGGTCAACCAAAATGGTGTCGTTTTGGTTAAGTTTGGTTTAAAACTGATATGGGTTATTATTTTTCTGGGTTAAAACAATTTTAGGGTTATAGAAAACCTAAATATTTTCACTCTTCAACCCTCATTTTCTCTCAACCTCGACGGCGGCGCCGCTGCTCTCCTTTCCAGACGGTCGTTCCTCGGCGCTCGGCCTCACGGCGGCAGGCGGCGCAACAGCGGAGAAGGTAAGCTTCAAAGCTTCGTTTTATTTTTTATCTGATTCGAATAAAAACAAAAAATAAAAAAAATAAACTGAAATCAAAGTTCAAAATGTTTTTTATACCTTTGAAAAATTTATTGATTCAAAGAAACCTCCATTTACAATTTTGATCGAAAATAAACCCTCGAACTTTTTTTGGAACCGAGAACCCAAAAATTTTGCTTTCTTCTCTGATTTTTTTGGACTCCGACCGCCTTTTTTGAACTAAAAAACCCCCTCTCCCACTCTTTTTGGTTCGGTTTTTTATATCCGAAAATAATAACAACTCCCCCTTTTTAATTTGCCTTGCAGATTATATTTTGATGGGGTGTCAGATTTTGTGGGATTGATAGGGTATGGCGATGATAGAGCTGTTGAGAGGGCATGGGTTCAGCAGGTTTGGGATATGGGTATTGTCTGGTTACGTTGACAGAGGGTTTAGGGTTGATTTTATTTAGGGGTTTTGGTTGGATTTGGGATTTCGGTGATTACCGGTGAGGATACCGGCGACAGGGGATGAATGCTAGTAACGACAGTGGAGGCAAGGCTGGCGGCGGCGGTGTAGTTTAAGATTAGGGTTTTTAGGTTAAAGGGTTTTTTGGTAATTTTAGGGTTAATGGGTTTGGATCCGGGTAGGTTTGGATTCATGTCGGTTTGGTTGAGTTGGGTTTAAACGGGTTATTACAGTTGCCCCTCTTTGCTCATTGTTGTGTAACAACGATAGAGCAAAGACTAAAAATAACTCGTTTTATCCGGTCTGGCTGGGCTTCTTCTCTCTTGACGCATGTCTTATTTCTTCAGTAGATCTTCTTTCTCCTTAATGTAGGTCTTCTTTCTTGTCTTGGTTGATCCACTTTGTCACTCTTGGGGAAGCAAAATGAGTTCCACTTACTACATTATTGACGACGATAATACCTAAAAAAAATTGACCCAGCCGCAACACCGACAAAGAGGCAGGGTCTACAAACTTCGATCCAGCTGTAATACTGACGAGGAGGCAAGACCGATGGATGAAAGTTCCAATGCCTGATCCAGCTACAACTATGGCTACAACACCGATGAGGAGACCGGGTCAAAAGATAGATGTTAGACCCCACTATTCCATCAACGGAGAAGTAAGATCGGAGAACGTTGGTAACATAGATTCAACCACCCCATCAACGGAGGGGCTGGATCGGATAATGGCGACCTGAAACCAGCTACACCATTAGCGGAGAGCGGGATCAGAGGACGACTGCAACTTGGACCTAGCCACTCCATCAGCGGAGGACTAGATCGGGCGATGAAAGTTGATAAATTTTGATTTTTCATTTTTTTCTTTTCATTTTTTTTTCTCTTTTTCTTTTTCTTTTTTTTTCCTTTTTCCTTTTTTCTTTTTTCTTTTTTCTTCTTTTTCTTTTTTGATTTTTTCTTCTTTTTTCTTTTTTCTTTTTTCTTTTCTTCTTCTTTTTTTCTTTTTTCCTTTTTTCTTTTTTCCTTTTTCCTTTTTTCTTCTTTTTCTTTTTCTTTTTTCTTTTTCTTTTTTCTTTTTTGATTTTTTCTTTCTTTTTTGATTTTTCCTTTTTTCTTTTTCATTAATAAAAAGGACTTGAAAATCAGTAAAGTTGGATTTATCAACGGAGAAGCAGAACATTAACTGGAACCCTACTACACCATCAGCGGATAAGTAGGATAGCAGCAACTGGGACCTAGCCACTCCATCAGCGGAAGACTGGATCGGATAATGACGACCAATAATCGGCTACACCATCAGCGGAGAGCAAGATTAGAGGACGACTGTAGCTTGGACCTAGCCACTCCATCAGCTGAGGACTAGATTGGATAATGATGACCTAGAACCGGCTACACCATCAGCGGAGAGTAGGATCTAAGGATGACGGGAGCTTGGACCCGGCCACTCCATCAGCGGAGGACTAGATTGACCAATGACGACCTAGAACCGGCTACACCATCAGCGGAGAGCAGGATCAGAGTACGACTACAGCTTGGACCTAGGAACTCCATCAGCGGAGGACTAGTTCGGATAATGACGCCCTGAAACTGGCTACACCATCAGCGGAGAGCAAGATCTGAGGACGACAGGAGCTTGGACACGGTCACTCCATCAGCGGAGGACTAAAAAAAACCGGACGACTACAGTTGCAACACTGATATATCAGTGTGGAAGAAAACATGCATGACAAAATATTTTTAATTAGTTTTTACACAATCAGACTCAATTTGAGTGATTTGAATTGAGAGATATATTTGAAATGATGCATTATTTGACAAGTTCAAGTGAAGAATTGTCACTGTTGGACTTGAAAAAAAGGTTATTAAGCTCAAAGATGCAATCTTACATATTGGTGATTTGCAGAGTTTATAAAAAAAAAAAGAGAGAGAGAGAGAGAAAGGTTTCCCAATACTACGACACTAATTTAATTTGTTGCTTGTTTTAGCCAGGTTTCCAACGAAGAGTAGATTCTTGACTTGAGGTTATCAGTAAAACTTTTTGTCAATCTTTTGTAGGGAGCATAGACAAAAAAACCACTTGTTTGACGATTCTATTTTTTCGGTTCAAGTTTGGGAGAAGATGTCAATTTCAAACTTCTCATAATAGTTGGGTGGAGAACTTTTTTTGAGTATTTAAATATGATAAGAAGTTATTGTGGGCTACTATCATTTGATTGGTTTAGTACGATTTTAATTATTATATTTGATAAGAAAGAAATGAATGAATGAATGAAAACATACTAAAACTTAAAAAAAAAATACAAATACTCTTGCATATTATACATAATGTTGGAACTAGCTTGATAAAAAATTGTGCGTTACTTTTTGAAATTTTGGATGAAGTTCACTGCCTTTTTAAATCATTTTTATGTCGGTTAATCATTAGATGTCCAACTATCAGATCATTGTATCAGAATAGTTATTTGACTTTTTTAATTCGTAAAATAATAGATTCAAACCTTAATATTTACGTATTTTCTTTCAATTTTCACTTTATTGTTATTTGTTGAGAATTGAGATAATAAGAAAAAATTACATACTTGTATTCGTAAAATTGCATACTTGTGTTTCACGTCAAAAAAAGTAAAAGAACTGTAAACAAAGACGGTTAAGGTTCTCTCATTACGGAAATAGAGTTTGAAAATTGAGGCTTTGGTTGGATGATGGTGCGATGGAATATGTCTAAATCGTTATCTCTTGTTGAAAAGATAAAACTAAAGTAGAAGATTTTTCATGTTTTTATAGATATGATCACTAAAATGCTTTGTTGGGGAATTGAGTCAAAGGAACAACTGTTCTTTATCATGCTTGCTTGGTGTCTTTTGAGATGTTCTGTTGTTGTCCTGTTGTTTATCCAACCAAAATTGGTGGGATTTTGTACGCATACTACAAAACTTATTATCGGAGAGATTAGGGGTTTATTTGGTTTTAGAGAATGGAGTTTATTTTTATGTTTTTGAAAAATAAAAAACGATAAAGAAAACGTATTTGGTTGTAAAAATAGAAAATGATATTTAGAAAATGAAAACAAAAATAAGTGAAAATTGAAAAACATAAAAAAGATATTTTCATTGAAAATGTTTTTAAGGAAAGTAGAAAATACGAAAATAAAGGTTTTTAAATTTTAACTTCATTTTAATCCAGGTTTGAATCCTTCTAATGTCATTTTTTTAAACTTTAGTTTATTTACTCATATTTTATTTATTATTACAATAATATTTTCTAACTATATTTTATTTCAATTATTTAATAACTATTTTTTATTTCTATTTTGAAAAGCACATTTTCACTATTTTCACTTTTGAAAATAACTTTTCATCTCTATTAATCAAACATGTTTTCTAATTTTTAAAGTACTGAAATGAAAATTATTATTATTTAAATAAAAACATAAAATATTATCTAAAGCCAAACGGACCTTAAGTTATCTCGTAATTAAAAATATTCATAAATTGTGTTAGATCAAGATTTAGGGTTTTGCTATAGGGTTGTGTATAAGAACTACTAGATTTCTATATTTAATGTTTATTTTACCTTTCAATGAAATCTATTAATGTAACACAAAAAAAAGGGTTTTGGGGGTGGGAAGGCTCGAACCCAAGGCCTTTCCCACCCTAAGCCGTGTGTTAACCGTTGGGTTAAGCCCCATTTCTTATATGGGAGTGCAGCATTTATCATTTGAGTATTTCTGGCTAAAGAAATTTGGTATTTAATGTACCAACCAAACCCATATACCACATTTATTCCAGCTTTTATTACAGCCTTTCTCTCTCTCATCTCTCGATCTTTCTCCCCAAAAATCGTCCGACCATCGTGCTTGTCCCTCACCGCCGCGCCATGAGATTCACCACCGACACCAGGAGAATCGCCTTCTTCTCCAGAGCATTTCCCCTCCATCCACGCGCATCCACCAGTTGTCGTTCATCGCGGGGAACGGTGAGCAGGTTCGGCAGAATCGTAAAAGCTACCCTTGTCGATTTAGCCATCGTCCGTCCTCTTTAGCCGATGATCAAGGTCCTATTGTGTTCTCCTCCTCAAGACGAGCATAATCATAGTCACCGATTATCATTTAGCCACTGGGAGAGCCTATATAGGAGTTGCACTATTTTCCGGTAAAGCCGTGACCTTATAAGTCATTTTCGTTATGTTTTCGATTTGAAATTAGTGTGGATGGTTTGGTTGGTTTAGTAATGAGATGAATTTCGTTTTTAGGTCGGGATCGGCATCATTATAGGTCGCCGGAGCATTTTTCGGTAAACTTCTGGTGATTAGAGTCTAGAACGTGTGAGTGAGCCGGTCTGTTATTACTGGGCTGAACCGGTTGAGCCGACCAGGTCCAGTGGTTCAAACCAGTTCGAACCCATGTAAGATATAGCCCAAATCTAGTCAGCCCAAACCGTTAAACCTGATCCATAACTGACCTCACCCTTTAATCCGAGATTTAATCAGTCCAACTCGAATAGTTGACCTAACCCGAGTCAACCGTTGTCCACCACGTCAGCATGCCACGTAGGCATGCCAAGTTAGCTGCCATGTCATTGTTGACTGCCACGTCAGCGTTGACTATTGACGTCAGCATGTCATCGTTGACTGCTAACGTCAGCATGCCACGTTAGTGTTGACTGCTGACCAAAAAGTTTACTTTTTTGAAAAGGTCCTATTTTATGTTTCTCGACGTCCCGAACCTGTTTTTGAAGCCCGTTTTATGAAATTTCAACCCTAAGGATTCAAAAATCGAACCCAAAATGCAAGCATCGTTATTTGTAATAAGTTAAATTGTTGATAATTGTTAATAGTTTATGAGAGGTCTAATTAAGGATATTTTGTGGTTGTTATCGAGATTCTCCTGATTGTGCTGCAGATCAACCCAGCTCGTCCCAGTCAGTCCAGCCACGAGACCCTATTATTACTCGTTCCCACACCGTTGAGCAAGACGTTGGTGGACTTTAGATCGCTCAGACGCCACTTTTTGAGGTGTATTCCCTTTTATGTGCTATATACGATTTTAATCCGAAATAAATACTTTTATAAGTATGCGTAAAAAAAAGGATTACTATGATTATAACATGTTTGTATATGCATATCGGGTATGACTTCGCATGACATGCAATATGGTTGATCATTATATGATGTTAATGACATGGACATGATACATGGGGACATATACGGGATATTATATGGAGTGTATACAGGTGCAACCTTGATCAAGCTGGTAAATCATTACGGGCCCAAGGTATCCCCTTGGGTAGGTGTCGTGGCTACAGCCCGAATAAATCCTTACGGGCTCAAGGTATCCCCTTGGGTAGGTGTCGTGGCTACGACCTGAATAAATCCTTACGGGCTCAAGGTATTCCCTTGGGTAAGTGTCACGGCTTTGGCCCGAGTAAATCCTTACGGACCTAAGGTATCCCCTAGGGTGGCTCCTAACGCTAATCGGGCTTAGGGTAAGTCCTTACGGATGTAGCTCAGTGGGGGGCTACATATTGGTGTACGGTCGGAGTGTAGATAAGTTGCATGTATACCTTTGGTTGCCCTTTCAAGATGATGCTTTTATGCATACTTGATATATCAAAAATGTTTTTATTGTTGCACTTTTGGGAGCACAGTGGGATCTATATCTCACTTCCAAACTTCTCCTTTTAGATTGTTGTCGATAGGCCATCTGATACCGACACTTGGAGGATCGACACATTGGATTCTACTAGATTGTAATGTTCTTATCCACCATCTATTACCAGGGTGACATGTGCTATTTGTTTGAGATGTGTAACTTATTTTGGTTGGGTTTCTTTTGTTAACTTTTATGCTTGGCGATACTTCAATATTTCTATTTTGATGATTATTATTATCCTTTTTCATTCATGTTCATTTTTATTAAACTTGAAATTATGGATAAATTCCTTAAAAGCTCAAAAATTTTCTATAATCGATATAAGAAAGGTTTTTAAAAAGGTAAATGTGATCTACTATGTCGTGTATTCTGCATAGGCCGGTGTAGGGGGTTACATTTGGTGGTATCAGAGCTTTTGGTTTTATAACCTCAGACTGTGAAAGGGTCCTACATTCAAACAATGATTTGAAAGGTTTTAAACATAAAGTTATATATTAGGCCATGTTACTGAGTTATATATATATATATATTGTTTTACTGTGCTCGATTCTCCAGTGTCTGAATTGATTCCTTACTCTTTCTATTTGTAGATTATCATTATCTTTAGATCCTTCGATATGAGTACCAGAAGAGCTAGTCGACTGATCCGTAGGCGGGGTCGTCTAGTTAGATTCACAGACCCTATTGATGAGCCTACGGTAGATCCACCCACTCCGGCTGATCTACTTGCTCATGTTGGTCCTTTTGCTCTCGTAGGGCCTTCCAGTTATAGTGGTCTCGTTGTTTCATCTAATCCACCACCGACTACTAGAGCTGATATGACTACACCCATTAGCGGAGCTACTGACACCAAACCTAATATTATGACCGGGATTACTGATGATGCCCATAGTAGGTAGTTTTTAGAGCTGATCCGATGAGCTATTTGAGCATCGGGCATGTTACTAGAAGTTTCCCTCACCCAGACTTTGATATCTCATAGAGTCGGTACATTTTTTGGATCTCTCAGTGGGCCACCTACTGCAGCTGAAGACTGGTTATATGACACTGAGAGGCGGATGGATCATTTGGGATTAGATCCAGCTAAGAAGTATTTGGGAGTTGTATCGATGTTGAATAGTAATGCCCACACCTGGTGGGAGTCTATCGTTAGCAGTGTGTCTCCAGACAGATTGACGTGGGACTTCTTCAATGAGAGATTCAGGAGCCGTTTCTTGGGAGAGCGCTACTGATAAGTGTTCAAAAGTACTATTTTTCTTACCCTTTTTACTCATATTATTGTTAGACTTAGGCTCATATTAGTTGCATAATTAGCCATTCATGCATTAATCCATGTTTCCTTCCATCGTTGAGCTTGATTACATAACTTGGTAGTTTTTGTGGGAAAAGATGCTACTTTGGTGGTGTTTTGTGTGTATATGCAGGATCACTTGCCAAAGCAAGGCTAGAGCTAGTTGCTAGGGCAATACATGAAGGAGACGCCGAGCCAGTTGCCATGGCAATTGTCGACAAGAGCAAAGGTGATATGGTAGTCGAAATTGATGACTATACAAGCCCAAGATGACATGGAGCAAAGCCCAAACCCAAAGGAATTTGATTGCCATGCAGAGATTAAAGAAGAATTAAATTCCAAGAAGATAGGAGAAGTTCTAGTAGGAATACAATTATAATAAAGAATTATATTCTTTAAAGATAATTTAATTCCACTTAACTTCCTCCTCAAAGAAGGACTTTGGCCTAGCCCTGTAAATAAGATGGAGATTTCGACAATCAAGAGAGAGCAAGAGAGGGGAATTTCGATAAGTCCAAGGAGGGCAAGAGGAGAGAATTTTTGACAAGCATCTAGGGCAAGGAGGATTTCGACAAGCCTCCTTCTTTATCCTTTTCTTTCTTGTTCGATTGGGTTCATGCTAGGGATTATTTATCTTGTGTTTCTTTGGAACCTAGCCATGAACTAAATCTATTTGGCTATGGTTATTGTGTTTTGTGGTTGTGAGAAACTATTGGTTTTTGTTTAGGTAATAAGAGTTTGCACTTTTGTATTCAAGGTTTATTCATTCTTGGTTCTTATTCTTGTTTGCGAGTGAATTGGGAGAGGATCTCGTGATTTCATCTATTTATCTAATACCGGGAGAGTTAGATTCAAGAAACGAATGAATATGATCTTTATTCAATCTAGTGATGGTGAAGATTAATCCGGCTTAGGAATAAGTTAAGGATTTCAACGACTAAGAGGAGCGCAAGATTGGTTGTTGTTCACCCTTGATTCACGCAGGGATGTATTATCAAGGCATGTAAAAGTAGCTAGAGTTTCGACTTAGGGATAAGAAGAAACCATTGAAGAACGCTCTGCCGATCCTTGAAGGTTGCTGCCCAGACGCCCCAAGTAGTTGCCCAGCAACCATCGATTAGTTGCCAAGGCAACCCCGTTGTGCAAGTTGCCACGACAACTGAGTTGCCCGTGCACTCTTTTACCAAGACGATCCAATCGGCTATCACACCTCAACTCACGATAACCTGGCCTATCTCTCTCTCAATTGATCTCATCTATTCTTTTACTTTATTGCTTTCTAGATTAGTTATTAGTTAAACTCCTATAATCCTTTATTTGTGTTTTTACTTTTTACAGTGCAAGAGACTAGATTCTTGAAGTGGCACCAATCCCTGTGGAGACGATATCTTTTATACTATAACTTGCAACGTGTATACTTGCACAATTGCGTAGCACTTATTACGCACAACAAGTTTTTGGCGCCGTTGCCGGGGATTGGCAATAGCGACTTTGTTTTTATTTTCTTGCACTTTCTTTTTACTTTTCTTGTTTAAGATTCAAAGGGCTAACAAACTTTGGTTTTGCATTGGTATATGACCAGGGCGAGACCGACTACACCAGAATATCCCTTTGATCCGTAAATCGAACGAACTTTACAAAGACTTAGCGAAGGATAAGAGTAGCAATGGCTAATCAAGACGGCAATATGAATCAAGATGTTCCAGCAGGAGGATGAGTGATTCTTGCACGAAACATAACAATTCGAGACTATCTTGAAGAAGATCTTGATGGACTTAATCCAGGAGTTGTCGTACCTGAAATTGAAGCCGACCACTTTGAGTTAAAACCGGTAATGTTTAATATGATCAACACAATTGGTCAATTTGGCGGCTCAAAGAATCAAGATGCATGCGACAACATCTGAAATCTTTCCTCGAGATTTGCAACTCGTTCAAAATATACTGAGTCACCCCGATGTCTTATGATTAAGATTATTCCCTATTCACCGAGGATAGGCGAAAGCATGGTTGTATAGCATTCCTGCCGGATCAATAGCATCTGGGACCGATCTTTGTCGTGATTTCCTTGCTTGGTTTAATCCTACAAATTTGACTGATAAGCTTCGTAACGACATTACTTCTTTTCGGCAGGCAGATAATGAATCCATGTACGATGTGGACTCAAGTAACAATGTTTTACAACGCCGTGAATACACCAACAAGGATGATGCTAGATGCCTCGGCAAACGACATACTCCTAGATAAGTCGCCGGAGGAAGCAATGCAAATTTTAAACAGGCTGGCCAAGAATGATTATTAATTCCCATCTACTAGAAGAGGAGGAGTTAGACGCCAAGCCACAACACATGAACTAGGATCATCATATTCAATTTCGGCACAATTGGCCACTTTAACCAAGATGGTCCAGAACATGCAAAAACCAAACAACACACATGAAGTCAAGGTAATGGATTCTTTTTGTGAGTTATGTGGTGACAACCATAATTCTTTTGAATGTATACAGAATCCGGAATCCAGCTTCTATGTGGGGAATTACAATCGAAACAACAATGTGATGTCCAATACATACAATCCAGCTTGGAAGAAGCACCCGAATTTTTCATGAGTAATCCCAACAATGCTCTAAACCAGAACAATCAGAATGCCCAAGCATCAGGATTCCAGCAAAATATGCCACGGCAACAGTTGCCACAGCAACAAACGACAACATCTAGTTCTTTGGAAAATTCTCTAAATGCTTTTATGATGAAAATTGAATCTTATATGGCTGAGAATAGTAATTTCATAAAAAGAACTGATGCTTTTATTAACAGGACCGAGATAAGATTGCAAAACCAAGAGGCGACAATCAAATCATTGGAAAATCAAGTCGGACAGTTTGCTCAAAATCTGAATACTAGACCGCAAGGAGGTTTACCTAGCGATACTGAAGTCGTAAGAGGAACTGGCCATGAGCAATGTAAGGCGACCACCACTAGAAGTGGCCAACAACTTAGAGAGGCTCAAACTCGCTCATCAAACAAAACTCCACAAAAAGATCAAGACGAACCTAGCGGCAAAGCCTCAGATACTGAACCAGGAATTGCCGCGGCAATCGGCAATAAGTATGCCTCGGCAACCGACGATAAAGACGCCTCGGCAACTTGCGATAAGCATACCTCGGCAACCCCAGTTGATAACGCCTCAGCAACTCCAGTTGTCCCGGCAATACCGTCAATCAAGTTCCAAACCAATGAAAGGATCGAAGATATCCGACTTCCACCACCATTCCCACAAAGGTTAAAGCGACAAAAGCAAGAATATCAGTTTAAGAAGTTTCTCGATATCCTAAAGCAAGTCCACATCAACTTTCCATTGGTGGAAGCAATTGAACAAATGCTGAACTATGCCAAGTTTCTTAAAGACATTGTGTCCAAAAGAATAAGGCTAGGAGATTTTGAAACAGTCGCCGCAACAGAGGGATGCATGGCAATGTTGCACAATCGTATGCCACCCAAGTTGAAGGATCCCGGAAGTTTCACAATACCCTGTTCTATTGGAAATCACTATGTCGGGAAAGCATTATGCGACCTTGGGGCTAGCATAAACTTGATGCCTAAATTGGTTTTCCAGAAACTAGGAATCGGGAAGGCAAGACCTACAACAGTTATGCTACAGCTAGCCGACAGATCCTATGTGCACCCAGAGGGAAAAATCGAGGACATACTGGTAAAAGTTGATAAATTTATTTTTCCCGCTGACTTTATTGTTCTGGATTGTGAAGCAGATGAGCATCCACCCATCATTCTCGGGAGACCATTCCTAGAAACAGGGAGAACCTTGATCGATGTTGAAAAGGGAGAACTCACAATGAGGGTGAATGACCAGCAAGTTAAACTAAATATGTTCCAAACACTAAGGCATGCCGATGATCCAGAAGAATGCCAACTTCTTCATGCCACGGCAGAGTTTAACTTCGATGAGGAATTTAGTTGCCTCGGCAACTACATTGCCGATCAAGAGGAACCTGAGGAGTATGAAGAACCGGTCGATGAGGAACAACAAGAAGAGGCAAATTGGCTAGTCAATCGACCAGGAAAAGAAGCTGATCAAAATGTTGATGCTACACAAGAAGGCAATAGGGAGGAGGACGTGGATCTATAGATATGCGATCCATTCCCGGATGAACAAATTTTAGTTGCCTCGGCAACCCTTGACGCGCATGCCTCGGCAACCCTTGACGCCTCGGCAACCATAGATGCACACGCCTCGACAACTCTCGACGCCGCAGCAGCCTTTGATGCGCACGCCTCGGCAATTTTGGGAGCAGTCGCCACGGCAGCACATGCCTCAGCAATACCCTGGTACGCGGATTTAGTTAATTTCCTTGTTTGCGGTATTTTACCTTATGGCATTACTCACCAAGGGAAGAAGCAGTTTCTCCATGATGCTAAGCATTACTTTTGGGACGAGTCTCTTTTGTTTAAACAATGTGCAGATCAGGTTATACGCCGATGTGTCCCTGAAGAAGAGCAACAGAATGTACTCCGGCAATGCCATTCTTCACCCTATGGAGGATATTTTGGAGGAAATCGTACCGCGGCCAAAGTTTTGCAATCCAGTTTGTATTGGCCAACATTGTACAAGGATGCCCAAGACTTTTACAAGCAATGTGATCGTTGCCAGAGGACGGGCAATATCTCTAGACGACATGAGATGTCGCTCTAGAACATCATCGAGGTAGAATTGTTCGATGTATGGGGGATCGATTTTATGGGACCTTTCCCATCTTCATTCGACAACCTCTACATTCTACTTACAGTCGACTATGTGTCTAAATGGGTTGAGGCAGCTGCAGTTCCCAACAACGATTCCAAGACTGTGCAACGATTCTTGCAGAAAAACATATTTACATGGTTTGGGATGCCGAGAGCAATTATCAGTGACGAAGGCAAGCATTTTGACAACAGACTAATTGCCAAGATGTTGCAACGCTTCGGCATATCACACAAGATCGCCACGGCATATCACCCACAAACCAACGGGCAAGCAGAAATTTCCAACCGGGAATTGAAGGGTATACTCGAGAAAGTTGTAAATCCCTCTAGGAAGGATTGGTCATTAAGACTAGATGACGCGCTTTGGGCATATCGCACTGCATTCAAAACACCCTTAGGTATGTCCCCTTCCGACTTGTCTATGGCAAGACATGCCATCTACCAGTGGAAATCGAACACAAGGCATACTGGGCAATCAAGACCGTGAATATGGATTGGGAAAGTGCCGGACAAAAGCGTTTGTTGGACCTCAATGAGGTAGAAGAATTTTGTGCACTCGCCTATAACAATGCACGAATCTACAAGGAGAACACAAAGCGATGGCATGACAAGAAACTATTGCCACGGCAATTCATGCCAGGTCAACTAGTTCTCTTATTCAATTCTCGGCTAAAACTTTTCCCGGGAAAGCTGAAATTAAGATGGTCGGGACCATTCGAAGTCGTCAAACCATTCTCCCATGGTGCTGTGATAATCAAGTCCATCTCTGACAACCATGAATTCAAAGTTAATGGACAAAGATTGAAGCACTACAATGGTGCCCATGTGGAACGTAACAAATAAGTGGTCACCTTAGGAGATGCATGAGCATGCTCTCCTTTCAATATTTTCTTTTTCTTTTATTTTTCATTTTTATTTTTAGGAGATATTTTATTTTTCTTCATTATCTTTAGTTTCCAGGTTTTCTTTGTTTTCTTTTTCACAACAAGACTTACAACCACTATGCTAAGGAAATTTCCTGCCGAGATCCTTGCCCCGGCACCCAATGAAATAGTCGCCACGACAACCACAACAGCTGATGCCGTGGCAACCAACCCTGAAGTCGCCATGGCAACCAAAACTAAAGACATCCCGGCAACCACTACAAAAGCCAAAGGTAAAACACCTATGCCCGAATCAACTCCTACGGAATCATTTTTTGATTTTTCAGATTCGGGCGAGTCCTCCATTGCACCAACCAAGACCGCACCAATTGAATCCTCCAAGCGAAAAGCCAATGACACTAATGAAGAGGACGATGAGGACAACCCCGTACGAGGATCGATTCCACCACCGGCAACAAGAAAACAACCATCGCGTTCAAGCAAGAGAATCAAGACACCGACCAAAAGGAAACTAATCATCTACGATGACGAACTCTCGGAGTAAGGCCTCACTTGCATTTTATTTTCCGTTATTCTTATTTTTCTTTAATGCATGCATTGAGGACAATGCCTCACTCGAGTTTGGGGGGGATTGTTATTAGTAGTTATCATGTTTAGTTACATTCATCTTAAGTATTACATTTAGGATACATAAATTGCTTGCCATGCCTTTAGTTGGAACAAGAATTGCTTAGATTTGATGAATATCCGATGATTACTTTGCCAATACACTTAATTGATAGAATTTTTATTTTAGGATAACCATAGGAAAACTTAGAATTTTACTATGATGCTAATTTTGATGAAACACTGTTGTGGTTTGATTGATTTAAGGAATTCTAGTGAACTTTGGTTGATAATTAACAAATTGAGGGATTAGAATAAAAATTGGATGAATGCTAGAGGTGCCCGAAATTTGCTCTAGCATGTGCTAAAAAAATTGATCGCTAGAGGTGCCCGAAACTGGCTCTAGTCGAATAAATTAACTTAAGAAAACTAAAAACAAAACACTAGAGGTGCCCAAAACTGGCTCTAGTTAAAACATGTTAAAAAGAACCCAATGAAGTAATTTGAAAACCTATTGTTTGCATAGAATCCGAAAAATCAACTTGCACACAACTCCGCACACACTCACAAGCATTATAGTTTGATTCCCAGTAATTCCTAAGTTTTCCGAAAAATAAAAAGCCAATCATACTTTGTGCCCCGTTTCAGAGAATTGAAATCAAGTTCAAAGCTAAGTTTGTGAAAGTTGAAGTCTTGGCAGGTAATTATGAGTTTGCATTGCTTGAGGACAAGCAATAGTTCGAGTTTGGGAGTGTGATAAGTGTTCAAAAGTACTACTTTTCTTACCCTTTTTACTCATATTATTGTTAGACTTAGGCTCATATTAGTTGCATAATTAGCCATTCATGCATTAATCCATGTTTCCTTCCATCGTTGAGCTTGATTACATAACTTGGTAGTTTTTGTGGGAAAAGATGCTGCTTTGGTGTGTTTTATGTGTATATTCAGGATCACTTGCCAAAGCAAGGCTAGAGCTAGTTGCCAGGGCAATACATGAAGGGGACGCCGAACCAGTTGCCATGGCAATTGTCGACAAGAGCAAAGGTGATATGGTAGTCGAAATTGATGACTATACAAGCCCAAGATGACGTGGAGCAAAGCCCAAACCCAAAGGAATTTGATTGCCATACAGAGATTAAAGAAGAATTAAATTCCAAGAAGATAGGAGAAGTTCTAGTAGGAATACAATTATAATAAAGAATTATATTATTTAAAGATAATTTAATTCCAACTTAACTTCCTCCTCAAAGAAGGACTTTGGCCTAGCCCTATAAATAAGATGGAGATTTCGACAATCAAGAGAGAGCAAGAGAGGGGAATTTCGACAAGTCCAAGGAGGGCAAGAGGAGAGAATTTTCGACAAGCATCTAGGGCAAGGAGGATTTTGACAAGCCTCATTCTTCATCCTTTTCTTTCTTGTTCGATTGGGTTCATGCTTTGGATTATTTAGCTTGTGTTTCTTTGGAACCTAGCCATGAACTAAATCTATTTGGCTATGGTTATTGTGTTTTGTTGTTGTGAGAAACTATTGGTTTTTGTTTAGGTAATAAGAGTTTGCACTTTTGTATTCAAGGTTTATTCATTATTGGTTCTTATTCTTGTTTGCGAGTGAATTGGGAGAGGATCTCGTGATTTCATCTATTTATCTAATATCGGGAGAGTTAGATTCAAGAAACGAATGAATATGATCTTTATTCACTCTAGTGATGGTGAAGATTAATCCGGCTTAGGAATAAGTTAAGGATTTCAACGGCTAAGAGGAGCGCAAGATTGGTTGTTGTTCACCCTTGATTCACGCAGGGATGTATTATCAAGGCATGCACAAGTAGCTAGAGTTTCGACTTAGGGATAAAAAGAAACCATTGAAGAACGTTCTGCCGAACCTTGAAGGTTGCTGCCCAGACGCCAAAGTAGTTGCCCAACTAGTTGCCCAGGCAACCATCGATTAGTTGCCAAGGCAACCCCGTTGTGCAAGTTGTCACGGCAACTGAGTTGCCCGTGCACTCTTTTACCAAGATGATCCAATCGGCTATCACACCTCAACTCACGATAACCTGGCCTATCTCTCTCTCATTTGATCTCATCTATTCTTTTACTTTATTGCTTTCTAGATTAGTTATTAGTTAAACTCCTATAATCATTTATTTGTGTTTTTACTTTTTACAGTGCAAGAGACTAGATTCTTGAAGTGGCACCAATCCCTATGGTGACGATATCTTTTATACTATAACTTGCAACGTGTATACTTGCGCAATTGCGTAGCACTTATTACGCGCAACAGCTACCTGAATCAGAGGCATAAGGTATTCCAGGACTTAAAGTATGGATCTATGTTTGTGGCAGAATATGAGATGGAATTTTTAGGGCTGTTAAAATATGGTAGAGGTCTAGTAGCCACTAAGGAGGACCGTTGCCGTAAGTTTCTGACGGGACTTAATTATGAGATACGTCAGAGGATTGCTACACATCATGATAAAGATTTTGAGGCCCTCGTGAATTGGGCCAAGACTGTTGAGGAGCTCGAATTGCTTGAGGCTGGTCAGAATAGTAGAGACCATAGTCAGAACCGTAGCAGAGACTGAGGACGGGATCAACCTGGTAGGTCATCTGGTTCTGGGTCGTCACATCCGGGCAAGAGAGCCCAACGTGCACATTCTCAAAAGGGCAATGATAGGCCGGGACAGACAGCGTCCACCGCTTCAGCGGCTACTAGAGACAGTTCATCTAGGTTTTCTTCTTTTCCTCATTGTACTCATTGTGGGCTCCAACATAGAGGAGAGTACAAAAAGCTGACAGGAGTGTGTTTCCGCTGTGGGTCTCTAGATCATTTCAAGAGAGACTGTCCACACCCTCCTTCCACTGAGCAGATGTCGACTCAGACTCCTATCCGATTTCAGACTCCAACTCGTTCATAGGCATCTAGTCACACTCCAGCCAGAGGTCGATCACAAGGTAGACCTTCGAGGTCCGTTGCTAGATATGATAGCAGAGGTAGATCTTTTCAGAGTGGAGGACCTTTTATGACTGATGTCAGGCAGCCTGCCCTGATTTATGCTACTAGACGTCAAGAGGACAGAGATGAGCCAGAAGTGATTGCATGTACCTTTACCATTTATTCTGTTTCATACTTTACATTACTTGATAATGGCTTTACACATTCATATGCATCGAGATTCGTAACTCAAGACATTCAAATTTTGGATGATATCATAGAGAATTCAGTTATAGTCATGAGTCCGGTTGGACAATCAGTGGTTGTGAACAAGATAATCCACAGTTGTCCGTTAGAGGTTCATAGAGAGATATTTTCGATCCTATAGAATTGTTTCTAGAAGAATTTGACTTAATTCTCGGTATGGATTGGTTAACCGAGCAACGAGTCACACTGGATTGTGAGTCTAAGAGGGCAACTTTGAAAACACCGAATGATCGGATGGTTACTTTAGTGGGTGAAAGACAGGGTTATCTTTCCAATATGGTATCATACTTGACTGCCGATAAGATGGTTCAAAAAAGATATCATGCATTTCTTGCTAATATCTTGAACAGCAAGGGTTCTTTGGCTAAGCTTGAAGAAACTCCGGTAGTGAAAGAGTTCTCTGATGTATTTCCTGATGAGTTACCCAGTTTACCTCCTGACAGAGATGTTGAGTTTGAGATAGAGACTTATCCGGGTTCAGCGCCGATTTCTATGGCCCCGTATCGTATGGCTCTGAAATAATATAAGGAGCTGAAGATCCAGTTACAAGAGCTCCTTGATCGAGGGTTTATTCGACCCAGTTCCTCACCCTAGGGAGCTCAAGTCCTTTTCGTCAAAAATTAGGATGGTTCCATCAGATTATGCATAGATTACCGGAAGCTTAATTAGATCACTATCAAGAATAAGTATCATCTGCCCAAAATCGATGATTTGTTTGATCAGTTCAGGGGAGCTTCGGGTTTCTCCAAGATCGATCTTCGCTCCAAGTACTACCAGCTGAAGGTGAAAAGGTCAGATGTTGCGAAGACTATTGTTCGCACTCGTTATGGGCACTATGAGTTCTTAGTGATGCCATTTGGGCTAACTAATGCCCCTGCAGCTTTCATGGACCTGATGAATCGGGTGTTTCGACAATTTATTGACCAATTTGTGGTGATATTCATTGATGATATTCTGGTGTACTCTCAATCTGAGGCTGAGCACGCAGAGCATTTGAGGATTGTGCTGCAAACTCTCAAGGAACACCGGTTATATGCTAAGCTGAGTAAATGTGAATTTTGGCTATTTCAAGTAACATTTTTGGGACATGTGATATCAGCTCAGGGTATTCAGGTTGACCCTAGTAAGATCGAGGCTATTGTAAACTGGAAGCAGCCAAAGAATGTTTTTGAGATTTGTAGCTTTCTAGGTTTAGCCGGATACTATCGACGCTTTGTCGAGGGATTTTCTATTATTGCTTCTCCTTTGACGAAGCTGCTACAGAAGAATGTTCCCTTTGAGTGGACTGAAGCACAGCAAGGGAGTTTTGAGAAGTTGAAGACTGCTCTAACACAAGCACCAGTCTTGACTCAGCCTGACCAGGGAAAGACTTTATAGTTTTTAGTAACGCTTCACACTCAGATCTTAGATGTGCTCTGATGCAGAATGGTAGGGTGATTGCCTATGCGTCACGATAGTTGAGACCTCATTAGTGCAATTATCCTACTCATGATTTAGAGTTGGCAATAGTAGTTTTTTCTCTGAAGATTTGGAGACACTATCTCTATGGAGAGAAGTGTTATATATATACTGATCACAAGAGCCTGAAATACCTTCTCACCCAGAAGGATCTTAATCTCAGACAACGTCGTTGGCTAAAGCTGCTCAAAGATTATGATTGCGTAATTGAGTATCACCTCGGGAAGGCCAATATAGTTGTTGATGCTTTGAGCCGTAAAACTATTTCTGATTTGAGATATCTTTTCGCTAGGATGAGTATTTATGATGATGGTAGCTTACTGGCAGAGTTACAGGTTAAACTGACCTTAGCTGAGGAGATTAAAGCCAAGCAGCGCCAGGATAGTTCTTTGCTTCCGGTTATACAGCAGATTGAGCAAGGATCCACATCTGTTTATACTTTTGACCAGGATGGTGTTTTATGCTTCAAATGTCGATATTGTATACCTGATGACACCAACCTTAAGCAGACTATTCTTAGAGAGGCTCATAGCAACCTCTATGCCATACATCCCGGAGGAGATAAAATGTACCAAAATTTGAAACAGAGATATAGATGGGTCGGAATGAAGAAAGACATATCTGATTTTGTAGCCAGGTGTCTGACATGCCAACAAATAAAAGCAGAGCATCAACACTCATCTAGGTTGCTGCAGCCGATTAAGATTCCCAAGTGGAAATAAGACCGTATCACCATAGATTTCGTTACAGGATTACCCCGAACACCCTCTAAAAAGAATGTTATTTGGGTGATTGTTGATAGACTCACGAAGTCTGCTCACTTTATTCCAGTTCGGATCGATTATTCTATGGATCAGCTGGCCAAGTTGTATATTGCCGAGATTGTCAGATTGCATGTAGTGCCTCTATCTATCATTTATGATCGTGAACCAAGGTTCACTTCCCATTTTTTGGACAGCATTGCGGACGACCTTGGGTACTCGCCTTAATTTTAGCATTTCCTTCCACCCGCAGACTAATGGGCAATCAGAGAGGGTGATTCAGATTTTGAAAGATATGCTTCGGGGTTATGTGCTTGATTATCGTGGTAGCTGGGAGAACTTTCTACCGTTTGCTGAGTTTGCTTATAATAACAGCTACCAGGCTAGTATCCGTATGGCACCTTATGAGGCCTTGTATGGTCGTAAGTGTCGTAATCTGATTTGCTAGATAGAGTTATATGATAGAAATACTCTGGGCCCCGAGTTGATTCAGGAAATGGAGGAAACAGTTAGATTGATTCAGAGTAGACTAAAGGAGGCTTTTGATAGACAGAAGTCTTATGCAGATCGAAGGCGAAAGGATATCGAGTTCGAGGTAGGAGATCAAGTCTTTTTGAAGGTATCCACATGGAAGAAAGTTATGAGATTCGAACGTAAGGGTAAGCTGAGTCCGAGATACATTGGACCATACCATATCTTGAAGAAAGTTGGGCCAGTTTCTTATCAGCTTGAGTTACCTCCCCATCTTAGCCGTATTCATGATGTATTCCATGTATCCATGCTGAGGAAATACCATCCAGATCCAGGGCATGTTTTTCAGATTCTTGATGTTGACCTGAGACCAGATTTATCATATGAGGAGGAGCCTATTCAGATTTTAGATTTAGATGAAAGAGTTCTGAGAAACCAGCGCATTCCGATGGTTAAAGTTCAATGGAGTAATCGTAGTCCTGCAGAGGCTACTTAGGAGACAGAGGAATCTATGAGAGAGCGGTATCCACATCTTTTTGATTCAGGTAAATTTCGAGGACGAAATTTGTTTTTAGGGGGAAAGAATTGTAACACAAAAATAGGGGTTTTAGGGGTAGGGAGGCTCGAACCCAAGGCCTTTCCTACCCTAAGCCGTGTGTTAACCATTGGGCTAAGCCCTATTTCTGATATGAGAGTGCAACATTTATCATTTGAGTATTTCTGGCTAAAGAAATTTGGTATTTAATGTACAAACCAAATATCGATCTTTCTCCCCAAATATCCCTCACTGCCCCGCCGTAAGACTCACCGCTGACACCAGAAGAACCGTCTTCTTCATCAGAGCATTTCTCCTCCATCCACGCGCATCCACCAGTTGTCGTTCATCGCAGGGAACGGTAAGCAGGTTCGGTAGAACCCTAAAAGTTACCCTTGTCAATTCGGCCATCATCCCTCCTCTTTAGCCGATGATCAAGGTCCCATCGTGTTCTCCTCCTCAAGACGAGCATAACCGTAGTCACCGATTATTGTTTGGCCGCTGGGAGAGCCTTCATCAGAGTTGTACTATTTTCGGGTAAAGTCGTAACCTTATAGGTCATTTCCGTTCAGTTTCCGATTTAAAATTAGTGTGGATGGTTTGGTTGGTTTAGTAATGAGACGAGCTTCATTTTCATGTCGGGATCGGCGTCATTATAGGTCGTCGGAGCGTTTTCCGGTAAGCTTCCGGTGATCAGAGTCTAAAATGTATGAGTGGGCCAGTCTGTTATTACTGGGCCAAACCGGTTGAGCCAACCCAGGTCCAGTGGTTCAAACCGGTTCGAGCCTAGGCAGGACATAGCCCAAATCTAGTCGGCCCAAATCGTTAAACCTGATCCATAACCGACCTGACCCTTTAACCTAAGATTTAATCGGCCCAACATGAATAGTTAACCCGACCCGTGCCAACCGTTGACCACTGACCACCACGTCAGCATGCCACGTAGGTATGCCAAGTCAGCTGCCATGTCATCATTGACTGCCACATTAGCGTTGACTGCTAACGTCAGCATGCCACGTAGGCATACCAAGTCAGCTGACATGTTATCGTTGACTTCCATGTCAGTGTTGACTGTTGACGTCAGCATGTCATGTCAACGTTGACTATTAACGTCAGCATGCCACGTCAACGTTGACTTTTGACCAAAAAGTCAACTTTTTCAAAAAGGTCATATTTTATGTTTTTCGACGTCCCGAACTCGTTTTTAAAGCCCATTTTATGAAATTTCAACCCTAAGGCCTCCAAAATCAAACTCGAAACGCAAGCATCGTTATTTATAATAAGTTAAATTGTTGATCATTGTTAATGGTTTATGAGAGGTCTAATTAAGGATATTTTGTGGTTGTTGAGATTCTCCTGATTGTGCCGCAGATCAACCCAGCTCGTCCCAGTCAGTCCAGCCGCGAGACCATATTATTACTCGTTCTCACACCGTTGAGCGAGAGGTTGGTGGACTTTAGATCGCTCAGACGCCACTTTTTGAGGTGTGTTCCCTTTTATGTGCTATATACGATTTTAATCTGAAATAAATATTTTTATAAGTATGCGTAAAAAAGGGATTACTATGATTATAACATGTTTGTATATGCATATCGGGTATGACGTCGCATGACATGCAATATGGTAGATCATGATATGATGTTAATGACATGGACATGATACATGGGGACATATACGGGATATTATACGGAGTGTATGCAGGTGCAGCGTTGATCAAGCTGGTAAATTGTTACGGGCCCAAGGTATCCCCTTGGGTAGGTGTCGTGGCTACGGCCCGAGTAAATCCTTACGGGCTCAAGGTATCCCCTTGGGTAGGTGTCGTGGCTACGGCCCGAGTAAATCCTTACGGGCTCAAGGTATCCCCTTGGGTAGGTGTCGTGGCTACGGCCCGAGTAAATCCTTACGGGTTCAAGGTATTCCCTTGGGTAGGTGTCGCAGATTTGGCTCGAGTAAATCCTTACGGACCTAAGGTATCCCCTTAGGGTGGCTCCTAATGCCAATCGGGCTTAGGGTAAGTCCTTACGGATGTAGCTCAGTGAGGAGCTGCATATTAGAGTACGGTCGGAGGGTAGATAGGTTGCATGTATACCTTTGGTTGCCTTTTCAAGATGATACTTTTATGCATACTTGATATATTGAAAATGTTTTTATTGTTGCACTTTTGGGAGCACACTAGGCTCTATAGCTCACTTCCAAACTTCTCTTTTCATATTTTTGTTTATAGGCCACCTGGTACCCGACACTTGGAGGATCGGCACATTGGATTCTACTAGATTGTAATGTTCTTATCCACTATCTATCACCAGGGTGACATGTGCCATTTGTTTGGGATGTATAACTTATTTTGGTTGGGTTTCTTTTGTTAACTTTTATGCTTGGCAATACTTCAATATTTCTATTTTGATGATTATTGTTATCCTTTTTCACTCATGGTCATTTTTATTAAACTTGAAATTATGGCTAAATTCCTTAAAAGTCCAAAAATTTTCTATAATAGATATAAGAAAGGTTTTTAAAAAGGCAAATGTGATCTACTATGCCGTGTCTTCCGCATAGGCCGGTGTGGGGGGTTACAATTAAAATGTAATTAATTACAATTCTAAAATATTAAACATCTTTGATTCAGGGTATTTAATGTAATTAATCATCATGTAAAAAGGTTTGTGTTTAGGGTTTATTATTTTTTGGTATGTTTATTATTTTAGGGTTTTAGTGTTGTAGTATGGTTTATATGGTTTAGGGTTTTAAGGTTTAGTGTTTAGAGTTTAGAGTTTATGATATGATTTAAGGTTCAGGGTTTAAAGTTAAGGTTTAGGGTTTAAGATGTTAGGATTTAATTACATTAAAAACCCTAAACTAATGATGTTTAATTTTTTAGGAATGTAATTACATTGTAATAGATTTCATTGAAAAGTAAAATAAGCGATAGAAATTTAGGAGTTCTTTGTGTATAACAAAACCCATATAATAGGTTTTTAAAAAAGTCGTGACACATGTAGCTAATGTATTGGCCACTAATTTCATGACATAAGTTTACGACGGGAGTGAATGTTCTGACAGACGACAAGAAAGTATAGTGACCAAATTGAGAACAAAAATTCTCACGTGACCAATTATTGGATGGGATATAATTTAGTGAACAATTTAAGTGTGTATATATCAAGGGTAAAATAACGATAATACTTAAACCAATTTAGAAGAAATCATTTTTTTTTTATTTTGAGTTATTTGAGTAGAGTTATTCAAGTCAACTGGTAACTTGAAAAAATTTCGAGTTCGAGTCGAGTTGAAATTTGCCCAACTAAAAAAACCGAAAAATTGAATTTCACATATTTGCAAGTTAGTCCCTGATTTCATTTTTCCTCACTTTCTCCTCCATTTTAAGTTCATTTTGACCAAATTTGAATCACATGTTCCTAAACCAATTTAGAATACCTATTTAACTTCAGTTCATATTTTTGAAAATAAATTTTATATTTTTTGCAATTTAGCCCTCAACTTTGTATGATTTTCTCATTTCTTCAATCCCTCGTTCGTTTTAAGTCCATTTTTGACCAAATTTGAACCACATGCTCCTAAACTACTTTAGAATACATATTTAGCTTCAATTCATATTTTTAAAATAAATTTACTATTTTTTCAATTTATCCCTCAACTTTGAATGATTTCTCATTTCTTAAATTCATTTTTCGTTTTAAGTCTACTTTCAACCAAAATTAAACCACATGATTCACTAACACTGTATAATATGTATGTAACTTCAGTTCATATATTTACCAAAATATATTCATTTTGCAATTTAGTCCTTTAACTTCAATTCAAATTTTTAACAAAAAATTTAAATTAAGTTTGATTTGTAAAATATGACATGTCAACTCGAATAACTCGAAATATTTTTACTCAACTCTATCGAACGCTCACCTTTGGATGAGAGGACATGAATCCAAGGCAAGGCCGATTTTAATAAGAAAGAAAGTAAAGCTAAAATTAGAAGTAATATTCGGTATCAGAACCTTAAAAGGGGAATTATCTTAAGAAAGCAAAGCATTTCTTTGTGTTTAATTATTTATAGAAGAAGTGAAAAGACGTGATGGTTGATTCAGTAATCCATGGTTGGGAGAATATAATCCGAATAACCAAAGAAGCTAAGCATGTAATACTTAATGGAGATTACGCTATCTTTAATCTATAATGTACCCACAAATTTTTTGTTGCTTTTAGGTGAGATTTGCATCATCTTCGCCCTCCTATGCGCCCTTAGTTTCACCTTAATCTATATATATATTTTACTTCCGATTCTCAAGGGCTTTGTCTTGACTAATCCAGACTGACTTGCGTCGCACACTTGATTGTAGTGGGTGAGTCTCCCAGAGAGAATTTTTGCATCTACAAGGCCTCGAACTCAAGACATGCTTAAGTGATACCAAACTACTTACCATTTGAAGCAATCTCGTTGGTCACCTTACCCTATTTAATTTTGTTTTTTTTTAATTTTCTTACTTTAGCCTAATTTATTATTCCCTCCGTCCCATTTTATTTTGTCCATTGTTGACTTTTCATACAGTTTTAAGAAGAAAAAGTATGTGTAATAATGTGTAAGAAAGATGATGTAAAATAATTGAAACGACAATTTTATCCTTAAAAAGTTAAATTTTGTTTTGTTGAGAAACTAAAAAAAGGTATAAAGGGAAATGTGCCTTATAAAAGTTGTTGATTTTCTCAATAAGACATTTTAAGTAGGACAATTTCAAAACACAAAAATGACATATTGAGTGGGACAGAAGGAATATATAATAAACAATGCGAGAGACACTTTTTTAGTATAATCACATATATCGAATTTATTATCGACAAATTCAGATCGAATTATACAGAAATTTATTATAAAGACGATCATTCCAATTTAATTTTCTTCCTTCAAAATATTAGATTTCAATCTATAACCTTATTCAAGAAACATACTCTTTTTTTAGAAGAATTAGTTGTAAATTAATGGAGATAATTAAAGCATATATGCAGAGCTAATTTAATAGGGGGAGGTGATGGATTTGACATGCAATGGGGGGCATCTCTTACTTATTCTTAAGTTGCATGTTCTGTCCACTTGATATACCCAGCTAAGCTAAGCTATACATATCCTCTCATTTACAAATTAAAAGACAGCCTAGCGAGCTGTCTAAATGAATTCTGTAGTATTAATTAATTCATGCAATGCCCCAATTATTGCAGACATCAAACATTAATTAAATCTTACCATCTTGTCTTGATTAGACACATGAATCCTATGATCATATCATCGCCCCTTTTCAATCTCATTGGATTCTTAATTGCATTCCAATCAAACACGCTTACACCTCAAGTCTTAACTTAAGGAGTAATTAACTCTTTGAAATATCAGCCATTTCTTTCTTATTAGATTTATTATAGGTAATTAATAATCTCGTTTAACCATTCATTTTAATCATAACATCTATATTCGATAAATAACATGTTAACCATCATAAAATCATATCAGAATTTACGTAAATGTCCGTCTTGTCATATCTAAGTATATGTATTCTCAATGTTTACTGTTTATTGATTCGAATGGGCAAAGCAAATTAAAAGTGGTTGAAGCCCCCATAATTAGATATACAATTCGGGTAGATCATGTCTTCAAACCATCCAACAATCCATTTTTTATGATTTTTTTATAAAGTAACAAAACAGGAAATTTATTGCCCAATAATATAATATAAATAATAATTGTTAGTAGAGATTTAAGTACATTTGTTATTATTATTGGTGTGTACATTACAACTAGTACTTTGCAGTTCAGGCCCTACAATCTTTTAGTGATAGACTTTGGGCATGCCTTGTTTTCCATCTAAAGTGAACGAAAACATATTCTTCATATGTTTTTTTTTTCTCTTTTTCTTCAACATTAATGATTTTTTTGGATTTTCCCTTTTGGATAAGAATAAGATATAGATGGACCTCCTACATTATACTGTGAATTATGTACATATTAATCAATTTTGCATACAATGTATGAATATATATATATATACAACTTTATATAAATGCAAATACATGATCTTTGACAATGATGTTATGTTTATACACATATAAATGTATTTATTAGAACGACCGTGATCATGTATGACATCAAATTTACCTTCAAATTTCACTTAAACGTGTCTATATTTATAAATGATTAACCGAACATGTTTAGGTTTGTTAATATCATTTTTGAATTTTGGCTTAAAGGACAATTTGGCCGTCAACGAAAAAATAATAATTAAGCCCTTAAAAAAATTTCACCCAATTTAGCCCCTCTGTTACGTTGACCGTCGGTGCTTTTACAGTCAAGATGAAAGGAGACATGGCACACTCTGGAAGTATCATGTTATTAAATCGAAAATTTAAAAAAATCTACAAAGTTAAAATCTAAAAATTCTATAAAATTATTAAAAAAATTATAAATTGTAACAATTTTAAAAAATAAAATTATAAAAATATTAAAGTAATTTAATTTTTTCTTATTTTCCTTTATTTTTTATAAAAAAACATAAAATAATATTTTTTTCTAAAAACCCTAAGTTTCATTTCTTTAAAAAAAAGCCCCATAAATCCCTAAATCAAGCATTAGCACTGATTAAACCACCAGCCACTCTCCATTGCAGGAAAATCCATCCCAGCTTCGTCGCCCTACTACCGCCGCCAGAGTCCACTATCGCCCTTGCACTCATTCTCATCATTCGACACCCTCTGCACCGCCCAACCTGTTCTCCCTCAATATTTTTTCTCACCAGCACCGTCGTCTATCCAACACCGTTATCTGCCCGACACCGTTGTTTGCCACAGTACCAACAACTTCCACCGTCGATTAAACTAATTTGAGGATTTGAGAATGTAGGCTTAGGGTTTTGGATTAGGGATTTGAAAATTTTGGACATTTTGGAATATTCTGAAATTTTGGGATTTTATAATTAAAAAAATTTAAAAATATATACAATTTTTAAATAGTTTTCATTGTAAATATTTATATATTTTTAATAATTATTACAATTATTTTTTTATATTTTTTGATTTTAAGTAAAAGAATATTTTTTATAATTTTATACATAATTTTAACTTTTTTACAAATTTAATTATTTTTTAGATTTTTCCTTGAATTTTTTAAATTATTTTTAGATTTTTCTTGAAGTTTTTAATTTTAATTTTTTTATAATTTTAAATATTTTCAGAATTTTTATAATTTTTTGAATTTTAAATATATTTTATAATTTTAAATATATTTTTAAAAATTTTAAATGATTTTTACAATTTTTATGACGTGGCACTTCAGAGTGTGACACGTGTCACCATCATCATAATAACTACTTTTGAGTTAATGGTCAACTATAACGGTTAATATTACAGAATGGCTAAATTGGTCGCAATTTAAATTTTAAAGGCTTGATTGATTGTAATTTGAATTATGAGGATTTAATACTTCAATTGGGTGAAAATTGTTCTTAAAGACTTAATTAATCTTTTTTTTCTTTGAGAGCCAATTAGACGTTTAAAGCCTTGAATTTTTTTAATATATACAGTAGTTTTTATTTAATATTTACTCATATTTTAAAGAAATCTAACATTTTTGTCCAAAATTATTTTTCAGATGTAATATTTTTGCCCAACCCTCGTAAATATCAGACAAGCCTTCATGATTGGGGTGGTAGGTTAGCCCTTGGACTACACATGTATACATATAGCAGAGGGATCTACTTACGTTGATGTAAAATTAAAGTAATTCTACCCACCTATAACATTTTGTATGACTAGTATTTATCAACCCAAAATTTGAATTTATCAATATACTACACTTGTCATACATGTAAATTTATATTACACAAGTAGTTGGTCATTTTAATACACGCAAAACTTGACATGTACTATCTACGAGAATGAAAAAAATATAATCATAAGATTGTCAGTTTATTAATCATACAAAAAATTATAAAGGTGTATAAAACTAGTACTTTAAACTTTACACTATTGTAAGGAGATCCTTCCCCACCCACCCACAATATAAGACACTCGTCCAATTTAATTCATAAATTTTTATTTGTCCACATTAGTCTTTGAACTTAGAAACATTTCTCATTTTAATTTCATTGATGTGACACTTTAAGATTGTGACATGTGACACAATGTTAAAATATTATGTCATCAAAATAACAAAAAATTTAAGTTCATGAACTATGTAAACCAAAAAAACTTTATAATTTTATATGAAAAATATGTTAATTTAGATGTGCGATAATCATTTTTGGAGGTTAAAAAAAATGGGTATGAAAGAGTAGGCACATTCATATTTTGTAAAATTGACAAATGTATGAAGACCAAATCGTAGGAGAGGATTATTCCTACGATATAGTCCATATCAACAGGAGGAATAAATTGGCCTCGGTTGTGGTTGGCACTAGCCACTAGGTCACGTATCTTCAAACCCTATACCCGCCATGCTACGTGCGTATTGTCCTTTTTGTTCCACTGTTGGCCACAAATCTCCGAGACAATACGTTGCTTTTCCCCCTAGGCACCGACACATTAATTTGTTAAAGCCAACCCTTTCACATGTTTAGGGAAGAATATAATCACCCGAGTCAATGGTATAAACAAAATAAATTGGTTAAAGCCTAAAAGATTAAAAAGGAGAGAATGACTAGCGTTTCTCTTTCCCATATAATATATATGTGTGTATTTGTTATGGCTTAGTACCTATTTTAGTCCATGTACTTTGGGGAAATTTTCATTTTGGCCTTTTTACTATTTTTCGGTCAATTTGACCATTCAGCTGTCAGTTCATTTTAGTATGTAGATGATTTTCATTATAAATGATTATGTGACACAATCAGATCACGCCACTTGTAAAAAGATGATAAAACACCAAATATCCTAATAATAAATAAAAATTAAAAATCATAAATAGAAAGGGTTAAATTTAGATTATTTAGAGATTTTTATAATTGTTAAGGGTAAAAGGATCTTTGTAACTCTTATGTCAAAACCTCTAATTTTAAATAGCTCCTATTAGCAGTTTTTTCAAAATGAGAGTTTCACCCCAACCCGTTATTCATCAAACATCCAAATTAGCATATTTGACCACTCAAACCTCTAATTTTAACTCAAACCTCTAATTTTGACTCAAACCGCCGTTTACCAAACAAGGCATTTGATTTTTAGAAATTTTTTATATTTTTCAATATTTTCATGAATTTTTTTAATTAAAGATAACTAATGTTTTTTAAAATTTAAATTCAAAAACATAAATCATGTTTTTATTGATAATTTTTATGTTTTTTATATTTAATAATTTTATTCAATTCTTTTCTATTTTTGAGTATTTTAAAAAAAATTGACATGACAAAATCTGATTGGACTGTATAATATTTTTGTAACGAAAAACATCTTGGGGCTAGCGGTTTAGAAAAATGAAATTTGAATGACCAAATTGATTGAAAAAAATAATTTCAACATAAAATTCCACGTAAATCATTTTTAAATATTAATCTTAATCATCCATTTATATTTACTTAATAATCCTAAATAAATGTAAAATTAAAAAATTTATACTATGTAACTAGATCCCAACATCGACTAATGAGCCTACGCCATTGTTTTGCTAATTTATGCCTCTTTGGAGAAAGCAAATGGTTTCATCGGTTGGTTGGTTCAATTGATTATTTTTAATTAAATTTATTTAATTAATTTTTTTAAAGATAAACAGGCTTCATTAAAAACCCCTACTATACCTAAAAAGGGGAAAGAATGCCCAAATTGCATTAATAAAGGAAAATGCCACAATGTTCCGAGTTACATCAAAACAACAAACACACGCCGATAATATTTAACTAAAATTTAAAAAAGGTGAATCGATGGATTTAAATAAATTAATTTATTTAATCAAATCGACTTAACTTATGTTAATTTGATTGATTCAGTCGATTAACCAAATTAATTTAGATTAAATAGATTAAGTTATTGAGTTGGTATAATTTTTTGATTAATGGATTGAGTGTAGGTTAATTAATTGGATTTTGGGTTGTACTTGAGCTTGATATTTTAAATTATTAATCATATAAAATATTTAAATTAATTTAAAATGATATATAGGTTGATTTTACCAATTAATTTGGTTCATAATTTTAAAAACAAAAAAATCAACTAAAATAATTGGTTAAAATATATAAGAAACATGAATCAGACCAACAAATCACATCGAATATGATTCTTATGTGTACAATTTATTTCATTTTAATTTTTTTTCTAGAGTATGTACTAGAGGTGAATCTTATTCAATATATTTTGTACGAGTAAGCCCTTGTGCTTTTCTGATGTGTTATCCAAACCACAATCTTTTCCTGTGTCATTTTGTCATTTAGTAATTTAGCATCAAAGATCAATTAGTTTTTTTAAATAATTTTACTTTTAATTAAAATTTAGGTTTTTTTATTAAATAGTGAGGTATTACATTCTCATGCCGGGACTCGAATTTATACAAAATGGGGCAAAATGAGCATCTTTAGCCACTTGAGATCATTTTTCTAAAACCATTAAAACTAGTCACTTGAGATCATAAAAAGACCATAAAAAAATTATTCGATTATATAATTAGGAATGTCAAGTGGACGGGGTCCGCGGGGAGAGTGCGAAAGTACTCTTACTAAACTCATCCTCATAAAAGATTTTCATATTCATCCCCGCCTCACGGCTCGTTGCGAATACTAAATCTAAAATTATTCCTGCTCTGCAACCCACACGACTAAAATCATCTCCGCTTCATCACCCGAGTGGGTCATGAGACCCACCTAATCTCCTCTTTACCCGCATCATGACTCATCCATATAATATATTTGTAAATATTAGTTAAATAGATATAAATCAAATTTGCTATGAAAAAAATGTGAAATATATGTCATTCGGATTTTCCCCACATATGTGACATCATTCTAATTGTCATCATTTTTTTAAAAAAAAATAATAATCTACGAAATTAAATTTTGTACCACATAAAAGTTTGGACTAAAGAGATACTAAAGTCTATTGTAAATGACAGAAAATAAAAAAATAACATGTAAAATAATATTTCAATTGTTGTAACAAATAAACAATATAGAAAAAATAAAAAGAAATAACAATGAAATAAACAACTTTTTTAAAAATAAAAACAACCTTTTAAAATAAGAACAAATACCAATATAATATAATAATATATAATGTTAGGAAAATAAAATTAGAAAATAGAAGAATAAAAAAATGTTTAACGGCGGACAACAGTAAAAAAGAAACCAATAAATATAAATATTATATATGCATATATTTATATATATTTCAAGATAAGTCAATATAAATTATCTTAAATTTTAAAAATATTGAACTTTTCAATACCAAGACAAGTCAATGTCAATTGCCTTAACTTTGACTATGATCCAAACTGATATTATAATTAATAATATTTATAATAACATGTTATAAGATTTGTTGGGGCGGGTGGGGATGGGGCAGTTACAAAGGCATATTCACGCCTTTCCCACCACCCACAGTGAATCTAATTTTTATCTTTATATCCGCTTCACACCTCGAGAAATTTATAACGATTCCTGCCCAACTTAATACGAAGTGGGACAAATCCCTAAATTATATTACAAGGCTATAACACTAATAAGGTGGGGAAAAAATATTAATTTAAGGTTTTTTTAATGTATTAACTTTATTTTTATCAGGAAGTATGACTTTCATAGAGTATTAACCTTATTTTTTTAAAGATATATTGTAATTTCAATTGATGCAACTACAATAAATCAAAATAAAACACAAATGAAATTCTAATATATTTTAATACATTTGCAGGTAATTAAAAATAAAATTATTTTCCACAAAAGCTAAAACCATTTTAAGAAGAAATTGATGCCGCTGCCATAGAAGCAAGAGATGCAGCTGAGAAATCGTTGAAGCTGACAAATATAAGAGCAAGTATAGGAGCTTAGCCATCAACAAAAAGAGTTTGAATCACGAAAAAACTCAAGAGGTCGAAATTGATGAAGATATGTTTGTTGGCCATGGCAGTGGCTTGGAATGGATTTTTTAGGGTTTTATAAACCAGAGACACTACAACAGAGTTCAAATGAAATCGAGCTTTTCGAACCACTTCTCTGATTATACTTTTACTATGTTTTGTATAAAATCAATTCATAATAGCATCATTCTTCAAAGCGCCTTCATTTGTAATGATTTTGTCAGTTTTATAATTTTGACATGGCAATTAATCTTTCTCATCAAACTCATCTTATATATGCCATTGTCTTGGTTTTCTTTTCAAATATGTTTTCTTTTTGATATCGTTGTTGGATTTTACCCCTTTTTTTCGTTTTTTCTTTTATTCCTCTCTTCATTTTAAGATTTTGATCATTGTTGGAAAATAAATTGTTGTTATTCATTTCTAACTATTTGAACAGGTGAGGAAGAGCAACCGATTAACTCACAGTCGTCATAGTTGTTTTTCCGTGTGACAAGTAGAAAGTGAAATAGAATTCTCTCTACAATGAGAGGCGTTGGTGAATTCTCAGATAAACAAATGATTCAATAGAGTTCTTGAAATAGTTTTAATTTTGGGAGAAATGATTTTGTTTTTAATTAACTGCAAATGTATTAAAATATATTATTTTAATAAGAAAAAGGAAAACTAAAGGGCTACGTCATCATTTTCTAACGAAATGTAACGAGAGGGACCAAAATAAAAAGCGAAATAAAAATTAGGTGGCCCTAATGAAACTTTTAAAAATTTAGTGACCAAAATAAAAATACTCTAAAAGTTTGGTGACCATCTATGTACTTTACACATAAATTTAAAAAGAAAATAGACAAAGGTTTATGGGTGGACAAAGAAATGTCCATTCAAAAACAGTGTTGACCAGAAACTGGATGGATGTCCAAAATGGTTAGACATGCAGGCACATTTTTTCACATGCCTTTTATCTTGCACCAAAGCTTTGTTACACACATATTAACATATATGCATCTTCCTAAAATACCGTTCCAAATCTTACATAATAATTTCGGGCTCCACCCATTGTCCCTCTGCACTTGCATTTGCATTTGCCACCCCAAGCAAAAACCACTTTTTCTTCAACATGAACATAAAATTAAACAATTGGTTAATCCCCCACATTAAATTATATGGCTTTGGTCTTACTTTTGCATTGTAATAAGACCCTTCTACTTAAAAAATGAGAATTTAAGTATTTGAACATTAAAAAGATAATATTATTTAATTCAGTTCGAATTTAACGTGTAGACTTTATTCGTATTTGTTTTGGTTATCAATTTGGTCATATACTGCAATAATTAATTTTAGTTGTGTTATTGGATGTTGTATTTATGCTTCAAAAAACTAATGGTCAATTTTGTTATTAGTTCATATACTACGTGAAAGTTGTAGAATTAGTCCTTACACTCTTATTTGTTCATTTTTAGTAATATATTTTTAAAATTTTGAAATTTCAATCCTAACTCAAAATATAGTTATCCTTCTCTAATTTGATCATTTTAAGTCCTCATAATTTAGTCATACTCCCCATGTATTGTTTGGATCATGACTAAGATTTCCAAATTTTAAAAATATAATGACACAAATTGACCAATTTAGGGACTGAATTTATAACTTTTATATATTACAATGACTAGTGACAGAATGTTTAAGAAACAATAGCTGATCCTGAACATGATTCATGAACATACATCAATAACTTGAACTTGAATCAACTACTGGAATGTCGGAGAAAACAGTAACTAGAAAAACTGATTAGGTGAAATGATATGATAATCATACAGCATTTGACTATTCAAACAAGTAACGTGAAGTGAAATTATTGTTGCCCAAGATATGATCATAATTTCTTACAAGATTTGGGCAATAATCTTAGAATTTGTCTTGTTATTGAAATTGTCCCAATTTTGTTTTTTATATAGAAAAAAACTTTAGAAGGAGTGAAAGGAACATTGCCCCAGCAAATTTAGAAGAAAATAAATAAATAATGAAAAAAATGGGGATGGATAGAAAAGAAAGCGATGGCTATCAGTTCCAAGTTGAGACCCCAACAGACAGAAAGCAAAGGCAAAGCCAAGCTGTTGATGATCTTGTTTTGATATTAATTTTATTTTTTTCTATAAAGTGATGACCGCAGAATCTTGCCACAAAATCTTTCACAGTTAAGACACAGACCATAAAAAGATCAACATGCCTATGTAATAATTGTTTATTGTATTCATAATGTATTAGTTTTAAACATTATCAACAAATTATTTTAAACATAAGATTAAGTTTTATTACTATATTTTGATCTCTTTCATTTTCTTCTAACAATTTATATCCAGGGTCTATAGTTATACTAAAGTCGTCTCAAAGTTCTGATCAAAAATTAGTCCCTATAAAACAAAAGTATATGTTTTTGCTTTAAACAATTAATTTAATATTTTATTAATAAATTACATAAACATGATCAAACTTTGCTAAACACATTATTCTCATTGTTTTATTAAGAAAACATCTTAAATACAACTAAACAATAAGATACAACCACTAACTTACAAGATTGTTACTTGAAGAATTACTAAAACTGTAAAGGTACAAAATAGGGGCCTTGAGCGTGAGCTCGTGTTGTTCCCCTTCATAGATGACACTTAGATATATTTTTTAGGCTAAAGGGGTACTTTTGTCCATAAGTTCGACCTAAAAAATTAATTTTGCCCCTCGCCAAAAAACACATTTAACATGGCCCTCAAATCCGCAAAATCGATCAAATTGACTATTTGACCGACGTTGACCGTTACAGTACTGACGTGGTAGTTAATAGTTTGTTGAGTCAAACTCAAGGACAAAAGTAACCCTTTAGCCTACTTTTTAACATGTTATTTCAAAATTTTAACCATGTGTTCTCTATATATGTCATATCACTACACTTAAAACTTATTCGATAACTTTAGTTTTTTTGATACGATGGTATTATGGATTTATTGAGAAAGTATAAATATATAAGTTATCTATTTAAATCCTAATTAACCATAAAAGATCGGTAATTTGATTTTGAATTGAGCCCAACTTTATTTGATCATAAAATCGATAACTCAAACTCAAAATTAATTCAAAGCTAAATAACTCAACCTAAAATGATATGAACAAATAATTTGAAGTGATTGAACTTGAAATATTTTAAACTCATAATGATCCAGCTTGAAAATTCTAACTGCAAAATTAAAAGAAATTTAAATTTAAAATAACTCAAACATAAAATCACTTAAACTCGAAATAACTAGAATAGATGTATTTTTATATTTAATTTGAATTTTTAAAAAATATATAAAAAATTGATGTGATAAGATAGCCCTCCTATTAAAGTCGTTGGAAGAAAAAGCATATAGCTCAAGACAGAATATGAAGACACAGTTATCCAAATAAATTCCAGTTATATATATATATATATATATATATATATATATATATATATATGAGTAAAGTGGTTAAATTATTATTCAACTTTTTTTATGACATATTTGTGTTATTGAACTTTTAAAAATTCATTAATTTTTATTTTTTGACCTATTTTGATCCTTTTAAATTATTTTATTAATATTTTAGTATAATTTGACATATTTTATTATTATTAAATATAAAAAAAATAATTTAAAATAAAAATAAATTATATTTTATTTATTATTAAATACAAAAATAATTTAAAATAAAAAAATCAAAAATAAAACCTCAAATTATATCTTACCCCCAATCCACAAACCCCAAAACTCTTCCCTTCACCGACCACCTTCATCAGCCACAATCTTCACCGGTAATGATGCTTTTCATATATTTTCACTCGAGATAACTGAAAATTTGGTATTTCTGATTTTGTTTTCTTGTGCCTTCTTCGTTCATTACCCAAGTTTAGATTGCACACTTTCTTTTAAAGTTGCATTTTTTTTTTTCTGGCAATGACGAAGTTGTAATTGTTCTGTGTAATCTCTCAGGTGGATTTGCTTTAAAGAGAGAAATGCTAGATGAGAGAAGATTCTCCAAAATGCATCTAAATTTGCAACGTCTGCTACGGGTAATTTATCTATCCAACTTTGTTTATAAATTGACGATGAGAGTGGAAAACACACAAGCAGAAAGGTATGAAATGTTAGGTTACTGAAAATCCGGTGAGGGGTGTGGCCGGTGAGGGTGGATCGGTGGAGGTGGAGGTGGAGGGAAGAGTTTTGGGGTTTGTGAATTGGTGTTGGATATGATTTGAGGTTTTTTTTTAATTTTTAATTTTAATTTTTTTTTGTATTTAATAATAAATAAAATATAATATATTTTATTTTAAATTATTTTTTATATTTAATAATAATAAAATATATCCAATCATACTAAAATATTAATAAAATAATTTAAAGTGATTAAAATATATTAAAAACTAAAATTCAATAAATAAATTGACCGTTTAAAAATTTTAATGATCAAAATAGATCATAAAATAAAATAAAACGATGATTTAAGTATTTTACCCCTCTATATATATATATATATATATATATATATCTCCTTATAGTTATATAAACCCCCATGAGCCTCGCATTCTTCCTCGACTCAACAAGAAAAAAAAACTCAAAAACCTTGAAAAACAGAAGCATGGGATCCTTTGTTCATGCCAAAGAAGTTGTTATTGTAACTCCATCTGAGCCAACTCCAACTCGTGTTCTTTCTCTCTCCGCTCTCGACTCACAGCTTTTTCTACGTTTCACTATTGAATACCTCCTGGTTTACAAACCACCCAATCCTAATGTTTTAGACCCACGCGTCATCGTGGCTCGGGTCAAGACTGCGTTGGCCAAAGCCTTGGTTCCGTATTACCCACTGGCGGGACGGGTGAGGGCAAAGCTCGACGGCGGAGCAGGCAGCGGCGGCCTGGAGGTTGTTTGTCGAGGGCAGGGTGCTTTGTTCATCGAGGCTGTCTCCGATCACGAGGTTAACGAGTTGGAGAGAGCTCCGCGGTTCGTTACTCAATGGAGGAACCTCTTGTCGGTCCACGTGGCGGATGTCTTGAACGGGGCCCCACCGCTTGTCGTCCAGCTGACGTGGCTGAAAGAGGGCAATGCTGCGCTTGGTGTCGGGTTTAATCATTGCCTTTGCGACGGTATCGGCAGCGCTGAGTTCCTCAACTCGTTCGCTGAGTTAGCCTCCATAACGAGTCAAAGCAAGTTGGATGAGTTCAAGTTTAAACCCAAACCCGTTTGGGATCGTCACCTTTTAAACCCGCCACCATTCCATCCATCCAGAAACAATAACAACTACAACTCACCGAGTCACCACCCCGAGTTCAACCGAGTTCCAGACCTCTGCGGGTTTCTATCTCGTTTCTCCAATGAAAAACTCGTCCCCACCTCGTTCATTTTCAGCAAAAGAAGCCTCAATGAGTTAAAAAAGGTAGCATTTTCAACGAGCAGACTCAGTGAGTCAAACTACACATCTTTCGAAGTTCTCTCAGCTCATATATGGAAGAGCTGGGCACGAGCCTTAAACCTCCCTTCAAACCAAACACTAAAACTCCTCTTCAGCATCGACGTTAGAGACCGAGTCAAGCCAAGTCTACCAAGTGGGTTCTACGGCAACGCACTCGTGTTAGGCTGCGCTCAAACCAGCGTCAAAGATTTAACGGAGAAAGGTTTAGGGTACGCAACCATGCTGGTGAGGAGAGCGAAGGAGCGAGTGGATAGCGAGTTTGTTAAATCGGTAGTGGAATCGGTGAGCCGGAGCCGGGCGAGTCCGGATTCGGTAGGGGTTTTGATACTGTCGCAATGGTCAAGGCTGGGGCTAGAGAAGGTTGACTTTGGGTTGGCTAAGCCGGTCCACGTGGGACCGGTTTGCTGCGATCGGTACTGTTTGCTTCTGCCGGTTTTTAATCAGACGGATGCAGTGAAGGCGATGGTGGCGGTCCCCGCAAGTGCTGCACGGAAATATGAACATCTGGTCTGGAGTTTCTGCTCTTGAGAACCACTGGATTTTGGCCTTTTCCTAGACCTTTTCTTCTCCAAAATTAATTTTTGACTTTTTTTAACTGACTTGAGTGATTTATTTCAGTAAATTAAAGAAGAAATAAAAACCACAAAGGTTTTTTTCCCTTTCCTATATATTTTATTCGTTAAACAAAATTTCTTATACGCAGACTATATTAAAAGTGGGTTAGAATGTACTTTTCTTCTATTTTAAATCAATTCTGCATATATATGTTATGAGTACCTTAATGTTAACATTAGCATTTTCCTTTTTTTCAAAAATATAATAATTGAGTGGTCAATTTTCGACTTTGAAACTTTACTCATTTAATTTTGTTTTCTTACCGCCCTTTAACATAGGGTAAGGTCCCCTTCCTATGTTAATGGATATTTGGGGGGGGAGAAAACAAGCTAGAACAAATGAGGACCATATGTCTCTTTGGATTTCCCATGTGCAAATAGCTGTCTTAGCCTTTTGAATACGACAATTCAACCTTTATGGCTTTATGGCTCAAATTTCCATGCTTTTAGCCCTAAGCTTACTTAACATGTTTTGCATCATTTTAAATATAACTTGGGTACGATTTGATCCAGTTGATTAAAGATTAATTAGCATCTAATAAATATCAAGATTTGAATTTTATTTGATGAATGATTTGTCCATATAAAATGTAACTCTTTATTAGTCTCGTGCTTTGACCTTAGTCGAGAGTAGTAACCTTTGTTCGCCTAAACTTTTTTATTGGCATAGGTTGATTTAGAGGTGGTAATTGAGTCGTTCGAGTTCGGGTTCGGGTCATTTTGGTTTAAGTTGCCTTTCAGTTCGAGATGCTTTCGGTTCATGTTTGGTTTGGGTTAGATCGAGTCTGAATTGGATTTAGCTCGGGTTTATGGTATTTCGGGTTGGGTCAATATCAGGTCGGTTGATTTTTAGTTTGGGTCAATATCGGATCGGTTGACTTTTCGGTTCGGGTCAAAACCGGATTGGTTGACTTTTTGGTTTGGGTATTGAATATCAGATCGATCGAATTTCGGGTCGGGTCAATATCAGATCGTTGATTTTTCGGGTTGGTTTACTTTCGGTTTGGGTTGGCTTTCGGCTCAGGTTATTTTCGGTTTCGGTTACTTTCGGTTCGAGTTGATCTTCGGTTCAACTAAAAATCGGGTCGGGTTTGATTCGATTCTATTCGATTCGGGTTAGGATCAAATTTAAACTATTATGTTCGGGTTTAAATCGAGTCTCGGATTGGATAAATCAATTCGGGTCTCGGGTTTAGGGTCATGTTTGCCGGGTCTAGGTTGATTTAGTGAATTGAGTACTCATTAGGCATTTGACACGTATTAAAATTAAAAATTTCATCAACAATTTAATTTGATAGTTGATCTATACATAGCACTTTTAACCCTTTATAAGAAAATGACATGTTTTTAATTCCGGACCTAAGTAATTTTCTATACTTTCTTTTATTATTAGTTATTATCCGATAAGCTGTATGGAACGTCCTCGTTTTCGTATCATATAATCTCTCTTTTCTTTTTCGATGTAGCATTGATGTCTCACGCATTTATATGAGGCATAACAATATACAAATGCTGCATTTAGTACTAGTTAAATATGTTATTTAATTACCAATAACTAGTTGGTTTAGTGGGATGACTATATCCCTTAAGTAGGATTAGGGGTTGGAACATCAACATTGTAAACAAAAAATTTGGGTTGAAAAAATCACCTCATAATGGGCATCTAAAAAATCTGATCTAAATTAGTCTGACTAGTGAGACGAAAATAGGTAATTAAACCCAAAAAGTATGTCATTCATTTTTTTGAATCATCATATCTAACCCAAGTATTAGAAGAAGACGGGAGAGGCTATATTCTATAAATAAGTACATCAATCGTGTTGTGGAGTGCTATACCATAATTAGAGGTGGCAAACGGATCATTCGGTTCGATTTTGGTTCGAATCATTTTGGGTCTAACTACATTCGGTTTAAATTTGGTTCGGGTTTGGTTCGGTAGTTCGGGTCTATGGTGATTTCGGTTCGGGTATCGGGTCGTGACTTTGGTTCGGGTATTTTTGGTTCGATTATTTTTGAGTCGGTTGATTTCGAGTCGGGTCAATGTCAAGTTAATAGGAGATCGATCGTTTTAGTCGGGTTTTCAGGCCGAGCTAGGTTTTTCCACCCTATAAATGACTTTATATAGCATGTATATTTGACTTTTTGGTGAATTGTGCGACAACTTACATCTCATATTTTTTTATTTATTTTAATATATTTTATTTTTTCGGGTTGCCTTCGGTTCGAGTGAAATCGGGTTGGTTTCATTCTGTTCGGGTCCATTCAGTTTGATTAAAAACCGGTTCGAGCTCATTTTCGGTTTAACTGAAATTTGATTCGATTTCAGTTTATTTCGGGTTTCGAATCAAATTCTGGTCATCGTATTCAGGACGATTTTGAGTCTCAGTTCAATCCTCGGGTCTTGGTCAAGTTTGCCGGGTCTAACCATAATCAAACATTGAATAAAATGAATTAATGTTGGATAATGATGAAATTGATTCTCTTTGTTTTTTAATAGTTTGTTGTAATTATCCAAAATGTGTGATAATCCCCTTAATTTGCTCCAATAAACAAGCTTATTTGACATGTTTTTCACCTAAATATTCTCGTAGGAATATCTTTGCAAGAGATTTGGAAGCAACCTTTGAAAATGTTAAGAACATCCACATTACCTAACCCTAACAGCTCCCACAACTCTCCCCCTTGGTGTAGACCGGGAAACTGCCCTTCAATTTTCAGCACCTCCCCCAAGCTAATCAGTAATTTGGCCCTTCAATTTTTTTTTCTAATGACAATCTAAATTTTTAAATTTAAATATTAGATAAATTAGACTCAGTTTGAGTTTTGATACTTAATAAACCATTATATTTTTTAAGTTCAATAATTTGACCCTCCCGATATTCGATCCTAAATCCATACCTGAGGCTAATTATAATGTAAGAAAAATGATTAACTATAACAATACTTTAAAACTCGAACTTGAGATCTCTAGAGTTGATTTTTTTTATTAAATAGAGAAGTATTACATTTTCAATACAAATGTCTAATTCGAACTCATACAAGATAAAACAGTATGAACATTCTTAATCATTCAATCAAATAATGGATGTTAGAGTCGAAACTTTTTACCACCTGAACATGTGATTCATATATCGTTATCTTTTGACGTATTAACCAATATTTAGGGTGTGCCTGGATGATAAATTTCAAGAAAAAAAAATAATTTTACCAAGGTTTTTAAAAGCAACGAAATGAAATTCCTTACGCGAGGTAAAAATGATAAGAAACTTTAAATTTTACAAGGGAATTTAATACGGTGATTTTGGTAGCCCAAATTTATTATTTAAGTCCTATCTAAATAGATCGACTTGTTTGGTAAATAACGGTTTGAGTTAAAATTAGAGGTTTGATCGGTTAAATTTACTAATTTAGATATTTGGTGAATAGTTAATTAGAATAGTAGATCAGGGTGAAACATCTAATTTTAAAAAAACTGCTAATAAGAGCTTTTTCAAATTAGAAGTTTTGACATTAAGATACAAATACCATTTTACCCTTAACAATTATTAAAAATCTTCAAATAACCTAAATTTAACTTTTTCTATTGTAATTCTTCACATTGTAACATTTATAAACTAACACTTTTATTTTTTTTCTTTTTATCCTCACCTATTTATATTTGTATCTAAATTTAATAATTAATTAAATTGTATTAAAAATAATTATATAAATAATAAATTAATATATAGATAATTCAAATATGTTTAGTAATGTTATATTAAAAAAATTATTTTTTCTAATCTAATTAATATTAATAGATACAAAATATTGATAATTTTTTTATAAAAATACTGATAACTAATAAAATATAAAACAAATATCGAATATAATCATGTGCTTAGATGTCATTTTGCTTGTTTAAATAATCAAACAGTTATCCGTTATTAGTTAATTTTACCAAACACTTTTATACAATCAGTTAATACAATTCAATAGTCAAATCAGCTAATGTAATCCGCTATCAGTTAATGTAATCCGCTATCAACTATCCGCTAATTATCAAACAGAGCTATGTTTTTTTATATATATAAAAAATCTCCTTTAACTTTATCTCATTTACTGCGCTTGGTCTCACTATATAATAAAAAAACTAAAACTTTACATTGTCAAAAAAAACTAAAGCTTTAAAAATAATATTTTATTTAATTATAATTTTTTGTATTTTACATTCTTAAATTTATTTATATATTCTTTTACAAATATAATAATACCCATACCGTATATTTTTAAATCATTAATTTTCTTTTATAATAATTTTCAAAAACTCATAAAATTCTATTGGCATGTTTTCTAAATAATTATCTACTAAAATAAAATAGCCATGATAACATTTTGAGATGATATAATTTAAAATATTATATTTTAAAATTTTAAATTTGTCAAAAAATATTAGAGCAACTGAGTAAGCCTTCCATTATAAGGTGATAATGAGCCTGACCGGCTCGCAAGCTACTTAAGCTCGGCTCGAGTGAGCTTGACTCGAGCTCGTATTCGGCTCGAGACCTTAACAAGCCGAGCCAACTCAACTTCAGCTCGAAAAGCTCGTGACAAGCTTGAAATAATTTATATATATATATATATATATTATATACATATATATGTACATTCTATATACACTTGTATGTTTCAGTGTTGTTAACTTGTTATCATGGTTAAATACTTTAAATCCCTTCTCATTGTAGACTTTTATAATTTAAAAAATGTACTATGGTTACTTGTGGACTTCAAAAATAAATATTATCTTTTCCCAAACTGAATTTTCACATGTTATTTTTCAAAACTTCAAGAAAAATATTTAAAAGCAATTTGAGGAAAGTAACAAACTGAGCTGGAATCGAGCTTAAACTGTCCAATTCAAGCTCAAGCCTAAAATTTCGAGCTCGATGAGACTCGAGCGCGAACCTACCCAAACTCGAGTTCAGCTCGACTTGTTATCACCCCTATTCCTTTACATCCTCCTACCCTCCCTAAGTTCTAAGTTCAATACTCACCAGAAATATTTTTCCCTACCCTTTTCTTAATTTGTAGGTACTGTTTTAAAAAAATAAACTTCAATAGATATATAATATTCGTAGGGGAAGGGGTTGTCAACTTTTGACTTTAGTGATTATATATATATATATATATATATAATATCCGTTTGACCATTCTTATTTAAAAAAACGACGTGACCCAATGGTATTTTGACACATACAATAAAATCATTGAAAATATTAAAATTATCTAAAAAAGAAAATCCAATTGTAATCATTAAAAACCCTTAAAAGTCCAAATTTTTATTAAGAACTAAAAAAACAAAATTTTTGACTTTTTTATTTTTAGGATTTTTTATGTTTTTTATAAATAATTTTTATCTTTTATGAATTGTTATTTGTAAATAATAAAGTAAACAGAACTAATATTTTTTAAATGATATAAATTAAAAACATAAATTCTAATATTTTTGTAGTTGAACTGCTTTTATATTAAAGGGAAATAACAATTACCAACAAACAGTTGGTCTATTGGGATAAAACACTAGATTCTTTAAATAATGTCAAAGGTTCGAATATTGATATTTTGAATGGAGCAATTGGGTTGAGAGAGTCACCCCTTCATGTGACAATTGGTTGGAAACCAGTAGTTAAAAAAGTGACAATTGATACAAATGGAGGAACCAATCCTAAAAAGAAATCACGTTAGAGGTTAAATTTTTTAAAATTCCACTATATTTATATATAGAAAGCGCTTAAAATGTCAATTTAAGAATGATATTTATCCTAAACCTTAAACTATAAACTCTAAACCTCTAACACTCTATAATTAACAGATTATGTTCAAAAAAAATAATTAACAAAGAAAAAACGTCATCGTCTCACAAAAAATTGAGAAATTCAAATGAGATGATAGTAAATTTATTTCCAACCTCTTAAAAAATAAAAAAAAATATTATTACCTTTCTAAATTTAAAACTTTTAAATGGCCTCTTAATAAATAATATTGATTTATGTCTCCAATAATTAACCTTCCATGTTGCAGGCTTCTTGACTCTTCAACCTTGAAACAACAATCCATACCCATCATAAAATAACCATAACATAATGTATTGAGAAATCTGAACTTGAAGCCCAATAGTAGTAATAGAAGGCCTAGAATGTGCCATGGAAATACATATGCCCGGCATATCTTTTTGAAATCCGTAGTTGATTTAATTCATACAAACCTATTTGACTTTAAATATTATATTTATCAAATAGTTTATGTACTTATTAATTAAACATGGAACTTTTCATTCATGTTAGTAACTTCTACAAATGTAAGGTAATGCAAAATATTATTCACACCGCCAACATATTTTGCAAGTTAAAAAGTGATCCAGATGAACCTATCAAGTGATTTTAGTAAAAAAAAATGTTATTTTTAGGTGATTCGAGTTTGAGTATTTTTATTTACACAACGTGTACTTTATTAAAAAAATAGTAAGATTAATGACCAAATACTATATTGGAATCATTAACATCATAATGAAACTACATAGTTTACAAAAAGATGCAAATATTATATGACACTTTGATGTCTTTTGAGTGTATTACATCTCATAAACAACAATTTTATTGTCTTAGAAAGACAACAAGATTACATTATCTATCGAAGCATATGAAAATTCAAGGTCAGTTTGTACAAGAACAAGAGATTATAAGTATTCTCATCATTATATTAAGATATCACCCTTTAAGCTTAACATGAAAAGATATATGCAATAAATGATTATGACATATTTGAATCACTTGCGTAATAAAGAAATTGAAAAGACTTTTGAGTCCACTCCTTCAATCTGTCGAGTTAAGTATCTCTCCATTGGTTCCTCCTACAAAACAACAATGAACATTCTTAAACAAATATAATTACTATTTTAAAACTCAGTAGTATTTTAAAATCAAATCAACCAGAAAATTTTGTCCCATTCTCATAGTCCCTATCAACCATCAACATTTTCAAACTAAAATTCAAACTCAAACAAAACGAAATAATATAAACATTCTTACCACTAGATCAATCAATAAATTTTATTTTCATATATTTATTAAACCTCTGTCAATTTTAAAATCAAATAATTTCACTCCATAAAACCATTTTCATTCTGTCCTTGATGACAACAATTTTTTTATTCTACTGGTCTCCATAAAATAATTGTCCATATAATATATAGAGATAATATTATGTAATTTTTTAAGTCTTATATTAATTTAAGATTATTGGATGGGTGTAAATTAATGGTTAAGAATAAAATTTAGAAATATGAAGATTTTTAAGAAAAAAGAAAGAAAGAAGAGCTTAATCAGACAAAACTAAAAAAATTAAATTTTAAATTCTAACCCTAAATTATAAATCCTAAACCCTGCACCTTACACCATAAAAATATACCTTACCCCAATTCTCTAAACTCTAACCATAAATCATTACCTTAACTCTAAACCTCAAAACCTAAATTTAATTTTTAATGTAAGGACATAAATAAAAGCACCAAAAAGAGTTAGAGAATTTCTATTCTTAATCTTAACTATTAATTTTGACTCATCCAATGATTTTAAATTAATGTAAAATTTTGTATGATTTGTTTAAGGTAATTATGTATCCTAACCCATATGTAATGAAAGGCGCAGAGTTGAGAAATGGAAGTAACAAAGGTGTGAGATTAGATATAGTAGATTAGTTTGATTCGTAGATCTGATTTCAGAGATTGTAGGTGTAAGTGGAACAGCGGCCTTTTCAATCCAACTCCACCATTCTGCACCAAACCAGAAAATGAAATCAGCTAAGATATATATATATATATATATATATATATATATATATATATATATATATATATATATATATATATATATGAGAATTAATGAATGTTCTGGTTTGATTAATGGAGGGCTGGTATTGCGAGTTACGAGGTGAAGAGGCAGTAGAATACTGAATACCCCACAGCATGCTGTTCAAAGCCCTTTGTGTGCTGCTCAGTCTCAGTTGGTGCATCACCCTCTTCGATATCTTACGTGAAGACACCTCATCACTCTCCATGCAAAATTCCATTTATTTTTCGAATGTGATGCTCAACCTCAACTTTTCTGCCGCCATGCCTACCTCTAATTTACCAAGTCTTCGTTAACTTACTTTTCAATTACTTATCAATTGGACACATTACAACTAACTATAGGATTGATACACTTCATTTTATGTTAGGTTAAGGTTGTGAATTATTAGAAAGTTATGTTAGAAATTTAAACATATAAAGTATGTGTTATGAACGAACATGAGCAGGTGGAATTGCATGATATCACCAAAGAGTTGGAGAACCAGGACCCACCAGAAAATAACGTTGCACTTGCTGCTACACGCCGAGGAATGCGAGAACAGATTTTGTCTTATTCTGAATGGCTATAGACTATAAAAGAATTGTTTGACCTAGTGGGAAAAGGCATGAGAAAACTTTGGAATTTGTTTCCTTCTTCTAAAAACTATATTCTTCTTCTCTTGTTTCATACTTCGTTTCGTTCCCAGCAATTTGTTCTTAACAAATTGGTGTTTTCATTGCCTTCTCCTGAGTTATGGTGAACAATTCCGAGGCAATCAAGACTCTCCAAGAAACTTCTGCTCGTCATGATCAAACACTAACTGCTCTTCAGGCTACTGTCTCTGAGAACAAACTTACTCTTCAGGATATCTCGCGACAGTTATTCGAACTTTCAGCACAGATGCGTCAACCAGGTCACTCGACCCTGGTTCAGGATGGATCGAGCAACACAAAAACAACTCGGGGCAAAGAAAAACTAAAAGACGACAGCGATGAGAGTTTCCCGTTTTCTCCGAAACCAATTTCGGTCGAGCTTCCCATATTCACCGACCAAGATCCAGAGGAGTGGATAGTGTCGGCTCAAGATTTCTTCGACTTCTATAGTACTGAAGACCATCACCGCGTGACGATGGAGTCGTTTCGCATGGTCGGCGTTGCCAAGAAGTGGTATCGGTGGATGCAACAACAACGCTAGTTAGCGGGTTGGGACCATCTGGTGGAAGCCATCTGCAAACGCTTTGCCGTGACAGAAATTGAGTCACAAAAAGGCCAACCCACTAAACTTACCCAAACGGCTACGGTGGCAAAGTATCAGACGCAATTTGAGGATTTGGTTCTGCGCACGACCAATCTGCATGAGGTTTTATTAACTTAGTGTTTTATATCGGGGTTCCGTTTGGATATAAAAAATGAGGTGTTAGCAGCTCGAGTTACATACATGGGTGAGGCGATGACTGTGGCCCGTTTCCATGAGGCCCGGTTAAACGAAATGCGACGTTTTTTGGGTCGTAGATTGGGGCCCAAACCACCATCTCTGCTGCCCAATCCACCAATAACCCCATCTATTCCACACATCCAGCCTGGTCGACCACCACCTGTGGATCAATTGCACAAAGCTCCTATACCTAATTTTTCTCAGCCACGCAAACTCTCAGCCGCAGAAGCTCAGGCGCGGCGTGCTAAGGGTCTTTGTTTTACTGCGATGCTAAGTTCGTTCACGTCCATCGCTGTCAAGATCCACAGTTCTTCTTGCTGGATGATACTACCGATATTTCTTCACCAGATGGTTCCAGCGAGATTTCCGACAATGACGAGAAAGCCCTGAATCTCGAGAACATTCTCTGATGTCTCTGAATGCTCTGGCCGGCTGCTATACTCCCAATACATTGCGTGTCACTGGGGATGTACAAGGCCGAACTGTGCAAATCTTGATTGATGGTGGGAGCACGCATAATTTTGTGCAATCACGCGTGGCTCGTTACTTAGGGCTCCAGGTTACTGCTACACCAAATTTTCGGGTATTGGTGGGAAACAGAGAGAAACTAAAGACGGAAGGTTGCCTCAAAAACTTGTCGGTTCGGGTTTAGGATGCTGTTGTGGCGACGGATTTTTATGTCTTGCCTCTTAAAGGGACTGGAATGGTTCTGGGTGTGGCATGGTTAGCGACTTTGGGACCTGTCACATTTGATTTTTCCAAACTCACATTGGAATTTGACCTCCACGATATGCATCACCGTTGGCAAGGGGATATGGACACGGAACTTCAGTCGGTGTAGCTTCACACCTTACGAAGATTACGAGAGACGAGTTCGGTGGCTTGTTGTTACCAGTTACAGTTGGAAAATTCCACCGATCAGGAGGAGAGTGTGGAGCACGTCGATATGCAGAGAATGCTTCAGGAATTTGCCGGAGTATTTGTGCCTCCGGGCAATCTGCCGCCACCTAGAGCAACAGACGATTCTATTCCATTAGAGCCGAATGTTAAACCAGTAAGCGTGCGTCCTTATTGGTACCCTCATTTTCAGAAAGGAGAGATTGAACGCCAAGTGCGTCAAATGCTTGAGAGCCACTTGATTCAAATAAGCAATAGCCCATTCTCCTCCCATGTACTGTTAGTAAAAAAAAGATGGATCGTGGCGATTTTGTGTCGACTACAGAGCATTAAACTCCATCACTATCAAAGATAAGTTTCTGATTCCTGCAGTCGATGAACTCTTTGATGAATTGGATGGTTCTGTTTTCTTTTCTAAATTGGATCTTCTGGCAGGTTACCACCAGATTCGCGTACAACCAGCCGATGTGCATAAAATGACATTTCGAACTCATGACGGCCACTACGAGTTTTGTGTCATACCATTCGGCTTAACAAACGCGCCGTCCACATTTCAAGCCACCATGAATGATATCTTTCGCCCATTCTTGCGCAAGTTTGTTCTTATTTTCTTCGACAACATTCTTGTGTATAGCCGAGACTAGTCGACTCATTTAGAGCATGTGAAGACAGTTTTAGGAGTATTACAGAGGCATGGTTTTGTGGCTAAGAAGTCCAAATGTATGTTTGGGCAGACATGGATCGAATATTTAGGCCATGTAGTGTCTAAGGATGGGTTGGCTGTGGATCCAAGTAAAGTGGCAGCGATACAAGCTTGGCCTACACCAACCATTGTGCGAGAAATACAGGGATTTTTGGGACTTGTCGGGTACTATCGCCGATTTATCAAGAGTTTTGCTACCTTGGCTGCTCCCTTATCGGACTTGCTATGCAAAGGAGAACAGTTCGTGTGGAATGGCGAAGCTCAAGAAGCCTTCGAGTTGCTTAAAGCTCGATTGTGCTCGCCTCCCTTATTGGCCCTTCCTAATTTTTCCAAAGAATTTGTCGTGGAGACTGATGCTTCTAAAGTGGGAATCAGAGCAGTTTTGATGCAGAAAAATTGCCCATTGGCGTTCTATAGCCAAAAATTGAGTCCGATAATGCAAGGGGATTCGACATATCATCGGGAAATGTACGCAATTACTCAAGCCATCGGAAAATGGAGGCAATATCTCCTGGCCAGACTCTTTGTGATTTTGACCAACCAGAAATCGTTACGAGAGTTGACTCAACAAGTTATTCAAACTCCGGAACAACAGAAATGGCTCTCTAAATTAATTGGGTACAATTTTGAGATACGCTATCGGCCTAGAAAATCAAATCTAGTAGCCCATGCTTTATCACGAGAGGTAAATGGTTCCTTATTGACTTTTTCCCGCCCTTTGTTTGGTATTTTGGATGATATTAGATTGGCAATGGACAGTGATGTAGAGCTGCAGAGTATTAAGACTCAAGTTTCTGCTGGAAGTGGGGGTTTATCGGAGTATACTGTGCAGGAAGGACTTTTATTGTATAAGGGCAGAATTGTGGTGCCTAAGGAAGTTGCTTTACGTGCAATGTTGCTTAGAGAATTTCATAGCTCCATTGTGGGAGGCCATGCGGGAATTACTAGAACATTTAATCGCCTTTCGGCAAATTTTTTTTGGAAGGGAATGCGCAGCGACGTGCGTTCTTTTGTTCGCGATTGTCAAGTGTGCCAAAGGATGAAAAGCGATAACTTAACTCCAACAGGTTTACTTCAACCTCTTCCCATTCCACAACAAGTATTCGAAGACATTTCCATGGATTTTATCACGGGATTGCCTAAGTCGAAGGGTAAGGAGGCAATAATGGTCGTGGTCGATCGTCTAACAAAGTATGCCCATTTTTTGCCTTGCCGCGGCAGTTTTATGGCAGATTGATAGCCAAAATTATGGTGAATGGTGTGGTGAAACTCCATGGAGTTCCTCGATCTATAGTTAGTGACCGTGACCGAATTTTTATCAGTGAATTGTGGACGGAAATAACGCGACTTTAGGGTACCAAGTTCTGTATGAGTTCGGCATATCACCCCCAGATAGATGGTCAAACGGAGGCCCTTAATCGATGTTTGGAGATGTATCTAAGGTGCATGACGGAAGATGATCCAGAAAAATGGGAAGAATACCTTGCTTGGGCCGAGTATTGGTATAATACGTCCTATCAAGCCTCGTCAAGCATGACGCCATTTAGAGCATTATATGGCCGAGAACCCCCGACACTAGTGAGCTTTATGGAAGATGGATCTTCTAATGCCCAACTTGATCAGGACTTGCGCGAACGTGACTTATTGCTACGGGAACTCAAACAACATTTATCCGCTGCTCAGAATAGAATGAAAATGCAAGCCAATAGGCATCGTCGAGAACTGGAGTTTAAGGAGGGAGATTGGGTTTTCATCAAATTGCAGCCGTATCAACAACTATCACTGCGTTTGAAGAAGCACCATAAGCTTAGTCCTCGATATTTTATTTCGTATCGCGTACTCAAACGAGTGGGAAGTGTTGCTTATAAACTGGATTTGTCAGACTCCTCACGAATTCACTCGGTGGTTTATGTGTCCCAACTGAAACCTTGCAAGGGACGCCCATTACAACAAGTTACTCTATTGCCATTGTTATTCGATTCAGGGGATGCTCATCATGTTGAGGCAATGTCGAACCTTGAGGACAAGGTTCCTTCACTTGGGGGAGGCGATGTTATGGACGAACATGAGCAGGTGGAATTGCATGATATCACCAAAGAGCTGGAGAACCAGGACCCACCAGAAAATAATGTTGCACCTGCTGCTATACGCCGAGGAATGCTAGAAATAAGGCCACCAAAAAGACTAACAGATTTTGTCTTATTCTGAATGGCTATAGACTATAAAAGAATTGTTTGACCTAGTGGGAAAAGGCATGAGAAAACTTTAGAATTTGTTTCCTTCTTCTAAAAACTATATTCTTCTTCTCATGTTTCATACTTCGTTTCGTTCCCAGCAATTTGTTCTTAACAGTATGAGATTAAATTATTCATAAAAATAGAAAAATATTTAGATTATAAAAAAATTTAAAATTTTAAAAAATGCGATATCCTTCAACACTTATTCGATTTATCCTGACTTCCGAACTTAATATTTTTGTGGGACTCTAGGATGAACACTTTTTAAAATTGAACACAACCCGACCATCAAGCAACTCTAATCTCACATGAATGTGGAGAGATAAGACATATAGTTGTGAGAGTTATCGGTTATTTCCAATATTTGAGACGAAAACTGTCATTTGCAACTTAATAATTCCAGAGAGGAGTTGTTCCTCCCATCGTGGAACTCTGTTTTATGCATTTTGTCACGGGGCTAGATTTTGACTCTAGCGGATCCGTGCTCGACAACGGCTCCGACAAGCCCTCCAGGTTTCGATGGATCTTGTCACGGGCTAGACTTTTGCCAGACGAATCGTGTGAACCTTAGTCGCTTTCTCGGTTGAAACGTCTGCTAAGTCACCCTGAAATCCCTTGTCACGGCTTTAGGTGAAGCTCTCTCGACAAACACCTAACTCAGCCAGGATTCTCGCTCCGGAAGATCAAACACTTTCCGAAGCCCTCGAACGAAAGATCGTTCTAAGCGGAAACTAATCAAAGAACAACAGAAAGAGATTGGCAACACGAACAACGAAGAACACTCAAGAATAATGAAGAACACTCAAAGAGTTTAGAGTAAATGCTTCTTGTATTACTTAAAGTAAATGAATAAGTGAATATAAGATGAAGTACAAGTGAGGAGGGAGCCTCTATTTATAGTTGAACTCCCCTACATCCAACGGCTCAGTTTAAATTACATCGACGGTCGAGATTGATTTTATCTAATCAAATCTCAATTTCAAATCTCTAATTATCACAAACATTATCTACAAATTATATTTCAAATAAATAGATGATGCTTTGACCGAATTACCCTCATGAATCCTCCATGGATTTGGCTAAGTCCTGTGGGCTTGCAGGCTTTCTAGCATTCTCCAAGTGCCGGGCCAAGTGTGATGGTCTTGGCAAGCCCGTTACACCGCGCAAACCCTCATTGGCTGATTCTTGCGCCAATGCCTCGGTCCCAAAGGTTTGGTCCACGCCTTTCTCCAAGTGCTGGGCCAAGTCTAATGGTCTTGGCAAGCCTGTTACACCGCGCAAACCTTCTTTGGCTGATTCTTGCGCCAATGCCTTGGTCCCAAAGGTTTGGTCCATGCCTTTCTCCGAGTGCTGGGCCACATTTGGCAAGCCCGTTACATTGCGCACAACCTCCCTATCTGACGCTTGCGCCAATGTCTCGATCTGAAAAGTTTGGTCCGTAACAATTTATATTATATAACATTCAGCCTGAAGCAACTTACCACATGCATACAAGCAAAGTGAGGCTAAATCATTTCACATTTCACATTTCAAATCCATCCAAATAATATACTCCTATATTGCATGAATTGCATCAAACAGAAACCTGTGAAGGGTTACTTTATCAAGAAGCAAGTAGCTTAGGTCCATCCATCTTTCTCAACAGTTTCCAGGATCAAACCTTTGTAACCAAGGAAGAATAGCATCTCTGCCAATATATATTAAAGGAGAAATAAAAAGGGACGACAAACCACAGGATTCAAAGCAGAGACGAACGCAAAGGTTTATGCGAGGGTACAAACTATCATATTGAACTATAATTTTAAAATATAAAATTTTAGGAACTACAAAATTAGATAGTCAATAAAAATATAAAAAAAAACTATAAAGTCTTGAACTATAATTTTAAAATATTTCAAGAGAATTTAAAAATTTTAGAGGGGTACTTAAGGGTCCACCCCTGATCTGAATCACGACGCTCACCCTCACACACGATTTAATTTGGTTTCTACTTGGCTAGCAGCTCAGGGGCAATGTTATAATTTCTTAATAAAATATTAGGTTCATTGATCGAATATAGATTCAATTGATATAAAAGACTATTATTGACCGATTAACACCTTATTTCGTAAAGTTATACCTCGTCTTTCTTTCATTTTTTATAATCAACAAAATTAGTCACCTTACCTGCTGGGAAAAATAGAAGGACAAAACGCCTAAAAAAGAGGGAAAAAAAGAAAAAAGAAAGCAACAAATGCTTTCTCCAGAGCAATTGTTGTTGGAAGGGAAGCTTTCCTCCACCGAGAAGATTATTACACCAAGAACAAAAATGCCGGAGAGAAGATTTCCCAACAAATCATCTCAATTAAAATAACAGACCGACAATAAAAGAAAAGAAATACAGCCGAGATAAGAGAAGAAAAAAAACAGATTAGGGGCACTGGCACAACACCACCTGGTAGAGCTAGGACAGCCTTCAGTTGGACACAACTTTTTAAATTTAGTTTAGGGTTGAAGAGAGAAAGGAGAACTTTGTGTTTTAGAAAGAAGGTGTTTTGTCATTTTTTTTAACAAACTTAATCTGTTATCAATATAATAAGTATTTACAAGTCGATTTCACATTTCAAGTATGCTTCAATTATATCCGAACCGCCACATAACACTTTAAATAACTACTAAAATAACAGAAAGACCTAATAAATATATAAAGGGTAAAATTTTAATACACATGTTTTACACATGCATGTGTATTTACACTATAAAAATTTAAATCTTAAATTTCTAACCCTAACCCTAAAAAACTAAACCACACGCTCTAAACTATAAACCTTAAATTCTAAACACTAACCTTAATTTCTAAATCCTACAATCTAAACCCCTAAACTAAAACCTTAACTCCTAAAACTAAAATGCACGTGTAAACTAAAGTTTAAACGGCATGTGTATCAAAACTTTTTCATATATAAATATATTTTGATAAAATTTAAAGATTATGACGTAATAGGATTCTAAGTTCTATTCTACTTTAGTCAACTGAGCCCGACGTAATGATTTGATTGTGGCTTAAGGCCCTTAAACTTTGTTAGAAAAATTAATTAAAATTTTAAATTCTTTTTTACACCCAATTAAACCCCTAAACTAATAAATTTAATTAATTTAGTTTTTTGACTAATTTTGATCATCAATTTTTGATGATTTTTTCAGATATTACTGCCACATGAAAACACTACAATTTTTTCATGTGATATTTACTGTTTTTTAGAAAATTATTTTTTATAATTTTTAATTTTTTTAGAATTTTTAGAACTTTTAAAGAATTTTTAAATAAAACAAAAAAAATTCTGAAAATACCCAGTGACAATGTTGATCAAAGGGTGAATTGATGAAATTTTGAAGTATTAGGGCTTAATTGAGTGCAAAAAAATTTATGAGCTTAATCATTTTTTTTCCAAAAATTCAAGGGCTTATGATACCCTTAAGCCTTTAATTTTTTAATGGATTGAAGTTTTAGTACATATATTAATTATTAATCCTATCATCTCAATTTAATTTATTTTATTTAAAATGTTAAAGTTTAAATATTTAATCTTATTTGAACCCAATAAGTGGTCCAAGTAAAAAAACAGATGATGTTCATCTTAGCCGATCCAGGTTCAATCGCTTTGTCTACAATGAGTGTGTGCATAATCAAATGGTTAAAAATATGTATAAACATATACTATCTTGTAATTACCTTTAGACTATTCAAAAAATATTCGATCTTATTTAAAAACTTAATATCTTATTTCACTAAACCAACTAATAATTAGTTAATTGATATACATTTTATTAATGCACACACCTTGTACATACAAATGTTCAAACTCAAATATTTTAAGACGAACATCATCTTCTTTTACCCTGAAACCCCTCATAAAATAAAACATGCAAAAAATATCTCCACAATAAAATGGATAAACTACTGTAATGGTCATTTATGTTTTCGCTGAGTACAATTTTGGTCACCGATGTTTAAATTCGACCGATAAGGTTACTTACGGAAGATTGATATGACACAATAAAAAGGATAAATTACTTAGGTAGTCCCTAAATTATTACTTTACTCTTATTTTGACCACCGAAATAAAAATAATTTGTACAATTACACATTTAATCTTCTATATTTATAATTTTTTTTTATTTCTTTTCCCCTCCACCATCTTCCATATTCTTCTTCATCTAACTCAATTCTTAATTTTCTACTATATTAATCCCCAATTCACACCGTATATTATAATCCGTTGCATTCAGTTTTGGAATCGAAGGAAGAAAATCACCATGTTTAATTAAAGTGTTTTTTGTACCATTATAATGAGATTAAATAATTTTGATGCAAAAGAGGCTAGCTATAAATATGTTCCGAAAATTGAAACAAACTTAGTTTTGTAATTTGATGCAGATAGCACATGTTGTTGCCCAATATGGTCAGACTGTTTTTCTATATTATGTTGTTTCAAAATGGAATGCTGACCCTGACGTTTTTGATAATGATCGGCGAAGCCCTTTGCAGTGGTATTTGAGGAGTTCTACATATACTTTTCTCTTGTTCACGTGAATGATCCAGGATAAGGCATTGAAGTGTTGCTGATATATTTTGTATAATGTCTTCTTTTTTGGTTTCATGCTTGTGAGAGTTGATTATTCTCCTTGTATAGCATAGCATCACCTGTAATATAAAACGGTTTCCAATTCATGTTGCTGTGATGCATAGTGATTATGTTAAAAACCTCCTTGAAGTGCTTGATTTTTGTAATTTGAGATATAAAATTTTATGATCAGAATTTGACCTACCATGTAATGTCTGTCATAGTTGTTTTTCATTTTGAAAGCATCAAAGAGATTTAGATTTGTGATCAACCTTCTATGAGATCTCTCTGAGTTATTTTGGTAGATATAAAATTTTGGGTAGTATATTTGTTTTTCCCTTAAAAATTGCTTATTTTCTGTGATGGATTTTATAATTATCAAGACTATTGTTTTTATTGTAACTTTCTCTCATAATGAACAACACTAGGGCCGCTTATAAAGGTTTTGTTGATTGTGTACGTCTTCCTTTATTTCTCGATGCGCACAGAGGGCATCAGGACAAAGAGGGTATTTTTTTATTCTCGTATATGAAGTAACCTTCCTAGACAATCTGGTTAATATAGTTTAATCAATTTTTACTTCCAAAATATTTGATTGCAATACATAATTTTTCTCACTTAATCACGTTTCATCTTTACATCAGGTTGCACTCCTCTCCATTGGGCAACTATTAGGGGTAATTTAAGAGGTTGCAGAATCTTAGTACAGGCTGGAAAAAAAGAAGACTTGATGGTCACTGATAATGGTGGCTTTACACCAGAACAGTTTGCTTCTAATAAAAATCACAGAGAAGTTGTTTTCCTCCTTGTAGGTTTCTGTTTCATAACATCTTAACTTCATGAATTACTCCGTTTTCTTTGATGAATAGTTTTTACTATGCACTGATGAATGTCTTGGGCTGAATGGAAAGACAATTCTTGCTTCCTCTTCTGCCCCACAAAAAAATCGTTTGTTATTTACCGATAATAATATTTTTTTTGGATAAGTGGAAAATAATAATAATAATAATATCATAAATGTACTTTATATAAGATGGTAGAGTGAAGGAAAAAATATATATAAATATAGATGATTAAATGTATAATTATACAAATTATTTTTATTTTGGTGGTCAAAATAAGAGTAAAATAATAGTTTAAGGACTATCTAAGTAATTTACCCTTTTTTACTGTGCCAGATTAACTCCCTTTAGCGTTTAACGGTAATAAAGGCCCAATAACAAAAAATTTACAGATAAAAAATATAAATAATTTTATCGAATAAATTTAAAAATTAGTGATCAAAACTGTACTCAACAAAAATACAAGTGATCATTGCAGTAGTTTACCCAATAAAAATCTGAAAAAAAATTGATTCCGATTTCCAAACAGAAAAGTTGCTGCCCTACTTCCTTCACTATTGAGCAATCTTTCTCTCTCTATTTCTCTGCCCCAAATGTGCAAGTATATAAAGAGCCACCGCCCTCATCCACCATTAACAGTCAAGACATTCAAATCAAAGCACTGCCTCATCTCTTTCCCACTATTCAACTAATCGATACCAAAGAACGAGGCGGTTTCCCACCCTTGAAACCACCTCTCTTAAATCATCTCTCTATGGACCAATCTTCGTTGTCTCACCTTCCCCAAGATACCATTGCCACCGCTAAAACCACCACCACCACAACCATATCTGATGACCACAACTCCAAAAGCTCCGACTCTGAAAACATTAAAAGCAACAACACCAATACCAATCCACCAGGGGGCAACAACAATAGTAGTACCTCTACTACAAGGAAGTGTAAAGGCAAAGGTGGCCCGGATAATAACAAGTTTAGATATAGAGGTGTGAGGCAAAGGAGTTGGGGCAAATGGGTGGCCGAGATCCGTGAGCCTCGCAAACGTACGAGGAAATGGCTCGGGACTTTTGCTTCGGCGGAGGACGCGGCTAGAGCCTATGATCGCGCTGCTATTATACTCTACGGTTCCAAGGCTCAGCTCAATCTTCAACCCTCGCTCTTATCTTCCTCTTCTTCATCGTCGTCGTCTCGTGGTTCTTCTTCGTCGACTCAAACTTTAAGGCCTTTGCTTCCCCGTCCTTCGGGGTTTTCTTTTAGTTATTCGAACCCTAGTTCTCACCAAGCTTCGTTAATGGCTTCATCTAGGTTTATGCCGTATGGGGTTTACCCCCACTCTTTGGTTTACCCGTCCGTGGTGCAAAATCCCCAGCAAGGGTTTCACATGGTGCAAGAAATGGAACCAAGTGTTGTTGTTAACCCTAGTGACCCGATAGGGACAACCTCGTACACAACTAATCCCCACCCTCAACAACTACAACACCATGATCATCATCAACAAGGTTCTTTGTACGAGGATGTCAACTCCCTGGTGGGTTCCGTTGGTTCGAGTTTGTCCCTGTCGGGTCACACATCGGTTGCACCAGTGGGTCCGGATCCGGGTTTATCAACTGGACCCGGATCTCCATCGATATGGCCTTTAACAAATGATATCGATGAATACCCACCACCTTTCATTTGGGATTACATGGATCCTAATTTCATCCTTGATTTTTGAGGGGCTTAAGAAACAAAAGTTCTCTTTAGATGTACTTTCTTGCAACTATGCATGCAAGTTTTTTTCAAGGGTTTTCTCCATAGTTTCAATAGAGATCTTCAAGAGCTGGACCCTTTTGAAAGATGAAGGTCCAAAGGGGAAGAATTGAATGTGTGTTTTAGCCAAAGGCGGTAATATTAATATCTAGGGTTTCTCCTATATAACTAGAATACTACTCAAAGAGCAAAGTGCAAGAGATTGTTTTTTTATTTTCATTATATTAAATAGTTGCATGTATTGTCTTACACTGCCTTGAGGAGAATTATTAGATGCAAGTTTGAGAGATTTTCAAGGTATACAAGGCAAAGGCAAAGGTCAAGTTGTATTTTATTGTTTGATTTTGGTGAAAGGTAAGTTGAAGAGTTTTGATTTAGGGTTTAACCCTAATTAATTTAATAAAGTTGGATGTGAGATTTCTATCTTAATCTTCTCATCAATTTAATTAACGGTAAGAAAGTTTTATTATTTAGTTTTAACTTCAGATATTTTTATTTTTTCCATAGGTTTTGAGACTGTTTTTTTTTAACAATGTTATCGTTCAAATTTTGAATATTGAATTTTTCTCTTGGAAGTGTAGTGTGATTTACACTTGTTGGTATTAGTTAGATCCATTTTATAATATTGTTTTGTGATTGCCAATTTCATACTAACTCCTATATATGTAAATTCTAGAGTTAATTTTAGCTAAAATATTTTGGTTCACCTGTCTTTTTTTTCTCTCCTTTGGCAAAAATATTTGGGTTGATCTATTTGCCTCAATTATTAATTATTTTCATTAGTTTGATTCAGTTGTATTTTCTTGTAAATTTCATTTCATCTCACATGCATATACTTTAGTTCTTGGTTGCACCAGAAAAGAATTGCTTGCACTTTGAAAGCACTTATTTTCTGCATTTATGCAGTCTTGCTAAGTTTAAAGGAAATTTAGCCTGGACTTTGGAAAATTTCCTAATGTCTTGCTTTGAATTCTATTTGCAAGGATTGTCAACTTTTTAGTATCCTTTATGTTTTATGTTTGTAGTTGTTAAATAATGTCATCTTCAAACTTTAACTACAAGTTTTCTTCTATAAAAAATATACCTTCTTTTATGAACTTAGTGTTAATTTTTTTGGAATGACTAAAGCTAAAAAAAAATTTTAGAATGGTTTAAATAAAGTGGAGTAATTAATTTCTAAGAGGACCAAAAGTACCATTTTATTAATTAAATCATTTAATAGGCTGGAATTAAATTTTAATATTACGGAGGGATTAAACACGAAACTATTTTATTAAACAAGGATTGAAGTCCTTTTCTTCCTTTAGCTTCGTATACATGTTAGTGGATTGTGTTATATATTTTTCAGGATGGACTAGAAAATTTAAAATTCTCATATAGTTTATGTATATTATTTATATTTTTTATCGATAATTTAAATTTATACTTTTAAAATTTTATAGTTTCACACTTTTAAGTCTCTAATGTAACTTTCTAACAATTCATACATCTCTGACATAAAATCCTGCATCGTCTCATATATATATATATATATATATATATATATATATTCCTTCCTGCTTAATTTCTATATGCTCCTGAAAAAAATCAGGGACCAAACTTATAATTTTTCTTGTTAAATATTATGATACATATTATTGCAATGAATTTAAGAATTAAAAATAATAATTAATGAGATGCATGTCGACAATTTTTTACCATCAATACACCGAATAATATTATTTATTTTATAAAGAATTAAAATTTTAATTAATCAATATATTAAAAACGAACTCATATATTTATTTAGGTGTAAGAAACAATCTCAATTTATTGAAGTAAGGTCATGCGTGTCCAAGAAGGACAAAATAACAAGGAAGAAAAACGATTATGATCTGATATGCGTTTGGGCTTGTTTATTTCAAATTGTTGCTTATTTAAACTTCAATTGGCCTTGCATTGTTCAATAAATACAACATTAGTTTTTTTTGTTTGAAAGTTACATCATTAGTTCTTGCTACTTCTTTATTGATGGATTCATGGGTCGAGGGTAATTTGTCTAATCCAATAAATTTAATTCAGTTCAAGTTGTCTTTATATTAGAGCTTTTTTTTTTATCTGGAACGGTTTGATTGAAACTGAATTCAAATAAAATAAAATTGTTAGTTATATTATAAAATATAAGATTAGACCTGGCAAATTTCACCTAAGACCTGAATCGATTTTCTCGATCCGAGATTCGATATAGACTCGAACATGATGGTCTAAACTTGACCCGAATTCGAACTAAAATCGACCCGAATTTAGTTAAACCAAAAATCAACCCAAATCGAAATTAACTAAAACCGAAAACAACTCGAATCGAAAAGCAACCAGAACCGAAAATCAACCAAACCGAAAGCAACCCGAACTTAATTTCATCAAATATGTACTATGTTTTATTCTCATTTTGTACTATATTACTAATTAACAACTACCTTTAGTAATAATTTAATATCATTTTCCCCTTTAAAATATCATCTTCATATATTGATTCAAATTGAAAATCGACCGATGCGATATTGACCCGACTTGAAAAGCAACCGATCCAATATTAACCCAACTCAAAAAGTCAACCTATCCGATATAGACCGACCCCAAAAGTCAACCAGTCCGATATTGACTCGACTCAAAAATCAACCGACACGATATTAACCCGACCCAAAAATCAACCAACCCAATATTAATCTAACCAGATCCAAAATAACATAAACCCTAACTAAATCAAAATCAGATTCGATCCAACCCAAATCAAACATAAATCAAAAACAACCTAAACCAAAAATTAACTTTACCCAAAATAATCCGATCCGAACAACCCGTTTACCACCTCTATATAAGATATATATTTGTATTTTTTAGGATTTTATTTTTCTTGATTTTCTTTAGGGTGGCATTGTTACTCTTGGACAGAGCGACGCTCACTCTCCCTTGTATCTCTTTTTTTCATTTACTTTTTTTTTTCTCGTTTTAGACTTTTTGTTCTTCTTTCCTCACGTTTTTGGCTTTTGGTCACTTTTGAAGAATTTTTGAACTAATTAATGAAAGTTGATTCTCTTCAGTTCGATTGTGTACCCCTTAAAGACTAAAAAAATGAAGAACAAATTTTATCCCGTTAACAATGAGATAGAAGGTGGGTTATGAGTTTTTTCTTATGTTTTCTTTTTCTTTTCTTTTAATTTAATTTTTCCTCGATTACTTTCACTTTTTTTTTTTATTGTTGTCTTCTATTGTTTTTTCTTCTTCTCAATTTTAACGTTTTTTTATTTTTTTCAAAAGATGGTTTAGTTTTGTGAATATTTAGATTTAGACTCCCTTTGATTTTTAAACAATGAAATATCTTTTTCAAATCTAAATGATAGAGGTAGAGAAGCGGGAAACAAGCTATGTATCTTGATTCTATGCTAATTAAAATTTTGTAGACTGAAGTGATGTGGGGTTAAGAGAATTTTAAATTTTTAGTTGAATTTTGCAAGTTTTAAAATAATTTTAAGAAAATCTAAACTGATAGAGTGAACAGAGACAATGAGACGAGTTTGCTGATGTCTTGAGTGGTTGGAATCTTGAAGAAGATATCAAAGAATAATGATTTTAGTTTGTGTGTGTGACACATAAATAAAACTATAAAACTTTCATCTTTAAAGGAAGAAGATAAAATTAAAAAAAGAAAAATAAAAAATAATGTGATGACATATATCATAGCATCTTTCTATTTCTGATTTAACCGTTGAATGACTTAAATAAGAACAAATTAATAACTTAATGATTAAAATCAAAGTTTTTTAAACTTTTGTCATCAAAACAAAGATGAGATCAAAATTAAGTGATAAAATTTGTAATGTACTCCTTGTTTTACCATTTCAAGTCAACCGTCGAAACCACGACCACAACTATAAAACCAACATTTGGGACAAAGATCCTCTTCCTAAACTCCCCCAACTGCTACATCTCAACTTCCAGGCATGCTTCAACTTCCACTCTTGTAAAACACCTTCAATTAAACCTTTCCCTTTTGTCCTTAAATGGCTTCCTCCCAACACTCCCACCCTTTCCACTGGCACTACGCCGAGCTCCAAGACCATCACTTCCAAATCCATGGTCGAACCCTCTTCTTCTTCGTCGTCCTCTCCCTCATCACCCTTATTTTCCTTCTTGTCTTCGTTTACGCCCGATGGGTATGCAGTTTCAATCGTCACGCGCCTTCCCCGACGTCCCACGCTCTGCGAGATCCTCAGCCGCGAGGGCTCGACCCTGTTGCCATTATTGCCTTGCCGGTAACAATGTTCACGATCGAGATGGCGATTCAGACCGAGTGCTGTATCTGCCTTGGAGTGTTTGAAGATGGCGAGAAAGTTAAGGTTTTGCCGCCATGTAACCATTCGTATCATCCAGGCTGTGTTGATCAGTGGCTCAGTAATGAGTCGAGTTGCCCGCTTTGTAGAGCGTCTCTCCGAGTTGAGTCCGATCAGCTTCAAGTTATTGTAACTCAATAACAACAACACGACAAAAAGATTAAATTAATAATTTTTGTCTAAATTGTTAATTGTAAATGACGTTGGTCCTTGCTGTAAAGCATCTAGTCACACTAATTTTTGTGTTTTTTGTTTTTTAATCAAGTGCTCGATGAATTATTTGTTTTTCTTTTATAAATAAATTAATACGTATTTTTTTTTTGGATAAATAGAATTTTATTCATCCAAACAACCTCAAAAATAACTATAAAAGTCAAAACAACCGCCCTAGACCTGTACACTCAAAAGAAAAATTAACAAATGCCCCATTCAGTAGCGAAGAATCTATCTATCTATCTATCAAACATATTAGTATTAGATTTTCAACTAATAATTATGTTCATTTGTTGAGTGAAGAAATAAAATTCATGCTTATTTGGTGTAATCTTTATTTAGAATTTGAATGTCAAATTTCTTTTGTTTGATGTTATTTTGGTAACGAATTGGGTTTGAAGATGTTCTTCGAGACAAAGTGGAGTGTTGAAGCGTATGTTGTGAAATATTCTTTAACATTTAAATTAATAAAAAATGTTATAATAAAAAATACTTTTTTAGGTTGTATTCGGGAATGCTTCTCAAACGATCATTGAAGTGCTGAAAAAAAAAATTCGAAGATCACGTCAAGCACGTTGAACGGACGTTATAGTCCAAAGGACACGAGAGTGTAGAGATAGAGAAACATAGGTATGGTTGTTCTGTGCATGCTGCCATCTTGATTTATTTAATGATGAGTTTATGAACTTGTAACTTTGGTTACCTAACCCTTTTTTACTTTGATAATTGCTTTGTTGTGCCAAATAACCTGTTTTTGGTTCGACAACATATCATATCGAATGCATATATTTTATTTCTTTTTAATTTTCTAAAAACATACAATTTATTGTTGGCCCAGTAAATTTAGACATTTTTAAACTGCATCTTCAATAAATAATGTTGAGTTTCATCACTAAATATAATATTATTTTTTTGAAAATAAAATATATACGACCTACTTTTAAAAATGTATTACTATGCGATTTATTGAATGTATATAATATTATATATTATTAGAATATCAAACATATACCTAAAAAATAATTATAAACTAAAAAGTTGATGGATTGTCCATTAATTGTTGACATTGGACTTGAACACAAGACATAGAAAAGAACCAATGTCATTGGTGGGTAGTTCAAACATCTATTGAACCAATATATATGTCTTATCATGTTATCAATTCATCAAGTATTCAACAAAGAGGAACACTACTTTTTTCTCTTCCAACAAAGAGATGGAGAGTACTTTAAGTGGTAGCATGGTGGAGTTTTGAATTGGCAATCTTGAAAAGAGTTAACTTTGTTTCAGTAAAGTAGCACCAAAACTTTGCCTTTAATCACGCAATTAAACAAAATTAGTTTTGGTTAGGGCTAGATTAGAATAAAATAAAATATTTTATAAAAATTTGTTTAGTAATTGATTGACAATGGAATGACAATGGAATGACAAAAGACATGCATGTAAATATGTCAATTTCGAGTTTTATATTTAAATAGTAATTTTTTGTTTTATTTAAAAATTATAAAAGTATATGAAGATAAAGGGATATAATTCATAAAACTTAAAATTTACATTTTTTTGAATTTTTGGATTTAACTAAGTTTAATTACTAAGATTTAAACTTTTAAACCAAGGATAATCCATTTCTTTTTTATAAAAAAGTCAAAGTTTTCCACTATTAATTTTAACCATCCATTTCCACGTTGGAACATAAAACGTGTACAAATTTTAAGTTTTACACTTGTGATCTTATATCAAAAACAAAAGTGATTTTTTTATCATTTAATTAGTGTCTGATTAAATAATAATACTAAATTCAATCTAATAATTAATATGATTATTATTTTTATCGATCAAACTTATGGTGTAACGATAAAAAACATTTTTTTAATCTAGATCGACACGTATCTTAAGTTTGATGTTCGATAACCCATTTTCTTTCCTAATTAAAAAGATGTAGATAAAAAATGGTATGAAAATGACAACCATACTTAGAAGCACTTTACTACATGTCTACATATATAAAAAATTAACACTTAATCATTAAGCAATCTTTTTAGTACACGTGGGAGATCTTTTAATACAGGAAAGGAAATAGTAATGGATACCTATACAGTATAAATTTGGGAATAATCCGAATGAAAGTTAATATTTAGAATATAAGATACGTTGGAGGATATTTGGAGATATATGCCATTTTTTACAGTGTAAGGAGAAGAAGTCACCTGCAGGTGGCGTCCTCTATTTTTTAATATTTTTTCCTAAGAACGTTATCTGTAGGTGTCGTCTTCCCTTTTTTTAATATTATAAATAAAGAGAACGCCACCTACAAGTGGCGTCCTTAGGGAAAAAATATTAAAAAATAGAGCACTGTAGAAAATAATCTATATCCCCAAATATCTCCCAACATCACATATATTCTAAATATTAACTTTCATTTGGCCTATATATCCTGTGAAACCCCTATACAACCCATTAAAAATTGTCCCCTATTCATAGACAGGCAACTTGTGGTGATTATTTTGATTTATTTTTTTTAATTATTCGGATCCGATTTATTAACTAATTAATTTGGATTAAATTTTGCATAGGCCTATTATGAGTCAACTCTCTCGTCTTAATTTTTCATTCATAATATTAAGATTCGAACTCTTAATTTTGCTTAAGGAACCTAATGCCTCATCTTGCTAGACTAACTGTTGTTGATTTAAATATGTATTTGACATTTAAATTGATTTTTTAAGTTATTTTTTTGCTTTTAAGTTAATATCGAACTTTAATTACATTTATTATTTTAATATTTTTTATTAACGGTGATAACTTTTGATGATGTGACAACATAAGACCGTATCACAAGTCAATAATATTATTGTTATGTGTGTTAAAAAACTTTATAATTTGCAAAACAAATTATTAAAAATTAGAAAAATATAAAAATATAATATTTTTTTAAAAACAAATTAAATCTCAAACCCTAAAAACTAATATCTAATACACTAAATAGAAAATGATTTCTAAAACCAAACAAACCCTAAATATTTCATTTTTTGTATGAATCTTAAAAATCTAAAATATAAGATTGGATTTCAAGTTAAGTCATCAACAATGTTGTATCAATTGAAATGCTCGTTTCAATAGCAAATAGACACATTTATTTGAGCAGATATTTTTTTTAAATACATTCTCAAATTAGGTAAAAAGAGAGAGAGAGAGAAAAAAAACAAATAAATTGGTGAAAAGAAGAGCCAAATAATGTGATTTTACGTTCAGAAAAATAAAATATCTCTCGGGATAAAATGAAGAATATATTGAAGGTTTAAATAACAATAAAAAATGAGTAAAGTAGATTAATCGATTAGAAAGAAATTAGTAAGTCCAGTAACCGAAACCCTATAGAAATGAGTCATACAAAGCATAAGCAGAGGGAATAAGTAGAGAAATCTTGTTTGAACTTGACGTGAACCCTATAGAAATAATTAGGATAGAACATTATGGGGGCAAATTATCAAACTTAAACATGAACATGAAAAGTTGTTAGATTAAATAAAAGGGGATTAGGGTTAATTTTTTTGGATAAAATATTGTTTTATTATCCAAAAAAGCATCAAACTGCTACAATAAACATAATTATTCTATGGAATGGTCTAAAAAATACCCCAATCCGTACACAATTGCATATTCACTATGTCATTTCTATCTATACATTTACTGGAAAGTCTGCATTCGAACAATCTCCTTAGGCAATCTGATGGTACCTCTGAAAAATCTACTGTTGTGTCCCCCAAAAATGCTGTAAACATATGCATTTTAAACTGTTTTGAGAATGAACATATGTCCTCTATAGCTATCCCCATTCTCAACATTCTTTCCTTTATAGGAAGTCTATCTAAGATTGGATTAGGGTTAACTTTTTGTCTAATTTTAAAGTTTATCGAAATTTAATAAGTTTTGAAATAAAAAGGGAGTTGAGGTTTGGCATGACTAGTTTTAAATTCAATAATGATCTAAGAAGTAATTAAATAAAAAATTGAAGGAGAGTAGGGATTAAATTGTTAGAATCAAATCATAATTTAATATAAAATCTAACATAAGATCTATCGTGCCAAATCATCAAGAGCAATAAACTAAATAAATTGAATGCAGAAGCGTACATGAATTAATCGATAAATTGAAAACCTTGAATCTTGACGTTGAAATCCTAAATCTTTGGTATGGATCTTACAAGAAGATAGGTTACCTCTTGACGTAAAACTCTCTGACGGGGAAGGAGAGAAAAACAAGTTAACCTATTTCTCGGGGACCACTACCTCTTCATATAGTTGATTATTAAATCAACTATTAGGTATTTATAACTCTTCCCCTCATTGAATTATAAATACATCTTATGGTATCTACACTTTTATTTCCACGACACTTTAATACCTATGACACAACTAACATAATTGGTCACTTAATTTTATGTCATACTTTATAACAGTATCATACATTTTACATATGTGCCCACAATTACGGATTTTAATTCAACAATCTCCTACTTGGGCAACATATATTTCTTGATAAGTGTACAACTTTATGAGCTCAAAATTTGCTATTATATAATAAGTATTTTATAACAATCTCGTCCATCAACTATATTCATATAGGATCAAAGCAGCCTTTGCCATATCAATCATGACTAGACCCATCAATGGTCACATATACAAATATAGTCAAATAACATAGATCAATCATGGATGCGTAGCATGGAAAATTACATGAAATATGAACCAACGTGTCTATTTCCAACTGATCCTCCTAAACCTTAGTGAGATCAAATTTATTGAAATCAGAGTATGCATAAACTAAAAGAACTTTATTTCTGCAGAAAATAATCTTAAAACATCCTTAAACTGAAGTAACCGAAATTGTGTCTAAAACGAATGAGCAATTTTTAAAATTACAAACTCTCACTAAAATTGAATATACTTAAATAATATTATACCCACATGAGTTGTGTACTCATAAAATACATGGGGTGACAGTTTCTTAATAAGCGCGCAATTGTGGAGTTTGTACCAACATGCTCTATAGACATGCAACCAATCTAAATTTTCTTTAACAACTAGGAACTTAATATTTACGTGCTTAAAATTTGAAGTGTTCCTATTGTTTATAGAATAAATGAATGCATATTTATTGTCACAAAATAACTAAAGTGATCTTTCTATTCAATCTATAATTAGCGGCCCATGTGACAACTAGGAACTTAATATTTACGTGCTTAAAATTTGAAGTGTTCCTATTGTTTATAGAATAAATGAATGCATATTTATTGTCACAAAATAACTAAAGTGATCTTTCTATTCAATCTATAATTAGCGGCCCATGTGACAAAATTCTTTTGCATCAATATTTTAATAGAATCAAAGTTTGTAAACTTGATGATCTCTAACTTACCAGAACTTAGATATGTGAGAATGTAATTTTTGTTCTCTAAAGATATATCACAACCCTATTGGCTGCTATCCAATGGTCCATTCTAGATTTGCTTAAATATCCGTCTAACATTCCAACAGTGTACGCAATATTCGAATGCTTACATACTTGAACATAAATTAGATTCTCAATAGCTTATGCATATGGAATCATTTATACTTTCTAAATTTCAAGGTTACTTTTAGGGCATTGAGTAAGGCAAAATTTGTCTTCTTTAGCAATATGAGTATCACTTGGTTTACTCTCACTGAACTTGTAGTATATATAATTGTCAACCGAATTTTTCTCAAAACCGAATGAGATAATCAATATGAAATTTATAATTTCATTAATGAGAGACCTACTTAAGCTTATACATGAATTTCTTTAATTTACATATCATTGATTTTGTATTATTAGACACAAATCTATGATTGTACCATATAATTCGTTTCTTCAATGTCGCCATTGAAAAACACAAGCTTAACATCCATTTTATGTAGTTCAAGATTAAAATAAGCAACAAGTGTCATGATTATCCTGAAAAAATCTTTCAACGAAACAGAAGAGAAAGTCTCTACAAATTAACGTTTTCTTTTAGAGTGTATCCTTTAAATACAAGACATGTCTTATACTTATCCACATTATCATTTGCATCGCTCTTGGTTTTAAATATCCATTTACAACCAATTAGTTTGCACCTTCAAGTAATGAGATAAGTTCTTAAACTTTATCGTCTTGCATAAAATTGTACTCTTCTTATACGACATCAATCGACTTTTGAGAGTTATAACTTTTATGGTATGATCAATGGAATGACTGAGTCATTTTCTATTATTTATTTATTATCCTTATTTTCTTGAAGAAATACAATATAATAATCTTGAATAGTTTGTTCTTTTGAAACAATCACCTTATCTTGAATGAGAGTTGTTCAACATTGTTTTGCTGAGATAATTGATTCACTTCTTGATTAATGATATGTTAATATGAAGAATAGAATTATAATCCAATTCCTCATCAATAATAATGTATCTAACCTTATTTCTCCCCCAAACTCAACATCTTAAAAATATTATAAATCTCTCCTTAAAATAATCCTAATTATGGGATCATAAAATATACAGTCCATGAATCACTCAAAATAACTGAAGTAGTTGCTCACTTTTAAACTTTAATTGCTTCACATGTGTCCTAACTTGTTGCAAAAGAAATCAACCATTTGTAACTCATTGTTGTTTCTTTTGAGTTAGACCCTTAGCAACTTTATTCTAATATTTTCTTTTGTTGTCCTTATTCTTAAAGACATTGACTGAATGAGCACAAACCAAATGAGTACTTTTACACTTATAATGCTTCAATTTTTCTTCCTTTTTAACACAATGAGAAATGAGCTCAGTTAAATCCTATTTCTTCTTTTTACAGTTGTAATTATTTTTTATTTCGTTATATTATATAGGAAGTGGCACCAAAAGTATAAGAACAAACAATTGTTAGAAAGTTCGATCTTATGTGCCTTAAATTTTGAAGCAATATTAAACATTTTCATAATGTACTCTTTATTATTTCCTTGACCCTTGTACTTGATAGACATCAAGGAAGGCATATGTGATGTCATCTTAATCTTATGTTTTAGGTAAAATATTTCTTAATTTCGTCAATGAAACCCTTAATATGAGTAATCTCTTTAGACTTATACTCCTAAAGACATCTAGAATGTCGTTGTAACACCCTATATATATAACCCTTGACCTTGGTTGCACAAGTAAGAGAGGTAACCATTTGAGCCAAAGATCCTTAGTGATATGGGATTACCATAATAAAATAATAACCTTATCTTCGTTCGGTTACCATGCATATGGTAAGACTAGATTTGAGACTTTTCACCTCTCATTTTCTATTAGAATCATTTTCCCAGAAATCCCTAAAATCTCTTACTTACCCTTTAAATTGCCGTCGTTCGTACGCCTTCACCCCCGTGCTGTGTGCGTCACCGCCGGCACGTACCTGACCACCTGAACAGCCCGAACAAAACCCCTTTAGCCACTCACTCAACCGTTGTTGTAATCGCCAGTAATCAAGGCAAATAGGTTCTGCGAACCTATGAGTTTTTTGTCTTTATTTCTTGTAATTTCTGACCAAATCCGTCGTCCGTTGGGGACGATAGTGGCATCACAGCCTTTCCCCCACTGAGACGAGCCATTTTGGTAAGTTTCGGTGAGTTTTGTGTTTTCTGCTTATTGGTTGCTTGGATCTGGTAATAGGTGAGTTGGGGTTGTTTTTGGTTAAAAATATGCATTTTTAGGACATTTTTTCGACCGTATAGGGCCACGCGTGAGCTCCACGCGCCGGCCGATGCAACTTCCAGCCACCGTGACCAGTCTACCTAAAAACCAGTCTGGTCAGACTCGATCCAATCTAATCCAACTCGGTCCAACCCAAACCCGAACTGACTTGACTCGAATTTGACCCGTTTGACCCGGCCAAGTCAACTCACCGAGTCAACCATACTGAGTTATCCCAACTGAGTCAACTCGTTTAAGTCAACTCAGTTTACTCTGACCATTGACTTTGACTGTTGACTGACGATGTCAGCATAACATCATGCTGACGTTAACGTTGACTTTAACTTTGACCAAAAAGTTAAAATTTCTCAAAACTCATTTTTATATTTTTTGACATCATGAGTCCGTTTTGAAGCCAGTTTCACAAAATTCTAACTCAAAAGCCTCCAAAATTAACCTTAAACATGAGCATGCATTTTATCAATTATTTTTATTTAAGAGTAATTATAGTTGAATAAAGAACTGATAAAAATCTTTGTTGGTTAAAGGTACTCACGGATCTCCTGATCGTGCTTACACCTAGCCCAGCTCGTCCCGATCTGCCTAGCCGCGTGAACCTATAGTGACCGTATGGTTTTATAAACTTAATTAATAGTTCTAATAGTGGAAACGCAATTCTTATAGTAACCCCGATTTTTTTATCAATCTAGATTCCAACACCGCAGTTGAGTGTGGTTTCGGCGCCCAGTAGAATATCTGACCCATATGATATTTTGAGGTGTGTTCTTTGTGTGCTATATGACTATATTACATATTGTTTAAATGTTTTATTAAACCGATCGTGTGCACATGACCAACATGTTAATTTAGCATAATCATAACTTGTTTTTTAAATTAAGCATGACTATACTGAAGTTTGATTCATGTCCTAGTCCCTGATATGACAAGTATGCTTTATGGTTACTGTTATTGAATCATGAATATGTTTATAAATTATTGCATATTGCAAGACTGCTTGTACTGACTTAATGGGGTACTTGGGTTATGATATGAAGTCTATGAAGGTTCAGCCTTGATCCAGATGGTAATTCGGCCGTATAAAGTTCCTACGCTTTGGCTAGGGTAATTTCGCCCGTATTCGGTTCCTATGCTTCGGCTAGGGTAATTTCGCCCGGACCTAAGGTATTCCCATAGGATGGTACCCAAGCCCAATAGGCTCAGGTTAATGCCTATAAACGATATCGTTCTGGGGAACTGTATCCTGGAGTTCGGATAGGGGTAGATAGACTTACATGAAAACTTTGGATGCTCTTATAACGCGTTTTCACGAAATGTTGGTTTATTTAATTTGTATAAATGTTTTTATATGCACTGTTGGAACACACTGAGCTCCCTAGCTCATACCTCAAATCTTTTCCTCTTTCAGATACTTTTGGATATGCTTCCCAGACTTGGCACTTGGAGGATATACACGTTTAGCTCACATATATTTTGATGTAATGTTTTTATCTTCCAAACCGTCTTTATTGGGTGACATAAGCCTATATTTTGTTACAATATACATTCTATATTACCGTTATGGGTTTATGATGTAATCATATTTTGATGAGAATTTTACTAATTTCCTTAACTTATTTATCCACGGGATTACTTTATTACTTGATTTAGATTTTAAATTTTTAAGTAATTTTTATGGTTAAAATTTTAGTAAAGAATGTGACCTCCCAGAGTTGGACTTTACGCATAGACCGGTCTAGGGGGTTACAGTTGTTCTTTATGATCATTAGACTTATGCGATTTAAATAATCTCACCTATCAAAATCCCTTTTATGGGTGTTTAACATATTGAGAGGTGCAAATTATACTTTCCTTAGTGCAAAGTCTATGTTCATACATCCAAATACTATACGTTAGTGCCTTTTTTTATTCCTCGAAATTAGTTTTACTAAACATGAGTATAGAATGTAAAATATCAAGTATTACGATAACATGAGATAAACTAGATAAATATTGAACAAAAATAAATAAAAACAAAAATAAGCTCACATAAATATTCATACGTAAACAAATAAATTCAAAATAATGACTAGTTCCCCTCAAGATACCAAGCACAACATTAATATCAAGTCTTTGGACAAAAATATTAACTGTAAGCGGTACTCTTGTTGTAGCATTCAAACATTGACAATAAACTATGTCAAACAATAAATTAATCATTGGACTAACGTATTGCTCACATAAAATACCTTATAATTGTCACACATTTATCGCCACAGTTGTTGTTGAAATTCTGCCAAATATTAACTTTTCTTTGGGCCAATTAATAAATGCATGAATTACAAAACTCATAATCATCTTGATATTTTAAATAAATTAATCTACACAAAAGAGGTCACTTTGGTGACATTATGTTTCAATTAATCTATTAAAATATTAGACATCTGAAACCAAAATATGGATTTAATTTTTCAAAATATTTTTCTTATCTTTTAATCAAATTAAAAAATAACCAAAATAATAATAAATTTAAATAAAGGTAAATCTACTATCAAGATACCAGACACCCCATTAATATTTCATCTTTGGACAAAACATTAACTTCTAAGTGATATCTTGGTACAATAATCAAACATTGATAATAAGAACATGTCAAACAAAAATCTTTTTTTGGGCCGCTTTATTGCTCACATATAAAATTGAATAATTATCACATGTTTGTTACCACAGTTGCACATGTAACAATGCTAATTGTTAACCTTCCTTTGGGCAAATTAATACTAACGTAAACTGAATTACATGCACTAAACCTTCTATATTTTAAAATAAAATAATTCCCACAATAGAGGTCACTTTGGTGACTTAATGCTTCAATTAATTTATCTCAAAATATATAATATAAATATACCAATATTCAAATTTAAATTTTTGTAACAGTCAAAACTGAAATTTCTGATAACACTTAAGTTTCCAAAATAACCCAAAATAAGGTTGTCTATATGGGGCTATCAGAAATCGAAAAACTGAAATATTTGATTGTTTCTCAAAAAATTCCTTAAACATGTATTTACCAAAATTAAAGTCGAATTCAAAACAATCAATCTTTAATTAAAAGTCAAAATCAGAAGTATCATATAAATGAATAATTCATATTATGATCACAAGAAACTTTAATATATCCATAATAACTTTACGATCAATATTAAAATTCTTGATCAAACAAAATATGATTTAAATTTCAAAAATCTAAAAAATATTTTCCACAATAACACACTGACTTTAATAATGATGGTAAAATCACCAAATTTATAATACTCTGCTAATTACACCATATGTACATTAATTTGCATACCTGAAAGGACTAATAGTTTTTAATCAATTCAAGTTTTTCCTTCCCATAAATAAAAAGACATATGAATAATAAAGGAGCCAAAAAAAAAATCATTGCAATGCTTAGAACAAAGTATACACACCATCAACTGAAAACCTTCTAAACATTACCAAATTCTATGAGCTAGGGCTACGGTATAAACTGGCCACCGACATTTATAAAAGCCAATGCAAGTTAAAAAAAATAACTTCAATGCTTAATTAATGAATTCCAGTAACAAGCAGATAATTTTTTTATCATGAATCTTTACATTACTATTGATTATTGAACGCTAAGCGAACAAACATTGTAAGTTTTGACCTTAGGAAATTATTGAGATACCTTACAGATTCAATCACAAACATATGCATTCAATCTGTATTATTAAAACCCTAAAACTTAATATTTATAATTAACCAAAATTTGATATAACCCCTAACCAATGCACCGTATCAATCACCATAAACTTGAAAACCTAAAGTTTTCGTATTAAACTTTAATCGAAATACTGAAATAAAATACCAAACCACAATATCTTAAAGAACGAATTAATCCACAAAATTAATAAAAAAATTGATTGGTTCTCGATGATTCAACATAATGAGGCGTTGATACCACTTGTTAGAACTAAATCATAATTTAATATGAAATTTAACCCAAAATCTATCAGCCAAATCATCAAGAACAATAAACTAAATAAACTGAATACGGAAGCGTACCTGAATTAATTGATAAATTGAAAACCTTGAATCTTGATGTTGAAATCCCAAATCTTTGGTATTAATCTTCAAAGAAGATAGATTATCTCTTGACGTAAAACTCTCTGAAGGAGAAGAAGAGAAAAATAAGTTAACATAAGAAGAGAAAAATAAGTTAACATATTTCTTGGGACCACTCTCTTTATATAGTTGATTATTAAATCAACTATTAGGTATTTATAACTCCGCCCCTCATTGAATTATAACATATTTTATGATATCTACATTTTATTTCTACGATACTTTAATACCTATGACACGACTAATAATATTGGTCACTTAATTTTGTAACATTTTTAATTGCATCATACATTTTACATATGTGCCCACAATTGCAGATTTTAATCCAACATAAATTAATTAACTTCAAAATTGTTGGGGACTTAAAAAATAACAACACCAAGTATTTTTGTCCCGGTTGAATCTAGTCTGTTAGGAATTTGTTATGCGGAAAAATAACCACAACGATAACGACATAGACCAAGACATGCACATAAAACAAGATTTAACGTGGTTTAGCATAACTTACCTCCACGAACGAGAGAAACCAATCCACTATCAACGTAGAGAATCCGAAGAGTATAAATACATGATAACCCATGTAATCCCAAAACCCGGTGTACAAATCCCATAACCCAGTGGAACCAAAACACTCTTCCCGACATCCTTACAATACACATCTCTACAACGTAGGCACAATAGTTGTAGAGAACCTAAAAGTGGTTACATCTCTCCAGAGTAATTCTCCCTCCCTCTCATTCTCTTGTTCTCTCATAATTCAAAATGTTAAACCTAGTCTATATTTATAGACCCAAATACTTGGTCACTAAGAAACCTTATTCAATAAGATCTCTACCTAAAATAGATATTACTCATTAAAGTAAATCCTAATCACCAAGTAATTTTCAACCACTAGAATTACACTAAAACTCAACCTAATTACCAATTAGAATTTTTCAAAATATAACAAATCTCCCCCTTGACACAAATTCTATTCGAGCATTGGTCTTCAAGTCTTCAACAACTTCAATTTTTACGTAAGCCAAATATCCGTTGAAGCAACGTCGCCAAGTCTTCAACAACTCCAATTCTTATGTAGTATCCGTTGAAGCACCGTTGAATTTTGAGAATTACTCCCCCTGCAACTGAAAGCTCGTTGCAGCAATACTCCTCTGGCATGTCTCCAACATCGCACCGCAAAATCCACAACAAAAATTCCTCCACAATCGCACAGCTCGAACCATAGCTCATGATACCATTTGTTAGGAATTTGTTATGCGGCAAAATAACCAAAGCGATAACGACATAGACCAAGACATGCACATGAGACAAGATTTAACGTGGTTCAGCATAGCCTACCTCTACGGACGAGAGAAACCAATCCACTATCAACGTAGAAAACGCGAAGAGTAAAAATACACGATAACCCTTGTAATCCCAAAACCCGATGTACAAATCCCTTGACCCGGTGGAACCAAAACACTCTTTCTAACATCCCTACAATACCCATCTCTACAACGTAGGCACAATGGTTGTAGAGAACCTAAAAGTGATTACATCTCTCCAGAGTAATTCCCCCTCTCTCGCATTCTCTTGTTCTCTCATAATTCAAAAGGTTAAACCTAGTCTATATTTATAGACCAAAATACTTGGTCACCAATAAGCCTTATTTAATAAAATATGTACCTAAAATAGATATTTACTCATTAAAGTAAATCATAATTACCAAGTAATTTTCAACTAATAAAATTATAATTACTAATTAGAATTTGAGTCAAAATATAACATAGTCTAACTCTGTCCACGAACATGTCTAGTCACTATAACCCCAATAAAATATTAAAAAGTCAATTTATTCTACAAGTCTTTGAGAATTTAGTTTATGTAATCTAATCTGATATTTTTAATATTATATTTTCTAAATTTTAAAAACTCATTTATGACAGAAACAATAATGTTAAATTTGTCAAGTCAAATTTCTCTGTCAACTCATTTATTATGCATAAGCTTTACACTTAGTCTATATTCATCAATTTGATTATTTCAAGTCCATGTGATTTACTTATATCGTTTATCATCGTTTGAGTTCAAATTATAATTTCAAATTTTAAAAATTAAATAATTAAATTTGATCAACATAGAATATAGAGAGTAAATTCACCGCTTAAACATAGTACATAGACTAATGACAGAATTTGTCTATTAAAATTATTTAGAAAATGCATAGTTAATTTTAAAAATAAAATAATGAAATTGGATAAAAAAAATATTGGGCCTAAGCTAGCTTAACATAATATAAATTAGTGGCCCAATTGCCTAGATGCATTTAGGCTTTAGGGTTTTACACTTGTATATATACACTTGAAAGCCAAAATCTTCACTCCACATCATTGTCGCCGCTGTCTCTGTAAGAACCCAGAAATTTTGAACCTCTTAACCATGAGAGCTAAGGTAAAAAAAAAAAAAAAAATCACTGTTGGTTATTATTCTTTTATTTATTTGAGATAATGATAAATTGTTGTTTTGTTTTGGGTGATTGTCAGTGGAAGAAGAAGCGAATGAGAAGATTGAAGAGCAAGAGAAGAAAGATGAGGCAAAGATCTAAGTAGTCCTTTTCATTTTCCTTCTTCTTATTCACAGCTAGTTATTTGATGGGTGTTTTTTTTTGTTTTAATGTATTAATGGTATGTTTTTCATTTCCAGGGCTTATCCTTGTTGAACCATTCTCATTTTATTGATAAATGTTTGAGCCTTTTGGTTCAAGATTTGGGGTTTTTTATTTTATAGTTGCAATTGTTTGGCATAATCTTTGAAATATGCTATGAATCTTTACATGGAATATTTTGGTAATGGATTTGATTCACTTGAGAATACAGTGTACATGCTGCTTTTGTTTCTTACCATCTTTGTGCAATAATTAGCGTATTTTGAGTTATTTGATTTGAATTTAAGAATCGAGTTTTCAATTTAAAAACGAATTTAAACACCAATATTCATGTTTGAAGTTGAAAATGGCGACTCATTTATTCCTATGAAAATCCATTGAATAACTGTGTCCTCCACATGAAAGAGAAATAATGTCTAATTGGCAAATTCGTATTAGGTGACTAAAACAGGAGCAATTCAAAAGTTTAGTTATTAAATTAAAAAATTTTAAAGTTAAGTGGCTAAAATAAGTTAAAAGTACCCACATATAAAAAATGATATAGTGTAAGTATCGGATTGTCAAATAAGCCAAACAATATATTGGGATGGTGGACGATGATGGATCATATGTATGGACAATTTTGGACAAAGTACAATTATAATATATGAAAAGAGGAGTTAAATATAATAAAAAATATATCAATTACTAGTTAATCTAACGAGATAAAATATTATGTGCTTTAAGCAATGTTAAAGGTTCAAATTCAAACTAATCGACTAATGAATCGAATACGGATGAGTAAGCAAAAGAATTATAATACAAAATGTAATATAATATAGCACAATTCAAATGTCAAATTTATATAAGGATGTAACACTTTAAACACAATTAAAACTAACATAGAATATACAAACTAATCAAGCTAGGAAGATACAAGAACAAAGCATCAAAATGAAGGCGGAAAAGAACAAAAAAGAAGTGATGCAAACTTGCAACGGATGTTATCATTGAGGAAACTGAGAAGGCAGGAACAACCTTTGTCTTTTGCTTCTTACCCAACGGTTCGATTTTGATGTTTCCGAAGATAAAGCATTAATTCTGTTCACAACCACATTCAACGATTGTTTCAAAGTACTCATCGAAACCGAAACACCCTCTTTATCACTGTTATTATCACAAACGATCAAATCGTTTTTTATTCTTCCACCAACACTTGAAATCTCAGCATTAACAATGCTTAATCTCAGCACTTTGAGCACTCGGATGAGTTCCGCAAACACTTCCTGCCGATCATCGCAACAAACCGAAGCCCTCATCAACATCTTGTCTTCGGGAATATCGCAGTCGACGATTACTTCATCGGTTTCGGTCGGTATGGTGAAGGCTTTGTTGATTTCGGATGCTTTTCGCTTTAGATCCTTGACTTGCTCTATTGCACTTCCTAATAACGCTGCTTTATCCATCTGAACAACAAAAGGGTCAAACTATTATTTTACTCCCTCTACCATGCTCAAATTTGAGATTCTGTCCTTGTACTTTAATTTGGCCTCTCCACTTTTGTAATTTCTTTAGTTAGTCCAAATAGTTAACAAATGACAACTAATAACAAAATTAACTATTTGGACTAACTAATGATATGATAAAAGTAAAAAATCTCAAATTAAAGTAGAGACAAATTACAAAATTGAGGATAGTATAGGGACCAAAAGCAAAATTTGATCGACAAATAATTGATCTAAATATCAGTTTCAAACATTTTAAAGGTTCCATTGAAAAAGAGGATGATGTTCATCCTAAGAGATTCAAGTTCGAACAACCTTGTCTAAAAGGTGTGTGCATTTTCAAAGGATTAAGGAAAAGTACTAAATCCCAAAATTGAACATAGTAAAGGGACATAAACTATAATTTTACCAACAGCAAATAATTGATCTAAATATCAGTTTCCAACATGAACCGTACCTTGTTAGACATGGGAATCAGTTTCCTCAGAGCTGCAAGCTGTGCATTAATCCGATCCCTCCGCCGCTTCTCGGCTTCACTATGGCTCTTGGAAACAGTCGTAGCTTTATCGGGTGTTGCCGACGAAGGGAAACCGTGGCCCTGAACCGAGCTTGAAGCCGAGAAATGAGGCTCAATTGGCCAAGGAACTTTGAAAGAAGAAGATTCATTGCTCATTGTACCCTTGAAATCAGGCCAATGCAAGCTTTGGTAACAATTCTCCATTGTTGCTAATGAACCAACAAAGTGTAAGTGAGCATTGGTTTTTATTAGCAATATCTATGATTGAGGCACTGTTGATTGAGCTAATAATGGTTGTGATCTTCATATTCTTGATGCTGATTGGTGTGATATTTTCTTTTTAACTTTTTTTTGGTCATATGAAAATCATGTGTTGCCCATTATTCTGCTGTCATTTCAACAAAGATTTCAATTTTTATTTTATTTCAACTTTTTGTAGGTCCATTGAAGCAATAGAGAGGTAGATTTAGATGAAATGGTAAGGGTCTCTCCTACTTTAATTAATAGTCGAGAGTTTGATCCTCACCTAGGACATTTGTGTAATTTTAAAATTTGTGGTTAGTGTCTATCTCTTATCTGAGTCAACAGAACACCAAAAATTAATTATTGAGCTCGCTCCGGATACATTCGAAACAAAAAAACATTTACTGCAATGCTGGTTGAAAATGGACGATAAAGAGAATTGTGCGGGTATACATGTGGAAAAAATTGATTGTTGGGAGCTCCTATTCAATCATGGATTCAATGTTTAATTGTGGTCTAATTTTCACTTTCATCCCTTTACTTTGATAAAACAAATAAGTTTTTTACTTCAATTTGTCCAAATTCGGTTCTTGCACTGAAAAATTAGTCTAATTAGATAACACTATTTAAAACACTTTGAAGAAACTTTAATTACATTTTCTTTTTTCTTCTTAACAATTCAGATTCAAATTATCCATGTGGTAAGTGCACATGTATTTTAAAATTTGATTTGCATATTTTAAATACACTTCACATCATAGTTGAACAAACATTTAGGGGTCAATCTGATACCTAGAGTCACAGATATACCTAATTAATACAATACGAATACATTTAGGACTCAACTAAAATATTTCTAAATTGAAAATGAATTTAAACCTGGAGTCAGTTTGGGGACATCTAATACAATTAATCCGGTATAGTTTGTAAGAAGTTTGGGGGGGGGGGTTGGAACATGTCCTGTTTTTGCTTTATGTACCTGAGGCTTATCTATGAACTATTTTAACTTTTTCTTCATTTTCTTCATAAGAAAGAAAAAGATGTCATGGAACCCCACAATGAAGTGAAAATATTTATGTTTATACCATTATTTGTAACCCCAAATTTCATATTTATTTTGTGAGATAAAATAATGAGAATCTTAAATTTTTATTTCGAACAAAATTGACGTGTTTCGGGATAAGGCCGGACCGAAAAATTCAAAGCTCTCCTACATCATATATCAAGAGTTGATCTCCAAGAAGGCAAGATTTGGGTGGCTTTTTTTGTCCTCTCTCATTTGATTCTCGCTATGTTTCAGTCATAGTGTGATGGAGCCCTCACAAAAGCAAACAAAGTGGACTTGAATTACCATCACCAGTTAGCCAAGCCAAACTGTAGGGTCCTCAAATTGCAACTCATTAGATTTGATATGAAATATCATGCATATCGGCATTGTGCGGTGCCAATGATTTCCTTCCCCCCCCCCCTGCTGTTTGTGTTTGAACGTCGGCGAAGGGCACAATAAAAATGTGTAGGTTCATGTTCCGCGATGGACTTGGCCGCTCGAGCTATTTAATGCATCGAAACCATCTTTTAGCATCGGGTGAAATCTATGTTCATGAACTTGGAAAGACTAACATTATGGCGTGAAAAATAAGTTGGAACAATTCTTTGTACATTTGTAATAAAAATCTTTGCAACATGAAATCAAGATGACATGTGATCTTCAATGATGTTTTGAGTCATGTATTGGTAACACATAATTGGGTTTCCTATACCTTAGTACTCAAGTCATGATTTGGATGGCTGTTTTGCTGTTGGCGATGCTTTCTTTGTTGTGAAAAGTGAACATTGATGTACATTTTTTACTCTCTGCGTACTTGGTTGCATCCCAAGGTAAGATTTATGTACCAAGTAACTTGGATTCAACTTTGGTTGTGAGGTATTTACAGAGCTACTCATATGATTCACGCCATCAACTGCAATGCCAACCAATCATCATCTCATGCCTACTTGAATTTGGGTGTTAACAATATAAAAGCAATTGTGGTCCTTATGAGGTTAATAACTCAGAACAAATGGGTGTTAAATATTTGGGTGATGGAAGTAACTTAAGAATGCAGCAAGTTAAATAGAATGATTCTCTTCAATTGTTTTCTGCATTTGCATTCAAACGGTTGAATCCTGCTCCTAATTTCAAACATCTATCGAACAACTTTGTACAGTACACCCAAGGCAGTCCACATGCTCTTAAAATTTTGAGTCCGGCGGCTACGCCGTTTGTGACGCCGTAATGGGGAAAACGACCGGCTAGATACGGCGACCAAAAGGGTGGGCTTTGGGGATGCGATCGGCGGAGGTAGTGGCAGCAATTTGGGAGTTTGAGTTTAAGAGATTTTAGGGATTTAGGGATTGCTTTGTAAAAATTGTAAAACTTCAAAAATTTTACGAAAAACTTAAAAAAATTATTTTAAAATTTTAATTTTGAAATAAAATAAAATAAACATGCTACGTGTCAAGCATTGATTGATTAACAATTTTTTTTAACCTTTAACGATCAAACACTTAAAATTGTAACTTTTGAAACTTCAGCACCTAAAATTATAACGGTTAAAACTTTTGACACTTATTTTTTACAAAAAAATACTTTAAGCACCTAAAGTTCAAAAAATCTATACTTTAGACCTATTTTTCATTTAAGCCTTATTTGAATAGTAAAATTCGACTGACTTGAACCTGAAAAAGCATACAACTCAATAATTTAATTCTTTTCCTAGTCCTATCGAATTTTGTTTGCTCCAAACGTATGCTATTAGCCCCCATTCATTTTGCGCAAGGTCGAGTAATTGAATATTTGCAGATAGACATCATTTACCCCTTTGAGCACCTAGTAATCTTCTTTTGTTCCATGCTTTTTGTAAAGATGGCGCGTGAATGACACAAAACATGTAATGAACATCACTTGACATATGCACAAATTTACAAAACAGGCTAAAATCTCATGAAAAATGATTTAAAAAGATAAGAATTTATCTATTCTCATGTGAAAAAAAAAAACAAAGAAACCAAAGAAATTCACAAAGCTCAGCTGAAAAAACACACTGCATTGTTATCCTAATATGATTGAACTTTGCAATATAAAATGATTAAGCTAAACATGAAATTCCATTCACGAAAATTTTCTTGACATAAGACAAACCGCAGATGATGATTACAAAGTATGGCAGGATTCAACTGTTACGACTTAATTGCTGCCCATTGGTGGCATGCCATAAGGTGGCATTGGAGGCATTCCCATTCCTCCCATAGACGGAGGTGGTGGAGCAAAACCTCCTCCCATACCCGGCATTGGTGGTGCGGGTAAGGCTAGAGGTAGCAATTGAGCATACATGTTCTGCAATAAAAAGAGAGAGAGAGAGAGTGGGTATTTATTTTAATCAGATGATCATTGAACTTGTTGAAGATTTTAGGAAATCCTACAAAGAGTAGACAAAAATATCTTCAATAAATAGGGCTGTTATTCGACTTTCTAAGTTACTGTAATTTATACCTGCTGTGCAATCACCTCCTTCTCTTCTTGCTCTTTAGCCTTTACTTCCTTTTGAGCCTCGATCTTATCCTTGATAAGATCGTCAACTTTGCCGGTATATTCGCGGATAAACTGGAAAAATACGGACTCATAAGAAACAATTCAAAAACCAAATACAAGGCACATTAAGATCAATCAAAGAAGCCTTGTAAAAGCCTAGCTAATAAAACCCCTAATTAAATGATGATAGATAGGTGAAAGAAGCATCAAACGCAATCACCTGCAACAGATATGGGAACGCAAAGTCTATCATATTCTGAATCCAGGCTAGCTCAAGAACAACATCTGGTCGAATCAAGTCATAACAAACAAAGAGGCACGATGCAAAGCATTCCTTCTTGCCCTGTGAAATGAACATCATTACAGAAATTACATGCAATTCAAAGGAAAACAACAATACGGAAAAAATAGAAAAAGAACCACCATTGCGCAATAGGAAAGCATCTGTTAAGAACTTCATTTTCCATGTCATACAGCATGGTTAACAACTAAGCTGGTTTAAGACTTATCCTAGCACCTACGAGTAACCAGTGGAACTAAGCAAACTAGTGTAATTAGGTCTTCCAGTCGACCAACAAGGTGTAACACCCTACTTAGCAATGAGTTCAGATACCTGTTCAATGAAGTAAACGAGTAACTCCTCAGCAAGTTCACGGTCACCGGATTGTGAAGTTGTTTCCATTGCATCTCTGTAATGGCAATGTACCAATACCTCTAGGCAGAGAAATTAATGCATCAAAAGAATGACTTATGACTCTTATTCGTTCTGGTATAGTATTGACTCGTACTTCTCTTCCTATTGTAGGTCTACACAAATAAGATAATGTCTTTAGAACTATTTCCAGAACTGAGCTTCCTTTCACATATGTTGTTGTAGCAACTACTCCTATTAAACCCATACATCTACCTCTATAAATAACTTCATATTCTTGTCTGGCCATAACTTCTCCCAATTCCTTAGCTGCATTTGCAAAAGATTCATCTTTTCCTGGATACGATCCACAAAAAACACATAACTTTTGAAGACATCTGGTTGAAGTATTTTCCATTTTTTCTTTTTTTCTTTTGAAAAGAAAGGAAGAACAATACAAATATATAATAAGTGGTAGATAAGCTATCGGTAGAAAACGTTAAACCGAAAAATCAAAATGTCAAAAAGTAGAAACAAAAATTCAAAATGTAAACAATAAACGGCTGTCATTAATGAATCATGTAGCAAAGAGTCAAAAAGTCAACAATAGAAAATGATTACAATTGCAATAATGGTTACTGCAACACACAGTTATTCAAGATCACTCAAATCCAAACAGTAATTAAACATGATGATGATGAAGAAGAAATTATTGCAAATCAAAGCTTGAGAAATATTTACAGTAGTTGCGACTGTGGCTCATAGCTTCCTCTGGTTTTACGTCCAGAAACGGCTTGAACGCCTTCTATGAGTCAAGGATAGGCTTCTCATCGCTAATATTGCATATTCATTTCTCAGTTTTTCTTTCAAATTCACTCTCTGGTTTTCTCTTTCATTTTCCTTTGCTTTCAAAATGAATGTTGTTCTCTCAAAATTGCATAAACGTCTTTCTTCTATTCCTTACAAAGTCAGGCCTGAAAGATTAAGAATGCTCATGCACAAAGGCATGCCTGCTGATGTTTGTATGCTAATCGAAGCAAAAGTAAGTTATGAAGAATATCTTCCCTTTTTACATTTACCTGGTACTGGAAGAAGTACATATGCAATAAAAAAAGATCCCTCGGATCAAACTGCTTTAGGATTTTCAATGTCAATTGCTCTATAAGGATAAATATGCTTCACAACAAAAGGTCCACTCCATCTTATCTCAATTTTCCAGGAAACAAGTGAAGTCTAAGATTATAAAGGAGAACATTTTGCCCAACATCAAATGTTTTTCTTGAAATTCTTTTATCGTGAAAGGCTTTGTTTCTTTCTTTATAAATCTTTGAATTTTCATATGCATCATTTCTAAGTTCCCCAAGTTCATTAATTTGTAACTTTCGCAATTGCACAACATCATCAAGATTAAAGTTAAACATTTTAATAGACCAATATGCAATATGCTCTATGTTCCAATTCCACAGGTAAATGACAAGGTTTCCATAAACTAGTCTATAAGGGGACATGCCCAATGATGTTTTAAAAGCAGTTCGATAAGCCCATAAAGCATCATTAAGTCTTAAAGACCAATCTTTATGATTTGGGTTAATTGTTTTTTCCAAAATCTGTTTAATTTCCATATTTTCAAGTTTTACTTGTCCATTTGTCTGAGGGTGATAAGGGGTTGCAACTTTATGTGTAATGTTATATTTATTCATTAAAGATTCAAAAACCTTGTTGCAAAAGTATGTTCCACCATCACTTATAATAGATCGAGAAATTCCAAATCGACTTAAAATATTTTTCTTTAAAAATTTGATCACTGTTCTGTGATCATTATTGCGACATGAAATTGCCTTTATCCATTTTGAAACATAATCAATTGCGACCAAAATATACAAGAAACCAAAAGAAGGTGGAAACGGACCCATAAAATCAATTCCCCAACAATAACCAATTTCAATCACTAAAATTGGGTTTAATGGCATCATGTTTCTTTTAGAAATAGATCCTAATTTTTGACAACTTTCACAAGTCTCACAAAAATTATGAGCATCTTTGAATAAGGTTGGCCAATAAAATCCACATTGTAAAATTTTTGTTGATGTTTTCTTTGATGAAAAATATCCACCACATGCCCCGGAATGACAAAAATTAAGGACACTATTTACCTCATTTTTTGGTATGCATCTTCTAAATATTTGGCCAAGACAATACTTGAACAGGTAAGGATCATCCCAATAAATTTTTTTTACTTCATTTAGAAACTTTCTCTTATCTTGAAGATCCCATTGAAAAGGAATTTTACCCGTGGCAAGATAATTAGCAATGTCAGCAAACCATGGTGTTACATAAATACTTAAAAGTTGTTCATCATGAAAAGTATCATTAATTGGTGTGGATTCAAAAGATGTATCACAAACTAGTCTTGATACATGATCTGCCACCACCTTTTCTACTCTTTTCTTATCACGAATGGTGATATTGAATTCTTGAAGTAAAAAAATCCACCTGATCAACCTTGGTTTGACATTCTTTTTGGAAAGAAGATATTTTAAAGCTGCATGATCACTAAAAATAACAATTGATAATCCAACAAGATAAGATCTAAATTTATCCAACGCAAATACTACTGCAAGTAATTTTTTCAGTAAGGAATAAGTCATTTGAGCACTATTTAAAGTTTTACTCGCATAATATATGACATATGGTTTCTTATCCATCATTTGTCCTAAAACGACACCAACAACATAATCACTAGCATCACACATGATTTCAAATGGTAAAGTCCAATCAGGATGTCTCATTATATGAGTAGAAATTAACATGTTTTAAAGTTTTTTAAAAGCATGTTCGCAATCTTCAATCCATTCAAACGCACTATCTTTTAATAAGAGATTACATAATGGTTTAGATATTACACTAAAATTCTTTATAAATCTCCTATAAAATCCTGCATGTCCTAAAAATGACCTTACATCTTTTATAGTATTAGGTGTTGGCAAGTTGGAAACTAAATCAATTTTTGACTTATCTACTTCAATTCCTTTTCTAGAAACAACATGACCCAAGACAATACCATTAGTAACCATAAAATGGCATTTTTCCCAATTAAAAACAATATTTTTTTTCTTCAAATCTAACCAATACCTTTTTCTAAATTTGACAAGCAATCATCAAAAGAATCACAAAAAACAGAAAAGTCATCCATAAATACCTCAAGAATGTGTTCAACCATATCACTGAAAATGCTTAACATGCATCTTTAAAATATGTCTGGAGCATTGCATAATCCGAAAGGCATCCTTCTATATGCAAATATGCCAAAGGGATATGTGAATGTAGTTTTCTCTTGATCCTCAGGTGCATTTGCAATTTGATTATACCCAGAGTATCTATCTAAAAAATAATAATATTCATGCCCTGCAACTCTTTCTAAGATTTAATCCATGAAGGGTAAAGGAAAATGATCTTTCCTAGTTACTACGTTAAATTTTCTATAATCAATGCACACACGCCAACCAGAAACAGTCATAGTTAGAATTGATTCATTATTTTCATTTTTTTACCACAATAACTCTAGATTTCTTACGTACTACTTTAGTAGGACTTACCCACCTACTATCAGAAATATGATAAATGATTCCATTATCCAATAGTTTAATGACTTCATTTCTCACCACTTCTTTCATATTAGGATTTAGCCTTCGTTGCATTTGTCTACAAGATTTAGCATTTTCTTCTAAATAAATATTATGGGTGCAAATCAATGGGCTAATTCATTTTATGTCACTATGGTCCATCCTAATGCATTCTTATGTAGTTTCAAAATTTCTAACAACTTACCTTCTTAGAATGCATCAATTGTTGCATAGATTATAACTGGAAAAATTTTATTCTTACCCAAAAATAAATATTTTAGGTGAGATGGCAATGGTTTCAGATTCAACTTTGGCGGTTCATCATTTGATGATATCAAAGCAGCTGGTAGTGATGAAGTTTCTCAAATTTTTGTATCCAATAATGATTATCATTTTCCTGTAAAAGATTTTTTTTAGGGATATCATCAATTTCAGAATCAGCAAAATAATTTCCTAAAGGATCAGAAAGTTTAGAAATGTTGATTTGTTCATGAACAAGTTTGTCGATAAAATCCACTTCATGTACTTCAGAATTCTCTCCAGGTTGCTTACAAACGTTGAACACATTTAATTCTAAAGTCATGTTCCCAAAAAAAAGGGTTTAAAATACCATTCCTGCAATTAATCAAGGCATTAGAAGTAGCAAGAAATGGGTGACCTAAAATAATAAAAATTTGTGCATTTGCATTTGAAACAGGACTTGTGTCCAAAACAATAAAATCAACTGGAAAGTAAAATTTATCAATTTGATCCAACACATCTTCTACCACTCCTCGAGGAATTTTAATAGAACGATCAACAAGTTGGAGTGTAATAGGTGTTGCTTTAAGTTCACCTAAACCTAACCGTTGATATACCGAAAAAGGTAAAAGATTAACACCAGCACAAAGATCAAGCAAAGCACGCTTTATTCTAGTGTTACCAATAATGCATGAAATTGTCGGGCATCCAGGGTCTTTGTATTTGGGTAGGGTAAGATGCTGAATGATCGAGCTTACAGATTCTGTTAAAAATGCTTTCTTTTGCACATTATGTTTTCTTTTGACAGTACACATATCTTTCAAAAAATTTGCATATGATGGAACTTGTTTGATTGCATCCAACACAGGAATATTGATCTTAACTTGTTTGAAAAGTTCTAAGAATTTAGCATTTTTGTTTAAATTATTTGTTGGTTGTAATTTGTGGATAAAAATAGCAGGAATTACACATTTCTCTTTTTCTATGTCAATGTTTTCAGACTTACCATCATTCTCACCTTTACATTTTGAAGGAGATAAAGATTCTTGAATTTTTTATAGAATAGTTTTATCAACCTTCTTACCACTTCGGAGGGTTGTGATAGATTTAACATCTTCTTGTTGAGTTCCACTAGATCAAGAAACAAGAGATTGATTAGAAGGATTTGGAAGAGGTTGAGCAGGAAACTTACCTTTTTCTTGAGTGCGCAACGAAGCTGTCAATGTTGAAAGTGTTGTCTTAATTTTATTGATAGCTTGTGATGTTTGAATATTAAATTTTTTCTGTTCCTTCATGAAAACTTGCAATGTCTCATCAAGACTTTTTACATGCGAATATAAAATAGATGAACTGTATGGAGGCTTTTGATTTTGGGGTACATGAGGATGGTTATTATTTTATCAACCAAAGTTTGAATGATTTTTCCATTGAGGGTTATAAGTTTCAGAATACGAAGAAGGAAAATGCTTTGAGGATGCATTTATGACATCTGCATTCTCGTGCAACATTTTTTAAAAAATGAAATATTCGAACATTCAAGAGTCGAGTGTCTTATAATATTACAAATATCACAACTCTCTTGATTTTTCACTGAATTGACTTCTTTTATTTTCCTAGTTTCTATGGCATCGAGTCTTCTAGACAAAATAGCAAACTTAGCACTTAAATCATCATCTTGGCTAATGTGATATTTTCCTTAATTATGCACAAGATTATGTTTAGCATATCCTTCTGTAGAATTATCTATGTGCCAAGACTGAGAATTTTCAGCTAAATGATCTAAGTAATCAAAAGCTTCTTCAGATAGTTTACTTATGAAATCACCATTGTACATTGTTTCAACAAATTGTTTAGTTTCAGGAGTCAAACCATCATAGAAAAAACTTATGATATGTCATTCTTCAAAACCTTGATGTGGGAAAGAATTTAATAAATCTTTAAATGTTCCCAACACTAAAAAACATTTCATTTGGCTTCTGATTGAAATTTTGAATTTGTTTATTTAAAGCATTAGTTTTATGTGTTGGAAAAAACTTTTTTAAAAATTGAGTTTGCATTTCTTGCCAAGTGTCAATTGACCTAGGTTTCAACGTATTAAGCCAAAATTTTGCCTTATTTTTTTTAAAAAAGGAAATAATTTTAACTTAATAATTTCATTTGAACATTGTTGGTTATTAAAAATGACGCATACATCTTCAAAATCTTTAAGGAAAGCATAAGCACTTTCACTTTCCATGCCATGAAAAGTAGGAAGTAAGGATATCATACCTGGTTTAAATCGAAAGTTGTTTGCATTTGGGGGAAACATAAAACATGAAGGCAGTGAATTTCGAGGGGGTTGCAAGTAATCACGCATCGAGCGCACTTGCATATTCGCATTTTCATTGAGAACAAGTTGATCTTCAGCCTTGGTAGGTGAATTTGGAGGTGTGTCAAACAAATTTTTGAAAAGAGTTTCAAAATTATTTCTAACCAAACAACGAGAATTAAAATCATGCTGCCAAATCGACATAAAAAAACTAATATACACATAAATAGGCGGTAAAACCGTCCATTAAATATAATATATATCAGAGGTAGAACCATCCATTAAATATAATATATAAGAGGTAGAATTGTCCATTAAATATATATATATAAACTTGAATTCTAAATCTTACTTTCTCCGACAATGGCGCCAAAAACTTGACTGGCTCTTTTCAGTCGTATACCCAAGTACAGGCTGTTGTCAAGTAATAATTCTCGGAGTCCGAGATTAAATTCATAGGGAAGTTTTGTTTAGAAATTACAAGATAAAAAATAAAATAAAAATCTGCAAAAAGAATAATTGATTAGAAATTAAACAACAATATAAATAAAAGAAGCTGAGGTTTTGAGAATCCACTATTGGTATTATACAAAGATTAATTTTTATTCATCTTATTACTCAATTGAAGTCTATATGATGAAATGAAATCCAATCAGAAGGTCCTGCAATGAAAGTCCATTGTCCAATGTCTATAATCAAAGTCCAAAGTGCAATATACAATGTCCAAAAAAATGCAAAGGTATAACATATGGTGTTATATGGATTGGTGGAATCAAAACTAATAAACATGTTCAAGTGTTCATTATGCCAATTTGTTTTGTCTACAATAAATCAAGTTAATTATAACAAGAATTTATTGTGCCAAATTACTTGTCTATAATGAAGCTGTAACCCCCTAAACCCGTCTATGCAGAACGCCTAATTTAGGAGGTCACATTCGGATCACCGAAGCGATCCACGACAAAAACAAAAGAACATACTTAAAAATACGTTAAAAGTGTAAAAATAAAATTTCTGTTAAAATACCATTTCTGAAATTATATAACATATAACAAAAATTTCAAAATAAACATATTATAGACTCTGACATAAAATCAGACACAACATACATGCCCACTGACTGTACTGGTACCGTACTCCGAAAGCAGCACCGATGGAACTCCAACGACTGGTGTCGATCACTATACCGAGATAAATTTCTTCTATGCTACGATGGTAAAAACAACGTGAGCGTCAAAAAGCTCAGTAATATAGAACTACCAACTGATATTATCGGCACAAACAGGCAAATGGCTAAGCAATACTAATATGATGGTCCAAGCAAAAACAGATTTCATTTAAGATATTGATATTCGAAACATCGATATACTTAAGTAATATGATTGTTCTCTATCTGATCACCTGAGTACCAGACAAGATACCTATATTCCGACGAATCAGAAAAGGTCTATATTAAGAAAATTGAACTGCGAAAAGTTAGTGTGTTTCAATGATATCAGATTTGGAGTATAAAGAGTTTTAGACTTTGGTAAATTAATTCAGTATGGTGGAATTATAGAAAAGAACAGATAGTTTTATTTTAATTACCAAACTACCCTCAACCATACACCGATATGAAATATTATAAAATAGTATCCAGAAAGACTTACCCTAGGCCCATTGGGCGTAGGAGATTATAGAAAGGCTTACCCTAGGCTAATTGAGCCTAGGAGCTTACCTAAGGGGATGCCTTAGGTCTAGAAGGACTTACCAGCGCTGAGCCTACAGATCTACAATCATATCCGAAAAGTAACCCAAAGAAATTTTTTTAGCGTGGACAGACGAAATAAGAAAAATATAATTAAAACATATATCTTTAGGATATTAGAAATCATAGAATAAATTTTTCAGATCAGACCCAGAGGTATATTTTTAGACAGATAAAATTTATGATTCAGATCAGAGAGATATAGTCCTAGTTTCAGACCAGAAAGAATATGCATGTGCAAGAAACGCATTAAACGGTTTGATCAACTCTGAAGAATCCTTAATGACTACTGACAGAAAACACTATTCTCCAATCTCCTTCTAAACTGATTTCAGGATTAAGGACCTTACTCGAAAGAGTTAAATAATCATCGAATACATGCAAGTATACCAGAATTTTATCTCAAGGTCAGTCACAAATTATGATATATCTTGATTATTCAAGAAAACAATTATACTTGGAGAGTACCAGACAATTTGCTCATAAGGCATTTTGGGTCCTATTGATTCCCAAGGGCAATTTATTAAATACAACCCAAAAGGGGAAACATTTAAAACTGCAAAAATCCGTGGCTTTTAAACGGCTAATCAGACTTCCAAACCGATCGCTTTTTCCATATAACAATATTGTTGCGGTTTTTAGTATCCAAACAAATACGCCTTACAAATATTCATTCCTTAGTTCTGGTAGCCTTATATATTTAAACTGACCACCCTCGTAACCATTATTGATCTTTCACAGCATAATTTAACATGTCTTTGCATTTTAATAAACCAAATACAAAGTAGTATCTAAGATAACCATCATATCTAGATTATGCTTCTCGACCCTTACAAACAATATGATTATTAAGATTTTATTCTAGGTTAAGATTTCTCGAGGGTATTCTTTTATGTCGATTCATTTCGGTAACCTAATCATTCTAGAGGTCCAGGATGTCTTAGCCATTTTAGAAGTTTTGCTGCTCGAATAAATTTCGATCATTTTAGTCATTCTGGTTCTTCTAAACTATTTATCCATTTTAGAACCCGAGTGTGTATCTACCATTTTATTAATTTATTGAACTCAGTGCTTGAAAATATTTTAATCATTACAATCATCCAAAACAATTCAGTATTTCTATCATTTAGTCCAACTCGTCAATTATGAAATACTTCCAGAAACTTTATCTTCAAAGTTTTATCCAGAATTCCAGATAAATTCAAGTATTTTATTTTCTCACTCACTAGTACCATGATATCGAGATCTTTCCCAATAATTTTAAGGATTTCATACAATGTAATTGTCTTATCACAAAAGTGCAGATTCCAGATCGTTCCCTTAGTTGGGGGTGTAAAAGTCATTCGAACATCTCAAGGGCAATTTTGTCATTTAGTATCCAATTATTCAAGACATCAGTTTCATTAACATAAAATCAAAATTTGTTATTTAATGATTGTTAATTAATCACTGAACTCAGAAGTCCTTTCGACTATCAAACTTTTTATTCGATTATCCAATCTTGTTCGGATTACCCTTCTTATATTTCACCAATGATTTGACTTAACCAAGCTAACCATAGCTTAATCATAAAGGCGCATGAATTAACCAAATACCATTATGTTTCATAGAACATGCAAGAGGTAGTAAAGTATTACCTTGATTCGGCATTACTTCAGTCGAACTTTAAAACTTCCTTCCATCACTCTTGAACCTGAATTCGAAGTCCACTAAACTTGGATACGTGGTCATGAAATCCTTCAATCAAACATAGACATTAATTAGTCCTTATTTTCAAGTCCATTTCTCTTTAAACTGAAAATCAATCACCTATACAGATTCGAGTTCAAGATCAGATTCGGAGGCTTTCGGGTTTGAATTTCACAAAATCGACTGCAAAAATGGACTCAGGACATCGAAAAACATAAAATATGAATTTTTAGAAAATTTTACTTTTTGGTCAAAGTCAATGCTAATGACAATAGTCAAAGTCAACGCTGACGTCATACTGACATCATTGGTCAATGATCAATGGTCAATGCTGATGTTAGCAGTCAATGCAGACATCAGTGGTCAAAGGTTTGACTCAGGCGAGTTGACTCGGTCGGGGTAACTCATTGAGTTGACTCGGTTGGGTTGGGTCAAACGGGTCGGGTTAAGTCAAACAGGTCAGGTAGGGTCAGTCAGGTCGGATCGATTCAAAATAGAACCAGTTCAAGGCATAACCAGTTCAAGGTCGGTTCATGTCTGATTCGACCGGGCTACCGTCCCAGGCGGTCAGAAATCGCCTAGGCGGGGCGTGCACACCACACGCGGCCTTACACGGTTTATAAAATGCCCAAAAATGCATTTTGCTTACCGGATTTTCAACCACAACAACCTATTTGAGTCAATTACAAACCTAAACAATTGAAAATTTGATATCTTACTCAGATTTACCTGATCTGGCCGAATCAGACGTTGCTCCGACGAGGCCACTACCGGGGTTGAGGCAACAATCGAACGATTTTAGCAAGATCGTCTTAGCATGAGAAGAAGAATGGCGGCCCAAGATTCACGATCGAACGACTGCGGCGGCCTAAATCGATGATAGACCGAAAAGAGGTAATTCTAGGTTCATCGAACCTTCAAACGTAAATTCCCGACGAACGAGGAGTCGGTTGCGAGAGTGGTTTGAGGGGTTTTGGTTAGGGCATGACGAGGAACAATTCGGTGATGGCGGTGGCGGCCACGGTGCGGTGGTGAGGGAGATCGGATGTTGGCAGGGGAAAGAAGGAGAGAGGGAAACTTGGGGAAAATTTTTTGGTTATAAGAAATAGAGCCATGACTCAATGGTTACCTCCCTTAACTATGCAGCCAAGGTCATGGGTTCAAACCCCCTTGGCTGCAATTCCCTTCTTTTTTTAACTATTTAAGGGTGTTACAATTCCACCCCCTTAAAGAAAATTGCGTCCTCGAAATTTATTAGAGTCGAAGGAATACATAGACTGTTCTTCCTTTCATTCTTCATCTAAAACTTAACTATTGGAGCATGCTTGTTTCTCGAGACTTCCTCAGATGGTCACAATATCCTCGATCTCTTGAACTAACTCAGAACTCAGAGTCTTCCACTAAGTAATCTCAGGCCAACTAATCAGAATACAATATTCTTCTTCATATGAGACCCTGTAGAGCATCATGCATACACTTGCCTAGTAGCCGTAGCATAAACAGACTTTGTCAGGGGGAGGAAGCTTTCCCAACCATCACATATGTCACTTATACACTCTGAAGTATCCTCCAAAATCTGAATTGCTCTGTCAAACTAGCGATCAATCTGCAATAGAAAATTATACAAGAGTTCGAACAAGTACTCAAAATTTCTTGCAAGGCCTTTCGGAACAAGGAATGGACCCTAAATCTCAGTCATAAATATGATATAACAATACTCTGTATAGCCCGTCAATTCTCAGAATTAAATAATCTGGTCAACTTATTAGGACGTTCAACGGTTAACCAGATATAACCCTTTCTACAATGAGTCAAAGATAGATCAATAACAGAGTTAGCAATGGTTCACCTTTACTTTCATCCGGGATTCATCTCAAACCATAATAGAATAGATGAGTGACGATGTTCCTATTATGATCAAATCATTGTGGTACAAGCTTGGCACACACATCGATTTCTGATTATGAATTCCATAATCAAATCAGATCCAACCTTAAATCTTAATAGAATCCAACATACTTCATCACTTCATAGATTTGCTCGTTCATTCACATTCTGAACCAAATCATTTAAAATTTCCAAATATTAACCATTTTAGACTCTTACCAGATTCAGATCCATAACATGAACACCATGGGTATTCTTTGTCAGAACAAATCAGGCCATAAAAGACAGGAGGTTATGTATACTTATTTCAGGAACGATTCGATATCAGAGTTTTGGCGCAGAAGAGTGCGGTTATGATCTAGGGTCATGCACAGACCAGACACCCTATGACAAACGATCGACCGATCGACCCAGAATGACAAAACTCTAAGCTCTGATACCACTAAATACAAACCCCTAAACCCACTTATGCAGAACGCCTAATTTAAGAGGTCACATTTGGATCACCGAAGTGACCCACGACAAAAACAGAAGAACATACTTAAAAATGCGTTAAAAAGTGTAAAAATAAAATTTCTATTAAAATACCATTTATGAAATTATATAACATATAACAAAAATTTCAAAATAAACATATTACAGACTCCGACATAAAATCAGACACAACATACATGCCCACTGACTGTACTGGTACCGTACTTCGAAAGTAGCACCGATAGAACTCCAACGATTGGGGTCGAGCACTATACCAAGATAAATTTCTTATATCCTGCAATGGTAAAAACAACGTGAGATTCGAAAAGCTCAGTAATACAGAACTATCAACTGATGTTATAGACACAAGCAGGTAAATGGCTAAGCAATACTAATATGATGGTCCAAGCAACAACATATTTTATTTAAGATATTGATATTCGAAAAATCGATATACTTAAGTAATAAGATTGTTCTTTATCTGATCACCTGAGTACTAGACAAGATACCTATATTTCGACGAATCAGAAGAGGTCTAGATTATGAAAATCGAACTGCGAAAAGTTAGTGTGTTTCAATGATATCAGATTCGGAGCATAAAGAGTTTTAGACTTTGGTAAATTAATTCAGTAGGGTAGAATTATAGAAAGGAACAGATAGTTTTATTTTAATTACCAGACTACCCTCCAACGGTACACCGATATGAAATATTCTAAAATAGTATCCAGAAAGACTTACCCTAGGCCCATTGGGCGTAGGAGCTTACAGAAAGACTTACCCTAGGCCCATTGGGCGTAGGAGCTTACCTAAGGGGATGCCTTAGGTCCAGAATGACTTACCAGGGCTGAGCCTACATATCTACAATCATATCCGATAAGTACCCCCAGAGTAATTTTTTTACCTTGGACCGACAAAATAAGAAAAACATAATTAAAAAATATATTTTTAGAATATCAAAAATCATAGAGTAAATTTTTCAGATCAGACCCGGAGATATATTTTTAGACATATAGAATTTATGATTCAGATCAGAGAGATATAGTCTTAGTTTCAGACCAGAAAGAATATGTATGTGCAAGAAACACACTAAATGGTTTGATCGACTCTGAAGAATCCTTAATGATTACTGACAGAAAACTCCATTCTCCAATCCCCTTCTAAACTAATTTCGGGATTAAGGACCTTACTCGAAAGAGTTAAATAATCATCGACTACATCCAAGTATACCAGAATTTTATCTCAAGGCCAGTTACAAATTCTGATATATCTTGATTATTCAAGAAAACAATTATACTTGGAAAGTACCAGGCAAATTGCTCATAAGGCATTTTAGGTCCTATTGATTCCTAAGGGCAATTTATTAAATGCAGCCCAAAAGGGGAAACATTTAAAACTCGTAAAAATCTGTGGCTTTTAAACGGCTAATCAGACTTCCAAACCGATCACTTTCTCCATATGACAATATTGTTGCGGTTTTCAGTATCTAGACAAATATGCCTTACATATATTCATTCCTTAGTTCTGGTAGCCTTATATATTTAAACTGATCACCCTCGTAACCATTATTGATCTTTCATAGCGTAATTTAACATGTCTTTGCATTTTAATAAACCAAATACAAAGCAGTATCTGAGATAACCATCATATCCGGGTTATGCTTCTCGACCCTTACAAACAATATGATTATTAAGATTTTATTTTGGGTTAAGATTTCTCGAGGATATTCTCTTATGTCGATTTATGTCGGTAACTTAATCATTCCAGAGGTCCAGGATGTCTTAGCCATTTTAGAAGTTTTGCCGCTTGAATAAATTTCGATCATTTTGGTCATTTTAGTCATTCTGGTCCTTTCAAGCAATTTATCCATTTCAGAACCTGAGTGCGTATCTGCCATTCGATTAATTTATTGAACTCGGCGCTTAAAAATATTTTAATCATTTCAATCATCCAAAACAATTCAGTTTTTCTATCATTTAGTCCAACTCGTCAATTATGAAGTACTTCCAGAAACTTTATCTTCAAAGTTTTATCCAGAATTCCAGATAAATTCAAGTATTTTATTTTCTCACTCACTAGTATCATGATACCGAGATCTTTCCCAATAATTTTAAGGATTTCAGACAACGTAATTGTTTTATCACAAAATGTGCATATTCTAGATCGTTCCTTTAGTTTGGGGTATAAAAGTCATTCGAACATCTCAAGGGCAATTTCGTCATTTAGTATCCAATTATTCAAGACATCAGTTTCATTAACATAAAATCAAAATTTGTTATTTAATGATTGTTAATTAATCACTGAACTCAGAAGTCCTTTCGACTATCAAACTTTTTATTCGATTATCCAATCTTGTTTGAATTACCCTTCTTATATTTCGCCAATGATTTAACTTAACCAAGCTAACCGTAGCTTAATTAGAAAGGCGCATGAATTAACCAAATACCATTATGTTTCATAGAACATGCAAGAGTTAGTAAAGTATTACCTCGATTCGGTGTTACTTCAGTCGAACTTTAAAACTTCCTTCTATCACTCTCGAACCCGAATTCAAAGTCCGCTAAACTCGGATACATGGTCGTGAAATCCTTCAATCAAACATAGCCATTAATTAGTCCTTATTCTCAAGTCCATTGCTCTTGAAACTGAAAATCAATCACCTATACAGATTCGGGTTCAAGGTCAGATTCGGAGGCTTTCGGGTTTGAATTTCACAAAATCGACTTCAAAACAGACTCAGGACTTCAAAAAATATAATTTCACAAAATCGACTTCAAAACAAACTCAAGACTTCAAAAAATATAAATTATGAATTTTTAGAAATTTTAACTTTTTGGTCAAAGTCAACACTGACATCATTGGTCAATAGTCAATACTGACGTCAGCAGTCAACGCTAACATCAGCGATCAAAGGTTTGACTCGAGCGAGTTGACTCACTGAGTTGACTTAGTCGGGTTGGGTCAGACGGGTCGGGTCGAATCAAACAGGTCAGGTCAGGTCGAATTGATTCAAAAACGGTTCAAAATAGAACCGGTTGAAAGTAAAACTGGTTCAAGGTCGGTTCAGGCCCGATTCGATCGGGCTACCATTCTAGGCGGCCGAAAATTGCCTGGACGACACGTGTACACCACGGGCGGCCTTACACGGCCGGTAGAATGCCCAAAAAATGCATTTTTCTTACGGAATTTTCAAACACAACAACCTATTTGAGTCAATTACAAACCTAAACAATAAAAAAATTAGATATCTTACCTAGATTTACCTAATCTGACCGAATCAGGGTTGAGGCAACAATCGAACGATTGCAATAAGACCTTCTTAGCATGAGAAGAAGAATGGCGGCCCAAGATTCACGATCGGACGGCTGCGGTGGCCTAAATCGATGACGGACCAAAAAGAGGTAATTCTAGGTTCATCGAACCTACAAACGTAAATTCTCGACGAACAGGGAGTCAGTTGTGAGAGTGATTTGAGGGGTTTTGGTCGGGGAACAATCTGGTGATGGCGGTAGCGGCCACGGTGCTGTGGTGAAGGAGATCGGACGATGGCAGGGGAGAGAGAGAACCTTGGTGAAAATTTTTTGGTTATTTGTTTCGAATGAAAGATGAAAAGCCATTTACTCAGCTTAATCTTTTGCTTGATAACCGATTAGGATATAGTTTAAATTTTATTTTTGTAAACTCTTATCAGAAATAGAGCCTTGGCTCAATGGTTACCTCCCTTAACTATGCAGCCAAGGTCATGGGTTCAAACCCCCTTGGCTGCAATTCCCCCTTAGTATTCATGTTAGTATATACCAAGAGCTTCATCCTTTTACCTCAGCAACTAGACTTTGAAAGATACTATAACTTTAAATAAAATACAATTTGGTTTACAAAAACTAAACATAAGAAAGAAAAATATAAATATGAAAGAAAGAAAAAGTGATCTTGAATTTTTAACAAGGTTACAACCAAGCTTCCGAGATGATTTCCAAGGCAAAACTAAAGCCTATTTATAGAAATTTTGTGATGCTAGATGACAAAGGATAGTGGATTATTTGATGATGGCTTTGCATTATTTGATAATGACTTTGAATACAAGTTGTTATCATAGTGTCCCATTTGTATGATTCCGGTTTTCATCATTTTATGGGCATTTCCAAATTTGTTTTTACTTCCCAATCACTTTGAAAATGTAGTAGACTCAATAAGCTTTACAACGATATCTCACGGGCCAATTTTCGAGTTATGAAGGTCAAGTTATAGTCAAAACCGTGTAACATATTGAGTGCAGAATTTTAGTACGAGTTTATTGAGTCTATTTTCTCAATTTCAGCCTAATTCCTTTCACCTTGGATCATCTTTGGATTCAACTTCATTTGTGTCATAATTGCAATCACCAAATTCAACATATCTAAGCCAGCAATTAACACAAAAATATAATTTATTAAAAATAACTAAAAACATAGCAAAAGTACTAAAACTGCGACATATTTAAAATACAGACCACAAAATATGAAATAACTAAAAACCTACAAATTTCAATAAAACACTTAATAAACAATGCAAATGTTCGTACTATAGATACTAAAATGAGACTATATTAAGGACTCATTAGTATTCAATTCCAATTTCAAAGGAAAAAGAAACAAAGAAATAACCACACAAGTCCATAACATTATTGGCTTATTTTGGACCTATAAAAATTAAAACGAAAAATACCTGATGATCTTTATTCCAAAGTAGTTCCATGCGGCTCGAATGTAATTTCAACACAATAAGATTCTTTGAATTAAAATTTGATGATAAAGATTTGAAGGGGTAATACTGCCAACAAAGATACCTTAACTCATCAGGAAGAGATACACTATCGACAACTTCTTTTACATGCAGCTTATAGAAGTGTATATATTTAAGATTAAACATGTTGTCAAAAGTAGAAGGATGCAAATGTAGGCTATCAATTTGAGCTATGTTTAACTTCATTCCTTCAATTAAGCCCATCCCCTGATAACAAAATATTTATCGAAATTTATAGGCTATCCATTAAACCACTCATTAAAAAGTAATTATATTAGTAAATGCTTAGACAAATGGATCATTCCTTCAATTATATGTATGATAAATGTTTGATACATTTTAACGGGTGACAACATATAATTAACCGATTTTATATGACAATTTCTCAAATGTAAATTTTAATTAAAACTATACAAATATGTAAAAAGGAGTATAAGTACAAGTAACACTTTATTATATTTGAGCACCTGATATATGTCTTTGGGGCTCCATAATCTACTGCGCTTTCTTGAATCTTTAGATTCTTGACGAACGATGTCCTTGCCCATCTCTTCAAGCATATCATGCATAAAAATTTGTTCGAATGGTGTGATATCAAGTAGCACTTATCGAGCAAATTGTTTATTCCACACATTGCTCCTTCGTACAAGCAACTTAGAATTTCTTCTATATCGAATTCCCCTTTAAAGAAACATGTTATGTCAAGAAATATATCTCTGGTTTACCCAACCCATCAAAACTACTCTTCAAAATCTGTAATATTTCTGGTTGGCCATATTTCTTTAGCTTGCGCAACTCGCTTTCCCAATCTTCTTTAGACTTTTTATATAGCTGAGAACTCATAACTTTAAGAGTGAGAGGATTGCCTCTAACATATTCCACAAACTTGTTTGATAGTTCTCGAAAATCAGAATTGAGATTCAACTGTTTAAATGCAAATGTAGAAGAAAATTGAAGAGAGTCGTCCATTTTTAACTTGTTTACCTTATATATTTCCTCAGCTCCTCCATTGTAAAGTACTCGCCAATATCTGGATGTTAGAATGATTTTACTTCCACCACCAAAATGTTCAACACCTATAAAATGTATTTGGTCTGAGTGACTAAAATCATCGAAGACAACAAACACCTTTTTACAGTTCAACCTCTCTAGGTAAAGGGGTCCTATTCAAGGGGTGTATATACGAATATCCTTTTCGTTTAATAGTTTGGAAAGAAGTTCACTTCGTAAAGATTCCATCCCTTGTTGTTCTATTTTCTCTCTAATATTTTGAAGAAAGTAACGATCTTCATACTTTGAAGAGTTCATGAAATACGGCATCAGCAATGGTAGTTTTGCCTATACCTTCCGATCCCCATAGTCCTATTACACGACTCTCTTTCTTGCTCAATTAGGCCCAAAATCAAGTTCATTTGATCATCTACTCCAACCAGTTCGTCACAGTCGCTTGGTCTAGGCATGTTATTCCTCAATTTTTTGGCAACATGGTATACTCGGTTTCAGGTCTAGCAAGTAATGAAAAGTATATATATATATAATCTAAAGCAAAAGATAAGTCAAATATAATAAGATGAGAAATATATAGATATAGTTACCTGCCAAATTTGCCTCCATCTATATGCCATCCTTTTAACTTACCAACTTCAGCAAAGGCCTTGTTCCATTGCTCTACATGTTTTAACCCTTCCGATTCATGCTTTTCAAAGGATGTTTTGAAAGTCCCACCAAGATGTCGCACACGGGAAGGATCAACATGGAAAAAGACGGGAAGAACAATATGTTTTTTTAGTGTGCTTGCAGTGCATGATGTCAGATAGTTCAGCCAAGCATGATTCAAAAGAAGCATAGTCTTGAGATAAAACGACGATTGAGATGTTGGAGGCTGCAATTGCATTTGAAAGTGCTCGGGAAAGTTGCTCCTCTCTTTCCAATTCCATTACATCGAAGAAGACAAATATTCTCGTCTTCCAAAGCTTTGAGTAGATGAACGGTGACGTTGTGGCGCGTGTCTTCACCTCTGAAGCTCAAGAAAACTTGATGCTTCATTGGAATACGAGAAGAGGAAGAAGAAAAAGTGAGTGAAAGTTGCTGAACAAAACTGTCTTTTACTCACGCGAGTGACTGAGGAAAGCGCGTTGTTGGTGAAGGGTAGTCCATGTGCGTGTGGAGCCGTGAATTTATTTCATCTATGTCACAAAATATTAAATCTCTACCGTAGTATATATGTACGCTAGGATAAATTATTAAATAGATTCGACTCATTATATTATACGTAGTTTTAACTAATAAAGTTTATTTATTTTATTTTAACTTTCAAATAATTATTCACTTTATATTGACATGTAGGAAAGAATTGAAAATTTACTTTGAAAAAATGAGATGAATAAATCTTATTGGCTGAGACCACGGATGACGTATTGAGTCGGGTCTATCTAATAATTTATCGTATAATATGTAAAAGAAATTGAACTTTGATAATGACTTTAATATTGATGATAATAAAAATAAATATAATAATTGATGTTTAATTTTAATAAAAATATAGAATATAATATTTAATTTTGAAAACTATCAAGTGTATATATAATGAAAAATTCTAAAATAAACGTCATATACTAATATGTACCACTAATAATGTGCATAGATATTTATCATTAACCATTTCAATAAGATTTGCTACCTTTTCAATGCTTTTTAATTCAAAAATAATAAATTTTATTATGATAATAATTACTACATCTACTTTTATTTAAATTCTATTAAAATAGTTATTAAATTAATTAAAATGTCTAATTTTTATCTAATATTTAACCTAACCTAGTTTTATTTTCTTCGACTAACAAAACCCTATTCCTTGTATCCAAGACTGCCTCGGATCTTCCTGCACATAATAGCAATCATATCAAGTGATGCTAGGTTAAGTTAAATATTAGATATTAGATAAAAATTAGACCTTTTTATAAGATTAATATTAGATAAAAAAAAATTGCCAGGATTTTGTTAGTTGGAGAAGATGAAACTAGGTTAGGTTAAATATTAGATAAAAATTGACCTTTTAATTAATTTAATATTTTTTCTAATAGAATTTAAATAAAAAATAGATATAGTAAATAAAACTTTAAGTAGATGAGCGATGTAGGTATGGCAAGAAAACTTGATACTTCAATTGACGAGAAGAGGATGATGATGAAGAAGAAGACGCCATGAAACAGAGTATAGATTGGGTTAATGAAGCAAAGGGACAGTGACAAATACTGCAAGGGAGCTTTGCGAAATGAGGGACTTGAAATTTGAAAATAACATATCCATCATCCATCGTTATGGATATTTTTCGAATTTCCGTTGCGAAAATCAAAGTTCAATACATGGAAATTTCCAGGAATGCTCAAACAACTTGAGAGGCAGATACAAAGAAATTTCAGCCTCAAAGAATTACCTTTTTAATAAGCAACGGGGGATTGGAGATGAGAAAACATAATAAGCAACCATCACAAACTGTTTTTTTTTCTAGACAGAAATTCAACCCTCAACTCTCCCTTTTTAATGTACAACTATCATCAGCAAATAAATTCATATTCAGCTACACAAACTGATGTATGTGCATCTTTCGGTACTCGGAGAGGGTCGCCAGTACCTTCACGGATTCTGTCACGTCAGCTATGGTCTGAAATAGCCTACAGTCCTTACCGACATTAGGTGGCTCGGACATGCTTGTACCGGAAGCGTTTCTTGAGCACATCGGGTTCCATTTGGCTTGTTCCAATCTGAACTCCTGTATTTAAGGCAGAAACTATTATACCATTCAAAAAATGAAGAATGAGATGACAAATCATGTAATAAAAGTTTAGGATTTTAACTTGAAATTAGGAGGAGACAAGTTCATGAAGAGGACAAAAGTGAACTTGGATCAAAATTATCCAATCCACTTAGCCCGTGTCTTCAAAACTCCCCGATACACTATAGGCCGCTCGATTCCATCATACTTGACTGGATCTGCATCGAACGGTCCTCGTCTTTCCAAACACATGTCACAATCGAAATATACTAATTAACCTCATGGATAAAATTCCATGCATTATTTTATGCGTGCTAATTATACCTAACAGCCTTAAACTTGTTGAGGACCAATTTAAAATCTGGGTCATAGTTTGAGGACTTTCGGTGAATTAACCCATTTTATGCAAACAAGTTCATAGCAGTCTATATACTTACAAGACTTTCCTTTATCCAATGTCCATCAACCAAAAATGTGTTGAAATTCAAGTAATCAACACCTTTCCAACCATCGCCATCGTTCTCGGTTGATTCAAACATGATTATGCGATCTTTTATGTTGTGTCTCCATGGATTGTCTGAACTTGATTCAACCAGAAATGGTGCCCAACAGAACTCAACTGCTGTATTATACTCCTCTTCTAGGCTCTAGCATTCAAAAAATACTGTCACATACACTGCACAAGGCACATTGTTAATGTATGTGTATTATCCAGACTTTTGCAGCACACATTCGATATCGAACAACCTGTTTAAGTCAAAGAGTAAACATTGTATGATTTTCACAGCACGACACTATCATAAGAAAGAAGGCACACGTCAGCATATATATATTTATAAACTTTATTATCTTGGCGCTTTCGTCAGACACATTCTTATATTCGATACGTAATCTCAAGTTCAGACAACATAGTTTAGAAATACTTGCCTCAAAAACGTAAAATCAGAAACTTCATGTTCAAAGGAACTCCTTTTAGAAATCTGGAATTTTTGTTCTAAAAAATCAAAGTTCAACATCTGGTAATCTTAAATATGAAAAAAGGAAAATAAATTTGATTCTGGTTTAGAAATTTGTTACAAATATAACAATCCAAGACGATAAAAGGAAAATTTAAAATGTTATTAAATAATCGAAAAACAACATTAAAAAAATAAACTTACGTAGAAAGGTCAAGCATTTCAAGAGATGTCAAATGATGGAGGCAAGAAAGTTCAACCAAGCTTACGCAGTACTTGCAATCTAGTGTTTGAAGGTTGATGGATCCTGATAGATCAGGAATCTTCCTTAAATTCGTACAACCAAAAAGGTCGAGCCTTTCAAGAGATGCTAAATGATCGAGGCATGAAAGTTCAACCAAGTTTACGAAGTACTTGCAATCTAGTGTTTAAAGGTTGATGGCTCCTGATAGATCAAGGGTCTTCCTTAAGTTCTTGCAACAAGAAAAGTCAAGACTTTCGAGAGATGCCAATTGATCGAGGCATGAAAGTTCAACCAAGCATTTATATTTCCGGCAGTCAAATCATGTAAGGTTGATGGCTCCTGATAGATCAGGAATCTTCCTTAAATTCTTGCAATGAGAAAAGTCAAGCATTTCCAGATATGCCAATTGATCGAGTAAAAATAAATTTATTGGGTATATGTATTAAACTTTTTCCTTAAATTCTTGCAATGAGAAAAGTCAAGCATTTATATTCTCGTTTTTTTTTTCTGATTTTTTATAATTTTATTCAAAATTTTGATATTTTTTTTAACATTTTTTGTCAAAAATTTATTGGGTATATGTATTAGACAAATTTCAAGTAAAAATGTCAAACTAACTGAAAAATAGCGAAAAGACCAAATTAAAAATTTTCTAAATAAGATGGTTAATGTACTAAATAAATCCCCAAACAATAGTTTAGTGCGTCTTTTCAGCTTTCACACATTAACAAATAAATTATTGTTTAAAAAACCTTTAAATAAATTGTTTTATTTTACTTTTTCTATTATTCTCGTCATCATCCTTTTCTTTTTCATATCAATTATTAAGTTCAAACACCTAAATTCTAAAATTAGTGTAATTGTCGCAGCCGATAGTCAAGCCGGACTTTATCACCGTCGTTGTTAGAGTTCTAGCCCATTTTCTCTAACTACCCATCGCCGGTAACCGGCAGGAGGCGTGACAATCGAACGATTGAAGCCTTTCACGTTCATCATTCGTCGTCCGATTGACGATTCTCCCGCTGATTACCGATAATAGGTGGTTGGGGAAAATGGGCGGAGGACTCCGACGACAGCGATGGTGAGGTCCGGCGAGACTATCGACAGCGACAATGATGTTAATTTTGGGGTTTGGAGTTTTTGAGATTTGGGACTGTTTTGTAGCTTTTTAAAATCTTGAGATATTTTTAATTTATTCAGTTTTAGTTTGCTTTTTAAAATAAAAATAAAGCCATGTGTCAAGCAAACTTAAAACCCTAAAATAATAAAGTTTGGGCACCTATTTTATAGTTAAGCCTTATTAAAAAAAGAAAACTTTAAGAAAACACTACGTAATGACATCTAAAAAGAATAACATATTTAATAATACACAATGCTTTTACATTATATGAATTCATATTATTCAAATTCATATTAGTCAACAATCTCTAGAGCAAGTGGTTAAAGCTCTCAGTTGATATTAGGGTTGTAAATGAGACGAGACAGATCGCGAGCTACTCAAGCCTGACTCGGCCAAAGCTCGGTAAAAGGTTGACTCGATTGGACTCGAATCGAGTTCTTAACGAGCCGAGCTACTTGATACCCAACTCGAAAAGCTCGCGAGCTACTCAAAAATATAATATAATATTATTTTTTATAATTTAAAATCTAAATTTCTAAACTTAAAACCCTAAAATATAAACCCTAACCATAAGTCTTAAACCCTAAAATCTAAATCCTAAATTCTAAACCCAACAACCTAAACCTCTAAACCCTAAACTAACACCCTAAACCTTAAATTTAACAAGCTTGAGTTTACACAACTTGTGTATCAAATTTTTTTTCTTGATAGGGCTTTAAATGAGACATGACAAATGTCGTGCTACTCGAATCCGACACTGCCAAAGATCATTCAACACTTAACTCGATTGTGCTCGAATAAAGCTCGAACTCGACTCCAGTTCTTAACGAGCAGAGTCGAGCTCAGATTTCTTAGGCTCGTTAAAAATTACTCGAACTCGACTCGTTTACACCGCTAGTTGACACTTTCTCCCATCCCTAGAGTTTAAAATGCATTATGAGTAAATTTTCCCTTCCCCTCCCTAGGTAGAAATTGTTCAAAAAAAAGAAATAAAATAAAAATTGAGCAAACACATTTGGTCTGTTGGCCAAGCTGCTCATATTTGTTCCCTCATATTCTCTTAAGTTATAGGTTCTAGATTCACTAAGATTAGATTTAGGATTTGTCAAAAATAAAGAAAATAAAATAAAAATCCTAATATTTTTTTAAAAAATAAAAGTAGGGTAAAGTTCACAAATGGTAACTAAAGTTTAGTAAATTATTCAATTCGGCAACCAAACTTTCAATTGCTTCAATGTTACCATTAAACTTTTAGTTTTGTTTCAATGTTACCACTGACCCGTTAACATCAGTTAAAATATTTTGTATAATAACACATTTAGTCCTCCACGTTTACACATTCAAACAATTTAGTCCTAATTCAAAAAATAATAAATTTAACTCTCATTATTTACACATTATTTCAATTTGACCCTATTTTTAATTAAAAATAATTTAACCATAAACCCTAAACTATAAACTCAAACCCTAAACTATAAACAAATACACCCCTAATCTCTTAAACCCTAAACCATAACACAAAAACAACAAACCCTAAGCCTTTTGTTATAAATTATATTCCCACTGTTTCATTCTGGAATAAGTGGGCACTTTGATATTGCAGCAATAGAAAGAAAAATGATAGTATATGAAATGTGCCTGAGATCTTGAAGTTTCAACATAATCCTCATACCCCCACTCCACTTTTTATATTGGATTAACATCCTATAAAATTTACCATTGCAGTGATGTACAACGATGTGATCTTGTCTGAAATCAAAGCATTACTTGTCTAACATCTGCGAATCGTGGCATGGAATCAGTGGATTTTCTTCCTTTTTTTTGTTTAATAAATGTGATGGGGTTATCTTATCTGTACTTGGTCTGCATTTTTACTTGTTTGTTTAATGAGGCTGATGTGATTGCTTAACAGTCAGTAAACACAGTTTTGAAACATTTTCTAGTTTCCAATATTTTTTTATTTCCATTTGGTAGGAGGATTTAGAGTTTGCGGGTTTTGAGATTAAGTTTAGGGTTAAATATTTTTAATAAAAAATAAGGTTAAATTGAAATAATGTTTAAATAGCGAGGGTTAAATTTATTATTCTTTTCGAATTATGACTAAATTGTTTGAATGTACAAACATGAGACTAAATGTGTTATTATACAAAAATATTTTAACTGTTATTAACGTCTATTAACAGGTGAGTGATAACATTGAAGCAAAACTAAAAGTTTGATTGTAACGTTAGAGCAATTGAAAATTTAGTTACCAAATTAAATAATTTACCAAAGTTTAGTTACCATGAGTGAACTTTACTCATAAAAATATGTATGAATTTAATGATTCAATTTCCGTACTTGTATGATTAATGGGTCTATAAAGCTACGTTGATGGAGGCCCAAAGTAGGAAAGGTTCATATATAGAATCACTCTTAGGCTGAGTCTAAAAGCATTTTTTTAAGTGCTTTCAAAATAAATTAAGTATTTTTTATTGTTTTAAAAGTGATTTTTCACTCAAATTAAAAAATTATACTTTATAATTTTTGTAGTGAATAAGTTAGTTTAAAAAGTAAAATTACATTTTTATCATCTATTATTTAATTATAATTGATTGTTAAATTAAATTTATACATAATTATAAAATAATATATATGTTATAGTATTTATATTGAGAATATTTTTTTTATTATAGTTTATATTTTCAAATTAAATTTTTTATTATAATTTAAGTTGATTTATTTCATATATCATAATATTAACGAATTTGAATATCACCTAAGTTCACTTATTTTACTTTATAATACTATGTCTAAAATATACATTTTGTCTTCTCAAAATCACTTTTTGACATCAATAACAAACATTAACCCAATTTTTCAAAGCTATTTTCTATCATACTTTTAAAATCATTTTTTTAACGCACTTTCTAAAAGTAATGCCAAACTAAGCCTTAGATTCTACTCTTGGCCCCTTTCTGCTTCCCATATGTTTCTGATTTTAGTTTCGAACCCTATATTTTATTTAAGTTTATGATTCAGTCTCTATAATTTGATTTAACATAATTACACCATCTACTTAAATAATTGTTCCGATTAAAATAATGACATTAAATTTTTTCTTAAAAAACGTATCCTAACCTATAATGCTTACATAAGCTTCTTTTGTGTTCAAAAAACTGTTTGTAAGAAAAAATTATATTAATAATTTAATTGAAATAGTTGACGGTATCCATTACTTTTGGACTAACCAATAACTTTATAAAATTTTAAATATTATAAATACATAAAATCTTAATGAAAATTTCGTTACCATATCTGAAATATGTGGACACATTCTGATTTCAGCAACAAAGAAAAAGCTGATGTTGATCTTAGCTTATTTTTTTAGTATTATATAAATGATATATAAATAAAATAAATATAAATTATTATGAGAGAAGCCGAAATGACCACGTCACCATTTTGTTTCCATTATCCACGAACTTTAAAATTGTGATTAGTTCGCGGGTCAAATTCATCCATCCGATTCAAAACTAACCTTATCAAAACACAGCTCAGCCACTTGCCACTTGCGTTGTGTCACTCTCTGTCTAATTAGTACGAAAATAAATTAAAATGGACTAATTTATCATTTTTATAAAATATAGTGATGGAATTCGTAATTAGACTTATAAGTCCCTTTTATATTTTATTAGTCTAAATTACTTATAATCTTTAATTTTTTTAAATCTGACTTTATCATATGTTTGGTGTTTCAGTACGTTTTATACTTATGACATTAAAAATGTCGTACATTTCTATCAATCGTATTAAAACTCAATCAACAATAAAAAAAAAATAAAAAAAATAAAACTTCACTATGAACAGAAAAAATTAATAGCATGACAATTTTGATTAAAGGACGGTTACGCCTAAGCCAACAAGCTTATCCAATAAACCCAAACATAAATTATTATCAGAAATCAACATTATCAAAGTAATTATCGTATTACCAACAAGTGTTGGGTGCTTTAGTAAGGCATATTGTACTCTAAAGGTGAGGATGTGAGTACGAACCTTGGAGACGATATTGTTGGAAGGGCTCGCATCCCGAACATAGACCGTAAGATGGACATGCATATTACAAAAAAGTAATTATCGTATTATAAATAATTGATTTAATTAAAAATAGATATATAAAATAAAGGTGGCCGGTAGTAGAATATTTTGCAACGTTGGTCAGATTTGTGTGAGCGGTGGATGAAAAAAAATGTAAAATAAATTAAATAATTAAAAAGAGAAAATGTAAAAAAAAATAAGGGGAGAAAAGTGAGATGGAAGGGATTCACAGCGGTCTATATTTACGACAACGACATTCGTTTGGAAATGACTTAATAGCTAAATAGGTAAGCTGTAATACCCAAAAATACCTTCAATTCGAAAAACTTTATTTTAAAAATCTTAAATTTAAAGCCCTAAAAATTGGGTATTTAAAAATGAAGCTCTAATTAAAAAATTGGGAATTAATTAAATTTTAAACAAATTTAGTGACTTTTTATAAAGAATTAATATTAGGTACTTATTTTGTAAACTCTATAAAAGTACAAGGACTTACCTTATAATTTATCCAAAATATTGGTTATATAAGCCACGATTAGCCCTTTCAATTTTGTTTCTTTGCCGCAGCCGGTCTTCCCCTCTATTTGTATTCGAAACACATATTCTATTTCTTTTCTATTATTTATTTATTTAATTCAATCAAACCCCGCTGAGTCTCTAGCACCGCTCAATTTAACTATGTTTTCGGTTGATTTGAAGATCAACTATTCAAATAAGATAAGTATTCTTGTATCATTAAATTTCGTTAGATGAGTATTTAGGAATAATTCTTTAATCATGGTGATAACAGTAATAATGTTATCGTAGGACTATTCTCATAGGTACCAATACAGCTGGACCCCGTACTTTTGATTATGAGAGACTCGTCATTTCGTAGGTTGAGTTTGCTTCGGCCAAGGTGCGTTTTCTTACGGTGCTATAAATAAATAATTTTTATATGGTTTTGTACCTTGCTTGATTATGATCTGCATTATGACTTGTATGGTTGACATCATATGCATACGATTTTAGAATGTGTTTTTAATTATGATTTATGAAATATTTGATTTACGAAATATCGAAATTTACGGAAACCATGATTTATGGATTATGATTTACGGATTATGGATTTATGAAGTATGGTTATGGAATATCGGATTTATGAAATTGTGTTTATGAAATTTGAGTTTTAAACATCATACATATATGAGCATGTGTTGGGATTTTTACGAAGGAAGTTTAGTGGTTTTACGCTTCGAGCTGAATTTCACTTCGGATCACTGGTTCCACCCTTCGGGCTGAGTTCCACTTCGGATGGCGGACGTAGCGAGGAGTTTATGGGAACCTTCCTCATCTTTGGCGGACGTAGTTGGGGTGCATTGCATTACACTTGTGATATTGTACTATTGTTTTATGTTTTAAATAAACTTGAGAAAATATTACTTTGTCTTACGACTATGGTTTTCTTTGCACTTTAGAGACACACTAAGCTTTTTAGCTTACTCACCCTTAGCTCTTCTTTCAGATACGCAGAACCTAGGCGTTACGGTACTTGGATGATCTCACATTTTATTCGGTTATTTTAATATTCAGTTGTAATCACTCATTTTTGACCGGATTTTAGTATTATTATTATTATTTTAATGGTAGTATTATTAATATAAAATTAATAAAAAAGGTAAAAAAAATAAATAATAATAAATATATTATTAATTAAAAAAAGGAAGAAATTGCGTGAAGCAGGGTGTTCCGCGTCACCCCATTTTACCCACCCATTGCCTATAAATACAAGGCATAGGGCAGCCAAGAATTCACGCCCAAAAATTGGCCAAATTGCCATGAAATTGGCTCTCCAATTGGGGGCTAGGCTGGCCGCAAGGCTGGCCGAGGTTGGGGGCAGTGCCCTCGGCCCCAGTTGGTTTGATCCAACATTCGATCGGGGTCTTATTTTAGGTCTGATCTAGTTAATAATTTTGGAGAGGTCGTGGTAGATCCCAGTGGGGTTCAGTTGGGGTTCGTTATCCGAGCTCTTAGTTAGGTATATTTTCTTCTCTTTTTATTTGTATTGTAATTTTATGATTTAATGAAGTATTAGTTAATTTAAAATCGTGTTCCTTTTTACTTTGTATGTTTATTTATGCTTTAGATTAGTATTTATTATATTTTAAATTTATGTTTTATATTAATATTTTATTCATGTTAAATTTGTTTTTTATTTATGTGTTAGATTAATATTTATGAATGTTAGTATTTTATCTATGTTAGATTTGTTTTCATTTATGAGTTAGATTAGTATTTATGTATGTATGTTTTAGATTAGTATTTATTTATGTTTTAAATTCATGTTTTAGATTAATATTTTATTTATGTTAGATTTGTTTTTATTTATGTGTTAGATTAATATTTATGAATGTTAGTATTTTATCTATGTTAGATTTATTTTTATTTATGAGTTAGATTAGTATTTATGTATGTATGTTTTAGATTAATATTTATTCATGTTTTAAATTTATGTTTTAGATTAATATTTTATTTATGTTAGATTTGTTTTTATTTGTGTTAGATTAATATTTATTTGTGTTTTAGATCAATGTTTTATTTATGTTAGATTCGTTTTATTTGTTAGATTAATATTTATGTATGTATGTTTCGGATTAGTATTTTATTTATGTTAGATTAGTATTTTATTATATTAGTATTTATTTATATTTTTATCGCTTTGTATTTATTTTGCTTTCTAAGGTTGCATAATGGAATATAAATTATCAATGCGGTGCCCTTTTATCCAAGCGTAAACGGTGCCAGTATCAGGCGTAGTGATGGTGGTTAGGCGTTTACCCTCGGATAACGGGACTTTTAAAATTTACTCGCAATTATAACCAAATTTTAAATTAATCGTCACTTTAATCCGAAAAATCTAATATTAATAAAGCGGTAATTATTAAAGTATCAATTTTGGGCGGTGTGGGGGTGCTAATCCTTCTCCATCCGTAACCGACTCCCGAACCTAACAGTTTTCAAAATCTCTGGTTTTTATGGTGTCCGGCCTACCTAAGTGGCTGGTGGCGACTCCAATTTTTAAATAAAATGCAGTTTTTTAAAACCCCCACGGAATAAACATTTTATATTCAAAAAACCACAAACACTTCGAAAACTCGTTTTTTAGCGAAAAGGACATCGCTACAGATGGCGACTCCGCTGGGGACAATTTTTTGTTTTTCGAAAACAAGAAGAGAGTCAAGCTTTTTAAAATAATTACTGCTTTATTAATATTAGAAATTCCGGGTTAAAGTGACTATTAAATTAACATTCAGTTATAATTGCGTGTTTATTTTAACGCATTTAAAATATGGCATATAAACCCGTTTTTTTAAGTGAGGGGAAAACGCTAATGCTTTCGTGGAGATATCGTTCTCCCGTATGGGCCTAGCAAGTACCTTCGGGGCTCGAGTACCTTATGCTTTCGTAAGGATATCGTTCCTTCGTACGGGCATAAGCGAATGGGTCTTCCTGAATTGAACTCGGTTGAAAGGAGCCTATAATGGGTGATGATCGGGGGCCTTGCTACTCTTAGTAGAGGACAGCAAGGACAATTCGGGTACCTCCTAGCATCAACACTGCATGTAGAGAACATATAGAAACCCACCCTTTAGAGCCATGCGGATAACCTTAGGTGTTTTAGACGGGATAAATAGGGTTTTTGTTTGTTTACCTTATTTAATTTGTCATTTTATTTATGTATTTATTATTTTTATCCGGTACTAACTCACTTTTGTGTTTTATTTTTATTTTTATTTTTCACATACTTTTGTTACATTATCATTGCATCCACATTACATAGAGGCGTTGATTCAAGTGGTTTGCCCGGTTAGAAAATCTTCCATCATGGAAAAAATGTGTCTTAGGAATGATGGCATCGGTCCAGTCGCACGACATCAGTCAGAGATTAATCAACAGATCCAAAGTAACAATTTGCCGAGCAAGCGTGTAGTGCCAAAGTATACACACGAGACCCTCATGGTGGACATACGACGAGGTTCAAGGCGTGTGAATGACTTAGCTACCGAAGTCGCGGCTCTCCGACCTTTCGTAACCCCGGACATGGAAGAAGCACCAAGGTTTATCAAGTTGCTCAGAGCTATCGAAGAGCTAGGGCTTATGTGTAGAACTTTGTTTTGTAATAGGGACTATTTTTGTAATAGGGACTCCTTTTGTAATATGGACCATTTTGTAATCTGGACCCTTTAATTCCCATGAAAGTCGTTCGAAATGGTGATTACCAGCGGAATCAACGTCTTTATTTGCATTCATGTTGCATATCATGACATGGTGTTGATTCAAGAATAGTTCATTAAAAGGCTTTCAAAATAGAAAAAGTCTGCTTTGCCGGAAACGATAATATTACAGTATCAAGTTAGGCCGAGAAAAGACCAATCAAGAAAGAAGACGGTACGATAGTAAGGCACGTGCGACGCAGAAGATTCAGTCAGGGCCGCAGAACCCCAATTTTAAATCTTCACATTTGACCATTTTGTAAAAATCTCAAAGATTTTAATTTAACTCATTTTAAAAAAATTTTGAAAATATTATTATTTTTCTTTGAATATTTTCCCTCATAAAACTTTCAGAATAATAATAGTAAAAAAAGAAACCTAAAAGTTTCATTTTTTAAGTAAGCTAAAACTTTTTGATAATAAAAAAAGGGGAAATTTTTAAACCAAATGATCTTTGAGAATTTTAATTTAAACCATAAAAATTTTAAAGTACTCCCCTAGGACCGATAGAATCCATCACTGTTTAGACGTATTATTCGTTTGCACCCAGCTCTACAGAAGAAAAGATCTTGTCTGCATTATGCCTGCACTTGTTGATGTCCTTTTCAGAAGCCACAAAAATAAAGATCATGACGTCACGAGTTCATGTAATAGAATAAGAGGAGAAGACGAAGTCATCCATCATCTTGAAGACAACATCGAGACGTGGAGCACAAGTTTTGCTTTCCGAAGTCAAGGTCTCCAGAATAAATCCAACTGTTACCTGTAATTCATTATTAAGTTCTGGCGAATAGACATTTTCTCTATTGAAAGTTTTTTAAAGACTGTTCGAGAATCAACATCGCATTTGCATGCATTCTCGCATTTATAGGGTATTGATTCCCTAAGTGGTTCCTCAAATCTCAGAAATCGTTCATAATTGGCAAAAGGGTCGTCTGGTCAGATATTAGAGGGCATGGATCCAGGGTTTTGTCCCAGAGTAAGATCGGAGACAATAGAAGAGGAACCATCTGAAGACATCAGGTCAAACACGGTAAGGAGACACGGTACTGGTAATGAGCAAAGTAAAGTGCAAGAGTTGAAAGAAGCAGAGGGAAGAAGTGATGAATCAGATGAACACCCTGACGAAAGGTAAGCGATCTATCGAATCGAAAGAAGAACCCATTAAGGATCAGAATAGAAAGTGGGATATTCAGAATTCTACCTCTAAGCCAGCTAAATACGACAAAATAAACCCTTTTGTGATCTGCATCAGTAAACAGGCGGAAGGTATGTCTGAGTTGGGCTTTCAAAAAAGGTAGAGCTCGGTCCAGAAGAAACCTGAGAAACAAGTAATAAAAAGTACATCTCGATCCCTGTGAGGTACACCGAACTACTACTAATGTTTATCGTGAAGAGTCTTATTACCTCGGTAAAGTCTCTAGTGAAGAGACAGTCTTATCCGAAAGATTACGACACCGTTTAAGAAGTTTGGGTCACAGTATTGAGGATTGTGGGGCCCTGAGGAACAAGTTCAAAATCTTATCACGATGAGAATTTTGGGTTTCAAAGACAGAGTTCCCCAATTCTATAGTAAGCTAACAATCACCCGAGGGGCAAAGTCGAGGAAGAACCGATATCCAGGACAAAGTTCAAGTAATGCCGAAGTGGGTCACTCAAGCGAGTTAAATTTGAAGATCGGAGATAGGGGCACCCCAGGGGAGGGATATTCTTTCGAGTTCAACCAGCTCAAATAATAGAGAGATAACTTGGATAAAATTGAATCTGCAGAATGATCACCATAAGCTTTATTGAGCGTTTAAGAATATCAGATTAGGTCACCTTTAAAGAATAAACAGTGTTGTCCAGTTGAAGGACGACTCAGAATATTGGAAGAAGAGAAACTAGTCAAGCAAGAATCAAGTCAGGCTGTTATCAGGTAAGTTTGGGGAAATTGGGAATAGATATGGCAGTCTCCAGAGATGAGCTACAAAATAACTTAGCCATTAACAAGAGTGTTGGAAACAAGTTTACGACAGAGCAATGACAATCCAACACTCTTCAGTAGGAAAAGACAAATTCCAAGCTGCGAAAGACTAAGCATAGGATAGATAAAGACCCGAAGATCGATATTACCCGAGTAGGTAAGGCGGCTCAACAAGGTAGCAGGCTTAATCAGAATATGGACCAAGTGTTGGACCCCGAAGGCAAGCTGACCGGACTATTGGATGAAGTTAAGAAAGTAGGCACTGAAGCTTATCAGTAACTCTAAATATCTAATATCTGATATAATGAAACCTTTTGGCCTCAATGAACGTCGTTCTATGGGGATCACTTTTGGAATCAATTCCTTACTACATTCATGTTTATATTTTAGGATGACATTGCATTACATTGTACATTCATGTCATATTTTACATATAATTATCATTACCTTGCATAAAATTTCTGGAGGTAATCCAAAGAGCAATTAGAATTTTATCGCGAATAAAAGAATTGAACATACTCAAAAATCAATATTCGAGTAGTTAGAAGATGGACTTGAGAGAAAAAGAGAGAAAAAAGAAGTTTGATGCCTTTAATGCAAGAAAGCTCTGTTTGAACCCTGGTTTGGTCGTTCCTCCAGATTTCAAAGATTCTCAGATTTGCACATGATGACGGAATAAGATGCCCCAAGATTCACGTGACCATATTCTGCAAAAAAATGGAGGTCTGCATTGAAAAATTACCGATCCACTACTTTCCTGACAGTCTAGCAAGACCTACCGTGATATGATATGCTTTGGACCTAGCACCAACTCGTCGGTATCTCTAGTGTACGAAGATGAAACCTGATGAGAGTTTCAAGGAATGTGCTTTGAGATGGCGGAGGTTAGCCGCCCAAGTGCAGCCTCTCATTGCTGAAGAGGAAAGTGGCTTCCATGTCTCAAGCCATCTTCTATAAGATGCCCGGGAAATTGATGGGCAAATGTGATGACTTTATAGAATACATGATCTAAGAAGAAAAATTGAGTCTTAATTCAACGAACCAGACATGCCTAGGAGCAAAAGGAAAGAAAGAGATAAATGGGTACCACCCTCAAGGTTCTTGTGATCATAAGAAAACAAGCATATTCCTCTGAATCACCGAAAAATTCCTCGAACAAGTACATATTTAGAGATATTCAGAGTATTCCATCTCGTACATATGGCCTCATCTGGTTAAGGGTTAGTACCTTACCTCAAGGCCGATAAAGATTACGCCCAGCTCATCTGCTCACAGTTTTGACCCATACAGTATATGTGAGTTCTACATTGAGGCGTCGGGGTATGACACTAAGAAATTTGGGGTCGTTAATAGAAAAAATCAAGAAGCCAGTTGACGAGGGAGTCATGACGAGAAAGTTGATCCAACGATGGAAAAAGAGGCAAGCCTACACTACAAAGGACTGGAATGAGTTAGTATTCGAGATATAGTCTGGAGGTCCCTATGGTTTTCCCATCAGTTCATAAAGAAATTCTCAATGCTTTAAAAGAAAAAAACTCCCAAACATATATTTTTTAGAATTAAAAATCACATTTCCATTTAGAAAAGCATTTTTACATTCTTGATTCTTTAAATATTTTATTTTTATGGGGTAGTTTTTGTTCTCCCATATGCATATACACGCATTTTTAATGGACATATGTATATATCACATCTATACCAGGTCTTCGAATTTTGAATGCAACAGTACATTTGCTTCAGATCCAAAGATCAACTCTAAGTTGCATATATTTAGAAGAGATTGAATGTTGTGGGGATACTATAAATGTGAGTATCTGCTAGTTTACTTAGGCCAACAGAGGAACAAAGTGAGTGTTTAGACAATGGGCAGTTCCCATTTTAAGAATTTATCTTCTTAGGCACTTGTCGTTTAAGATCTTTGAAACGAAAGTTGACCCTAAACCTCTACCCCCTGAAGGCATTCTCAGGACATCTGTGAATTTGACAACGAATGATATTCTTTTACTTTACCAGAAGACAGAGATGAGTCCATACAGATTGGATACGAAGATCAGAAAATCATCAGAAGAAAGTGGTTGAAAACATGGATATGTCCAAACGAAAAACCAAAGAAAAGAAGAGAAATGGTAATCAGAAGGCCGAAGCAATATAGATCGAGTAAATATCAGAAGAGCTGCAGAGAGGCAAGTAACTTCGAGCAGAAGATATCATCAATACCCAGTATAGATACATGTTGATTCGAGGATACATTTATAGACTCGAATAAGAAGAAAGAGATTCAAGGCAAAAAACCCAAAATGGGCAGTCTAAACAAAAAAAACAAAACAAAAAAAAGAAGAAAAAAAAAGAAAAAAATAAAAAAGAAGAAAGAGAGAGAGAAAAAAAAAGAAAAAAAGAAGAAAAAAAAGAAAAAAAAGAAAGAAAGAATATTGTATATGCTTCACACACAGATCAAACAATACAAGAACGAGACTTCAACCATGAGCAAGAGACACGAGGAATCCACATTTCAAGTAAATATCAGTTTTGAAAATTAGTATAGAAGCTCGAATAGAAGCCAAGTCAAGACAAGTCGGTCCGAAGATTGCCAATTTTGAAAAAGAAAATGACCTCTAGGGTGAAAACCCAAAATGGGCAGTCTAGAGTGATCATGAAATTGAAGAAAAATCGTAGTTTGCCTGAGCATGCTGGCATCAATATCCAACCAAAATACACTGATCGGAAGGTACAGAAGAAGGAATTGACCTCTAGGGTGAAAACCCAAAAAATGGACAGTCTAGAGCGATTCAAGAGAGAAAGAAGAAGAGAAAAAGAAGAGAAAAGAAGAAAGAAAGAATAACATTTCATCTGGGCGTGCCAATCACAAGAATTCCCAAAAATGTATTCGTAGTCCTTTATTCAAGAAATCTCAGTTTCGAGGAGTATTAGAGGATCAAACATTATTGAACAGAAAACGAACATCAGTACATAGCCAGAATGCAAGGCAACCTACAGTAAAAAGAAAGGAAATGAACTCTAGGGTGAAAACCCGAAAACGGACAGTCTAGAGTGATCCAAAAAATTGAAGGAATAATGAGCATATCTAAGTTACACAAGTACAGAAATAATGTTTCACTTAACCATAAACCAAATGCCTACATTACAAGCCCTCAAAGACCATTCTGGTCATCCATAGATATCCAAGTTGAATGAGAATACCTTCAGATTTCATTTCGCCTATAAGGGTTAACTTTGCTTCAAGGAACGTCAAACTTCGAAGTGCTTGATCGACACCCAAATGAGGGAAGGATGGGGCATGGTGAGATAGTGAGATTAAGAGAGCCACCTTAAACGGGGTAGAAACTAGGTAGGGTTGTTCCTCTCAAAAGCATATTAGACCAGAAGAAACTATACATTGGCATATATCTCCACAATGGTCAAGATCTTCTAAATATGCGCTTCATTAGAGTTGATCTCTGGCAACTTGAAGCAGATGCGCTATGGTGTTTGATATTTCGGGGGCAAACATGTTTTAAAAGGTTTGACATTTTCTCCCAAAGTTTTGGTGTTTACCATTTCCCCAAACATTGGTTTTTAAAATGTTTGGCAACATACTTCGAATTTTGTTTACCATTCTCCAAACATTATTTTTTAAAAAATGTTTGGTCCTTAAAAAAGAAGAAGAAAAGAAAAAGATGTTTACCATTTGTTCCAAACAATATTTTCAAAATGTTTGGTATCCCCTCCAAGTTGTGATTTTTAAAATGACTGTTATCTTTTCAAACAATCATTATTTTTTGAAATATACGCAAGTAAATTGCCTTTTGCATTACTTTAAAAAAGAATGATGATGAGATTTAAAGCATAGGGACCGAGAGTTAGTTCCCGTCGAAATGCTACGAGAAGATCAAGGATGAGCTCAGGGGATAGAAGTATTTTGGCTCACCCTGGTGACTAGAAATAGATCAAGGCTCTATATGATGGGTCAGAAAATTCAAAGCAGTGAAGCCCGTGGTTGAATGGGGCAACACCAAGCGAATAAGATGACAAAGGTTCTTATAAGAATAATATAAGAACCAGAGGATCATTTATGAAGACGGGTGATAACCCTGAAGACAAGAAAGCCTTCCGAGCAAAAGGTTTAAAAGCATGTTCAAATGTGGATTTAAGAGCATACAGTGAAGAAGTAAAGAGATGAAGAAATCTGAGGAACGACCTTTCAGGGTGTAAGACTTTAGAACAAAAAGGGCTAAAAGAAAAAAGAGAAGAAAAAAGAAAAATAAAAGAGAGAAAGAAAGATAGTAAGAAGAAAAAGAAATGAAAAATGAAAAATAAGAAGAAATTGAAGAAAAAATAGAGAAAAAATGAAAAAGAAAAAATAAGAAGAAATTGAAAGAAAAATAAAGAAAAGAAAGAAGAAAAAGAGAAGAAGAAAAAAAGCACGACATTGCATGCATCATATAGATAGAGGCATGCCAATTTTTGCTTGTTTCTAGACAGGTATTTGAAGAATTGTCAAAGAATTTACTAAAGAAATGAAAGATTTCGAGAGCTATAGCAGCGCGAGTCCAGAAAGTTTGGCAGCCATTTTCGGCGTGAGTCCCCAAATTTGAAGAAAGGTCGATAGCCATTTTTGGCGTGAATCCCAAATTGAAGAAAGATTTTGGCAGCTATAGTAGCGTGAGTCCTAGAAGATCGATAGCCATTTTCGGCGTGAATCCCCAAATTGAAAAAGATTTTGGCAGCCATTTTCGGCGTGAGTCCCCAAATTTGAAGAAAGTTTGGCAGCCATTTTCGGCGTGAGTCCCCAAATTTGAAGAAGGTTTGACAGCCATTTTCGGCGTGAGTCCCCAAATTTGAAGAAAGTTTGGCAACCATTTTCGGCGTGAGTCCCTAAATTTGAAGAAAGTTTGGAAGCCATTTTCGGCGTGAGTCCCCAAATTTGAAGAAAAATCGGTAGCCATTTTCGGCGTGAATCCCCAAATTGAAGAAATATTTCGGCAGCTATAGCAGCATGAGTCCAGAAAGATCGGTAGCCATTTTCGACGTGAATCCCCAAAATCTGAAGAAAGATTTTGGCGGCCTTAGCAGCGTGAGTCTAGAAAGATCGGTAGCCAGTTTGGCGTGAATCCCAAATCTGAAGATAAAGGTTCTATATAGGAAGAATCCACCGCTCCGAGGCTTTAGGAGCCGAAAGTTTTATATAGAAAGGGCTTGTAGCTCTAGGGTGAAGACTAGCAGTTCTATATAGGAAGAACTCCCAGCCGAAAGAATTCACCCATGACACATAAGGTTTTATATAGGGAAAACCTGTTGTGTTGAAGGCGAAGAGTCCTATATAGGAAGGGCTCCGAGCTTTACTGTCTTAGAGTGAGAGGTTTTATATAGGAAGAACCTGTAACTCTGATATTTCAAAAGCTAAGAGTTCTATACAGGAAGGACTTGCGGCTCCAGGGTTTGAAGACTAACAGTTCTATATAGGAAGAACTCCCAGTTGAAAGAATCCGTCAGTGACGCAGAAGGTTTTATATAGGAGAAACTAGCATTGAAGGCGAATAGTTCTATATAGGAAGGACTCCAAGCTTTACCGTCTCAGAATGAAAAGTTCTATATAGGAGGGACTCATAACTCGAGGTTCAAAATGAAAGGTTCTATATAAAGAGGACCTATAGTTCCAAGATCAGAAGGTGAAGAAGTTCTATATAGGAAGAACTTACCAGCTTGAAGATTCAGCTAAGGAATAGCGGAGAGTTCCAGAAGAACACGTGATTCCGAAGCCAAAGACATAAAAGTAGGTCAAAATGAGTGCTTTTGATCTTTGCTTTATCCTCATTTCACAAGAACAAGCAAAGAGGGCCAACTGTAATCACTCATTTTTGACCGGGTTTTAGGGTTATTAGTATTATTTTAATGGTAGTATTATTAATATAAAATTAATGAAAAAGGTAAAAAAAAATATATATAAAAAGGTAAAAAAATAATAATAAATATATTATTAATTAAAAAAAGGAAGAAATTGCGTGGAGCAGGGTGCTCCACGTCACCCCATTTTACCCACCCCTTGCCTATAAATACAAGGCATGGGGCAGCCAAGAATTCACGCCCAAAAAATGGCAAAATTGCCATGAAATTGGCTCCCAATCAAATTGGGGCACCCGCAAGGTGGTTGGGGGTTCAAAGCGTGCCCTCGCCCTAGTTGGTTCGATCCAACATTCGATCGGGGTCCTATTTTAGGTCTGATCTAGTTAATAATTTTGGAGAGGTCGTGGTAGATCCCAGTGGGGTTCAGTCGGGGTTCGTTATCCGAGCTCCTAGTTAGGTATATTTTCTTCTCTTTTTATTTGTATTGTAATTTTATGATTTAATGAAGTATTAGTTAATTTAAAATCGTGTTCTTTTTTACTTTGTATGTTTATTTATGCTTTAGATTAGTATTTATTATGTTTTAAATTTATGTTTTATATTAATATTTTATTCATGTTAAATTTGTTTTTTTATTTATGTGTTAGATTAATATTTATGAATGTTAGTATTTTATCTATGTTAGATTTGTTTTCATTTATGAGTTAGATTAGTATTTATGTATGTATGTTTTAGATTAGTATTTATTTATGTTTTAAATTCATGTTTTAGATTAATATTTTATTTATGTTAGATTTGTTTTTATTTATGTGTTAGATTAATATTTATGAATGTTAGTATTTTATCTATGTTAGATTTATTTTTATTTATGAGTTAGATTAGTATTTATGTATGTATGTTTTAGATTAATATTTATTCATGTTTTAAATTTATGTTTTAGATTAATATTTTATTTATGTTAGATTTGTTTTTATTTGTGTTAGATTAATATTTATTTGTGTTTTAGATCAATGTTTTATTTATGTTAGATTCGTTTTATGTGTTAGATTAATATTTATGTATGTACGTTTTGGATTGTATTTTATTTATGTTAGATTAGTATTTTATTATATTAGTATTTATTTATATTTTTATCGCTTTGTATTTATTTTGCTTTCTAAGGTTGCATAATGGAATATAAATTATCAATGCGGTGCCCTTTTATCCGAGCGTAAACGGGGCCAGTATCAGGCGTAGTGATGGTGGCTAGGCGTTTACCCTCGGATAACGGGACTTTTAAAATTTACTATCAATTATAACCAAATTTTAAATTAATCGTCACTTTAATCCGAAAAATCTAATATTAATAAAGCGGTAATTATTAAAGTACCAATTTTGGGCGGTGTGGGGGTGCTAATCCTTCCCCATCCGTAACCGACTCCCGAACCTAACAGTTTTCAAAATCTCTGGTTTTTATGGTGTTCGGCCTACCTAAGTGGCCGGTGGCGACTCCAATTTTTAAATAAAATGCGGTTTTTTAAAACCCCACGGAATAAACATTTTATATTCGAAAAACCACAAACACTTCGAAAACTCGTTTTTTAGCGAAAAGAACATCGCTACATCAGTACAAAACTATTTTTAGTTATGCATATTATTATTTTGAGACATTTATATAATTTTAAACTTTGAGATTAATTATGTTTTGGGATTATTTTTGGCATTCATTTATAGTGGTTTTATTTCAGAAATTTTATTTAAATATTCGAATATTAATTATGATATTTGTATATTATTATTATGAGATATTTATTAAATTATAGTTATATATATTCTTTTTAATTTAAAGTATAATTTTTAAAATCTGTTTTCTTGAGGGAAAAGTTTTCAAAAGTGACTTCCTAGATTCGCCTATTTCTTCTTGGCCGAGTTTAGTGGGTTATATTTAGTGGTATCAGAGCTACGTTCAACCCTCAAACTGTGAGGCTCACGTGAAATTTTAAACCGAAAATGATTTTTGCATGCATATTAAATATTTTCGGGCAAAATATTATTTTCTGATAAATATATTATTTCAAAAAAATTAAGATATATTTTGAATAGAAACTCCAAGTACCAACTCTAATTCTAGGATTATTTCCTTTTGTAGATAGATTACTATGCCACATTTTATGTTGAAGAATGAGGAATTCAGAAGGAAGAATTTTAATTTGTGTCAGTTAATTTTTGGGATCTATCGCTAAGTCTGGAAATTTTGAGGACAAATTCCTTTTAAGGGTGGAAGAGTTGTAACACCCCAAAAATACCCTCAATTGGAAAAGCTAATTTTAAAGTCCCTAAATTAAAGCCCTAAAAATTGGGTATTTAAAAATGAAACCCTAATTAAAAAAATTGGGAATTAATTAAATTTTAAACAAATTTAGTGACCTTTTTATAAAGAATTAATATTAGGCACCTATTTTGTAAATCCTAAAAAAGTCCAAGGACTTACCTTGTAATTTATCCAAAATATTGGTTATATAAGCCACGATTAGCCCTTTCAATTTTGTTTCTTTGCCGCAGCCGGTCTTCCCCTCTCCCTCTCTCGATTTGTATTTCAAACACATCTTCTATTTCTTTTCTTTTTTTAATTATTTATTTAATTCAATCAAATCCTGCTGAGTCTCTAGCACCGCTCAATTCAACTATGTCTTTGGTTGATTTGAAGATCAACTATTCAAATCAGATAAGTATTCTTGTATCATTAAATTTCGTTAGATAAGTATTTAGGAATAATTCTTTAATCATAGTGATAATAGTAATAGTGTTATCGTAGGATTATTCTCATAGGTACCAATACAGCTGGACCCCGTACTTTTGATTATGAGAGACTCGTCATTCAGTAGGTTGAGTTTGCTTCGGCTAATGTGCGTTTTCTTACGGTGTTATAAATAAATAATTTTTATATGGTTTTGTACCTTGCTTGATTATGATTTGCATTATGGCTTGTATAGTTGACATCATATGCATATGATTTTAGAATGTGTTTTTAATTATAATTTATGAAATATTTGATTTACGAAACATCAAAATTTACGGAAACCATGATTTATGGATTTATGAAGTATGTTTATGGAATATCGGATTTATGAAATTGTGTTTATGAAATTTGAGTTTTAAACATCATACACGTATGAGCATGGGTTGAGATTTGTACAAAGGAAGTTAGTGGTTTCACCCTTCGGGCTGAATTCCACTTCGGATCAGTGGTTCCACCCTTCGGGCTGAGTTCCACTTCGGATGGCGGACGTAGCGAGGAGGTTATGGGAACCTTCCTCATCTTTGGCGGACGTAGTTAGGTGCATTGCATTACGCTTATGATATTGTACCATTTTTTATGTTTTAAAGAAACTTGAGAAAATATTACTTTGTTTTACGACTATGGTTTTCTTTGCACTTTAGAGACACACTAAGCTTTTTAGCTTACTCCCCCTTAGTTCTTCTTTCAGATACGTAGAACCTAGGCATTACGGTACTTGGAGGATCTCATATTTTATCTGATTATTTTAATATTCAGTACGAAACTATTTTTAGTTATGCAGATTATTATTTTGAGACATTGATATAATTTTAAACTTTGAGATTAATTATGTTTTGGAATTATTTTGGCATTCATTTATTGTGGTTTTATTTCAGAAATTTTATTTAAATATTCGAATATTAATTATGATATTTGTATTTTATTATTACGAGATATTTATTAAATTATAGTTATATATATTCTTTTTAATTTAAAGTATAATTTTTAAAATATGTTTTCTTGAGAGAAAAAATTTCAAAAGTGACTTTCTAAATTCGGCCTATTTCTTATTTAGAGCAAAAAATAATTTAGACATTAAAAGTGAGCCACAAGTATAATTTAGACACCTATTTAGATATTAACCCTTTAAAAATATTGTCAAAGATTTAAGCTGAAAGAGGAAAAGAGTTGATTTAAGACTTTTCTTATTCATTGTTTTTTTTTTTAAAGACTTTTCTTATTCATATGTTATAACAACCATGATTTCCTTAATTTTGTACTGTCAATAATTTATATTTATTTCTATGGTCGAGCCATCTTAAGCATCGTGGTGTCAATTTACACCTTATTGTTTTGAATTTTTTTTATAAACTTTTATAGTGTTTTTTAAAAAAAATCATTAATTTTTTAAAAATATCTTTATAAAATTTTATATAAAATATTATTGATACCACTACAAAAATATATTACCTCACAATTTGAATTTTGTGACGTAGGCAGTTATTTATAGGTATTTTATTCTTGCCTAGTGCTTCCCAAGGCTATCGAGTTCCAATGTGCCGTTTCTTTGAATGAATGAAAATCTTCCGTTATTCAAACACAGTAATTTAAATTATATTTTAAAAAATTACTATGTAATAGCAGTTCACTTGAAGAAACAAGGACAAGCACAAGCAGGACAGTTGCTGGAAAATAGGAGCAGGGAAAGCCCTTAGCCCCATATGCTATCTGCTTTACTGGAATCTTATCTAAGCCCTTTTTAAATGCTGAAACTTTGTGGCATTAGCCTCACCTTCAGAGCACTCCAATGGCCAGTTCTGTTTTAGCAGAATGTGGCTTAAGACCCCTCCCTGGAATCAGATTCTATGCAAAACCCAGACCTTCATTTTCTCTAAACCATGTTTTCAAGTTCAGAACTTTACCTGCTTCTCCTTCATTCAAGCTCCCAACTTGGTCTAAAAGAAGAAACTTTGTCGGCTCTTTGAATGTGAGTACTCCTCTGGAGGTTGATACCATTAATGGAGTTAATGGGGTTGAAGAAGATGATGGTAAATTTGACCCTGCTGCGCCGCCTCCTTTCAACTTGGCCGACATTCGAGCTGCTATACCCAAGCATTGTTGGGTTAAGGATCCATGGAGATCTATGAGTTATGTTTTGAGGGATGTTGTTGTTGTTTTTGGTTTGGCTGCTGTTGCTGCTTATTTCAACAACTGGCTTGTTTGGCCCCTTTATTGGATTGCTCAAGGAACCATGTTTTGGGCACTTTTTGTTCTTGGTCATGACTGGTAACATTCAGCTGCTCCTTTTTTCTTCTTTGGTTCAATTCAAGTTTTTGTCTTCGGATGACATGTTCGGTCTTAGTCTGGTTTTGTCCCTGTTTTCTGTGTTTCTTTTCTTGAATTTGGACATTGACATCAATGTTTGTCTGGTCTTGTGTTTTTGCAGTGGTCATGGCAGTTTCTCGAACAACACGGCATTGAATAGTGTTGCCGGTCATCTTCTTCATTCTTCAATCCTTGTCCCGTACCATGGATGGTTAGTTCCTTTCGAGTTTTGTCCTAACCTTTTGCCATGTATGAATCAAATTGCCAACTTGTTGAAGATGTATGCAGGAGAATTAGCCACAGAACTCATCATCAGAACCACGGACATGTCGAAAATGACGAATCGTGGCATCCGGTAGCGTCTTCGATTCGCTTTCCGAGGGAGTTATTTACATGTGACTTCCATTTCAAGTGATTGTAAATCTGAAATTTACTTATTTTTTCTTGCAGTTGTCTGAGAAAATTTACAAGAGTTTAGATACAGCAACCAGATTATTGAGGTTCACCTTGCCTTTCCCTATGCTTGCTTATCCAATCTATCTGGTAAGCCGTAGATTCTATCACCGATTGAGTTCGTTTACAAAGCCATGATTTGCGCTAACATCAATTCGTTTTGTCGACCGGCACAGTGGGGTCGAAGTCCCGGGAAAAAGGGTTCCCATTTCTCTCCAGACAGCGATTTGTTCGCCCCGAACGAAAGAAAAGATATAATCACTTCCACTGCTTGTTGGGCAGCAATGGTTGGTTTGCTTGTGTATTTATCTTTTGCAATGGGTCCAATTCAGTTGCTTAAACTCTATGGCATTCCTTACTGGGTATGTTTCAGTTCCTTCAAACACATAATTTTCTTCAAAAGTCTTTGTTTTCCCGTATTATATCTCATGAATGTGCGTATAAAATGCAGATATTTGTCATGTGGTTGGACTTGGTAACTTACCTCCACCACCACGGACACGACGAGAAGCTTCCGTGGTACCGAGGAAAGGTTCGAAAAAATGTTCTACACAATAAAACATAATGATATTGAAATTTTAGTACCCTGCAATTGAACTTCTATATATACTTGTTTACTAACCAGGAATGGAGTTACTTGAGAGGAGGGCTTACGACGCTCGATCGAGACTACGGTTGGATCAACAACATCCACCACGACATCGGAACTCATGTTATACATCATCTCTTCCCCCAAATCCCACACTATCACTTAATCGAAGCCGTGAGTATATATCATCATCCCCCTATCCCCCTCCTAAATCAGTTATGTTTCCCCATACTGAAAAAATGTTACATGAACTTGAATTATAGACTGAGGCTGCGAAGCCGGTGCTCGGGAATTATTACCGGGAGCCACAGAAATCAGGGCCTTTCCCGCTTTATTTACTCGGGATCCTCATAAGAAGCATGAGAAAGGATCATTATGTGAGTGACAGTGGTGATGTTGTCTACTATCAAACAGACCCTCAACTATATGGAGCTAACAAATGAGTTTGGAAGCGCTGAAGTTTTTCCAAGCTGAACTAGTAAAACCCTCCGGATTTTATCCGGCTAAACCGCGATTGCAGATATGTAATATGGCAAGTCGACCGTCATTCTTTCTTGATTGAAAGTTAGCCTGTGACGTTTTCACATTCAGGTTCATCTGTGTATGATTTCGACAATACCAAAATCTGCAATTTTTAAGTTGGGAATATCTCCCTCATTGGTCTCTATTAGCATTGTAGATTCTTTGGATGAAACAGATAATTGTAGCCACACAAAGCGTCTTTGATTAATGGTCCTGCAAGACAAGACCAAAGAATAAAAACATATGGTGACAAAAATAGTGTTTTAATAGTTTTCAAACACATAATGACCATGTGCAATTTTCTAAGGTACAAAATGATCAATAAGGAAAGGTATAAAAATGAGGGGAAAAGTAGATTTTTTTGCATTTACCATTCACCAACCATGAATGTGCTGTGTTACATGATGTCTGATCATTATTACAAATTTTACCTAAAAATCGAGGGCAAAGAAAAAGGTTTGTTTCAGGGTACTTAAAGTTTGAGGTACGTGAATTACATAGTCAAATGTGCTTGATGTAACTTATCAATGTGCGGACGGTTCAATTACTGGTGATGGATCGATCAATAAGGTGCAGAACGGACTGCATTCATGAAAGAAAAGATACGCGATTGATCCTTCTGAATACCATCTGATCCGCAAATACCACTACTTACATCAACTCCATGAGGTTTGAGAGTACTAATGGCCTCAGAAACGTTATTAGGGTTTATTCCTCCGGCCAAAAGCCAGCCTTGTTTGCTTTTGATTGACGGTAACTTAAAATGAGCCCAGTTAAATCCTTTGCCACCGCAAAGCATGTATCTGAATTATATTTAGTGTTTAAAATCGAATTAGAATGGCATAAAACGCACATGCATTTAAGTTTTCCTTTTTTAAAACAAACGGAACTCGTTAAGTTAAACGAAGACAAGGTTACTAACCTGCCACCTTTAGCACTATCCACAAGAACCCAGTCTACTAAAGAACAGTCTTCATGGGAGATCTGGTTTTGAAGGTCTCCCCCTTCATTTGCGTGAACAACATATATGATTCTGTTTTCTTGCACTAACTTTGGAAAAGCTGATCGAGAAAGATCTCCATGAAGCTATATAAGATTGAAACAATGACATATACAAGAAAGGTAATAGAGAATTCGATATTGAAGAAGTATATATACCTGCACATATTCAATGTCTAATGCATCAGAAGCTCTTAAAATTGCATCTAAATCATCATCAACAAAGACTCCAACAGGCTCAGCCCCAAATTCCCTTGCAACTTTTGAGATTTCCTTTGCCACGGAAAGCGAAATGGAACGTTTGGACTTGGGCCAAAGGATCATCCCAATGAAATTGGCACCAGCTTCCGCTGCCATAGCAGCATCTCTAGCCGACGTAATACCACACATTTTGACCAAAGGGTGACTCTTATCATTCCCCTCAATCGAAGAAAAGTCTCGGTTCGATTGTGCAATGTTGAATCTAACTTTATTCTTCAGATACGACCCCGTTTTTAAGGCCCACAATTTTCCTCCATTTCGGCCTTCTAATACAAACACTCATGAGGAAAGAATAGCACTAAACATTCAAAGAATCATCCAAAATCGTAAAAATCACAAGTTACCTGCAATTTGCCTCGAACGAAAGTTAAAAACTTTAGGCTGGAAATGACTTCCTGCAGCTAAACCTGAAACAACAATGAACATAATAGTTAAAAAAACAGCTCCTTCCAACCAAAATGCAGAATAAAAAGGACAAACATATCACAATTAAAGATTCAACACACAAAGTCCATCGCACTGTAATTATTGATACCAAAAACAGACTGAAAATTCATTCATTGGAAAAAGAAATTTGGTTTTAATCTCTAAGAGTGATTTTAACATTGATATTGGTCTCAGATACAGTAAAATGTACATAATTCATTTACTTAGAAAGGATCAAATAAATCCCAAAAGACTATAAAATCTATAACAAAACACAAAATGAAGAACTTCACAGCAAAATAGATATTTTTACTCAAAATTCAACAAACCCAGAAATTTATAACGCATTTGTATTCGTCCCATATGCATCAATAGATAGATTATTCATTTAGATAGAGAGGGTCAAACAAATTCCCCTAGACTATAAAGTCTACAACCAACCGTAAAAAATAGAACTTTCAGTTTATCTACACTAATCTTACATGAGAGAAAACAGAGTAAGGGGGGAAGGCGAAACCTGAAAGCATCATCTATTTCCTGTTGGTTCCTGGGAAACTGAAACAAACAAACAAAATTTATGAAAAGACAAGTTGAAAAGCAGAAAATCAGATGTCGATTTTGTGTTTGTAGAAATGCTAAGGTGACAATGAGAAATGAAATTTCTTCAGCGGGATTGAATAGGACGAAAGAGAAACTTGTTTTAAGCGGGTTTGATGGGCTTTATAGACCCTTAAAACCCATGTATCTAAGCATTTAAACGGTTCATAGAACTTTCGTATGTTGCCCGAAAGCAACCCAAAAGCCATAATATTTGGGTTTGCGTCCAAAAAAAAATGAAAGGAGTTTTTTTGTTTAATTATATTGACTGACCAATTTAGATCGAATTTTATTTAGGTCTAATATGAGAGAGGCCATCCCAACAAGTTTTTTTTTTCATTCACAACATCAGGATTTGACCCTTTGACCTTATTTAAGGGACCTTCCAATCTTATTTTTTTAATATATATAGTACTAAAAATTTTCTATTTGAGCCGACTGATTCTTAACTCGATGTGTATCTCTTACAAATTGAGCTTATGTTTTAATAGCTTTTTTAAGGAATATGTTTTAATAGCTAAATGAGTTTAATAGAATTATTCCAAAGAAATAGGAGCTAAATAGAATTAGCTAAAGCAATTAGGTTATTTAAAATCGATCACTTAAAAATAAAAGGTTAAATTCTACTATTAATCCATGTACTATAGCAAATTCGGTCCATCATCAAAATTTAACTCTATGAATTATTCCCCATTAAAAAATATATTACATAAAAGAAGAAAAAGAAAGATACTATTAATATTGGTGAGTGGGATGAAGAATTAGAACCACACCTTTGATGAAAAGAAATCACAAATTTGAAAGCATCACGCTGCGCCCTGCCTTCATATTGGTTTTTCCTTTTGCATTGTGCAACATAAGGCAGCAGCAGTGAAATATGAAAGTGGAAACCAACCATTATCACCTTTTCCATATTGCCAATTAATTACATCTTCAACCCTTTTGTCTTTAGTGCAATTATGCTGTCCTGTCCTGTCCTATCCTAAACAATATCTTCTTGTTTGTACCACGGTAATTATTACATTTTAAATTCCCCAACATATGTCATTGTTTTCTTTCTTATTTTCCTACTCCTACTCCTAATCGAATCCATATCTTTATCCAAGGAATCCAATTTTTTTAATAGTAGTTGATCTTATTAAAAACAAAAAATATCTAAAAGGTTTATAATTATATTGTAAATTAAATATATAATTTTGATATTTTCCCTATAACATTGACATAATAAACTAGTCACTTTATATTATACAAAAACCATACATAGAAAATATTAAAATTTAATCAAAAAATTCAAACGAAAAATATATACGAAAAAATTATACTGCATTAGAAAATGAACCACAAAAGAAGATTAAACTATTAAAAGACAACCAAAAACATATATAAAAATTTCTGATTTTGGTTTTCTTTCATTATGTTCAAATTTTATATTTAATTAGTTCAAATAGTTAAAACCATAAATTACTTCAATTAAAATGTTCTTTCAACTTATCATACTGATATATATTTTCTCTGATATGAAAATAGGTACAACAATTTTTTTTTGAATAAAACAAAATTGAATTATAAATTTTAGAGAGTCGGAATATGATTTTTACCATTGAACTAGCTTGTGAAGGGACTAAATTGATAGTTTATCATTTTCCGGGGCCAAAAAATACAATTTTATCATTGAATTTAGCTTATAATTTTACAAATTGTTAGGGGACTTCACTGAAAGTTTACTACTTGGGATTAAGATACAATTCTGCCGTTAGATTATTCTACTACTTTACAACTGAAGGGACTTAAAGTACAATTTTATCATTTTGATGGCCTAGCCCCCTATCAACCCCTAGCTTCGCCTCGTGTTGGGACTTGAGAGTAGTGTTTATAAGAAGAAAAAACCACATAAGTAATTAGAATAATTAGCGGGGTTAACTATTTGGACTAACTAATAAAGCGTAACTAATGATGTTATAAAAGTAAAGAGATCAAATTATCTAAAATTTAAGTATAGGGATCAAATTGATTTGAGCATAGTAGAAGGACCAAAACAAAAATTTGAAAGAGACTGGTGGGAAATCCAACCAATTGCATATGTTTGGTTGAGAATTAGTCTCGTGGGCGGCTCTCAACACACTGACTTTTTTTATTATTTTTTCAATATTTTATATATATATATATATATATGGTGGCTCCATTAATACATATCTTATCAGTTATCATCACTTTAACTACAACTAATTGTGTTCCAAATATTCTTTTCGTCCCATTGAATTTGTTTATTGTTAACTTTTTATACCGTTTTAAGAAGATAAAATTTGTATAAAAATAATAATGTAAAATAATTAAAACGATTATTTTATTATTAAAAAGTTAAATTTTATTTTGTTGAAAAACTAAAAAAAATATAAAAAAATATCTTATAAAAATTATTAATTTTTTAATGAGACATTTTAAGTGAAAAAATTTTAAAACACAAAATGAGCATATTAAGTGAAATAGAGGGAGTAATATTTAATCGGTTTTGGAGTTGTTCCATGGATTTGGTTTTCATGAAGCAAAGCAAGTTTCAGACAGCTCAGTTTCTGGTAATTAAAACAAACATGAATAGCTATAACAGGTGCAGTATTTGATATTTAAAGACAATGGACATTTATGAGTACAGAAATTAGTACCAAAACACCGTAACAATGGAGTTCACATGAGGAAACATTTAAGTAAAATTACAACGAGTCATTGAAGAAGTACATGATTACATAAATTTGATCAGAGAAAGTAGAAAACAAACGCATCTCTCTGCCTTTGATAAAAACAAAAGGAATTAAGTAATAAATAGAATTTATTTCTTCATCTTTCTCGTACTGAACTTAAACCTTCTTGCTCAGGCATGTTTACTTATCGACCGGTCTACTATGCCTATCGAACACTATCACGAATAGAAGAAAACGTTAGAGTAAAGCAACGAGCACAAGGGGTCTTTCTTCTTATGCTACCATCTGCTCCTGTTCTATATACATCTGCTCCCCCCATGGTGGAAGCCTTTCTCCAACACCTTTACTCATGTTATATTGCTCCTGCATTGACCCGCCTCCCACGGGAGGAACGTCTTTCACGAGGGAATTAACCCATGACACGTCTGGCTCATCGAAACCTGGTGGCATCATCATTTCTTTGGTTGCTGTTGCTGCCGGAGTGTTATTCCGGAACCCGAAGGAAGCGGACCTCCTAAGCTTGTTCAGCTCATCTCCTTGCATGCCCCAATCCAGTTCCCCATCAGGGGAGCTCCAGTTGGACATGTTTGAAGACATCGTGGTAGCGGAATTAGCGGGAGCTGTGAGTCCTGCTCGACCGCGGTCTATAAAACTCTGGCTCCGTTTCGCAAAAGCAGAAGACCTGGAATTCATTACTGCTGCTGCCACTGCGGCAGATGAATCAAAACCGAATTGTGAGGGATTCCTCGCCGGAGAGGATGGAAGGTTCGTTGGGTAGCTTGCACGGAGTTGGCTTTGGCGTGCGGTTGAAGTTTGCATCTGGATTCGTGTTGCGGATTTTACTGACAGTCCCTTCAACTGAGACAGCAGGGAAGGATCGAGGGATCCAAATGCATCATCGAGATTAGTAGGCTTCAAATCGCCAAGCCTACTGTATTCCTTGCTCCAGCAAGATGGGGAGGAGAGACTAGATATCTCATCCATCAACTTCTGCTGCGGCAACTGGTTCTCGAGCCCGAGAATTTCCATTCCCAAATCCAAATATCTTGAACTATAAGCAGTCTTCAAGCGGCTACTGGGTAGCTGCAAGGTTGGTGGGGTGGGGTTCATTTTGTTCTGCCACAAGCCTCCATTCTTTGGAGAGGAAGAGGCAGTCAAAGGAGACATGGGTGGCGTCGAGGTGGTAGGCAGCGGCAAGGATGATGAACCGAGTGCCAGAGGGCTCAAAGTTGTCATGTCCAAGGCATTAACAGCAGCAGACCTTGGCGAAGGCATGGCCGAACCGGTGGAGGCATACACAGGCCGCAATTCCTCAGGTTTGTGAGCAAAGAAACAGACTTTGCGTGTGCAGCCAATCTCATCTTTGCAAAGTCTTGTCCGGTATTGAGCAGGATGAAGCCAGGATTCAAACACACCGTGTGCGTATTCACAAGCATCGCCCTTAGGGCATGCTCCCTTACGAAACTCCGGGCAGGGCACACAGCTGTAGGGGTACTTCTTCGGGTCCCTCCTCCTAGCGTTCTCACCGGGATGAACGAAGGGACACTCGGTCCAATCATGAGAGTATGCCCTCGAGCAAGGCTTCACCTTAAAGGTATACATCCTGAAGTCATCAGTTCCATATATCCCATGGTTGATATCAGGCAACGTTACATCGATAGCATAGTCTTTCTTCTCGGACCCTTCCTTAGGCCGAACCATTTTTTCGGACTCTTCTTCCGGGGTAACACCAACAACATCATCACCTTGCAGAAACAGCTCAATCACCTTTCTCCTGGCACCACTCAAAGATTTTAAACCCGGCACGATCAGATCGATAGGCCTGTTCCCGTTAGCATCAACACAATTAGCATCCGCAGACGCACTGAGCAAGAGCTTAACAATCTCGACCGAAGAATTCGCACCACCAGCAACCGCACAATGAAGGGCAGTAACTTCATCGGTACCACAGGCTCCATTCACATCAACCTTCCCACTTCCGACGATGTATTTCAATACATCCACGCTACCGAACATGGCGGCGATTACCAGTGGTGTCCTCTCTTCGAACCCCATCTTTCTCGACCCAATTTTTCTACCATACCAGAAGCTTGCCTCTGCAAGATCCAAACCCTTTTCTTCCACTTCACTTTTGAAGGCCACCAGGTCATTAGAGGCAGCTAATTCCAGCAAAATCGAGCATTTATCGGGTTTAAGCTCGCGTAATTCACCATCCATGATGAAATTTGAAGGAACAAGTTCACGCTTTGAACCACTGCACATCACAAACAAGCCCCTGCATAATTTTTAAAAGCAACAAAAAACTAAGTTTCCCCATTCCATAGCAAAAATCAAATAACATAAGAAAAAAAAACATAAAAGATGGATAAGCTATGTTCTAAATCAAAGACATGTTCCTCTTGAGTTAACATTTTGTAAGGAAAAAAACCATCAAAGACACAAAATTTCACAACTTTTGACCAAAAGAAAAACTCAAGAATTCATAAAAAACAAAGAGAATCAAAGGCAAAGATAAAGTCTTTTTACCTATTTAAACAGTCTGTGATGGAGAAAACAAATGGTGTGTAAGTGAAGAGAAGAGAATTGGGATTTGAACAAGTTTGTTCTGAGAGGAAAAAGAAACAAGTTGAGGGGGCTTTTAAGTATGGGGAATTGCCGGTTTAAGGAGGAAGAAGGGAGGAAAGTGCGACTTTTCTTCCCTTTGCTTTCTGTTGTGGTGGTCAAAAGTCAAACTTCAAAGGGAAGGCTTTTGAAGTTGGCTATAAAAAAATCTACAAATCAAAGAAGACTAGCGAAATGGAAATTGAAATGAAATGCAAATTGCAAGAAAAAGTTTTGAATTTGGGTTTTTTGAAGTTCCAAACTGGCTGGCCATCACGTGTGAGTCAGAGGTTGGCTTTTAGGTTTCCCCCCAAGTGGGGACTGAAAGTGATGGAGATTCATTGCTGTAACTGAGTCAGTGAGGGTGGGGTGAGCTGCCCCTTTGCCTGTAAAGCGTTTCCTCTTTGGTTTTAGGTAGGGTATGAGTCACAGTCTTACACGGTCGGACAAGATATGGTTGTCCCCCATTGACTCACCATTCCACTTAACCCTCTCTTTGCTTTGACACATTCACCTTTTTAAGAAACAGGTTAAATTCTTCCACTAGTCCTTATGCTATAAGTAATTTATGACAAAAAGTTTGGTTTTAATCTAAAAATAGTCGTGAAATTTATTAAGTTAATTTATACTATTACTTCTTGTATTATATGTAAGTAGGTTTAATTCTTGCATCAGATAGTCCTCGTACTATTTGAATAATTACTGAAATTTTAAAATTTAAAAAAATATATAGATTAAAATTGACCAAATAAAAATACGACTAAATTCAAAATTTAAGCATAATATATAAAATAATGGCGAAATTTGATTTAAAATACCCAAAAACATAAACTTTAAAATAGATTCTTAAAGTATATTAAATATTATTAAATTCATTGTCAGGTGTTTTTTATTAAGTATAGAGATTATATTATCAAGACAAATGTTGAGATTCAAACTCATACAAGAAGAACAACATGAACATCTTTAGCTATTCGACTAATTAGTGGATCTCAAATCCACCCTCAAGTGTTAGTGAAATTTATTAAGTTAATTTGGGTATTTTAAAAGGTTAAAATATGCTTCAAGTATATGTAATCTTCGTAAATTTAAAATTGGTCCTTATACTTTTATTTCTAAGAATTTAGTCTCTATTTTTCAAATTTAAAATTTCACGTCCAATTGGTTCTATTAAATTCAGGTTTTATTACAAAAAAATGGTTATAGGGCTGCCAAGTTAATAATTTTTGTAAAACTTTAAAAATGTAACATAGGTTAATTTAATAAAAAGAATTAACATATTAAAAATTGGATTTGATGTTTTAAATCAGAAAAATAAAAGATATTAAATTCTTAAAATTAAAAGAAGGCTAAATTTCGAATGTAAAAAATATATGAACTTGAAAAATAGTTTAACTTCTTAAAAATACCCGAAGTATACTTTTCATGATTCTATTCTTTGTGGATATTTTTTTCCACTGAATAGTCCATTTATTAACATCATAAATAAAATATGATTTCGAATTAAATAAACATATTATGTCAATAAAAAGTAACACGTGATATTTTTTAATTAATGACGCATCAATTAAGTATATTTCACTTCCCTAAGTTACACAAGAGAACATTTTATAGAAACAATATCTCTCTGCTTCTTAGCACGACTCTGCACTCTTGCACGTTCCATCTCTACTGTACAGCACGTCTCCTCTTGGTGTTCAAAGCTCTTGAGCAGTCTTGCCTAAATCATGTAACAGGATTTAAGTGGGAGATTAAGGCTGTGGCAAGGGAGTGTAATTCTTTTGCAGATTCGTTAGCAAAGAAAGGTATAGCTCGTGTGAAAGACTTGTTAATGTTGGCTCGTTCTTTCGGGTTGTGTTTACTATGCTACGTAGGCGATTCGTTCTAATATTATGATCGTAAAACGTTGCACTCTTTTTTCTCCTTCTAAGTTATGGAGGTTTTTTTACGAGACACGTTTTGCGATCCTTTCTTATCAATAAAAGCTTCTAACTTAAAAAAAACATTTTATACGTAACAAATTAACAAAAACCAGCAATTCAATTCCATATATTCACCAAAAACTTGATTAACTTCTTAATTTTTCATAAAACAATAGGACCCAATTCAAATAAATTAAAGTAGAGGGATAAAATTAATAGTCGGAGCTTAAACTCCATATACATGTGCCGATGACATCTTAATTTACTGATAAAAGGACATGGATAAACTTGAGATTTAATCATATCTGAGTTTTGCTCTAATTTTTAAATTAAATTTATCCAATTGGTCTGATTATTTATTTGTCTTATCTAATCCAATATACATACATATTTAAAAAATAATGTAATGTTAATTCTAAGAGTAAATCATGCAAGAATTAGAGGAGTTTGGTTCCCTAATCCGATTTTAAAACAGATATTATTTGAAAATACAGATAACAAAGCAGTTTAAGTTGAACAAAAAAGAATGCTTATTAGTTGCTTATGTTATTACAAGCCATCAACACTTATTTAGGTTGTCAGGTCTGCCGACATCCACATCATTTAATTCTTTTCGGATCATGCGTTGTCCAAAATGATCAAAGCCCAATCATTTTATATTTATCAATTGCATCATCGGAATACGGTTAGTATCTGAAATTCTTTTATTTAGTTAGTGCTACCGAAAGCTAAAAATGTCGAGATTAGTCGCTTTACCTGCGAATTAGGCAAATGATTGGGTTTGATATATCCTAATAATTAAACAATAAACAATATTTGTGAAATCTATTAGAACCATTTGTTTTTCAGCTAAGTTTCCATTGTCGATTACTATGATTAATTCTCTCGTTACGAGTGTTTTCACTAAAAGATAAATAAGTCATGAAATGCATTTTATTCTCATAGGTAGGAATTGAACCCTAATCTTATGATTAAAGAATGTTATCCCCATAAAATATCGATACTACTTATTAAGTTTCGAAACTTACCGGCAACAATCTCTTCTTATTTTTGTATATTTTTTATGAGAATTTAAATCTAACAATCAAAATCAAAAAAATTTCATTTAACAACTCTAATATCATGCCGTTTATTAGCCTTATACTTACTGTTCTTTAAACACTCACAGTCTTACGCACACGCTCGGACAAGATATGGATGTCCCCCATTGACTCACCATTCCACTTAACCCTCTCTTTGCTTTTGACACATTCACCTTTTCAAGAAACAGGTAAATTCTTCCACAAGTCCTTGTGCTATAAGTAATTTATGACAAAAAGTTGGTTTTAAGCTAAAGAGTAGTCCTGAAATTTTTTAAGTTAATTTACACTATTATTTCTTGTATTATATGTAAGTTGCAGGTTTAATTCTTGTATCATAGAGTCTTTGTATTATTTTAATAATGACTGAAATTTTAAAATTTAAAAAGTATATAGAGTTTTATTATATGCAAGATTTTAAAATATAAGAAAATATTATTAAAAAAATAAAATATAAGAAAATAGAGTCGATTAAGTTTAATTTAGTTGACATGTCGCTGGTACAACATACATGAAGACATGACTTTGAGTATACTTAAGCGTTCAATAATTTATGGATATAGAGGGATTTGAGTATTATAGATATTGTATCAAATTATGCTCAAAATACAAGAAATTAAAATATATTCCACGTTATAATATAAAGGCCTGTTCAATATTTTGACCTAAAATGGATTACTTTGATTGAAAATCATTATGCTACTGGTAAATCAAACTTGGAGTACTGTTTGACTAGTGCTTGGTAGGAGTTGATTAAATTTCCATGAAAGTTCAACATTCATAGATTTTCTTTTGGATCGTCACATTTATGGATTATTATATGGTCTGTCTACTTGTATTTATTTATTTATTTCTCAATGGGCAAACCTAACATGCTGACTATGTTCAAAAAAAAAAAAAAAACTAACATGCTGACTCTTTGGCCAAAGGCTTTTACTTGTCAACGAAATTTTCTTTTTCATGTGATTCTACAGTTTTTTAGGTTTCTTGGATCATGTTAGTGTTGAGATTCCAAAGTATGAGCTTGCAAAATTTTTAATCATTTCAATATAATGAAAAACGATACGGACAATGTTGTTGATGTAGTATGTTATATTATCGAAATGATAATGGTGGAGTTTCTTACTCCTCGACGTATACTCAAAGTATGAAGTAGAGTTCCATACGAATTGATCAGTTCTATATTGCAGGGCCGAAGGCCTCCGCTCCTCAAGCAAACCTCCACTTTTGTTACTGTTTTTTTATTAATATTTAAATCGGTTCACAAGCAGTGGGAGTTCTAGACAAACATGATAGGAGTGACCACACAGAGCCCTCGAGAGAGAGGGAGCCAAAAATAGAGAACTTAAGTTAAATAGTTGTAAAAAAATTATAAATTTGTATATACAATTATGTGTATATATAACAATTATCCAAAACTTTAAACATGCAAAAAGAAAAACACCTTTTAAGTGAAATGTTTGATTTTTAGATGTTTATAAGTCAACTTTTTATTTTTCAAGAGGATAAATCTTTAAACCAAACCTGTTCACAAGATAATTTGGGTCACAACACCAACACTATTTACGAGATTGTGAGTTTGGATAAATATAAACCCGCAATAATTTTCGATTTAAAAGTTCAAGAAGTTAAAGTGGTTTTAAACTATTTGTGTGTGAGAAAATTTAACTCTTAATGATTTTCCAATGGGGTATTTGAAGGGGAAATTTAAGTTATATTATTTTCGATATTAAAATGTTCCCAAAAATGTGATTAGGCCATCAATTATAATATTTATCTGAAAACTCAATCTGATTAATCAAAATTCAAGCTTAATACAACATGATTTAATTGTTAAAAAGTTAATAATTCAAATCTGTCAACCTAAACATAAAATGATCCCAATTAGAAATGATTTGAAACTAAAATAACCTAAATCCGAAATAACTCAAATTCAAGTCTCAAAGCCAAATATCTAAACCCAAAATAATCCAAATTCATTTAGTTTGCATGGTCTAATTCTAGTTTAACACACTAAACTTCAGTCTAATTCTGAATTTCATCCTCAATTTTACGAACTTCTTTAGAAATTAGTCTCACAACTTTAATTTTTAAAATTTTGATCAATGTACTTTACATAAAATAAGAAGTTAGTCCACTTAGGTAACACAAATAAACCTTATCGTAATAATCGAAAAAACTTGATTAACTTCTTAATGTTTAATAAAACAATAGGACCAAATTCAAATAAATTAAAGTAGAGGGATGAAATTAATAGTTGGAGCTTATACATATGCGGATGAAATTAGGATTGGGAGTTGGGTTTGTTATACCCTAATAATTAAGCAATAAACAATATTTGTGAAATCTATTAGAACCATTTGTTTTTCAGCTAAGTATCCATTGTCGATTAAGTGATTAATCGTCCCGTTACGAGTGTTTTCACTAAAAGATAAACAAATCAGGAAATGCACTTTATTCTCATAGGTAGGAATTGAACCCAACTTTATGGTTAAAGAATATTTTTTATGAGATGTTGGGTGAGTAAGTATTTTAGTTGCTTGGGGGGTTGTTTTAGGTGTTCTGTTTTCTTGGTGACAATTGATTCTGTTGCATCCGCTGTTTTTGGGTGATGCACCTTTGAGGTGATTGTTCTGTTGATTTATATGTTTTCTTTTTGAACAAATTTGTATGTTTTCATAGCCTCTAACAATCTCTAGATTTAGAGTGAAGATCAAACCTTCAACCACTTATTAAAACAAAAGGGTATCTACCAACTCACCTAAACCCATAATTAACTACACATACAATGTTAATTGCAAATAATTCAACCATTTATATACAAAATTTTGAAGGATTCGAAATTTGCACGATAATATTAATTTTTGAACTTTTCTTCTAATTGGGTCCGGCCTAAACTAAGAACCACAGTCTCCAACCTTTGGGCTGATTTTGATTAGTCTTTTCTTTTATATTTGTTATTTGGGTCAAATAGGCCTCCATCTTATTTTTATTCTTACAATTACTACTAAATCTAATAATTTGGGTACCATATAAAAAAATACAATATGAATATTATTACATTTTCAATAAACGACAAAAATAATAGATTGCATTTAAATAGGATTAATGCGATATTTTTAGTAATTATATCGTATTCGTATTTAAAATTTTAATAAACGTTTATTATCTGTATATGTGCATAACATGAAAACATAAAATAAGACCATGTTTTATTTCAATATTTTTATTTTTTAATTAACGTGATAATTTCTTGTTTTCATCATCTACATTAAACTTAAGTGTTGGACTAAATGTTGTTTGCAGGGGTGACAATGAGGCAGGCCGAGGACGGTTTTATATTTGTATTCCGTCCTTAACATTTGCGGGTATGCTAGGTGTCACGGACATGCCCCTTTTACTCGTTTGGCAAGCCGTGCGACACTTGAAATGGGTGTTACCCAGAGTCAGCCTTTCTCATGCCCCTTTGTCCAAGGAGTTATCTCGGTCTAGCCTTTTCAGGGTCACAATGCGCTAAGGCTTTAGAGTTTCGAATCCCGCAGGGCCTAGCAATAGCTGCACTCCAACCTCGTACTTCAGCCACGAGCGCGGTATGGGGCCCTATGGCCCCAAACCGTCCCTAGGTATTTCTCCCAAGGAGACAGTGCGCTAACCACTAGGCCTCACATAGGCCTAGGAGTAGGTCGCTTACACCAAGGAAGCTCGGTCGCTAGCCCAGGCAAGGGGGATGGTGGAGACCCGACACCAGACCACTTCCCCCCTAAAGAGCTAAATAAATTTACCAGGAATGTCATAGTAGACGTTGCTTCGTCCCAAATGAGGACGCTTTCTGGATAGGGCCTTCATCGTCTTCCCAAAGCATCTTAACTTGCATCCTTGACTTGGTAGCTCCTCAGGGATTGCTCATATCATCGCTCGGTCCACCATTGCTCGGTCCTGAATGGGCTTGTCAAGGCAGGGTCGCAATACAATAAGGGATGACCTTGACATTCTCCCCCGCTTCCTCTATCGACGGCCTCATCGATGTAGCCCCAAAAGGGATAGTTCTGACATTCTCCCCCACTTCCTCTATCGATGCCCTCATCGATGTAGTCCAAGAAGGGATGGTTCTCATTGATGTTGACACCGGTTCTTCATCACTTGTTGAGCCGATATGGACATATGTGGCAGCACATCTTCGATTTGTGCTCGATTTGATATGTTTTTCTTGTCCCACCATTTGAAAATTCAAGCAACTAATTCAAGCCTCGATCCTGGGTTCTTTCTATCTCATTTTTGACTATATTGCACATCTGTAACCATCTAGACTAACCATGGACTCATTATGACCCAGTTCCACTTCTTTCATATTGAGTTCTAGATTCATGCTCCCCCACTTTTACTTCGATTGTGGCTCGAGCAAAAGACAAGTAAAAAACCATTGATCCACTCGAACAAGTGCCTTGCAGTTTCTTTGTGCTCCACGATCTGCCCATTAACCTACACAAACACAAAAGTAACATACCTGGCCATGAGCAAACGTGTTATGACTCGTCACTCAATGGCTTGCTCCTCGGCGTTAAGCATCTTCGCCAACTTTGCCTCATCTCGTACCGAGACTTCCAAAGTACTGAATGTGTCACCATACATGTATCATCAATATTAACCTAAGTTTGCTAGTACATGCTCGAGTTGCACTTGGTTGCTTAATAATGCAAAGATGATCTCTAGTTTCCAACACCGTATAGAATTGTACTTGCCTTTTGTTCTCCTCAATACATCATGTATTATAAGATATACAAGCAATTTTATCAATGAAAACATATTCACACAAGTCTCGTATGATACATGGTTGGCACACATTGCCTTATGCTACCACCAATCATGGTTTGCCTTTGTATGTATACCTCAGGTGTTTTGACTATTTGAGAACGCAGTCTTTACGACAAGCTAATATCATCCACTCGTGAGGTTTTCTTCTTACTCGATTATACCTGCACCATTTGCCAAGTGAATGTACACCAATATTCTCTTGAACAACCTTACCCTTGTTCCAGTAGCAAATAAATGGTCATATGCCCTCACTAGAACTTCTCAATGGTCTCCTATGGCCCTTGTAATAGCCAATCAAGTTGCCCCTTATTTCGTTTCTCCTTCACTCCCTTTGTAACAGACAGAACTGTTGATTAAGCACAAAAGTACACATTTGATCTCTTGGCACACATGACCTATACTCCATGGGTAAGTTAGTTTCCCCTATCTACTAATGTCTTCCCCTATTATCCACTTTATTAGAAAAGTTCATCTTGTTATCACGCCAGCAAAAGAACCTGTACCAGCACCCCACAAACATCATATCAACATTAGTCTCGTGTTGTGAACTTCAAAATGATGTCTCACTTGTGCCCTCTACGTGTAACTTAGGTTTCCGCAGGATACCAAACTCTTCCACATATGCCCACGACATCTAGTCAGTAAAGTATTCTCATGTAGGATCAAGACATCTTTATTCTCTTACATAATCTCGAATAAAACCTGTATTCATTAAATCCCTTAGCTTTTTCTGAGCATTATATTCTACATTTTCAGGAAAGAATGAGCTCATTAACTCTTTCTTCAGCTCTTCCCATATCTTGATAGAACAAACACCATTAATAAACTTGGACCACCACCACAACTTGGCGTCTCCTATTAGATACACCGAGGCCACCGAGACCTTGTCTTCATCTGTTTTAGTATGCGTATACCGAAAATAATGCTCGATGTCGAACAAGAAATTTTCAAGCTCCTTAGCATCTCTGTTCCTTTCATACCGCTGAGGTTTCGAAACCCTAGTCCTCAGACCCTTATCTGCTATCATTGAATTACCCATAGCTATCTATATCAAGTTAACCTAAGTCTTTATCTCATCTAGTTCGAACTTCATATGACTTAATGATTCTTTGCCTTCATTACCAAAATCTTCGATAGCTTGGGTCAACTCTTGTTGTGTTTCCTCTATTGCTCGAAGCCTATCATTTGATGTCATAACTCTCATGGCAGCCACTACGGCCTCAAGTTCCTTAAACCGACTAGGGTCTATCGACCCACCACCTTGTGTCGACGTCCCAGCACTTGGGTTTGTTCTCTCTCTAGGGGGCAATACTCGTTCCACGTTTTCACGTTGTCACCATTTCTGTCGACACACACAGAATCATTGTGCCTGCACAGACATCATCTTTTACAAACGGGTGTCATATTTGTGCCGTGTCCTTCTTTGTTACATGAAGCTGTCATTTATCTCAGTTGCATACAACCAGGGCTTTTCACACCTGCCAAACCTTCAAACCGTCAGGTTCTTTAATCGATTGCCCCACATCCTTCAAGGAATTAATAGGAATACCTGCCTTCATAACACACACAAAGAGAAAACTGACCACGACATTGGTTAGTTCAATTACATAACAATAAAATAAAATGTACCTTACAAGTTCCATGGGGCTTTCCAGTACGTCTCCTACTGCAACTCACGCTCCGTATTACCAAACTCAGGGAGGTGCTTGTAAACTCCTTGATCGCCACATTTCTCCCTATTTTTGGTAACACTAACATATCCATGGTAACCAGGTTTTGCTTCCGATCTCTCGATCCATACATCGGTTTTGACATAAGCTATGGCTTTATTAGTGCGCCCAACCAAGTAGCTTGTCGGTAGTAGCACATATCACCACTTTCCATATTGGGGATTTTGTAACACTTGGATGAAATCCGAATTGTACTTGAACTATCACCACATACCCTTCGAGCTTGTCTGTCCAAAATCAATGGTTAACCTTGTTATCACTAGAACTACCTGACACAACTCTAGTACCCCTAAAAACTTTCTAAACCCCAATTAGAAGTAATTCTCCAAATCAACCTTTTGTTGTTGAAAAAATATATATTAACCAACAGATTTCTAAGCCCTAACAATTTAAAATCTTAGTCAAAATCTAACACTTCGATTGAAAGAAAATTTCCATCTCCCAAATAATTCTTCTTTAAAATATATAGAAAAACTCAATTCAAGCCAAGTGAATTTCTGGGAAAATAAAAATTTAAAATAAAAACTCCCTTTCAAACATGAAGATTTATGGGAACCATCTGGAAGATTCAAGTGAACGGTTAAAAGGTTCGTCATGCTAGGGAGAAACCTTTGTCGAAGTTACACGAATGTTTGACAGTCAAATTTTTATATCAGAGAGTTAGAGAAAAAATTGAAGGTATTTCTGTAAGTTTTTAGAGAAATCTAATATGAGAAAATAAAAAGGGAACGAAGAGAAACATTCCAAAATCACTTTTAGACCAAAAAGGAGGCCATTCATAATGGCAACGACGAACGATGACCAAGGTTAAGAAAGAAGAAGAAGAAAAGAACAAGATTAGGAGAAAATAAATAAAAAGGTATAAGGAAATTAATTGGTAAATTTATTTTAAAGCCCCTTAACTTTAAATATTTTTTTTTGAAAAAAAGTGACACGTGGCAGTATAAGAGAGTGACATGTGTCATTGACACGTCATCAATTAACGGTGTTAACCTTGAGGGGCATTTTAGAAGAAGAAAGTAAAGTATAAGGGGTACATTGAACATTTGCAAACTTTAGGCACCATATTTGACAAATTTGGAAAAGTATGGGAGGTATTTGTGCCATTATCCCAAAAAAGAATTAAAAACAAACTAACTTAGTGTTCATTTGCTCCTGATGTGGCTGCATGGTGCTTCTTCTCGCTGCAGCATTATCTTCTTAGCAGTTGCATCCACAACGTCGAATGTAGTGATAATTTTTTGCAACAACATCTTTATCTTCTTCTTTTTGTCGCTCAGCTTAGCTCTCGATCTATAGTTGCTTCCTCTGATTTTGGTCAGCCACCTCTTATTCTTGTGAAATCTGAATGGACCCACAATAAGCTCCAATTTATTCTTTTATTGTGATAGGGGTTTTCTTGAAGAGTAATTTTTGACACTGCACCCTCCAGCAAGTGACAATTCTACCCAAAAAGAGTTGGGCCAACGTGATTGCAACCATTCCCACTTGTGTTTCCTTGGTGAAGATGTCATTTTTTGTGTTCCTTTCAAGTTTATGCGTACCCTCCATCTTGCTACTATTCTAGAAGGCATGAAATCAATGTGAGCAACATTTTTGAAATCCAACCATTGGATTACCCTATTCTTATCGACTTTTATCATAGCTGGATGTAGTTTTTATTGCGACGACATTTGCTACTCCAGCTAATTATCGTAGCAATCCTCTGTTAAAATTCTGTGTAAATAAAATGAATGACCAATTCTCTAAATTTTTTCAAGTATCCAACCACCATTTTGTTGAAGCTTTTTAAACATCTCTATCAGTAGAGATTTTGGTGCAACACTAATATCTGAGGGGATCAACATGGATAAAGTATCTTCTCCCAAATAATCGTACCCTTCTTTTGATGGCTTCACATCTAGCATCATTGGTTCCTCAAGAGATACTTGCTTAGATTCTATTGACAGAGTATTGCCATCATGTTGACCCTGTACATAGTCATGAACTTGTCGTGTCAAAGATGGATGCGAGGACACTTCAGATTGCGCTGGCACTTTGGATTGCGCTGACATTTCGGGTTACGTCGACAATGTTGATTGTTGCACATTTGGCATGTGAGTGACAATTCTTGGAATAGGATTTGCTAGTACATCAACAATTTCTTCAACAACAATCTTTTCATTAGAAGTCACTTCACCATTTTCTGAAAACATTATATTTGATTCTCTAACTATCTCACTAGTCTGTGTACCGCTCTTTAGAGTGGTATCCGGGGAATGGTCTTTCCTCTTAATAATAGAGTTTGTTGTATCACTTGGAAGTGTGCCTTGCGGTCTAGTATTCATTGTGGATGCAAGTTATTCCAATTTTGCTTCTATTGCGCAAATCGATGAGGGCTCCCCTTGCACAATTGCTTATGTCTGAGTGATATGCTCTCTCATCAAAGCTTTAAGAGCTACGAAGGGATCAGATGTGGAAGCTTGGGTGTATTGTTGCTGCATAGCTGCTTGAGCATGCAGGTGTGAGATATGAACATATTGTGGTTGCACCTGATATTGTTGCTAATGCATCTGAGATTGTTGATTGAATTGTGATTGCAATGGAGTGTAATTCCCTTGTCTTGGATTATAATTTCCCCGGGACCAAGTATTCCCATATTAGAATGTCCCAACATTTTGCCTAGAATTCTAAAATCCCCAAGATTGTTGATTGCATGCAGAAGCTTTATAGGAATTACCATAAGAGTTGTTCCATAGGAGTTGTGGGCAGTCTTCACAAATGTAGTTGTTACCGCAAATTTCACAGCAAAATGCAGGAACAACTCATTAAGTGACTTGAATATGTGTAACTGCATTAGTCACTTGTATATTTTTATCCCGTTTTTCAAAGAAGAAATTTGAGCTCTAAGAACAAAAACTTCATTCCACTCAATAATGCCTGGAGTAGCTTTTACTTGAACCGCTCTTGGAATAGGATATTGAAAATCGTAGTTGGACATCATGTAATCTTGAATGGTTCGACGTCTATCCTTTAGAAAATTTGTTGCTCTCTCTTTTCAACAAACCTAAAAAAATAACAAAACAAAAGAAAATAAAGTTAATAAAAACAAAGAAACTATAATGACAAAAATAAACATCAAATGATAACCGTCCCCAGCAATGGTGTCAAAACTTGATCGGTGAAATGATGTCACACAATTTGTACACGCGAGCACACGTCAGTGCAAGTATAGTAGGCAAATGCAAACCTGTCACATATCGATCCTACGGGGACAATGGTTACTTCAATTGGGTGTTTACAGGTGTTCTTTATAGATTTGCAACTATGAATTTCGTGCAGCGACAATGGTTACTTCGATGTGCTGGCATTGCAACAAAAATTGCACTGACATCATGTCCAGACAAAAGTTGTTATAACAAACTGCCAACTCATTGTCCTTGGATCTTATCCTTTCACTGACATAATTTGATCTTATCTTTTTGACAGCTGTCATTGTGGCGACAATGACTATTTCATTGCGCCCACATCAGGTTTGGACGAAAGTTGTTGTAACTAACTGCCAGCTCATTGTCCTTTGATCTTATCCTGACAGCTGTTGACAGCGGTCAATGTGGCGACAATGACTGGACGCAATCTAAGCAATGCTTATGCAGCGATAGTCCTGGCTGCACTAATAAGATGCTTTTACAGTGACATTAACAGTGTAGTGACAAAACAACAAAAAAATAGAAGAAATAAGAAGAATTCGAGCAAAATAAACTGAGTTAGAAAATATACAAATAGTAAACTAAAAAAATGCAAGAACGTATGCATGAGATACCAATATGAGGACAAATTAATTGATAAATAAGGATAAAATACATGCTCTTTAGAGTACCATCAGTGATCCGAAAGGCTTTTTTTGGCAATAATATAAGCGGCAACAAGGGAAAAGAAGCCACAATTTCAGTAGATAATAGTAAACGATCAAGTCTGCAAAACACTGGATTCTCACGAAAGTTGCCCCAAGTGAACCGGCTGTTTGAGAGAGGAAGATCAATGAGACATAAATTCTCAATGAAATCATTAAACTCCCTTGTGGCTTGAGTATTGAGATTGACACCAGATTTTTCCTCGCTGCCTCTTATTATGTTGAAATCCCCGCCCATGATGATAAGGAGTCCAAGATCGGAAACGCAATTCTGAATATCTGAAAATAATTCACTCTTCTCTTTGCATATCATTAGGAGCATAGATGTTTAAAAGACAACAACCCCATAGCAAAATGAACCACCTCTTGATTATCTTACCAGAAATTTTAAAGAATGAACCACCTCTTGATTATTTTACAGAGAAAAATTTCTACGATTCCCAAGATCTACAAGCTCTAAATTTACTTTCTCACATAGCACTCATTATTAAAATTGACTAAATGATTGAGTAATAAAAATATCCATATTGTCTTGTTTTGTATGAATTCGAATCTCGACATAACTTTAAAAATATAATATCTCTATTTTAATAAAAAAGTTATTAAAATTCACAGATTAAACGACACGACACTATTAAATCGAAGGATGAGAATATGACATGATTATTACATTTATTTTGTTTTAAATAAAAAAAAACAATTTTTTTTATGATGTTAGCATGACTTGAAAAGCACGACAGAAATGTACCCCTTAGCGAACCTTTCTTGAAATCATCCTCTTTTAATTTTGTTTAATGCTAACATTATTTCTGTGGCCACTCTCGTCTTTTTTTCTTTTGATTGAGGGTATGGATGATCCAATTAATATTGCTTTTCTAATATTTGATATAAAACTATGACAACGATGTTTTATGTATAGCATTCAATAATATCTAACCACCTTGACGTGTATATATATTAACAGGGATGGGCATGGGTCGGGTCACGTTTTGCCCAGCCGAACTCTACCTAAAATAATTATCTTAAATCGAACCCGAATCGATCACTTCTTTTAAAAAAACCCGGCCGACCCAAAATTTATATACCTAAACCTGAGCCGACCCATTAAAAAAACTTAATTTTAGAGACCTAATTGTAAAAAAAATTAGAGACCTAATTGTAAACAAAATTAATTTTAAAGACCAAATTATAAATAAAAAATTTAATTTTAAGGACCTAATTATAAAAATATATAGAGGGGTATTATTACTAACATTCCCAAAAATATAAGGGAAAATTACACTATTAGTCATGGGTTGGGTCATTTTTTTAACCCTAAACCCAAACCCGACCTCACCCTTAAGGAAAACATGACCCGATCCAAACCCAAATTTTTAATAAAAAATCCAACCCGATCGGCCTGGGTCGGGTAAAATGTCTATCCCTATATATTAATTAGTCTCAGAACGTTTTTAGGTATGAATGAAAATTCAAAATAGATTTTTATAAACCAGAAGTATATCTCATTATTTTAAATAATTAATTTAAGGGTTTTGCTATACACAACCTTAAAGGATGTATAAAAACTATTAAATTTTTATCATTAATGCCTATTTTATTTTTCAGTGGAATCTATTAGGATGTAATTAATTACATTCCTAAAAAATTAAACATCATTAATTTAGGGTGTTTAATGTAATTAATAATCATGTAAAAGGGTTTTGGTATTTAAGGTTTATGGTTTATAATTTTTAGGGTTTATTGTTTTAGGGTTTGTAGTTTATGGTTTAGGGTTTTAGAGTTTTGGGTTTAAGGTTTAAAGTTTAGGAGTTTATGATTTTAGGTTTTAAGATGTTAGAATTTAATTACATTAAACACCATAAATAATAAATTAATAATATTTAATTTTTTAGGAATGTAATTAATTTCATTCAAATAGATTTCATTGAAAAGTAAAATAAGCATTAATTTAATATTTCAAAACTATAGAAGTATGAATAAATTTTATCGACATATTGTATTTATTGTTTTGTTAAGAAAACATCTAAAATACTAGTAATACATACTTTTTTTTGGAATAAATTAATGCATACCTTAAATAAATCATAAAAAATGTAATTTAATATGAAAAATACTTTGATACACAAGTTTACACAAGTCTTTTAATTTTAGGATTTAGATATTTAGGTTGAGGTTTAGAGTTTAGGGGTTTAGGTTGTAGGGTGTAGAATTTAAGGTTTATGGTTAGAGTTTAGGGTTTAGAGTTTAAGATTTAGGTTTAGGTTTTAGGGTGTTTGGGCTAGATATTTAAGTTTTAAATTTTATAGCTTAAATATGAATGGTTGTGTAAATTTTTTTAACGACTTGTGTATCAAAATATAACAATTTAATATTTATTGCAAATTATAAGACTCTGAAATGCGAAAGCGAAGAGCTCAACCTGATATCCATCCAAAATTATACAGTTTTATATATCTTTTTAAATATTTTGTTAGATAAATGTGTATACTACAAAAGAAACCCTAAACTATATCCCATACAAATCCCCAATTTCAACACAATATAGAGTAAAGTCTTTCAAATTATCATGCCCATCACAACTCTTGATTCCATCTCATAACAGGCTTTTGCAGAAAATACCTTTCTAAATTAATTTTGAGAAGTCGCATATGAAAAACAAGTAGTTTCGTTTCTCCGGTTCACTCTAAGACAAATTACATATTTCATCATTATTCAACCCAGAAGAGATAAATTTATTCTTGGTAAATAATTTATCTAACACTGTTGTTAGAAGTCAATGCAAATCCTAAAGAAATACGTAAGTGTCGTTTAATATATATACATATATATATTAAGAATAATCTAGAATAATATAAAAAAGTAGATGTATAAGTGTCCATAAAAATTTAGATATTTGTAATATTTAATATTATATTTAGAATTATCTATTAGAAAAATCTAGATATTTGTAATGTTAAATGGCTAAGATGTTGACAAACCAATGACCACTAGAATCTATAAATTGGGGTGAGTTTTTACCATTGTAGTAAGAGTGAAAAAGTGAGAAGAGTGTAAGTTGAGAGAGTTAGTGGGGGAGTGTTTTTTTTTTTTTTGTAATTAGAAGTTTCCCGGTTGAGCCCTAGTTTATGTATTTCTTATTACATTTGAATTGATTATTACATGGTCGGTTATGCCGTCTGAATGTTATATGGTCGGCTCTGCTGCCTGAATAGTATATGGTCGGTTTTACCGCCTAATCGATATATGGTCGGCACTGCCACTTAAGTTGTGTACTAAAAAATTAGAAGATGGAAAGTCTAACCGACTTAAGAAATTGGTGTAGTAGTAGTGATCAATGTTAGGTCCTCAAAGTAGGTGTATTAGGTCCGTCGGGTTTCCAACAACTGTCATCCATAAAATAACAGAATTACTGGGAATGTGATTTAGGTGTCACACCATCCTTCCCTAACGAGCTTTGTCCATCTTCGCCCTAATTTCTCTCCAAATCATATAAATTGCGGAAAGGGATCTTCCTAGCAGCCATTGAATTGAAGCAACCTTTGCTCATATTTATTTAATTTGATTGACATATTTTATGTTATATCAATATTCATTTTTTCATGTTATTGTTATTAGGCTTAATTGAAAAATAAGTATCTAAACTATATTTTTTAAATTTTAGTTGTCTAAAATATTTTTTTTTGTAAAAATAGGTGTCTAAAGTTTCAACTATTATTATTTTAGGTGTCTCGATGTTAATTGCCGTTAAAAAATTGTTAGCCAATTATAATGTGGCAACTTGCAGGTTTTAATTTCTAATTTCTTTTAATTAAATTTTCAAAATAAAAACTTAAATTTTCAAAATTCTAAAAAAGCCCCAAATTCATAAATCCCCAAATACCTAAATCCCCCAATTCGGCGACTCCCGGCGTCGTTGGCCACGTTGCTAACGACGGAATGAAATGTCCTCCCCTCGTCGAAACACCCACACACCGTTCATCGCCGCTTGGCCGATGCTCGTTGCGAATCGTTTGAATGAACCTTTCGACCTTCGTCCGACATTTTACACGATTTCTGTCGCTTTTCCGCGACAATGTGGTAGGGTAAATGATCGTTGTGGTTCGGCGACAAATGTGGTGGGCGGCGGCATGGCCATCAACGACGAAATCGACTCAAATCGTAATTTGAGTTTTTGAGAGTTAGGGATTTAGAAATTGGTGGCTATTTTGTGAATTTTGAAAATTTATAGATTTAAAAAAAAGTTTTAAAAACTAAAAAAAAATATTTTTTTAAAAAATAATGGTAATTAACATGAGACACTAAAATTTTAACAGTTAAAATTTTAAGTACATATTTTAAGCACATAAAGTTTAAAAGTATTATTGTTTAGGCATCTATTTTTTTTATTTAATCCTTGTTATTATGACTATGAATGGATGATGATGAGCGGGGTTAAAGACCTGCTGGGTGGATGTTTTGCTTTGTATTAGTCTTTTATATCGTTTTGTTTAGTTCTGATAGGTAAACACGTGTTATTGTGATGTTTTCCTTTAATAATTAATTGTAAGCTTTATGTGGTAAAATTAGAAGTTTAGATATTTTTTTGAGGATTGACTATTTAAATTCGTTAATTGAAATGTTTGTTAAATGAAGAATTGTAATAACGAATTGATGTGGAACTTTTCAAATTAAAAAACTGTTGAAAAATAATATCTGAACGTTTATAACTATCTAATGAAAAATATATTATATATTTTCAAAATTTCACATATTTTCCAATTTTTATTATTTTTAACACTTTTCATAGTTTTTACATAATAAAATAAAGACTTAACTACAAAATAAGTGCCCAAACTATGTCTTTTTTGTAATATGTGACTAATTTTTTTTTGCTGAAATATGTGTTTAAAGTTTCATTTTTTGCTGAAATAAGTACTTAAAGTATTTTTTGGCTGAAATAGGTGACTAAAATTTTATTTTTTACTTGTTTTAAAGTCAACTGAGTCACCTAGACCACTTTGGCACATATTTTAGCCAAAAATAAAACTTTGAACACCTATTTCAGTCAAAAAATAATTTAGGCACCTATTGCAAAAAAGAGACATGATTTGAGTTATAGTTTAGCCTAAAATAAAATAACCAACATCAATATTGACAAAAGGATAAAATAATTAACGTTAATTTAACAAACATGTTACATTCTCGTTAGTTTATTTAATTAAAAAATAAAAAATTGAGGAACATAAGATGTGGAAAAATCTCTTATTCAACACCTTCTTATTTTTTTGAATAATCTAAATGTGATTACAAGATAGTATATATTTAAACATATTCTTAATTATTTGACGACGTACATACATCTGGCAGACAAAACGATTCAACACCTTCTCATTAAAAATCTTATATTAATTAAAAGTCCAAATCCTTATAAGCACATTTTAAAAAAGTAAAAATAGGTGACGAGGAATGAAAAAAACAAGAGAAATTGTTCAAGATGACCACGGCGCAGAAATGGGAACATGGTCCGATGGGGTCATTTCTCAGTGTATTGTTTATATCAATGGATGTGTATTCTTCAAGATGGGAATGTGTGTGCTGTTTTCTACAATTGCCTGTCAATTTATCCTTAAAACATACCAATAGGGCCTCAGGAACCACAAGACCGTCATATGGTCATCATTTGTTTCACAAGTTCGATAAATCCTACGTTGGAAATAAAATGGTCCCAACTTTTTTATATTTAAATCTCAACTCGTTTTTTTACGTGTTTAATCTGAAGCATCGATTATTTTTTTAATGTGTTTATGTTTGTTTTATTGTTTATAGTCGAGATTTATGATTGTTTCTTAGACTCAAAATTAATAGGTGTCTAAATAATAATTTGGAATCGTAAAATAGGGGACAAAAGTTAAAGGAAAATTATTTGATACACACAATGTGTAATTTTATAATGAGTTAAGGTTAAAATTCAGGGTTTAAGTTTTAGGATTAGAATTTTGATTTTATTTTTTAAATACATTCTCAAGGTAAATTTCGATATTCAAACTCATACAAGATAATAAATCTCACTATATACATAATTCTATCCCTATTTTAAAGTTCGGACTTTTTTAATAATCAGATTATTCGGCTATACTAATTAAATTATAAATAAAGATTTCAACAAATTTAAATTTAACAATCTGTTTCGAACTACTATTCTCAGAAGCTTTACATTTTTAGGTTTGTTGATTTTTTTCCCACAAATATGGTGCAACTCAGATTATTTTCAGAAATATGACATTTGCTACAGAGAAAATGAAGATAATAGAAATATCCATCGACTTTCAGTGTCGTCCACGTAGCAATCATCCATGGAGGTTACTGTTCAAAGACGGAATGCATACTTACCATCTTTAGCTTATATCTATGGCAGTGACCTCCATAGATGGCTGCCACGTGGACGACACTGTTTAAAATCGGTAGGCATTCCTAGCATCTTTATTTTCACTGTAGCAAATGCTATATTTTTAGAAATAATCTGATTGTACCATATTTATGGGAAAAAAGTTAGATGCAATATATGTGTAATTTTCTACTATTCTCTTTAATTACTTATAATTTTTTTAGGAAAAAAAATCTATCAGTTTTCAGCCAACCAAAAACCTTCTGTTTTTCATGGAAAGTAAAAAAATAAATAAAAACCCATCTATTTCACGTTGTAATTCATCTCTATTTCAATACATATCTCACAGCCCCAACCCCAAATTCTCTTCAACTTACAAGTTTCTCAGAAGAAAACCCCCTTCCTCTTGTTTGATTTCCTTTCTTGATTTTCAATCCTTCTTTTTTCTTGCATGATGAGCAGTTTACAAGACTGGCCTGAACCGATAACCGGGTTCAATCCTTGTCCGAAAGCGGCTTACCGATAATTCCCAATCGATACGTGAAGCCGCTTTCGGATAGGCCAGACATACACCTAACTGAAAGCGGTGACAACAAAAATGATGTCAACATTCCGCTCATCGATCTTACTGGTTTATCCGATGACGAAAACGAGCTTCTACGACAATGGCCCAAATTTCTTCGGCATGTCGCGAGTGGGGTTTTTTCCAAGTCGTGAACCACGGAGTCAGCCCCGGTTTAATGGACCGAGCTCAAGAAGCTTGGCGGAGCTTCTTCCATTTGCCAATGGAGAGTAAACAAGCTTATGCTAACTCACCAAAGACTTATGAAGGTTATGGCAGCCGGTTAGGGATTGAGAAAGGTACCATTCTTGATTGGAGTGATTACTATTTTCTTCACTACCTTCCTTTAACTCTCAAAGACTACAACAAATGGCCGGCTTCTCCGGATTCTTGCAGGTAAACTGATATCGATGACAACCGATAATTTCACTAATCTTTTATCGTCATGCTCATGCATGTTCTTTTAATTTAATTAGTTGATCAGATTCAAGTTAATTCGAATTCGAGTATGCGAATATGATTTTAATTGTTTTTATGAATGTAGGGAAGTAATTGATGAATATGGGAAGGAATTGGTGAAGTTAGGTGGGAGAATAATGAAGGTTTTGTCTACAAACCTTGGGCTAAAACAAGACCAACTTCAAAATGCATTTGGAGGGGACAACTTAGGGGCATGTTTAAGGGTTAACTTCTATCCCAAGTGTCCACAACCCGATCTTACACTCGGCTTGTCGTCGCACTCGGACCCCGGTGGCTTGACGATTCTTTTACCGGACCATCAAGTCCCCGGACTTCAGATCCGTAAAGACGGCCGATGGATCACCGTCAAGCCAGCTTCACACGCGTTTATTGTTAAAATCGGCGATCAAGTTCAGATGAATTTAGAGACACTTATTTTTCTTACAAAAAATACGAGAGTTTTCTTTTTCAAGACCAGACAAAGTGGATAGACATGATGAATTTAAGCATACAACGACAGATTTGTGGGAATGACACGAAACTTTGAATATTCCACTACGCTTATGATTATGTTTCTCGATTATTGATGATCACGTAATCTGTTCATACATATTCTTAACCATTTGATAATGTTCACAGCTTACAGACAAAGAGATTTGAACTCATGATCTGTTAATAAAATTATTGAATTATTATTTTTCGTATAATCTCGAATATATTAAGATATAATTGTTTTTTTTTCAGGTCCTAAGCAATGCAAACTACAAGATTGTAGAGCATAGAGTGATAGTGAATTCAGGCATGGAGAGGGTATCATTGTCATTCTTTTACAACCCAAAGAGTGATATACCAATTAAACCGGTCGAAGAACTGGTTTGGGAAGATAAACCGGCCCTCTATCCACCAATGACATTCGATGAATACCGGCTCTTCATCAGATTAAATGGCCCCAAAGGTAAATCCCAAGTGGAATCACTAAAGTCTCCAAGATGTCGATAACACTATTATTATTATTATTATAAAACAAATCCAAATTTATATTAAATTAGAAAAAAAAAACAACCGGTCGATTCAGTTAAAAGATTTTAAAATTTTGACTTAATCGATAATCTCGTACTTTAACTGACTGATTCAACATTAGTCAATTTGGTTGGTTAAACCGATTTCTTCATTTTCTATTGTTTATTTTCAAATATGAGAAATAAAACCTATAGTTATGATATATTATAAATATATTTTGAAAAGTCAGTTAAATCGGTTGATTCAATTATGAATCTATATATTATAAATTAATTAAATATTACAGTAAATATAAATTTAAAAATTAATAAAAAAATACAACTAAAACAATTCCTCCTCTTTATTTTATGTTACTATTTAGAATGTAAATTTGTAACTTTTCTTTAGTTTGCAAATCAAAATTAGGTTAAATTAAAAAAAAAAGAAAATAAATGGGAATTGTTATTTTGTAAGTGTAGGGTTGGGAACTTTTTCTTAGGGCCCTTGTAATTGATTGGTAAGTTTGGAATTGAGTAAACATTGTCCCACCACTTTGCCACTAATGGTACAGCAAATTAAAATTCAACAACTTGTCACATCCTTGCAATATAAATTTGCACGTTTAAATAGAGCCAATCAAGATAAAAAAAATGGCCTAATATACATATTCCTTCAAATTGAAAATATTGTCGGTTCTTGAAATATTATACATTTCGAAGTGTTCGAATCTATAATATTGGAATAGTCATAATAATATCGTGCCAACTAAATTTACTCGATTTTTAATACAATGTATAAATTATTTAGATTCCATCCCACTTGTATATTTAAGGAAATGCTTAAATGCACTTGAATCTTCTTCCTCTTAAATTTTACAATAATAATTATGTCAATCGAACTAAACTTAATTAACAAAAAGATTAGTAATATTTATGTAAATGAATATATTAATCCATATATGATAAATATTTCAATATTTAAGATCATATAAAGTGCAATATATGGTTACATCCATATGAGATCAGCCTTTTGAAACCTTGGACTTCAAAATATATAGGCCGCAATTAGCGGATAACTGATAGCTGATTATGTTAGCTGATAGCGGATAGCTGATTGCATTAGTTAATTTAACTAGTTGATTATATTAGCTGATTGTATAAAAGTGTTTGGTAAAATTAACCGATGGCTGATAGCTATTTGATTATTTAAAAAAGCAAAATGACATATAAGGACATGATTATATTTGATACTTGTTTGAATAGTTTATTATTTATCAATATTTTGAATCTATTAATATTAATTAGATTATGAAAAATAATTTTTTAAATATAACATTACTAAGCATATTCGAAAGATCTATATATTAATTTATTATTCATATAATTATTTTTAATATAATTTAATTAAATATTAAATTTAAATACAAATATAAATGTGTGAGAATAAAAAGAAAAAACAAAAATATTAGTTTACAAGTGTTAAGAATTAAAATAAAAAAGATTAAATTTAGGTTATTTGGAGATTTTTTATAATTATTAAAGGTAGAATGGTCTTTGTAATTCTTATGTCAAAACCTCTAATATCAAAAAGCTCCTATTAACAGCTTTTTCAAAATTAAAAGTTTCACCCCAATCCGCTATTCCAATCCGATATTTACTAAACATCTAAATTAGCAAATTTGACCAGTCAAACCTCTAACATTAACTCAAACATCTAATTTTGGCTCAAACCGCTATTTATCAAATAGCCGGCAGCCTTTTAATCAAATGTGATTTGAGGTTTTAAAGCTACTTTCTTATTCCCGCTTCTATATCTTTTTTTTTTGAATATCCACTTCTATACCCAATCATGTCATTTAGACCTTTTTTTTTATTTTAGAAACTAAAATAAAACAAACCATTTTCAATTAACATATTTAAAATTAATACATTAAAAAAATTCGAGTCCAACGTATTCAACTAACCAGAGGAAATAATTTGGGTTTGGATTGAAAAAAAAAACTTTAAATTTGATTCAGTATTGACTCGAGTTCGAATTACTGAATAAATTGATGGGTAAACTATACCAGTGACCACCGAACTATTTGGGCGTACCTATTTTGACCACCGAACTATCGAACTCGTCAATTAGACCACTAAACTTATTAAATTGACATATTTTGATCACCGCCGTTAGAAAACAGGTGGGTGACGTGGCAGTTAACGAAGTTTTATAGAATTACACATTTAATCCCTGTTATTTACACATTCTTTCAATTTAGTCTTAATTTTATATTAATAAAATAAATTTATTATTTAATTAGATGGTGACATGTGTCAACACCTTATTGGAGGACTTTAATTATTTATATTTGATTTTATTAATTTATTTTCTCCTCCAATCAGGTGGTGACACGTGTCACCACCTGTTTAGAGGAGAAAATGGAAATCAAGCAAACCTGCACTTGGTAGGAATTTAACCTGGTAATGCAGGGGTAAAGGCAGTGGCTTAACCACTGCACCAAGCACGTCTTTGTTCTTTAAAACACTAAATTTACTATATATGTCTTATTGTTTTCTACATTTATTCTTTTAATTTAACATATATAATCATCGAATTAATTTCAAATATATAACCCTAAACCCTAAACACTAATTTCACATATATAATCATCAAATTAATTTCACATATATAACCCCAAACCCTAAACACTAATTTCACATATATAATCATTAAATTAATTTCACATATATAACCCTAAACCCCAAAGCATAAACACTAATTTCACATATATAATCATCAAGTTAATTTCACATATATAACCTTAAACCCCAAACCCTAAACACTAATTTCACATATATAATCATTGAATTAATTTCACATATAACCCTAAATCCCAAACCTTAAACACTAATTTCACATATATAATCATCGAATTCGATGATTATATATGTGAAATTAGTGTTTATGGTTATATATGTGAAATTAATTCGATGATTATATATGTGAAATTAGTGTTTAGGGTTATATATGTGACATTAATTCAATGATTATATGTAGCGATGTCCCCTTCGCTAAAAAAAGTATCTTCGAAGCATTTGTTGTCTTTCGGATATAAAAATGTTTATTCCGTGGGGTTTTAAAAATACCGTATTTTATTTTAAAAAAAGGAGTCGCCACCGGCCACTTAGGTAGGCCGGACACCATAAAAAATAAGAGATTTTGAAAACTTTGGGTTCGGGAGTCGGTTACAGATGGGGAAGGATTAGCACCTCTACTCTGCCCAAAATTGGTACTTTAATAATTACCGCTTTATTAATATTAGATTTTCCGGATTAAAATGACGATTAATTTAAGATTTGGTTATAATTGCGTGCAAATTTTAAAGGTCCCGTTATCCGAGAGCAAACGCCCAACCACTATCACTATGCCTGATACTGGCCCCGTTTACGCTCGGATAAAAGGGCACCGCATTGACAATTTATATATATCTCTTATGCAATCTTAGCAAATATTTTCAAAACATACGTATACATCACATGGTTTTAAAACATACCAAGAACATCACAAAATTAGACAATACTAATAAATTACATGAGCAAAAAAAAAAGGATAAAGCTTTTAAATAAAAAGAAACCTATCATGCTTAAACGTATTAAAGTAATCCACAACTATATCACATACATGACATGGATAATGTACAATATTAGACTAACGGGATAAGGCAACAAACCTAGACATGATGCTAGAACCAAAATCATCAAATAAAAACTAAAGCCTAGACACCACAATTTTACACGAAACTAAATCAGACATGTAATAGGGTACTTAACTTCCTATCATGCTTCAAGATCAAACAAACGCACAATTAACAAACTTACATACATAAAAACATGGCATAGGTATAACATGATGGCCAAACTAAAACGCAATATTTAAACGAACATATAGGCATCATACGGTTGAACAAATTAAACAAAAAAACACCTCTAAAAACAAAAACAAAGATGATGTAAAAATCTATATTAAGGTGATGAACAAAATAAATGACATAAAACAATAAAATGACAAAAACAAGAGACATAATTGATTACAACAGAGGACTAAAATGTAATAAAATGAAACAGAAATGACAGAAATTGTAGCAATAAAAACATGATTTAGGGATGAAATCATAAACCAGACGAGACTTAAAAGGACTAAATATGTAATTGGACCAAGGGGCGAGCTCAGAGTGAAAATTTCAAAAATGCGGTGGGACTGGGGAGGTAATTTCACCATTTAAAACTGATTTCAGTTCAATCCAGGGGTTGAATTGCAAGATCTTAAAATATAAGGAGGACCGGGGCTGTAAATATCCCATGCGGCAAGACATAAATGAAAATGATGTAAACGCGGAGGGATTTATTATCGGATTTCACCATTTTAAAAATAATACACCTATAAAATCCACTCATCGACCCAAAACCAAACTTTTCCCTATTTTTTTACCCCTTCTTATAAAACATCCAACCTCTCATTTTCTCTCAAAACCAAACCCAGAATCTTTGATAAACCCAGAAACTGGCAGCCAATTGCCGCCTCCTCCTCCAGCGACCGCCGCTAGTCAGAACCGGCGAACCTAAAAAAACCACTAAAACAACCCTTGCTTCAAACCAAACTTGAATCCGAACTTGGATTCAAAGAAAAGAGTCTCCTTTATCCTAGATCTAAGAAAATACGAAGCGGAAACTATATTTTTTTTAAATCGAGACCGAAAGAACGTCTCTCCCTTTTAGCCGGCTCACCATATTTAGGCTTGTTGCCGGTAAAGGAACTGACGACCGAAGGTAAAGCCACTCACTCCTTTTCTTTTGTTATTTTTAGAACACATGTATGCATGCAACACCCAAGATGGATGGATACCTTTGTATGTTCAGAAAAAAAAACAAGAGGGTGAAACTCCATTTTTTTGTATTTATGGGAAACTGGTTACAACTGAAAAAAAAACTCCTCTGATTTTCGTTTTTTGAGTTACATATATCTCTATTTTTTGGTTGGTAAGACTAGTACATAAGATATATTTTTTTATTTGATTTCGTTCTGGCGCCTTTCCATTTCTTTGTGTCTTTGGCACGCCTGGCCATGCTTGGTACGGCAGCATGGGGGAGATGACCGCTCGACTACGTGGATTGGCGTCTCGGGAGATGAAACGACTATCGCTGCCAGAACCATTCCTAGCCGTTGGATCAGATCTGATCCAACGGTTAGGATCGCTCGACGATCAGACGGCTGAGATGAGGCCTAGAAAATGATGCAGCGGCCCTGGATCACGCCACATGGCTTGGAGAGGATGGTCATTCTTGTGAGTGTCTTATACGCGCGAGTGGATAATCCAACAGCCCGCGCATGGGCTTCACGCGGCAGATGAAGGGTCTTCATGCTTCATCCGTGGCCGTTGGATCCAGATCTGATCCAACGATCCTCGTCCAGCTGCGCAAGATTAAAGGAGGGTATTAGGGTTCCAATATTTGATATGGGTTAGGGTTTCTTAGGATGTGGGTTGGCCGGTTAGAGCCCAATGCAAAAAAATTATGGGTTTTTATGTAATTTGGACTTGGACTATTAATAACATTTTTTGATTGTTTTCTTTTTAATTAATACCTTATCTGTTTATATATTATAATAATAATAATATGTATATACATACATGCAACGTACGAACCCACATGCAAACATTGATTAACATAATATACTATATATATGCATATGTAGTCACATAACAATCATGAATATCCACACACACTATACGTACAAACAATGCACTCATAAGAAATGTAAATACGTACGTGACACACATACACCGTATTAATTATTAATACATATACATACATAGCTTACAATATACATGCACATAATATATTAATTATTAAGCTAAGGTAGGTTAACACAATATTTATAACGGATAAAAATGAGTGATTATAGTTGCCCCTCTTTGCTTGTTCTCGTGGAACGGGAACAAAGCAACGATCATAAGCACTCATTTTTATTCGACTTCCCTGTTTGTCGCTTTGGAATCACGTGTTCTTCTGGAACTCTCCGCTCCCCTTTAGCTGAATATTCAGGCTTGTAAGCTCTTCCTATATAGAACTTCGTCACCTTCCGATCTTGGAGCTACAGGCTCTTCCTATATAGAACCCTTCGCTCTGAAGCCTCGAGTTATGAGTCCCTCCTATATAGAACTTTTTACTCTGAGACGGTAAAGCTTGGAGTCCTTCCTATATAGAACTTTTCGCCTTCAACGCGACTGGTTTTTCCTATATAAAACCTTCTGCGCCACGAATGGATTCTTCTGACTGGGAGTTCCTCCTATATAGAACTGCTGGACTTCAAACCCCGGAGCCGTCAGTCTTTCCTATACAGAACTTTTAGCTTCAGATATCTCGGAGCTACGAGTTCTTCCTATATAAACCTCTCACTCTAAGACAGTAAAGCTCAGAGCCCTTCCTATATAGGACTAGTCGCCTTCAATCACAACGGGTTTTCATTACATAAAACCTCTTGTGTCGTGGGTGAATTTCTTCGGTTGAGAGTTCTTCCTATATAGAACTGTTAGTCTTCACCCTAGAGCTGCAAGCCCTTCCTATATAAAACTTTCAGCTCCTGAAGCCCCGAAGCGGCGAAATCTTCCTATATAGAACCTCTCGCTGCAGGCGCTTAGAAATATAGGCCCTTCCTATATAGAACCTTTATCTTCATGTTTGAGATTTACGCCAAAATGGATACCGATGCTTCTTTAAATCTGTAGCTACCTGTCTAGAATAGACAAAACGTTATAACAAATGAGTTAGCATGCTCCTAATCCTAGGGATGTCTAACTATTCATGATGCATGAGTGTCAATATCTTGGTGCGCCTGCTTTGGCCCTTAGTCAATCTCGAGTCTCCGTTGCTTGCTTTCTCATTTTTTCTTCTTCTAGTGGCGATATCCCATTTCACTGTCGGGTCCAACCACTCCAACTTTTTTTTTTCTTCTAAATTTCTGGTTCGGGGTTCTAAAGTGCCCTTTCGGGTTTTCACCTTAGAGATTTTTTTGAGGTGCCCTTCCGGGTTTTCACCTGGGAAATCTCTCTTGTTGTCTCAAATGTTTTCTTTAAACAAGAAGAACACGTGCCATTGGTCATCTTACCCTGGTGCTCGAAACCTTCTGCTCACCCTGTTTAAACATAGGTCATGTAGGTAGCTGGAGGGCAAGGTTAACATCATTTTCTAATCACCTGCATCTTTAAGGTTAGATCACAGTAATGCTAAAAAATCTCTTGTTTATCATAAACCTATGTCAACTTATTTGCATGATGTTTATGGAAAATAACAAGAAGACAAGGAATGGAAGCTCAAAAATGTGATTTTATTATGATTAAGGATTTGGAACAATTTTGAGAGGGTCATGGCAAACATGAAGAAGAGGAAAAGCCAAACATGAAATGCAAAACCTCCAGTATCCATAGTATGAATGATACATGATCCCGTCAACCGGAGTAGGATCTTTGCCTGAAGCTTCTTCTTCATGGGGCTCATGAGGACGACTCTTTTCTCTTGAGGTCCAACCTCTCAATTTATCTAAGCCGCCCTTTACGGGTTTTCGACTCGGATCTTTTCTTTGCTTCAAGACGCCCTATTTCGGGTTTTCGCCCTGAGCTCTCCATTTTTTTCAAACATGGTATTTCTTAACAGCATCAGAATTTACAAGGTTTTTCAACTCGTCTCCATCCATTTCGGTTAAGATTAAGGCTCCTCCTGAAAAGGCCTTTTTAACAACGTATGACCCTTCCCAGTTGGGCATCCACTTTCCCCGATAATCTTTCTAAATCGGGAGGATCTTCTTAAGCACCAGATCCCCCTCTCTAAATTCTCTTGGGCGCACCTTCTTGTTGTATGCCCGCATCATCCGTTTTTGGTACATTTGACCATGACATATGGCCTTTAGCCTCTTTTCTTCGATGATATTTAACTGGTTGAATCTGGCTTGCACCCATTCGGATTCTTCCAATTTTACTTCATTTAGGACCCGGAGCGACGAAATCTCTACCTCAATGGGGAGTACTGCTTCGGTGCCATACACTAAAGAATAGGGTGTTGCCCCTGTCGATGTGCGAATGGACGTCCTATAGGCGAAAAGAGCAAATGGCAACTTTTCGTTCCAATCCTTGTAGGTATCCGTCGTCTTCGGCCTTGGCTGGTGTTATCTTGACGCACTTTCCGTGGTACCACCGTTCACAATTATCGCAACCGATCCAAAATTCGTCTGAATTGTATACTCCACCACAACTCCCACAAAAGGTATCTCCTTGCTCTTCTTCGTCATCCTCGTAACTTTTGTCGGCTAACTTAGGAGGGTTGCTTCTTGGTTGTCCATCGATTGACCTCTGAAAGGAAAGAAAAGGCAAACCGAAATTCAAGCAAATGAAAAGACAATAACCGTATTAACAGTTTGAATAACCTTCTTCATCATTCTCCTGGATTGAGGGCTATGAAAATTCACCTTTGTGCTGCTTCGTGATTTGCTTCCACTCTCCACTGTGGGCTTCTCTTTCACAGGCTTCCTTCCGCTTACAACATCAAAGACGGTGGGAAGATCGTTCATCATGCTAAATAAGCGCTTCCTGTTGAGAGAACGGCAAAGTACTCATGATTAATAGTATCTCATAGGAATTAAGAGAGAGTGCTTGGTCCCATGCGATTTTATCTAACAGGAAAAGTGAAATAAAATAGCATTCAAAAAGGCATATCAAAAGAAGTAACATGATCAGATCTAATACAGAAGGCAGAGCCAGCAGTAACTAACTGAGTAGAGATAAGATTAACATATCGGAAAAGGGTGGGTGTTGGTTGTTGTGTATTAGAAAAACATTTTTGAGGCAACATGTGATCTCCCATTCACCCCAACCCAAATGAAAATTTTTCTTCGGGATTATTTCACTCTCACTCAAAGTGCAAAACAATTTTACATCTCCCTCAATCCTAACAGGACACCAAAACAATCTGAGTCATCAACATGCTGAATTTCAATGAATGTAACTGCATAAAAATAATACTCATGGCTTCAAGCAATTATAATAGTACCAGGTTTTACAAACTCAAAATATAAAGGGAGCAACATGGTGTAAGTCAACAGCCTGAACCAAAATATGAAGCCTCCAAGGGCATATGAAAGCATACTGAACCATAAAATCAAGGCTGAATAAATTTGTAACATATGTTTCATTTTTCTAGTTAAAGATAGAAACTATCAGAGAAAAAGGAAGAAACAACGACCACTGTGAGAATTCAGGTATGGTGGTGGCCGGAATAGAAGACCGGCGGTGGATGTGGGAAGAAGGTGAACGGGACAGTGAGGAATTTGGTAAAAAATACAGAGAAAATGAAATCTAGAAATTATATTATTAAGATGAAAAGAATAAGAGGTGATTTGTCCATTACACTTGTTGGTTTATATAGCCCAAACTAATAACCAACTATTAACAAACTAACAAACTAATAACATTCTCCCTGCTTTCTCAACTTCTTTCTTCTTCAAATCAACTATTAACAAACTATTAACACCTAAGTAAAGCTAATGTCTAACATTCTCCCTGCTTTCTCAACTTCTTTCTTCTTCTTCAAATCTTCTTGAATGAAACTAGTAACCCATCAAAACCGACAAAATGCAACAGATTGCAAGCAATTTACTTGTTTTCTTCTTCTACTACTACTACTACTACTACTTTCTTCTTTTAACTTCTTTTTCTCGTTCTTCTTATTCTTTGATTATGTATTCTCAGCTTTCGAAAGCTGGTAATGGCTTGACCAGTCTCTGCTTCTTCCTTTACTTGAACGGCTGATCAGCGAACATCATCATATACACTTGCTGTCTTGGCAGTGTTTTAAAATCTCCCTTTTTACCAGTGTCGTAACATTTATCTTTCCTTGTACATCTGATATTCTATGTACATCTGCTTTTGTTTGTTTAGCAGTGTACTAAAAAGAAACTTCATCTTTTTTTTTTCAGCTTCCTTAATTTTCTTCTAATACTACCTTTTGATCAGTACCTACACATTTTCCTTTCCTTGAACAACTGATCAACACTATACATCTGTTATTTAACAGTGTACGAGAAAAAATTTTCTTCAGCTTCTTTGATCTTCTTCTTCCTATACCACTTTTTCAACATGAGCAAGCCTGATGTATGCTAGTTTGAACTCAATCAACAACCTTAATCATGCACATCATAACAGATTGCAGCGATGCAAATAACCTCAAAACCAAATTCTAATTCAGGTAACAGTTTCTCATCAAACAAAAACGAAATCTCCAACGCAAGTTCTAATTCCTCATCAAATCTCTGTTAAGAAAACCAGGCTGTAGAAGCAAGATCAGAAAGCGACAGCGAAAGACGGTAACACGAGGATTTTGAAGATTGGAAAAAGAATTGAGTAACAGTCGCCCAAATCAATCGATCCAACAGCAGCGAGTGAGAATTTTAGTCAGCAACTCAGATGTCTTATGATGGCGCAATATCGACGGCAAGGACTCAAATAACGGTGGCTTGATAAACAAAAAATGGCAAAGAACAACCGACAAACCAAGTGACAGAGGATGAAGCCAATTAAAATCAGATCGTCGATCTGATTCAGACTGAGATAGTAGCAGTAGTGACGGCATCAGGACCGTTGTTAGCGAATGATAACATGTGAGAATTCAGGCATGGTGGTGGCCGGAATAGAAGACCGGCGGCGAATCTGGGAAGAAGGTGAACGGACAGTGAGGAATTTGGTAACAAAATACAGAAAATGAAATCTAGAAATTATATTATTAAGATGAAAAGAATAAGAGGTGATTTGTCTATTACACTTGTTGGGTTTATATAGCCCAAACTAATAACCAACTATTAACAAACTAACAAACTAATAACAACAATTATCACCTAAGTAAAGCTAATGTCTAACAACCACGATAGAATAAATTTAACCCAATAAGAGAACATTACTTCGAAGAGTGGTCAATATAATCAAATATTCCAAATTAGCATCAATTTCAGCATATTGATGGTTTAATTTTTCAAACTTTATGCTCATACCAGTCTCCGCTCTCATTTTTCTTTTATGTTGTCAAAGAATTCATGCACCATAACTAATTATTTACTGCAAGAGGCAGAGATCATAAGCACAATGCTGGACCAAAAGAAGAGAGAATTTAAGAAGGAAATTGTAACTCAAGAGAAAACATATGCCAGAACAACATACCTCTCATTGCGATTAAGGCGAGCACCAAAATAGAATGCCACAGAGAGCAACCAACAATTACATGGCACGGCAACCAGTGAAATCCAGTCTTTACGGTTCATCCCGTCTCTTGCAAAATTAATACCCAAAGCAGGCTCGGGGAGTTCTGATGGAACTTCCTCAGCTAGTAAAGCTACCTCCCGTGCCTCATTTGGGTATCCATATAAACATAAATTCTCCGTCTAATGAACAACAAAACAAAACACTTCAGTAACAAAAATCAAAAGCTGCAACCAACATCATGAATTTTTAAAGCCTATAAAAAGCACAACTTGGACTTAATGCTCAACTCAATTTGGTATTTCATATGAATAAATGTTCCATCTCTACTCAGAAGCATTTAAAAGGTGACCTGTAACCAAATTTGCATCTAAGAACAGCAAACCAAACCCCTATAACAAAACGATACAATAGAACTTTTCTCTTCAAATTTCAGTCAACAAGGTGAAGATAAACATTGAAAAAATCTAAGCAAAAATAGAAATTCAGCTTCGAAATTGAACCAGCTCGATTCAATCACCTAGAGACTACTTAGATACGCATCGGAAGCAAACAGAACGCCCATCACAATTTTCCTGTCAACTTCCTAAGCAAACAAACAAAATAAAGGAACTGAGAAAAAATTGACCTGGATCGCATTGAGAGTAGAAGTCGTCTACATCTGATCCAAAACCACACCAAAGCATGAAAATTTAAAAAGAAACTAAAAAATTAAACAAAACAACAAATCGAAAGAATGAAATTATGGTTTAGAGAAAGAGGGGAATTTACCGAAAGTAAGAGCACGAACGATAGCGGAGCATCCAGCGTTATAGTCTTTGAAGATCTCTTCAGCAGTGCGAGGACTAGACGAAGCCATTCTTTCCTAATAATTTCAAAATGTAATTTCTTTTTCTTTTATATCCAAAAAATTCCTTATTTTGGAGAAACCAATAATTTGATTCAGACAATATTTAATTTTTTTATTTTCTAAAAAGGAAGTTTTTTAAAAATTATTTAAATATTTGAATATTATACTTTCCAAATAAATTTAGAATTACATTTTAAAAATGATAATTTATATAAAGTATTTTATAAATAAAAAATTATAAAAATATTATGTGAAAAAATTAAAACATGATACGGTCTTTTTTAAACGAAATGAATCTATCATCATTAAAATCATTTTTTAATAATCTCAAGGATTTACATTTCGAAGGTATTATTTATTTATATATATTTAGAGAATATTTAGAGAATATAATGCATATGATCTCAAAAAATAAATAATTTAGAGAATACGAATAATGTCGTGAGTAATTGTATATACTAATTATTTAAAAAAAATATTTTGATACACAAGCCTTTCAATTATAGAGTTTAGGGTTTTAGTGTGTAGAGCATAGAATTTAAGGTTTATGATTAGAATTAGAGTTTAGAGTTTAAGGTTTAGGGTTTGTGATTTAGGATTTAAATTTTATAGAAGGGTTGTGTAAATTTTTTTACACAGCTTGTGTATCAAAATATAACTCATTATTTAAATATATTTTATATGCTCAAAAAATATATCTTTTATAAACTATCATTTAAAATTTAAAATAACATAATTATTAAACTCAATAAGTTGTCCAAGTTGAAAAGTAGATGATGTTCATCTTAGGAGACTTGGGTTCAATCATTTTGTGTACAAGGTGCTGTCCATTATAAAAAAGTTAAGAATATATATGATCAGATACTAGCTTCTAATCATCTTTACACTACTTAAAGAAAAATAACATAATTATCTAAATAATCTTGAGGTCCTAATGATTTAACTATGGTATGTTTCACCTTTGTTACATGTTCTGTTTGGGTGATCCGAATTCAAACAGTTTAATTTGTTAATGTGCCGTGGTGCATCATTTAAAGTTGGTTTTGAGGGTGCTACTTGTTTCATCATTCAAGCTCGGACTTGGTTGAGTTGTCCGAAAGAAAATAAGAAGTATTGGGATATCAAAGATGTCGTTTTTTGATGCAACTTTTAGCAGACTTTTGCATCTTGTTTCTCCATTACTTAACATCCATTGAAATTATACAGACTTTTATAGTACTACATGTATGTGTTTGCATGGCGATGATTTACCACATTAGCACTTTCATCATAAAATTGTACATAGCACAATACACAAACTAGAACCTAGAATAAAAAAGAACTCAAAATTATGGGATTATTAAGCTGAACATAATTCACTACGTGCTCAATGTTTACGTACCTAACTACCCAGATTAGCCTTAGTTCACTGTAATTTTTGAGGGAAGGGAGATTCCGACCGGTTTCTCTGACAGAAGGGAATTGTGGTCCGGAACAAGTTTCACGATACAGTGAGTGTCGAGGTTGTACTTTTTCTCAACTTCTGCAAATCCCTTTGTAAGAACTTTCGCTATCCAATCTGTCACCACCATGTTATTATCTGATATGTATGCAGCTGCTAGTAGTTGTTCCATGACTTTCGGATCAATCTCTAGTGAACATTTGGAACCGATAGACTCGCGGAAACTATGGTTCATTTCGCCTGATACTTTCTGTGCGAGTGCATCGAAATCAAATGGCTTGAAAACCACGTTTTCACCTGGTTGTTCGAAGAAATGTTGCAACCAAGGTGTGTTCTCAGGAACAGAGTCATTTTCAACGGTTCCATCATTGGTTTCTTCAGCTGGAATGTTCAAATCTAGATTCAGACATGATGTCCGGTTTGCCCGTTTAACCATTTCAGTGATCTCGTGCTGCTCCGTTGTTTCGTTGGACCCAGCCAGCTTTCTTTTATTGACAAACCCCAGCTTAGAGATGCTTACCGGCCTCAAGTCTTGGCTAATTGTGTTGTCGTCTTGCTTGATCAACATCTGCAGTGGCCAGCCCTTGGCTCTCAATATGTTATCCTCGGAGTACTTTAATGTTTGTGTTTTACGATGAACAACTTGATTTTCCATTGTTAAGGTTGAAGTCGTCACAAAAATCGCATTTTTGACGCTGACTTCTCTTCCGTGTGAGTCCGGAAACTTGCTGGTCCGGATAGCCTGTGACAAGCTACTTAGAACATGGATATCAGCTTTATCTACATTCTCAAGGAATACAACAGAAAAGGGATTTTTGCTCAACTCATCAGCAACATAATCGACCAGAGTCTTCCCTCGAAACTTCAAATCGAAATGATGAACCCAATCTTCGGAACTTAGATCAGTGTCGATGAAATTCTCTCTGTCTCCATAGATCACATCCGCAAGTGCAATAGCAATTTTCTTCTTGCCACACCTATCGGGTCCACTGAAATTCAACCATATATCACCTCTTTGACCGGCTCCCTGACATTTTCCATTTCTTGCTCGGCCGTTGGCTAACGTTTGGCAAATAACAGTTGCAGCTTCATCTTGCCAGCCGACTCTTTTGGTGACAGCCGCGAAAAGCTTCTTGAAATAACTAGGATCAAGCAGTCCACCAAAGTCGGGAGATGAAGAAGATGAGGACTGAGCTCGATGGCTCGAGCCACTCCCATTGACACCATCAATATTTGCAGGAAGGCAACCCGAGAAGTCCCGTGCAAGCGTTGCACAGTTCTGACTAGTCGATTTCAGCAATTTGTTGCTTGAAGAAACTGAACATAAACCCAATCCTAAATCCGTTGTCACAGAAGTTACAGATGTAGGAGAGGCTTGAGTAACATTGCCCACACTTGAATTGGACAAACTGTACAGAGATATAGGTTCAAGCGCCTTGCAACCACTTCCTTCCGAAGGCTTTTCCTGTATTTTAGACAGAAGACTTCCATTCTTAGTCTTGGATATCACAGAGGAAGGATTGTCCGAACGCATAGTACCCGTCTTTAAAAAATTAGCAGTCACGCATGAATTTTCGTTCGTGTTGTTGCTACAATGTCCCCGAGGATTCCATTGATACGTGTTCGACTCTGAGACTCGATGAGTGTGATGAAGGCGCCGACATATATCGTCCCACTTCTTTTGCACCCTTGCTATCTTAGTGTTCAATAACTGTCCATCATCTTTGGTCTGCACTGAAGAGAGACAAACTGGTTTTTCACATAAATTTCATAAACATCGAAAATAAACCGAACACAACTCCCGACCGTCATCACCAATATTTAAAGCTAAAGAAACAGAATCATAAACTAAGGGACATACATACCATCATATATAATCCATTATTTGCACCATGCTCTGCCATCTGCAACCAAGAAGGCAAAGTAGATTGGTACTGATCTGCAACCGAAACATCGAATCCTCCCTTCGTAACCGCAACCACTTCTTGTTCGTATCTCTCGCTGCATAGACGACAGCGTGGTGGCACGGGTTGATACGAGCCGGATAAAGACCCCTTTGACTCGGACGGCGTAGGAAAGAGTCCTCCGAACGGAACAAACGACTCCATCAAACTGTAGTTTTAGACAATCAAACTATGAGAAATGGTCGCAGCTAATAACAAAACCAGTAAACAACACATTACAAATGATGTTGCATAACAATACACACACATATATATATATTATACCTGGACTTGGGATAAGAGTGATGCAATGAAGAAATGGGCAAAATCTGCAAATCCCAATGTTTTTCAACTGAAGGAAACCGACATATGAACTTGAGATATGTCTGGTAACTTGTTGCAGCACCCAAAAAACAAACATTCCCTTCATGAACTTGTAATAACCTCGTCAAATGTCCCACTAAATAACCAACACCACCTTCTTCTTCTTCTTCTTCCTTGTTTCTTTCATTACCGAAAATTTCCAGAGCTCCATAATTGAGCACCACCCCGGATCCTCCCATTTCCCGCTCTACGACCCGACCCATTTCTTCAAACTTGGAATCCACCTCCACTTTCTTAAACCCTTGGTTGATACACTTTGTTATATAGTTTTCGATGCAAATTATGTTCAAACCATCTTTGTTTTTCTCAGTGAAACTCGCGAGTGCATCGTAAGCACCTACACCGGCGAGCAGTGGATTCCTCCTTCGCGCCAAAACTTCCCCTATCCGCTTACAGTTCCCTTCTCCAAAATAAGAAGCGAAACCCGGGAAAGGGAAACTGAAGCTCTGAGTATCCGGATCCGGGTTTTCTAGATTGCAAAGGAAAACGGGTGGGCCACGAGGTCGGGAGTGTCGTAAGAGATTAGGGAGGGGACGGATGATTGCCAGCTTGATTTCGGAGCTCCGGAAACCCGCTTCACCGAAAACTCGACTGACGACCGGATCATCGAGGATCGATAAAATCAAGTGTTGGAGCTCGACTTTGACGGAATTGTTTAGCTGTGCGATATCGCGGTAAACGTGGGAATTATCCGGCGGTTGTCTTCGCTGGTTCGCCTGGGACCGCTTTATCGCCGCCATGAGCGAGTTGGAAACGGGCGGGTCGTTGGTAAGTTGACCCGAGGGGACCCGATCGAGTGACACGCTTATGCAAAGCTCCAGAGCTTTGAATTGGTGCCGGGGAGGGAAAGCAACGTTGCGAGCGCGGGTACAGGCGTCGCGTAAGCCGGAGGGCGAACGGGGGGTCAAGAGGGCGGAGACGGCGTGTAACGACGTCGTCTGGGCGTGTCCCCTCCGTCGCGCGACGGCCACCGCCTCGTCTAGCGCGGGGGCTGCCTCTGGCGCTAAGCATTGCCGCGCTACAATAACCGGCGTAGGCATAGAAAAACAGAATCTTTAGTAAAAATATATAATATTTATTTGTTTATCAGGAAAAAAATGGTTCCTTTTTTGAGTAAAAATAATACTATAAGATATGAAATGAGGAAGAAGATGATTGTATTATATAATAATTTATTATATAAGGGAATGGGAAGAATAAGTGTTGTCTATCTCCATTAGCACCATTGATTAAGATAGTGCCACAGTTAGTTAAAAATCTAAATATTCATGGAGTGGTTATAGAGAAAAGATATAACTTTTATATGAATTTTAAATTCGAGTAATTTTATTTATATGATGTATTTAACTTTTTATAAAGCGTTAAAAATAGAACAAATATTAATAAGGGATCATACTAAAAATGATTTAAAAAATATTAATCAAGTAAACATGTAAATCAGTTGATTCATATTGGTTTTGATTTAGTCGATTTGAAAATAGATCAAAATATTTGCAAGGTGTGTGTACATTGTCAATAGATATTTATTATTTTTAAATAAATTTAGAAATTAAAAAATATGTTTTATATTTTTAAAATAGTTTTAGAATTTTCTAGAATTTTTAGAATTTTTTTATTTTTATATATTTTTAAAATAAATTAAAAAAAATAGAAATGCCAAGTGGCATTATCCTGTTTGCGACATGTGTCGAAAAAATTTAAAAAAACTGTCAAATTTAACGCTCAAAGTTGGTCAAATAATTTTTTTCTTGAGTTTGAGGGCTTAATTGGATGCAAAAAAATTTTCTAGAGCTGAATTGATTTTATTACAATAATTTAGGGGCTTGTTGAACCTTAAGGCAAAAAGTTTTACAAAATAATATTAAATCCTCAGCTAAAAAGGATTGTATTTTTTAAAAGTTAAAAAGAATTGTTTAGCTCTCAACATGCTCTCGTCCACTAACCTTATCGTTAACCAGAGATCATAACGTCGTCCACCGAAAGTTATTGACCAGAGTTTTAGCCTGTCGGTCCTTGAGAGACCGGGCTCGCCATTACAAGAGACAAGAAACCCCAAAAAGCAACGAAGTGTGAAGGATAACGAGTTGCGTGATGAAGAAGCAACCGATATGGAAGCAGATGGTGGCTTCGAAACTGCTGATGATACCAGAAACCAGATTGCTGGGGATGGAAAGAATCGTCAAGGACCGAGTTCGCTCCATCAGGATGGATCGTTATCACCAAAACCTTCTTATGTAAGGATGGTTGCAGGCGCTGCTAATGGGAATAAAATTCAAAAGAAGTTGAGTGGAGAGGATGATGTAGTAGTCCATGATGAAGATTGCATTATAGATGAATCTGGGCCAATTACCTCTATTAGGTTCTCTAATCGTGTCCATGATCAGATAGATCAAAGTATGAAATAGGTTTTAATAGTTCGATTATTGGAAAGATCGATTGGATATAAAACCTTACTCAATCGTATACATGCTATTTGGAACCCTACCGGAGAGATTCAATTGGTGAATCTAGAAAATAATTACTATTTAGTCAAGTTCGCCAATGACAGTGATTTTGTCAAAGCCCTTACTAAAGGACCACGGACAATCTATGGAAGTTATTTGACGGTGCAATCATGGAGTCGCTCGTTCTCAACAACAGAAAACCTCAAATTGTTGTATGGGTGAGATTGCCCGGTCTTCCATATCAGTACTATTCTGAAGCTTTATTTCGTAGGATTGCATCAGTCGTAGGACAGGTCGTAAGGGTCGATTATAATACCCAGACTGTTGGGCACAGAAAATTTGCTAGACTTGCAATAGTAGTAGATCTGAATAAACCACTAAAATCTTGTATTGGAATCGATGGTTTCATTCAAAAATTCGAGTATGAAGGACTGAATAATATATATTATTCATGTGGAACATATGGTCATTCGATGGAATCCTGTGGTAAATCGAAAATTGAGTTAGGAGAGGAACGAAATCTTGCGGATCAAAGCAAAAACTCTAATAGCATACCTAACATGGAATTCTGGGGTGAAGAACTATACGGACCATGGATGGTAGTAAAAAATCTAAGGCGTAAGCCAAGAGAGGAAGAGAATGATAGACAAAATAATATTGGTTCTATTGAAAGTACTCACATAACAAGAAAACACCGAAGATTAAGAGGATGTTGTAGAAGTACCTAATCCAATGATTAGGAACCAAGTAGAAGGGCAGAAATTTAAAGGTAAAAATGTAGTTACCTCCACAAGAATACTATACCACAGCGCAAGTTCACGCCAAATGCGGCATATCTAGCTTCTAATCCTGATAAGAAGAAGAAACAATCAAGCAAGGAAATAGGTGATATTAATGTTGTTCCATTGATGGATGTAAATAACACGAAAATTATCACTCATCCAGTGCTACATAATTTTGGTAGTCATGCGACAGTCTCTATTAAGGAGAAAGGCATGGGTGATAAAGGAAGCTCCGGTATAAGAGTTGGGAAATCTCATGGGGTGGTGAATAAGACATTTAAAGAAAATATTCATCGTGGAAATAAGTTGAATACAGGAACAAGTGGTCGCAATTTTGGTGCTCAAGAATGGGTTCGAGAGGTATCACAACAACTTGATGAGTTAGGGAGTGACAGCAATCCATCGTTAAATACTCAAATTGATGCTCGCCTTATGGAAGCCGGGCTCATTAGTGATAATAACTTGATAGAAGACCTTGCTGAATGGGGCTTCCAGGATGATGAGCCCTTGGCATAAGTTGTGTCAGTGTTTCTTTTTTTTCACCCATTCGTATCAATGATTAATTGAATGTTCTGGAATTGCCAAGGTGCAGCAAGCACCTCCTTTCGTAAACGTCTTCTAAATTTAGTCAAAGATTTTGAACCTAAAGTTGTACTATTCAAGCCCTGGATAAGTAGTAGAAGAGCGGATACCGTAGTGGCAAAATTAAAATTTTTGTACTCTTTTCGAGTTAAGGCCCATGGATTTTGTGAGGGCATATGGATATTGCGGGATAAAGCAGTAAAACTGGAAATTTTAACTATTGCTAATGAATTTGTACATGGCTGGTTCAAGGATGTGGATAATCCAGATCGGTTCTTCTTCACGGCAGTCTATGCTAGTCTTGATATCTCTGTTCACCAGCAAATTTGGAGTGCATTATCATCCCTAGATCTGGGGAGCAATGTACCATGGTTACTAGGTGGAGACTTTAATTCCATTGTGTCTGTAGGAGAACGACGAGGTGGGTCGAACCGAACAATTGGTGGCAGTAAATTATTTACTGATTTTATTTTTAATAATGGGCTAGCTGACTTAGGTTTCCATGGTCCACCATTCACATGGAGCCGTGGTAATCTTTATGAATGACTGCGCAATGAAGGTTTGATCACTCCATTTCCAAATTCAATTGTGATGCACCTTGACGGTTTAGGTTTCGATTACAGACTAATCTTATATCACAATAATATGGAATCCAAGTCAGTAAGTAACCGTCCATTTCGATATTTAGCGGCTTGGAATGAATATCCTCAGTTCCACGATTTTTTACGTTCTATATAGTCCAATGAGAAAGATTTTGGTGCCAACCTGCAATCTTTTACTTCGGATGTTCAAGTTTGGAATTTAGAGACATTTGGTCATATTGGGAAAATGAAGAAAACTTTTATAGCTCGGATCAAGGGTATTGAGAGGGCCTTACAAAAACTCATTCAGATTTCTTATATAATCTTCAGACTTCACTTAGAGCCGAGTTGCATCATATTTTGGAATATGAGGAAAGCTTTTAGAGACAAAAGGCTTGCGCAAAATGGATTGTACAAGAGGATCGTAACACCAAATTTAAAATGATCATGGCAAAATTACTAAATCTCTTCCAGGAGAATAGTCTCCTTGGCATTACTCTAACTTCTTTCCTAATAATGCTTCAACCTCTGGCCATTCACTTTGAATGTTGTCCCCTTTTTTGAGTCTTTGATGTCTACTGCTCCATGAGCATAAGGCTTGACTACTTTAAAGGGTCTTAACCATCTAGATTTGAGTTTACCTGGAATAACTTAAGCCTTGAATTGAACAATAGTACTTTTTGCCCTACTTCAAACTGTCTTGGCAATATTCTGTTGTCATACCACCTCTTTGTTTTTTCTTTACAAAGCTTGACATTTTTATAGGCTTGTGCTCTAAACTCCTCAAACTCATTTAGATCTAACAAACGCTTCTTACGTGTAGTCTTCCATTCTATGTTTAACTGTTTGGTTGCCCAATAAACTCGGTGTTCTAGCTCTACTGGCAGATGGCATGACTTTCCAAACACAAGCTTGTACGAAGAAATCCCTAATGGTGCTTTGAAGGCTATTCTATATACCCATAAGGAATCATCTAGCCTCAAAGACCAGTCCTTCCAAGTTGAGTTCATAGTCTTCTCCAAGATATTATTGATCTCATTGTTTAAAATTTCTGCTTGGCCATTTGTTTGAGGATGGTATATAGTGACATTTTTTTGCTAGATTTCGTACCTACACAGAGCTTTACTGATTAACTGGCATTTAAAACGGTTACTTCATCATGTATGATGGCTTTGAGGGAACCAAATCTGGTAAATATTTACTTGTGTAGGAACTTGACATCTACCTTGGCATTATTTTTTGGAGAACAACTGATTCAACCTACTTTGAGACATAATCTACTACCACAATTATGTATAAATTGCCAAACGATGTGGGAAAATGACCCATAAAGTTTATCCCCCACACATCAAACAGGCCCACAAGCATGATATTCTAAAATGGCAATTGATGTCTGCTAGAAATATTTCTAGTACGTTGGCATCTGTCGAATGCCTTGGCAAAAAAATGGGCTTCCTTGAATAGTGTTGGCCAAAAAGATACTGACTGCAACACCTTGGCCGTTGTCTTTATTTCAGCAAAGTGTCCTCCATATGGTGTTGCATGGCATAGCTGAAAATGTTTTGTTGTTCATCATTTGGCACACAATGACAGATGATTTGGTTAGCACATTATTTACACAAGAATGACTCATCCAGTAATATTACCGGATATCCCTCAAAAAATACTTTCTAGCATTACTTGATAAGTTCGGTGGCATTATATTGTTGACTAAGTAGTTGACTATGTCAGCATACCATAAAATTGTAGTGGTCACAAGTAACTGTTTATCAGGGAAATCATCTCTAATTGTAGTGATATTGCCCTCCTCATGGTGGTGCTCTAAACGAGACAAATGATCAGCCACCAGGTTTTCACTTTCCTTCTTATCTAGTATCTTGAGATCAAACTCTTATAATAAGAGTGTTTATTGGATTAGTCGGGGCTCAGCATCTTTCTTGACTATGAGGTATTTGATTGCCGAGTGGTTTGCGTATACCACAACTTTACTACCTACTAGGTAAGATCTGAATTTGTCAAATGCAAAGACAACTACAAGGAACTCTTTCTCAATTGTTGTTTAGTTAAGCTGGGCTTCGTTCAATGTGCGGCGGCATAATAAATGGTATGGAAAATTTTGCCGCGCTTTTGTCTTAACACAGCTCTAACAGTATAGTCGTTGGCATCACACATGAGCTAGGGGTGTTCAACACCGGATATCGGATTCGATCCAGTTTTTTCAGATATCCGGTTTTTCGAATCGGCCATATAGCGATCTGTATCCGATCCGAAAAAAACGGATACCCAGACATTCAGATATCGGATATTCGGATATCCGATTAACTAAAAATATATTTTGATTTAATTATTTTTTTAATTTAAAATTCGTATTTATGAAAATTTTAGAATTTCGAATATAACAAATAACAAATTACTAAATATAACAAGATTTACATCTATGAAAATTTTGATTTTTTTTAATTTTTGGATATAACAAGGACCAAATTGTTAGAAATAACAAAATTAATATTCATAAAAAATTGGATTTTCAGATTTTTGGATTTTCAAATAATCCAAAACTTGAAATATTGTGATCCGTATCCAACTGGAAAATTTACAATCGGATCGGATATCCGATCCAAAATTAAAAATCGGATCGGATATCTGAATTTTCGGATCGGATCAATTGATAATCGGATCGGATCGGTCAGATCGGATAATTTTGAACACCCCTAACATGAGCTCGAATGGCTCATTCCAATCTGGTGCCACGACTATGGGGCATTAATGAATTGTGTTTCAATTCCTGAAAAGCTTTTAAGAAAGAATCATCAAGCGCAAAAGTGGTATTCTGTTCCAAAAGTAAGCATAAAGGTTTAGAAATTTTTTGAGAAATCTTTAATAAAGCAAGGATAAAAACTTGCATGTCCTATAAAACTTCTAATACCTTTAACACTGGTAGGTGGTGGTAATTTTTTGATTACCTCGACCTTTGCTTTGTCTACTTCCAGACCTTTCTTAGTTACTTTATGTCCGAGAACTATGCCCTTCTTCACCATGAGTAGCATTTTTCCCAGTTTAGGACCAGGTTGGTTTCAATGCATCTTCAAAGAACAAGTTCTAAACTCTAAAGGCATTACTTGAAACTTTTACCAAAGACGAAGAAGTTATCCATGAAGACTTCTAAGTTGTTCTCGATCGTATCCGAAAAAATTGACATCATGCAATGCTAAAACATTGTTGGGGCGTTACACAATCCAAATGGCATTCTTCTGAAAGCGGGTGTCCTATATAGATAGGTGAACATAGTTTTCTCTTGACATTCTAGAGCAATGGCCATCTGATTGTAGCCTGAATAGCCATTTAGGAAGTAATGAAATACCTTCCCTACCAATCTATCCAATATCTTATCGATAAAGGGTAGTAAAAAGTGATCCTTCTAGGTGGTATTATTTAGCTTCCTGTAATCCATACACACCTTTCAGCCTGTCAAGATTTTCGAGGGGATCAGTTTATTTTTGTTGTTCTAAACCATGATCATTCTACCCTTTTTTGGTACACACTATACTGGGCTGACCCACAAACTATTAGAAATGAGATAAATTATCCTGGATCCAGCTATTTTATGACTTCATTCTTGACTACCTTATACATGCTGGGATCCAATCTCCTTTGGGCCTCGATTGTTTTAGCCATGGTAATCTTCCAGAATAATTTTGTGCATGTAAATTATTGGGCTTATCCCGTGGATATCAACCAAGGTCTATCCTAAGGCTTGCTTTTAATTGCCTAGTGTCTCTTGAATCTTTCCTCCTAGTATTCAGTCAAATCAACAACAATGATCATTAGCAAGGAGGAGTTGTCCCCCAGGTAAGCATGTTTGAGGTGGCTTAGCTAAAGTTTCAGCTCCAATTTTAGTGGCTCCTCCATAGATGGTTTGGGTGCCTTGATTTCTCTGCTAGCTAATTCAAGTGGATCGGGTATCCCGAAATAACTCACGATATCACTTAACATGGTTGGTTCTTCATATTCTTTAGTCATTATATCTTTATCATCTTGTTCCCTGGCATTAGATTCTGTGTTCTGGCAAAACTGTGCTATGTCCACATTGAAAATAGACTCTATCAGCTCAACAGCTTGGCATCCCCCAGATTCATCTGTACAATAAAGAGCTTGAAATACGTTAAAAAAAATCTGCTGGTCATTCATACGCATAGTAAACTCACTCTTTTGAACATAAATTAAAGTCCTACCCGTGGCAAGAAATGGTATTCCTAATATTATTAAAACATTAGCATCAACCTCATATTCTAAAATAATGAAATCAGCTGGGAATATAAATTGATCTAACTTTATCAACACATCCTCAATCTTACCCTTGGGATGCGCATACAATCGATCTGCCAATTGAAGTGTTATTGTGGTAGGCCTTGCTTCTCCAATACCTAGTTTCTTGAAAACTGACATTGGCGTCAAATTGATGCTGGCTTTCAGATCACACAGTGCTTTACCCATGAATTTATTGCCAATCGTGCAGAGAATAGTGAAACTTCCATGAACTTTCAGTTTTGGTGTCAATCTATTGGTTATCATTGCATTGCATCCCTCAGTAAGTGCGACAGTCTGAAAATCACCAAGCTTCCTCTTTTTGGTTAGGATGTCTTTTATGAATTTGACGTAGTTGGGCATTTATTTGAGAGCTTCCACTAATGGTTGTAATCACTCATTTTTTATCCGGTGTATAAACAGTGTGTTAATCTACATTAGTTTAATAATTAATATATTACTATTGCATGTATACATATTATATTATTTGTTTATTATGTATGTGTGATTGACATGTGCGCAAGAAATGTGTGTGACACGTGTGAGTGCATGTATACTATGCATATTATGTATGTGTACATGTTAATATTTATTATAGTATATGTGTGTCATATGTATGTGTATATTTTATGTGTGCATTGTGTGAATGTGTGAATATTTATGTTAATTATATGTATAGTTATATGTGCATGCATGTTTATATGTTATATTAATTAAGGACGTGTAACGTATATTAATGTCTATATGTTATATGTATATGTGTGCACGTACGAACGTATATATGTATTATCATATTATTATTATTATTATTATTATTATTATTATTATTATAAGCAGATAATAATAAGAACCCAAATTTATTATAAAGTGTCCAGTCCATTATAAATTACAAAACCCAAAAGTATATTACAAAGCCTGATCGGCCCAAACCCGAAACCCTAACAGGACCTCAATGCATATAAATTATATGAACCCTAATTATTCTTATCTTTTGCACAGCCCAATCTGGGCCGTTGGATTAGATCTCGATCCAACGGCTCTAGATCAATCAAGATGATCGTCCAGCTGGCCGCGTGCATTACATGCCCAGGCCGTTCGGCTGCCACGCGTGCGTATGATCCACGCACGGACCCTTCGACCTCCCACGCGCGCGTGCATCCCACGCGTCAGAACTCTTCGAATCCTAAGACGCCACGTGGCATCATCCTGTGCAAGCCCACCCAGTTCAGATTACATCCGAGCCATTTGATCTTCAAGGTATCTCAGCCATTGGATCAGATCTGATCCAACGGCCGAGGTTGAATCTGACCGAAAGGCTGCCCCCTCGCTGCCATCGTACGCCCATGATTCACCGGCTCATCAAACCGGACATGCAAAGCCAGAGAAGTACAAGTTAATCATCTCGTTTTTATCTTGTAAGAAAAGCAAAAATCAATCAGTATAAAAAATGGCAGATATATATGAGATGTAAAAATCCTTTGTACTTAGTAACCAGTTACCAATTTCAAAAATAACAAAAAAGCTCTCGAAATTCCAGGGTAAATTTCTCGTTCTTTTCTTATTTTCTCATGCATGAATGAACACAAAAAGGATAGTAGAATAAAAAAACCAGAGTCATATACCTGAGTTGGTTCGTGTCTCGCTGGCGACAAGCCCTAAAAGAGTGAGTCGCGTTTTGTTTCGAAATAACAAAGAGGGTTTTGTTTTTCTTTTGGTTTCAAAACGAAAGGGGTCTTCATTTTTGGGGTTTTCGTTGTTGAACCGCCGCAGTCTGGGATGGCTAGTGGTGGCCGTAAGGCCGAACCTCGCCTGAGATCGACGAAGTGCGACGGTTCATGTTTTTTGGGGGCGGTTGTTTTCTGGAAAAACTGAGATAGGAGAGAGCTCTCTCTTTAGGGTTAGAAAAAATGGGAAAATTGAAATAGGGGCTGATATGTTGGTTTTGCAGACCATAAAAATAAAATTTTTAGGGTAAATAATGTCATAAATCCCCCCGCATTTGTGATGCTTTCAGAACGAGCTTCCGCCTTGGTCTAATTACAACATTAGTCCCTCATATGTTTAAAAATCTTTCAATTCAACCCCTAAATTAACCAAAATCATATTTATAATGGTGAAATTACACGCTGAACCATCCAGCATTTTTAAAATTTCCATTTCGAGTGTGCCTCATGGTTTTTTTTACAGTTTTAGTCCTCCTGGGTTTAAGCCGGTTTGTAATCAAGTCCTAAAACATGTTCTTTTTCTTTCGTTTCGTTTTTCTGGTTTCATTTTCATTTTATTCCAGTCCTACATCCATAGTCCATTTTAAGTTATCATGTTTGAATATATTTTATCATGTCTTTAGCATGTTTGGGTGATGATCTTTATGCGGTTAATTTTTTTGTGTGTTCTAGTTTGTATGTTAGGTGCATTAATGTACATGATGCATACGTCTTTTATATGACTATGTTCACTTCTTTCTTTCGTGTATATATATATGTTTCACATATTGCATGCTTATGTTTCAATAATATGCATACTAATTGGTGTTACATCAGGTCTTCCTATTTTAATTGGTTTGTTCGCATTATGCACATGGTTGTTTTATATGTCCGGTTTAATTTAATTTCCATATTCATGTCCATATGTTAGCATGCTTATTTTTGTTCTCGTGCATTCATTCTATATGTTTTTAAGTATGTATTTATGTTTTGATGTTACCATGCTAATATGTCATGTAGTGTAACTTTGCACATGGTATGTGTATGTTTTTGTAATATGTATTTTAAGTTCATTTTGCATTTTAGGTTATAAGCTAGAATGACGTTTTTATATGATGCCATGTTTTTTTTACAATATGTATTGTGTCATATGATGTTTTAATGTAATATTTTGATATGTTGTTTCATTATTTTAATATCATATTCTATATCATATCATGCACGTGTTATATTTGTGGTTTGTATTAATGTGTTTAAGCATGCTAGAAATAATTAATTTTAGTTTAGGAAGCATGTTTCTTTCTTGTTCATGTTTATGCTTGTTTTTCTTGTTATTTTTATGTTATGTTTTTTGCTCATGTATTTTGTCTTTGTTCAATATTGGAATACTCATATTTTATGTTTTTTAAAAAAGTATCATGTCAATATGGGTGTATGTTTTTATTTGTTTTCTAAGATTGCATTTCAGATATATTATTGTCAATGCGGTGCCCTTTTATTCGAGCGTAAACGTGGCCAGTGTCAAGCGCAGTGATGGTGGTCTATCGGTTTATTCTCGAATAACGGGGCCTTTAAAATTTACTCGCACTTATAACCGAATTTTAATCTAATCGTCACTTTAATCCAGAAAGTCTAATATTGATAAAGTGGTAATTATTAAAGTACCAATTTTGGGCGGTGTGGGGTGCTAATCCTTCCCCATCCGTAACCACTCCCGAACCCAACAGTTTTTAAATCTCTGGTTTTATGGTGTCCGGGCTACCTTAGTGGCCGGTGGCGACTCCATTTTTAAATAAAACACGTTTTTTTTCAAAACCCCACGGAATAAATATTTCTAAATACCCGAAAATACCCTAAACACCCTTAAAACCCCATTTTTTAGCGAAAGGAAAGTGATATCGCTACAGATGGCGACTCCGCTGGGGACAGTTTTTGTTTTTTTTTTCAAAAACAAAATGAGAGTCAAGCTTTTTAAATAATTACCGCCTTACTAATATCAGAAGTTCTGGATTAAAGTGACTATTAAAGTAACATTCGATTATAATTGCGCGTTTATTTTGACGCATTTAAAATTTGGCATATAAACCTGTCATTTTTTAAGTGGGGGGAAAACGCTAATGCTTTTGTGAGGATATTGTTCCTCCGTATGGGCCTAGCAAGTACCTTCGGGGCTCGAGTACCTTATGCTTTCGTGAGGATATTGTTCCTTCGTATGGGCATAAGCTAATGGGTCCCCCTGAGTTGAACCCGGTTGAAAGGAGCCTATAATGGGTGATGACCGGGGGCCTTGCTACTCTTAGTAGGGGACATCAAGGACAATTCGGGTATCTCTTAGCACCAAAAATTTATGTAGAGAATATAGAAAGCCCACCCTTTTGGAGCCATGTGGATAACCTAGGTATTTTATACGAGATGTAAATAGGGTTGTTTTGTTTGTTTACCTTATTTAATTTTCCCTTTTATTTATGTATTTATTTATTATATCCGATACTGACTCGTTTTCTTTTTTGGTTTTGCTTTCTTTTTGCATACACCATTGCATTTGCATTACATGAAGGTACTGGATCAAGTGGTTTGCCCGATCAGAAAATCTTTCATCATAGAAAAAAATGAAGAAGGATGAACTCAACTCAGCCGTCAAACACTGTCAGAAGTCAATCAGAGGACTCAAGGTAACAGTTTGCTGAGCGAACGCATAGTGGTAGGGTATACTTACGTGAGTCTCCAACAAAATGACCTATGGGATCTTACTAGGATTTGGGAAGGATGGGATTGAAGACTACAAGACTTATTCTGTGATAATTATTGCGACATTGCACAGTTGATGTATGTCCGAGTCAACCAGCCTTTATTCCGAGCCATCTTCCAATTCTGGAATCCCGCTTTTTGCACCTTTAGTTTCAACGGGCAAGACATGATGCCTATGGTAGAGGAGTACAAGGCCCTACTTAATCAGAAGAATGTCTAGAAAGATTGGATCTATGCGAAGCCGCCGAGGAACCAAAATTACACTTCGAAGCTCAAAACCTCTGCCGGGATGAGTGATGATTGGGTTAATGGTCTAATTTAGCTTCGAGGAGACAGCCTAGCCTTTACATGGGAGAGTATCCGAGACATCATACTTGTGCACCCAGATGAGGGGAAGAAGATGGACTTATTCGCCTTGGGAATCTATGGTTTGGTCATCTATCCGAGGGTTCTTAGAAACATCGATGTAGCCATCCTAGACCTATTCGAGCGCTTGAAGCGAAAAGTGAATCCAGTACCTACAATCTTAACCGAAACTTTCATCTCTTTGAATGCAAGTCAGAAACATGAAGAGGGACGTTTCAGAGGTTGTGCGCTGCTACTTCAGGTTTGGACCCAAAGCCATATGTGGAATACACCGACAAGGGTTTTACCAAGAATGTCATTTCAAAACTTCTCACCGTTACGGGAGTACTTAGCGAATGAGTGGCGAGAAGACTTGAAGAGGGAGAAATGGACCCGGATCTTTAAGAACATTCAAGACAAAGACATTGTATGGAGAGTTTCTTGGCTCGGCAGAGTTAGTCACTTCTTATACAGCTACGGCGACTATGACTGGTTGATGATGTTAGGGCTATATGGTGGAATTGCTTGTGCTCTGCTTTTGGTATCTCGACAATTTGGGTCACGTCAGTTCATTTCCGTCACTACCGGTTTAAGTCGAAGTGAGTTCTCGTTCAAAGGCAAGTTCAGGACGAAGATTCAGACCATCATGAGAGCTTGGGATCATTGTTATCAGATCAGGGTAGAAGGAGACACCGAGCCCATGTTCACCCCGGATTACGATCTTTAGAGGCGCTTAAAGACTAATGACAGTATTCCAAAACCCAACCAAGGACCAACTGTGTCACTTGAGGAACACATGAGGATTATACTGTCTGAGGCCGATATTCTACGAAATGAACTCGAGGAAGTCAAGAAGAAGATGGAAACTTTACAGACTCAGCATGCGGATGAGCTCTACAAGGCAAGTTTAGAGGTCGATGAACAAGATATGACCATTAAGCAACTGAAGAAGCTAAATGCATATCTGAGTGAAAAGAATACTATTTATCAAAAGGATACTCTCCAACTTCAAGCCAAGGTGCAGAACGTTGGCCGAAGCCAATTCTTAGCCATGGAGAAGGAAAGGATGAACATTATGCGTTTAGTCGAAGAAGAACGAGAGAAAGGCAAGCGAGCAATCAAGAAAAAGGTAGAAAGTTGCAAGTTAGCCATCGAGAGTGGGAGACGGTCTTTTAGGGACGCCATTAATCAAGAGAAAGAAAGAGCTAGACGAGAGATTGACAAAGGCAAGCAAGCAATCATCTACGAGAAGGAAAACACTGCCGTTTGGAAGAGAAAGTTCATGGGAAGCAGAAATAGATTGCTGGAGATGCAAAGCTTGTATAATGATACTGTTCAGAGCCTAAATCAGAGTCAAGATCAGAATGTTGAGTTAGAAGGGAGGCTGGCAGAGTTAGAGCACTCCTTTTAGACATATCGTCAGAGGAATGGTTTCATTGAACTACAATAGAGGGGGCGTGAAATTGGCATGCTACGAGCCCGCATTAGGTCACTCGAAGCAACCGTTCAGGATTACAGGGAGAGAATCATGGTATTCGAAGAAGCTGCAGCCTGTGGTGACAACTATTGGTTAAGAAGACTTCGTGATGCTACACAGATGGTTCAAGACAGAGACCAGTATTACGTGACCCTAATGGTGGACATCCAACGGGTTGCAAGGCATATGAATGGCTTAGCTGCCGAAGCCGAAGCTCTCCGACCTTTCGTAACCGCGGACATGGAAGAAACACCTAGGTTCATCAAGCTGCTCAGGGCTATTGAGAAGTTAGGAGATAGAGCTAGGGCTTATGTGTAGTACTCTATTATATAACCGAGACCTTTTTGTAATCTAGACCTTTTAATTTCCATGAAAGTAGTTCAAAAGGGTGATTACTAGCGGAATCAGTACCTTTATCTGCATACATTCTTGCATTGCATAATGGCATTTGCATCATTATACATGCATTTATCCATTTTTGCAATAATATTAATAGTGTAAATATTGTGGCAGTGAAATTAAAAGTTAAGCTGCAACCATTCAGCATCCATACTTTACCCGGTTCTAAAGCAAATTAATGGAAGACAGAATAGTCAGTCTGGAAAAGGGGTAGGAAGATTTGGAAGCCCGTTTCGATGAATTCAAGAAGAGTCTCAGCGATCAGATCACCCAATCACAAGCTGCAATAGTATCTGACATAACTGCATTGCTGGCGAAAAGCCTCGGGAAAGAAAAGGTTAAAGATGAAGCCACCCGAGAGCCAGGAGGTATCACATCTCATGGCAAGGTTTAACCAGCGACGCCGAGTCTGGAAAGAAGAGTATACATTGACCCTGTTGGGATATCTGCTAGTCTTCAGGCAGAAGCACCTGGAAATCAACCATTGATACAGAGGCATTATATGATGAAGATGTGCCAAATCTAAATTTGGTCGAAAAAATCAAAAATGAAGTGCAAAAGAAATGAGAGGAAAGATTTCGTCTTATGGAAGAAAAATCCAGGGCACTACAACCTACAAATGAACCAGGGAGTGAAGCTAGTGATCTGAGCCTGGTATCTGACCTTGTTTTACCACCAAAATTCAAAACTCCAGAGTTCGAAAAATATGATGGAACTACATGTCCTTCAGCACATGTGACCGTGTATTATCGAAAGATGGCAGCCTATCTCAAGGATGAAAAGCTTTTGATCCATTGTTTCCAAGAAAGTCTGACTGGAGCAGCAATCCGGTGGTACACCCAGTTAAGCCGGGCAAACATCAAGACATGGAAAGATCTTTCAAAAGCATTCATCGAACAGTACAAACATGTGACAGACATGACCCCCAGCCGGATTATGTTGGAAAACATGAGTCAGAAGTCTAATGATAGTTTGCGACAGTACGCCCAGAGGTGGCGGGAGGTGGCCACTCAGATTCAGCCACCAATTCCTGAGCATGAGATCACGCCTCTATTTGCGAATACTCTGAAAGGAACATTATTTAATCGCCTCATCAATAATACAACTCAGAGTTTTACCGATTTAATCAGGGCCGGAGAGTCTCTTGAATTGGCGATCAGGAGCGGCAGAATTGATAGTGGGGATAATTCTCGAAAGTACAACAAGAAGAATGAAATAAATAATACGAGTACTTACACTGATCCGAAGAACTTCACAGTCTCACAGCCATAAACATCTACGAGGAAGGTTCAAAACACAAGCCAAGGAGAGGGAAAGCTCCGAGAAAAGAACAAGAGAACTAGTATTTACTCCGTTGCCAGTTTCGTACTCCGAGCTGTACTCTCAGCTTCAAAAAGCTGATTTGGTCCGCCCATACTATGTTACTCCATTCAAACCTCTATTTCTATCCTGGTATGACCCGAACCCACATTGCGATTATCATGGCGGTGCCCCTGGTCACCCCACAAAAAATGCCTTGCATTTAAGAAGCTTGTGCAGAGTTTGATTAATTATAGGGTGTTGAAATTTGAGGAACCGAACATGGCCGCTAACTCGTTGCCCAATCACGGGAATCGCAAAGTAAACGCTATCGAGGAGTACTCTGCATGAAGGTTGATGAAGAAGTGTCAAAAATCAAGTCCCCATTACGATGGGTATTCCAACAATTATGTATGGCCCTTTTGATTGATAGGGGCATGGTAGTGGTACAGAAGGGATGCAAAACCTATAGAGAGTTCTACTAGGATGGAGGGCATGGCGTCCAGCAATGTGAGGAATTCAGGAGATTGGTTCAGCAGCTCATGGACAGCAAAAAGATAGAATTCTTTGAGGAGATTGCAGGAGAGAAAAGGTTAGATGTATGTGCATCAGATAGCCCTAATCTCAAATATGGAAGAGACATACCTTTTGTCATCTCCTCTAGGCCAGAGGGAGCATGTTCATCCCAAGGAGAAGCTGTAAAGGTAGCTCATAAAATTATACCTCAGCACCTGCCCCGTTTCCGTTCAAGGACATACGGTGGACTCCTTGGAACTATATAGCCAACGTGACCATACCAGAGAAGCCGAAATCTGGTAAGGAGAAGGAACAAAAGGTAGAAGAAGAGCCGGCACAGAAAGATGAACAGACGAAGAAGGATGAAAATGTCAGTGAAGTGGGCCATTTCACGAGGGGCGGCAGGTGCTACTCTTCGGAAGCTTTGAAGACTGCTGAAGCTGCAAAAGAGAAAGGAAAAGATACATTAACCACTTCTGCTCAAATATTTGGCGAGGAACCTCATCTGAAGATAAATGAACAATAACCGAAGCTCAGGCAAAGGAATTTATGAAGTTCTTGAGGCACAACGAATACAATGTAGTAGAGTAGCTACAAAAACAACCGACAAGAATTAAAGTGATGGAATTACTGCTGAGTTCGGAGAAGCATCATGAGGTATTGTTAAAGGTGCTAAACCAGACGTTCGTACCCGGTGATATTTCTGTATCCAAGCTGGACAGGATAGTGGGGCATACCACCGCGTACAACCACATTACATTCAGCAATGACGAGATCCCGGAGGGAGGTAAGGGGTCTACCAAGGCTCTCAATATCACAACCCACTGCAAAGGGTATGTGTTACCAGGAGTACTGATTGACAATGGGTCGACATTGAACGTGCTACTGATGGTGACTCTGTAAAAGTTACCAATAGATGATTCTCACATAAAACCCTTTCACAACTCCGTGAGAGCCTTTGACGGCACACAAAGAGGAACACTTGGAAAGATCAAGGTGCCTTTGTTGATTGGGCCGACTGAGTACACAATCGACTTTGTGGTGATGGACATAAAACCAACCTACATCTACTTATTAGGAAAGCCATGGATCCACTCTATTGCAGCCGTTCCCTCATCACTCAATCAAAAACTAAAGTTTGTGATCAAAGGAAAATTGGTCACTGTAGAAGCCGAGCATGAAATCATCGCCTCAGTTACATCAGATGCCCCTATATCCAGAATGATGAAGATGCCGCAGAATGCTCTTTTCGAGCACTGAAACTGGTAAATGCTACATTTGTCGCGGAGGGTAATCGGATCCCCAGCCCCAGGTTCTCTAACTGCACTAAGATGACCGTGTCTGAAACTTTGGGCCGAGGAGCCAAAATTGGAAGAGGACTAGGGAGAAGATTGCAAGGAAGCCTATGAGCCAGAAGCGCCATCACCAAGAAAGATCATTTTGGGCTTGGTTACAAACCGAGTGTTCAACAGAGGAGGGAATAGTATAAAAGGAAAGAAGAACAAATGAGTGACAGACTCAAGGGAGAAGTCATTCCGTGGAGATCAATGTCTTTCCCTTATGTGAAACATATTTTCGTCTCTGGAGGATTCGACCATACAGGATAGAAGGTCGAGGAAGCAATCCAAGAAAACGACATGCTCAATAAGAAGGAGATGTTTAGTGAATCACTTGAGGGGATGTCCATCAATATGGTAGCTGAAAATGACAATGGCAGCAGCGTGTTGACCTGCATCCGCCCCTTCCGTCCTGGGGAAACTCTTGATAACTAGAGCTACGATGATCTACCTGTAGTCTTTAGGGCCAGATCAGAGTAATGCTCCAAATTAACCTTTTTGTTTTTGCCCATAAGAAATGGGGATCTTTTGTATAGGGCACCTATGTTAACTTTTTGTTTGCAATGAAAAGATATATTCCCCATTTTCTCAAATGGCAAACATCTCATTTACTTCGTTCATTCATTTCTTATTCATACTCATTCACTTCATTTAAAATCATTCTCTTCCCAATACATTTGTTCTCATTCCATGCAGGGTCCCGATAATTAACTGTATGAATGATCCAAAATCCAATCCGGGGTAGATTTCGAATGCCCGGGGTTCTCGGTAGAAATTAAGGAGGAGGATGATAAGACATAATGCGGGGTCATTGAAAAGTTGGTAAGGATGACGGCCAACGAAGAAAGGCAAATCATGCCTCACCAAGAAGAAACAAAAATAGTAAATTTGGGAACCGATGAAGAGAGAAAAGAAGTGAAAACCAAGACTATATTTTCCTAAAAAATCAGGCATGAACTGGCAGCCCTGCTCTAAGAGTTCAATGACGTCTTTGCCTAGACTTATCAAGATATGTCGGGTTTGAATACGGGCATAGTGGTACACAAGCTGCCAACGAGACCAGAATGCAAACCAATCCAGCAAAAGCTCAGAAGAATGAGGCCTGGCATGCTGTTAAAGATTAGAGAATAGGTGAAAAAGCAGTTTGATGCTTGTTTTTTGGAAGTTGCCAAATACCCTTAATGGGTCACAAACATTGTACCGGTGCCGAAGAATGATGGAAAGGTCCGTATATGTGTAGATTACAGGGATCTCAACCGAGTAAATCCTAAAGACAACTTCTCTCTGCCATATATTGACACGCTGGTTGATAATACCGCTGGACACTCATGGTTCTCATTTATGGACAGTTTCTCAGGGTACAACTAGATAAAGGTAGACCCAGAAGACATGGAGAAAACCACATTTGTAACCATGTGGGGCACGTTTTGTTACAAGGTGATGCCTTTTGGACTCAAGAACGCAGGAGTGACTTATCAAAGGGCAATGGTGACTCTTTTCCACGATATGATGCACAAAGAGATAGAGGTATACGTGGATGATATGATCATTAAGTCTCAAACCGAAAAAGAATACCTTCGAAACCTGAGAAAACTATTCCAAAGACTACGAAAGTACCAGCTAAAGCTTAACCCGGCTAAATATACCTTCACAGTCATATTTGGAAAACTTTTAGGGTTTGTAGTGAGTAGAAGAGGGATTGAGATCGATTCAAAAAAAAGTAATAGCCATGCAGGACCTACCACCTCTCCATACTCAGAAGGAAGTTTGAGGTTTCCTAGAAGGTTAAATTACATCTCCCGTTTCATCTCTCAATTAACGGACAAGTGCGACCCTGTCTTTAGACTACTCAAGAAGAACAATCACGGGGTCTGGGATAAGGATTGTCAAAAAGCTCTAGAGAAGATCAAGAAGTATTTGACAAATGCTCTGATTCTAGTCGTGTCGGTACCAGGCATGCCATTAATCCTTTACTTGACAGTTTTTGAGAACTCGATGGGTTGTGTGTTGGGGCAACATGATGAGTCTGGGAAGAAAGAAAGAGCCAATTATTACCTAAGCAAGAAGTTCATTGATTGTGAAGCACGATAACCTCCAATTCAAAAGCTATGTTGTGTTTTGGTTTGGGCTACCAAAAGGCTTAGGCAGTACATGTTATACCATAGCACTTGGTTGATATCCAAATTGGATCCTTTGAAGTTTCTGATGGAAGCAATGGCATTAACAGGGAGGATGGCCCGCTGGCAGATGCTGTTATCCGAGTTTGACATTGTATATATGAGTCAGAAAGCCGTGAAGGGAAGCGCCATAGTGGATTTCTTAGCCAGACATGCTTCAGATGATTATGAATCGTTGAACTTTAATTTCCCGGATGAGGACTTGATGTGCATTACAACTGGGGAAGATGTTTCAGAGAAAGGCTCATGGAAGTTTTACTTTGATGGAGCCTCTAATGCCCTTGGCCACGAAATAGGGGCCGTGTTAATTTCTCCGGAAGATGTCTACTATCCCTTCACCAGCAGACTAGAATTCTTCTGCACAAATAACATAGCTGAATATGAAGCCTGTGTTATGGGACTAAATGCAGCCATCGAAGGAAAGATCAAAGAACTTCAGGTATTTGGAGATTCGTCCCTAGTGATTATCAGTTAGGGGGAGAATGGGAAACCAGGGATCTGAAGCTAGTCAAATACTACGAGTTGATCCAAGAGCTCATCAAAGAATTTGAGAATATCAGTTTCACCTACCTCCCTAGAGAAGATAACCAGATGGCAGATGCATTGGCAACCCTGGCCTCCATGTTCAAAGCAAACACGGGAGCAGAAATGAAGCCAATAGAGATATAGACTTTTGAAAAGCCACCTCATTGTTACAATGTGCAAGAAGAAATAGATGGAAACCCTTGGTACTATGATATCTTGCAATGTATCAAGTTTCAAAAGTATCCCGAAGGGGCAAACGAGAATGACAGAAAAACACTCAGAAGGATGGCAACAGGATATGTTCTGGATGGGGAGACTCTGTACAAAAAAAGCCATGAACATACATTGTTGAGATGTGTAGATGCCCGAGAGGCGAAGAAATTTTGGCAGAGGTGTACGATGGTCGGTGTGGAACATACGCCAATAGTCTGTCAATAGCCTAAAAAATTATGAGATATGGCTATTTCTGGTCGACTATAGAGGGAGACTGCATCGATTATGCTAGGAAATGCCATAAGTTCCAAATATATGTCGACAAGATCCACGCTCCTCCATGGGGAATGGACTTCATTGGACAGATTCATTCGAAGTCTTTCAACGGGCACCGTTTTATTTTGGTCGCCATTGATTACTTTACTAAATGGGTGGAGGCAGCATCATATGCCAATAGCTCAAGAACAACGGTGTGCAAGTTCCTGAAGAAGGAGATTATTTGCCGATATGGGTTGCCGAAAAGGATCACCACCGACAATGCTTCCAATCTAAATAACAAATTGATGACTGAGGTGTGCAACCAGTTCAAAATAACGCACCATAACTCCACGACCTACCATCCTAAGATGAATGGGGCAGTACAAACGGCAAACAAGAATATAAAGAAAATCATTGTGAAGACAACCGACACCTATAAGGATTGGTATGAGTAGCTGTCATTTGCTCTGTTCGCCTACCGGACACTGTTCGTACATCAACAAGGGCAACACCCTATTCTCTAGTGTATGGCACAGAGGCAGTACTACCTATTGATGTTGAGATTCCGTCACTCTGGGTCCTGAATGAAGTGAAGTTGGAAGAATCAGAATGGGTTCAAGCCAGGTTTGACTAGTTAAATTTTACCGAGGAAAAGAGGCTGAATGCTATCTGCCATGGTCAAATGTATCAAAAGCGAATGATGCGGGTATATGATAAGAAAGTACGTCCGAGGGAATTCAGAGAGGATGATCTAGTGCTTAAGAAGATCCTTCCAATTCAGAAGGATTCTTGAGGGAAGTGGATGCCTAACTGGGAATGGTCATATGTCATCAAAAAGGCATTTTCAAGAAGAACAATGATCTTAACAAAAATGGACGGAGACGAATTGAAAAATCCTGTAAATTTTGATTCAATTAAGAAATATTATATTTGAAAAAAATGAAAAAAGAGGAAAAAAGAAAAAGAATAAAAATGAAACGAAAATTTGAAAAGGCATTTCATCAAAAAATGGAGAGCTCGAGGCGAAAACCCGAAAAAGGGCGTCTTGAAGCAAAGGAAGGATCCGAGTTAAAAACCCGTTAAGGGCGGCTTAGATAAATTTTGAGGTTGGGCCTCCGGCAAGTAGAATTATCCCTACGAACACCAGAAGAAAGAGCTCTGGGCAAAGATTCTATTTCATGTTGACAGGATCACGCATCATTCATATTATGGATATTTGAGGTTTTGCATTTCATGTTTTGCTTTCCCTTGTTCCTCATGTTTGCCATGACTTTTCTTAAAAATGTTCCAAATCCTTAATGTTAATAAAATCATATTTTTTTGCATTCTCTTTCTTGTTTCCTCATTATTTTCATAAACATCATGCAAACATGTTAATATAGACTTATGATAAACAAAATATTTCTGAGCATTATTATGATCTAACCCTAAGAATGCAGGTGATTAGAAAACATGATTTACTTTGATCTCAAGCTTTTTACATGTTGTATGTTAAGGCATGACGAGGGGAAGACTGTGAGCATCAGAATAAGATAACCAGTGTTATGCACCATTCACATTTGTCTGAGAAAGTATTCAAGACAACAATAGAGATCTCCGTAGCGGTGTAAAAAAACTCGTATACTTAGGGAAAAAGAAAAAAAAAACTCTAAAGCGAAAACCCGAAAGGCACTTTAAAACTCTAAACCGAAACTCAAAGAAGAAAGGTTGTAATGGTTTAACCTGATAGTGAGATAGGGGTACCATCACTAGAAGAAGAAAAAAAAGAGAAAGCAAAGCGAAGAATCGAGATTGACTGACTGCGGAAGCAGATGCATCAAAATATTGACATTCATGCATCATGTATAGTTAGGCATCCCTAGGATTAGGAACATGTTAACTCATTTATCATAACATGTTGTCCATTTTAAACATGTATTTACAGATTGTCATTGACTTTTGATCTGCCCCTTAGCAGTGAAGAGGTAGATTTATTTGAAGAAAAATTTCGGCAGCTGTAGTAGTTGAGTCCAGAAAGATCGGTAGCTAGTTTGGCGTGAATCCTGAAATTTGAAGAAAGATTTTAGCCATTTTGAGTCGAAAGTTTGGTAGCCATTTTTCTGAAAGTTTGAAGATAAAGGTTCTATATAGAAAGGGCCCATATTTTCGAGCACTCGTATAGAAAGGTTCTATATAGGAAGAACCCGTAACTCCAAGATTTCATAAGCTAAAAGTTATATATAGGAAGGACTTACGGCTCCAGGGTTTGAAGACTAGCAGTTCTATATAGGAAGAACTCCCAGTTGAAAAAATCCATTTGTGACGCAGAAGGTTTTATATAGGAAAGACACTTCACGTTGAAGGCGAAGAGTTCTATATAGGAAGAACTCCGAGCTTTACCGTCTCATAGTGAAAAGTCCTATATAGGAGGGACTCATAACTCGAGGCTTCAGAGTGAAAGTTTCTATATAGGAAGAACCCTAACTCCAGGATTTTCAAGGTCCAGCTCCAAGATCGAGAAGGTGAAGAATTTCTATATAGGAAGAACTTACAAGCTGAAGATTTAGCCGAGCAAAAAGCGGAGAGTTTTAAAAGAACACGTGATACCAAAGCTACAAACAAGGAAGTCGGATAAAAATGAGTGTTTATAATCTTTGCTTTGTTCTCGTTCCACAAGAACAAGCAAAAGAGGGCAACTGTAATCACTCATTTTTATCTTGGAAAATTTTTATGTTAATTTACATTAGTTTAATAATTAATAATATATTTATATTACTAGTGCATTTATTCATATATTATTTTATATTATTATGTTATATGTGATTATTATGTGCGTAAGAAGTTATTAATATACGGGTAGTGCATGTATACTATGCATATGTATGTATATGTGATTGTTAATATTTATTATAGTATATATGTGTATATTAATGTGTATATTTTATGTTTGCATTGAATGTGTATGTTTGAATATTTATGTTAATTATATGTATAGTTATATGTGCATGTATGTTTATATGTTATATATTATGTATGATGTAGTGTATATTAATGTATGTATTATTATTATTACTACTTTTATTATTATTAATATTATATTATTATCATATTATTATTATTATTAAATACAAATAAATGGATATATTAAAACCAAACAATTTAAATGTCCAGTCTATTATAAATTACAAAACCCAAAAATATAATTTACAAAGCTTGATCGGCCCAAACCCAAATCCCTATCCAAGAACCCTAATACATATCAATTATTTCGAACCCTAATTATTCTTATCTCTCAATGCAACCCAATCTGATCAAATTTTGATCCAACGTCTCCGGATCAATCAAGATGATCGTCGATTGGCGCGTGCATTGCGCCTGAAGCCTGCCGCGCGCGCGTTGATACACATGCGCAGACCCGCGTGACACACGCGTTCATCCCTCTTCGAATCTTCGGATACCAAAACGCCACGGCATCATCTTGTACAATCATGCTCATTCCAATATCATATCAAGGCGTTTGATCTTCAAGGCAATCTCGGCCGTTGGATCGGATCGATCCAACGATCGAGGTTGAATCGACCGAAAGACTACACCACCACACACACGCTCCCATACGCCCGTGCTTCACCGGCTCACAAAAACTGGATATGCAAAGCTACTAAAAATAGGGTTTAATCAAAATCTCAAATATGTTTTTTTTATCTTGTAAGAAAAGCAAAAATCAAATCAAAAATATCACAATATATGTACCAAAAACAAAAATTCCTTTGTAGCATCATTCACAGTTTCAAAAAATAAAAAAAAAAAAAATCCTAGGGTAATTTTCCCTTTCTTTTCTTATTTTTCATGCATGAATGAACAGAAAAAAATATAGAAAAAGGGATAAGGGTTATACTTGAGTTGGTTCATGTCTCGCCGGCGATAAACCCTAAAATGGTGAGCCACGTTTTATTTTGTAATAACAAAGAGGGTTTTGTTTTTCTTTTGGTTTCAAAACAAAAGAGGTCTTTGTTTTTGGGGTTTTCGTTGTTAAACCGCCGCGGTCTGGGACGGCTTGAGGTGTCCGTACGGCCGAACCTCACCTGAGACCGGCGGAGTGCGGCAGTTCATGTTTTCTAGAGGCGGTTGTTTTCTAGAAAAACTGAGATAGGAGAAAGCTCTCTCTTTAGGGTTAGAAAAAATAGGAAAAAAATAAAATATGGGGCTGATATGTTGGTTTTATAGACCAAAAAATAAAATTTTTAGGGTAAATAATGTCATAAATCCCCCCGCATTTGTGATGATATTTTAGAACGAAGCTTCCCCTTGGTCTAATTACAACATTGGTCCCCGATATGTTTTAAAATCTTTTAATTCAACCCCTAAATTAACCAAAATCAGATTTATAATGGTGAAATTACACGTTAAACCATCCCGATTTTTTAAAATTTCCATTTTGAGTGTGCCCCATGGTCTTTTTATAGTTTTAGTCCTCCGGGTTCAAGTCGGTTTGTAATCAAGTCCTAAAACATGTTCTTTTTCTTTCATTTCGGTTTTCTGGTTTCGTTTTCATTTCATTTCAGTCCTACATTCATAGTCCATTTTAAGTTATCATGTTTGAATATATTTTATCATGTCTTTAGCATGTTTGGGTGATGATCTTTATACGGTTAATTTTTTGTGTGTTCTAGTTTGTATGTTAGGTGCATTAATGTACATGATGTATACCTCTTTTATATGACTATGTTCACTTTTTCTTTTGGTGTATATATATGTTTCATATATTGCATACTTATGTTTCAATAATATGCGTACTAATTTGTGTTACATCATGTCTTCATATTTTAATTGGTTTGTTCGCATTATGCACATGGTTGTTTTATATGTCACGTTTAATTTAATTTGCATATTCATGACCATATGTTAGCATGCTTATTTTTGTCCTCATGCATTCGTTCTATACGTTTTTAAGTATGTATTTATGTTTTGGTGTTACCATGCTAATATGTCATGTAGTGTAATTTTGCGCTTGGTATGTGTTTGTTTTTGTAATATGTATTTTAAGTTCTTTTTGCATTTTAGGTTATAAGCTAGAATGATGTTTTTATATGATGCCATGTTTTTTTTACAATATGTATTGTGTCATATGATGTTTTAGTGTAATATTTTGTTATGTTGTTTCGTTATTTTAATATCACATTCTATATCATATCGTGCATGTGTTATATGTGTGGTTTGAATTAATGTGTTTAAGCATGTTAGAAATAATTAATTTTAGTTTAGGAAGCATGTTTCTTTCTTGTTCATGTTTATGCTTATTTTTTTTGTTATTTTTATGATATGTTATGTTTTTTGCTCATGTATTTTATCTTTGTTTAATATTGGAATATTCATATTTTTATTTTTTAAAATATCATGTCAATGTGGATGTATGTTTTTATTTGTTTTCTAAGATTGCATTTCGGATATATTATTGTCAATGCAGTGCCCTTTTATTCGACCGTAAACGTGGCCAGTATCAAGCGCAATGATGGTGGTCTATCAGTTTATTCTAGAATAACGGGGCCTTTAAAATTTACTCACACATATAACCGAATTTTAATCTAATCGTCACTTTAATCTGGAAAGTCTAATATTAATAAAGCGGTAATTATTAAAGTACCAATTTTGGGCGGTGTGGGGGTGCTAATCCTTCCCCATCCGTAACTGACTCCCAAACCCAACAGTTTTTAAATCTCTGGTTTTATGGTGTCCAACCTACCTCAGTGGCCGGTGGCGACTCCATTTTTAAATAAAACACGTTTTTTTTTTCAAAACCCCACAAAATAAATATTTCTAAATACCCGAAAATACCCTAAACACCCTTAAAACCCCATTTTTTAGCGAAAGGAAATGGATATCGCTACAATGGTATGTTAATCTATAGTTGTTTAAGGACTTCCAAGAAGCACTTAAATTGTTGATGTTGCTTGTGTTTTTGAAGCCTTTTTGGAAAAGGTGGTGGCGGATAGGCGAATACTGATTTTGCAGGTTTTGATGAAATGGTGTTGGCATCAGATTGTGGTATGACATTATTAGTAATTGCCTTCTTTTTCTCTGTTCCCTTGGGTTCATCTGCTAGCACCAATTTCTTATCTTGGCAAATAGTTGACTGTTTGATAGAGGTTTCATTCTCAAATTGTTTTCTACTCCGAATAGTGACTACTTTGCATTGTTCTCTCCCTTTTTGCCGAGTATCCTCTGTATCACTTGGCAAATTTCTCCAGGGTCTGTTACTGAGTGCGTTGGCAATATGTCCTAGCTGAACATCCAAGTTCCTCATAGATGCTGTTAAACTCTGTACAATTGTATCATTTTGCTCTATATACTCTGTTAAAGTGTTCTCATAGGTAGATCTTTGTCCTGGATGAAAATTATTCTGTGCTCTTTGTGGTATCACATTCCGGTTAAAACCTGGCGGTGCATTAGTGTTCTGTTGCTAGGCATTAAATTGGTTACCTATCTGATTTGCCCATGAAAAGTTCAAATGTTGCTTTCAACTTGCATTATAAGTATTGGAATGCAGGTTAAAATTACGATTAAAATTGCCAACAAAGTTTATCAATTTTGGGTTTGCTGGGCATTCTTCCACATCATGGTCTTCTCCACAAATAGTGCAGAATGGTTTCAATGCCTTCACTTCTCGGGCTTCAGTAGGATTTTGTATTGTTTTTACTATATTAGTGAGGTTGGAAATTTGAGCATTAATGGATGACAATGCATCAAGCTCTAATTTCCTGGCAGATTTTGTCATGGTTCCCAATCTGGCAGTAGGGTACTAAAGATCATTGGTGGCAATCCTTTCAAGGATATCATATACCTTCATATGGTTTTTGTCTAACAACGAACTGTTTGCCAAAGCATCAACAACAATTTTAGCATGAGCATTGAGTCCGTTATAAAATGTCTATATTTGGGTCCAAGTAAGAAATTCATACATGGGGCATCTCCTCAACAGATCTTTGAAATGCTCCCAGGCATCATATAGAGTCTCATTATTTGTATGCCTAAAAGTAATGATTTCACTCTGCAACTTGGCATTAAGTTTAGGTGGCTAGAATCTTAAAAGAAACTTTTAGCATAATTCTACCCACGAATTAACTAAACCAGTGACAAAGAACTTAACCACAATCTTGCTCTATCTTTCAAAGAGAATGAGAATAGTCTCAGCTTCACTGTTTCTTCAGTCACAACAGGTTGCTGAAATAGTTGGCACACCGCTATGAATTGCTTCAAGTGCTGCCTTGGGTCTCCGGTAGGTGATCCATCAAATTGACCTATATTCAATAGCGTCTAAATTATTATAGGTTTAATTTTAAAATTAGCTATATTTATCTCTGGACCAATCAACCCTGGCATCAAATTATCCATGTTTGGTGCCAAGTGTTCCCTAATAGGCCATTCTTCAAGATTCTCTGTAGCGACAACAAGAGCGAGTGGTACCCCATCATGTATTGCTGGATTTTTCTGGTTATTTAGGACACCATCTACTCCACCATTTTCATTACGAGCCATTTTTCGAAGCTTTCTCCTCAATCTGCGTAGGGTTGTCTCAATCTTTGGGTCGTATAATAACTCTTCCTTCGCAGTGCGGCTCCTGGTCATACACTAAATGAAACAAAATAAGTAAAATAAATAAAAACAAGTAAAAATCAAAACAATTAATCCCGTTGCAATCCCCGAAAATGATGCCAAAAACTTGTCGACTGACTAATGCTTGGCAAACGATTGATGAAACAATGTAAATATGCTAGTAAATAATGCCAAGTTTAGGTCTTTTGCGTGTAAGTATACACGGTCAGCAAGTAATACAACAGTAAGCTGAGTATCGTATCCACAAGAATTGTCCAAGAATTAATGCCACAATAGTTACTTGTAAAATGGAACAATTGAGTTGGTGATTGAGATCATATTTTAATTAAGAAAAATAACTAAAGGAGAATGAAGTAAGAATTCAGGCAGATTGACAAACAACTATATCAAGATGATGGATTGGCGTTGGCAAAGGATGCTTGGATTTCACGCTAGCAAAGATAACAATTAATAATGTTCAACCTTGGCTTTATTGCCGAGCAGATTTTAAATTAGCATTGCCTCTGTTGATGACAATACTCTAAGTTAATTACGTTTAACACCTATATGTCTATAGTGATGTTTCAAATAATTAACTTGGAAAAGTTTTAATCTTTACTCCTAAGGAGTAGATTCACTTCCGAAGTAAGCTCATCTACTTCAACACCTTCTGTCGAAGTTTTTCTCCTCAGTATTTGGCAATTAATCCTCATCTTCTAAGCATGTTAAGATATTAAGGGATAATGAGCATTCAATGCCAACTGTCGTATGGCATAAAATCTGATAATGTAAGCGCAAGCAAAATAGACAATAATGCCAAGGCATTCAATTATTAAAAACCCAAAAGCTAAGCGTTCATCGCAAAACACCCCTAGCCAACTTTAAAAGATTAGTTCATGGTTGGAGAAACCATCAAAACAATATTAAACCCTAAATCTCTAATCTTATTAAACCCTAATTTTTTTTCATACGATTAGAGATTTAGGGTTTAATACACAATTTGGTATCTAAATTATAGTTACATTTTTCATAAGTCGGTAGTTTTAACTTTTTTTTCTTATCAGATGATATTCTTTAGTCAACCATAGGGGCGCTAATTGAGTTGAGCATCTCGCAAGCAATTCAAGCTTAACTCGCTTAACGTTCGACTTTAATTGACTCAACTTAAACTTGAGATTGACTCAAGATCTTAATAAATCGAGTTAAGCAAGGCCCAACTTGACTCGATAATTTCATGAGTTGCTCGTTAATTTATTTTATGATTTTTAATAATTTTTTTGTTGCTATCTTAAAAAATCATGGTCCAAGAAATTTGAATGCTAGTTATTAAAAACTCTAAAAAAGTTTAGTGTCTTACTAAGTTATTTACACAAAAACCTTTGGGGTTCAAATTTTTAAAATTTTATGTGTTTACCGAGGTTAACGAGCAACAAATTTTATTAAGCTTATCAAATACCGAGTCGAATTAAGCACGGGTCAAACAATTTTCGAATCGAATCGAGTGTTACTCAACTCGCAATCGACCTGCTCGATAAGCCCTCCCTAATCAGCCAATCGTTAATCAATGGTTACATTGCTTAACAATCGAGTGAAATGCGAGAATGCTTACATTGTTTTTCGTGTCACGTGACAAATTCTTATTGATAATCACGTTACAATATGATAAAAACTCTATAATTCTATTGTGCGAAACAATTCGTTAAGGAAAAAAATAGTAATATAATTTAAAGTTAGACATTGATATTTTAATTTTAGAGACAATTTTATTAAAAGAGATAGTCACGAACATTGAATATATATAAAAATTATTTTTATAAGTTCACACTTGTGTCTATCCTTTTCTTTTATTTTCTTCTCTTATTTCACAGGGTAAATTTAGTCTCTAAAAGAAGTGGTCCCAGTCATAATTGCCAAACACACTTTAAAAATAAAACTTTGATTTTATAATTGTAAAGAATAAAACGAATCAAATCTAATCGAAATAAATTAAATTAAGTTTTTCTATGTTAGAAATATTGACTTAAGTAAAAGAATTGATTGAACCCAACAAGTGTCCCAGTAGAAAAAGCGGATGATTTTTATTTTAGAAGACACGGGTTCAAATTGCTTTATCTTCAAAGTGTATACGCATTATCAAAAAGTTAAGAATGTCTATAAACAAATATTATCTTGTAATTACCTTTAGACCATTTAAAAAAATCGAAAGACAAGAGGGGTGTGTCGGGTTGGAAAATTGATAAAATTGTGAAACAAAAGGTTGAAAGTGAAAGGAGGAAAAGAAAATTACCCAACACTCACCACAACAAACATGCCACTCATAATACTCATCACTTTCGAATATGAGAGAGACCCATGAAATATCTTTATAAAATAATTATTTTTATGAATCGAGTTTAATTCAGTCAGTATATCGTTAGCATAATCGACAAAGAACGTGAGATTAAACACGTTTAAAGGTTCAACATCTTTTAATTTATGGACGAAAAAATTTTAGATAGTATATACATTATATCAAACTTAACGTTAAAAAGGAATTACTTTTAAGTCAATATATAGAGGTAAAACTGTTATAGCAATCTTTATACTACATCTCGGATTATGTTTTGGTCCCTCTATTAAAAATAGACAAATTAGTCCATGTAAATTTCAAAAACAGCAAAATGGTCTTTTTGTTAAAATAAATCATTATTTTTGTTGCTCTACGCCTTTACCGGTTCTCATAACTTCGCCCTGATTAATCTGGATCAATCCGCGTCGCATACTTAGATTTGGTGGGTGAGTCTTCCAGCAATGATTTTTTTTATATACAAGGCCTCAAACTCGAGATCTACTTAAGCGATACCAAGCTGCTTATTAGTTGGACCAACCCCTTTAGTAAAAAAATCATCATTTTTATTAGACGTTGAAGTGAAAATTATAAAAAGTAAAATTACTTTTTAGTCCTTTACATTTACATTTTTATCAATTGAGCCTCTAATCATTAATAATACATAAAATTCAAAAAATGTTTTAATTAAAAAACTATTTAAAAATATAAAATTTATATTTTGAAGGAAAAAGTGATTAAAAATACAGTTTTTTTGTCATATATGTTTATGACTTTTTATCGATGTGGTCTTTAATCATTAAAAAATCAGATTAATATTTGTATATTTTTTAATTAAAAAGACTTTAAATTAAATAATAACTTAGACAAAAATCGATTCGGATCATATAAAAATATTGCATCTCTAATTAATTTATGCACAGTCCAAATTCGTTGAATCAAACGTATAACTTGATTTTTGAATGACCCTAATTCAATGTACTTCAAATGTAAATATCAATATGATGGTGACACAATGATCTACCCATTAATTTTTTTTTTCATTTAATTAAGAAACTTGCATAAATTTTACATCACTCCTTATTAGCGAGTGAACCCCTATAATTTAGTGGTACCTGACGTAGTTTATCTTAAAATTAAAAGTAGAATGTTTTGCCGGAATATAATTTTATTTTAAATAATTAAGGGCTAAATTGATTAAAAACTATAAATACAAAGGACTAAAAAATAAATTTATCATTTTTTATAATTATCATGTTAACAATTAATGAATAAATATTTTAACTGAGAATCATTCTACTCTATCTAAAACGTATATAAATTGGGATTTATTAATTGATTAAATAATTAAAAATATTTACATTATTTTATTTTATATAAATTTAAATCTTAATATTTAACGTGAAAATGTAGTATTTTTTTGCTTAATAAAATAATAATATTAGAATAAGAGGGAGCTGTAAAAGTGTTTGATTTGATGTGTGCATTTATGTTAGTGTGGCCTTTTCAATTCCTTTTTGTATAAAATACGAATGGACAGTCACCCCAGATATGACCTCCCGAATCTTTTCTCTTTCTCTTTGTCAGAACACTTGACTCTTTTTTAGTCAAATTTTATATTATTTTATTCAAGTCTATAATATTTCAAAGCATTTTCTATATTCTCATGCATATTAAAAACCGTTTTTATATCTTGTATTTTTTTTTTAAATCTTAATAATGATCTATTGAATTCTAGGTCAAATACTTCTTAAATTTTGAACCCTAGTTACATTTTGGTTATCATTTAGTTAATCTGTTGTAATTAGTTAGAAGCAGTTATGCAATCAGTTTTTAGTAGTTAGCGGTTAGCTTTTGTATATAGTAAGCATATACAACGTATCAAGAGTATAACCAGAAAGTAAACCTCAAATCAACTTGTTTATTAATAGAGAAAGTCTGGGTTTATATACACAGAGGTTGAACAGAATTAGTTAAGCCTAACGAATAACTTGTTTAACCTAACAGAACTTAAACAAACTTCGAGACAGTAGAATGTCAAATTGATTGAAGCTAAGTAGGACAGAAAATTATGGTAGTCCTTGTTTATGTTGATGATATTCTCATCACAAATGATGAAAGTATGATTTTAGACCTTAAGAATGTTCTGCATGGCAGTTTTAAGATGAAAGATCAAAGAGAATTAAAGTACTTCTTTGGTATTGAAGTTTTAAGATCCAAGGAAGGAATCTTATTAAACTAGCGCAAATATGTTCTTGAACTTATCCAAGACTCAGGCATAAGAGGAGCTAAACCTACCGTAACACCATTAGAACATAACAAGATATTAACTACAGTAGATTATGTTGGGCTCGATGAATTAACCGTTCTTGTGGGAAGCAAAAAGATAGAAAAATGAACACAAGAATTTAGAGTGGTTCGGCTTTCTAACCAAAGCCTACATTCACTACCTTAGTTTCCCAACTAAAGTTTTTTCAAATTCACTAAGAACTTCTTCCCCTTTTAACAGGCTTAGGAGGCAACCTTTACAACCTAGACTCAATTACCAAGCCTAGCATCCAAAGCTTACAACCCAAGCTTAGGGAATCCTCTCTAACAAGAGAAAACAAAGCAAACAATAAATTTCTCTACAAGGTATGTGTTTGCACTCTTGCTCTCACCCAAAATCCTAGAACGCTTGAGCATACATTGACAATTTGGCTCACAAGTGTTTGTCTATACAAAAATACACAATTTAAGCCATAAGACACTTTTTCAATCATAGACATGTTGGCTTGATGATCATTAGTTGTTCCAAGTGCTTGAAAGGTCCTTTTATCCTCCCAAATGAGTTCCTGGAGCTTTTGGTATCGGTACGCGAATGTTCGTATCGGTACCTATTCTTCAGAAAACTAGCAGTTGGAGCATTTAAAACACAGGTGTATTGGTACAGATACATTCGAATCGGTATGAACCCATTTGTATGGTACGATTGAAAACGGACTGGTACAGATTTTGGCTACTTGAATTTTCCAAAACACATGTGTATCGGTACAGGTACATGCGTATCGGTACAAACCCATTTGTATCAGTACGATTGAAAATGTACCTGTAACACCCTAAACCGGGCCTAGGAATGCCACCATTATCTAAGCTATTGACTAATTGAGTCATGTGTTAATCAAATTGAAAGAATTGGGAGTTAAATCGAATGTTATGATAATGTAATAAAACAAACTTAAGATTAGGAGTATGTAAGATGGAGCTATTAGTTAAATTGTTATAGAATCACCCTTATTATACTAGTTAAGTCTAGGACCAAATTGAAATAAAAGAAAGAAAAGATAGCTAATGTCTAAAGGACTAAAATGTTATAGCCAACAAGTTAGAGTGCCAAATTAAAAGGATCAAATTAAAACAAGAGTAAAGCATTAAAGTGCATGTGTAATTAGACCATTATTTGATAATGGAATATATGTGGCAAGAATAGTCCACACATGGCAATGGGGAGAGATTTGGCCGGCCATTGTAGAGGAAAGAAAGAGAAAATCAATTTGAAATCTTCTTCATCCTTGCTATTCCATAGCTGAAATTTTGAGAGAGAAAGGGAGAATCAAATGGCCATGGAAAAAAGCTTGAAAATCTTAGTGTTGATTGGTAAAATTGGGAGCTTTGATCAAATTAGCTTTGGAGAAGGTAAAATGCTTAATTCCTCACTTCAATTATATGCTTGAATCTGGAAATTTTGATGTTTTTGTTGTCTAAATTGAATAGGATGATTGTTATGCATGTTATAGTGATGTTAGCTTCTAAAATTCTTGAAATTTTGAGTGTTGTTGATCAAATTGCAAAGAAATATATATGTTGCTGGAAACTTGATTGTACATGATGGAAATTTACTTTGAAGTTGCTGGAAATTTAGGTAATTAATTGGTATGATTTGAATGAAACAATGAATGAAACTGTTTTGATCACATTGCTAGTTGAAATGTGTAAACTTGTTTGGTTGGACATAATGCCCTGTTTTGATCACATTAGTAGGAGAATAAAACTGACCTAGATTTGTATGAACATGTATATAAGTTGAATTAACATGTTAGAAGTATCATCTAAGTGATTAAAGAGGCTAGAAACTTAAGCTAGAGTAATCTGCCCAGAATACCTTATTCAGGGCAGTAACTTTGAAAAATCTCTATAAATTGTACAAATGGAATTTAAGACTGAAAATTTGGGATATTTCCTTGATATGTCTAAATTCATTAGGAGAAAACGGAATTGAATTTGGGATTGTAGAAATGAAACACTAAGAACAGTGCAAGATGTCCAGTGTTGTAATTACCATGTCTTTAAGTAAAAAACTGTATTAATTGGTAAATGATTAAAATGCAAGGCTTATATGGTTAGAAGTACAATTAAGTTAGCTTTCCAACGGTGTAAACCAATTAAAATTTCGACGTACGGAGTGAAAGATATGCATGTTTAAGTAAACTGTGCACATGCTGCCAGGCAGCAGCAACCATGATGTTTTGAAATGAATGTTGAATGAATTGTGTATTGTTGCCTTGTTTTGAATAAATGAAAGTTCTCGTCTTGACCATTATTCACTTGTATGAAATGTTAGAACGAGAAGGGAACACTAGAGAAGGGTCTAAGGAGGAGCATTTGAAAGCTAGAAACAAAGGAGTTTGGATCCAAGACTAGCTAAGCTTGGAGTATTGTGAGTGTAGTTTAATATAGGGTTAGGACTTAGGTCCTAACCAAAGATGCATGTCTATTTCTTGTTATTTTATGTCATGATATATACATGTACTTGATTTAAACTTGGATGTGATGAAAAAGTGGAAGAGTGGTTTATGCAAAACTTGAAGATCTAATAGTAATATGTATGTTGTTAAACCATCTAGAAATAAAGGTGAAAACAAATAATTGAGCCTTGATGCTTTGACCTTGATCCATTCGAATGAATGCTTAATGTATCTCTATGATTTGAATACTTGTTAACATGATATAAATCATGAATTTAAGATCTTGCTTGATGCCTAAGAAATGGCATATGTTAATTGCTTGCTTGAATGACAAGATTGACTTGCAAAGTGTCGAGCTAAGGCTCATTTAGCCTAAGGGTTGTATATACATGTATGATCCTGTAATGTACCACTTGAATTGATCCTTGAATAAGCTATTGCTTGACTTGAACATGAAATCCTTGAATAAGTGATTCATAATTGAACAAAGCCTTGGTTGTTAGTGGTCATAGGTAGAAGGGCATGCCTTAGAGTCTAGAGCTCATTGTGTCAGGGTGGGCTATGGTCCAGAGCTAAGGCCCCTAATTGGCGACAGACGGAGGGTACGTATGTGTGGTCTTTGGCGACAGTAGGAGGGTTGACCAGTGCTACGGCACATCTTGTGGCGACAGTTGGTTGGAGACTCGATTAACTGGACAACTAAATACCAATGGCATAAACTAAAGAAAGCAAATAAGAAATAATTAAAGATAAAGCTTATTGATACATTGAATTACTTGATGCAATAAAATTCTTGATACATTGAATTGCTTGACACTTGAATTACATGATACTTGATTTAAGAGTAAAGCCTACTTGATACTTGAATTGCATGATACTTGAGTCTCTTGATACTTGTTTTGCTTGTTAATTGAACTACATGATACTTGAGTCTCTTGATACTTGATTTGTTTGACACTTGAAGTTTCTTAATACTTGAAATTACTAATGCTTGATTTTCTTGCTACTTGAATTGCTACTTGAATATCTTGCTTGAATGGATATGTTACAAAAATTGAATGATAAGTATATATATAAATTTTAGTTCGATTTCTACAAACCATGACTAGTTCAAACTTGGTTAATTGATTTATGTCTTATAAATTGGTTAGAACTAGTACTACCTCACTAAGTACATTTTTTTACTTATCACTCTCGTTTCCACTCTTCCCAACTACAGGTTAGTTGATTCGAAGCATTCTCCTGATTTTGAAGCTTTTTTCTTGCGCCCGAAGCAATGTACAAGCCAAGTTAGAGTATGGATCCACACCTATACTTGTAATGCTCCTAGTTGGTGGCACTTAGTCTTGTATATAGTTAAACTAGGTCATGCATTTTGCTACTTGAAAGTTTGTATATATGTATGATTATGGCTCCTAATATTTCGAATACTTAAGGAATGATAGAATGTATGATTATGGCTCCTAATATTTCGAATACTTAAGGAATGATAGAATGTATGTCATGCTATGCTTGGCTTTGTGATGGTCGAATGATGATAGAATTGAGCATGTAAAGTTAAGCCTACTTGAATTACTTACTTGTCTTGAATATGTGATGCGCATATTGATAATGATACATGTATATTGAATGTCCAAAGACAATTGACCTAGCCTTGTACCATTCAAATAGCTTGTGATAAATGATAGTATTGTATGATCATACCATGTGTATAAGTATTTTTATGTCTTGAATGGTAAATGCCGAAAGGTAAGGTTGGCATATTGCTTGCTTGGAACCAAGGTACGTTCATATGATCATGTCTAGTATATTAAGTATGAATTGTTGTATGTATCAAGCTATGAAATAATGAAATGAAATTGGAAGCATGTTTCTCTTAGGCTATTCGAATGAATTTGAAATAATGTATGTAAATAAGATTGCTTATATGATAAGTAATAATTGTTTTGGTTACTTGTTAGTTAGGTAACTCATCTAATAGGGGTGAGTTAGCCTATTCTTGTTTGTTTATACTTGTATTGTACGTTAGTAACGCTCCCGAACCGGTTTGCTGCCAACCTGGGGTAGGGGGTGTTACAGTACCAGTACATATTTTGGCTACTGGAATTTTCCAAAACACGGGAACAAAGGGGTGTATCGGTTAAAATCATTTTTGAAATATTTTCAATTTAGTTCAAAATTATTTTTCAATTATTATATCAAAACAAAAATCCTAACAAATTACGATGTGCATTTGCTGCAAAATAGTGAAGAAGAATTGCTGAGAGATAAGTTAGTTTATCAGAGGCTAAATGGAAGATTATTGTACCTAACACACACTAGATCAGACATTGCATTTACTATGCAACATCTGAGTCAATTCATCCAAAAGCCTAAGAAGGTGCACATGGAAGCTGCTTTGATAGTTGCGAGGTACATAAAAAAAATCCAGGGCTGGGGATTTTGATGAAAGCCACATGAAATTGTCAACTTACAGCAAGCTGCGATTCGGATTGGGTAACCTATCCAATGACTAGAAAATCAGTATCATGCTTCTTTATTAAGTTGGGAGAATCTCTAATTTTTTGGAAATCGAAAAAACAAAACACAGTAGCTCGTTCATCAGCAGAAGCTGAGTACAAGAGCATGGCAATGACCGCTGCAGAAATAGTTTGGTTAAAAGGATTACTAAGTGAACTGGGAGTTGAAAATAACAACCCTGCTAAGATCTTTAGTGACATCAAAGTAGCTTTGCAAATAACTACTAATCCAGTCTTCCACGAGAGAACAAAACACATAAAGATAGATTGTCACTTTATTAGAGAAAAAATACAAGAAGGCTTGGAGCAGACAGAATTCATAGTTACTACAGAACAATCAGCAGATCTTTTAACCAAAGCTCTTGGAGTTTCTCAACATGAGTACTTGCTATCCATGTTGAGGGTTATAGATGTCTTCCACCCTCCAACTTAAGGGGGAGTGTTAGAGATAGAAAGTTACATTTTGATTATCATTTAGTTAATCTGTTGTAATTAGTTAGAAGCAGTTATGTAATAAGTTTCTAGTAGTTAGTGGTTAGCTTTTGTATATAAATAGTGACACTTGTAAAGATAAATTAATGAATGGATGAGGAATTTATTTTTGTAATATTCTCCCATTATACTTTTAACAGTTCTAGACATGCACAATATAAACGATTGCACATGATTTTTAAAAGAAAAGAATTCAGAATGAGTTAAATTAAATGCTTGCAAGTGAAAAATAAAATATTAATTTTGAACCAGTGATCAAGTACGTAAGCAAAGTAAAACGATGTTGTACTTCATGAATTTTGAGTCTTGTTAGACTCAATTTATTCAGAATTTGGTGTACTAAGTACACAACAAGTCAAATTACATTTAATTTTTTAAACTAAAGTCTGTTTTAATAAATAGTGCATAATCCCTTTAATCTTTAAATCACCTCTGTCTAATTATGGTTCCGGTGATTGTGGATCAGATATTTTTCATATATAATTTGAATTTGAGTAATGATATATGTACGGTACGTGAATTTGGTAAAATGATACGGAGGATTGCTACAATATTTTTTTTGTTTAACTATTGGTTGCTTATTCAGATTGGACACTGCAGATGTCTATTATAGGAGTGACCCTCACAACTATATTACTCCATTTACAACGTTAGTATTCAAACTTCTGATCTTATTTAATAGATCTAATGTCTTATCTCACTAAACCTACTGTATATTGGTAAATTGCAACAATTTTTTAACATGACAAAGGAATAAAAATTAGATGAAATAATAGAAAAAAGTAAAGTAAGAGCACTTTATTTGATTATATGGAGCTAATGGCATAGGGAAAGTCACTTTCGCATGTAATTTTGATACCATAGTCTCTCAAGTTGGCAGAGAAAGAGGCACAGTCTTGTCCCAATGGCCACCGTTGTTTGATAATCAAAATGCTGAAAAAAGGCATAGAAAAGAAATCTTGATAGTGAAATATGGAAATCAAAAGCTAAGAGAAGAATCTTTGGACACCAATTTAAGATCTTTTTGGGGTTTTAGAATTAAACCCCCCCCAAAAAATTAATTGTGTTAACATTACAATTTACGTATCGATAAATATTTTTATAGTATATATTCATTTCAGAATTCATGTTCAAGGTTAATTATTATCTTTTCCAGTAATATCATTTTCAAGTTTTAAACCTTAACTTTCTTTTAAAAAAAATATAATGTTTTTATTTTCTATTTCAAACTTTTAATCAATAATTCTATTCAACCGGTCACCATTGACGACAACACTAGTAATTTTTTTAAAAAAGTTCTTTTTAAAAAAAAGAGTAAAAGAAGAAACAGAAGAAGAAGAAAAAGATGCTTTTTTAGTAGTAGAAATTTTAGTTATTTTATGTAAAGCTTTTTATATAAAATGATTAAAAAAACATCTTATCATAATATTTAAACTTATAACATAAAGTGGTTCATGAACTTGTCAACTTTGATCAAATTAATTTCTAAATATTATTTTTGGCCCAATTACCCAGTATTTTTTTGGGTCAAATTGGCTATTGAAGTTTTCTAGGTTAATTTGACCACTGCGTTATCAAAAGTCCAGATGTCAATTTAACCCAAAAAGAGTTAAGGAGTCAATTTGACTAAACTTATTAAGTTAAAAGAACAGTTTGACTTTCAAAATTTTATGAGCTAATTTGATCAAACTTGTTAAATTAAATGTCATTTTATTAAGCCTAATATTTATTACTATTAAAATAAATAATTTTAATTTAGTTAGTAAAAAAATTGATATAAGATTACAATAATTTTGTAAGTATACGTCATTAAATTTATGATTATATATGTTAAAATAACTACCAGAGACAGAAAATTAGCAACTAAAGGAGGGAAGAAAGTTGGTACTATTCCAAAATCCTCAAGGTTGCTTCTTTAGGGAACATAAACTATATCAAAATCTAGATTAAACGATCCATGTATTTGTATCGTATTTATATATCTTGTTAAGATTATAATTGTGTTTAAAATAGTTTAAATTCGTATGAATTACTGATAAATAACAAAATCATACAACATTTTTTAATGTGTAATGTTATATATGAAATTTGATTATCTACGATTATAGAAACAAAATATTGATTTAATTGTACATATAACATTTTAATTTTGATTCAATTATATATATTTAAAAAAATATCTATTTTTCATATTTGATAATTATATCATATTACTGTGTTTGTGAAGGGAAAAATAAAAAGAAAGATATGTGAACATTCCTTGCACTTTACCGTTGAAAAACTGATTTGTAGCACCTTAAATCAATTTATTCTCGAAAAGGAAGTGATTGGATTTGAGTTTTGACTTTTAATTATTTTTTATGAAAGCAGCTATTTTTAATAAAAAAAGAAAATATTTAAGATTACAAATGAAAGTTTACGACCATAATTGTAAACTAAGTACATTATTTGAACAATTTTTTATAACCCTAAACTAGCTACTTGAGATCATATAAGGACCATACAAGAAAAATATTAAACAACCCAACCAAGAGATTCGAACAAATCTGAATACATCGGCAAACGAACCACAAAAGGAGATCAAACTATTGAAAGACCACCGACAACTGCAAGTCATAATTGAGAGTTGCTAGGAAATTTTCCACGAGCGAAAACACATATCAAAATCCAATCCGAAGGTCCAAAGCAGAGAAGATCAACATGATAACAAATAAGCGCCATCTTGATCAGTAGAAACAAAGTCAAATCCAACACTGGGAAACAAATAAAAGAAAATAGCGGCGAAATGACCTATTGTTGATTGCCAAAGTGAACAGGAGTCGGAGGTGGTGACCCAACGGTGTTCGGGACGGTTGTTCCAATTCAGAGCTAGTATATTGCTCCTGTTTTGTGGAAAATGGCCTTTCTGGTCTTAGATCTCCTATTTCTCTTGTTGCATGTCCTTTTTATACTGCTAGGATAGGTGTCATGACCAGGTAGTCGTGGCGTGAGGATTAGACTGGCTATGATGTGACGTCCTAGGTTTATATTATTATCCACAGCGATCTCGTGCGCTGTGTTGTTTGCGGTCTTACTTGTTCGCCATGTGCCACGAAGAATGCTAGATAGATCGTGGATGGTTGCATACGTTGTTATGTGTTTGCTGGAGGGTATGCACTGACATACGCAACGATCACGTGCATTGTCATATGATCGATGGACATCCTTTGTGCGATACTGTTTACGATCTCATTTGTTTGTCATGGGTTGTGTGGCTTTGACACTTAGGGGTAGCAATTTGTAGGTACTAATAATTGCCCCCAAGTGAGGGAAGGTTATAAAGTGACCTTGGTGAACCTGAGGAATCTGTAGAGGCCTTGTTTGGGTTATACCTTTGTGGTAATGATTTTAAATTGAATTTTTGAAATTATTATTATTTTTTGTGAACAAATTGTTGCATACAAGTTGTAAAGGTTATAGAAACGCCATGTTTAGGTCTTGGTAATAAACACACCGATTTTCTTCGAGGACAAATTGCAGCATGTGAAACGTCATATAACAAACCTCTTTGTTGATGAAGCATGTTGAAAAAAATACGATTCCTGGTTATAAATACGCTTTGTTGGTATTTTCGGGCTTTATTTTTCTTATTTCACTGATTGTTTTGGAGCTTTCAAGAAAAAGAAAAGAGAAAAGGAAAAAGAAAGTTTTGGGAGTGAAAAGACTGTTAGTTTTGTTGTGATGGCTGATTCATCTGTGGTAGTAAGTGATGAGTTTCATTGTACTATTGAGCTAGATGAGTTGTTGAAAACACTGGAGTGTTAGGGTATTCTTGCTATTAATTATTTTTGTTATCGGTTTAGTTTACCAAAGGGGGTCTTTCGCCTGAGCGCATGCTTTGATGAGAGAAAGTTGTGGTGTTTGATTCCTCTTTTTGCTTTTGAGGCCGAATTTTTATTTACCACTGCATCCTTTTTTTTTGTAAATTGGTTTGATGTTGCACCAGGTTAGCTGAGTGGAAGTAGTTGGTGGAATTTGGTGACATATTTCTTAAATTGCAAAATTTATGGGGACGAACCTTCAATCAACGTGTTTCGTTATTTTTATAATGTGATGGCTGATCAAGAAAAGAATACCAAAGGTTTTGTAACTACTATTCATCGCAGAAGAAAAGGGGTAGGTGATGAGTAATTGTGCTAATAATCTTCATCTAGATAGGACGAAGCACATGAAAGTAAAGTGTTCTATCGAGAATTTTTTGCTCCTCATTGTATGGCATCGGCCAGCCAAGGATAAGGTTATGCTACCCGATGTGGGGAAAATGTCAGTTGCTGAGCTGAGGCTTCTCAAAAGTCTAGAAAGTGATCCACCATCTCGCTTTAAAGAACTATACACCCTTAGAAATATTTAGGTGCATTATCTGTAGGAGAAAAACCCTAATGGTTGGGACGAAATAAATTTTAATGTGTTTCTAGAGGGCTCTTTGGCAAATGCACGTACTTGTGCGGAAGCTTGGCCCTTTGGTGAAGGGGGTAATGAGCGAGTAACGATGATTCTTCTAGGTGATAAAGAAAAACAAGATAATTTATTTTTCGAGTATACTGGTGTTCGTACGCGCCCCTAGAGATATCATGAAGAGGATGCCTCCTCAGGAAGGGTTAGTGGGAAAGGTACCCGAGGGTTGGTGTTAATGTTGGCTCACCCGGATATGGTCGTGGTAAGGAAGGAAACGTGTAATCTCTAGTTTGCCTATCGTGTATAGTTTGGAATATGAACAAAGTTGTTTGTGTTTGAAACATAGGTCAAAGGGGTGGATGGATACAGGTATTAGTTTGTTATAGCCTTTGAGAAGGAAAAACTTGTTCTATCTCTATGTGTACTTTCGTTTATTATTATGATGATTCACTCGGCAAGGATGGTGATTTCTCATTTGCGAATTGCAAGTGATGAATTAGGGGATCAAGAAATGTTATAGAGGCCATATGGAAAAGTGTGGCAAGGCAAATGAGGGCTTATGGCTCAAGAATACGCATTTTGGGTGCTAAAGAGAAGATGTTGGGGAAAAGGCTAGCGTTTCATGCTGGAGTTATCGAAGGTTTACCTGGGTTGAGCTGTGATGTTCCACCTGTTTCGTTCGAGCTTGGTAATTCCTCTGATGTGATTACGACTGGTGATATTTGGACTATTATTTTGGCCAGCTTGGTTGTTGTCTTGCCTACTTTTCGTATACCCTCAGGTATTTTTGGTGATGCGTTGTTAACTTTAGTTTGATAATTTTGCTACTTAATTTGCGATAAAGTTTTAGTTTTACTGGACTTTTATAGGTGTAAGTGCTACAAATTCTATTCTTGTTCATTGCTTCGCTGAAGATGGCTCACCTGTGGTTGCGCCTGCTATAACTGTGTTATTTTTAGGTGCTGCAATGACCCCTTGATGTTGTTGTGCGCTGATGTTTCTCCTGGCAAAGGCTGTGAATCTTTGGCTTTGTGTAGTACATTCTATACCCAGATGAGATGTCTGGAGACGGAGAATTGGTTTTATCCTAAGTCTATTTTTATAAGGTTGTTCGAATTGTATTCGTACAACCTTGGTGTCTCGAAACCTTGCAGTAGTATTAGGAGGAACATGAAGGCCCTTGTTGAAGAACTTGGTTGCGTTCAGTTTAATATAGAGAGGAACACGAAGGCCCTTGTTGAAGAAAATTCGAGGCTGCGCTCACGAGTGAAAAGTTACACTAGTCCTCTTAAGGAAAATGAACAGCTACGTTCACAAGTGGAAGGTTATGTTGCTCATTTGAATGAGCTACAAGAAAAACACGAGGTCGACATTTGGGTGCAGGTGGAGAAATTACACAGAAAGCATGCAGAGGAAATCTCTATGAAAGAGATCGAGGTTGATCGCGCTCTAAGGATTAGAAATAAGTTGTTCACAACTATGAAGCAGAGTTTCAAGACTGAGATTCGAAGTCTCAAGGAGGAATTATAGCAGACACATAAGAATAAAATTATGGTGCTGGAGGCTACTCATGATGTCGATATAGAAGAGAAGGTTAAGGCAGCTGCAGACACAACCTTCGCTTTTATGATTGAAGGAATGGAGAAATCTCGAGATGTTGTCATTCTTAGTTTTCAGTTGGCGTATGGTCCCTTTGATGTTAGGGGTGTGGATTTTGACGCTCTATGCGAGGTAGCCACAGATTTCAAAGTGAGAAATCCTCTTATGCCTTTTTGGGAAAACTTTGCTGTAAAATATAGAGACATCGTGGCTTTTTCTACCTTAAGTCCAGATGCGTCATCTTCCTTAAATAATCATAGTGGTGCTACAGATAGACTAAATAATAATGGTGTTTTGGGTGATTGTAGTAGGGGTGTGTAACTGTTATTGCAGTTTATTCTTTTATTTTCCCATATGGAAGAAAAATTTTGTTTTGAATGTTGTTTCGGTTATTTTACTATTTTCTGCTTAGTTTGAAATGCATTTTGATGTTGTCACGAAGCACTTTTATCTCTTTATAGAATCTAATCTCTGATCGACTTTACTTTGACAAAAGATGAAAGTTCTCATCTTTTACTCTTAGTTAAACTCAATTGGGGCGCATTTATTTGGTGGTGGAGGTATTGCTTTCTTATGCTGTGATTGCTTGGGTGTTTCTCTTTTTATTGCTTTTTGGAAAACACTCTGTTAAATTAACACACTATTTAATTTTCTTTTGCCAAACAAATTTCTTATTAGGATTTGAATCATAAGAAGGACTAGAATCGTTCGAAGAGTTTAAAATTGTTTGTGTTTTAATTTCTTTACAGCTTACAATGTTTTTTGTTGGCTGTGTTGACATAGCGAAGTAGTTTGTACCGCTTGGGAAGCCTCAGCGCAGCTAGTAGCGTCTCTATAATATTATGTTTAGTAATAATATTTTTAGATCAATCAGAATAAAGCTCTCTTATCTATTCACGTGTTCTTTTAGATACTAGCGTATATGGGAAGCTTTGATATAGGTCAGAGGGATTGGCATTGTGAAAAGTTGTGTTAGATAAGACAAATTAAGAAGCTAAATATTGTTGTGTTGCTTCTTTGCTTATTGCTCATTGCTCATTGGTTTAGCTTTTCGTGCTTGGTATCTATTGTTTCTTTGTAGTGATTTAGACAATTCAAGGTAGATCGTGATGAAAGAGAGAGTTTCTGACTGGCAGTGACAGGCGCATGCGCTTATTTGCGTAGTTATTGATTGAAAGTTTGAAAGTTACATGATTTTAGTTATTTATTCGAGATTTTAGGGTTTGAGAATTAAATGTTCATATCAATGACCCTTCAGATAGGAGTATGAAATGTCATCGCTTGGTATTTCCATTGGTTACTATAAATGTGGGTTCTGCAGGTCTGTATCTTCATAACCTAATTTATGAGTGGTTTACTCTCCTTTTATACGGTTTTCTTTTCATAATTTTGCTTGCTCTGTTTTGAGATGAGAAAAGTAAAATATGTTTATGAAGAAGATTGGTATGAAAAAACTGCATTTCATAGATCTTGGGGGAGTGCTAGTTTTGCGTTTGGGTTATTTGCAACGCCAGACAATAGTATTCGGAAGGCTATAATTAGCCATATGTAGTAAAGAGTGCCAACAGACAATACATTCGGAAGATCTTGGGTGTAAAGTTCTCCGAATACTATTATTTGTTGGTGTTTGTTGCTATATTAGTAGGAGGAGGGCGAAGAAGGGGTAGATTGCCAAGGCAGTTGATTAGCGTTGGAATTTGACCATTTTCCTCTTGATGCAGAACAGAAGTTTTTAGAGTCAAAAATGGGAGAGGCATTTTTCATCTCCATGTACTCTGCCTGCTATATTAAGAAGCTCGCTTTTCACCTTGGAGAGTTTGATGGGCCTCTCTAGATTGAGTTCGTTAGGAGGATTCTCAAGTAGTTTGTCTATTTCCCTTGTATAATTGATGATTGTAGTATTTTTGTTTTTGTTCATGTAAGAAAGTTTGCTTTATAAGTATTTGGAGTGTTATGGGGCTTGGTTTATATTAATTTGTGTGTGTATACCTTGATTTTGTTTTAGTGAACTTTTACTTCCCATGTACGAACATAGTTATTCTTGCTTTTAGGATGGGTTATAATTTTCAGGATTTACATTATTGTTTTTATATCATTTCTCATAGAATGGCATATCTCTTTCAGAGAGGATTATGTAGTTATCTTAAGCTGGGAGGATTCTTGCCTCTCGGGTGAGATAATTTTGCTCGCTACAGAATTGCTCGCATATTTTTTATCGAACACTTGAAAGTGGCTTGCGAACCTATTCTTTTTCGGTCACTTTACTATACGCACTTACTATGTAAGTGGCTAGAGAACCTTTATCTTTGATTCACGCACTTACTTTGAAGCGAGGTTGATAATATTCATTTTTCAATTTGTGTGTTTACTTTAGAAGCGAGATTGGCAATAAATCTATATTTTTATTCGCTAACCTTTAGCGGTATTGCTAACTCATTCGCTAGCTTGTTCATTAATTCATTCGCTAAATTGTTCCTTATCTTCTTGTGTGTTCACGTATTCAGAGTTATGAACGTCATCATGCTCTCGAAGTAGATTACATATATGCTTGCCCTCATGTTGTTGATTGTTTTGTGAATTTTATATTCATGAGTTTGGAAATGAAACCTTGGTAAGAAAAATGTTTTTTGTATATATTTTTTTTGTATCGCTGGTTCGGAGCGAATAAGAGAGTTTTTCTACATAAATATATGGAGTAATTTTATTTATTATACCGCAATGAGATGTTTTTTTTTTGTTTGGGAGCGACAGACGCTTGCACACTTTTTTTGGAGTGGCTAGCGAGCCTTATCTTGGTGATCGGTTGCTTTATTATGAACACTTGCTTGGAAGTGGCTAGCGATCCTTAGCTTTTATAATATGAATAACTATTATTGTTTCTCATTATTTAACTTTGTACGAACTTTTAAAATGTTTTTTATTTGAAAGTGTTGAAACATAAAAATAGCTTTCTAATATCACAAACTTATGAAATAGAAAGGTAGGGAACTATTCTTTCCTGGATACTTGTATATCCATCTTTCAAATATATGAATCTTTTTCCCCTAGGTAAGGTAATCCTTCTTTGTAATTCTTGGCATATTCACTGGGGACTAACGATCTCTAAGGTGATTCGTTTTTGCGTACTTATTCAGAGTAGCAGGCACTTTCATGACCTTATAGCATTACACCATTCATAGAGGATTTTTCATTGTACCCGTGGTGTTCTTTTTGATCCGCGTGCTAACATTTTAGCTGCGTGGTTTTTTTATTCTCGTGTTAACATTTTGGCAGAGTGGATTTTAGTAAGCCTTTGATCGCTTGTTAGAGCATTTGTCTTACGTCGCTACTTGGAGTCGTAAGAGAGTGATAGTTACTTAAATTTTACAATCCACAAATAAAAATTTAGGTTACCTTCTAACATTGAGAGCGACAAATGGAAATAGCCGCTCAGAGAGGTGTTGAAACGACGTCCATAGCTCATGTCTCACTAGGTTTTGTTTCATCGTCAAAATTTTTTGCATACTTATTTTTGGCAGCTTTCTTTCTCTAGTTCTTTAACACAACAATTTGTATACTCAAGGGATCAAAATAATTATGCCTTATAAACGATAGACTTGGTTGATGCCTTAAAATTGCTATAAAATTCTATTTGACATACTTTTGCGATTATCTAATCCAAAACATAATATGAATATTTGACAAAAGTATTAGTTATATGGGCATAAATATTGTACATCATGTCCATGAATGTGATTGTGATCCCAACTACCTAGTTCGGATAATAAAAGAGATGTATGTTGTCTCTCTTTTTATTTTTGGTGCGATTCTTTATATGAGGTTTATAATTGCATTTCACTTTTTAAACAATAGAAAGTTTTTATTGTTGGCTTTTTTATGGGTTACTTATTTTGATCTTGTTGTTTTTGAATAAGTAGTGTATGTGGAAAGACTTGATTTTCTTTGGTCCCTTCTTTAAATATACTCATAATTAGATTTATGGTCGACCCACTTGAATGGTGCTATAAGGAATTTTGTAGTGCGCTCCTACTTCTAATATTGGGAACTTGTACTATACATAAGCGACAAACTACTTCTTGTTGCATGCTCGCTTGCTTAGGAAGCGGCGATCGTTGAGTTGATTTCTTTATACGCACTTCTTAAAAGCGACAGACACTCATATGACCCTTTATTTGTTTCTGCTCGCTTGCTTAAGAAGCGGCGATCGTTGAGCTGATTTCTTTATGTGTACTTCTTGGAAGTGGCGGATGCTCAGACGATTCCTTGTTTGTTTCTGCTCACTTTCTTAAGAAGCGGCGATTATTGAGATGATTCCTTTATGTGCACTTTTTGGAAGTGGCAGACACTCAGATGATCCCTTGTTTGTTTTTGCTCACTTTCTTAGAAAGTGGCGATCATTGAGCTAATTCTTTTATGCGCACTTCTTGGAAGTGGCGAACGCTCAGACGATCTCTTGTTTATTTCTGCTCACTTGCTTAGGAATAGGGTGATTCAATCAATCTTACTGAGTATTTTAATGGAAAAGACAATTTCTCAATTGTTGTGTCAGGAAATGATTAACTACCCTGAGAGAGCCCATAAACTATTGTCATATAAGGGGGAATGCACAAAATATAGGTAGTGATAAAGGAATTACAATGGTAGTTCCTCATAGGTGATAAACTCATTACAAACATATGCTTTCTTGAGTTTGATATGTACAAAACATGTGTGACTATGGAAAACAAAACGGGAAAACAAAAGTAGAAGGTAGAGAAATGGACCTTGAGGAACGCGACAGGTATCGTGAGATCCAAGAATCCTCTCATCCTCAAGGTTCTTTACTTGCTCCATTATCTTACAAAAACTTTTCTTATGCTCTTCTATTCTGATTTTTCAGTTCCTCTCTGAAGTTTAGGCTGATGAGGGTCATCACGATTTTGCTTAAGATGTTAACTGCGGGTCATTTCTACTGAGATAGTGCCTCTTCACTAGTATGATCGAGATCCCTCTACTTCTATGCTAACTGAGATGAAAGTATGTAGCATTGCCTTGCTGTCTTTTGATCAGCATGCATAAAGCCCTTTCTCGAAGGTGTGGGGAACTTGACTTGTAGGCAGAAAGGGGATACCATCATTCTAGCTTTTCTCATCAAGGGTCTCCCAAAAATAGCGTTGAACGCAGACGGGTTGTCGATAACTAGAAAATTGGTCATCTGTGTAACTTTATTATCACCATCTCTTATAGTTACGGGAAGTCGGATAGAGCCATTTACTTTAATGGGTTGGTTGCTAAACCCATACATTGGGCTTGCCAACTTTAATTCTGAATTAAAAATTCCTATTTGGCTGAATACATTCCAGCTTAATACTTTCATAGCACTATTCGTGTCCACCGGAATTCTCTTCATAGTAAATCCTACTATCCCAGCTATAACGACGACGGGTTCATTGTCTTCTTCGTTGAGAATATTGTCCTCTTCTTTCTTTGAGAATAAGAATTGCCATAAATCTCTATTTTTTGGTTTTTTTCCTCATTCCTGCTGAAACTAACATTATTCCCTACATATGTGCCTTGCGCTTGGAGCTTGATTGGTTTCACTTTTCATCTACTCCGATTATCATATGTATAGTAACTTTATTATCTTGGTTGTTTCTTCTATTATCTTATGGTCCGAGATAACGAGCCTATTCGCTATCCTCGACTTGTCTGTAGTATGAAACTAAAAATCTCTCTAACTACCCCCTTCTTACTACAGATTCAATCTTGTTTTTTTAAATATATGTAACTATCCGTAGAGTAACCTTGAGCTTTGTGAAACTCGAATCTTCATATAAAACACTTTCTGCGCTGGTTTTCTCTCACTAGCAACTGTGGTCTTAAGATTCTCGTGTGTTTAATCTGGTACAATATTTGTGAAGGTAACCCTGTTAACTCGTGATAGGTTCTGTACGCAAATAACCTTTCTTGGGCCATCTCATATTGATGGCATTCCTTTGTATACCACTGCGATTAGCTGCTGTTCTAAACATATTGTAATCTACAGCAAAATTGTTAGCCTGAGGGTCTGTCGCGTCTGGGGTCGCGATCGTCTTGCTTTGGCTCTCATACTGTGAACTGTGTGCCATGGCCCTCATACTGTCTGCCTCTTTATTTTCAGTGTACGGCTGAACCTTCTCATATAACTTTGATAACGTTGTCATGGTTGGTCTAGCAAATTATACTTTAGATGCTAATGGGAGGTGCCGTTGATGAAAGCGAAAATAACAAACTCATTGGAGGCTTCTTTAGTCTGCATGGTTGCAGCGTGAAATCGTTAGAAAAATTCACGCAAAAATTCACCTGGCTTTTGAATGACTAACATAAGGTACGCTGGCGATCTTTTTAATACCTTGTTCACTAAAAAACGGCTCATAAATAGTTCAGCCAGCTGATCAAAACTAGAAATTGAGTTCGCCGGGAGCTGTAAATATCAGGCTTTAGCTGAGTCCTTAAGGGTCATTGCAAATGTTCGACATTTAACCTGGTTAGAAGTACCAAATAAATTCATGTGGTTTAAAAAGTGTGACTGGTGATCCTAAGGGTCGTCTTTTTCGTTGTACATCAGCTCTTGGACCTTAAAAGATGTGGATATATGATGCTCTAGTATGTCTTCAGATAAAGGCTTATTTTTGTACCTTCGAGGGTTCCGAGAAGAATCATCATTTCGAAGGCTCTAGATGTTCTGAAATTCTTCTTTAGCTGCTCCATCTTTGCCTTTAATGCTTGTTGTTCGCCATTCTCTGTAGGGCTACAGTCCATATCCTCTGAATCTTCATAATCTTCTTCAGCTCTCGAGGTTGTTCTCCCTCAGCGTCCTGTTGGGAAAAAATCTGCTCATCTTGAGTCACTTTGCCTCTAGTCTTTCTGGATAATTGCCTAATTAGTCTCTCATTCCTTTCTTCTGTGATTTTGTGTTGTTTAGATCGCTTTTGAATAGACTTTTGTTGCTGCTCAAGTTGCTATTTTGAAAGCAATAAGGCTTCCTCCATGCTCTTTATCATTTCTTGCATTTCTAAAAATTATTGGTTGCTGCCTTCCGACAGAGATGCCTCTCTTGTTTACTTTGTACCCAGACCTGCTGTAAACCATAGGGGAGGTTAATCCTAAAACTATTGTCGAAAACTCTGCTGGAGTTGTCGTAGTTGTTGTGTGGCATCTGTCGTCGGTTGCTCCATTAAAACATCGTCCTTGCCGGTAACTGTAGTCGACAGAGCCGCCAAAGTGTCATCTTCTGCTGTTTTTTCCTCCAAGTACTTTTGGTCATCTTCTCCTATCATCAAGGATTTTCGGGGTTACTAATGAATCTGAAGGTCGCTCGTTTGGTCCACGCTCATCGCACCAGTTGTTGATTGCCAAAGTGAACAGGAGTCAGAGGTGGTGACCAAACGGTGTTCGGGACGGTTGTTCCAAGTATAAGCTCGTATATTGCTCCTATTTTATGGGCAATGGCCTTTCTGGTCATAGATCTCTCGTTTCTCTTGTTTCATGTCCTTTTTATACTACAAGGACAGATGTCATGACCAGGTAGTCGTGGCATGTTGATTAGACTGGTTTTGATGTGACGTCCTAGGTTTACATTGTTATCCGCAGTGATTTCGCGCATCGTCACATTATCGTTGCGGTGTTTTTTGCGGTCTTACTTGTTTGCCATGTACCACGAAGGATGCTAGATAGATCGTGAATAGTGTCACGTCCGTAAATTCACACAAAGTAGGACGTGCGGTCTTGGGTGCTTGCTAGGCGGATTAGCAACCAAGTAAGCCTAACTGATCGAAGCTAGAATGCTTGGATCGTCGCGGAAACGAAAAGAACAAAGAAAGGAAATAGCTAGCAAAGAAGACCGAGGGAAATGAGTGAATGCTCAATGTATTACTCAAATCATAAGTAATGAAATGAGGTGGGGGTAAGCCTCTATTTATACTTGAAGCCCCCTACATCCAACGGCTAAGATGAAAGTAAATCAACGGACAAGATTAAAGCTATACAATAGTATCTCTTGATCCTAGCTATTTGGATCAAACTTGCCAAAGATAAGGGATTACAACAGATATGGAAATATTCAAGGTGATAAGGCTAGTTGACTTGTGATACTTGCCATATCTGATGGCTCTTCAACCCCAAGTGATGGGCTAGCTCAAATGGGTGCTGACAAGCCTAAAATAGCGTGGAGGGCATCCTCAGCTGCTTGGCGTGCACTGGGCTCGGACCCTAGGGTGCGGGCCGTGACAATCTCCCCCACTGGTTCTGGCGACGCCCTCGTCGTCTGACTGGAATGGTAGTGCTCCACTTGGTTCTTGAATTGCCAAAGGGCCTCGGCTGGTTCCCAACTTCCTTCGCTGTCGGGAAGTCCCTTCCACTGAACAAAGTACTCGTACCTTGGCCGGTAGTTTTACCGTCGAATTACTCTCTCTGCTTGGATCTCTCGAACCTCATTCTCATATGAGACCTTCACTCCGACTGGCACTCGGTGTGACTTGCCTCGATCCGGATCTAACTCATCTCGATGGTAGGGCTTGAGTTGACTGAAATGGAACACTGGATGAGTTCAGATGGTCGATGGCAACTCCAATTTGTAGGCCATGGTGCCTACTCGCTTCACAACTTCGAATGGACCCTCGTATCTCCGCACAAGACCCCTGTGCATGTTCTTGTCGCGGAAGATCCTGGTGATTTTGGCAAAGACTTGATCACCAACTTGGAAGTTCACGTCTCTACGCTTTCGATCTGCCCACTTCTTGGTCCGCTTCCTTGCCTTGTGTAAACAAGCTCGGGCTAAGTCGTGATTCTCTTGCCACTCCTTGGCAAACTTGTGTGCTGCTGGATTAGGCCCCTCATACTTGGTAGCAACCGCGTTGGATGTAAGCGGTTGTTGCCCCATCACGATCTCGAACGGACTTTGGTTTGTCGCCTTGCTCCGTTGTAAGTTGTAGGAAAATTGGGCCACATCTAACAGCTTTGGCCAGTCGCATTGTGTGGCACTCACATAGTGCCTCAAATAGATCTCCAACAAAGCATTCACTCGCTCGGTTTACCCGTCGGTTTGTGGGTGGAAACTAGTTGAGAAGTTCAAACTTGATCCCAAGAGCTTGAACAACTCGGTCCAAAACTTCCCTGTGAATCGCGAGTCTCGGTCACTGATGATTGTCTTTGGCACTCCCCAAAGCTTCACCACGTGCTTGAGGAAAAGACGGGCTGCCTCCTCTGTTGGGCATGCCTTAGACGCTGGAATAATCGTCCCATACTTTGAAAACCTATCAACAACAACCATAATAGTAGACAGGCCATCAGTGCTAGGCAAACCGACAATAAAATCCATGGAAAAACTCTCTCATGGTCGCTCGGGTATGGGCAATGGATGCAACAATCCCGCTGGTTTCTTCATCTCCACCTTGTCCTGTTGGCACACAAGACAAGTCCTCACATAGGCTTCAACATCCTCGCCCATGTGTGGCCAGTAGTAGTGCTCGCTGATTAGTGCCATGGTCCGATTCATCCCTGGATGTCCGGCCCACTTGGAGTCATGACACTCTTTCATGAGCTCCTTGCGCAATTCTCCAAACTGAGGCACGTAGAGGCGGTGTCCTTTGGAATAGAGCAAGTCCCCATCGAGCCAAAACCTTCTGGTTTTCCCTTCTTTGGCATACTCAATCAACGTTTTGGTCGTTGGGTCATGTGACAACCCCTCCTTGATGCGCTCCAACAACTGTCCCTTCAGCAAGCTAACAATCTCCATGTTGTACCTTCGGCTTAAGGCATCGGCAACGGAATTCACTTTCTCGGGTTTGTATTCCAAGGCAAAATCAAACTCTACAAGGAATTCCTGCCAACGAGCCTGCTTGGGAGACAATTTCTTTTGGGTCAGAAAATAACTATTGGCAATATTATCAGTGAATACCACAAACCTCGACCCAAGAATGTGGTGACGCCAAGTACGCAAGCAATGCACTATTGTTGTCATCTCTTTCTCATGGATCGTGTATCTTCTCTCGGTCTCATTGAGCTTTCGGCTCTCATATGCAACCGGATGTCCCTCTTGCATCAGGACCCCATCAATGGCAACGTCGGATGCATCGGTGTAAATCTCGAAAGGCTTGGTGTGATTCGGTAACACCAACACTGGCTCACTCGCCATGGCCTTCTTTAGTCCCTCAAAGGCTTCTTGGCACTCGGTGCTCCAGTCCCACCCCTTATCCTTCTTCAATAGCTCGGTCAATGGTGTGGCGATCTTGGAGTAACCTTTGACGAACTTTCGGTAGTAATTGGCTAGCCCCATGAAGGATCTCAACTCTGTCACCTTGGTTGGCGGCTCCCAATATGAGATGGCTTGAATTTTGGCCCCATCCATCCGGATCTTGCCACCTCCAACTATGTGGCCTAGAAAAGGGACCTCCATCTGAGCAAACAAGCACTTCTCCAATTTGACGTAGAGCTTGTTTTCCCGCAAGACCTCGAACACCTGTCTCAAGTGTTCCACATGCTCCCCAAGGTTCTTGCTATAGATGACAATATCATCAAGGTAAACTACAACGAATTGATCAAGGAAAGGCTGTAGTACCTTATTCATCAGGGTGAAGAAGGTGGCAGGAGCATTCGTGAGGCCAAATGGCATCACAAGAAATTCATACGAACCGTAGCGTGTCACACAAGCTATCTTCGGCTCGTCTCCTTCTGCAATCCTCACTTGCCAATATTCAGACCGCAAATCCAACTTGGTGAACCACCTTGCACCACCAAGTTGATCGAACAAGTTTGCTATGAGCGGGATCGGGTACTTGTTCTTCACAGTGAGCTTGTTCAAAGCCCGATAGTCGATACACATTCGAAGAGTCTCATCATGTTTCTTCTGAAAGAGCACCGGAGCACCATAGGGTGCCTTTGATGGTCGGATATAGGCTGTATCGAGGAATTCCTTCAATTGTCTGCGTAACTCCTCTAGTTCTGGCGGAGCCATTCAGTAAGAGGCTCTAGCGGGTGGCTCCGTGTTCGGCACAAGCTCAATCTTGTGGTCGACCTCCTTTTTTGGTGGAAGATCCTTAGGCAACTCGGCAGGCATCACGTCACGGAATTCTGCCAAAACTTGTCCCACTTCTGCTGGAACATCCTCGGTCATGGTGGCCTCATTGATCACCAACGTTGTTAGGTAGGTTGGCTCCTCCTTGCGAACTCCCTTGCTGAATTGGATGGATGAAATCATCTTGCCCCCAACTCCAGCTACTCGGTTTACCGGAATAAGGCATTGGCCTCTCGAATCAAGTATGCACAAGCAATCGGCAAATGGAATGGGAAACGCATTAATCTTGTCAAGGAAACTAAGCCCAATGACAAAGTCAAAATCATCAAGTGGAATTACCTTGATGATCTCCTTACCAGACCAGCCCCCAATCTTGAGTTTGACTCCTTTTGCTACTCCTGCAATCGGAGCCTCCTGGGTATTCACGGTCTTGATGAACCCACTTGTCTTCTCAACACGAAGATAAAGTTTCTTTGCCTGTTCAGACATTAACAACTCTGAGGCACCGGTGTCCACTAGCGCACTCAACTTCTGGCCAGCAATGGTGATGTCGACGAACATCAGCCCCTTCTTCTTGGAACCCTTCTTGACCTCCATGCAACGGAGGATGGAGCCAAGCTTGAGGGTCTCCTCTTGATTTTCCTTTTCTTGGATGGCAGCAACTTTTTGTCTTTGTGGGCAATTACTTTTGTAGTGTGGTCATCCACACTCGAAACATTTGAGATTCTCGTCCCCTCTCTTATTCTGGTTCCATGGTTGGTTGGCTGTATAATTGACGTTGGATTGCCTATTGGAGTTGTTCTTTGGTTTGTCTCCCCCACCATTGCCTCCATTACCACGTAACTTTGGCTTTGGTTTGGTTGACTCATTTCTGTTGGCACTATGCTCCTTCAATGATTCTGCAATCGCCATGGCTTTGGAGAGTTCCTTCACGTCTCTCCGTTCTAGCTAGGTGTTCTCCCATGGCTTTAGTCCATCCATGAACTGGAAAAGAGAATCCTTCTCTGATAAGTCTGGGATCTGAAGTTGAAGCTCGCTGAACTCTCGAACATAGTCTCGAAGGGTCCCGACATGCTTAAGAGCTCTAAGCTTCGATCTTGCCTCCTTCTCGGTATTTCCCGGGTAAAACTGCTCCTTCAATTCTGCTTGAAACTCAGCCCACGTTCCAACAGCAGTGCCTCCACGTTGCTCATCCGAGCACCTACGTCGCCACCACAACAGAGCGGCATCAGACAAATAAATTAAAGCAGTTGTTACCTTTTCGGTATCCCCCACGATACTCATTGCCTTGAAATATTGCTCAAGTCCCCACATGAAGTTCTCCACTTCTTGAGCAGATCTGGTCCCTTTGAACGGCTTGGGCTTCGGGGCATCGATCCTGGGTTTGGGCACAGTTGCTTCGGCCATCATGCCATTCAACATGGCAGTCTTGTAGAGAAGTAGCTCGGCACTGAGCTTCTTCATTTCTTTCATCATCTCCTCCTTCACAGCTTCAACAGCAGCTTTGATGGAGAGATCTTGGTCGTTCAACGACTCATACAGGTTCTCGAGATTCTCGTTAACCTCCTTCATGATGTCTTCCTTCATGGAATCCATCTTCTCGAAGCGCTCATCGGCTTACTCCTAGGTCCCTTGAAGCTCGACAATCGACTCTTCAAGCCTGACGACCCTCTTGTCCAAGGCAGCAATAATGTCCCTCGAACTCTCTCGCTTCTTCCCGGCAGCTGCAGCACGAGTCTCACGGTCAGTTGCTGGGACCTCACCGGCGTTCTGTGGTGCCATCTCTCTCGACGAAATTGGCTCTGATACCAACTGTCACGTCCGTAAATTCACAAAAACTAGGACGTGCGGCCTTGGGTGCTTGCTGGGCGGATTAGCAACCAAGTAAGCCTAACTGATCGAAGCTAGAATGCTTGGATCGTCGCGGAAACGAAAAGAACAAAGAAAGGAAATGGCTAGCAAAGAAGACCGAGGGAAATGAGTGAATGCTCAATGTATTACTCAAATCAGAAGTGATGAAATGAGGTGGGGGTAAGCCTCTATTTATACTTTAAGCCCCCTACATCCAACGGCTAAGATGAAAGTAAATCAACGGACAAGATTAAAGCTATACAATAATATCCCTTGATCCTAGCTATTTGGATCAAACTTGCCAAAGATAAGAGATTACAACAGATATGGAAATATTCAAGGTGATAAGGCTAGTTGACTTGTGATACTTGCCATATCTGATGGTCTTCAACCCCAAGTGATGGGCTAGCTCGGATGGGTGCTGACAAGCCCAAAATAGCGTGGAGGGCCTCCTCAGCTGCTTGGCGTGCACTGGGCTCGGACCCTAGGGTGCGGGCCGTGACAATAGTCGCATGCATTGTTATATATTCGTTGGAGGTTATGCGCTGACGTACGCAACGATCACCTGCATTGTCATGTGATCAATGGATATCCTTTGTGCGAAACTTTTTGCGACCTCGTTTGTTTGTCGTGGGTTGTGTGGCTTTGACACGTGGCGGTAGGTATTTATAGGTACTAACACCTATAGAAAAGACAAAAAAACGTGACATAAGAATAGAGAAAAACGTATCATACAAACAATATTTTTATTAAAAATTTTAAAAAATAAAAGAAAAATAAAGATAAAAATAAAAAAGTAAAGAAAAAAATAAGCAGTATTGACGGCGATCAACGCTAAGGTTAGTTGTTGGAGTAGAAAAAGTGGAGAAGCAAGCCGCGCAGAGAACTAACCTAAGCGACCAGGTTAAGAAAAAAAAGTGAAGACTGTAATTTACGCAATTCTTTTTACTTTTAATTTTTAATTCTTTAACTTATTATTTTGAGCGTTAATTTTCGAGTTTCATCATACGAAATTATAATAGGTAAATTTCCAATCCAGATTTATATTGAATTTAATTTTTATTAAATAAGAGTTTTGTATAAAATTATTTTAATTTAGATTTAAGTTTATTTCATTCTCAATTCGTTCTTTTTTTTTCATTTTATATTCCAAGAGTTTGAATTTGGTTCGTACTTATCGCATTTCTTAAATTTCTATCGTGCTACAAATGCTTAAAGGTAAGCGATGATAATAACATAAGATCAATAATTTCATGGCCAAGAATCATTTTAATTTCATCAAATACCTTTTAACATTTCGTGGCAAAATATTCACCAAAACTTTAATTTCTTAGTATATTTAGGAATAAAGTTATTGTTGCCTATAGCAAAATTTAGATACGATTTTATTAGTATAGTTATTTGTATTCGATTTATTGATTGATTATTTTAGATCGAATACTACATAGGTTCATTATGAGGCGATCTTCTTAGTCTAATTTACTCCATTTACAGCTATGTTAAAAATCAAACCCTTAATTTTTTTAAAAAATTTGATACCAGCTTTTATGATGTGGGGTTAATCTTATTTTTTTCAATTAATTAATGCATACTTCATCAATGATTTTTTTAATGGGATATGAGTCGAATATGTTCAACGTTTATGCCAACACCATGGTTGAATTATTGCTTTAGCATCCATTAATTGTCGCATAAATGGCTAAAGATAAGACTTCACTCTTTCTTTTCTGTTTTTTTTTTCTCTCTCTATTTTTCTATACATCTCGGTTAACATATTATTAGTACAATAGAATGTGAACCAAGTATGTTTAAACGCTCACTATCCTCGGATTTGTAGATAGAGAAAGGTACTAATTCAAACTGAATACCGAAAGTACATTATGATAATAACCTCTCAATTCAATTTGCTCAATTATCTGTAAATTTTATCAAGAAATAAAAACAAAACAAATACCTACTAATTAACCGCATTAAGAATAAGTGAAGCAAATATCATGGTATATAGATTTAAAAATCTAAAGAGTAACGCTAAACTTAGTTGCACTTTGGATGCAATAATGCATTGACAATTTCATTTCCATTATGTTATATGAGATCATTAACCATAATCTAATCACTAGGATTTAGTTCACGTCATTAAGATTTGACATAGATGTTAAATTTAATGTAATCTTCTACAAATATATTTATCTTTTTAAAGAAATTTTTATACAAATAGTGTATAACATGAAAATATTTTTAAAAAATAAAAGAAATTTTTTTAATGTAATCTTCTACAAATATACTTATCTTTTAATAAAAGAATTGTTTATACAAATAGTGTATAAAATGAAAAGTATTAAAAAAGTAGTCAACAATCTTTAGTGCAACTGGTTAAAAGCTCTCAGTTTGCATCTTTTTCTCTCTCTAAGTTGTAAGTTCTAGACCTATTAGGAGCAAATTTTCCATTCCTTTCTCATAGGTAGGAATTGTTAAAAAAATATTTTGTAAACAGCAATGGGGAACAAAGACAAGACACCAATACATATGATAAAATCTTGCAAAGGCCCCCCCTTCCTTTACAGGGAGGGCACTCACCCCACTTTCAGTATATGACATCAGCCCCACAAACATCGAATAAATACGAGTGTAATTTGGTACATGAATTTGGCTTTTTGGTTCAATTTGGTGCTAGAATTTAGTTTTTTAGTCTAAATCTGTACTTATGGTAAATGGCTTATTTGAACCATGAACCCAAGTTTATGTACCAAATTAAACAAAAAAAACCAAGCAAGGTACTTAATTGGACTAAAAAAAGTTTAGGTACCTAATTGGCTAATTGGATAAAAATAAGCTTAGTACCAAATTAAACCTTAAGACAAAGCTCAAGTACCAAAACGTATATTTACCCTCAAAGATAAATATATAACACAACAAATAAGAATGTTTTAATTGCATAGATATCCTTAAATTATGATTTAAATTTCAAATCAATTCCAAAAGATTCTAATTGTGTCCTTAGAGTATTAGTTCTTTATAGATCATGTCTTCTCGTCAATCTAGACAATAGCTTTTATATTAAATGCTAACTCAAATTTGACGTAGAACATATTTAAAATACGTAAAATAAATATTAAATATATATCTTCTTGCCTAATCAACTTAGACTGATATACATATTTGATAGAATTAACCCTAATGACTAACGGTCATATTTACTTGCAACTTTCGATAGATTTTTTTCATGTTGATACATTTTTTGAGCAATCCTTAAACACTCAACCCCTAACTGATTATGCTCAAATAAAAAATATGTATTTAAATTCACTCAAACCTGCAACCTCTAAGAGATTGTTGTATATAAAAAATATGCTATATGAAAAAATGAAAATGAAATTTCAACTAGTGTTAATATAACCGAACTTGATGGGGATGGGCAATACTTGTTTGGTAGTATGTTATATGTGTGGCCTTTGTCTAAAGGTAAGAATGATGAATGATTAGTTCCCATGAACTGTGGAGCAAGTTGTTCTTTATTGCTAAAGAAGAAGCAATGATAAAGATTTAGAAGAAAACAAAATAGAAAAAGTGAACATTAACAAAATAATGAAAATGGTGGTCTAATAGTAAAGGATGGTGTATTCAGGGATGGAGTGAGGATTTAGAGTTGAGGGGACAAAACATAAATGTTGAAAGGTGGGGGGGGACAAATTCATAATTTATCCAAGAGCCCCTCCCGGGGTAAAGGTGGGTTCGCCCCTGGGTGTATTTCATTTAAGTTGTTGATTTCGATTAGTTTCGTATGTAGGTGTACGTGAGTTTATCTAAATTTAAAATCGAATAAAAAAATTTTTTTTACTCGAATAGAATTAAAAAAATATTGTGATAGTGGGATTTTTACCTTTGATTTTACCCTAAGTAGGGAGTTCTATTAGTGTGCTAGTGGAACTTTGTTCTCTCTAAGTAGTAATTCCATTACTCTAATAGCTCCATGACTTTGACAAATTTGTGAATAATCATATAATATAACAAACAACAAATAGGAAGTCCACTAATTATAGAAATCAGATGTCAATAGTTTAGAATTATTGAAATCACAATATATTTTTATACACACATTTATATAAAAATATTAGGATAAAATCAAATGGGTATGAAACAACTTTGCACTAGGAGGTGTCTTCTAACTCTGCAAAAAACTTTAGTGGGCTCACAGAGTTGAGAGACGAAACTTCGTCGGATTTCAGAAACCCGCCAAAGACTCTTTGCACTTCATCGAGTCGGAAAACAAATCTATACTTATATTATATAAACCGTTTTCTCCTTTTTAATAGAACCTTGAAGACACATGTTCTAGTTTGGAAGTGAATAATCTGTCGTGAAGATTGTGTAAGAAAGTATAGACAATATCTTACAGGAAAAGGACGTTTGGGTTCATAATTGAGAAGTACCAAGATTATGTTCCAAGAGACAAATGAAAGAAGGCTAGTATTGAATATAGACATTGAAAAAATCCATGGACAAATGGTACAATTGTAGTTTTACCTCTTTTTAAACTTAATAAATCAATTTAGTACTTTCAACCAATTAGTTAAATAAAGATATTGCATTTTATACCCTCCATAAAAAAATAATAGTTCAATTTAAGTCATGTTAAAACTAAAATTTTACCTTTTATCCCCTGATTTTTTTATCAAAGCTTATTTATTCAAAGAATAAAGTAGAAGATTTAACATCCTCTCTAATTAGCTTTGCTCCCTACAATTATATTTGGAAGTTTAAATTTTACATGAAAACAACTATTGTTATTACAAAGTTACTATTTTATAGCACTATAAATATTATAATTATTTAGAAGGTCAAATTCTTCTATTAGTCCTTGTTGTATGTGTAAATTGTGAATTTAGTCATTGTGCTATAATTTGACCAATTTTATTCCATGTATTTTCCAAACTTTGAAATTCCACTCTTGACCCAAATATCAACTGTTAAATTTGTCAAGTCAAATCCTACTATTAGTCTTTTTATTATGTATAACTTGTTGATTTTGTTCATATTTGCCAATTTGATCTTTTTAAGTTTCGTAATTTAGTCATATTGTTCAAGTACGGTTAGGGCCGGAAAATAAATTTCAAAATTCAAAAAATATAGGACTAAAAACGATCAAATTAGAGTGCATGGGCTAAATTCATAACTTATGCATAGTACATGGACTAATAGTAAATATAACTCTTTTGGAATCAGTCACAATTATATATTTTTAAAGTTAAAAAGAGATAGTAAAAACTAGGTTACTTTGGGGCCTTATAGCCCATAATTAAAGTTAGTGAGGCAGCATTCAAATCAATATTTGTCCAATTGATCAAACAATAATTTGGGTAGCTTTTAGCCCAAAGAACAACCAAGAATCAACCCAAGAAAGTTTCGTTTTTATGAAAAAGTCCTTGATATCTTTGGGTCCTTTTAATTTAGAACAAATTGATTTCTATTAAATTCGATGAATAAAAGAATAAATTTATCAATTATTGAATTAAATATTCGATTTCGTGTATAAGAAATATTCTATCGACTTTTAAATGAAATCGAAAATAATATGATTAAGTATACAAATGATCACTGGCAACCGAGGTTTTAAAAATTATAAAATGTCATTAAACTTATTGAACTGTTACAAAATGGTTACTAAAATTTATCAAACTATCATAAAATGATTAAGAGAACTTATCGAACCATTATAAAATGGTCTTAAATTTATCGAAATTTATCACCATTTTATAACGTGTAGTGATTATTCTGTAACAATTCGATAAATTTAATCACCATTTTATAATTTCTAAACTTGTAAATAAGACATTTTAAAAATATACACTAATATATATGTATGCTTCCTTATCCTATGCTTTTCAAGATTTGTATCAACAAAAGTGAAAAACTATTCAATGATCGATATATGATTATCTATAAAATAATATAGGAATATAATTTTCTTGTTTGTTATGTGTTTTTATTTTTAATAACTATCACAATTCAAGTTGGACCAACCATATAATATTATTATAATTATGTATGATAATTACAACTAGACCGATAATTATATTTAAAATCAATTATTAAAACTCATAAAATATCTGAAATTGGATGATATTTAAATCTATGGCCTTAAAATTCATAGACTTCAAAATATTATATTCAAAAGATAAATTTTAATTTAGAAAATAATGGATAAGATAAAGAAATAAATAAATAAATTGAAAAAGAAAAGAACTTCACATGAAAGATAGGGTCATGTGGGCTAATTAAAGCATCCATGCTTTGGTTCATCATCAACTTGTCTTCTCCAACCTTACCCCATTATGTTGCGTAACATAATATTCTTAGGTAATTTTATCTTTATTACATTAATGTCTTGTTCTCTGAATTGTCTCCAAAACATGGTTTTTCTTTTAATTTATTGCCAGGTAATAGGTATAATGTCAAGAAATATTTTTAATGTTGGATTAAATAGTCATTTTGACCCTTTTTTTTAAAACAATTTAACCTTCAACGTTTTATTTTTGGTCAAAATAGTTCATCTGTGAATGAAAATTGTTAGTCAACTGACGACAAAAAATTTAAGATGACTTGACAGAATGACACATCAGGAAATTTTTTATATTTTATACAATTCTTTAAAATTATTTTTGACTGGTGTGTCATTCTTTAAAGTCAGTATATTTATCTATATGACACAGCTATCGCGGTATGCACTGCCATGTAGGTTTACCATGTCATCTCAAGTCATTTACCATTAGTTGACTAACAACTTTAATCTATAGATGGGTTATTTTGACCCAAAATGAAGCGTTAAGAGCTAAATTGTTTAAAAAAATAAAAGTCAGAATAACAATTAGTCTTAATTTTGTTATTTCACGTTGAAAATGGGATTTTGAAGACCATCACTTTCCCTCTTTGAAAAAATGTTACAAAATAATGTTGTCATTTAGTTTTGTTCTTCAACTTTTATAGTTTAATTATATTTCAAGTTCTTATTATTTTAAAATTGGATAAATCACATCTTAATCCTATTTTTTGTTTAATTATTTGTCAACACTTTGTCATTTTCAAAGTTAAGTAATTTATCTTCCCAATAATTTTATTCTAATCTGTCCGTGCTTATTGATACCATATTTCAAATAAAACTTACAACTTCTAAATTTCTAATCTTAAAATCCATCTTTATTGAAATCCACCGTCTAAAGAACACTAATCAACCATTTAAGCTAAGTCCTAGATTTAATGCCACATTATTACAAAACTAGAAATTCAACTCTGCTTAAACAGTTATAAACTCGAGGCGAAAAAATTATTCCTAAATTTGAAATTTCATAAACTCTGCTCGAAATTTAGAGTTTATTTGAAATTATTAATATTTTTGAGTTATTCGAGTTAAATCCATCTTTATTCCTAGATTTAATTACACTAAATATACTATCCAACTCTACTTCTCCCATTAGGATTGGTCATTGTAGGTTAACTGTATCATTAGTATAAACAGTTAGTTAACCGTTAAATTTTTAAACTATTAGGACTGGTTATTAGATTGTAACCTAACTATTAAGAAATGATTAACTGTTAAATTTTTAAACGGTTAACCGTTATTTAATTGTACGGTTCAGGTTAACCTGCAACCTATTACAAATTTTTTTCACATGTTTACTCATTCTTTTGAGAATAATGAAATTATCTCTTTGATAAATATTATATTAAAATTTTTAGAAAAAATATTTTAAATCGAGAAATTCTAATCACAAACTTCATTTTATGCCTAAATAATTTCATAACGGTTAATCACTAGATTAACCATTAACCATTATTTTTAGCGGTTGGTTAACCCAAACAGTTTAACCTTAACGGTAGGTTAATTAACCGGTAAAATTTAGCGGTTATACATATTAACGGTTACGGTTAATTCCGCACACCTCTACCACCCATAAATAAGAAAATTTTGAACGTTTAAATACGCTCGGTCACACGTCATATTGTATATTGTACGAACAGTAATACCAATTAAATTATACTCAATCTGCTATCCATTAAAGTTATAGAAAAGAAATTTGACCAACCTCTTGGATAGCCAGTAGTGGTTTAGGCACTGATTACGAGTGAGCAAAACTCGACTCGAAAAAACTGAAATTTTTGACTCGATTTGAGGAGAAAAAACTCAACTGATTTTGGCTCGACTTAAAATTTCATAAACTCTGCTCGACTCGAAAAAATTTCAAATAGAGTTTGAGTTGTAAAATAGAAATTCAAATAACTCGAATAATTCAAAAATTTTAATAATTAGTGGATTGATTTTTAAGTTTGATTCAAGTCCCTCAATTTTCCTTGTATATATATATATATCGATATAAAAAATATGAAAAAATATATGCTACATATGAAAAATCATGAAGAAATATATATGCATATCTTATATGATTAGAGAAAGTCGTTTAAATTAGAATCAAATTGTACTATAACATAATAAATAATTACAATTAAATTTGTATAGGAACTCGAAAACTCGACTCGAATTTCAAAAACTCGACTCAAATTGAAAAAATTTCAAATAAAGTTTGAGTTGTAAAATATAACGCGTCAACTCGAATAACTAAATTTTTTTTAACTCGACTCGATCGAACACTCACTCCTAGCACTAATGAGTTGGATGTTTGGCCAAACATATTGTCCTATATTGGACCAACTCACCTACTATATAATTCAACACCCTTCTCTTAGGTTGGAACTTTCTAATTTAGTGACACATGAAAATTCAAACACATTTATTCAAACCCTATTTTAGTTTTAAGCATTTTTGGTTGATTATCATCATTAAATTACTATTCACCAAAATATAAAATTGGGGATTTTCTCAAGTTTTTTATTAATTTTATTTTTAATTGAAAAATATTATGACCCAACGGCTAAATTTGGGTCACGTTTAAAAATTTAAAATAAAATTAAAGAAAAAGGAAAAAAGTGAAAGGTGACAATAATTATACTGGTCACATGGAGAAGAAACTTAGAAAGTGAAAAATCAAAAACAAAAAGGGTTGTAGTTGTCACAGTATTCATGGAGAAAGAAGATCATTTCATCATGTCATGAACTTAATTTATTATTATTATTTTTGGCCATCGGCCCCATGAAAAGTAGGTTGCACCAATAAAAATAAATAACAATAAGTCATGTCAATAGTAAATAGTTAAAGACTGTTATTAACGTCTAATTTCTTTTTTTTAAGTTTTGGATTAGGAGTAATTTCCCTTCCCTCTTATCTCCTTAGGTAGAAATTGTTCAAAAGGTCCGTACACCAAATAATCAATTGCTAGGGTATAAATGTAAGTACATAAAATTAATCCGAATTTCGATTCGAAATATGAGTTTAAATTTGATTCAAAGTTCTGGTCGAGTTCCATCAAATTTTACATTCTGAATTTGAGTCTGATTTAAAATAAAAATCATACAAATCGAACTCATTTAGTTATACTTGATTATTGTTTATACCCTTTATATTTGATTTCATTTTTCTCAATTAATCAAACATGTCTTACTTCTTACAAAATCTAAAAGATCTCATTACCATTCATAAATTGATTTGTCCTAAGAATATAAATTAAAGTTTGAAAAAAAAAGTATAAATGCTCTTAAAATTTTCTATAAAGAAGGAAGAAACTATCTCTTTTCTTTGTTTGGAAGCTTTCTTTTTAAGTTGAAAAATTAACAAATTCAAATGTAAACATTGATTATGATTATGACACTTTAAAATTTTCTATAAAAACAGTGATTTTAGATATACCAAAGTACTTATTTTGTCCTTTTCATTAAAAAATATTTCTCCCTATTTAAATTCTAAATAAAATTATGAACGTAAATAAAGAAAAAGAGAACGAATTCTCCAAGGTAAAAAGTAGGGAAAATAAAAAGTGGGCAATGTATACATTATGGTCCCCCTAAATGACCACTTGACTTTCAATATATATATATAATATTTGAATAATTATCTAAATACATTATGTTGAATTTTTCATTTCATAAATGATTTTAATTTATTATCATTGATATACATTTATATGCACGTCGATAGAATTATACGTAATCTTGTTTAAAGTCAAATATCAAATTTTAATATTGTAGATAAAAAAATATTATCGAAAAGATCGTCTCATAATAAATATTTATAATATATAATTAAAATTAATTAAATAATCAAATATCAATAATTATAAAAAATATAAAAACACATATGAATACAATTTTTATAAAAAAGTAATATATTCCTAAAAAAAATAACAACCTTACAAACAGACTTCACATTTGTATTAGAAAAAACTCTAATCAAAACTACGAAAACCCTAAAGAAAGAAAATCTAAGCACCGCTCTTAATTCTAATTCAACTTTTTTTCTTATTTTTTATTCGACGATAGTGGTATCAGTTTTAGTGTTAGTAGTCACTATCAGTAGTCTTTTTTCTCTTATTTTTTATATTAAATTCTTATTTTCTTTTATATTTTAGTGTTTTTCTAGTTTTTATCTTTCAAGCTTTTTCCTGTATTGTGGCATATTTTTTATGTAGTGTAGCACGCTTCTGTCTTATGTCATGTTATTTTCTATCATTGTGGTAGATTTGCGTTCGTAGATACGTTTTTCACGATATTTTGGCTCTGATTTGCGAATTGTTAGTGGTTTTCAGTAGATTCATCCCCTTTTGTAGTTTGGTTGTTGATGCAGTCAGATCTGTTTTACGAAGCAGCCTCAAAGATTGTTAGTTTTGCACACCGATCTTATTTCAAGCCTGAAACGTGTAGGTGAATAGAGACAAAATCTTATTCTCTACTTTTATTTCTATAATATTTTATCTTTATCTTTATTTTACAGACCACTAAAAATGTTTTATTGGTATAATATTTTGTCTTTTATTTTATTTCAACTTAAATTTATTGTGTTTTCTTTTTTACTACAATTTTCTTTTTTATTATTTTTAATTTTTAATAAAATTCAACCGACATATTATTTTAAAAAAAATCTCCATAAAACTATTGTTTTTATCAAGTTTAATTACAATTAAAAACTCTAACGTGATTAAAATTGGGTCCCACAAACCATATTGAAAACCCCACTTAAACCCTTTGTCAGCCTCTCCCTCTTTTCAAAGTTGGTAAGAGAAAACATCTCTATCTGGTTTAAGTTTCACAACAAAGAAAAAAAAAGAGAGGAAAAAAAACATAACATGCAGCAGCTGAGACATGGTATTCTGTTCATGTCGTTTTCCACTTTTGACCCTCGAAAACCACTTGATTTCCACTCTTACAACGCCTAAAACACGCCAAAAACACTCGGGAGAGGTGAAGAGAGGGAGAGGGAACTGTTGTTTTTTTCCTTGGAGTTTATTTTCATGGAGGCCAGCTTCGAAGTTGAAGCTGTGATTGAGTTCTTGAGGAAAAACGGCTTGAGAGAAGCTGCCAAAGCTCTCGAACAAGACATGGTGGAGAAAAACGAAGAAGAAAAGGTGGGTGCTTTTGATTTCGAGAAGTTCTTGTTCCCGATGCCGCCGCCGGTGAGGATTCCGGCGACAATCCGACGATCGGAGGAGGAAGAGAAAGTGAAGTACAGTGATGGGTCGGGCTCTGATGGCGATGAATTCGTCAGCTTGAGGTCTTCCTCTAGTGATGTTTGCTCTTCAGGTGAGAAGAAAATAACTCCTTTTAAAAAAAAATACTGATTGAATTTAAGTAGATGTTAATCATATTTAAACAAAATTTGTTCTTGTTTTATGCTTAATGGTGAACTTTTGTTGTTGCAATTGTCAATCTTAGTTTTAGGCGATTTAAGCAACAAGGTTTTGAGTTCGAATCTCGTAGAAATGTACCCCAAAAAATTGCTATAAATTAAGTTGAATGTAGGCCTTTTTAATTATTTGCTGGGTTTATAGTAAGTTTAGACACTGTTATAATTTTAATGGATTTTATAACTGATATTTCTATCTTATTATTCGGCATCCGTATCCGAACATATACGAAGATGTGGCTCTCCATTGATCCTCTAAATTCTTCGGACACTCGTGTCCAAGTCCGAGTAATATAGGGTTTCAGTTTCACTGGCATTGTGTTTATGCTGTGGTGGTTCATGAAATTTCATCCATTTTGTTTGCTACTTCGGCTTTTTTTTCTCCATCAATAGCATGTCTATATCACTACCTTTTCTAGTATTAAAAATGCCAACAAAAAAAAACTCTTACATGTTCCAGTTCTTTTTAAGGTAATTTGTAACACTGAAATAGATGTTTTGTGTGTGTGTGTGTGTTTTTGCTGTATTTTCAATATCTAGGTGGCTGCTGGGGTGAATGTTAGTTAATAGTGGCATAAGAGCAGTGCAACTGTTTTTTTATTTTTCATTTTTGCAGACTTTGTGAATCCATATGGACTTCACTCTGCATCTCAGGCTGATTCCGATACTTCCTCGGATCGGTTATCTCAATTCGGGACGGCACGCGATTATCCTGATTTTGAAATGCAGAATGACTTGTTTTGGGATGACGACAAAGATGAAGACCACTTCTTGACTCCTTGCTTTGCTGGGTCGGATTTCTATAGCTGCCCGAGTCAGGATAAGATTGTCACAACTTTGGAGACCGAGATGCAACGTGATAATACACTGATTTCATATGACAAATCCGATGGATTTCAAACTGAAGATGGCATTGATTACTTGGACAAGCCATGCCTTTTTAATATGGCCAGCATAAATGGAGAAACCGATGTTCGAGTTATGGATTATTATCATTTTGATAAATGTAATGGGCTTGAAGGTGACATTGTATCCGGGTTGAAGAACTGTGCTTATGAGTCTGAGGGACCAGGTCTTTATGATGAAAATCCGCTGAACTTCGGCTATATAGGCTTTAAAGGAACATATTTTGATGATTTTCAGCTAAAGGTTGCTGGAGACATTGACGTGGATCATGATGTAGCTTCCGAGCATACATCAAAAACAAATCTTTACTCGACCCAGAAGGGTCCAAATGCTTTGATTGATGGGTTTGGAGGTGATTCTGACTTCGCGAACAAGATTTCTGAGAAAAAATTATTACCCGATACAATTGACGGTAATGAAGTTGAGGATGGAGAACTCGGTGAACTTCAGGATGCTGCAAATGAAGAGGGTGACCCTACAGATGAACTTCAAATGTACTCTAACGAGGATGAATATGAAGTATTCGATTTGCGAATCATTCACAGGAAAAACAGGTTAGCTTTATAGATATTCGAGTTTGAATATTTCTTTATAGATGTTTCAAGACACTGAGCTGCAGGTTAATACATCTCGCTTAATCTGTGGAACTTGTGTATTGCGCCATGGGCAGGACTGGGTTCGAAGAAAACAAGGACCTTCCGATCGTACTAAATAGTATCATTGCTGGAAGGTATTATGTAACCGAATACCTAGGTTCAGCTGCATTTAGTAAGGTTGTTCAAGCGCATGATCTTCTCACAGGGATCGATGTTTGCTTGAAGATCATAAAAAACGACAAAGATTTTTTCGACCAGAGTTTGGATGAAATTAAGCTTCTAAATCTTGTTAATAAGCATGACCCCGGAGATAAGTGCCACATTTTGCGTCTCTACGACTATTTCTATCACCAGGTAAGTTTGTGAAATGGCTATCACTACCTCTCTCATTCTGATTAGTGTTTATGTATGCCAATGATTTCTTTATGACTCGTGCAAAATCGGTCCAGGAGCACCTCTTCATTGTCTGTGAACTGCTTCGAGCAAATTTGTATGAATTTCAGAAATTCAATCTAGAATCGGGTGAACAAGCTTATTTTACACTAACCAGGTTGCAGGTTCGTTCAAACGGCTACTGGCTTGCCTGCACTCTTCTTTTAGTTCTATGTTTCTCTCGATTGCATTTACATATATATTTCCAAACTATAACTCTTTATCTTGGATTGTTTATAAGCAATAACTCGAATAATTTGCTGTTGATGTTCTCTTGGACAGGTCATAACTCGTCAGTGTTTGGAGGCACTTGATTACTTGCATGAGTTGGGAATTATTCACTGCGATCTAAAGCCTGAGAATATTCTCATAAAAAGTTACAGAAGATGCGAGATAAAGATTATCGATCTTGGAAGCAGTTGCTTCCGGTCTGACAATCTATGTCTGTATGTTCAATCTCGCTCCTATAGAGCCCCGGAAGTCATCCTTGGCCTGCCATACGACCAGAAGATTGACATTTGGTCTCTTGGATGTATCCTTGCCGAGCTATGTTCTGGGGAAGTATGTCTAAGTTTATCATAGTTTTGAGATGTCTTGAATTTCGAGTTTCTTATAAAAGTGATGCTTTATATTGTGGCCTTTAGTTTGATGTTTGCTACCGATTCAAAATAACTGTTCCTTGAAAAAATTTAAACTGCTACTCATTTTAAGTACCAATGTCTTTTTATAGGTGCTGTTTCCAAATGATGCAGTCGTGATGATCCTTGCGCGAATGGTTGGATTGCTCGGTCCTTTTGATATGGAGATGTTGGAGAACGGGCAAGAGACGCACAAGTATTTCACAGAAGAATATGATTTGTACCACATAAACGAGGTTTGTTTGCAGTTTGCTTTTATTGATATAAGTTGTCTAAACTTCGATATTTCTGCAATTTTCGGGAGTCTGAAGTACCACAACATATAGTTCAATTTAATTGCAGCAGCAGTACTTTGGTTGTTTTCACGGTTAAAAGGAATTTTTCTTGGACCATAAAATCTTTTCACCATTATCGTCCTCGATCTGTTACGTTTAATGTTTAAAATCATAGAACTCCGATTCTATAGTCGAGAGCAGTCGATTTTTTAACTTAACACGGTGAACTCATACAGTTTCTTTTCCCATCCAGGAGACGGACCAGCTTGAATACATTATTTCGGAGGAGTCTTCATTGGAGCAGCATCTTCAAGTATCCGATGTATTGTTCATCGATTTTGTTAGACATTTGCTTCAGATGAATCCTCAAAGGCGCCCAACTGCACAGGAGGCATTAGAACACCCATGGCTTTCCTACTCATACTAAACCGGAACACCGAATCGCTGGCGGAACAACGCTTTCTGTGAGTATATTATACATTCTTCGATCAATATCTTATGCGGCGAACATATTTTCAATTTCAATTTTGGTTTTATGTATAGCAAAAAAACTGGATCACACTTGATATTTATTCACATTTTTTCTTGTACAAAACTTTTCCCCAAGTTTTTCCCACCCTCTAATTTGTTTTGAGTGACAACAAGATACAGTAAAATCCTTAATACATTCATTAAAACTATTAATGCCATGACTGTACATACATATATGTATTGTTTTTCGTTTTGTCTGCTTTAAAATCGATACTTACTCGAGTTATTATGTATGTTCTTCGGAACTTAATGTGTTACACCTCAAAAAAGGGGAGTTTTGTTTCTAGTATATCCTTTCATCATTGAGCTCTGATACCATAGTTTAACTAGCCTGCAAATATCATAGATGCATCACTACCTTCTCATCAAGTAACAAAGGCGGATTGAAATGGTCCGCCATTAACTTTACCTTTCAAGAATAGTTTTTTAAGCTAGTCTTCGACAATGTTACTCGGATTTTTATTGTTTATAAATATTCGTGTCTAACATATGCTTGAATACGAGCTTTTGTATGATAAAAGAAATCGACCCGATATATCGAAATGGCCTTGTTAAGTTTTTGACATGCATATTCTTGGAACAGACAAAGAGTTGGTGATGTCTGTTTTGGGAGACTTTGAATTCTCCAAGAATCAAAGATGGACCGCATCCTCGAAACTTAGTATTTTCCATCTTCAATTTCTTTGGTGACATTATCAAAGAGTCTCGTTTATATGTTCAGGCATGATAAGATTTAACTCAATAAATATAGCAAGACGTCACGTGTTTATTACGATTAAGACAAAATCTCTTTGACTAATTGTAATAGTTCAAATTTTCAACCTTTAAATTAAAACATTTAATTCTGAATTTGATAATTTTTTAATTTGATTCTTAATTTTTTTATTTATATTAGTGTCGAAACTTAGACAACTTTCTAATTTAACCCCTAAACTTGATTTTATCCCTTAAATATATGCTAATATACGCTTAGGACAAAGATTTGACAAAAGCTATTTTTGGGTAGAAACAACAATAGCTGTCGAGTAATATTAAATTCGGAAAATAAAATCATATATCAAAATTAATGGCTGAAATTTGACCAACCCAAATTACAAGTAGACAAGTTTGATTAATATACACTTAAAAAACAAAAAAAAAGTATTTTTCAATTAAGAGAGGGAAGTTCATGAATCTTGTTCAAGAAAATAAATAAATAAATCTAATTATTATTGATATTATAAAGAACAAAGCATTGCAACAATGATTTTCCATTAAAATCAAGCTCAAGTCCAAAAAGAGATGCTCACAAAATAATCATAGTCTAAGCATATTCTAATGTACATTTGTCTTCTCAATTAAGAGACAACATTATGAGAATATTGCTTTTGGAAGGAATTAGGGAAATGAAGATGGAAGAGTTTTATTTAATTGTCTGTATTATGGTTCATGTTTTGAGTTTGTGACTATCTTTTCAATTATACTGTCTTCAAGGTTTGAAAATAAATTTTTTTTGAGAATGCAATTTACCTATCACTTCACCCAACATTTGATGGTTTAGTTTTTAAATACCTCAAATTAATCCATTTTATTAACAGCTAAACTAACTTCCCATACAATACAGGATCAAAATTTGACAATTAAATAATAGGGACTACTATTTCAATTTATATGAAGTAAATGGACTACATTCATAATTCAACCCAAAATGATTGATCCCAAATTATACGATTGAGAAGAGAAATGAAAGAACTCGCCACTCGCTTGTATAAGCGCGTGGGTAAACATCACTCTCTGATAAAAAAAAAACTGCTTACCGAAGAGAAAGAATTAAACCAACAAGAAGCAAAAGCCTCCATCTTTCTTAATTGTCTAACCGTATTTAACGAACCGGTTCCCGTTCCGGTTATCTGCGCGCACTTTAGCAATCCCTGCGCCCCTTCCTCCCTGCGTGTGAATCGTTCGGTTTTTTTTCTTCTTGAAATGGCTGAGTTGACTCGGGCCGAGGTGTATACGCCTCGGTCGATGCAAGTATGGAGAGCGCTTTTGAATTGGCTCGCCTTTTTCGTTCAGATCTTTGCTCAGATCGTCAGAGTCGTAGGTCAATATCCTTTGCTTTCTTCGTCGTCGTCGTCGACGGAGACTGCGTCTTCTACGCACCGTTTTAAGCCCTTGCCAGTCGTCGACTCGACCGAGATCGAGACCCCCGCTACGGTGGAGATCGCTGCCGTTTTGGACTCTCCTGTTCCTGCCGGCGATGGCCGCATGGAAAAACTCACGGTAGGATTTTTTTTCAAAACCTGTTCTTCCTTTTTACTCATATTAGATTACATGTTCTTTAAATTAAGCAATCAAAATGCAATCACAGCTGTTTTTTTAATTCTTTTTCATATTAAATGAGTGTATAGAATTTCAATTACTTTTAAATTTTTGAAATTAAAATTATAGACTAAAAGCTTAAGCTTGAGTGATACTGGAAATTAGGCTGAAGAATCTGTTTTAAATTCAAGTTTTTTTATTTTGCAAGTGTAAAACAAAAGTAGCCTATATCGTGAGCTTTGATTGGTGTACAATTGCTTTTGCAGGTAGTTCTGGACTTGGATGAAACTCTCGTGTGTGCGTACGAGACGTCTAGTCTTCCACTGGCCCTTTGCGGGCAAGCAACGGATGCCGGATTGAAGTGGTTTGAACTGGAATGCGCGTCTTCAGACAAGGTTTCATATGAACAATCCAATTCTCTATTCTAAATGATGTGCTATTTATGTAAGAGCTTTGTCATTTGTGTGCTTTGATCCTTGAAGGAATTCGGGGGAAAACCAAAGGTCAGTTATGTTACGGTGTTTGAGCGCCCCGGGTTGCAAGAATTCTTGAATCAGCTTAGTGAATTTGCTGAACTTGTACTATTTACTGCTGGCCTTGAAGGTTTGCTTGTTGCTAGACATTGTTTTATTCTTAACTATCACTTCATCATTCATTGCTCATGAATTTGATTAATGGCTGCCCACAGGCTACGCAAGACCGCTTGTTGACAGAATTGATAAAGAAAATCGATTTAGTCTTCGACTTTACAGGCCTTCTACGATTTGTACGTAAGAACTGCTTCCTCTCTATGCTGCTATAATCTTCCAGCCTGCTTACTCTTTGAATTTGTAGATGGAAAAAGATGAATTCCTTGCGTATTTTGTCTGGGGAATTATACTTATTCTGGTTCTTCATATCTCATTACCTGTTATAGCCTGGTCTAACCTTCTATCCTATGCTAAACTGACATCGATCATGATACTTTCTGGGGTTTCTTCTCCTTGGAAATCAATGAGGGCCAAAATCTATACATGTTGAATGATTTTTCTTACCTTGAATCGAAAGCTGTTTCTTGAGCTACATTTATAAATCTCTTTTTTGGTTTATCTTGACTTGAGATGATCATTGATTCAACTTGAATCTTCAAAAATGTAAAAGGAAAAAGAGATTCTTTTTGAGTTTTATGTAGGATTTCATGTGCTTGTAGGCTGTCTTAAGATCATGGGCTGAGGTATATGCAAAGTATAAAAAGTACCCCCTATATGAAAATATTAGATTTATTCATAGGAAATATTGGAATTGACCCCACTTGATTAGTTGGGGTATGGGGTCGTCAAATACTTATTGTAGTGGTAAGAGAATTTCCCATATACTGTATCCCACTCTGACCCCACTATATAAAAATCCTGGATTCGCCACTGCTTAAGATGCCATTTGTACATATGGAATGCATTGATAAGTTTTAGCACCAGTTCTCAATTTGGTTTGGGTGAGGCTTTAGATGTTTTAGGGCAATCTTGTGCTTCCTTCGTGTTGTATGTGCAAGCACTTGACTTCTTGATGATTATTTGTTGTTAACCTTCTAATATAACAGCGAGTATCGGGATCATGTGAAAGACCTCTCGTGCCTATCGAAGAACTTATGCCGAACTGTTATAGTAGACAACAATCCTTTCAGTTTCTTGTTGCAACCACTAAATGGGATTCCATGCATTCCATTTTCTGCAGGGCAACCACATGATACACAGGTACTGGGGATTCACATTTTCGTAAACTTGTTATCCACATTCAATATCGATTTATCATAGCATGTCTGTTTACTTACGATGTTTACGTCTGTTTTTTACATTAAAAAGCTTCTGGATGTACTTCTCCCTCTTCTCAAGCACCTTTCTCTGCAAAAAGACGTGAGACCATTTCTTTATGATAGGTTCCGCATGCCCGAATGGTTTCAAAAGCAGGGTATCCCTGCTTCTTGTTGGTCAGTGTAGGAGAAAGGTCATATGCAAGGCCTTCAGTTCTTCTGTGTACTTTCTTTCCGTATCCGATCTTTGTCCAAAGGCATCATAAATTTTATAGATGGCATCCGAATTCTGGACGCGTCGACGGGAGCCAGTGGAGTCTTGCAAACGAATTAATCGGATGCTATCTCATATTTGTAGTAGGTGATCCATTTATGTATTTAGATCCACACATACAAAAATTCTTGATTCTTAGTGTAACTCTGTTTATAGGCTTGCAATCAGGTTGGATGTTTATATAGCTTTCGGAATTTTGTAAATTTTCTTCTCAATCAATGATTATTTTTAGATTGCCTATCTTTCATCGCAGTAACATTATTTATTGAATAGTTATTTCGGAATTTAAATTTACGATTAGATTATTTATTATTCACAAATAGATTTTTCTTTTGAATAGTCTAAAAGTGATTACAAAGTAATATCTGTTCATATATATTTTTAACCCTTTGACGATACGTATACATCTTGCAGAAAAAATGATTTATTTAAACAAGCAGACAAAGTGATTTTTAATTGTTTATAAACATTTTGAATTGTATGTTCATGAATGTGTTTGGTTAGTGTTTGTGAACATCTTATATTTATGAACATTGAACGATTGAACAATAACACATAAAATTTTAAATAAATGAATACAAACATTAAACTTTTAATAACATGAACTCAATACAAAATTGAAAAAACAAACAAATAAATATGATCAATTAACAAAGAGACTCCATAGAGATCCAATAATTTGGCGAATGACCAAGAATACTTATGTTGTCTGATTATGTATGAGTTCGAATCTCGACGACATTTTTGCTAAAAAATTATTCAATAACACAGCGTAATTTTTAGACTATATAATTCTTTTTGTTTTAAGGTTTAGGGTTTCATTTTATAGGGGGTTAAAGGGTTTACTTTGTAGGATTTAAAATTTAAGGTTTATGATCTGAATTTAAGGTTTAGGTTTTAGGGTTATTAATTTATATTTTAGTTTTTAAAGAATAAATATACATATTTATATACTTTTTACATGGTAAATGTATTAAAAAATTACCTAAAGAAATCTCGTTTTATGGGAAAAATTGTAAATAGTATAATAATTTTGTTAGTCATGACCCAAAAAAAAAAATTAAAAATTTCAGGATAAAATTGCATTTCTTTCCAAAACCAATATAATTCATTGTTTGGCTTCTCTAAATTTAAAGTTTTTCAAATAATTCCCTTAATAAATAATGTTGAGTTATGTCTCTAATTCTCCCTCATTTGTTAAAATAAGATATAGGGCACGGAATGCCATTAATACTAGTTTATAATTGGACAATTAAAGATTTGGTAGCCTTTTCCAAAAAAAAAATAGTTTATGCAAATGATATAAATATCTTGTAACTCCCTGTAAATTTAGAAAAATAATAAATTAATCCCTATGTAAAAAACAATTTAATCCCTGTACTTTTTCAAAAACGAGAAAATGTGTAGTTGTTAATGATTCTTTTGTTGTGTAATGAATAAAATAAATTTACATTTCATACAAATCCAAATGTACATTTTCAAACCTCAAAACGGTGATGCATATTTGGAACAACATTATGTATTTTTAAAAACTTGGAAGCACTAAAGAGGTTAAAGCTCTCGGTTGATAACCTCCTCTCTCCCCTAATTTGTGGGTTCAAAATCTATTGGAAGCAAATTCCCCCTTTCCTTCCCTTCCTTCTAGGTAAAAATCATTCAAAAAAATTTGGAAGCACTAGCCGCCGTCTTTTTTTCTCTGGCATATGTAATTTTTTCTTTCTTTTTCATCTTTACGTGATCAGTGATGATACCAATTTTAATGTCGTTTGTTGATCGCCGATAATATTTTTTTCTTTTATTTCATTCTCTATTTTTTAGTTTTTAAAGTCAATAACTCTGTCCTTGTGACATGCTTTTTTGTACCTTTTGGTACGTATCTTCTGTCTTTTGACACGCTTATCTTTTGTCTTTTGGCATGCTTTTCTTCTCTTAATCGGTCGCTTGACCGCTAATTTTTCACTTGATTTTCTCTCAGGGTTGAATTTGACGTCGCCACGACTGATCAAGATGACGCCCTTTTGATTATCCTGTTGATCTTGAGCTCATAGTCACCGTTCTTGTTTGTGATTGAGTTATGGTAATGATTGTTTTACCTTTCATCTTCAAGCTTTGGTATTGTTTGTCACAAATTTTGCCGCACACCTGGCTTCGGTGGGTGAGTCTCCCAACGGGGTTTTTTGGCATACACAACACCTCAAACTCGAGACATGTATAAATAATACCAAGCTTAGGGGTGCTTATCGAGCGAGTCGATCGCGAGTTGGGCAGAGCTCGACTCGTGCTCGTTAAAAAATTTTGCTGCTCGACTTGACTCGTTGCTCGTTAAGCTCGTTAAAACTGTGCTCGACTCGTGCTCGTTAAAAAAATTTGTTGCTCAACTCGACTCGTTGCTCATTAAGCTCGACTCGTTGCTCGTTAAGATCACTAAAAAAATAAATTTATTTTTGTAACCCCCTAAGCCCACCTATGCAATACACCTACGACTAGGAGGCCATATTCGGGTCACCGGAGCAACCCACAGAAAAAAATAGAAGAAAACTCTTAGAAATACATTTAAAAGTGTAAAACAACATTTCTGTTAAAACTATATTAAAATTTTGTGTATACAAACTGAAATCTAGAAAACAAAATACAGACTCAATCATAAAATAAATCGTGACATACATGCCCACTATTACATAGGTACCGTACTCCACGCGCAACGCCAAGGGAACTCCAAACTGATATCGGTCATAAATCTATAATCGAATTTCTTTAACTTGCAAAGGTGAAACAAAGTGAGTTTGGGAAAACTCAGTAATACAAAACTACCAAATAATGATGTAGACAAATGCATGTAAGGTAAAACAGAAACATGGTATAGTATAAAACTATCACGGTGTTCCGGGTATCCACAAGTTCCAATTACGGTTCATTTTAAATTCTTATCTATCCTCCATCTGAACTCCAATAGGCAGTTTTCCAAGACTGCATCTATAAGGCATTTACCCAGGCCTATTGGGCGTAGGTGCTGACCTAAAGGGGTGTATTGGGTCCAATAGAATCGTCCTAACTGAAGCATAAAAGCCTGAATGCAGAATGTATTACCCTAGCCGAAGCGTAGGAACCTGATACAATAATCATAAGGAATTACCCTAGCCGAAGCATAGGAACCTGATACAGTATTCATAAGGAATTACCCTAGCCGAAGCGTAGGAACCTGATACGGTAAGAAATTACCAGCTGGATCAGGGCTGAACCTTCGATAACTTTATACTCTATCCCAAGTACCCCAATAATAGTCTAAGCAGTGATAATAGTAACAACATTAATAATCAGTATTAAGTAATGATAGCAGAAAATACAAAGCAAACCATTCAATCAGATAGGTACACCTTAAGTATTCATTTCTCAGAACTAACTATAGTGTATTGCAAAGTAGATCACCTTCACTAATTAACCAATGAACAAACTACGAGAAATCAAACATGTATTCACGCGTTATTTTCCAAGTATTCGAACATGTGCATTGCACCCGAACTAAATCCATAACATCGAAAGTACCTTAAAGAATAGGTTACTCTTATTATTAACTATATACTTTCCCCAAATAAATCGAACATGCCTTCATATGGTATTCTTCCAATATCACATTAGTATCCAAAAATGACTAACAAACACGGTCGTATATTACCACTTTCAAAGCTAGTCTATTTGTTTGGCTTTACTGGTATTTCTTATTCCAAGTCTTAGAGGTATTTTCAATCATTTTAGTATTCGAGGCTATTACAGACACTTTAATGCCCAAGGGTGTTTCAGTCATTAAGATACTTCCGGTAATTCCAAACAATTCATCCATTTCAATTCTCGAGGGTTTATCTATGATTTCAGTTAATTTGATAAATTTCAGTGCCTGAGGTTATTTCAGTCATTTTTATCATTCCAATCAATTCATTCACTACTATCATTTAGATCAGTTCAGGAATACGTAGAATCTTCCAGTAAATTTATCTTCAAGTGTTTGTCCAGAGTTTGGGTAATCCAAGTGTTTTGTTATCATACATATTTGAAATCTTGATACCAAATTCTTTCCCAATAGAATGAGGATTTTATATAAAGTAATCATTTATCAGACCGAGTGTAAAATTTTAGGACATTTCCTTTGTTAGGGGTATTTAAGTCATTCTTATTTCTCGAGTGTATTATCGTCATTTTTAACAAAATATTTCAAATATTAAATCATTTAACTCTATTTATCAAATCGGGAGATTATGTCTTATTAACCATTTACTGAACTAAGGATCCTTTTGGTCTATTAAATTTCTCTTTCGAATAATTGGATCTTATCTAAATTACCATTCTATTATCTAATAATTTAATTGACTCAAGCATAGTTAAAAGTACGTTTAATCGTACTCATGCAAACTTTAGCCTAGAACCAACATGTATCATAAAGCATGCAAGAGGTAGTAATGTATTACCTTAAATCCTTGCTATATCGGTCGACTCTTGAAACGACATTAGAACACTCTCGAACCCGAATTCGACATCCCACAGCCTCCCAAATCCAAATATATACGAATGCCTTCAATTAACCACAATCCAAAATCAGTCCTTAATCACATTGCCTTTAAACTAAGTAATGAAATACAAAAGCATGTCGGGTCTAATATCAGATTTGGAGGTTTTCGAGTTAAAATTTCACAAAATTGACTTCAAAAATGGACTCAGGACGTCGAAAAACATAAAATATGGACTTTCGAAAAATTTTGACTTTTTGGTCAAAGTAAACGCTGACGTCAACAATCAAAGTTAATGCTAACGGCATGCTGACGTCATCAGAAAATGATCAACGGTCAATGATGACATCAGCAATCAACACTGACGTTAGCAGTCAAAGGTTTGACTTGGGCGAGTTGGCTCACTGAGTTAACTCGGTCATGTTGACTCACTGAGTTGACTCGGTCAACGAGTCAGGTTGGATGGGTCGGGTCAGGTCGGATCGGTTACGAGTCGGGTCGAACAAGGGTCGAGTCAGATCGGGTCGATTGCTGGTTTGGCTCAGGGGCCAAATCGGGTCTGGCCAGGTCGGTTCTCCATTGGACAGTCCAGTTCAAGGGCTGCCGTCCAGGGCGGCCAGAAATCACCCCAGATGGCGCATGGGGTTCACGCGCTGCCCCTAAACGGCCAAAAAAGGCCCAAATTGCACCTCTTGGCCGGATCTATCACTTGCCAAAACCATTAGCCCAGAAAACACTAAAAAACAACTCGAAATCCAGTAAAACTTACCTGCTTACCCAAAACCATTCGATCTCCGGCGAAGGTCTTAACGGCGGCGGTTGACAGCTAGCGGCTAGGGGTTTTGGTCGCCTCGACGTGAGGAAGGTAACTGTAGTGGTGGAACCTCGAACGGAGGTCCAAGACAGCCGAAATCAACATCGTAAAGATTCGATTTAAATCCAAATCTCGATGGGTATTCAACCTTCGATTGCCAGCAAACAGCGAGGTTAGGCGGCACGTAGGTTAAGGGGTTTCGGTCGGGCGGAGACAGGGAACAAAACGACAATGGTTGTGGCTGCCACGGCATAACGGTGGCGGAGGAATGGATGTCGGCCGAACGGGTTAGACGAGGGAGAAAGATCTGGAATTTTGGGGGTATTTGGTTCGAATGCCAGGTGGAAGGCCATTGGCTCAGCTTTATCATTTGATCAATAACCAACTAGGATGGTGTTAAATTTTAGTTTTGTAAACTCATATTGAAAATTAGCCTTAGCTCAATCGGTTACTTATCCTGCTTATGCCTGTTTATGCAGCCAAGGTCATGGGTTCGAACCCCTTTGGCTGCAACACCCCAAATTCATTTTCATTTCATTTTTTTTACAACTAGGGTGTTACAATTTTTAACTAAAAGTAAAATTTAATAATACTATATGGGGCTTAATATTAACATAAATTAACAAATTTAACCAAAAATATCAAAAGAGTGTATAAAGCACTTTCAAAGTCTAAATTTCAAACCAACAATCCACAAATACACCAAACTAGCATATTAAAACTAAAGTAACAATCCACGAATTCACCAAATTAACATATTAAAACTAAAGTAACAATCCACAAATACATCAAACTAAAATATTAAAAGCATTCTTGAAAAAAAGTTCAACGATCCATAACCAATCTTGAAAATAAGGAAATCAGCATCTCTTCATTTCATTCATTGTTGCTTGCAATCACCAAACTACAAACTTGGGAGAATAATTTCCTTTGCTTGATTAACATAGTTATCATGTCAATAAAAAATAGTTGTAATATCTTATAATAAGAAACTAAAATAAAATTTCTTACTTTGTCATGAATAATATAGAACTAAATCAATTAATATATTTAATCTTAAATAGTCTTACTTTATTCTTTATCTTCACTTCATGGAGAGATCGACACCAATCTCCACTACAAATCAACATTTGCACGATATCTGGAGATAGTAAAGCTATATAAGAATCAATCACGCGGCTCCCAGCACTAAATGTAGCCTCAGAAGCTACAATTGTTATCGGAATTGCTAAAACCTCAATAGTCATCCTTAACAAAATACAAAACTTCAAAGATTGATCCTTCCACCAACTTATAGGTTCAAAGTGGTCACCTTTATCCTTTTTTGTTTGTAGTAAAATAATATTATTAATTAATAATATTTTATTATTTATTAGAAAATTAATAGATTAGTTAATTTATCATTTTTATTATTTATTAACAAATTAATAACTATTATTTAGATTTATTTTTTTGAATGAAATAATTTTAAAGTAATTACTAAAAAAATATTTTAAAAAATTAACGAGCTGCTCACGAACTTATCGAGTCGACTTAGACTTTGCTCGACTCAACTCATTAAGGCTCGAGTCGAGCATTTACCGAGTTTTGACAGAGTCGAGTTCGAGCAACTCACGAGCTGCTCAACTCGTTAAGCACCCCTAACCAAGCTGATTACCCCTCAGACCAACCCCGTTAGTATATCATAATCTTGATTACAGTTGATAATGCGATTTAGGATTTAATAAGAGTAGAAATCAATGTGTGAGAGCGAAGCTGCTTTGGGTTATTTTAGAATATTTTGCTCGAGTTTTTTTCATGGTTTTTTAAAAAAATCTGTTGGAAAATAGAATGTTGCAAAACGAGGCGTTAGCATTGACTAGATAATAAAATAAATAAGCAAGGAATCGGTCAACCCTGTCGTGGTATTAACCACTGCCTTAGAAGTGAATTCGCCCTGATGTGTGTAATCGCTAAAATGAACGAATAGTCCCTTGCGGTTAGCATGGCTCTCCAAATCTCGGACACCCAAAAAATGGAGTGGACTTAGGTGGTACTACTCTTCTCTAAGAAAAAAAACTTTGAAGAGGCTAGAGAGCTTTTGAGAGTGAAAAATCTTTTTGTAATAAACAAAAGCTAAAAAGAGCTCTCTATTTATAGGTATAAAGTATGGGGTAAAATGGTAAAAGATCCAACAACAGTTACGAAATAATTAATTTTCATAAACACCATTTTTAATGACCATAAACATTATTTTGTAACAGCTAGAAATGGTAAAATATAAACCTTGATCAATAATACTTTATTGGAGGGATCTTGTCTATAAAGAAACACACAAGAACCGAATCAGACCAAGCCAAACGATTCCTACCCAATATGGAATTCTTTGTATTACCAACATTCCCCCACTAATGCAAAAGAATTTGAAGTTAAAACCTGAGAAGAGCAATAGCGAGATTAGTTGCTTAAGCACTAGTGAACATATCTAGAACTAGTACATAGTGATGATGAGTAATTCTTCTCTTAGATAACTGAACGGATCTTGAACTTTATAAGATTAGGGTGAACTCATAACACACAACTAACCCCTTCATCCACCGAAGTCCTCGATGTGTCAACTAAACTATATATACGAATGTATATATAGCCCATATTTTCTTAGGATTCTAGTAAGTGTACTAGAAAAACGACCCAACATTTTTCATAGAAGGTGGCTAGCCCTTCTCACTTAGGTTATTTCATCAGGTTTGTCTCAACATAAACCACCCAAAAATGGGCTATGAAACAATTAAAAGTTTTTACAACAGCTCAACATCACAATAAATAAGATGAATTTCTTCAAGTTCATTTTAAATGAACCACCCAAACTCTGGGATAAGATATCATAAAGAATAAATACTCAACCTCTTTAACCGATGAATTCAATGAGTCCTTCTCACTTAGGATCATCCAAAATCTTGGGATTGAATTAATTAAGAGTTTAAGAAAATTCATCCTCTCTAGTGGCAAGTTCATCTAGTCTTTCGCGATAGGACCACCCATTCAACACTGGGTTATGAACTTATTAAGAGTAGATATTCATCTAAAATTTGTAAATTCATCAAGTCTTTCTCACTAAGACCACCAAATGCCTGGGCTATGAATTTATTAAGAGCAATAAAGCTCATCTTGTGCATGTACATTATTCATCATAGGGATAGATAGGTAAAAATGTAAATATGAGTCTTTCCATGGTTTTGTTTGACCATATTGAACTTAGATAACTAAGTTGGGTATCCACCATGAATTCCTCAACCAATGGGCTTTAGACCCACCCCCTCGACGAATCTAGAACCAACTTCTGACTTTAACCTTTGGTAAGCTGATCAAGTAGGTAAATAATAGATTGGGTTTTGAAATGTTTTCGCTGATTCTTTTCCATTGATTGATGTGAGTTTATATACAAAATACATGCTAAGAAATCTGCTAGAAAAACTAATATGATACAGCCAAAAAGTTACCTGGACCTATTCTTAAGGTAAACAAAGTACTACAAATCAGGAATATAAACAACATAATCCTGAAGAAATAGAAACATGTGGTTTATGGATTCTTATCATGCCCCCACAAGATGGACGAAGGTGGAGTTAGTCTAATCATGGGAATAACCATAATGAATTAATGACGAGGTAGTGGCTTTGTGAGAACATCAACAAGTTGATCAGACGATGAGACATGAGAAACGCGAAGAAGACAGTGGTGGGTTGGGACGTTGTTATGGTGGCTTGGTCAGGTGGAAGGGTAGACATGAGAGATACAGTAGTGGGTTTGGACATTGGTATGTGGACTTGTTTAGGTGGAGGAGCAGATGTGGGAGGTACAATAGGTAAGTAGGATTGAGCATGTGATAGAGATGGTGACGCATCAGAAGTAACAGGTAATGCCATGGAACACCACTCCAAGGTGGTGGATGAAGTGACAATAGGAAGACTGTGATGAGAATTAGCAGAGGGAAACACAGATTCTATAAAACGAACATGATGAGATGTGTAAAAATGGTTGTTGGATATGTCTGAACATAGATAAGCACTTTGAGTGGAGGATTACCCAATAAAAAGATAAGGCATTGAACGGGGTTCAAGTTTGTGAGATGTGTAAGGCCGAAGCCAGGGATAGCATAAGTAGCCAAAGCACCATAGTTTGTTGTAATTAGGGATAGTATCGAAGAGATTAAAGAATATAAGACTCATTGTTGAAGGTAGGTGTAGGAAGGCGATTTATGAGGTAAACAACAATTTTGATAGCAAAGAACTAATAGAAAAGTGGCATAGAGGCATGAGAAAGAAGAGAAAGAGCAGTTTCAATTATATAACGATGCCAATATGCGAAATAGCCATTATGTTCAAGGTATGAGGAGGGGGAGTGAGATGTGAAATGCTATTTACCGTTAAGAGGGAGGAAAGGGCTTGGCATTCTCCTTCATTGTCAGAGTAAAGAGTTTTGATGGTGCAGTTGAAGAAATTTTCTGCTAGGGCCTTGAAATGAAAGAAGACATCACGGGCATCAGATTTACGTTTTAGTGACAACAACCAGGTATATTTTGTAAAGTGATCAAATAATATAATATAGCATTTGAAACCGTCAACTGAATAAACTGGTGAAGTCCAAACATCTGTAAAGACAATTTCAAGAGGAGTCGGGGTGGATAAAGTAGACATAGAAAATGGTAATTTGTGAATCTTGTTGCAATGACATGAATTACAATTAAAATTAAAATAAGAAGAACCAGAAACATCCAGGTTAAAGGAGGATACCATTTTCTTGAATGTCAGCATTGATGGATGACCAAGTCTGTGATGCCAATTATTGGATGTGGTCTTTATTGTGGAGAAAACAAGTAGAGGGGATGATTATGAGGAACTAGGCCACTTATAGATATCATTATTAGTTTTTCCATGAAGGAGAATCAAGCCCATTCGAATATCTTTCACAAAAAGGGGTAAGAACTCAACAAAGGCATTATTAGATTTGCAAAACCGAGAAATAGAAATTAAATTTTGTTTCATAGTTGGTACACAAAGAACATCGAAGAGAGTAAAAGAATGAGAGAGGGTTTTGAGAGATGTAGAACCCGTGTGTATGATAGAAATACCTGAGCCATCACCAATCATGATTTCATCTTTGCCGTTTATAAGGTTTGTGAAGGGCTAGATTGTCAAGATCAGTTGTAATATGATGAGTGGCATCACTGTCCAACAGCTAAGAGTCATATGCAAGGGAAAATGTAGCAATATATGCTTGAGCTTGCCAAGGAAGAAGTGTACAAAGGGGATAAGTATTGCTAGGTGGCAGTGGTGGAGAAACATGGAAAAACTGGTTATAGAAGGTAGAACACTGAGAAACAACAAGCCATTGAGCGTGACACCACAGACACTTGCCCATAAAAGGTCAGCGGGGTTGAGAAGCAGGTTGATTGGGTGGATTATGAACTGATTAGTGTGGTCGAATTGAACTGGCCCAAATGGACGAAAGGTTGGAGTTTGTGGGTTAGAGCGGGTATTAGCGAGGTGGGCAGAAGTTGGTAATGTTAAGGAGGGTGAGATGTTGCATAGGGATAGATCCTTGTGAATGAGCTTCTCATGGAGTTCATCAAAGGTTATTGGAGTATCTCTACTATTGACTGCATCAATGAAAGATTGGTAGGTGTAATCAAGGCCTTCCTAGACCTTTTAAATTAATTCTTCATGATAAAGGGGCTTTCCAGGAGCAACAAGTTCACCAGCTTTGGTTTTGATTACTTGTATATAGTCAATGACTGTAATCACTCATTTTTATCTGGTGTATAAACTACACGAGGGCCGTTGGATCAGATCTGGATCCAACGGCCACGATTGAAGCATAAAGACTCCTCATCTACCGCGTGAAGTCCACGCGCGGACTGTTGGATTCTCCACTCGCGCGTGTGAGACACGTACAAGACCAACCATCTTCTTCAGGCCACGTGGCGCGATCCCAGACCACTACATCATCTCCGAGGCCTCATCTCAGCCATCTGATCATCGAGCAGTCATAACCATTAGATCAGATCTGATCCAACGGATAGGAACGATTCTGGCAATAATAATCGCCTCACCTCCCGAGACGCCAGTTTGCGCAGCCGAACGGTCACTTTCACCACACCGCTCCCCATGCTGGCCTTACAAACCACCAAGTATGGCCGGACATGCCAAAGACACAAAGACAGAAAGACATCAGAAAATCAGATCAAAAAGAATATATCTTATGTACTAGTGGAAGAAAAAAATAGCAGAGAGATATATGTAACTCAAAAAAACGAAAAGAGGGAGTTCAGTTGGAACCCATTTTCTAGAAATACAAAAAGTCTCATCCTTTCGTTCTTTTCTCAAACTTACAGAGATCATACAATGGTATCCATCCACCTTGAATGTTGCATGCATGTATGTGTTCTAAAAATAACAAAGGAAGAGGAGTGTGAGGTTTTACCTTCGGTGGTCAGTTCCTCTACCGGCAACAAACCTTAATCTGGTGAGCCGGCTAAAAGGGGAAGATGTGCCTTCGGTCTCGATAAAAAATATATATTGTTTTCGCTTCGTATTTTCTTAGATCTAGGACAAAGAGGAGTCTTTTCTTCAAATCCAAGTTCAGATTCGAGTTTAGGTTGAAGTAAGGTTCGTTTTGGTGGTTTTTTGGGGGTTCGTCGGAGCCGGCTAGCGGCGACCGGCGGCGGAGAGGACGACGGTTGGCTGCCGGTGTCTGGGTTTATCAAAAGTTTGAGATTTGGGTCTGAAAGAAAGCGAAAGAATGAGGGTTCTATATCTTAAGAGCTAAAAAAAATAAGGAAAAGAAAGAGGGGAAGCCGGTTGAGTAGATTTATAGGTTTTTTTCTTTCTTCCGTCCAATTGCAATATAAACCATCCCGTGTTTTGGGATTTTTCAAAACGGTCTTGCCCATTGGGTTAATCACAAATCTGGTCCCCATGATCTTTCAAAATTTTCCAACTTCGTTCCGAAATTATCCAAAATCAGCGTCTTAATGGTGAAATTAATCCTTCAGTCACTCCGCGTTTTCAAACTTTCCATTTTGAGCTTGCCGCATGGGTTTTTTACAACTTTAGTCCCTTTAAGTTTAACTCGGTTTATAATTGAATCCTAAAATGTATTCTTTTATTTTGTTGTTTCTGCCCGTTTGTTTTCCATTTATTTTATTTCAGTCATTTTCAGTGTTTCAAGTAATTGTGCCATTTAACTTTCATTATGTTCTGGGCATGTTGGTACTGTTTTTTTAGCATGTTTCTATGTTCTTTTGTGATACAAATTTAGTTGGTGATATCATGCCTTTCTGTGCTTTAATTCATTTGTGCATCGTACCTGTGTATGTATATTTTAGGTGTTGTCTTAGTTTCTTTGCATGTAACATGTCTTTGTATGTTAACATGGACTTCTATGCCCTTTCTTGTTTTTAGGCTACATATTAGTGTGTTTTATTCTGTCATATATAATACCATGTTTTTATTTCATGTATGTAAGTTACATCACGTGTCAAATACTAAATACATGTTCATTTTTTCTTGGATTTATTAGTATCGTGCCATATTATATGTATGTCATATATATTTTGCATTGTTGTTTTCTTTATGTGTTCAAGCATGTTGTAATTAATTATTTATTTTTTCGAAGTTTTTTTCTCTTTGGGGTTTATGTTGTTGCTCTGTTTTTTTACCCGATATGATATGTTTTGTTGCTCATGTATTTCATTTTCATCTAATATTATGATATCCATGTTTAGGATTTTAGTACCATGCTAAAGTGAATGTTTGTCTGTTTATAATTTGTTTTGGTTAAGTTTGCATAATGGAATATAAATTGTCAATGCGGTGTCCTTTTATTCGAGCGTAAACGGGGCCAGTATCAGGCGTAGTGATAGTGGTTGGGTGTTTACCCTCGGATAACGGGGCCTTTAAAATTTATTCGCAATTATAACCGAATATTAAACTAATCATCACTTTAACCCGGAAAATCCAATATTAATAAAGCGGTAATTATTAAAGTACCAATTTTGGGTGGTGTGGGGCTGCTAATCCTTCCCCATCCGTAACCGACTCCCGAACCCAACAGTTTTTTTAAATCTCTGGTTTTATGGTGTCCGGCCTACCTCAGTGGTCGGTGGTGACTTCAACTTTTAATAAAATGCATTTTTAAAAAAAACCCCATGGAATAAACGTTTTATATCCGAAAAATCACAAACACTTCGAAAACTCGTTTTTTTTAGCGAAACGGACATCGCTACAGATGGCGACTCCGCTGGGGAATATTTTTTGTCCTTCGAAAATAAAATGAGAGTCAAGCTTTTAAAATAATTACTGCTTTACTAATATTAGAAATTCCGGGTTAAAGTGACTATTAAATTAACATTCGGTTATAATTGCGCGTTTATTTTAACGCATTTAAAATATGGTATATAAACCCGTTTTTTTAAGTGGGGGAAAACGCTAATGTTTTCGTGGAGATATCGTTCTCCCGTATGGGCCTAGCAAGTACCTTCGGGGCTCGAGTACCTTATGCTTTCGTAAGGATATCGTTCCTTCGTACGGGCATAAGCGAATGGGTCCCCCTGAATTGAACTCGGTTGAAAGGAGCCTATAATGGGTGATGATCGGGGGCCTTGCTACTCTTAGTAGAGGACAACAAGGACAATTTGGGTACCTCCTAGAACCAAGACTGCATGTAGAGAATACATAGAAACCTACCCCTTTAGATCCATGCGGATAACCTTAGGTGTTTTAGACGGGATAAATAGGATTGTTTTATGTGTTTATTCTGTTTAATTTTGTCCTTTTATTTATATATTTATTAATTTTTTCTTGTACTGACTTGTTTTCTTTTTCGCTTTTGTTTTTTCATGCATCATACATTTGCATCACATAAAGGTACAAAATCAAGTGGTTTGCCCGATCAGAAAGTTTTTCACCATGGAAAAAATGTGTCTTAGGAAAGAAGAGCTTAATTTGTCAGTCAGACATTGGTCAGAGGTCAACCAGAAAACCCAAGGGGACAGTTCGCCGAACGAACGCGTAATAGCAGGGTACACCTATGTGAGTCTCCAACAGAACAACTTATGGGATCTTCAAAGCATTTGGGAAAGATGGGACCGAAGACTACAGGACTTGTTCTGCGATAGTTATGGCGACATTGCACAACTGTTATATGTTCGGGCTAACCAGCCCCTGCTCCGAGCTATTGTCCAGTTCTAAAATCCGGCCTTTTGCTGCTTCACCTTCAATGGGCAGGACATGATGCCTACAGTAGAAGAATACACTGCTTTACTTAACCAGAAGAACATTCAGGAAGATTGGATCTACGCGAAGCCTCCGAGGAATCAGAATTACACTACGAAGCTCAAAACCTTTGCAGGAATGAGTGACGATTGGGTTAATGGCCTGCTTCAGCTCCGAGGAGACAATATAGTATTTGCATGGGAAAGTATTCGGGACATCATACCGACACATCCAAACGAGGCAAAGAAGATAGACCTATTCGCCTTAGGAATATATGGCTTGGTGATCTTTCCGAGAGTACTTGGGAACATTGACATAGCCATTCTGGACTTGTTTGAGCGTGTGAAACGGAAAGCGAACCCAGTACCAACAATCTTGGCCGAGACCTTCATTTCTTTAAATGCTAGCCGAAAGTATGAAGAAGGACGTTTTCGAGGATGTGCACAGCTGTTACAGGTGTGGATTCAGAGTCACATGTGGAAGACACCGACGAGGGTCCTGCCAGGGATATCCTTCCAAGGTTTTTGCCTTTACGGGAATACTTAGCAAAAGAATGGCGAGAAGACTTGAAAACAAAATGTGGACTAGTTTCTTCAGGAACATTCAAGACAAAGACATAGCGTGGAGGGTCCCATGGCTCGGCAAAGTTAATTACTTTCTATACAGTTGTGGCGATTTCAACCGGCTGATGATGTTGGGATTGCACGGAGGGATTGCCTGTGCTCCACTTTTGGTGTCTCGACAGTTCAGATCGCAACAGTTCATTCCCAATACCGCCGGGTTAAGCCAAACTGAATTTCTTTTTAAAGGGGAGTTCAAAGGAAAAATTCAGACCATCATGAGGGCCTGGGACCATTGTTACCAGATCAGGGTGGAAGGAGATACCGAGCACATGACTACCCAGACTACGATCTTTGGAGACGTTTGAGGGTTAATAATGTGATTCTTGAATCTGATCAAGGACCAGCAGTGTCGCTCGAGGAGTTTACAAGGGTGACACCGTCTGAAATTGACATCTTACGGAATGAACTCGAAGAAATTAAAAGGAAAATGGACACTCAACAGACTTAACATGCGAGTGAGCTCTATAAGGCAAGCTTAGAGGTTGACGAACGGGATGAGATCATTAGGCAGTTGAAGAAATTAAATGCGGATTTGAGCGACAAGAACGCTCTTTATCAAAAAGATGCCCTTCTACTACAAGCAAAAATACAGAAGGCCGGCCGAAGTCAATTCATAGCCGTGGAAAAAGAAAGAATGAATGGTATCCGTTTGGTGGAAGAAGAACGAGAAATCAGCAAGAGAGCGATCGAGAAGGAGATAGAAAGCTACCGGTCAGCTATTGAGGAAGAAAAACGGTCCTCCAAGAAGGCCATTGACCAAGAAAAGGAAAGACTCAGGCAAGAAATCAACAAAGGAAAATAAGTCATCCATCATGAGAGAGAAAACGTCACCGTATGGAAAAGAAAGTCCATGAGTAGCCAGAATAGACTGTTAGAGATGCAAAAGTTGTACGATGACAGTATTCAAAGTCTGGAGCAAAGCCGAAGTCAGAATGACGAATTGAAAGAAAAGGTGGTGGAAGTTTAACACTCCCTTCGAACGTACTGCCATAGAAATGGCTTCACTGAGCTACAAGAAAGAGATCGCGAAGTAGGCGTGTTACGAGCACGAATTAAGTCCCTTGAAGCAACTGTTGAAGATTACAAGGAAAGAATTAGTGTATTCGAGGAGGCTACAGCCAGAGGGGACACTTATTGGCAAAGGAGACTGCGTGACGCTGCCCAGATGGTACAGGATAGGGACCAATATTATGCAAACCTGATGGTGGACATACAGCGAGTCGCCAGGCATGTGAATGATTTGGCCGTCGAGGCTGAAACACCCCGACCTTTCATAGTCCCAGAAATGGAAGAAGCTCCCAGGTTCATCAAGTTGCTCAGAGCAATTGGAAGATTAGGAGATAGAGCTAGGGCTTATCTACAGGACTCTGTGTTGTAATTAGCTCTTTTGTATTAGGAATCTTCATTTTGTAATACGAACTCTGTTGTAATCTAGACCCTTTAATTCCCGTGGAAGTAGTTCAAAAGGGTGATTACCAGCGGAATCAGTACCTTATCTGCATACATTCTTGCATTGCATCGTGACATTTGCATCATTATACATGCATTTATTTTCTTGCAACCATATTAATGTTATGAATATTGTGGCAGTGTGTGAAAATAGAAGTTAACCCGCAATCATTCATACCTTACCCGATTACAAAGCAAGCTCATGGAAGACAGGATAATCAGTCTAGAAAAGGGGCAAAGAGAGCTCGAGGCAAGGCTTGAAGAGGCTCAAAGAAGCCTCAGTGACCAGATTGCTCAGTCGCAAGCATCGATAGTATCCGACATAACCGTATTGTTGGCTAAGAGTCTTGGAAAAAGAGTGGAAGGAGAAACCATTCAGGAACCAGAAGGTACCTCAGTTCACTACAAGGTTCAACCAGCTGCGCCAAACCCGGCTAGAAAGGTGTATATCGACCCTGCAGGAATATCAGCTAGTCTTCAGATAGGGGTACCTGAAACTCAACCCTCGACACTGAAGCACTCTATGAAGAGGAGGTGCCAAACCTGAATGTGGTCGAAAGGATCAGGACATAGGTAGAGAAAAAAGTGGGAGGAGAGGTTTCGCCTAATGGAGAAAAAATTTAAAATGTTACAATCTACGGAAGAGTCAGGAAACGACACTAGTGACTTAAGTCTAGTATCCGATCTTGTCCTACCGCCAAAATTTAAAACACCAGAGTTCGACAAATACGATGGAACCACGTGTCCTTCCGCGCACATAACAATGTACTGTCGAAAGATGGCGACCTACCTTAAGGATGAGAAGCTGTTGATCCACTGCTTCCAAGACAGCCTAACGGGAGCGGCATTACGGTGGTACACCCAGTTGAGCAAGGCAAATGTTAAGACATGGAAAGATCTGTCAAAAGCATTCATTGAGCAATATATGCATGTAACATATATGACCCCCAGTAGAATTATGTTGGAAAATATGGGGCAGAAGTCCAACGAAAGTTTACGACAATACGCTCAAAGGTGGCGGGAAGTGGTCGCCCAAATTCAGCCACCCCTCCCGGAACATGAAATTACGCCGTTATTTGTTAATACTTTGAAAGGGGCACTCTTTGATCGCCTCATCAATAACACAACACAGTGTTTTGCTGATTTAATTAGGACTGGGGAGTCCCTTGAATTGGCAATTAAGAGTGGTAGAATTGATAGCGGGGAAGGGTCTCGGAAATATAGCAGGAAGAATGAAGTAAACGCCACTAGCACTTACACCACCCCGAAGAACTTTACAGTCTCACAGCCACAAGCACCTGTGGGAAAAGCACCAAACTCGAATCAAAGAGAGGAGAGAACCTCCAGAATAGAGAAAGAGATGAAAACTTTCACTCCCCTACCCGTTTCGTACTCGGAGCTTTACTCCCAGTTGTATGAAGTAGACTTGGTCCGTCCATACATCGTTACTCCTTTCAAACCACCATTCTCTTCTTGGTACAACCCGAACGCGCATTGCGACTATCACGGCGGTGCCCCTGGACATCCCAACGAGAACTACCTTGCCTTCAAAAAACTTGTGCAGAATTTAATTGATTCTGGGATATTGAAGTTCGAAGAACCAAGTGTAGCTACTAACCCGCTACCTAATCATGGGAATAAAGGAGTAAATGTTATTGAAGAATACTTTACCAGGAAGATTAAGGATGATGTGTCAGAAATCAAATCTCCTTTGCGGTGGGTATTTCAACAATTATGCATGGCCCGTGAGATCGACAAAGGCATGATAATAAGGCAGAAGGGATGCGAAGTGTATTGCGAATTCCATCAGAATGAAGGGCATGACATCCAAAAGTGCGACGAGTTCAAGAGATTGGTACAACAATTGATGAATGAAAAGCAAATAGAGTTCTTCGAAGAGCCCATGGGAAAGAAGGGGTCGAACGTACATATGACGGATAGCCCCAAATCTAAATACGGGAAGGACAGACCTTTTATCATCTCTTCCAGGCCCGAGAATACAGTTTCTTCCCAAAGAGAAACCCCAAGGTAAATCCCAAAATCATCATTTCAGCACCGTCCCCGTTCCCATTCAAGGATATGCGTCAAACCCCTGGAACTATGCTATAAATGTGACCACGCCAGAAAAGCCAGAACATGGTCAGGTAAAAGAGCCTACGCTAAAAGACGAACAAAGCCAGAGCGATGTAAATGTTGGTGAGGTGGGCCATTTCACAAGGAGCGGCAGATGTTATTCCTCTGAGGCTTTGAGAGCAGCTGAAGCGGTTAAAGATAAGGGAAAGAATACAGCGGTTAGCCCCATACAGATATTCAGTGAAGAACCTCCCCCAAAGATGAATGAGCCGATAACTGAGGCCCAGGCCAAAGAATTTCTGAAGTTCTTGAGACATAGTGAGTACAACGTAGTGGAATAACTACGAAAGCAACCGGCTAGGATCACAGTGCTGGAATTACTCTTGAGTTCAGAAAGGCACCGTGAGGCACTATTAAATGTACTAAATCAAACTTTTGTGCCCCAGGATATTTCTGTGACAAATCTGGACAAGATAGTGGGGCATATCACTGCCTATAATCATATAACATTCAGTGATGATGAGATCCTCGAGGGAGGATTGGGGTCCACTAAAGCCCTTAACATCACAACTCACTGCAAAGGGTATGTAGTACCTGGCGTACTGATTGACAACGGGTCAGCATTGAACATCCTGCCTATGGTGACCTTGCAGAAACTACCAATAGATGGTTATCACCTAAAGCCCTGCCACAATTCAGTAAGAGCCTTTGACGGTACACAAAGAGGAACAATGGAAAAAATTGAGGTGCCTCTATTGATCGGACTGATTGAGTATGTGATTGATTTTGTGGTAATGGACAAAAAACCATCTTACAGCTGCTTATTGGGAAGGCCATGGATCCACTCCGCAGGAGTTGTACCCTCATCATTGCATCAGAAATTAAAATTTGTAGTCGAAGGCAAATTGGTCACAGTAGAGGCTGAGCAGGAAATTGTTGCTTCAGTGACATCGGATGCCCCCTATATTCAAAATGACGAAGATGCTGCAGAATGCTCTTTTCAAGCATTAGAGCTAGTGAATGCCACGTTCGTCGCGGATGGAGGTCGGATCCCCTGTCCCAGGTTATCTAATTGTACCAAGATGACCATTGCAGAAACTTTGGGCCGAGGAGCCAAAGTAGGAAGAGGATTGGGGAAGAAATTACAAGGGAACCTAAGGGCCAAAAGTATGATAACTGATAAGTGTTCAAAAGTACTATTTTTCTTACCCTTTTTTTACTCATATTACTGTTAGACTTAGGCTCATATTAGTTGCATAGTTAGTCATTCATGCATTAATCCATGTTTCCTTCAAACGTTGAACTTGATTACATAACTTGGTGATTTTTGTGGAAATAGATGCTGCTTTGGTGTGTTTTTGTGTGTGTATGTGCAGGATCACTTGCCAAAGCAATGCCGAGCTAGTTGCCAGGGCAGTGCATGAAGGAGACGCCGAGCTAGTTGCCATGGCATTTGTCGACAAAGACCAAAAGCAATATGGATGTCGAAATTCATGACTTTACAAGCCCAAGATGACATGGAGCAAGGCCCAAGCCCAAAGGAATTTGATTGCCATGCAGAGATTAAAGAAGAATTAAATTCCAAGAAGATAGGAGAAGTTCTAATCGGAATAAAATTATAATAAAGAATTATATTCTTTAAAGATAATTTAATTCCAACTCAAACTCCTCCTCAAAGAAGGACTTTGGCCTAGCCCTATAAATAGCAAGGAGATTTCGACAATCCATATAGAGAGAGAGCAAGAGGGAAATTTCGGCAAGTCCAAGTAGGGCAAGAGGAGAGAATTTTCGACAAGCATCAAGGGCAAGGAGGATTTCGACAAGCCTCTTCCTTCATCTTTGTTCGATTGGGTTCATGCTAGGGATTAATTATCTTGTGTTTCTTTGGAACCTAGCCATGAACTAAATTTACTTGGCTATGGTTATTGTGTTTTGTGGTTGTGAGAAACTATTGGTTTTTGTTTAGGTAATAAGAGTTTGCACTTTTCTATTTCAAGGTTTATTCATTCTTGATTCTTATTATTGTTTTGAGTGAATTGGGAGAGGATCTCGTGATTTCATCCATTTATCTAATATCGGGAGAGTTAGATTCAAGAAACGAATGAATATGATCTTTATGCAATCCAATGATGGTGAAGATTAATCCGGCTTAGGAATAAGTTAAGGATTTCAACGGCTAAGAGGAGCGCAAGATTGGTTGTTGTTCACCCTTGATTCACGCAGGATGTATTATCAAGGCATGCACAAGTAGCTAGAGTTTCGACTTAGGGATAAGAAGAAACCGTTGAAGAACGCTCCGCCGAACCTTGAAGTTGCTGCCCGATCGCCCAAGTAGTTGCCCAACTAGTCGCCCAAGCAACCATCAATTAGTTGCCAAGGCAACCCCGTTACAGCAAGTCGCCACGGCAACTGAGTTGCCCATGCACTCTTTACCAAGACAATCCAATCGGCTATCACACCTCAACTCACGATAACCTAGCCTATCTCTCTCAATTGAATTCATCTTTTATTTTATTTTATTGCTTTCTAGATTAGTAATTAGTTAAACTTCGATAATCCTTTACTTGTGTTTTTACTTTTTACAATTGCAAGAGACTAGATTCTTGAAGTGGCACCAATCCCGTGGAGACGATATCTTTTATACTATAACTTGCGACGTGTATACTTGCACATTTGCGTAGCACTTATTACGCGCAACAAGTTTTTGGCGCCGTTGCCGGGGATTGGCAATAGCGACTTTGTTTTTATTTTCTTGCACATTCTTTTTATTTTTCTTGTTTAAAATTCAAAGGGCTAACAAACTTTGGTTTTGCATTGGTATATGACCAGGGCGAGACCGACTTCACCGAATATCCCTTTGATCCGTAAATCGAACGAACCTTACAAAGACTTAGACGAAGGATAAGAGAAGCAATGGCAAATCAAGACGGCAATATTAATCAAGATGTTCGAGCGGGGAGGAGTGATTCTTGCACGAAAACAGAACTATTCGAGACTATCTTGAAGAAGATCTTGATGGACTTAACCCGGGAGTTGTCGCACCGAAATTGAAGCCGACCACTTTGAGTTGAAACCGGTAATGTTTAATATGATCAACACAATAGGTCAATTTGGCGGCTCAAAGAATCGAAGATGCACGACAACATCTGAAATCTTTCCTCGAGATTTGCAACTCGTTCAAGATACACGGAGTCACCCCGATGTCTTACGATTAAGATTATTCCCCTATTCACCGAGGATAGGCGAAAGCATGGCTAAATAGCATTCTGCGGATCCATAGCATCTTGGACTGATCTTTGTCGTGATTTCCTTGCTAGATTTAATCCTACAAATTTAATCGATAAGCTTCGTAACGACATTACTTCTTTTCGGCAGCGGATGATGAATCCATGTACGAGGCTTGGGAGCGATATAGAGAACTTCTACACAAATGTCCTCTACACGGATTCGGTGTGGACTCAAGTGACAATGTTTTACAACGCCGTGAATACACCAACAAGGATGATGCTAGATGCCTCGGCAAACGGCATACTCTTAGATAAGTCGCCGGAGGAAGCAATGCAAATTTTTAAACAGCTGGCCAAGAATGACTATCAATTCCCATCCACTAGAAGAGGAGGAGTTAGGCGCTAAGCCACAATACATGAACTAGGATCATCGATTCAATTTCGCACAATTGGCCGCTTTAACCAAGATGGTCCGAACATGCAAAAACCAAACAACACACATGAAGTCAAGGTAATGGATTCTTTTTGTGAGTTATGTGGTGATAACCATAATTCTTCCGAATGTATGCAGAATCGGAATCTAGCTTCTATGTGGGGAATTACAATCGGGCAACAACATGATGTCAAATACATACAATCCAGCTTGGAAGAAGCACCGAATTTTTCATGGAGTAATCCCAACAATGCTCTAAACAGAACAATCAGAATGCACAAGCATCGGGATTCCAGAGAATATGCCCACGCAATGATGCCGCAAAGCAACAACCGACAACATCTAGTTCTTTGGAAAATTCTCTAAATGCTTTTATGATGAAAACTGAATCTTATATGGTGAGAATAGTAATTTCATAAAAAGAACTGATGCTTTTATTAACAGGACCGAGATGAGATTGCAAAACCAAGAGGCGGCAATCAAATCATTGGAAAATCAAGTCGGACAATTTGCTCAAAATCAACACTAGACCACAAGGAGGTTTACCTAGCGATCATGAAGTCGCAAGAGGAACGGCCATGAGCAATGTAAGGCAATCACCACCGAAGTGGCCAACAACTTAGAGAGGTTCAAACCCGCTCGTCAAACAAAACTCCACAAAAAGAGCAAGACGAACCTAGCGGCAAAGTCTCGGATGCTTGAACCAAGAATTGCTGCGGCAACCGGCAATAAGCATGCCTCGGCAACCAATGACGCCTCGGTAACTTGCGATAAGCACGCGCGGCAACCCCGATTGGTAACACATCGGCAACTCGGATGTCCCTGTAATGCCGTCAATCAGGTTTCAAACCAATGAAAAGATAGAAGATATCCGACTTCCACCACCATTCCCACAAAGATTGAAGCGACAAAAGCAAGAATACCAATTCAAGAAGTTTCTTGATATCTTAAAGCAAGTCCACATCAACTTGCCATTGGTGGAAGCAATTGAACAAATGCCAAACTATGCCAAGTTTCTTAAAGACATTGTGTCCAAGAGAACAAGGCTAGGAGAGTTTGAAACAATTGCCGCAACAGAGGGATGCATGGCAATGTTGCACAATCGTATGCCGCCCAAGTTGAAGGATCCCGGAAGTTTCACAATACCTGTTCTATTGGAAATCACTATGTCGGGAAAGCACTATGCGACCTAGGGGCTAGCATAAACTTGATGCCTAAATCGGTTTTCGAAACTAGGAATCGGGAAGGCAAGACCTACAATGATTATGCTACTGACTAGCCGACAGATCCTATGTGCATCCGGAGGAAAAATCGAGGACATACTTGGTAAAAGTTGATAAATTTATTTTTTCCGCTGACTTTATTGTTTTAGATTGTGAAGCAGATGAGCATGCGCCTATCATTTCGGAAGACCATTCCTAGCGGAGGGAGAACTTTGATTGATGTTGAAAAGGGAGAACTCACAATGAGGGTGAATGACCAGCGAGTAAAACTAAATGTGTTCCAAACACTAAGGCATGCAGATGATCCGGAAGAATGCCAACTACTTCATGCCACGGCAGAGTTTAACCGATGAAGAATTTAGTTGCCTCAAAGAACTACATTTGCGAACACGAGGAACATGAGGAGTATGAAGAGTCGGTCGATGAGGAACAACGGAAGAGGCAAATTGGCTAGTCAATCGACCAGGTACATACTTTGAACCTTTGGACTACTCGGGTAAGGAAGGTAAGATCGAAAAACCCTCTATCGAAAATCCACCAATTCTTGAGTTGAAACAATTGCGAGCAATCTGAAATATGTATACTTAGGGACCGATAATACATTACCTGTAATTATTTCTTCTAAGTTACAGCCTGAGCAGGAAGAGAAGCTGATCAACATGTTGAAGCTACATAAAAAGGCAATAGGGTGGACAATTGCCGACTTGAAGGGAATTAGCCCGGCGGTGTGCATGCACAAGATCTTGTTGGAAGATGATCACAAACCTTCAATTGAGGCCCAGAGGAGACTGAATCATGCCATGAAAGGGGTTGTAATGAAAGAAATCATCAAGTGGCTTGACGCCGGCATTATATACCCTATCTCCGATAGTACGTGGGTAAGTCCGGTACAATGTGTGCCGAAAAAGGGAGGTATAACAGTGGTAAGCAATGAAAATAATGAACTTATCCCAACCAGGACTGTGACCGGTTGGAGGGTTTGTATGGACTATCAAAAGCTAAACAAAGCCACTAGGAAAGATCACTTCCCATTACCCTTTATTGATCAAATGCTTGACCGTCTTGCGGGTAAACCCTTTTACTTGTTTTCTTGATGGTTATTCAGGTTACAATCAGATTGCCATAGCACCAGAAGATCAAGAAAAGACAACCTTCACATGCCCCTACGGTACTTATGCCTTCCGAAGGATGCCGTTCGGATTGTGTAACGCCCCAGCAACCTTCCAAAGATGCATGATGGCGCTCTTTTCAGACATGGTCGAAGACTTCCTTGAGATCTTCATGGATGATTTTTCGGTTTTTGGTAATGACTTGACGGCTGTCTCGGCAATTTAGAGAGGGTGTTGGCAAGATGCGAAGAAATGGATTTAGTCCTCAATTGGGAGAAATGCCACTTTATGGTAGATGAAGGAATAGTGCTCGGCCATAAGATTTCATCCAAGGGAATTGAAGTAGACAAAGCCAAGGTGGACGTGATCGAGAGATTACCCCACCAAATTCGGTTAAAAGAATTGAAGTTTTTCGGACATGCAGGTTTTTACGGGAGGTTCATTCATAACTTTTCTAAAATCACTAAACCTTTGTGTAATCTGCTTGAACAGGATAAAGTCTTCGATTTTGATGATTCTTGCACTCAAGCATTTGAAACCCTAAAGAAAAAGCTTGCCTCGGCACCCATTGTTGTTCCACCAGATTGGACGCTACCTTTTGAGCTCATGTGTGATGCAAGTGATTTCGCGGTAGGAGCAGTTCTAGGCCAACGCACGAGTAAGACCTTTTGTGACATACTACGCTAGTAAAACTCTTAACGATGCTCAAGTGAATTACACAACAACGGAGAAAGAGTTACTAGCTGTAGTTTTCGCATTTGACAAGTTCCGATCCTATTTAATTGGTACAAAGGTAATTGTTCATACGGACCATTCGGCAATCAAATACTTATTTGCTAAAAAGGATGCTAAACCTCGTTTGATTCGTTGGATATTACTTTTACAAGAATTTGATATTGAAATTAAGGACAGGAAAGGAACAGAAAATCAAGTGGCCGATCACTTATCACGTTTGGAACGCAATAGGGAAGAGGATGCGGATCTAGAGATATGCGATGCATTCCCGGATGAACAAATTCTAATCGCCTCGGCAACCCTTGACGCCTCGACAGCCCATGACGCCTCGGCAACCATGGAAGCACACGCCTCGGCAATTTTGGGAGCAGACACTACGGCAGCACATGCCTCGGCAATACCCTGGTACGCAGATTTAGTTAACTTCCTTGTTTGTGGTATTTTTCCGTATGGCATTACTCACCAAGGGAAGAAGCGGTTCCGCCATGATGCTAAGCATTACTTTTGGGACGAGCCTCTTTTGTTTAAACAATGTGCAGATCAGGTTATACGCCGATGTGTCCCTGAAGAAGAGCAACAAAATGTACTCCGGCAATGCCATTCTTCACCCTATGGAGGACATTTTGGAGGAACTCGCATCATGGCCAAAATCTTGCAATCCGGTTTGTATTGGCCAACATTGTACAAAGATGCCCAAGACTTTTACAAGCAATGTGATCGTTGCGGAGGGCGGGCAATATCTCTAGGCGACATGAGATGCCACTCGAACATCATCGAGGTGGAACTGTTCGATGTATGGGGATCGATTTTATGGGACCTTTCCCATCTTCATTCGGCAACCTCTACATCTTACTCGCCGTCGACTATGTGTCTAAATGGGTAGAGGCAGCTGCAGTTCCCAACGACGATTCCAAGACCGTGCAACGATTCTGCAGAAAAACATATTTACACGGTTTGGGATGCCGAGAGCAATTATCAGCGACGGGGCAAGCATTTTGACAACAGACTAATTGCCAAGATGTTGCAACGCTCGGCATATCACACAAGATCGCCACGGCATATCACCCACAAACCAACGGGCAAGCGAAATTTCCAACCGGGAGTTGAAGGGAATACTCGAGAAAGTTGTAAATCCCTCAAGGAAGGATTGGTCATTAAGACTAGATGACGACTTTGGGCATATCGCACTGCATTCAAAACACCATTAGGTATGTCCCCTTCCGGCTTGTCTATGGTAAAACATGTCATCTACCGGTGGAAATCGAGCACAAGGCGTCTTGGGCAATCAAGACCGTGAATATGGATTGGGAAAGTGCGGACAAAAGCGCTTGATGGATCTCAATGAGATAGAAGAATTTCGTGCACTCGCCTATAACAATGCGAATATACAAGGAGAAAACAAAGCGATGGCATGACAAGAAACTATTGCCACGGCAATTCACGCCAGGGCAACTAGTTCTCCTATTCAATTCTCGGCTAAAACTTTTCCGGAAAAATTTGAAATCAAGATGGTCGGGACCATTTGAAGTCGTCAAACCATTCTCCCATGGTCTTTGTGATAATCAAGTCCATCTCGACAACCATGAATTCAAAGTTAATGGACAAAGATTGAAGCACTACAATGGTGCCCATGTGGAACGTAACAAGGAAGTGGTCAACTTAGGAGATGCATGAGCATGCTCTCCTCTCGATATTTCCTTTTTTTCTTTTTATTTTTATTTTTAATTTTAGGAGATATTTTATTTTTTCTTCATTATCTTTAGTTTTCAGGTTTTCTTTATTTTCTTTTTCACAACAAGACTCACAACTACTATGCTAAGGAAATTTCTGCCAAGATCATTGCCCGGCAACCAATGAAGAAGATGCCGCGACAACTTACTTCATGCATGCACAAGCTGATGCCACGGCAACCAACCCTGAAGATGCCACGGCAACCAAAAAGTGAAGACATCCCGGCAACAAGAAAACAACCATTGCATTCAAGCAAGAAAATCAAGACGCCAACTAGAAGGAAACTAATCATCTACGATGACGAACTCTCAAGTAAGTCCTCGTATGCATTTTATTTTTATTTTTCGCTATTTTTATGCATGCATTGAGGACAATGCCTCACTCGAGTTTGGGGGATTGTTATTAGTAATTACCATGATTAGTTACATTAATCTTAAGCATTACATTTAGGATACATAAATTGCTTGCCATGCCTTTAATTGGAACAAGAATTGCTTAGATTTGATGAATATTCAATGATGACTTTACCAATGCACTTAATTGATAGAATTTTTATTCTAGGATAACCATGAAAAACTTAGAATTTTACTATGATGCTAAATTTGATGAAACACTGTTGTGGTTTGATTGATTTAAGGAGTTCTAGTAAACTTAGGTTGATAATTAACTAATTGGGGATTAGAATAAAAATTGGATGAATGCTAGAGGTGCCCGAAATTGGCTCTAGCATGTGCTAAAAATTGATCACTAGAGGTGCCCAAACTGGCTCTAGGAGGCGTTAAAATTTTTTCGGTTAACTAGAGGTGCCCAAACCGGCTCTAGTCGATTAAATTAACTTAAGAAAACTAAAAATAAAACACTAGAGGTGCCCGAAATTGGCTCTAGTTAAAACATGTTAAAAGAACCCAATGAAGTAATTTGAAAACCTATTGTTTGCATAGAATCCGAAAAATCAACTTGCACACAACTCCGCACACACTCACAAGCATTATAGTTTGATTCCGAGTAATTCCTCAGTTTTCTGAAAAATAAAAAGCCAATCATACTTTGTGCCCGGTTGAGAGAATTGAAATCAAGTTCAAAGCTAAGTTTGTGAAAATTTGAAGTCTTGGCAGGTAATTATGAGTTTGCATTGCTTGAGGACAAGCAATAGTTCGAGTTTGGGGGTGTGATAAGTGTTCAAAAGTACTATTTTTCTTACCCTTTTTACTCATATTACTGTTAGACTTAGGCTCATATTAGTTGCATAGTTAGTCATTCATGCATTAATCCATGTTTCCTTCAAACGTTGAACTTGATTACATAACTTGGTGATTTTTGTGGAAATAGATGCTGCTTTGGTGTGTTTTTGTGTGTGTATGTGCAGGATCACTTGCCAAAGCAATGCCGAGCTAGTTGCCAGGGCAGTGCATGAAGGAGACGCCGAGCTAGTTGCCATGGCATTTGTCGACAAAGACCAAAAGCAATATGGATGTCGAAATTCATGACTTTACAAGCCCAAGATGACATGGAGCAAGGCCCAAGCCCAAAGGAATTTGATTGCCATGCAGAGATTAAAGAAGAATTAAATTCCAAGAAGATAGGAGAAGTTCTAATAGGAATAAAATTATAATAAAGAATTATATTCTTTAAAGATAATTTAATTCCAACTCAAACTCCTCCTCAAAGAAGGACTTTGGCCTAGCCCTATAAATAGCAAGGAGATTTCGACAATCCATATAGAGAGAGAGCAAGAGGGAAATTTCGGCAAGTCCAAGTAGGGCAAGAGGAGAGAATTTTCGACAAGCATCAAGGGCAAGGAGGATTTCGACAAGCCTCTTCCTTCATCTTTGTTCGATTGGGTTCATGCTAGGGATTAATTATCTTGTGTTTCTTTGGAACCTAGCCATGAACTAAATTTACTTGGCTATGGTTATTGTGTTTTGTGGTTGTGAGAAACTATTGGTTTTTGTTTAGGTAATAAGAGTTTGCACTTTTCTATTTCAAGGTTTATTCATTCTTGATTCTTATTATTGTTTGCGAGTGAATTGGGAGAGGATCTCGTGATTTCATCCATTTATCTAATATCGGGAGAGTTAGATTCAAGAAACGAATGAATATGATCTTTATGCAATCCAATGATGGTGAAGATTAATCCGGCTTAGGAATAAGTTAAGGATTTCAACGGCTAAGAGGAGCGCAAGATTGGTTGTTGTTCACCCTTGATTCACGCAGGATGTATTATCAAGGCATGCACAAGTAGCTAGAGTTTCGACTTAGGGATAAGAAGAAACCGTTGAAGAACGCTCCGCCGAACCTTGAAGTTGCTGCCCGATCGCCCAAGTAGTTGCCCAACTAGTCGCCCAAGCAACCATCAATTAGTTGCCAAGGCAACCCCGTTGTGCAAGTCGCCACGGCAACTGAGTTGCCCATGCACTCTTTTACCAAGACAATCCAATCGGCTATCACACCTCAACTCACGATAACCTAGCCTATCTCTCTCAATTGAATTCATCTTTTATTTTATTTTATTGCTTTCTAGATTAGTAATTAGTTAAACTTCGATAATCCTTTACTTGTGTTTTTACTTTTTACAGTGCAAGAGACTAGATTCTTGAAGTGGCACCAATCCCTGTGGAGACGATATCTTTTATACTATAACTTGCGACGTGTATACTTGCACATTTGCGTAGCACTTATTACGCGCAACAATAACCAAGAAGGATCGTTTTGGGCTGGGTTACAAACCAAGTATCCAACAGAGAAAAGAGGAATACAAGAGAAAAGAAGAGCAAAGAAAAGCCAGATTTAAAGGAGAAGACATTCCGTGGAGACCAATGTCCTTTCCTAGTTTGAAAACCACTTTTGTCTCCGGAGGATTCTACCGGCCAGGTCAAGAAGTTGAAGAGGCAATCAAGGAAAATGAGGTACTCAACCAGGAGGAGATATTCAATGAATCACTTTAAGGGATGTACATCAACATGATAGCTGGAAAGGACCAAGGCAGCAAAATGTTGACCAGCATCCGCCCCTGCCGTCCCGGGGAAACACTTGATAACTGGAGCTGCATTGATCTACCTGTGGTTTTTAGGAATAGATCAGAGTAATGCTCCGAATCAACCTTTTGTTTTTGCCCATAAGCAATGAGGATCTCTTGTATAGGGCACCTATGTTAACTTTTTGTTGAAATGAAAATATTCCCACTTTCCTGAATGACCAACATTTCATTTATTTCATTCATGCATTCTTCATGTTCATTCCCTTCATATAAAGCCGTCTTCTTCCCAATACAATTCATTCTCATTTGATGCAGGTCGCTCATGATTGACTATATGAATGATACCGGATCCAATCCTGGAGTGAATTTTGAATGCCCTGAGATCTCAGTGGGAATTGAGGAAGAAGATGATGAGATAGAAGATGAGGTCCCAAAAGAGTTGAAGAGAATGGTGGCCAACGAAGAAAGGCAAATTATACCCCACCAAGAAGAAACAGAAGTTGTAAACTTGGGAACTGAAGAAGAGAGAAAAGAAGTGAAAATAAGGATGACGTTTTCCTCGAAAACCAAGCACGAATTGATAACCCTACTTCAGGAATTTAAGGATGTTTTCGCCTGGACCTATAAAGATATGCCAGGGTTGAATACTGACATAGTGGTGCACAAATTGCCAACAAAGCCGGAGTGCAAACCAATACAGCGAAAACTTCGGAGAATGAGACCAGATATGTTATTAAAAATCAGAGAAGAAGTAAAAAATAATTTGATGATGGTTTCTTAGAGGTAGCCAAATACCCCGAATGGGTTGCAAACATTGTACAAGTATCAAAGAAGGACGAGAAAGTTCGTATGTGTGTAGATTATAGGGATCTAAACCGAGCCAGCCCTAAAGACAACTTCCCCTTACCACATATTGACACGCTGGTTGACAACACCGCAGGACATTCATGGTTTTCATTCATGGACGGCTTCTCAGGGTACAACCAGATAAAGATGGACTCTAACGACATGGAGAAAACTACGTTCATAACCATGTGGGGCACTTTTTGTTATCGGGTGATACCTTTTGGGCTCAAGAATGCAGGGGCAACATACCAAAGAGCAATGATGACTCTTTTCCATGACATGATGCACAAAGAAATAGAAGTATACGTGGACGACATGATTGCCAAGTCCCGAACAGAGGAGGAGCACCTACAGAACTTGAGAAAACTATTCCAAAGACTACAGAAGTACCAGCTGAGGCTCAATCCTGCCAAATGTACCTTCGCCGTTACCTCTGGAAAACTCTTAGGGTTCGTGGTAAGCAGAAGAGGGATTGAGATTGATCCAGATAAAGTGAAAGCCATCTAGGATCTCTCACCACCCCACACTCAGAAGGAAGTTCGCGGTTTCCTGGGGAGGTTGAATTATATCTCTCGTTTCATTTCCCAATTAACCGACCGATGTGACCCGGTCTTCAGACTTCTTAGAAAGAATAATCCTGGTGTGTGGGATGAGGAATGTCAAAGAGCCCTAGAAAAGATCAAAATGTACCTGACAAATGCTCCGATTTTAGTCGCACTAGTACCAGATCGACCATTAATTCTCTACCTGACAGTCTTTGAGAATTCAATGGGATGCGTATTAGGGCAACACGATGAGTCAAGGAAAAGGGAGTAAGCCATCTATTACCTAAGTAGGAAATTCAATGATTGCGAAATGCGGTACCCGCTAGTTCAGAAGCTGTGTTGTGCTCTAGTTTGGGCTACCAAGCGGCTTAGGTAGTATATGCTGTACCATACTACTTGGTTGATATCCAAGCTAGACCCATTGAAGTTCTTAATGGAAGCGCCAGCACTAACGGGAAGGATGGCCCGATGGCAGATGCTCTTATCCGAATTCGATATTGTATACGTGAGCCAGAAAGCCGTAAAGGGGAGTGCCGTAGCAGATTTCCTAGCTAGTCGCGCTTCGGACGACTATGAGGCATTAAACTTTAATTTCCCAGACGAAGACTTGATGTGCATTACAACTGAGGAAGAGGTTTCAGATGATAAATCATGGAAGCTTTACTTCGATGGAGCCTCTAATGCCCTCGGACATGGGATAGGAGCCGTGCTAATTTCTCCTGAGGATGTCTATTATCCCTTCACCAGCAGATTAGAATTCTTCTGCACCAACAATATAGCTGAATACAAAGCTTGCGTTATGGGACTAAACTCAACTATTGAGAGAAAGGTTAAGAAACTTCGAGTATTCGGAGATTCATCCTTAGTAATTTACCAATTGCGTGGGGAATGGGAAACCAGGGACTCAAAGTTGGTCAAATATTATGAATTGATTCAAGAGCTCACCAAGGAGTTCGAAAGGGTCAGCTTCAATTACCTCCCCCGAGAAGAAAATCAGATGGCAGACGCCTTGGCGACCATGGCATCCATGTTTAAAACAAACACTGGGGCATAAATGAAGCCCATTAAGATGCAGACGTTTGAAAGGCCTGCTCATTGTTGTAATGTACAGGAAGAGATTGATGGAAACCCATGGTACTATGACATCTTGCAATATGTCAAGCTTCGAAAGTATCCGGAAGGGGCAAATGACAATGACAGAAAAACACTCAGAAAAATGGCAACAAGATATGTCCTAGATGGGGAGATCCTATATAAGAGAAGTCATGATTAGATATTGCTGAGATGTGTGGATGCCCGGGAGGCGAAGGAGATTTTAGCCGAGGTACATGATGGGCTCTGTGGAACGCACGCCAATGGGCTGTCTATAGCCTGGAAAATTATGAGATATGGCTATTTCTGGTTGACCATGGAGGGAGATTGTATTGATTACGCCAGAAAATGGCACAAATGCCAAATTTACGCTGACAAGATTCACGCACCCCCATCGCCTTTACACACCATGAATTCTCCATGGCCTTTTGAGGCGTGGGGCATGGACGTCATCGGGCAGATTCATCCGAAAGCTTCTAATGGACACCGTTTCATTTTGGTCGCCATAGACTATTTCACTAAATGGGTAGAGGCAGCGTCTTACGCCAACATCACAAGGACTACAGTATGTAAGTTCTTAAAGAAGGAGATTATTTATCGATACGGATTGCCAGAAAGGGTCATCACCAACAACGCTTCCAATCTGAATAACAAAATGATGACGGACGTGTGCACACAGTTCAAGATAACACATCATAATTCCATAGTCTATCGTCCTAAAATGAATGGGGCAGTGGAAGCAGCAAATAAGAACATAAAGAAGATCATAGCAAAGACGACGGATACCTACAGAGATTGGCATGAGAAGTTGCCATTTGCCCTTTTCGCCTATAGGACGTCTGTTCGCACATCAACGGGGGCAACACCCTACTCCTTGGTGTATGGTACCGAAGCAGTACTCCCCATCGAGGTAGAGATCCTGTCTCTCCGGGTCTTAAATAAAGTAAAATTGGAAGAAGCCGAATGGGTGCAGGCCAGACTCGACCAGCTAAATCTCATCGATGAAAAGAGAGTAAAGGCCATTTGTCATGGTCAGATGTACCAAAAGCGGATGATGCAGGCATACAACAAAAAAGTGCGCCCAAGAGAATTCAGAGAGGGGGATCTGGTGCTCAAGAAAATCCTTCCGATTCAGAAAGATTCTCGAGGAAAGTGGATGCCCAACTGGGAAGGGTCGTACGTGGTAAAAAAGGCCTTCTCAGGAGGAGCCCTAATCTTAACAGAAATGGATGGAGACGAGCTGAAAAACCCTGTAAATTCTGATGCTGTTAAGAAATACTTTCTCTAAAAAAAGGGAAAAAGAAGGAAAAAAGAGAAAAGAAAAAGAAGAAAAGAACAAAAATGGAGAGCTCAGGGCGAAAACCTGAAATAGGGCGTCTTGAAGCAAAGAGAGGACCCGATTTGAAAACCCGTAAAAGGGCAGCTCGAATAAATTGAAAGGTTGGATATCCGAAGAGAAGGGTCATCCCCATAAACACTGTGAAGAGGGAGCTTCAGGCTAAAGATTCTACGCCGGTTGACAGGATCATGTATCATTCATATCGAAGATAATGAGGGATCTTGTATTTCATATTTAGCTTTTCTTCTTCCTCATATGTGTCATAACTCTCTCAAAGTATCCCAAACCCTTAATCGTAATAAAATCATATTTTTGAGCGTCCATTCCTTGTCTTCTTGTTAATTTCAGGAAAATAAGCTAACATAGGCTTAGGGTAAACAAGAGGTTTCTGAGCATTACTGTGATCTAACCTTAAAGATGCAGGTGATTAGAAGACGATGTTAGTTTTACCCTTTAATTCCCCACATAATGGCCATTGATAGGGAAGGAAGAAGACTTCAAGCAACAGGGTAGGATGACCAATGGCGTACGCCCTGCTTATTCAAAGAAAGCATACCAGATAACAAGAGAGATCTCCCAGGTGAAAACTCAGAAGGGCACCCTTTGAAAAAAAACTCTAAAGCAAAAACCCGAAAGGGCACTTTAGAACCCCAAGTCAGAAATTGGGAAAAAGAAAGGTTAGAATGGTTGAACCCGATAGTGAGATGGGGTATTGCTGCTAAAAAGGGAGAAAGTGATCAACGTGAAGACGAGATCGACTGAGGACTAAAGCAGGCCCACCAAGATATTGACACTCATGCACCATGAATAGTTAGACATCACTAGGATTAGGAGCATGTCAATTCATTTGTCATAGCATTTTGTTTTATCTTAGACAAGTATCTATGGATTCAAAGAGACATCGGTAGCCATCGTGGTGTAAATCCCAAATGTGAAGATAAAGGTTCTACATACAAAAGGCCTATGTTTCCAAGCGCCTGTAGAGAGAAGTTCTATATAGGAAGAATCCGCTGCTCCGAGGCTTCAGAAGCTGAAAGTTTTATATAGGAAAGGTTTGCAGCTACAGGGTGAAGACTAGAAGTTCTATATAGGAAGAACTCTCAGCCAAAGGAATTCACCCATGACACATAAGGTTTTATATAGGGAAAACCCGCTGTGTTGAAGGTGAAGAGACCTATATAGGAAGGGCTCCGAGCTTTACTGTCTTAGAGTGAAAGGTTCTATATAGGAAGAACCTATAGCTCTGAGATTTCAGAAGCTAAAAGTTCTATATAGGAAGGACTGACGGCTCCAGGGTGAAGATTAGCAGTTCTATATAGGAAGAACTCCCAGCCAAAGGAATTCACCCATGACACATAAGGTTTTATATAGGGAAAACCCGATGTGTTGAAGGTGAAGAGACCTATATAGGAAGGGCTGCGAGCTTTACTATCTTAGAGTGAAAGGTTCTATATAGGAAGAACCTGTAGCTTTAAGATTTCAGAAGCTAAAAGTTCTATATAGGAAGGACTGACGGCTCCAGGGTGAAGACTAGCAATTCTATATAGGAAGAACTCCCAGCCAAAGGAATTCACCCATGACACATAAGGTTTTATATAGGGAAAACCCGTTGTGTTGAAGGCAAAGGGTCCTATATAGGAAGGGCTCCGAGCTTTACTGTCTTAGAGTAAAAGGTTCTGTATAGGAAGAACCTGTAGCTCTGAGATTTCAGAAGCTAAAAGTTCTATGGGAAGGACTGACGGCTCCAGGGTTTGAAGACTAACAGTTCTATACGGGAGGAACTCCCAGTCGGAAGAATCCATCAGCGACGCAGAAGGTTTTATATAGGAGAAACCAGCGTTGAAGGTGAAGAGTTCTATATAGGAAGGACTCCAAGCTGCACCGTCTCAGAATGAAAGGTTCTATATAGGAAGGACTCCAAGCTGCACCGTCTCAGAATGAAAGGTTCTATATATGAGGGACTCATAACTCAAGGCTTCAGAGTGAAGAGTTCTACGTAGAAAGAGCCTATAACTCCAAGATCGGAAGGTGACGAAGCTCTATATAGGAAGAACTTACGAGCCTGAAGATTCAGCTAAGGAAAAGCGGAGGGTTTCAGAAGAGCATGTGATTCCGAAGTTACAAACATGAAAGTCAGATAAAAATGAGTGCTTATAATCTTTTCTTTGTTCTCGTTTTACAAGAACAAGCAAAGAGGGGCAACTGTAATCACTCATTTTTATCTGGTGTATAAACTACATGAGGGCTGTTGGATCAGATCTGGATCCAACGGCCACGATTGAAGCATAAAGACTCCTCATCTACCGCATGAAGTCCACGCGCGGGCTGTTGGAATATAAATTGTTTGTCTGTTTATAATTTGTTTAGGTTAAGTTTGCATAATGGAATATAAATTGTCATTGCGGTGTCCTTTTATCCGAGCGTAAACGTGGTCAGTATCAGGCGTAGTGATAGTGGTTGGGCGTTTACCCTCGGATAACGGGGCCTTTAAAATTTATTCGCAATTATAACCGAATATTAAACTAATCATCACTTTAACCCGGAAAATCCAATATTAATAAAGCGGTAATTATTAAAGTACCAATTTTGGGCGGTGTGGGGGGGTGCTAATCCTTCCCCATCCGTAACCGACTCCCAAACCTAACAGTTTTTTTAAATCTCTGGTTTTATGGTGTCCGGCCTACCTCAGTGGCCGGTGGCGACTCCAACTTTTAATAAAATGCTTTTTTTTAAAAAAACTCCACAGAATAAACCTTTTATATCCGAAAAATCACAAACACTTCGAAAACTCGTTTTTTTTAGCGAAACGGACATCGCTACAATGACAAGTTGTGAACCTTTGGTGATGTTCTTCAAATTGTCTTTGAGTTGTTTGATGTGGCCACATGAGGGACGAGCATAGGTGTTGGCGAGGGTATGCCAAGCATCAAGAGATGTTGTGGATTGAGTAATAAGTGGCACAAGATTAGTTGAAATCGTGCTGACAAGTGCTCCAAATAAAAGCTTGTCATGCCTTAGCCACATTTGATATGCAAGATTTAGATAGATAGTATTGTTGAAGGTGATGGTGGTAGGAGGGAGGGACATGAACCATCAATAAATTTGTAGAGATCATAGTCAATGAAGATGAATTCTATCCTAGTTTTCTAGGAGAGATAATTGGTAGAGGTAAGTTTTATGGAGTTGTGGAAGATGACCAAGGTGAGATGATGTTTTGGATCTTGAGTGTTTGGGAGGGAAACTTAAATGTTTCCAGTAGCCATGAGTTGAACTGTGATCAGAAATTGAGGATGAGATAAATGTTTTTTTGTTTAAAACAAATCAGGAACTTAAGTCTCGTATAAGAATGGCTCTGACACCATAAAGAACAGATTGGATTTTGAAAAGTTTTCGCTGATTCTTTTCTATTGATTGATGTGAGTTTTTATGCAAAATACATGCTAAGAAATTTGCTAGAAAAGCTGATATGATACAACCAAAAAGTAACAACTTGGACCTATTCTTAAGGTAAACAAAGTACTACAAATCAAGAATGTAAACAACATAATCCTGAAGAAACAGAAACACGTGATTTATGAATTTTTATTGTTACCTCTCCAAAAGTACTATTTTTAATGTCAATCTTACAATACTTTTGCTTGTTTTTAGGTACGTTTAGTTGCATTAGGTTGTTGAAATCATACACTTGCAGAAGGAGTTTAGAATTGTCTATGCTAGTGTGAAGGGTTGTTTTGTTGGCAATTTTGCAGTTTGGCATAGTATTTGGCGCAGAAAAGCAGCTCAGTAAGGAATGCTAGAGAGAATGCCGAATGTTGTTGGCACAGATGGACCAGACAATGCCAAGCATCGGTTGGCAGAGAAGTGAACTTGATGCCATGCCAAGGAGCTATTGGACCCCAAAAAATAGGACCAAATCAGGCTCCAAAAAGATAGCAATTGGATCAATCTCCGAGAAAATAGAGGATAAGACAGTGCCAAGATTGGTTGGCAGATTCATGCCGCGCTTGGATGCCAAGGCAGCATCGGCAATATGACGTCAACCCTAGCCTGATCAGCTCTCATTCAAACTTGATAAGATGATTATCTCTCATCCCTTGAGCATTTGAAATTCGTAAATTGAAGAGCTTATCCTATCCCTTCCTTGCACGCCTATTTAAACACCAACCAAGCAAGCATTCGGGGGACTTTTTAGAGGACTTGATATTGAGTGATCGGAGCGAAGAGTTGGGGATGCAACGATTGACTACCGGCTGCACCTAGGAAGGGTGGTTCGACCAGCTTGGTCGAGAGCCTGGATCTTGAAGGGCTATATCGAGAGACCCCTTCTCATCCATTCTCTCTTTCGAGTTGTTTTACCTTGTTTTTAATGATGATGTACTTTGAAGTCGTTTATGTTTTTTTGGTTAAATCCCTCACCATGAACTAATCTAGTAGTTGGTGGGGGATGTTTGCGTTGAACGCTGTTTTATGTTTTAGTTTTTGATAATAAACCTGCTTTGGCAATGTTTTATCTATTCGGCATACTTTAATGTTTTCTAAATACTATGCCAAGCGAGAGCTGGCACTGTTGGCCTATTGCCCCTCAATATCTTAACAGACTTAGGGTGGCAACGATTAAGTTGTTGAATACTAAGGAGAGAAGCTTCGAGAGAAGTCGTTCAAGTAGATGAACTTACTTTGGGAGTGAAATCTACCCCTTAGGAGTATAGATTAGACCTTAATCAAATTGGTTTAGTTAAAAGCAAGCACTATGGATATATAGGGGTTTTTACATGATCAATTTAGGGCAATGACCATCGAGAGAGGCTTTGCTAATTTTGAATCTGCTCTGCAAACAATGCCAAGACATGTTGTTATTAAAGGCTGGCACGACATGAATAACGTGAAAACCAGACATTCTCTGCCAACGCTTATCATTCATTAAAGCACATTCCTTGCCAACGTCTTTACTTTACTTTTATTTCTTTTCTATTCAATTATTTCCAAAACCAACTTCAAAACAAAACAACTTTTTCTCAAGGCAAGTAACAATCAAGGAAATCGAATTCCAAATCAATCTTTGTGGGATCGATACTCAGCTTAACTGCTGTATTACTTGCAGACCATGTATACTTGCACGCAAAAGACTCATCTTGGCACTGTTTTATACTTTTCCAACATATTTTCTGCCACTTTTGCTAGCATTTTCACCTAGAGAGTCTACAAGTTTTTGGCGCCGTTGCCGGGGATTGTGACGAAATTTATTGCTTTAATTTTTACTTGTTTTGTTTTCATTTTACTAACTTTGTTTTTTTTTCTTTTTTTAGGAAAGCTACAAAGAAGAGTATGGGCAGCCACATATGGTATGATGATGACTAAATTTTTCCCACTTATGACTACCAATATCCAACTCCAAGAGCGGTCCATGATTAAAGACGATATGAAACACATGAAGAGGATGCCTATACAACACTCTCGGCACAAATTTCAGAACTAAAAAACATGATTACATCAATACAAGTGCCTAACAAGTTCAACAAAAGGCAAGCAACACCCGTTGTTTATGCATATTATAGAGGATGCCATTCGTTTGACAATTGCCCCTTCAACCCTAATTGTTGTTGTTACACGGGGCACTGTAATGTGAACAACCATTCCTCCTACAACTTCAACCAAGGATGGAACCATCAACAAAATATTTTTTGGAATGATCAAGACGACGATTATTTTTATGCACGTAACAATTTTCTGCATCACCAGACTTCAAACAAATGCCATCCTAAGGCAACATTTTTCATAAGAAATCAGTGACAGATCTTTATGGATCCAACAGATTGTTTGCCATGGAAGAATTATCTTCAGAAATACCGATGCACAACAATCCAAATCAAGAGCAAACAAATTACATTAGAGACGCACTTGATGAAGCCATGGATGCTATGAGAGGCTTGGAAGAACAAGTCAGAAGGTTTGCAAATGCCGTGAATGGTATGCCTCAAGAAAATGAGATAGAGCTTCCATCAAGGCAGCAAAAGGTGGCAAACGCTTCGGTTAGTGGTAACGATCAGAATGCCATGGCAACGCTACATCAAAAAGCTGTCAATTTTCTTCCTCCATCTACACCTCAAGGAATTCAGAATCAACATTACGAGTATCAGGTTTTTCCTAACACACTTGAATCAAATATTATGATGATGAAGAGTATTCAACAACGGGTACATTGGACTCATTAGTGGTAATTGAGTGTGAGGAAAAATTTGAGGGCAAGGATCTTGAACACAACAACATCAAAGCAAAGCTAGATAATGTTACCAAGTTCGATGCCAGGGCATAAGAACAATATTCTGAAGTTCCAAACCAAGAAGACAAAGGCAAGCAGCCGATTATTTGCCATGAAGAGAAATTAGTGCCAGCAGGTGAACCCAAAGAAGTAGAGAAAGAAGAGGCAGAGGCTGATAATGCCATACCACTATTTGATGCCAGACCTCTATTTGATTCCAGACATCACTCGAATGCCAACACCACCTCGACAAAACCAGTGGAGCCATCATTTGCCAACCCTACCTTTGTAAGACAAATAAATGTTACTTTTAATGCTGACAAAGCTCTTAAGTGTGCAGATGAACCTGAAGAATGACATACAGTTGGACCAAAGGAATCTATTCTAGATGAGAACTTGGCATTGAATTGCCAGGGAACATATTTTGATTCCATGGAGCTGGATGATGAAGATCTGGCAAAGGAAGGATTGGATAAACAACCTATGTTGTATGAAGTCATTAGCTACCACGGGAGGCCTGAATCACTAGAGATAGCTGGAAAAGAAATCCATGCACCAAAACCATCTATTGAGGAGCCACCAAAGCTAGAACTGGAACTATTGCCAAGCCACCTCGAATATGCTTATCCTAAAATCGAGTCAATCTTGCCAGTTGTCATTGCTATAGATTTAACTGAGGACCAAGAAGCTAGATTATTGCCAACACTAGGCAATAAAAATCAAGCTCTAGGGAGGACCATTATCGACATCAAAAGAATAAACTAGCAAGGAGTGCTTAGATGGCTAGTTACTGGAAGGAAAAGTGAAGTCTAAATGAAAGAGAATGAAGAGTTAAATAAGAAAAATTTTGTTGCAATATAAATGCCAGAGATGCTGCGGCTTAAAACTGAAGATTTCATGAAGATTCTGGAACAAGATGAGGATGACTATGCCTCGACAGTAAAGAGATTCTTCGGGTTTCTAAGGTGGTTGTTCAAAGCCACCATGGTAAAATATTCTCTTTCTTTGAGTAATCGAGAATTTGGCATGATCAAAGGAAAATAATTCTTTGGCTTTCTATGTTGGTTATATAAACCATATATTGCCATAGCCTATCATCCACCAACCAAGGGCCAAAGACTAAAGCACTCCTAGAAAGAAAATCAGATTAATGCCAAGGAGACCATTTTCCTTGCGGATATTCAGTAACGTTTTGCCAACCCAGTATGGTCATTGTAAATAATTTAGGAGAGTTATTTTCTTTTCAAAACTTAGGATATCTCAGTTTTAATTTTTTAGTTTTTTTGTTTGTTTTGTTTTATTTCGTTTTTTGTTTTGAAAGGTTTTTTTTTAACTTTAGCACAGGAAATTATGCCAAGAAACCATGTCGAGTTCTGATGCCAAGACACCCAAGGCTGAATAAACAACATAATTGCCAGTCGATTCAGTGGCAATGCTCTCCCAGATATATCAATGCTAGGAGGTCATACTCTAGAAGTTAGAGAAAGCCGAAGAGCAGAACTTGATGCTTTGGCAGTATATTCATGTAGAGATCGTGCCATGAAGAAAAAACTAGTAGACATGTCTTTCCATACATTGCCTACATTCCTTGAGTTCCCTGCTTACCTCCTTGCCAAGGATGACATGTCAGCCAGTCCACACTCTAACCAAATCTGATGCCACCGTTCCAGTCTCGCCAGTACAAGTCGAGTCTGCTAGAACTGACACAACCTTTAGATTTTCTCTAGAATTTATGGCAATAGTCGACATGCACAAGTGGAATATGCTTTGCCAACAAAAAGGGGAGATTTATGCCACCATTGTTCAAGAATTCTATGCCCATCTTATGACCAAAAATTCGCCATTCTTGATGATCAAAGGTATGTGTGTGCATTATGATGAAGGGTATAATAACTATGTTTGAATTGGATGGTGCAGGGGATGAATATTTTGAGTATGCCGTTTTGATGAATGCTGCCAAGAGAAAGAAGTTGCTAGCAGATTTGTGTGATCCTGGCACACATGGACAGTGTCATCAAAGGGGCACCGAACGGTGAAACGATTGGCATTGAAATGTCAACCGAGAGGATGGAATCACTTTTAAAGGCTAATATGATGCCTACAACCCACAATGAGAAAGTCTAAGAAGAATCACTAATTTTATTGCATTCCATCATGATGGGGTGTAGGATTAATGTTGGCATGATCATCATCGATGAAACTTATAAATGTACAGCAAGAGGTACTGGCAGTTTGTTCTTTCCTTTGTTAATTTCTAACATTTGCATGCTCCATGGTGTGCCAAAGCTTGATATAGATAAAGGTCAAAGGATCAAGGAAACAACAATCATAGCTGCTATTTTGAGAAACCTCACCGCTGCCGAGCCAAAAGACAAAGGCAAAGGGAAGGCAAAAGTACCCACGACAAAGCCAAATGTGTCAAAGGCAGTGCCAGACACCATGCTAACCAGTTCACTAACAATGTTGTCTCAAATCTACAATCGCTAGAAGATCATTCTCTGAAAGTTAGAGACAGCCAAGGAACTCAATGATAAGATGAGATTTCCCTGCCGAGCCCTCTGCCAGCGATGATGCCATGCCAGCTAGTCCAATTCATACCCCATCCGATGCCACATTCTCATTGTCTCCAGTTCAAGTTGAGTCTGCTAGTTCTAATTCCTCATTTGAATCCAAGGAAACCAAAGCCAAGTCTACTAAATCCAAGTCACCAATGACACCTGCTATACATATGCCACCGATACATTTACCGCGTCGGAACCTGCCAAAAAATAGAGGAAGTTGGAGCCTCCATTGCCGATTCAAAACCAAGCATAAAAGAAAGGAAAAAAATGGCCCCTTATCGTGAGACTTTTGTGAAAAGAAAGACCCGCGTCACACGAGAAGAAGTCTCCGAAAGGGAGTCGTCTTCTTCCTAAACTCTTTTACATTTCATTGCATGATCATGCATTTTATTTTTTCTATTTTTCTTATATATATGTGTTGTTTTCATGCATTGAGGACAATGCACATCTTGGGTTTGCGGGTGTGCGTTTCCTCACATTTATGCCATGCCATGCATTTCATGTTTATATTTTTTATGCATGACGAACCATAAAAAAAAGAAGATTTTGCCTCGGCTAAAGTTTGAAGAATGTTAACACTTGTTAGGCAAGTTTAATTTGATCTAGGCGTCTGTCCAATGAAGAAATTTTAATCTTTAGTTGCTAGTTATGCCAGGTTTACTTGGCAATTGATCTCTAGTTTAGGGAATTGAACTTACACTTAACACGTAGTATGTATCAAGTTCCTTAACAAACTTAGACTTTTTGAAACTATGCTCAGATTAGAAAAAAATTGCCAGGGTAAAAGAAATAAATAAGGCAACAATGTTCTGCCAAGGCAAGAAAAAATAGAACTCTCATCTACCTTAGGGATAATAAGCTACTTGGGGCTTCGTGGTTTGCTCCCTCTTAGTTCTCAAGTCCAAAACTTTAGGGTATGAGTTGAAGAGAAAGCCTAACGATGTCTAGATTAAGGTGGGGATTTGTGGTATGCTCCATCTTATCTCTCACGCTAAATAGTGTCACGAAGCAAGCTTAAATTAATGTCAACAGAAACCCTTGGCAAGGAAAAAATATGAGTTTAGGTAGTAAATTTGTCTAAGGGAGTGAAAGGATACTTGATGCATATTTCCTGCACATCATGCACTCTTCATGAACTTAGACTAGAGTAATATTGCTGCACTTGAATTAGTACCTGCTAGGCATTATTGCAATAAGATATTGAGGACAGAAATAAAGCCAAAATCTGCTTGCCAGTATTTGTTGGCATTCTAACCAAAATTTTGTCGAGGTAACATTTTCATAGTTTTTGTTTTTATTTGTTTGCATTACTTGAGGAGAAGCAATGAGTTAGGTTTGGGGGTGTGTCACCTCTCCAAAAGTAATATTTTTAATGCCAATCTTACAATGCTTTTGCTTGTTTTTAGGTAAGTTTAGTTGTATTAGGTTGTTAAAATCATGCATTTGCATAAGGAGTTTAGAATTCTGTCTATGCCAGTGTGAAGGGTTATTTTGTTGGCAATTTTGCAGGTTTGGCATAGTATTTGGCACAGAAAAGCAGCGCAGTAAAGAATGCCAGAGAGAATTCAGAGTGTTGTTGGCATAGATAGACTAAACAATGCCAAGCATCGGTTGGAAGAGAAGTGAACTTGATGTCATGCCTAGAAGCTGTTGGACCCCAAAAAATAGGACAAGATCAGGCTCCAAAAAGATAGCAATTGGATCAATCTCCGAGAAAATAGCGGATAAGATGGTGCAAAGATTGGTTGGCAGATTCATGCCAAGGCAACATCGGTAGTATGACGTCAGCCCTAGCCTGATCAGCTCTCATTCAAACTTGATAAGATGATTATCTATTATCCCTTGAGCATTTGAAATTCATAAATTGAAGAGCTTATCATATCCCTTCCTTGTATGCCTATTTAAACACCAAGCAAGCAAGCATTCGGGGGACGTTTTGGCATATTTGATCATGAGTGATCGGAGCGAAGAGTTGGGGGTGCAACGATTAACAACAGGCTGCACCTAGGAAGGGTGGTTCGACCAGCTTGGCCGAGAGCCTGGATCTTGAAGGGCTGCATCGAGAGACCCCTTCTCGCCCATTCTCTCTTTTGAGTTGTTTTACCTTGTTTTTAATGATCATGTACTTTGAAAGCATTTATGTTTTTTTGGTTAAATCTCTCACCATGAACTAATCTAATAGTTGGTGGCGTATGTTTGAGTTGAACGTTGTTTTATGTTTTAGTTTTTGATAATAAATCTGCCTTGGCAATGTTTTATCTATTCAACATATTTTAATGTTTTCTAAATACTATGCCAAGCGAGAGCTAACACTGTTGGCCTATTGTCCCTTAATATCTTAACAAATTTGGGGTGGCAATGATTAAGTTGTTGAATACTAAGGAGAGAAGCTTCGAGAGAAGTCATTCAAGTAGATGAACTTACTTCGGGAGTGAAATCTACCCCTTAGGAGTATAGATTGGATCTTAATCAAATTGGTTTATTTAAAAGCAAGCAGTATAGGGATATAGGGGGTTTTACATGATCAATTTAGGGCAATGATCATCGAGTGAGGCTTTGCTAATTTTGAATTTGCTCGGTAAACAATGCCAAGACATGTTGTTATTAAAGGCTGGCACGACATGAATAGCGTGAAAACCATGCATTCCCTCCCAACGCTCATCATTCATTAAAGCATTTTCCTTGCCAACGTCTTTACTTTACTTTTATTTCTTTTCTATTCAATTATTTCTAAAACCAACTTCAAAACAAAACAAATTTTTATCAAGGCAAGTAACAATCAAGGCAATCGAATTCCAAGTCAATATTTGTGGGATCGATACTCAGCTTAACTGTTGTATTACTTGCAGACCGTGTATACTTGCACGCAAAACACTCATCTTGGCATTGTTTTATACTTTTCCAACATATCTTCTGCCACTTTTGCCAGCATTTCACCTAGAAAGTCTACACTTATCAGTAGATTTCTCTCTGACTTTATTCATCATTTTAAGACACCCCTACATTTCTAACATTTTTAATATAGAGATAAATCTATAAGTGCCTTGGATAATGCGCAAACAAATTCTCAATCATACTATAGTATAAGTTTTAACCATAAAAATATGTTTTAATAAACTCAAATCTTGTTTACACGTAGTTATATTTTCAAAGTTTTGAGAAGTTACTAATCATTAAAATTAGTATGCGTAATCTCAAACGATTATGAAATTCCTTATATCTCATCAGTAGTCATTCATGATTTTTTCTCATTCAAAATAAATTTAAGTTTTCCCAATTCATTATAGGAAGTGTTTTGGAATATTATACAAATATTTATGAGTTTTCAACTTTTTCTAACAACGGGAAAATTATCTCAAGTTTATTACAAGAGATTTCAACGTAACTCTTGAGATGACCATCTCTTTTCTTTCCTCTACTTAGGAAAAGAACTCAAAGAGATTTAATAGCTGCAACATACTTTTAGTAGCACTAATGTCTATCATATTCTCGTTCATATTATTCAACATATTGGCCCTAAAGAGACCATCACATATTTTATTTACTATGACTAAATTTGGTATTCTACTCATCCAAATTAATCTCAACACTTTTAACTTCTACACTAAGATTAAAGAGATCTTATTTGTCATAGTATTTTTATAAAAATGAGCACATTAAAGAACAATGCACCAGGCAGGTTACCATGAAAGAGAGGTGGTGCACTAGACACGCTTAAATACCATGTCTTTCATAGAACTAATCCTAGACATGCATTTTCGTAATGTTTTCTGATAATCCATTTATGAATTTTCTATTTCTTTAATTAAGGTCTTTTAAAAAATTATGCTTGATACTTTTACTGACAATAGTATCTTATTAAGCATACACATTTTGGCTTACTGCTACCGTAGTCTTAGTCCTTATACTAGTGGTTTATCTCAGTCCATAATATATCCACTAAGTTTTAAAGACTAACTTAAAGGCTCAATATAAATTCATGTATATAAAAGCATGAATTAATAGACAACAAGTCTAAATAATCTGACCTCGTAGGTAGAACCATAATATCATAGTAGACTCAGTTATTCTCACCATGTTCGTATCTTCAATCTCTTCATAAGAATTAACATCTCTTTAAAACTTGTTAATTCTAAAATCAAAGAAGATTTCACAAAATTAACCTTTGAGAATTTTACTAACAATAATTTTTTCAAAAATAATTTATTGAAAGTAAAAGATCCCTTTAAAGATCTATTTTTTTTTCAATGAATTGAGGAAATCGAACCAATATTTAGACAACTTTCTTAATTAGGACATCTGACGAATTTTTATTCTCGCGTTATATGGCCAATACCTCTCCTTCAAACCAAAATTTGATAGATCTGGTTTGATAGACAATTTTTTAAACATCATGTTGTTTTTGTAACTTCGCAAAAAAGAAATTGTTAGTGCCACAAATATTATAAAGACGAGGCTCTGACTTAATAAATATGCCCGAAATTTAAAACTCTTGCAACCTGCTTCATATTGCATTGACTGCAAAGATGAGATCTGGTTTCCATTGATATCAATTCGAAAACCCAAAAACCAATTTCGAAAAATATGTGACCATTTCTATACTTGTTATCACTTCCCGTGTCGCACGTTCTCAAGGAACACATATTTCCTATATGAATACACAATTTCTAAAGTAGTAAATGCTAAGTCTGAATCAGCCCAAAGTAGATTGCAATTGTTCGCAAGATTAATTTAGTGATGCTACTGGTCTGAATTTGTAGAGTAATCAACTCCTCACAAAATTCAACAAAATCTAAACCATACTAGCAAGATTCGAACAACAGCCAATAGAAACATCACAATAGCTAGGTACATGATATGAGTATCAAATTAAACATGCATGTAAAAGCATGGTACTAATACTCAATATGCAAACTTTAAAGAATAATTAAAGTCTGACATAACGGCTTTGTAACCATTTGTGAGCTCCCAATGTACCATTAAAAGGCTTTTATTATTATCATAAAGAAAAATGACTCCTTTATAATAATAGCTCAACAATATAAATTAAAGTTGGTGCAATTACCCATACCAAGGTTGGCAAGCAGCACACAAAAGGATCAGATTGAAATTCCTTTTGATTAACACATCCAACATTGCCATAAACTCAGCGGATGGAATTCAGTAATTTTTAACAGCAGCATGAATTCGTTTTTAAATTGTTAGAAAATAGATTACTGTAAAATGAGGCGTTAGTACTGTCTGGATAATAAAATAAATAAGCAAGGAATCGATCAATCGTGTTGTGGTATTAACCACTGCCTTAGAAGTGAATTTGCCCCGACATGTGTAATCACTACAATAGACGAATAGCCTCCTGAGGTTAGCAAGACTCTCTAAATCTCGTACACCCGAAAAATAGAGTGAACTTAGGTGGTACTACACTTCTCTAAGAAAGAAAACTTCAAAGAGACTAGAGAGCTTTTGAGAGTGAAAAATCTTTTTGAATTAAACAAAAGCTAAAAAGAACTCTCTATTTATAGGCTTAAAGTATGGTAAAATGATAAAAGATCAACATCTGTTAAAAAATAATTAATTGTTATAAACACCATTTTTAATGACCATAAACATTATTTTGTAACAGCTAGAAATGGTAAAATATAAACCCTGATCAATAATATTTTACCAGAAAAATCTTGTCTATAAAGAAACACACACGAACCGAATCGGACCAAGTCAAACAATTCCTACCCAATGTGGAATTATTTGTATTACCAACAAAATCTACATGTGTTTAACATTCGAAAATGTGTATAAACTATACCATTTTTTAGTTAGGTGGCTAAACTTTGTTTCAGACCAAATTGATGTCTAATGTTTTATTCTGTAACTCAAATCAGGTTTTTCTGTGACAGACGTTAAAAATTTTCCGTTATCCAATAAAAAACATGGCATTTTTCTATTATTTTCTTAAACTTTTATTTTTAAAAAATAAAAAACCTTTAATTTTATAAAAAAACCCAAAACCTTTAATTTCTCTGAAAAACCTCAAATCCTAACCTTAGATATTTAAATCCCCAAATTTCTCCCCTCCGACCATTGATTCAACCACCATCGGCCACCATTGCCTTCGTCGGACCCTCACGAATGAAAACTTCATCATCCCATCATTAAAAATCGACGAATGGACCGTTGATTGCTCCATCGACGAACATCCAACAATGAAAAAAAAAGGCCAATCGGGTTTTTGGCCGACGACTATAGGGTGGGGTATGTCGAACGGTGAGGTATGCGGCGCTTGGGTTATGAACGGTGAACCACCGACATGTGGGGGATGCTGAAGGGTGAGGGAGATGTGATTTTAGGGTTTGATTGAAAGAAATTAAAACTTTGGGCTTTTTAAGAAATCCATATATTTTTAAAGAAATTCAGAAATTAAATAAATAAAAAACTAGGTTACGTGTTGATAAGTGTTCAAAAGTACTATTTTTCTTACCCTTTTTACTCATATTATTGTTAGACTTAGGCTCATATTAGTTGCATAGTTAGCCATTCATGCATTAATCCATGTTTCCTTCCATCGTTGAGCTTGATTACATAACTTGGTAGTTTTTGTGGAAAAGATGATGCTTTGGTGTGCTTTGTGTGTGTATGTGCAGGATCACTTGCCAAAGCAATGCCGAGCTAGTTGCCAGGGCAATGCATGAAGGATATGCCGAGCTAGTTGCCAGAGCAATGCATCAAGGAGACGCCGAGCCAGTTGCCATGGCAATTGTCGACAAAGAGAAAATGCAATAGGGATGTCGAAATTAATGACTTTACAAGCCCAAGATGACATGGAGCAAGGCCCAAGCCCAAAGGAAATTGATTGCCATGCAGAGATTAAAGAAGAATTAAATTCCAAGAAGATAGGAGAAGTTCTAATAGGAATAAAATTATAATAAAGAATTATATTCTTTAAAGATAATTTAATTCCAACTCAAACTCCTCCTCAAAGAATGACTTTGGCCTAGCCCTATAAATAGCAAGGAGATTTTGACAACTTGGGGAGAGCATGAGGGAAATTTCGACAAGTCCAAGGGAGAAAGCAAGGGATTTTCGACAAGCTTCATCTTTTCTTCCTTGTTCGATTGGGTTCATGCTAGGGATTGTTTATCTTGTGTTTCTTTGGAACCTAGCCATGAACTAAATTTACTTGGCTATGGTTATTGTGTTTTGTGGTTGTGAGAAACTATTGGTTTTTGTTTAGGTAATAAGAGTTTGCACTTTTCTATTTCAAGGTTTATTCATTCTTGGTTCTTATTCTTGTTTGCGAGTGAATTGGGAGAGGATCTCGTGATTTCATCTATTTATCTAATATCGGGAGAGTTAGATTCAAGAAACGAATGAATATGATCTTTATTCAATCCAATGATGGTGAAGATTAATCCGGCTTAGGAATAAGTTAAGGATTTCAACGGCTAAGAGGAGCGCAAGATTGGTTGTTGTTCACCCTTGATTCACGCAGTGATGTATTATCAAGGCATGCACAAGTAGCTAGAGTTTCGACTTAGGGACAAGAAGAAACCATTGAAGAACGCTCTGCCGAACCTTGAAGGTTGCTGCCCAGACGCCCAAGTAGTTGCCCAACTAGTCGCCTGGCAACCATCGATTAGTTGCCAAGGCAACCCTCACAGCAAGTTGCCAACGGCAACCGAGTTGCCCGTGCACTCTTTTACCAAGACGATCCAATCGGCTATCACACCTCAACTCACGATAACCTGGCCTATCTCTCTCATTCGATCTCATCTTTTCATTTACTTAATTGCTTTCTAGATTAGTTATTAGTTAAAACTTCTATAATCCTTTACTTGTGTTTTTACTTTTTACGATTGCAAGAGACTAGATTCTTGAAGTGGCACCAATCCCTGTGGAGACGATATCTTTTATACTATAACTTTGCGACGTGTATACTTGCACATTTGCGTAGCACTTATTACGCGCAACAAGTTTTTTGGCGCCGTTGCGTGGATTGGCAATAGCGACTTTGTTTTTACTTTCTTGCACTTTCTTTTTATTTTTCTTGTTTAAAATTCAAAGGGCTAACAAACTTTGGTTTTGCATTGGTATATGACCGTATGCGAGACCGACTTCACCGTAATATCCCTTTGATCCGTAAATTGAACGAACCTTACAAAGACTTAGACGAAGGATAAGAGAAGCAATGGCAAATCAAGACGGCAATATGAATCAAGATGTTCGAGCAGGAGGAGGAGTGATTCTTGCACGAAACAGTAACTATTCGAGACTATCTTGAAGAAGATCTTGATGGACTTAACCCGAGAGTTGTCGCACTGAAATTGAAGCCGACCACTTTGAGTTGAAACCAAGAATGTTTAATATGATCAACACAATAGGTCAATTTGGCAGCTCAGCAACTAAAGATGCACGACAACATCTAAAATCTTTCCTCGAGATTTGCAACTCGTTCAAGATACACGGAGTCACCTTCGATGTATTACGATTAAGATTATTCCCCTATTCACTGAGGGGTAGGGCGAAAGCATGGTTGAATAGCATTCCTGCCGGATCCATAGCATCTTGGACTGATCTTTGTCGTGATTTCCTTGCTAGATTTAATCCTACAAATTTGGTGATAAGCTTCAGAACGACATTACTTCTTTTTTTCGGCAAAGCGGATGATGAATCCATGTACGAGGCTTGGGAGCGATATAGAGAACTTCTACACAAATGCCCTTTACACGGATTCCCGGTGTGGACTCAAGTAACAATATTTTACAACGCCGTGAATACACCAACAAGGATGATGCTAGATGCCTCGGCAAACGGCATACTCTTAGATAAGTCGGAGGAAGCGATGCAAATTTTAAACAGCTGGCCAAGAATGATTATCAATTCCCATCTACTAGAAGAGGAGGAGTTAGACACCAAGCCACAATACATGAACTAGGATCATCGATTCAATTTCGCACAATTGGCCGCTTTAACCAAGATGGTCCCAGAACATGCAAAAACCAAACAACACACATGAAGTCAAGGTAATGGATTCTTTTTGTGAGTTATGTGGTGATAACCATAATTCTTCCGAATGTATGCGAGAATCCGAATCCAGCTTCTATGTGGGGAATTACAATCGAGCAACAACGTGATGTCCAATACATACAATCCAGCTTGGAAGAAGCACCGAATTTTTCATGGAGTAATCCCAACAATGCTCTAAAACCAGAACAATCAGAATGCACAAGCATCGGGATTCCAGCAGAATATGCCACGACAAACGGATGTCGCAAAGAACAACCGACAACATCTAGTTCTTTGGAAAATTCTCTAAATGCTTTTATGATGAAAACTGAATCTTATATGGCTGAGAATAGTAATTTCATAAAAAGAAATGATGCCTTTATTAACAGGACCGAGATGAGATTGCAAAACCAAGAGGCGGCAATCAAATCATTGGAAAATCAAGTCGGACAGTTTGCTCAAAATCTGAATACTAGACCACAAAGAGGTTTACCTAGCGATACTGAAGTCGCAAGAGGAACTGCCCATGAGCAATGTAAGGCGATCACCACTAGAAGTGGCCAACAACTTAGAGAGGCTCAAACCCGCACATCAAACAAAACTCCACAAAAAGATATAGATGAACCTAGCGGTAAAGCCTCAGATGCTAAACCAGGAATTGCCGCGGCAACCGGCAATAAGCATGCATCGGCAACCGACGATAAAGACGCCTTGGCAACTTACGATAAGCATGCCTCGGCAACCCCAGTTGATAATGCCTCGGCAACTCTAGATGTCCCGGCAATGCCGTCAATCAGGTTTCAAACCAATGAAAGGATCGAAGATATCCGACTTCCACCACCATTCCCACAAAGGTTGAAGCGACAAAAGCAAGAATACCAATTCAAGAAGTTTCTTGATATCCTAAAGCAAGTTCACATCAACTTTCCATTGGTGGAAGCAATTGAACAAATGCTAAACTATGCCAAGTTTCTTAAAGACATTGTGTCCAAGAGAACAAGGCTAGGAGAGTTTGAAACGATTCTTGCCGCGACAGGAGGGATGCATGGCAATGTTGCACAATCGTATGCCACCTAAGTTGAAGGATCCCAGAAGTTTCACAATACCCTGTTCCATTGGAAATCACTATGTCGGGAAAGCATTATGCGACCTTGGGGCTAGCATAAACTTGATGCCTAAATCGGTTTTTCCAAAAACTAGGAATCGGGAAGGCAAGACCTACAACAGTCATACTGCAGCTAGCCGCCAGATCCTATGTGCATCCGAGAGGAAAAATCAAGACATCTTGGTAAAAGTCGATAAATTTATTTTTCCCGCTGACTTTATTGTTTTGGATTGTGAAGCGGATGAGCATGCACCCATCATTTCTCGGAGACCATTCCTAGCAACAGGAGAACCTTGATTGATGTTGAAAAGGGAGAACTCACAATGAAGGTGAATGACCAGCAAGTTAAACTAAATGTGTTCCAAACACTAAGGCATGCCGATGATCCAGAAGAATGCCAACTACTTCATGTCACGGCAGAGTTTAACCCGATGAGGAATTTAGTTGCCTCGGCAACTACATTGCCGACCAAGAGGAACATGAGGAGTATGAAGAACCGGTCGATGAGGAACAACCAGAAGAGGCAAATTGGCTAGTCAACCGACCAGGTACATACTTTGAACCACTGGACTACTCAGGTAAGGAAGGTAAGCTCGAAAAACCCTCTATTGAACAACCACCAATTCTTGAGTTGAAACAATTGCCAGAGCAACTAAAATATGTATACTTAGGGACCGATAATACATTGCCTGTAATTATTTCTTCTAAGTTACAACCTGAGCAGGAAAAGAAGCTGATCAAGATGTTGAAGCTACACAAAAAGGCAATAGGGTGGACAATTGCCGACTTGAAGGGAATTAGCCGGCGGTGTGCATGCACAAGATCTTGTTGGAAGATGATCACAAACCTTCAATTGAGGCCCATAGGAGACTGAATCATGCCATGAAAGGGGTTGTAATAAAAGAAATCATCAAGTGGCTTGTCGCCGGCATTATATACCCTATCTCTGATAGTACGTGGGTAAGCCCGGTACAATGTGTACCGAAAAAGGGAGGTATAACAGTGGTAAGCAATGAAAATAATGAACTTATCCCAACCATGATTGTGACCGGTTGGAGGGTTTGTATGGACTATCGAAAGCTAAACAAAGCTACTAGGAAAGATCACTTCCCATTACCCTTTTATTGATCAAATGCTTGACCGTCTTGCAGGTAAACCCTTTTATTATTTTCTTGATGGTTATTCAGGTTGCAATCAGATTGCCATAGCACCAGAAGATCAAGAAAAGACAACCTTCACATGCCCATACGACACTTATGCCTTCCGAAGGATGCCGTTCAGATTGTGTAACGCCCCGGCGACCTTCCAAAGATGCATGATGGCACTCTTTTCAGACATGGTCGAAGACTTCCTTGAGATCTTCATGGATGATTTTTCGGTTTTTGGTAATGACTTCGACGGCTGCCTCGGCAATTTAGAGAGGGTGTTAGCAAGATGCGAAGAAACGGATTTAGTCCTCAATTGGGAGAAATGCCACTTTATGGTAGATGAAGGAATAGTGCTCGGCCACAATATTTCATCCAAGGGAATTGAAGTTGACAAAGCCAAGGTGGACGTGATCGAGAGATTACCCCCACCAAGTTCGGTTAAAGGAATTCGAAGTTTTCTCAGACATGCAGGTTTTTACAGGAGGTTCATTCATAATTTTTCTAAAATCACTAAACCCTTGTGTAATCTGCTTGAACAGGATAAAGTCTTCGATTTTGATGATTCTTGCACCCAAGCATTCCAAACCCTAAAGAAAAAGCTTGCCTCGGCACCCATTGTCGTTCCACCAGATTGGACACTACCTTTTAAGCTCATGTGTGATGCAAGTGATTTCACGGTAGGAGCAGTCCTAGGCCAACGCACAGGTAAGACCTTCCATGTGATATACTACGCTAGTAAAACTCTTAATGGTGCTCAAGTGAATTACACAACAACGGAGAAAGAGTTACTAGCTGTAGTTTTTGCATTTGACAAGTTCTGATCCTATTTAATTGGTACAAAGGTAATTGTTCATACGGACCATTCGACAATCAAATACTTATTTGCTAAAAAGGATGCTAAACCTCGTTTGATTCGTTGCATATTACTTTTACAAGAATTTGATATTGAAATTAAGGACAGGAAAGGAACAGAAAATCAAGTGGCCGATCACTTATCACGTTTGGAACGCAATAGGGAGGAGGACGCGGATCTAGAGATATGTGATGCATTCCCGGATGAACAAATTCTAGTTGCCTCGGCAACCCTCGACGCCTCGGCAACCCTAGATGCCTCGGCAACCATGGATGCACACGGCTCGCAACTCTCGACGCCGCAGCAGTCTTTGACGCGCACGCCTCGGCAATCTTGGGAGCAGTCGCCACGGCGGCACATGCCTCGGCAATACCCTGGTACGCAGATTTAGTTAATTTCCTTGTTTGTGGTATTTTACCTTATGGCATTACTCACCAAGGGAAGAAGCGGTTCCGCCATGATGCTAAGCATTACTTTTGGGACGAGCCTCTTTTGTTTAAACAATGTGCAGATCAGGTTATACGCCGATGTGTCCCTGAAGAAGAGCAACAGAATGTACTACGGCAATGCCATTCTTCACCCTATGGAGGACATTTTGGAGGAACTCGTACCGCGGCCAAAGTTTTGCAATCCGGGTTGTATTGGCCAACATTGTACAAAGATGCCCAAGACTTTTACAAGCAATGTGATTGTTGCCAGAGGACGGGCAATATCTCTAGACGACATGAGATGCCACTCCAGAACATCATCGAGGTGGAACTGTTCGATGTATGGGGGATCGATTTTATGGGACCTTTCCCATCTTCATTCGGCAACCTCTACATTCTACTTGCCGTCGACTACGTGTCTAAATGGGTAGAGGCAGCTGCAGTTCCCAACAACGATTCCAAGACCGTGCAACGATTCCTGCAGAAAAACATATTTACACGGTTTGGGATGCCGAGAGCAATTATCAGCGATGAAGGCAAGCATTTTGACAACAGACTAATTGCCAAGATGTTGCAACGCTTTGGCATATCACACAAGATCGCCACGGCATATCACCCATAAACCAACGGGCAAGCAGAAATTTCCAACCGGCAGTTGAAGGGAATACTCGAGAAAGTTGTAAATCCCTTAAGGAAGGATTGGTCATTAAGACTAGATGACGCACTTTGGGCATATCGCACTGCATTCAAAATACCCTTAGGTATGTCCCCCTTCCGACTTGTCTATGGCAAAACATGCCATCTACCGGTGGAAATCGAGCACAAGGCGTACTGGGCAATCAAGACCGTGAATATGGATTGGGAAAGTGCCAGACAAAAGCGTTTGATGGATCTCAATGAGATAGAAGAATTCCGTGCACTCCCCTATAACAATGCACGAATCTACAAGGAGAAAACAAAGCGATGGCACGACAAGAAACTATTGCCACGGCAATTCACGCCAGAGCAACTAGTTCTCCTATTCAATTCTCGGCTAAAACTTTTCCCGGGAAAGCTGAAATCAAGATGGTTGGGACCATTTGAAGTCGTCAAACCATTCTCCCATGGTATTGTGATAATCAAGTCCATCTCTGACAACCATGAATTCAAAGTTAATGGACAAAGATTGAAGCACTACAATGGTGCCCATGTGCAACGTAACAAGGAAGTGGTCAATTTAGGAAATGCATGAGCATGCTCTCCCTTTTGATATTTTTATTTTTTTTTATTTATTTTTGTTTTTTTTCAATTATTTAATTATTTTTCATTTTTTTCTGATTTTTTTATTATTTTATTATTTTTCCGATTATTAGTAGTTTTAGGATAGATTTTTTTATTCAAGTTTAAGAATCCTATTACACATCTTTATTTATTTTCTCTATTAGTTTATATTTAATTTTAATCCTTATTTGATTTGTCTTTGAATTGTAGGAAAAGAAGTTCAAGATAAAGAAGGAATTCTAAACCAAGTAGGAAAACATCTTCAACAAGGAAACTAAGGGGCTGAATCTAAAGCTTATATAAAGCCTCCAATTCATCCTAACCAAAACCCTTTGTCGAAAACTCCTACCAAACCCTAAACCCTGTTTCGTTTTCCCCCAATCCCACCCACATATCTTTTCTATAAAACCCATCACCCTTAACCTATTCCTACTTTCTATCTTGCAACTTTTTAGTTTCTTTTCTTTTCTTTTCTTTGTTTTTACTCACAACCAAGATCAATCATGGCATCCAAGATTAAACTTTTAGTTCATCCAAGTTCCTCCAAAGAACCAAGATACAAGAAGTTTGCTACACCGGCGGTTCGAGAAAGATTTCAATCCAAGTTTGAAAGCTGGAAGATTCATGAAGAACAAGGCTTTGAATACTCCAACTCTCATCAAGATTTCGGCCTTGAACCATTCATCTTCAAGAGGATTGCACATCAAAAGTGGCAAATCTTTTGCCATCAACCGGAACCGGGTAACATCTCATGGGTAAGAGAATTCTATGCTCACTCACCTAACCCGGATAATCCTTATGTTTTTGTTCGTGACAAGGCCATACTTATAAGTCCCGAAAGCATCAACACCTTTTACGGACTTTACATTGAGAATGACGAGCATCAAGCCTTCGTTGACCAAATCAATCTCAAGCAACTCGACAAGGTGCTTCAAGAACTCACTCAACCGGGAACTCATTGGAACGACGGTAAATACAAGGGCACGGTAAATCGCCTCCGGTTTAAACCCGAGGCAAAACTATGGAATAAGTTTGTTAAAACTTCTTTAATGCCCTCCACACACAATACTACCGTTGATATACCACGTCTTTTGCTCAAACATTCTATTTTGCATAATCGCATCATTAACATTGGAAAAATTATTTGTGATGAGATTTTTGTATGCAGCTCAAAAGATAAGGGTTCTCTTTTCTTCCCTTGCTTAATTTCTAATCTTTGCAAGGAGATGCATGTCCCGAATGAGTCCACCGATGAAAAGGCCCTACCCAAGTCTGGTTGGAATCAAGCACTAATCCGAAAGCTAATGGGAGAGGCACCGAGAGATTCTTCAAGGCCTCCAATTGCCACGGCAACTCTTTCCGCCGCGGCAATCCCTAATGCCCAAGCACCTAACGCCAGGGCAACTCGGCCATTAATCCCGGGATACTTTGAAGCACTTTTGCACCCATTAGCAAGCCGCCTAAGGCAAATTGAAGATCGGCAACTAATGTTCATGCGGTACATGAAGGAGCACAACAATGCCATCACCCAAGTCATCCTAGAAAAGTACCCGGACAATCGTGTGCTGTTCCCAATCTTTCCCGCCGAGATCCTTGCCCCGGCAACCAATGAAGCAGTCGCCACGGCAACCAAGGAAGCTGACGCCACGACAACCAACCCTGAAGATGCCACGGCAACCAAAGCTAAAGACATCCCGGCAACCACTACAAAAGCCAAAGGTAAAGCACCTATGCCCGAATCAACTCCTACGGAATCATTTTCTGATTTTTCAGATTCGGACGAGTCCTCCATTAAACCAATAAAGACCGTACCAATTGAATCCTCCAAGCGAAAAGCCATTGACATTGATGAAGAGGACGATGAGGACAACCCCGTACGAGGATTGATTCCACTACCGACAACAAGAAAACAACCATCGCGTTCAAGCAAGATAATCAAGACACCGACTAGAAGGAAACTAATCATCTACGATGACGAACTCTCGGAGTAAGTCCTCGTATGCATTTTTATTTTTATTTTTTTATTTTTATTATTTCTCGTTATTTTATGCTTGCATTGAGGACAATGCCTAACTCGAGTTTGGGGGGATTGTTATTAGTAGTTACCATGTCTAGTTACATTCACTTAAGTATTACATTTAGGATATATAAATTGCTTGCCATGCCGTTAATTGAAACAAGATTTGCTTAAATTTGATGAATATTCGATGATGACTTTGCCAATGCACTTAATTGATAGAATTTTTATTCTAGGATAACCATGGAAAAACTTAGAATTTTACTATGATGCTAAATTTGATGAAACACTGTTGTGGTTTGATTGATTTAAGGAATTCTAGTGAACTTAGGTTGATAATTAACAAATTGGGGGATTAGAATAAAAAATTGGATGAATGCTAGAGGTGCCCGAAATTGGCTCTAGCATGTGCTAAAAAATTGATCACTAAAGGTGCCCGAAACTGGCTCTAGGATGTGTTAAAAAAAATTTAACTAGAGGTGCCCGAAACCGGCTCTAGTCGATTAAATTAACTTAAGAAAACTAAAAACAAAACACTAGAGGTGCCCGAAATTGGCTCTAGTTAAAACATGTTAAAAAGAACCCAATGAAGTAATTTGAAAACCTATTGTTTGCATAGAATCCGAAAAATCAACTTGCACACAACTCCGCACACACTCACAAGCATTATAGTTTGATTCTGAGTAATTCCTCAGATTTCTGAAAAATAAAAAGCCAATCATACTTTGTGCCCCGGTTAAGAGAATTGAAATCAAGTTCAAAGCTGAGTTTGTGAAAATTGAAGTCTTGGCAGGTAATTATGAGTTTGCATTGCTTGAGGACAAGCAATAGTTCGAGTTTGGGGGTGTGATAAGTGTTCAAAAGTACTATTTTTCTTACCCTTTTTACTCATATTATTGTTAGACTTAGGCACATATTAGTTGCATAGTTAGCCATTCATGCATTAATCCATGTTTCCTTCCATCGTTGAGCTTGATTACATAACTTGGTAGTTTTTGTGGAAAAGATGCTGCTTTGGTGTGCTTTGTGTGTGTATGTGCAGGATCACTTGCCAAAGCAATGCCGAGCTAGTTGCCAGGGCAATGTATGAAGGATATGCCGAGCTAGTTGCCAAGGAGACGCCGAGCCAGTTGCCATGGCAATTGTCGACAAAGAGAAAATGCAATAGGGATGTCGAAATTAATGACTTTACAAGCCCAAGATGACATGGAGCAAGGCCCAAGCCCAAAGGAATTTGATTGCCATGCAGAGATCAAAGAAGAATTAAATTCCAAGAAGATAGGAAAAGTTCTAATAGGAATAAAATTATAATAAAGAATTATATTCTTTAAAGATAATTTAATTCCAACTCAAACTCCTCCTCAAAGAAGGACTTTGGCCTAGCCCTATAAATAGCAAGGAGATTTCGACAACTTGGGGAGAGCATGAGGGAAATTTCGACAAGTCCAAGGGAGAAAGCAAGGGATTTTCGACAAGCTTCATCTTTTCTTCCTTGTTCGATTGGGTTCATGCTAGGGATTGTTTATCTTGTGTTTCTTTGGAACCTAGCCATGAACTAAATTTACTTGGCTATGGTTATTGTGTTTTGTGGTTGTGAGAAACTATTGGTTTTTGTTTAGGTAATAAGAGTTTGCACTTTTCTATTTCAAGGTTTATTCATTCTTGGTTCTTATTCTTGTGCGAGTGAATTGGGAGAGGATCTCGTAACTTCATCTATTTATCTAATATCGGGAGAGTTAGATTCAAGAAACGAATGAATATGATCTTTATTCAATCTATTGATGGTGAAGATTAATCCAGCTTAGGAATAAGTTAAGGATTTCAACGGCTAAGAGGAGCGCAAGATTGGTTGTTGTTCACCCTTGATTCACGCAGGGATGTATTATCAAGGCATGCACAAGTAGCTAGAGTTTCGACTTAGGGATAAGAAGAAACCATTGAAGAACGCTCTGCCGAACCTTGAAGGTTGCTGCCCAGACGCCCAAGTAGTTGCCCAACTAGTCGCCCAGGCAACCATCGATTAGTTGCCAAGGCAACCCCGTTGTGCAAGTTTCCACGGCAACTGAGTTGTCCGTGCACTCTTTTACCAAGACGATCCAATCGGCTATCACACCTCAACTCACGATAACCTGGCCTATCTCTCTCATTCGATCTCATCTTTTCATTTACTTAATTGCTTTCTAGATTAGTTATTAGTTAAAACTTCTATAATCCTTTACTTGTGTTTTTACTTTTTACAGTGGAAGAGACTAGATTCTTGAAGTGGCACCAATCCTTGCGAAGACGATATCTTTTATACTATAACTTGCGACGTGTATACTTGCACATTTGCGTAGCACTTATTACGCGCAACACGTGTCATGTTATAATTGAGTGACATAATTTTTTAACGCTCATTGACGAAAAAAACTGATTTAAATTACGAAAGTAAACGTTAGACACTAATTTTACCCGAAACAAAATTTAGATACCTAACTGAAAAAAATTATAGTTTGAACACTTTTCTTACGTTTAAGACATCTATATATCTCATTTGTTTCCCTGAACTTTTGCAGGAGGAATTGGTTTCATATAGGCCGCATGTTTTAGTAAAAGTGCAAATGTGTTTCTAAATTGAATCTAAGATATACACAAGATTCCAACTTTTAAGAAAGAGCAAACACATTTAAATTTTAATGTCATATCAATAAAAAGTCCAACTTTTTTTGGTTGAATTGTTGGCTCGAAAATGATGTTATTTTTGGCTCTGACCATATCACGTACCCTTTAGATTTCTTAATACATTACAGATGCGATTAGAGCTCATGTTTAAGCTTTGTAATATCAACCTTCGGATCTTCATGTTTCCGAGCTTTTTCATAGGCTTCGGAGAGCGCTGATTCGAGATCGGGTGTTAGCGTCTTTCCCCCGGCCGGGAACAGTCTGTTGTACACGACACGATCCAATAATCTCGAGTTCACCATCTCTTGCATGGTGTTGAGGAAGGTTGCAACGAAAACTGCTTTCTGGTTATCTTCTTTGCTCTTAGCCTCTTCAAAGGCCTGATGGAAATCCACCTTGCTAAGGTCACTCTTCAAGTCGTTGCGTTCGAAGTATCCGGCCTTTTCCATCTGGTCGAGGGCGATCCCGACGCCTAGATAGAACGCTTGTTCTTCGTCCATCAGTGCGGTTGGGCCCCCTGCATCTTGATTTGCAGCCCCTGCATCTTGACCAGAAACAAATTGGATTGAGAGGACCAAGGCTAATGAGAATACAACCAAAACAATCTTCGTCATCTTGTTTTCAAAGGGTGAGCTATGAGCTTGCGGTGCATATGGATGGAATGAGATGCAATTTAAATAGTTTGTGGTGAGGTATTTGCGGCCAATTTATGGCCATTTTTTAGTGTTAATTGGTCTGGTGCACAACAACTATACATGTGTACGATAGAGATAATTTCTCTTTAACATTGTCAAAGATTGCGCTGTTCTTTAAGTATCTATTTTCTTTAACTTTGATTTGTTTTACATCGTGATAACTTGGGTGACTAGGAACATATTTAAAAAACGTTATATAGAGTGACCAAAACAAGAACAATTGAAAAGTTGAGTTATTAAATTAAAAAAATTTACACTTCATTAATCAAAATAGTAGTGAGAAGAATGTTGAGTGATAAATAGTGTAGTTTACCCATTATTTTATTCAGGAAAAATGAAAACTAACGTGCTATGTTAGTAGCTTCTAATGGAAGGTAATGGAGGGGTCATACCAAAAGCGAACTAAAAGTTTGGTGACTATAACACAAGTTTTAAAAGTTTAGTGACCAAAATGAAAACATTCTACAAGCTTGATGACTATTTGTGTAGTTTGCCCTTTCTTTAGCCTCTATTTTCTTTTACTTCGATTTGTTTTACATCTTTATAACTTGGGATTTAGTTTTAAGGTTTAAAGATTTAGTTTGGGATTTAGAGTTTAGTAGTCTAGGTTTAAGGTTTGTGTCTAAAATTTATGGTTTAGTGTAAGAATTTAGGATTTATAGGTTAAACCTAAACCCCTAACCATATTACTCTAAACCTTAAATCTAACCTATAAACACAATATTCTAACCATAAACCCTAACTCCTAAGCACAAACACCAAATTATAAACTCATAAACTTAATACCATAAACTTCAAACCTAAATCAAATCTCTAAACCCTAAAATCATGGCGCTTGTAAAAACTTTTTTTTTCTACCGCCAGTGTATTGAATATAAATCCTTTAAAAAAAGTTATAAAGAGTATAATTGTTTTTGACTTAATTAAATAAATGTTAAACTACACCAGATACCACTAAACTTTATGTGTCATATCATTTATATCACTGAACTTTTAATTTGTTCAATTATAGCAATAAATTTTTGTTTTGGCTTCAATTATACCATCAAACTATTATCTCGATAACGTTGTGATGATGTGGATGACGACTCTTGCCGTGGTCAAGACATCATCTTTTTGATGTGGCTATTCATGCCCAAAATGATGTTACTTTAGGCACTAAACTTTAGGGGTGTATCGATTTTGCCACTAAACTTTAAAACAATTATATTTTTGCCACTAAACATTTCGGTCGTCGTTACTGGCCAATAATTGCACGTCACCAATCACCATTTACGACAAGATCGGTATCAAAATGTTCTTATTTTCCTTCTCTTTCTTCTTCTCGAATTGGTTTTTCATGAAATCCACTTAAAAACAATGAAAATCTATCAAAAGGTCTTACATGCTAATATTTTGATCTCCTCCATCAGCCATCTGACAAGGCTAGTTTCGAGGTATGTTATCGTCTTATCAAAAGGATGCTTCTCACCGTTCAAATTTTCGAACAAACACTCAAATCGTCCAAACCTAAGAAAGCCCCAAACCCTAAAAATGATAGTTTTTTGTTTAATTTCAAAGGTTTTGAGTGGGTTTGTGAAGAACCAATCAGATGAAAAAGAAAGAGGAGTGAAATATGAACGCTTTGATACGATGTAACACCCTCGACCTAGATGTCACATTTGGGTCTCAAGCCCAGATCACAACCATAAAATTTCCAACCTAGTTTAGCCTAAACCACATCCATATCACAAAATCCATTAAGTTTGATAGTTCAAATAGGAATAATAGTTAAAACGTTGCATGGGGAGCTCCATTTGAAATACATAGTTAAAAGCATTCAACACCTAAGTTAAAATCCAAAATATAAGTTACAATACAATCTTAAGGTCCTACGAATACATAGCCCAAATAATCTTAGTACTGTATTCGGGTACACACACTCATGCTCGAAATCTCTCATCGAGCCTTTGAATGAGTCTCGGTCCCACTAAGCTCGGGTTCATACATTCAGTATCTTGACCATGTGTAGCGATGTCCTTCTCGCTAAAACAAACGAGCTTCGAAGTATTTGTTGTCTTTCGGATATAAAAATGTTTATTCCGGGGGGTTAAAAACCGTATTTTATTTAAGAAAATGGAGTCATCATCGGCCACTTAGGTAGGCCGGACACCATAAAACCAGAGATTTAAAAATTGTTGGGTTCGGGAGTCAGTTACGGATAGGGAAGGATTAGCACCCCCACACCGCCTAAAATTGGTACTTTAATAATTACCGCTTTATTAATATTAGATTTTTCGGATTAAAATGGTGATTAAATTAGAATTTGGTTATAATTGCGAGTAAATTTTAAAGGCCCCGTTATCCGAGAGTAAACGCCTAACCACTATCACTACGCCTGATACTGGCCCCGTTTACGCTTGGATCAAAGGGCACCACATTGCCATTATATACTTCATTTTGCAAACTTAACCAAAACAAATTATAAAAAACAAGCATTCACATTAACATGGTACTGAAAACATTAAAAAACATGGATGTCACAATATTAGACGAAAATAATAAAATATATGAGCAACAAAAATATAACATATCATGTTAAAAAAAGAACAACGACATAAACCCAAAAAGAAAAAAAAACATGTTTCCAAAAAATAATTAATTGATTATAACATGTTTGAACACATAAAGAACACGCCAATGCAAAACACGCATGACATACATATAATATGATGTTAAACTAATAAAATCTAAACAACATGCTAAAAAACTAATATATGACACAACCTAAAATAAAACATCACATGACATTAATGCGTGACAAACAACACCCATTTTGACCTATAATCAAAAATGCCAAAACAAAAGTAAAGCGTGCTAGGACACATGTATACATCTTAAAATATAAAAAAAAACTAATGCATGCCATACATGTAACATGGCCCGATACTAATAAATCAAAGCAAAAAAAGCAAACATGTATTTAATGCTTAACACGTGACGTAATTTACATACATAAAATAAAAACATGGTATTGTACGTGACAAAAGAAAACACACTAATGCGTAACCTAAAAGCAAAGAGAACATACAATACATGCTAAAATACAAAAACATGTTATATACGAGACAACTACAAAAACGCAAATCGAACATGTATGATACGAACGAGTGAACAAAAATATAAAACACATAACATCATAAACTAAACATATATATAAAAACATGAGAATACGAAAGATATAAAATAAACACATGAAAGCACAAAAGGGTCACATCAATATATAAAAAAACAAGATAAAAAACATGAATATTTAGATATTAAAAGAGGACTTAAATGAAAAATAAAGAACACAGAAAATAGAAATTAAAAGATATTAAAAATACGATTTAAGGACTTATTTGGAAACTAGAATAAACTGGAAGGACCAGATGTGTAATATAACCCAGGGCAAGCTCGAAGTGTAAAATTCAAAAACGCGGAATGGTTGGGGGAGCAATTTTACCGTTTTGAAACTGATTTCGTTTAATTCAGTGACTAAATTGAGAGATTTGAAAAAGAATGGGGGATTGGGATCGTAATTGGACCAAAGGGTAGACCTGAAACGAAAAAAACCAAAACACGCGGGGATTTATAATTGAATTATGCCATTATTAATTTGTTTCCAATCTATAAAACCGAGTGGCCGACCCCTTTGTTTCATTTTTCTCATTTTTTTAACCTTGAGGGAGAAAGCTCTCACTCTCTCTTTGGTTTCCAGAAAACCACTCAAACCGAACCAAGCTCTCTCCTCGGCCGCCGTCTACTCTACCGCCGGCCTCCGTTAGTCGGCGACGGCAAGACCTTACGTCAACCCTAAAACAACCCATTCGTTACGTAGAAACTAGATCTCCCCTTAGATGTTAGGAAAAACAACTGTCCCCTCCTAGATCTAAAAGAACCGAAACCCTCCCTTTTATAAAGAAAAAAACTTTCGAAATCACCCACCCCTTTTTCTTAGAACCCGACACCCAACACCGATTCACCGAGTTCGGCCATAAGGGCCGACGGCTTGTCATCGGTGATGGATAGACGACAGAAGAAGGGTAAACTCTCTCTCTTTACTCTCTTTTTTTACTTGGTATTATTGTTGGTTTTTTTTACATGCAAAGGAAGTGGGAGAAAAAAAATACCTATTCGAAATGTTTCGTTGTTTTTCTTTGTATTTCTGATTAGATATCTCTGAGTACATAATGGTGGGTTACATTTGTATATATGCATACTCTGATATTTTTGTTTTTGTGTACACAAACAAGTTACAATAAATGTAAATACTGTTGTTGATTTGGATCTGACATTTCTGCTTTCTGTGCTTGTTTGGCATGTCCTGTGGTTGAGTCGGTAAGGGTAATGTGTACAGCAGCAGAAGGAGCATGGTGGCGTTGTCATCTGGTCAGACTTGTTCATGCCGTTGGATCAGATCCGATCCAACGGCTGGGATGCTTTGAATATCAAACGGCTCGGATGCAATCTGAACTGGGCGGGCTTGCACAGGATGATGCCGCGTGGCGATGGCAAGACGAACAGTCTGGCGCGTGCGTTGTACGTACGAGTGGGAGACGAGCAGCCCCGAGAGTGACATCACGCGCGCCAGCTGGATCATCTTGGACTGATCTGGACCGTTGGATCAATACTTGATCCAACGGCCAGGATGACGACGGCTGCAAGATAAAGATGGGGTGATAGATTAAATTCTAGGGTTTTTGGATATTAAAGGGATTGGGCTGGCCGGTTAGGCCTTTATGTATTTAATTTTTTGTCTTGTAATTTGGACTAGACATTTAATTTGGGCTTTAATATACCTTTTTTATTTTATTTTAATTTAGCCCAATAGTATTAATAATAATAATAATAGTAATAGTAACAATAATGACAATACATGCGTACACACACATATAATATACGTACATACAAATTAATATATACACATGCGAACACCTACACGTATGCCTACATATACACACATACGCATAATATTTACAAAACCTACATACACACAACATTCAACATTATCATATATATATATATTATATGCGTTTAAACACAAGCATATACATTTGTTCATATATATTATACAAGTGCGAACAATGCATGTACAAAATATAAACATACATATGGTACACATATACCAACACCTACACATATACACATACATAATATGTATAATACGCATGCGCTTACACATAACCCACACATATTTTACACACATTAATCACATATATATAGTAAACATATAATATAACATGTATACATGCAATAACAATACCCGATTAATTAATATACTAGTATATTAACAACATTTACAAACCAGATAAAAATGAGTGATTACAGTTGCCCCTCTTTGCTTGTTCTTGTGAAACGAGAACAAAGCAAATACCAAAAGCACTCATTTTTATCCGACTTCCCTGTTGGTGGCTTCAGAATCACGTGTTCTTCTGGAACTCTCCGCTTTTCCTCGGCCGGATCTTCAGGCTCGTAAGTTCTTCCTATATAGAACTTCTTTACCTTTGGTTTTTTCTTTGAAATCTTAGAGTTAGGGCTCTTCCTATATGGAGCCTTTCACTGGGCTCGAAAACGTAGGCTTCTCCTTTATATAACCTTTATCTTCGATTTTTTCTCTTTTCTTTTTTTCTTTTTTCTTCTTTTTCCTACTTTTTCTGCTCTTTTTTCTTTTTTCTCTTTCTTCTTTTTTTCTCTTTTTTCTTTTTTTTCCTTTTTTTACGAGGTTGTTGATATCTTTGGACTTACGCTACTAAGGCCGCCACATCATGCCCGAAGGATTTATTGATGGCCCGAAGGACTTATCACCATGCTCGAAAGACTTAATGGTGGCCTAAAGGACTTAACACTGTGCCGAAGGACTTACTGATGACCCGAAGGATTTAACATCTGGCCTCACGCCGCTATGGCTGCCGTCATCTAGCCTCACGCTACTATAGCTGCCGCATCATGCCCGAAGGACTTATCACCATGCTCGAAAGACTTACTAGTGGCCCGAAGGACTTAACATCGTGCCCGAAGGACTTAACGATGACCTGAAGGATTTAACATCTGGGCCTCATGCCGCTATGGTTGCCGATCTTTCTGGACTCACGCTACTAAGGTTGCTGCATCACGCCCGAAAGACTTACTAATGGCCCGAAGGACTTATCACCATGCTTGAAAGACTTACTGGTGGCCCGAAGGACTTAACACCGTACCCGAAGGACTTACAAATGACCCAAAAGATTTAATATATGGGCCTCACGCTGCTATGGCTGTCGATCTTTTTGGACTCGCGCTACTAAGGCTGTCGCATCATGCCCGAAGGACTTACTGATGGCCCGAAGGACTTATCACCATGCTCGAAAGACTTACTGGTGGCCCGAATGACTTAACACCATGCCCGAAGGACTTACCGATGACCTGAAAGATTTAACATCTAGGCCTCACGCCTCTATGGCTGCCGATCTTTCCTTTCTTTAGTAAATTCTTTGACAATTCTTCAAATACCTGTCTAGAAACAAGCCAAAATTGACATGTCTCTATATATATGATGCATGCAATGTCATGCTTTCTTTTTCTTCTTCTCTTTTCTTTTCTTTTTTCTCTATTTTTCTTCTTTTTTTCCTCTCTTTTACCTCTTTCTTCTTATTCTTCCCTTTTTATCATCATTTTCTGTTCTAAAGTCTTACGCCCTGGAAGGTTATTTCTCAGATTTCCTTCATTCTCTCTTGTTGTAGTATGGCCTTTGATCAGTTATTTATATGATTCACGTCTTTTAACCCTTTCGCGATATAATTCTCTTTCTTTTTCTCTCTTTTTTTTCTCATTTTTTCTTTTTATTTTTAAATATGTTTTAAAATCCTATGCCTTGAAAAGTCATTCTTCAAATTCCTCTGTTTCCTTTCTTTTTGCAGTATGCTCAGTTTTGATCTTTATTTCTGTCCATTTTTGTTAAATGAGTACCTGCTCTTGTTCTTCTACACGAGCACTTGCCTTTCTTCTTCGGGGTCTTTGCCCGCTTAACAAACAAACTCTACATCATGCATGTGCAGAGATCCTTACCATTCTTCATGTTCTGCATTGCCCCACTCGATCATGAGCTCGGCTATCTTCCAACTCCTTCGACCCAACATTCTGAGTATTTGTTAGTTTCGTCATTGGGGTGAGCAAAATGCTTCTATGTTCCGAACTTAACCTCAATATTCTTACTACCTCTTGTCGGGAACCATTTCTCGATCTCTGTGCTTTAATTCTTTGGAGACTCGATGTTTACTCCTTACCGTCCCCGTATTTTGTAATCTCATTCTCGTTCTGGTTCGTCCTTCATTTTATTAAACCAACCAAGGCATCATGGCTGAAACTCGCTTCTTGTTCTTGAGTTGTCTGACACATAAGCTCTTGTCATCATCTTCATCCTATACATTGTGGTCGTTTCTGATTAGGTGCTCCAATAATATCCGCTACCTTGTGTTCTGCATCTTATTTATGAAGTAATGTATAGAAATCTTTGTTGCTTTAACTTGTCAATTTGTTGATTGGCATTCCACTGAGGGGTATCATTTAGATTAGCATACAGGATCTTGAAATCACAAACTAGAAGCTCTGGATATCAAGTGCAAGAGCGTCTTAGATTCAACCATTTAGTAATTCAGGGCTGTGAAATGTTCCCAGATGACTCGGTTCATCCTCATGATTACCGCGTTGCTGCAGAATACTACTCTTTCTCAATTCTCATTATTTGCTCCGCCCCCAAAAGGGTAGGCTTGTATGACCACTCGAGCATAGAAATATTACTCTAAGAATAGAGTTCTAGGTGGTGCGAGTTTTAATTTTACCTATGCTATCGTTTATTTTTCTTCCTTTCCTTTTCTCTTCCTTTTCTCTTCATTTTTCTTTTTCCCCTTTTTCTTCTTTTTCTTTTTTTCTTTTTTCTTTTTTTTCTTTTTTCTCCTTTTTTTCACATTTTTATCATTATTTAAGGAAATCAATTCATCACAGTCCTTTGTCTTGAGGGACAACGATGGAGCAAACAACATTGCCCCAAGTTACTCGGCATAGTCACTATTTGAAAATATTACCATCACTCATGAAGCTAAGGTTTCTTGAATTGGATGGTGTATTGCCACCTTATCGCTTTAGCGGAGTGCCCCAAAATTCCCACTCTTATCCGAACAAGCCTATTACCAGGTTTCGAACATATGAGTGTTTTTTATTATTCTTTTCTCTTTATTTCTTTCTTTATTTATTTTTCTTCACTTTTTTCTCCTCTTTTTCCTTCAATTCTTCCTTTTTTTAATTCTTATCTTTACTTCTTTTACTACCTAGATGATTATGCCTAGAGTTTCAATTTCAAGCAACTCTACATGGCTGACATTCGGAGCTTTTTCGTCCTTGAACATCATCGAAAGAGTAGTAATCTTGCTTTGCTGACCAGAGTCTGGTAGGGAAGATCACACCTCATCGTTGTCACAACATCCATCTAATGTCACATCTTGCAATTGATATCCAGTGTCCTACAACGGCGAGAAAATATACATCTATGTACTTTCAAGAACATTGTATGTTAAGCGAAATGTGTTCTTCATTGGAATAAAAATCAACAAACATGCCCCTTCACAAAAGATCTTTACCACATGTGGGCTACAGGTAATAAAGTTGATTCCTTGTATTACTTTAGGAAAGTCTTTTAATGTAGAGACATCTCTGGCTTCCTCAGCACTATGCAAACTTGCCCCTCATCCTTGGTCTTCCACTGCTGGATCAGCTCTTGTGTCAAGGTCCCATCATTGATCAGCTTCTTGATCTCTTCCAATAAAGGTCTACATTTTCTGGTGGGATGCCCCGGTGCCCCCATATGGAATTTGCATGTGCTATTCGAGTCAAAACTATGGGCAGGCGGATCAGGTGCAATCTTCATCGGTCTAGGAGCAAGATAGTGACCCCTACCAAATGAGGCCATATGTCTGAGATAGATGGTCCAAACACTTCCAAATTTGTGCTCATCCGAGGAATTTTCCTTGATGACCCCGAGGTGTTAGTCTATCTTCTTCTTTTACGGCCACACGAACCGTGGAGATGACACTCATTTACCTCTCCGTCTTTATCTATCTTATCTTCGATTCGGTCCTTGGACTTATACCCCAATTTTCCTTCTTTGATTGCGTATTTTATCCTTTCTCCAATCGTCATGAAATCTTCGAATCTGTTTCTCGATTTCTCTAATATCACATCGAAGAAAGGAGAGGGAAGTGTTGTATGGAACATGGGAGTCAACTCTTCTTCCGCTATAGGAGGCTGGACTTAGGTCACCAAATATCGCCACCTTAGTGCATATTCCCTGAAGCTTTCATTTGGTCTCATTTTCTCATTCTGAAGAAACTGACCTCAGGGCGCTAAATCTAAAGCATATATGTATTGAATCAAGAAGGCATTAGCAAGGTTACCCCACGACCTAACTTGGTTTCTATTCAAACAGTTATACCACAATGTTGCAGGTCCCGTCAGGCTATCGTAGAAGTAGTGGATCAACAACTCTTCATTCTTCATGTATCCCTCTATTTCTCTACAAAACATGGTCAAGTGAATCTTCGGTCAGCTGGTTCCGTCATACTGTATAAATCTGGGAATCTTGAAATTCGGAGGAATGACCAAATCAAGGACTAGGCAGAGTTCCCTCGTGTTGAAAACATTTAACTTTTCTTTATTCTTCAGCTCTTTCTCGATTCTTTCTTCTAGCTGGCCAAGCTTCGACTCTTTAGTTCGTTCCATTTTCCAACTAATTCTGCCATCGAACCCCAAGTATTAAATGATGAAGTGCCATGCGATGATAAAACTAATAAACAATACAAAGGACGTGATGCAAATGCAATGTATGAATGCAATAAGGCATTGATTCCGCAAGTGATTTGTCCCTATATGACATCTTTCATTCAGACCAAAAGGTTTCATTACATCCGGTAATAGAGGTTTACAGATAGCGGTGAGCCTTGGCACCTAATTTCTTGACCCCATTCAATAGTTCTGTCAGCTTTCTTTCGTGGTCCAGCGTTGGATCCATATTCTGGCTTACCGGCGCTGCTGCATCGGCTAAGTCTGCTACCTGTTGAGCTACTTGTCGGGCTTGAGCCATAACGTTCTTCATGTCTCAGTCTTTCTCCCATATTGTCTGCTCAGCTTTTTGTAGCTTGACGGTCACTGCCTCAGTACGAATCTCACTGGTATGTAAAGAAGTCTTGAGCCTCGCTATCTGTTCTTTGAGTGTTGCATTCTCCATTTGAAAGGCTTGTGATTCCTCTCTTTCCTGTTGCAGGCTTGATTTCAGGATATCGTCCATGGCCAGACTATTTTCCAACTCACTTTGGAGAATTTTGTGTTGGCTCTCAACTTCTTTCATCTTCTGTGACAATGATATGACTTTATTCTTTCTATTCTTGCATTTTTGCTTCCAACGTTCCAAATCGTTCTTCAGCTGAATCATGCCATTAACCCACTCTTCAGAGGTGTCACCCAGATCGACATTCTTGAATTCAAAGTGCAGCTTCTGGTACTCGTCTTGTACACTCTTCAATTTCATGCTCAGATCGTGCCTCTCATGCTCGAGCTGGCCGTACTTGCGTGCAAGTTCATCTTCTGAGACACTTTCATTCTTGACTCCTGAATTTATCCCGCTTAAGTGACTCACTTCTATGTTACCCGAACCTTGTCCTAGGCGTTGACCCTCGTTCGACTTTACCCCTCAGGCAACGGCTGGTTCGCTGTAGAATCGGGGCTGTCTTTCTTCGAAACCCAAAACTCTCATTTTGATAAGATCTTGAACTCTATCCTTCAGGGCTCTACAATTGTCGGTGTGATGACCTGAATCGCCTATGCGGTAGCTACACCAGACGCGGCTGTCGTAACCCTTCGGATAAGGAGGTCTCTTTGGTATAGATTTTACCGGTACAATAAGGCTCCTTTCGACAAGCAACGGCAGTAGCTCGGTGTATCTCATGGGTATAAGATAATGCCTTCTGATGTCATTGTATTCTCGAGCTTCCTCTGGTCTTGCCTTTGTTCCCTTAGTATCTATCCCAGATATGCCGCTTGTCTGTTTCTTGAGATTGATCACAAAGGGATTCGATATGTTGTATTTAACGGTGTTGTCTGTCTTGACATTCTGACCATTTTGTTCCACATTCTGATCCTTTATCGATTATTCTCTGAGTTCGACAGGCTGCTTGCCTTTCATCATAGCATTCATCTGGTTCATCATCTCGGCCATTTGCTTCTTTAGTTCTTGTACTTCATCTCGTTTGTTACTAGAACTAACACTGCTTACCGAATCTGTTCTGGAGTCCCTGAACGATAATTCTTTTATTGTCCCTGGCCTAGTCTCGGGATGGAACTCTGGAACGGGACCCCATTTCTTTAGGTCAAAGAACCTTTTGTCCATCATGAACAATCTTCTATTATGGGATAAACCACTCGGGAATCAATACCCTATGTAATGCGAATGCGATGATATATGAAAAAACAAAACAAAAAGGAAACAAGTCAGTACCGGACAAAAACAATAAGTACACAAAATGCGATAAACAAACAAAGCAATCATATTTACATCCCGTCTAAGACACCTAGGTTATCCGCATGACTCTAACAGGGTGAGTTTCTATGTTCTCTATATGCAGTTTTGGTGCTAAGAGGTACCCGAACTGTCCTTTTTGTCCTCTGCTAAGAGTAGCAAGGCCCCGATCATCACCCATTATAGGCTCCTTTCAACCGGGTTCAATTCAGGGGGACCCATTCGCTTATGCCTACACGAAGGAACGATATCCTTATGAAAGAATAAGGTACTCGAGCCCCGAAGGATACTTGCTAGGGCCCATATGGGAGAACGATATCTCCACGAGAGCATTAGCGTTCTCCCCCACATAAAAGGATGGGTTTATATGCCAAATTTTAAATGCGTTAAAATAAACGCGCAATTATAACCGAATGCTAATTTAATAGTCACTTTAATCCAGAACTTCCGATATTAGTAAAGCGGTAATTATTTTAAAAAGCTTGACTCTCTTTTTGTTTTTGAAAAACAAAAATGAAGTCCCCAGCGGAGTCGCCATATGTAGCGATGGCTTTTTCTCTAAAAAAACGTGCTTCAAAGTATTTGTTGTCTTTCGGATATAAAAATGTTTATTATGGGGGGCTTAAAAACCGTATTTTATTTAAGAAAATGGAGTCGCCACCGGCCACTTAGGTAGGCCAAACACCATAAAACCAGAGATTTAAAAATTGTTGGGTTCGGGAGTCGGTTGCGAATGTGGAAGGATTAACACCCCCCACACCGCCCAAAATTGGTACTTTAATAATTACCTCTTTATTAATATTAGATTTTCATTAAAATGACGATTAAATTAGAATTTTTTTATAATTGCTAGTAAATTTTAAAGGCCCCGTTATCTGAGAGTAAACGCCTAACCACTATCACTACGCCTGATATTGGCCCCGTTTACGCTCGGATAAAAGGGCACCGCATTGCCATTATATACTCCATTTTGCAAACTTAACCAAAACAAATTATAAAAAACAAACATTCACATTAACATGGTACTGAAAACATTAAAAAACATGGATGTCACAATATTAGACAAAAATAATAAAATATATGAGCAAAAAAAATATAACATATCATATTAAAAAAACAGAACAACGACATAAACCCAAAAAGAAAAAAAACATGTTTCCAAAAAATAATTAATTGATTATAACATGTTTGAACACATAAAGAATACACCAATGCAAAACATGCATGACATACATATAATATGATGTTAAACTAATAAAATCTAAACAACATGCTAAAAAAGCTAATATATGACACAACCTAAAATAAAACATGACATGACATTAATGTGTGACAAACAACACCCATTTTGACCTATAATCAAAAATGCCAAAACAAAAGTAAAGCATGCTAGGACACATGTAAACATCTTAAAATTTATAAAAAAAACTAATGCATGAAATACATATAACATGGCCCGACACTAAGAAACTAAGCAAAAAAAGCAAACATGTATTTAATGCTTAACACGTGACGTAATTTACATACATAAAATAAAAACATGGTATTGTATGTGACAAAAGAAAACACACTAACGCGTAACCTAAAAGCAAAGAGAACATACAATACATGCTAAAATACAAAAACATGTTATATACGAGCCAACTAAAAAAATGCGAATCGAACATGTATGATACGAACGAGCGAACAAAAATATAAAACACATAACATCATAAACTAAACATATATATAAAAACATGAGAATACGAAAGATATAAAAGAAACACATGAAGGCACAAAAGGGTCACATCAACATATAAAAAAACAATATAAAAAACATGAATATTTAGATATGAAAAGAGGACTAAAATGAAAAATAAAGAACACAGAAAATAGAAATTAAAAGATATTAAAAATACGATTTAAGGACTTATTTGGAAACTGGAATAAACTGGGAAGGACCAGATGTGTAATATAACCCAGGGGCAAGCTCGAAGTGTAAAATTCAGAACACTTCCAAATTTGCGCTCATCCGAGGAATTTTCCTTGATGACCCCGAGGTGTCAGTCTGTCTTCTTCTTTTACGGCCACGCGAACCATGGAGATGACACTCATTTACCTCTCCGTCTTTATCTATCTTATCTTCGATTCGGTCCTTGGACTTAGACCCCAATTTTCCTTCTTTGATTGCGTATTTTATCCTTTCTCCAATCGTCATGAAATCTTCGAATCTGTTTCTCGATTTCTCCAACATCACATCGAAGAAAGGAGAGGGAAGTGTTGTATGGAACATGGGAGTCAACTCTTCTTCTACTATAGGAGGCTGGACTTGGGTCGCCAAATATTGCCACCTTAGTGCATATTCCCTGAAGCTTTCATTTGGTCTCATTTTCTCATTCTGAAGAAACTGGCGACAGGGCGCTAAATCTAAAGCATATATGTATTGACTCAAGAAGGCACTAGCAAGGTCACCCCATGACTTAACTTGGTTTCTATTCAAACAGTTATACCACACTACTGTAGGTCCCGTTAGGCTATCGTGGAAGTAGTGGATCAACAACTCTTCATTCTTCATGTATCCCTCTATTTTTCTACAAAACATGGTCAAGTGAATATTCGGGCAGCTGGTTTCGTCATACTGCGTAAATCTGGGTATCTTGAAATCCGGAGGAATGACCAAATCAGGGACTAGGCAGAGTTCCCTCGTATTGAAAACATTTATCTTTTCTTTCTTCTTCAACTCTTTCTTCTAGCTGATCAAGCCCCGACTCTTTAGTTCGTTCCATTTTCCAACTAATTCTGCCATCGAACCCCAAGTATTAAATGATGAAGTGTCATGCGATGATAAAACTATTAAACAATGCAAGGACGTAATGCAAATGCAATGTATGAATGCAATAAGGCATTGATTCCGCAAGTGATTTGTCCCTATAGGACATCTTTCATTTAGACCAAAAGGTTTCATTACATCCGGTAATAGAGGTTTACAGATAGCGGTGAGCCCTGGTACCTAATTTCTTGACCTCATTCAATAGTCCTGTCAGCTTTCCTTCGCGGTCCAACGTTGGATCCAAATTCAAAAACGCAGAATGGTTGGGGGAGCAATTTTATCGTTTTGAAACTGATTTTGGTTTAATTCAGTGACTAAATTGAGAGATTTGAAAAAGAATGGGGGATTGGGATCGTAATTGGACTAAGGGGGAGCACTGAAACAAAAAAAAACCAAAACACACGGGGATTTATAATTGAATTATACCTTATTAATTTGTTTCCAATCTATAAAACCGAGTGGCCGGCCCCTTTGTTTCATTTTTCTCATTTTTTTAACCTTGAGGGAGAAAGCTCTCACTCTCTCTTTGGTTTCCAGAAAACCACTCAAACCGAACCAAGCTCTCTCCTCAGCCGCCGTCTACTCCAACACCAACCGCCGTTAGTCGGCGACGACAAGACCTTAGATCAACCCCAAAACAACCCATTCATTACGCAGAAACTAGATCTCCCCTTAGATGTTAGGAAAAACAACCGTCCCCTCCATTTTTTAAAGAAAAAAACCTTTCGAAATAACCCACCCCTTTTTCTTAGAACCCGGCACCCAACACCGATTCACCAAGTTCGGCCATAAGGGCCGACGGCTTGTCACCGGTGATGGATGCCGACAGACGAAGGGTAAACTCTCCCTCTTTACTCTCTTTTTTTACTTGGTATTATTGTTGGTTTTTTTTACATGCAAAGGAAGTGGGAGAAAAAAATACCTATTCGAAATGTTTCGTTGTTTTTCTTTGTATTTCTGATATGATATCTCTGAGTACACAATGGTGGGTTACTTTTGTATATATGCATACTCTATTTTTTTGTTTTTGTTTACAAAAACAAGTTACAGTAAATGTAAATACTCTCTTGATTTGGATCTAACATTTCTGCTTTCTGTGCTTGTTTGGCATGTCCGGTGGTTGAGCTGGTAAGGGTAATGTGTACGGCGGTAGAGGGAGCATGGTGGCGTTGTCATCTGGTCAGACTTGTTCCTGGCTGTTGGATCAGATCTGATCCAACGGCTGGGATGCTTTGAAGATCAAACGGCTCGGATGCAATCTGAACTGGGCGAGCTTGCACAGGATGATGCCTCGTGGCGATGGCAAGACGAACGGTCTTGCGTGTGCGTTGTACGCGCGAGTGGGAGACGAGCAGCCCTGAGAGTGACATCACGCGCGCCAACTGGATCATCTTGGACTGATCTAGACCGTTGGATCAAGACTTGATCCAACGGCCAGGATGACTGTGGCTGCAAGATAAAGATGGGGTGGTAGATTAAATTCTAGGGTTTTTAGATATTAAAGGGATTGGGCTCGCCGGTTGGCCCTTTATGTATTTAATTTTTGGTCTTGTAATTTGGACTAGACATTTAATTTGGGCTTTAATGTACCTTTTTTATTTTATTTTAATTTAGCCCAATAGTATTAATAACATTAATAATAGTAATAATAACAATAATGACAATACATGCGTACACACACATATAATATACGTACATACAAATTAATATATACACATGCAAACACCTACACGTATGCCTACATATACACACATACGCATAATATTTACAAAACCTACATACGCACAACATGCAACATTATCATATATATTATATGCATTTTATCTATTGTTTTGTTTGTTTTGTTTTGAAAATGTCTTATGTGGGGTTTAAAAAAACCGTAGTTTGTTTATTAAAATGGAGTCGCCACCGGCCACTTAGGTAGGCTGGACACCGTAAAACCAGAGATTTTGAAAACTTTGGGTTCGGGAGTCGGTTACGGATGGGGAAAGAGTAGCACCCCCACACCGCCCAAAATTGGTACTTTAATAATTACTGCTTTATTAATATTAAACTTTCAGGATTAAAATGACGATTAAATTAAAATTTGGTTATAAGTACGAGTAAATTTTAAAGGCCCCGTTATCCGAGAGTAAACGCCCAACCACCATCACTATGACTGATACTGGCCCCGCTTACGCTCGGATAAAAGGGCACAACATTGATAATTTATATATTCCATTATGCAAACTTAAACAAAACGAATTATAAAAAAACATTCTCATTAACATGGTACTAAAAACCTAAAAACCATGGATGTCACAATGTTAAACGAAAATAATAAAATACATGAGCAACAAAAATATTAACATATCATGTTAAAAAAAACAAAGCAACAACATAAACCCAAAAAGAAATAAAAAGCATGCTTCCAAAAAATAATTAATTGATTATAACCTGCTTGAACACATAAAGAACACACCAATACAAAATATGCATGACATACATATAATATGATGTTAAACAAATAAAATCTTAACAACATGCTAAAAAAACTAATATATGACACAACCTAAAATAAAACATGACATGACATTAATGTGTGACAAACAACACCCATTTTGGCCAATAATCTAAAATGGCAAAACAAAATTAAAGCACGCTAGGACGCATTTATACATCTTAAAATATAAAAACCTAATGCAAAATATACATGACATACATGTAACATGCACAATACTAATAAATCAAAGCAAAAAAGCGAACATGTATTTAATGCTTAACACGTGACATAATTTATATACATAAAATAAAAACATGATATTATACGTGACAAAAGAAAACACACTAATGTATAACCTAGAAGCAAAGAGAACATACAATACATGCTAAAAACGAAAACATGCTATATACGAGTCAACTAAAAAAGCGAATCTAACATGTATGATACGAACAATTGAACGAAAATATAAAAGCACATAACATCATACACTAAACATATATATAAAAACATGAGAATACGAAAGATATAAAAGAAACACATAAAAGCACAAAAGGGTTACATCAACATATAAAAAAACAAGATAAAAAAACATGAATATTTAGATATGAAAAGATGACTGAAATGAAAAATAAAGAACACAGAAAACAGAAATTAAAAGATATTAAAAATACGATTTAAGGACTTATTTGGAAACTGGAATAAACTAGGAAGGACCATATGTGTAATATAACCCAAGGGCAAGCTCAAAGTGTAAAATTCAGAAACGCGGAATGGTTGGGGGAGCAATTTTACCGTTTTGAAATGATTTTGGTTTAATTCAGTGACTAAATTGAGAGATTTGAAAAACAATGGGGGATTGGGATCGTAATTGGACCAAGGGGAGACCTAAAACGAAAAAACCCAAAACACGCGGGGATTTATAATTGAATTGTACCATTATTAATTTGTTTCCAATCTATAAAACCGAGTGGCCGGCCCTTTTGTTTCATTTTTCTCATTTTTGTAACCTTGAGGGAGAAAGCTCTCACTCTCTCTTTGGTTTCCAGAAAACCACTCCAACCGAACCAAGCTCTCTCCTCGGCCGTCGTCTACTCCAACGCCGGCCGCCGTTAGTCGGCGGCAGCAAGACCTTAGGTCAACCCCAAAACAACCTATTCATTACGTAGAAACTAGATCTCCCCTTAGATGTTAGGAAAAACAATCGTCCCCTCCTAGATCTAAAAGAACCGAAACCCTCCCTTTTTTAAAGAAAATAACCTTTCGAAATGACCCAACCCTTTTTCTTAGAACCAAGCACCCAACACCGATTCACCGAGTTCGGCCATAAGGGCCAACGGCTTGTCACCAGTGATGGATGTCCGACAGACGAAGGGTAAACTCTCCCTCTTTACTCTTTTTTTTACTTGGTATTATTGTTGGTTTTTTTTACATGCAAAGGAAGTGGGAGAAAAAAATACCTATTCGAAATGTTTCGTTGTTTTTCTTTATATTTCTGATCCAACGGCCAGGATGACGGCGGCTGCAAGATAAAGATGGGGTGGTAGATTAAATTCTAGGGTTTTTGGATATTAAAGGGATTGGGCTCGCCGGTTGGGCCTTTATGTATTTAATTTTTGGTCTTGTAATTTGGACTAGACATTTAATTTGGGCTTTAATATACCTTTTTTATTTTATTTTAATTTAGCCCAATAGTATTAATAACATTAATAATAGTAATAATAACAATAATGACAATACATGCGTACACACACATATAATATACGTACATACAAATTAATATATACACATGCAAACACCTACATGTATGCCTACATATACACACATACGCATAATATTTACAAAACCTACATACACACAACATGCAACATTATCATATATATATATTATATGCGTTTTATCTATTGTTTTGTTTTGAAAATGTCTTCCGTGAGGTTTAAAAAAACTGTAGTTTGTTTATTAAAATGGAGTCGCCACCGGCCACTTAGGTAGGTCGGACACCGTAAAACCAGAGATTTTGAAAACTTTGGGTTCGGGAGTCATTTACGGATGGGGAAGGATTAGCACCCCCACACCGCCCAAAATTGGTACTTTAATAATCACCGTTTTATTAATATTAAACTTTTCGGATTAAAATGATTATTAAATTAAAATTTGGTTATAAGTACGAGTAAATTTTAAAGGCCCCGTTATCCGAGAGTAAACGCCCAACCACCATCACTACGCCTGATACTGGCCCCGCTTACGCTCGAATAAAAGGGTACGACATTGACAATTTATATATTCCATTATGCAAACTTAACCAAAACGAATTATAAAAAAACATTCTCATTAACATGGTACTAAAAACCTAAAAAACATGGATGTCACAATGTTAAACGAAAATAATAAAATACATGAGCAACAAAAATATAACATATCATGTTAAAAAAACAGAGCAACAACACAAACCCAAAAAGAAAAAAAAACATGCTTCCAAAAAATAATTAATTGATTATAACCTGCTTGAACACATAAAGAACACACCAATACAAAATACGCATGACATACATATAATATGATGTTAAACTAATAAAATCTTAACAACATGCTAAAAAAAACTAATATATGACACAACCTAAAATAAAACATGACATGACATTAATGTGTGACAAACAACACCCATTTTGGCCTATAATCTAAAATGCCAAAACAAAAGTTAAGCATGCTAGGACGCATGTATACATCTTAAAAATATAAAAATCTAATGCAAAATATACATGACATACATGTAACATGCACAATACTAATAAATCAAAGCAAAAAAGCGAACATGTATTTAATGCTTAACACGTGACATAATTTACATACATAAAATAAAAACATGGTATTATACGTGACAAAAGAAAACACACTAATGTATAACCTAGAAGCAAAGAGAACATACAATACATGCTAAAAACGAAAACATGCTATATACGAGTCAACTAAAAAAGCGAATCGAACAAGTATGATACGAACAATTGAACGAAAATATAAAAGCACATAACATCATACACTAAACATATATATAAAAACATGAGAATACGAAAGATATAAATGAAACATATGAAAGCACAAAAGGGTCACATCAACATATAAAAAAACAAGATAAAAAACATGAATATTTAGATATGAAAAGATGACTGAAATGAAAAATAAAGAACACAGAAAACAGAAATTAAAAGATATTAAAAATACGATTTAAGGACTTATTTGGAAGCTGGAATAAACTGGGAAGGACCATATGTGTAATATAACCTAGGGGCAAGCTCGAAGTGTAAAATTCAGAAACGCGGAATGGTTGGGGGAGCAATTTTACCGTTTTGAAACTAATTTTGGTTTAATTCAGTGACTAACTTGAGAGATTTGAAAAACAATGGGGGATTAGGATCGTAATTGGACCAAGGGGGAGACCTGAAACGAAAAAAACCAAAACACGCGGGGATTTATAATTGAATTATACCATTATTAATTTGTTTCCAATCTATAAAACCGAGTGGTCGGCCCCTCTGTTTCATTTTTCTCATTTTTTTAACCTTGAGGGAGAAATCTCTCACTCTCTCTTTGGTTTCCAAAAAACCACTCAAACCGAACCAAGCTCTCTCCTCGGTCGCCGTCTACTCCAACGCCGGCCGCCATTAGTTGGCGACGGTAAGACCTTAGGTCAACCCCAAAACAACCCATTCGTTACGTAGAAACTAGATCTCCCCTTAGATGTTAGGAAAAACAGGCGTCCCCTCCTAGATCTAAAAGAACCGAAACACTCCATTTTTTAAAGAAAAAAACATTTTGAAATGACCCACCCCTTTTTCTTAGAACCAGCACCCAACACCGATTCACCGAGTTCGGCCATAAGGGTCGACGGCTTGTCACCGGTGATGGATGGCCGACAGACGAAGGGTAAACTCTCCCTCTTTACTCTTTTTTTACTTGGTATTATTGCTGGTTTTTTTACATACAAAGGAAGTGGGAGAAAAAAAATACCTATTCGAAATTTTTTGTTGTTTTTCTTTGTATTTCTGATCTAATATCTCTGACTACACAATGGTGGGTTACATTTTTATATATGCATACTCTGATTTTTTTGTTTTTGTTTACACAAACAAGTTACAATAAATGTAAATACTGCTCTTGATTTGGATCTGACATTTCTGCTTTCTATGCTTGTTTGGCATGTCTGGTGTTGAGCCGGTAAGGGTAATGTGTACGGCGGCAGAGGGAACATGGTGGCGTTGTCATCTGGTCGGACTTGTTTCTGGCCGTTGGGTCAGATCTGATCCAACGACTGGGATGCTTTGAAGATCAAACGGCTCGGATGCAATCTGAACTGGGCGGGATTGCACAGGATGATGCCGCGTGGCGATGGCAAGACGAACGTCTCGCGCGTACAACGTACGCGCGAGTGGGAGACGAGCAGCCCCGAGAGTGACATCACGCGCGCCAGCTGTATCATCTTAGACTGATCTGAACCGTTGGATCAAGACTTGATCCAACGGCCAGGATGACGGCGACTGCAAGATAAAGATGAGGTGGTAGATTAAATTCTAGGGTTTTTGGATATTAAAGGGATTGGGCTGGCCGATTGGGCCTTTATGTATTTAATTTTTGGTCTTGTAATTTGGACTAGACATTTAATTTGGGCTTCAATATACCTTTTTTATTTTATTTTAATTTAGCCCAATAGTATTAATAACAATAATAATAGTAATAGTAACAATAATGGCAATACATGCGTACACACACATCTAATATACGTACATACAAATTAATATATACACATGCAAACACCTATATGTATGCCTACATATACTCACATACGCATAATATTTACAAAACCTACATACACACAACATGCAACATTATCATATATATATATATATATATATATTATATGCGTTTAAACACAAGCATATACATTTGTTCATATATATTATACATGTGCGAACAATGCATGTACAAAATATAAACATACATATGGTACACATATACCAACATCTACACATATACACACACATAATATGTATAATACGCATGCGCTTACACATAACCCACACATATTTTACATACATTAATCACATATATATAGTAAACATATAATATAACATGTATACCTGCAATAACAATACCCTATTAATTATTATACTAATATATTAACAATATTTACAAACCGGATAAAAATGAGTGATTACACCATGGTGTTGCAACACTCTCTTTCCACATGGGTATCCGGACCCCATCAAACAATGAGACTCAACCATAATAATACCATTGTGTGGCATATATTCATCATTCGATCCACCAAGGATCCTTATTCATACAACACAGCAAGTCACCTAAGGTTTTAGTTAAGTTATTACCCATTAAGCTTGTGTATGGGGTTTAAATCTCACTTTCTCAATTTTACCATTCATTTTACCACTTTAGAAGCCTATTGGGCCTTAGTCCTCGAATTATAGGTCCCTTGAACTCAAAACATTTTTTTGGGCAGATTGCCCAAACGATATCAATACACCCATACGTGTATCGATACCCCTTAAGGTATCAATACCCATCCAAGCGTACCGATACCCAGCTTCACACTCGTAGGGGTTTAACCAACAACCCCCATACTGATACACGGGACCGTGTACCGATACCCCATAGGTATCGATACGATCCAATACGTACCGATACTAATTTTGGCTACTAGAATTCTTGTAGATCAAAGGGTATCGATACCCTCCTAAGGCGTACTGATATGTCCTTCAATAATTGCCTGTGTTCAACGAGATTAACACAAGGTATCGATACGCATTCAATCCATATCGATACTCGAACCCAGAATTCATTTTTTAGAGTTCGTAAATCCCTTCCCAAGCCTCCAAAACCCAAAAATAAGATCCCAAAATGAACCTACAAGTTATGGAAGAAGGGTTAAGCGGTTTCCTACCATTTTTACGAGTTATTAACGTTAATCTTGAGATTTACCATTTTAGAGGTTTCAAGAATTCAAGCAACCAATTATCAATCCAACCACAAACAAATCAAATTCATGATTTCCAGGAATACAAGGGAGTTAGTAGTGTACTAACCTTGATCTCTAAGCTGAAACGGGCACCTTCAACCAAAGCCCTTCAAGCTTTCTTCTTTCCAAACTCCTTGGAAGAATTCCCCACTTCTTTAACTGCAAGGAAACGTTGTAAAACGTATTACAACATTGCTAGAAGATTAAAAGAGACTAAAGGGATTATTTAACTACAAGGAATAAAGTCAAAATCCCCATTCTCGCTCTTCTTTTTCATCCTCCCACTAAAACTCATCATCCACCAAACATGATGATTTTTACCTCAAAATGTAGATCCTTGGAATAAGGTTACACTGCCCAACTCAAATTCTGAAATTCTAACTCAAACGGACAAAGATTGAGCCTTTAACTCATGGTTCTTGGGAGGAAGATGAAAATGAGAGAGATGGGGGAAAGCACAAGACAAGGTGATATCACCTTCTTCACTTTTCTGTAGAACCATTAAGATCCCAACTCTTCCTCTCTTCAAAAAAGGGAATTTACCATCCTAGCCTCCCATCATCTCTCCAACCCAGCACCCAACCAAGAACCCAAGCCCAAAACCAAAATGTTAGCCTGTCAAGACTCACAAAGGCCCACACATCTTGGCCCAAACACGAAGCCCACGCTTCGAGTTAAACTGACCATCGGATTCAGAAATTCGGGTCGTTACGTGTGGATCTTGTTGCGAGTGGTGATCGGTGATGGTTTGCGATTGGCCGACAACGACGATCGAAATGTTCAATGGAAAAAATAGAACCGTTTTAAAGTTTAGTGGCAAAATCGATACGCCTCTAAAGTTCAGTGCTTAAAACGACGTTGATTTGGGATTCAATAACTACACCAAAATGGCGTCGTTATGTCCACATCATCACGCCTTTATCAAGTTAACAATCCATTGGTATAATTGAAGCCAAAACCAAAGCTTAATGTTATAGGTTCAAATTAAAAGTTCAGTGGTATAAATGATACAACGCCTAAAGTTCAGTGATATTTGGAATAATTTACCCTTAAAAAAATGTCTAAACTATACATTTTTTTCTGCTATCTAAACTTTTTTTTTATCAAATTGTGCGACTAACGTTCAAATTTTTTAAGTTCAATTTACAATATAATTAAAACTGCTTCAATCCTTGATAATGACTTAATTATATCTTTTATTTTATAAAGGATTACTACTTTTTGTAAATAAAGGATTACGTGAAAGTTAAGTAGTATGACTTCCATCCCAAGTTGTGTTATAAATAATTGCTATTAATTAGGGTTTAAACTTTGTTAAGTGTTAATTAAACAAAATCCCCAATGCCAATTAACCGCCTATCTAATATATATATACACACACAAACTCCTACTCGTACCTATTATATTGTCAGCTTCATGGGAAACACATGCATTGGATTTGGATCCCTTACGGGAAAATTTTGTTGTGAAGGCAGCCGCAATATTCTTGATCGGATCGGCCAGAACGAGTATTGTTACTGTTGTTTTCCCCAGAATCTTACAATTTTCTCTCTTGTTTTTCCCTGGAAACTGGTCATTGGTGGTACTTGTTCTGTTTTGGACTATGAAACTCCCGATATTTATCGACTTTTCACTTTTGATCGTGAATTAGATCGGGGAAATTCTGGGATTACTTCCCTCTGCACCGAGATTGCCACCGGCATCGAGTTCGCATGTAATCGATACCGAAAACAAGATTAGAACGCAAAGATCAAGTCAAGGAATTTAAGACAGAGATTAAGGTACTGCAACGTTTGTCTGGTCAGGAAAATATTGTAAGAATCAAAGATGTTTACGAGGATAATCTATGTGTTCATGTCGTAACCGAGCTTTGTCGTGGAGGCGATTTGTTCAATATAATTAAAGAGAAACGGTATTTCAGTGAAAGAGAAGCTTGTGAACTTATAAGGACCATTGTTGGTATTGTCAAGACTTGCCATTCTCATGGGGTTATGCATAGAGATTTGAAGCCCGGAAATCTTGTCTTCGTCAACAAAGACGATGCCTTTTCGCTTAAAGCCATTGATTTCAGAAACTCCGTCTTCTTTAAATCAGGTATCTTTACATTGGCTATGAATGTATGATTATGTGATGCTGTAAGTAGGATCGAATTCTGTTGCTTGCGTGACAAGTAAGTTGTTTTCTTCTTAGAAAGCATTGTTTTCACTCTGTTGTTATAGGTCAAGTTTTCCATGAGACCACAGGAAGTCTGTATTATGTAGCTCCGGAGATACTTCTAAACAACGGTCATGGACCGGAAGTCGATATATGGTCCATTGGGTTTATACTGTTTATACTGCTCAGTGATGGCAATCTACCGTTTAAAGCAGGTACAATATTATCAATTATGTTCTGATCCTAATATGATACCAAAGTAAGAATAGTAAATGAAATAAATTAATTTTTCTTTTTGGATTTTATCTTTGTGTACTTCAGAAACAGCAACGGGAATGTTAGATTCAATATCGGCAAGAAGGATGGATTTTGAATCAGAACCATGGCCGCAAAGATCTGACGGTGCAAAGGACCTTGTTCGGAAGATGCTATGCACTGAACTGTCGGAACGCTCGACTCCGGACGAAGTGCTGAGTATGTATCCTACATTTGATGGTACAATAATGTTCATTTGGAAAGGTTTATGGTTTCGATTTACCGGTTTTGTTTTTGATTTGTTTTAGGTCATCCTTGGATTTGCCATCATGGATCCCTGGATAAGGCTCTACTTCTTAAACCAGGTAATGTTTCCGGCCAATATCAAATTGAAGAAGCAAATACAAGACTAAGAAGATGAAATCATATACAGATGTGTGTCCTGCAAACCTGATGCAAACTCCAGAATTTAATGCTTCACTGTATCGTAGTGTCGTATTGCAATTTGAACTATGTTGTTAGACTCATTTGACAATTTTGTTCGGTCCATGAACTTGAAATTTGAATATATTTGTATCCTACACATTTTCGTATCCACCAGTTAGATTAGAATGCAAATAACACGGTATTCAAATACCTGGCTAATAGCCGTCCAGCAGAAGTTATTTTAGAGCCATTAAACTCAATGCTCAAATTCACTTATTAGAAACAATGCAAGCTTTTAAAATTTTTAATGTAGATTTGGAATCAGAGCCATAATTATATATTTTTCAATGTAGATATATATACCCGTCTCATTGAATATCAATGCAGTTTTGTAAAACATGTTTATAAAACTTTTAATGTATTAATGGTTATGCCAGTTTTACGATACATATTCAAGATTCGTAATTGTCATTTCTAATAATGAAGTGTTCAAAATTTAAATTTTCTTTCTAGGAGTTCAACGTACACCCCCGATGTAATATCAACTTTTTATATGAAAATTTATCAAATGATGGGAACAGGCTTGACAAACAAATTAACCAATATTTATCAAAATATAATTTAAAACAATAAATTGATTTAAGATATTTTTTTATCAAACTAATTTTTATTTAAATAATATATTAATTTTTAATGTATCGATGTCTTTTTTTTGAAATAAGTGCCTAAAGTATTTTTTGGCTAAAATAGGTGCCTAAAATATTATTTTTGACTTGTTTTAAAGTTAACTGAAGTACCTACTTTAATACATATTTCAACCAAAAATAAAACTTTAAGAACCTATTTCAGCCAAAAATACTTTAGATGCCTATTTTAGCCAAAAATAAAACTTTAGGCATTTATTTCAACAAAAAAATACTTTATGTACGTATTACAAAAAAAATAGTATGAATACTTATTTCATAGTTAAGCCAAAAAAACATTTATTGAGACCATAGGACCAAAAAAAAAGGCCAAAAGACAAGAATATAGTCTTTAATTTTTTCCCATGTTAGATTATTTCTCAGAATATTATAATATTTACAGTAAAAAGTAAAGTCGGATGGATTACAATCCAACATTGAACAACAAACTCTATTAATAATTAAAGAATTGAAATTGGGTGGATTGCAGTTTAACTTTGAATAATATTTTATACTGAAGTCGGAACTTTTTTCTACCATTTTTAATATTTTTTGAATAAAAAATAATATTAAACAGTAAAGTCAAATTCCTTTTTTACTGACTTTATTTTCACCGTAATAAATACTATAAATTTAAAATTAATGGACAAGTATAATATTTTTGGGAAAAAAAAATCTGCTCCTATATTCAAGTAAAATTCCCCCCCCCCCCAAAAAAAAAAAAAACAAAGACAAAAGACAGCCCAATAGGCAAGAACTGGATTTCCACTGATATTCCCCTTTTCGCCTTCGGAGCTCGGAAGAGCTGAAAACAGAAGCCAGATATGGCAACCAAAACTAGATTGGCTTCGGTTGCCGCGTTGGGATTCTAGTTCTTTTTGGAACCTTAGTTTTGATTCAGATACCCATTTTCTCTCCTCTTTTTTCTCCTTGCTCCCAGAAAAAGAACTGAAAAAATGGGATTTCCCCCCTTCTTTTTGGTGTTTTTAGAATCGATTAAGCGACACTGGAGTTTCAGAACCCAAACATAATCAGGTTTGTCAATTCATTTATGAGATTTCCCCCCTTCTTTTTGGTGTTTTTGAATCTGTGAATCCATAGGATATATTAATGGAATTGAATTTGGGTTTTTTTGTCCCTTTTTATGTAATTTTAGGGCGTTGATGATGTTTTAGAAGAAATTACACATAAAGTGTACTTTGATGTCCATATTGATGGAAAATCTGCTGGTATGCTTTTGTTTGATTTTCTGCACAAATGGGATTTGTTGTGCTAGTATACCTCAAGGGAAAAAGAAGTCGTTTAATTGATAGCTGAAACCATAAATTTAGAGTCTTTTTGTTGTATTATAAAACATGAAATCATCAGTTGGAAACTTAGATGTCGGATTTCGGCTTCTCTCAGTTTTAGTTTAGATGTCAGATATCGGTTTCTCTCAGTTTTAGTCTTGCTTTAGAAAGTCCATTAGATAAACTTATAGAAGCACCTATGTTCGTTGATTTTTGCTTTCAGGTCGAATAGTCATGGGCTTATTCGGCAAAACCGTTCCTAAAACTGCAGGTGACTAGCTCAGAAATTTTGCAGTTCCCTAACCTTTTCCATGAAATGATTATGCAATTACTAGTTCGTTCTTACGAATCATAATTTTTTTCTTCTTGCAGAGAACTTCCGCGCGCTTTGCACAGGTAGCCAAGTAACGTTTATTCCCTTCTTATATTAGGTCTTTGTATGTTTTTCATGCTAGAATTCTCTAATGTATGTGCTCAAAGTAATGGGATTTACTGGATCTTGGTAAGATTGCAATGGTTTAGTGAAGTTTGCTGCTACAAAGTTATAATCTTTTTTATTATTAGTGTATTTTTCACTCATAAAAGCAACTTATCTTTGCATAATTTAGCATGTAAACTTAAAACGTCATCCGTTCCTGGCAGTTTTTGGCAATGGCTGTGCTGCCTTTTTCCAATCTCAGTATGCCTCTTCGTCTTCTGGACCTTAACATTCTAAGTATCTCATCTGTCTATTTGCATCTTTGGTTGTTTAGGTGGTTAATAAAAAGTATAATCTTTGTCTATAAGGACTAAAACCTTTATTCGAGAGTCCTATAGGTTGTTTAGAATGCCTTAACACTATAAAGTAAAAAGTGTATGAAATTATGAATACCGATTAAAAGTATTGTTGTAAAGTTTTGATGCATTGGATGATAATATCTAGATGTATACAAACATGTGGTATTTGAAATTTTAGATTGTGAAAGAAAGGTGACTGCTTACAATTGAACAGTGGATCTATGCTTCAGTTTTAATGCTCGATTTTTTCTTATTAGCTATGATTAGTTTGTTAATTGGGGAAAACTCACTACTTCTAGCTGCCCGCATATATTTGTTCCTTGTATTACAGGGGAGAAAGGAACTGGAAAAAGTGGGAAACCTCTTCATTACAAAGGGAGCACTTTCCATAGAATTATTCCCAGCTTTATGATCCAGGGCGGCGACTTTACTCATGGCGATGGACGAGGTGGAGAATCTATATATGGTGAAAAGTTTCCTGATGAGAATTTCAAGCTTAAGCATAATGGGCCTGGTGAGTTGTGATCCTTGTTGATTCCTTCGATGCATTGTTTCCATAAAAGGTTTTTTAGTCATTGCTGAAATGGTAAACTCTAGCTGCAAACCTGGCAAGGCCTATAAGAACTATATTATTAATTATTTACTCCTTCAATCTTTTTCATTATGAGCAGGACGGCTTTCGATGGCCAATGCTGGGAAAAACACCAATGGATCACAATTCTTCATCACAACTGTAACAACCAGCTGGTATTTGATTTGTCTCCAAACTTTTTATCCATGTTACTTACAAAACTACATGTACCCTTCATATACGTTCGATACATATTCAGATATAGAGATGAGAGTACGATCCTCGAAATATATGGAAAAATTTAGAGCAAATTGAGCCTACCAACTTTAAACACATATTACTACCTGACGATAACCTCCGAGTTCGGATAATATGAGCTGTTCATAGTTCCATATCGTTGATGAGAATCATAAGTTTGCATGATGGTCGGTTCCATTTGTTAAAAACTGCAATCCTATAATAGTTTGAGATTTTCCCGAGCTCACACGCGTGTGTGCTATTATTTTTCCTTGAAAGGTTGGACGGGCATCATGTCGTATTTGGCAAGGTGATTGGCGGAATGGATGTTGTCTTCAAGATAGAAGCCGAAGGAAACAACAGTGGTATGCCGAAATCTAAAGTTGTTATTGTAGATAGCGGCGAGATGCCTTTATAATTTACACACTTTGTTTCAACTAAATGTAAACTTTTAGATTCTGTTTCAATTGATAATATTCCCTTTATAGAGCATAAATCAGTTACTTTCTTATCGCCACAACCGATAAATAATGTAACGATCGGGTTTCAGACATCTTTTTTTAGCAGGTCTCACAAGGTTTTATCACAAGCCGTCGCCTGCCCTCCCTTTGGTACTCATGCAGGTAAAGGGATTCTTGGTCTGACATAGTTGGGTGACGAAGCCTCGAGCGGCTGTCGTCGTCTGCGATTACGGCCAAGCTATACAATAACATATCAAAGCAACCCAATCATAAATTCATCACAAAACAGCAAAACATACATCCCAACAATTATCTCAAGCAAGTTCCAAAAGCAAGACACCAAGAGCTCCAACACAAGCACTTATTTCAGAACAACAGCAATAAGACATATATTATATAAAAGATATACCCTTTATTATATATATTATGAATAACGAAAATTTCAGTCGTCCCTGGTGTTTCCGTTGCTGTGTTGGTGATGAAACGCAGAGGAGAAATTTGAAGACATATCAGAGTAAAGAGAGACAACCTTGGAAATGTTCCCATTGAGTTCCTGGATGAGTGCAACGTTTTTCACCATGTTGTCGGGGATCTTGGACTGGTGATTCTCGTTGACTGTTGGATCAACGCCCGGTTCCGGTCCAAAACCGACTGGACCTGCTTGAAATTCTTGGCCAGCGTTGCCCAAGCTTCGGGGTTGCCCTCGAAGTCATCGGAATCTTGCTTCCGATGATGCTTCAGCTTCTTGTTGGCGTTGTTTCTGGGGTTGCTGGCCATGGTTTTTGATTTTTTTTCTTGTAGACAATGGATTTTTTTTCACATTTGCATGTAAGAAAGAAAGGCTACAATGCCGATGAGAGCATGTTTTAGGGTTTGAGTCATTGAAGAAATGCAGGGACAAGGGGAGAGGAGCTTTGGGGTATAAATCGTTGAAGGATTAGGATCGGGTCACCATAGAAAAGCCGAGAAGGGTTGGAACTTTGAAGAAAGCTTCGTTTTCACGCGCGACAAGAGCGGGTGTGACCAAAACATTTATATTCTCGGACAGCAATATAAACAGTAATAATTGTCTTGTGCGTTAACAGTTAATACCGATAAAGATTTGTTAGGTTCCAGTCTTTTTTTTTATTTAACATTGGTTTCTGATCATCTAATCGATTAATTTATATCGATTTTTACATAGGTCTATTATAAGATGACTTTTTCAATATAATTTTCTCTATTCACAACGTAATAATTCTTATCTCTGATATTACTTAAGGGATCTAGTGTATAGTCATACTATAATAACCAATTGTTGGTTATTCAGTCCCGATCTTAAATCAATATCGAATATGTTATATATTATTTTTAACTTAAATTTTAATATGTTTAGATTATTTTTGTATGTTTTAATATATAGATATATTTAATTATCCACCACATACAATTTTAATACATTAAAATTTATTTAACTAATTAAAACCTTCGGCATAAAATATGATATAAATAAATTATAATATTCGCTAATAATGAAAAATACTTTCCCACAGAGTATCGAATTTTAATCCACAGGTAAGATTGAAACGAATGTATACTAATTCTGAAAAGATGCTGATTGGTGAAAAACACGCGCCTTGCATGAGAGTGGTAATGAGAGCTCATAACAAATATCTTGGGCTGTACTTTTTAGCAAAAAGGGCAAAAAGAAAGTAAAGGTTGCAGAAAAATATCTTGGAATATCATAAAAATATCTCCCGGTTAAAAAGTGCACCTTTTCTATTCCTTTCTCTGATTCTCGTCACTTTTCTTTAATTATTTTTATTTTAAATTGCGCTTTTTAGTATTTTTTTAAATAAAATGACAAAAAGGAGAAAAAAAAATAACAATATTCAAATTGGGCATGTTGAGGTATACACGGTTCATGTGTTTTAAAGATAAAAATTCTTTTTAATTGTTTATCATTTGGATCAATTTATACGTAATTATTTTAGTTTAATTATGGCATTCGATTCAAAATTTTAAGAAAACAATATTATTAAATACTTAATAGTAGAGTTTTATTACCCTTTCGATCCTACTCGATTTAACAAAATTGATTTTTGTTTAAAGCGTTAAATAGATAGGGGAAAAACTTATCTTGTTTTTTTATTATATACAACAAAAATAATTGTTTTTGAAGGATAATGAATAGAGAAAAAATAAGTTAATTATATGAGATTTTTCTGTATACACGAGAATGAATTCTGTTGGTTAAAGTTATGACTAAGTTTAGTGTCACTTATTAATCAAATATCATCTCAGTTAAAAATTACTCGATTACCTTTATTTAAAGGTTAATACATATTATTTTAATAATATCATTTCTTTTCATTCTTTTATAAAACTTTTAAATAAAACAAATTAAAAGTTATTACTAAAGGATTGAACACGAGAATAATAGATTTAAATTAAATTACTTACGACTCTACCTAAAATTATTCATTGAGTATATATTGATAAATATATTTTTATATAAAATATATTCTTTCGCTCATATCGTGAGTGTAATAAAAACTAGTATATATTAGTTATTTAATTGAGTTAGTGTCACTAGACAATTAAACACTATTTTTTTCTTAAATGACAATAATTGTTGGGTTTAATTTTGATACACAGGTTACACAAGCCTGCATATTTATACTATAAACCTAAATCCTAAATATCTAAACTTAAACCCTAAAAAACTAAACCCTAAACTCTAAACCCTAAACCTTAAACCCTAAATACTAACCATAAATTCTAAACACTACAACCCTAAACCCTAAACTAAACTCTTAACCCCTAAAACTAAAATGCTTGTATAAACTAAAGTTTATACAGCTTGTGTATTGAAGTTCTTCTCATAATTGTTAGGGTAAACTACATAAATAGTCACCAAACTTCTATGATGTTTGCAATTTCGTCACCGAATTTTAAAACTTGTGATAAAGTCACTGAACTTTTAATTTATTTCATTAAGGTCAATCTCGTTAATTGTTGTTAGAGATTATCACATGACACGTTAGCTTTCCATTTCCCCTTTCTCCTTCTTCCTTTGATAACTGAACCTAAAAGTTCAATGCCCTTTTATGTCTCCTTCTCTTTCTTCCTCATCAAGGATTTTCGATTCGTCGAGCCAGATTTGATGTCTTGCGACTTTTATCTTTCTTCCATTGTCCCTATTGGTGCCCTTCACTCTCTCAACGTATGACTTTCCGCTTCTGCGTACATTTACTTATATGTTTAATGCATTCAGATGCTTAAAGTTCTCATGCTTGTAGTTGAGTTTTAATATGTTGGATTACAAGTCTTGTATAAGGCTCTGGTGATTAAACATGGCCCTTTGGTCTTCATACACTGTAAATTTAAAATAGTTCACAGAAGAATCCCACAAGAAAGATATTAGAAAAAGAATCCCATAAATGTAAAAGTTAAGCAAATATGAGAAGAAAGAGACGGGGGGAAAGAAGGACATTTGATAAGAAAGAATCATGAAGAGAAATTTAAAAGAATCTTTCGGAAGATAAATCAAGCAGTTAAATGTATATATAATTGGCAATTAAAGTTTTTTTAGGTATAAATAAGAGGTTGGGCCTCAAACTTCGTTGATCCAAGAAGGGGCAGCACATAGAATGGACTAGTGAGGCCATGGTTTTCACTAAATTATTTAAAAAAATGAAAATTTTAAGTTCAGAAAATGATAAAACTACCTTTTGCTCCCTTAAAAAATATATAATTCATTGTTGGACCCTCTAATTTATAACTTTTTAAATAGCTCCTTAAACAAATATGGTAGAGCTCCGCTACTGATCTAAGTAAAGTTGAGAATTGTAGAGCAAAGCTTGTCTACGCAGTCTTCATATTAGTCGTTAATTATACCATTTGGGGAAAATTCATGTCCTCTTATTGTTATGATACCAATTTAAAATTCTCGTGAATTGATACCTTGAGTGACTATTTATGTAGTTTACCCTATAAAATTCTCGTAAATAGCCATTGACATGTGATCATTAACAATTCTAATACAACAAAAGTTGTAGGCTCAAAAATCCAACGTTATTATTGATACAAACACGTCTTCTCTTCGAAAAAAACAGAGGTTTCTGAACTTGCAATTTTCCTGACCTAAACGTGTCAAGTCCATCCTTGTGGAACCTTAGGTACCTGCAACTTTGACCCTCATGATAGTTCCTATTAATCTAAGAGAGCTTGACTGATTAGCAGAATAGTTAGGCATGTCAGCAGAGAGGATTTTTGCTAAGCCGAAATCACTTATACGGCCAACCATTTCCTCATCAAGTAGAATATTGTTTGGCTTAAGGTCGCAATGAATTATTGATGTCTCGCAATGATGGTGCAAATATTCAAGTGCATGAGCTACGTCAATGACCACACCAACACTCTGAAACAAGTTTAGATTTCTCTTCGTCTCCAGTTCATTGATAGCAGTAGACGGATGCAACCAAATCTCCAAGCTTCCATTTTCCATGAACTTGTAAACCAACGCTTTAAGGTCGTTACCTTGGTAATCAACACCTGAAATGGTTGTTAATACATTGACAAGATTCCGATGTCGAATGTTCTTCAAGGCCTCACATTCAGCCAAGAAATTCCTAGAAGCTCCCTGATTCAGAAGATTAAGCACCTTTACTGCAATAGTTGCCCCACTATCTTTAAGAATTCTTTTGTATACAGAACCAAAGCCTCCATATTCAAGCAATTTTTTCACGAAGAATCCATCAGTGGCTTTTAACATGCTTTGTAGGATGGCAAAATTATCCGTCCCGACCCGATCGGGTTTTTTCTTTTGATTTTCGGGGATCGGGGCAGGGCGGGGCGGGGCGGATATTTAAAAATATAAAATCGGGTCGGGGCAGGTTCGGGTATGATATGAAAATTCCCCGTCACGCCCCGCCCCTCTATTTTTTTTATTATATTTATAAAAATACCACTATATATAAATACTTTTAGGAGTTTCAAGTTATTTTTTTAGTTTGTGTTTATCGTAAATTTTTGTTAGATATTGTTCGAATTTTAACATATCTAATTCTAAAAGTCAATGGTCGAGTTTATTTTTTTAAATATGTATTTTTTTCTTCATATGAGTAATTTAATTGTTTTATTTTATTTTTTATATAGTTTAAAGTCTGTGAAATTTATATTTTGTAAATATAATGGTCGTTCGATCGAATCTAACATTTATCGTCAACGAAATTTAATATATTTTTTTATATTTTTGGGTCGGGGTCAGGGTTTAAGATTTATAAATCGAGGCGGGACGGGCGGATAAATTATTATTTTATTTCCGGGGCGGGATCGGATTTTGGGATTAATATATCGGGCGGCCAAAAACCCGCCCCGTTGCCATCCCTAATGCTTTGGTATGATAACTGTAGAAGGAACTTTTCGGCACAAGTTGTCGGTGCCTCCTCTTTCTTCTTTGTATGCCACGATACGAGGAGAGAAAAGAAAACCAGAGTCACTCTCAAAATCACAACAACAAAACCAGAGCTAGAAGCCATTTATGATAGAAGACAACATCACAAACACCGTGTTGAAGTATCATAAGAAATTGTTCTTTGATTGTGAAATTCTACTACTAAACCAGAGCTAGAAGCCATTCATAACCAAACAAACGAAAGCAAACACAATGCTGTTTTTTTAAGATTAATATTAGAAGAGTGATTTGATTTGTGGTTCTTCCTGGAAATTGTTTCTTTTTCAAATGTCAAACATTGTAGATTTCAAAACAATAATTTATTGCCAACCTCATGGTTTTACACCCTGACCTTCATCTGGCATGCATGCCGGTGGTGGACCGACCATCTCTTTCGATAGTGAATTCTGCTTGTTGCAAGAGGGGAATCCGAGACAGTAATGTTTCTGCTTCATGGGGACCTGATCTCTCACTGCTTCATGTGGAATGAAATAAATTCCACTTGCAGCAATTACTATATCATGCACATGAATAATTCAAACATGCCAAAAGATGATCCTTTAGAGAAAGCGAGGCTAATCTATTGGTTATACGAAAAAGCTGCTTCGCCCATATCAACCTTATGGTGGACCGATGGATTAAGTTTCGATTTCAAACTAAAATAAAAAGTTACGTTTTCTGTGATCAAAGCAATCTTATAATTCTCATGCTACAAAATTTTCCATGCTGCAAATGATTATTGCCTAGGTGAATTCTAAACAGTTTATCCAGCTTTTCTAATGAAGGCACATTTCCACTCAATCTGTTGTTTCGAAATTGAAGTACATTCAGATTCGAGGCATTGGATATTGAGGCAGGGAATTGTCCAGAGATTTGGTTTTCCCTGACAGAAAAGAACTCAACATATGGCATAGTGGTTAAAAAGTCAGAATGAAGAGTACCTTGAATCTTGTTTTGATCAATATCAAAAACTCTTATACTAGATGGATTGAACATGGAGACAAGAACAATACCAGCACAATAATCGAATTTATTGATCCACAGAGGGATGTGATTTGTATTTTACAAAGATTACAGGCCATACTATATATAAATATATATATATATATATATATATTCTCAATGTGGAGTTTTCTGCAAATACCAGATGCAGTGTGAATAAAAGAGAATAGCTTCACTTCGCCTGACCTAAGCCTTTCAAGTCCATTGATATTATGGCACCTTAGGTTCCTGCAACATATGGAAACAAGGAAACTTATAAACCATCGAATTTACATGGACAGAATGTAACCAAAATACTTTCTACTTGCTCAGATCATTTGAATAAAGAATTTATTTGAAAAATTCATTAATGTTCCTTTAAGTCGTGAAATGATTGATTATTCCGTTATGAACAATGCAGATTGTTTACTACAGCATAAGAAGACATTATAGTATACCCAGGGGCGGAGCCAGAAAATTTTGTTTGCAGTGTCAAAATTTAAAAATTTTCATGAAGGAAAATTTTTACGTAGGTTGAAACAAACAATGAATGTCAATTTTTTTAAAGTTGTGTCAATTTCCTTTGAAAGGGTGTCATTTATTTTCAAACCGGTGTCAATATATATTTAAAATCATAATAATTTTATTTTATAAAATTTATATATATATTTTCTCAAAATATTTTTGGGTGTCATTTGACACCCCTGCTCAAAGGGTGGCTCCGCACTTGAGTGTACCTGCTGATTTAGTAGCATATAAAGTTTGATGCTCACGATGTTAACGAGTTGGACGAAGAAGCTTGTCTCTAATAGAACAAAGCTTGGAAACAACATCACTCATGTCCATCCGCTCAGTAGGTGATTCAGCAGAACAAGTGAGTCCTATTTCAAATATAGAATTCAAATGTTCAAGATGTCTGTAATTTAGAGTGACATCTGCCGTTGTGCCTTGAATAGCTCTCTCTTGAAGAAGAATGGGATCTATAATCTCAGTCACTCGATCAGGAAAATCTACCAGAACAAAGTTGTGAATGCTGAAACCTTCTTTGAACATCTCATGAGTCGGCCTTTTCCCTGTAAATATCTCTAGCAAGAGAATGCCATAGCTATACACATCACCTTTTGTTGACAATTTGCCTCCCATGCCATACTCTAAAATCAATTTATCACAAGTTATATTGTAAATAGTAATATTTAAAAAGGAGGTCCCTCAAAAAATATAAAACAGCCTCTGACATCCATGCTTTGAATCCATGAAAAACTACTTCCAGATTATATTTTTTGCTCTTATATAATGTTATGCTAAGACAAAAGTGTACAAAGAATGATCAGAAAAAATGATAGAAATGAATAAAGTAAACTGACCTGGTGGAGCATAACCAATAGTTCTCTTAACCCAAGGGAGCTTGACCGATTAGAAGAATAGTTAAGCATGTCTGCAGAAAGAATTTTTGCCAAGCCAAAGTCACTTAGATGGCCAACCATTTCCTCATCAAGAAGAATGTTACTTGGCTTGATGTCACAATGAATTATTGATGTTTCGCAACATCTATGGCCACACTTACTCTTTGGAAGAAGTTCAAGTTTCTTGTTGTATTAGAATAAATATTTTATATTTTTTCTGTTATAGTTAGTTAGGTACAGCTGTAGGGTAGTTTTCTTTCTTTATTATTATATATAGTGTATTTGTTAATTAAAGAAATATAATATAAAGTCTTAATATCAGATTCTCTTTCCATCGTGCATTCCCCTTTCATTGTATATCAGTTCTTGCCAAAACCCTAAATCAAATTTCTCCAGTTTTGATTGTAATCAAAATCAGATTTCATCATATTGTCTCCGGTTCATTCAAACTGACTGATGCATCCAATCCTCCAAGCTTCCATTTGCCATGAACTCGTAAACCAAGGCTTTAAAATAATTGCCTTGGTAATCGACACCTGAAATGGCTGTTAATAATTTGACAAGATTTCGATGTCGTATGTTCTTCAACGCCTCACATTCAGTCAAGAAACTCCTGGGACCTCGACGGTTCAAAAGATTAAGCACCTTTACGTAATAGCTTGCCCATTCCCTTCAAGAATTCCTTTGTATACGGAACCGAAACTTCCTGAACCAACCAAATTATGCATGGAGAATCCATCCGTAGCCCTTAGTATGCTTTGGTATGATAACCTCAAAAGCGAATTTTCTGCACAAGTTGTTTGTTGTTGCTCTTTCTTCTTTCTGAACCACATGATGAGGACAATAGAGAATGCCAAAGTCACTCCTAAAGTCACAACAATAATTGCAATTTTTAATCTAAGGGAAGTGTTTGATGGTATTTTGTTAAATCAACATAAAAATGCATTTTGTTAAAGAAACCTCCCTACTTAAAAATGTAATAATAATCCACAATTGATAAAAGTGACAAGAAAGTTGAACTTATAAAGGGATGAATAAAGAAATTTGAGATCAACCATTTTTTCTTGTCAAATAAAACATTTAAAGAGATAAGTGTGATATCGTGAAAGTTTTTTCGAGTTTCAAAGACAAAGGATATAAAAAATTTGAACATTTGAGGATTGACCGGGTCCACCATTGGGACCAGTATAGGGTAGAGCACGTTTGGGAGCCATTGAGATTGAGAATAAGATTTTTCTAAAAAATTTTGGTCATGGAATCTTGTCAAACACCTATGGTGCAAAGGTTTAAAGCTAAAAGTTTGAGCAATATGGATAAGCTGGTAAACTTTCAGCAAGATAAACACAAATATAACTTTTAAAAAGTGGGTGACCCAAATGTAACATTACCCATAATGAAATGACTTCTATTGTAGTTTACCCAAAAAATTAATGGTGGGTCACCCACCAAGTACCGTAATAGATTTCACCCATAATTGGGACAAACTCCATAATTGTGAATTCACTTACTAAGGGACTATCACCCAAAGTCTTTCATGAACACATTGTTCACATGAATGTAATGTCATCTAAGGATGTTCACTTTTAGGGGGAGTTTCAAATTTTAAAATGCTCAGCTTCTATAGACATAATTTGTATTACTTCAATTTAATAACATTTTAGGGTTATTTTCTATAGATTTTTTTTTTGTTTTAACCACATTCTGACTTTGGTAAAACTTGAGGAGGTCCAATTAAAAATAGACATGTTAAAATCACATTTCTATGTATTTTTCATGTTGCAGATTCATACTTGATCAATTTCATTTGGTTATGTTAATATGCGTGATTAATGTTGCTCTTGTGTGGTCCAACTGCCTTTTGAAGTCTCCTCCATTAGTTGAACAACAACTCGATAGAAAAGAGAAGGACAAAGATACATAAAAAGTAAAAGGAAAGCTAGAAAAAACTAATTATTATTATAATTATTAGACGCATTGCAAGAACATTCTGCAATGACATAGGTGTGCAGTGACATCGCAACTGTAGGCGGTGCAGTTTTGGTCGTAGCATAAGCTTATAGATTCTGCGTTGGTGTTGCAACCATCATCTTTGAATCTACAACCAGAATTTCATTGTATTAGATTACACAAATAAATTAAAGATTAAAAAAGAAGAAGAGTTAAATAAGTAAAGGAACTAACGAGTTGCAAAGATGAAGATCACAGCAAAAATAATAAAAGTCAATGAAAATTTCCCCATCTCTTTATATCTAATTTACTACGTTGGTGGATCTCAAGAAAATAATGATAATTTACTACGTTTGTGGAAATGCATAAATCAAAGCCACAATTAAGAAATTATTCAACTTACAGAATTAGTACTTATAGATCAGTAGCTGTTTAAAAATACGAGACTCTCTGAAAGATGCCGAATTCAAGCTTAGAGTGTTAACTAATCTAGAAAACAAATAGAAATAGAGGAGCTACAAAGCCCAGTGTGGTCTCTAAGTGCATAAATTAGCCCAATAACATACACATACAGATTTTAACTAGAGATCCGGATGAAAATAGTAATTAAACTAAACATCATATTATTTATTCAGAATCAGACAATACAAAATAGATATAGAATCAGACAATACAGAACATATACAGAATCAGACAATACATAACAGATGTAGACTCAAACTAGACATATGCAGACTCGGACTAGTAAACCCCTAACAACCCATCCATCCGCTACTCATCATTCACGAGTTACTCCAAAACTCAGAACCAACCATGCACATTGGCTGATAGTATTTAATATTCAAATTGTTAACAAATACAGATATATGAGCGTCGTACTACAAATTCAGAAAACACTTCCTCCTTAACATCCCAATCCCCATGAGAGTACAGAATGCTATACGGACAGACTTTCACATTACATAACAGATCCAAAAGACATGCATAATCAGAATTACAAGTTATTCAAAAATACAAACATAATTATTAAGTCAAATTCATCAAATCCAAACATTTATACAAAATAGCGCAAACATGCAATTCACACAAAATCACATAATAAAAAGCATACAGAAATTTGAGGTGTTTTACCTTAGTAATTCTACACCATGAATACATGTTACATAGATATTAACAAAAGTGATAACAATCACAAAATACAGGAAAGTATTGCACAGAATGATCTAGCATTTAAGGCGAGACACACACCTGTTTTCAAATTAATAAGCATTTATTGAATCAATGTTCCTCATCAGTCTCTAACGGTATTTGATTCAGATTTTCATATACCCTTGATTCCATGTAATCAATTCATGTACCATCACATACATATAAATGAATAATCAATAGAACGAATTAACGATGTGAACCGTTCGTGGAGACTACATTATTTAATCGGAAATTCACTACCCTTATTTAGATGTGAACACCAATGGTGGGCCCCACACTAATAAAATCATTGAAACCTTACTGAATTAATATCAACCATAATTAACAAAGATAATAATGAAATAGAATAATTAATAAAAGCTAAGCTATCCCTGAAACAAAGTGTAGTCTCGGGAAACAATGGCAATATGACGTTGGCACAAATGGTGGTGGTTTTTGATGGTGACAATGGGTTGCGGAAACTACTCCGGTAAGGAAATCTACAACCAAAACGAAGATGAAAATCTTACCGAAAGACGTACAAGTCAGAAACCACAATAGCTACACCACGCACAGTCACAGAGGAACCAACTGTCGAAAACAACAACCGACACACATACGGTGGCGTCGAACACTTCTCCACCACCACAGAACACGATGCGAAGGAAGAACTCAACCCCCACACTCTTGTACTAACCGATGAATGGAACGGTGATAAAACGACTGAAAGTACAAGACGTGAGAGGTTAACGGTTGAGGGGGAGGGAAAGTTGAGAGAATCAAGGGCGAAAGAAGGGGAAACGGCGCATATAATTCTTGTAAACTGATTTAGGAATCTAAAATTGGTATATATATTAACACAAATGGATAAATTACTGAATAAGTCCCCTAATTTCATTCCATGATCAAAATAATCTCAACGTACAAATCACGCAAATACCACTGAATGTTCATCCTTTACTCAATTTAGTCCCGAATTATCCACTCAAAATTAACCCCTAAATCGGGGTATTACACAAGGTCCTGCAACAAAAGGATTAATAACTGACGTCAACAATAGATTCCTTGAATTATTCATTGTCTGACACTATCTTGTATTAGAATGAGATCTATAATCTTAGTCGCTTGTTCAATCAAAGTTGCCTAAACAAAATTGTGAATTGTTCGTTTATTAAGCTAAATTAACGATCACGAATAAAAAATTTATGTTTATATAATAATCGAACGAACATAAACAAAGGTGTGTTCGTTTCGTTTATGTTCACGAACAAATTCGTTTATCGAATCGATTATTCGGTTCTCATTTTCCTTTTATTTTTTACATTTTAAATAGGCAAAATGACAAAAGATGCCCCCAACGTTTGCATGTTTTGTCATTTGACCCCTATTCTTTTTTTTGGAGCAAACAACCCCAACGTTTCAATTTGGTCCAAATATGCCTATGTTGGATGGAAATTGTCTGTCAACGGCTGATTCTGACTGGACTTGTCACGCGCTAAGATCTGGTGATGTGGCATATGCCACGTTAGATTTAAAAAAATTATTTTGTTGTACCCTTCTTTATGATGACACGTGGCCGAACCGGATGTTGACACGTGGCTAATATGATGTTAACACATGGCAAATATGATGCTGATATGTTAGCAGATCTTAAATCGTGACAAGTCCAGTCAACATCAGTCATTGACAGTTAGTTGACCGACTGTTTCCATCCAACAGGGGCATATTTGGACCAAATTGAAACGTTGAGGGTTATTTGCTCCAAAAAAGAATAGGGGGCCAAATAAAAAATGTTTGCGTACGTTAAAGAAACCTGTTCGAAAACTATAAACGAACATGTTCACAAACGCTAAACGAATAAACACGAACACAACCTTATTCATTCAAGCTCGGTTTATTTACGCCCAAAATATAACTTACCATGGATATCAGTCAAATCCGTGAAAGGAGACAAAACAATATCTAGATCAGTAACATGGTTTCGGAGTCCAAGGGATGGCAACCACACGTCCTCCAATATACTAATAGTTGCTCCATTGCCTAAACATCGCCACTTCATTACATAACAAAATGTACTATCCACGTCATTGTCATATCATTGCGCTGTTAATGGTTAATGACATAGCGGTATAATTAAATCTAAAATTAAAATTGTATGGTTAAATTTGAACTTAATCAATATTCAATGACATAAACGATACAACACCAATAGTTTAGTGGTATTTGGTGTCGTTTATATTTATTTGATATAAAAAAAGGTAAACTACACGAAATACCACTAAACTTTAGGATCTGATTCGGTTATATTATTGAACTAAAAAACGATACTATTATACCACTGAATTTTAAAAAAAGTCTAATTATACCACTGAACATTAAAAGATTCAATTATACTACTAGGTCGTTAAATGAGTTAACGGTGTGATGACATGAGCCCTGTACCAAGGGCCTTTAGAATGAAAGATTAACACCTAGCCACTAAACTAACTTATAATCTTATAATAATTCTAACATAAATAATATATATAACTACAGTTAAACATAATTTTATTTACTTCATAATATAAATATTATAAATATTATTTATAATTTATATTATAAATAATAATTCTAACATAGTATTTATAAATATTATTTATAATTTATATCCCAAAGGTGCTTAGTTCAAACCTCCTTCACAGTAATATTTTCTTAATTTTTCTCTAATAAAACGATGTTGTTTTAGGCCATCTGAGGCATCAAAACAGTCATACCAAAACGACGTTGTTTTGGTTCATGGTCCACATCATCACGTCGTTAACTCGGTAACGGCCTCGTGGTATAGTTGAACCTTCAAAAGTTCAATGTTATAATTGAGCCTTTTATTAAAGTTTAGTGGTATAATCAGTGGCCGCATTAAGCGAGTTCAAGAAAGTCAAAGTTAAATGAACTAAGTGGGGTCAAATATATTTAATTTCCTCCTCTACCCTCAAACTTTTCTATTTTTACAAGGATTCTTTAAAACAAAGTGGGGTCAATTGACCCCACTAAACTCCACTTAAATCCGCCCCTAGGTATAATAAATTTTTTTACTAAAGTTCAATGGTATAATCGAGTCAGATCTTAAAGTTTAGCTATATTTCGCGCAATTTTCTCATATAAAAATAGTGCTTGCCGTAGATTGAAAAATAAAATAAACCATGGTGCAAATGTCATCTAATTATCTCCCTGCATGAATATCGGACACGCAAATCCCATCTAATTACACTCAATTTAAAGAAACCACTAATTACAATAGTTATCATGTGTAACTGCAAGTGGTTGTACGTAAATTCGATTGTCGACTGATTTTCCAAATACACGAAAATATAATACTTTATTATAGTAAATGGAATGAATGGAAGCCATGTTACGTATTGGAAAATAAAATAAAAGCATGATAGTTAGAGGGGTAGAAATGTCATCTAATAATCTCTTTCTATGGATATTGGACACCATGTGAGGGACAAAAATGTTCCACCACTTTTCGGTGTCCTTTTCTATGCTTTAACACTAAAAAAAAAAAATTAAGTCTTAATCTTAAATTTTAAATTTTAAACTCTAAAAAATACACTCTACCCATAAATCCATAAACCCTAACCTTAAATCATGAATCCTAAACTTATTTTTTAGTGTGAGACATAAAAGAGACACAAAAAAGGCAGGAGATTTCTATTCTCATGTGAGTAGACCATTTTGATGCAATGGAAGACAAAAGTTTGAGAGTTAAGGGGATATGAATGTCATTTTACCTTGTTTTTTAATAGATGGACATTTAAGTTTCAATGGATGATCATATTGATTGAGTTGTTTCTGTTGGCTTATAAATAGGTTTGATGTGTAGTTTGTGACAAGAACAAGTTGTTTATTTGGTTGAACCCACTACAAAATGGCTACTCCTATTACCACAAATTGCACCCTCGTGAATAAAGCAAATTACCCTGCAACGCTGCAAGCGTCGGGCTCTAGAGGTGCTACTGGATGGATTAATGCAATCTCCACAGCTGAGTTTCCGCAGATGTGCAAATCGATCGGAAGTTTTATGTACGATCTCCGGAATACGGTCAAGTTTATCTGTATGTGGATCCAAGATAATATGATCTTGGTTAAGATCGTTCGTGCCGATACCCCTCTTGTTTGGGAAGCCGTCCAGCAGAACTTTCAACCCCAATAGAACATAGACGAGTTGGAAATGGGGTTCGGGATATACAAAGCAAATGGGGTTCTGATGGTTCGAAACAGCTTACCGTCGCCATCTACTTCAATTCTAATTAAGCTTAGCTCTTCTTGTCATTCATATGTAGGCAATCTGTGGTGTGGTAGTGAGGCTGTCAAAACCAAGTAAAATACTAGTTGTTGTTCACCCTTAGCACTGCTAGTTTATTTTACATTATGCACCACTATTTAAATTGTTAGATTCCCTCTTAGGAACTGTAAAGAAGTAAAAGAGATAGAAAATAAAGACGGTACTCCGTGCTTTCATTGATTAAGCTGTAACATCTTCAAATGAAGACCAGCATTATATACGGCCGTCTAACAATTATCCTAACCGTTATTTACTCACTCTTAACTGACCAATATAGTCAATGATACAGTACAACCAATCTTATTTGTATTCATTGACCCTTGCTAATTACATTTGACTAACATAAATAAATTTGACAGCCATAAATAAAGGATTGCCATTGGCACTAAGCTTTGTTTGCAATAAAATAATATTCATGTGATTGTTTTAATTAATAAAATAACATTATATACTCCCATACCGAAGATTTGATAGGTTAGAGATAAAAAAATATACATATTTTGAGTTTTGTTGGACTATGAATAGAAATATCAGATAAATGGTTGCAATATTATCGTTGACTTTTTTATTTCACAATCAAGAGAGATTGCTACAATAGCAGGGGAAGTCATCAGCACTGCAGGCTGACTTCAGCGAACTATAGGAAAAATTGCCAGTATTGCAGACCGATTTTAGGCCGACTACAGTATTCATTGCAGTTCACTTTGGCGAATTCTAGTGGTTACTCCATTGATTTGATAGGAATACACCTAGATCATAAAATAAAAAAAATTAGACCTTGAAATAAAAAAGTCAACAACAATATTGTAGCAATTTACCTAAAAATAACACTTAAATTACATTGTGATAATAAATTTGTCGTTTTCATTCTAATGTCAACAAGAACACATGAAGGTCGAAGTACATAGATATTAAATTATTCATTATGCACTACTATTTAAATAAATCTGACCGCTAGAAATAAAGGGTTGTCATTGGCTCTAGTTTATGAATTAGCTTGTCCTCATTTCTTTGTTTGCAGTAAAATAATATTTTTTATAATTATGTTAATTGTTAAAAATATATATCCACCGTCTGATTTGATCTCTTGCACCATTTTAAGAGTTGGGAGGCTTTCTCATGTTTGAGGGGTTATCGAAAATCTGAATGGAAGACGGATAATATACCTTAAAATTAGTCTCATCGAACGATCTTCGAAGGAGATCGAAGTATTAGTATGTTAGACCTTTTGATAATTTTTTATTTATTTTGAGCGAGTTTCGTATAAACTAATCTAAGGAGAAGAAAGATGAAGAAAATATGAATATTTTGGTATCGATCTTGGCGCAAATGACGACTATCGACGGACGACGATTGGCCGACAATGATGACCAGAATGTTCAATGACAAAAATAGAATCATAAATGGCATGATTGTTAAAACCACATCTTCAACAACAATGCAAGTGATTTATCATTAAAGCTAGTTATTTGGTACACTGATAATGACGAGGAATTGTTTTATTTAATAAAATCTATTTTGGCAAAGACTAATCCAAATGAAAATTGGATTTAAATTAGTAATCCCTACTCTATAATCTTGTTCTTAGAGCCATTTTATAAACATTATTTTGACATTTGAAATAAAAATTAAAATTGAACCATAAAATTAGTACAATATTGATAGGGGTCGCAACGGGAAGCGAATGGTTTTGCATTTCCTACTCTGTTTTCAACACTTACAGGGATAGTTTCGGAAAATCTCATTAAATGCTTTGTAATTTTTTTCCGTCTTTATACCCTTCGCGCGTGGATCTCTACGGGTTTTCAAAAATTTCCATCCAAAAAAATAAATAAGCAATACGTAATACTTTACTAGGCAAAATATAGAATCATTTTCAGTCATATTCATTATACTTAAAAATATTCAAATTTTAACATATTAAAATAAATATTCAATAATAGGAAAAGACCATTTCAAAACTATAATAATAATTTGAACACAACGAGTGGCTCTAGTGAAATAGATGATGATATTTATCCTAAGAGACCCGTGTTCGAGCAATTATGTGCAAGTTGTGTACTCATCGTCAAAGGGTGAAATAATATTGCATTGCTTAGCAAAATTAATAAAAAAAAAGAATGCAGCAAACCATGTTACTTATTGGAAAATAAAATAAAAGCATGCACTATAGTCAATGATACAGAACAACCAATCTTAATTGTATTCATTGACTCTTACTAATTACATTTGACTAACATAATAAATTTGACAGCCATAAATAAAGGATTGCCATTGGCACTAAGCTTTGTTTGCAATAAAATATGATTTTATTAATTGAAACATACCCGTCTTAACCCTCGTTAAAAATCTCTCTAAACCTAATTGGAGGAAAATAGTACTACACAACTATGTGAGTAGATTTTTTTTTTCTCAGCAAAATATGATTTTATTAATTGAAACATACCAGTCTTAACCCCTTGTTAAAGATCTCTAAACCTAATTGGAGAAAAAGAGTACTACACAACCGGGATAGAACAGCATAATGACAACACTGCCCAAAAGAATTGTAAGTGCCAATGGTTCGTCATATGGAATGAGCTGTGATGGTCGGTCAATATGTACCAGTTGCTATAGAAAATTGTTACCTGGTGCAGAGAACTTTGTTCAAGCAATTGTAATTAAATAATAAGAAAGTGGCAGCAGTATGGTTCGCTACAACTTGTTCATTTGGCTTATAAATAGATTTCATGTGTAGCGAGAGAGGAACAAGTTGTTTATCTGGTTAAACCGACTGCAAATGGCTACTCCTATTACCGCAAATTGCAAGCTTAAGAATCAAGCAACTGCCCCTGCAACACTGCAAGCGTCGAGCTCTAGAGGTGCTCCAGGATGGATTGATGCAATCTCCACGGCTGAGTTTCCGCGGATGTGCAAATCGATCGGAAGTTTTATGTATGGTATCGGGAATAAGATCAAGTCGCTCTGTATGATGGTTCGGATCATCTTTTCGTCGCTATCTACTTTAAGTCTAATTAACCTTGGCTATGCTTGTCATTCAATCTCTAGGCAATCTGTGCTGTGGCAGTGAGGCTGTCGAAACTAAATAAAATACTAGTTGTTTTACCCTTTGCAGTAGCATTACTATTTTATTTCACGTTATTGTCACGCCTGAGAAGAGGCGGAGTCATTAATCCCACATCGGAAAGGAAAAGGGAGGTCTTGGGATATAAATACGGTGGCGTTGCACATCCTATCAGACATGTCTTTTGGGAAGAGGGTAATGGCCCCGTGACAAGTGGTATCGGAGCTACCCTTTAACTACCCGATTTCACGCCGAGCGCCCATGAGTGGGGTAGGCAGGGTGGACAACTGTAACATGGTGGCCCATCACGAGAGCGGTCACGAGGTTGAGTGGGGGAGAATGTCACGCCTGAGAAGAGGCGGGGTCATTAATCCCACATCGGAAAGGAAAAGGGAGGTATTGGGATATAAATACGGTGGCGATGCACATCCTATCAGGCATGTCTTTTGGGAAGAGGGTAATGGCCCCGTGACATTATGCACGAGTAAAAGTTCTCCGCCCTTTTTCGGTACCTAGTTATGCTTCAACATTAAAAAATTAAATTCTAAGCTATTTTGGTCGTTAAACTTTGCTCTCTAATCTATTTTGGTCATTAAAGTTTCAAAACGTTCAATTTACTCATTGAACTTTATATATTGGTCTTGTTTGGTAAATAGCGGTTTGAGCCAAAATTAGAGGTTTAAGGAAAAATTAGAGGTTCGACCGGTCAAATCCGTTAACTTTGATGTTTAATAAATAGCGGATTGGAATAGTGGATTGGGGTGAAACCTCTAATTTTGAAAAAGCTGCTAATATGAGCTTTTTAAAATTAGAAGTTTTGATATTAATATATAAAGACAATTTTACCCTTAACAATTATTAAAAAAATTATAAATAACCTAAATTTAACCTTTTCTATTTTAATTCTTCATCATCGCGTATTTACATCGTAACATTTATAAACTAATACTTTTTATTTTTTTTTTATTCTCACTCATTTATATTTGTATTTAAATTTAATAATTAATTAAATTATATTAAAATGATTATATAAATAATAAATTATTAGATAGATCCTTCAAATATGTTTAGTAATGTTATATTAAAAAAATTATTTTTCATAATCTAATTAATATTAATAGATACAAAATATTGATAACTATTTTGATAAAAATATTGATAACTAATAAACTATTCAAACAATGATTGAATATAATCATGTCCTTATATGTCATTTGCTTGTTTAAATAATCAAACAACTATCAACTATCAGTTAATTTTACCAAACACTTTTATACAATCAGCTAATACAATCCGCTAGTCAAATCAGCTAATGCAATCCGCTATCAGCTAATTACCAAATAGGGCCATTGATTTTTTTATCATTCCTCGTTAACCCTCTAATATCGTTATGTGGTGGAATAAAAAATAATAAAAATTGATGGGTAAACTACAACGTTTTGACCTATTTTGAACCTGCTAAGTCTTGAACTCACAACAAAGGGGAAGGAGATAAGATCAACTGAGAGCTTTAACCACTTGCTCTAGACATTCTTGACTATCTAAATAATATTTATATTATTATGTTAGTTAATAAAAAAATACTAAAAGTATATCCAAGTCTCCTAATTTATTTTATATATATAACATAAATCAAAAACTTAGATTGGAAAATGCTCATCACCGATTTTTTAATTGGGATATGAATGTGATTCTCATCGGCTTTCACCATGTGAGGAGACATGCCGATTTTGTTAGTTGGTGACAGCTTCTACAAGAGATTAATTAATGTTGTCAACAATAGATATTTTGGATTATTTTTTATCTGATTCTCTTTCGGATTAGAATAAGATCTATAATCTTAATCACTTGTTCAATCAAAACTGCCTTAACAAAGTTGTGAAATCTGAATATTTAAACCTTCTTTGAACATTTAATCCTTATACATCTCTAGCAAGACTATACCTTTATTGACAACTTGGTTCTCATGCCATATTCTACCAGTAATTCATCGCAAATTATATATAGATCTTGTTTGACAACTAGCTGATTTTTAATCTCTTACTTCGGTCTTGGGATCTCTGCCAATTTTTTCTCGACTTCGACCATTTGAGTGATCAAATCGGTTCGAAACAGTATAACAGTTTAGCTGATTCTTTAGCTAAGGCAGGCATGGCTAAGCAGCAATTGTTTAAAGCCTCGTGGTGATATGTTTTGTTTTTGTGTTTTGATTGGCTTTGATTTAACTTGTTGATCCTTTAATGTTGTATTTTGGACTTGTATTTATTATTTTTTAATAAAATGCATTCTTGCTTTGCGGGAAAAAAAAGCTGATAGCAGATTATATTAGTTGATAACTGATAAAAATTATCTTAGTTGATTTCACTAGCTGATTGCATTAATTAATTGTATAAAAGTGTTTGGTAAAATTAACTGATAGCTGATAGTTGTTTAGTTATTTAAATAAGCAAAATGACATAGAAGACATGATTATATCTAATACTTGTTTGTACAGTGGCTATACTACTCAAACCCCTTCCCACCTATAAATTGGAAGCTATTAAACACTTAAGCATGCTCTATCCTGTCTTCTCCTTTATATCATACCAGCGACAATGATAATCAAACTATACTCAATCGAAAAATATTGATCTCTTTGTTTCTGCATATAGAGTAAGATTTCATTTTTTTCACTTGGTAACGTATGTTAATTCATGTACCAATTGCAGGTCTTGATTAAGATCGCTCGTGTTGATACGTCCTTTTGTTTGGGAAGAAATCGAACCAGACTTTCAACCCGACAAGAGCAGTGATAGGTTGGAGGTGGGCTTTGGGGTATCCATTAATCAAAAAAGATAAATCAGGACAGATGCATACTATTACCATAATGACATGTCAAGGTGCAGACTCAGGATAGTGCTCATCCAATCGCTAACATAAGTAATTTATAGTCGTACGACGGATCCCAAAACCAAAGTAATATAGAATGATGCATCATATTACGGTAACAGAAAGAAATTCGACAAAGCGCAAGTTCGGAAAAAGTACTTTCACCTTAAAAACTCAATTTCCATGTAAAGTGCCAAATGACTTCCAGAACAATAATAAAGATGCCAGACTTCTCAGAATACAATCGCATATATCACAAAATCACACATATAATCACATATATTTCACAGAAACATATAGCAAAAGGCATACAGAAATTAGAGCATGTACCTCAGTAAACACGCCCTCTAAACCGACAATATACACAATAATGATACTCGCAGGGGCGGTTCACACCAAAGGAGAAACAAAATCATCACAAGGAACTCTTCTAGACAGCTATTGGCCCTCGCATGAACACACCAGAAGCTGATGATATGCTCGTTAATTAGATTTTGCAGCTATTAAACATTAAATACATTCTATCACTATGGTTCAAATTCTGCCTTGACCGGCGGTATTCTCTGCGATGCTGATGATATTATGGCACCTTAACACCTGAAATCAAGAAAATGTCTGAACCACCTGATTTATTTCATCAAATGTAACTGAAATCATTAGAATAAAGCATTTATCTGAAAAAGTAGTGCTATTTTATGTGGCTTAAGTCATGTAATGACTTACCTATCTTGTTAAGAACAATGCAAAATGTTTAGTACAGCATAAGAAGACATTATAGCATACCTTCTGATTGAGCAGCATATAAAGTTTCGCACTCGCAACGTAAACGAGATGGACGAAGAAGCTTGTCTCTAATAGAACAAAGTTTGGGAACAACATCACTCATCTCCATCCGCTCAGTAGGTGATTCAGCAGAACAAGTGAGTCCTATTTCAAATATAGAATTCAAGTGTTGAACATGTCTTTCACTATTAGTGACATCCGCAAGTGTGCATTGAATAGCTCTCTCTTGAAGAAGAATAGGATCTATAATCTCAGTCAGTCGATCAGGCAAAGCTGCTACCACAAAGTCGTGAATGCTGAAACCTTCTTTGAACATATCATGAGTCGGGTTTTTTCCAGTAAACATCTCTAGCAAAAGAATGCCATAGCTGTACACATCACCTTTACTTGACAACTCGGCTCCCATGCCATATTCTACAATTTGTTTATAAAAAATTACATGTAGAAATAATCGAAAAAGAGATCTCTGGTGGAGCATAACAAATTGAATAAATGAATAAATTGAACTAACCTGGTGGAGCATAACCAATAGTTCCTTTTAATCCAAAGGAGCTTGACTGATTAGCAGAATAGTCAAGTCCACTAGCAAAAAGGATTTTTGCCAAGCCAAAGTCACCAAGATGGCCAACCATTTCCCCATCAAGGAGAATATTGCTTGGCTTGAGGTCACAATGAATGATTGATGTTTCACAATGATGGTGCAGATATTCTAGTGCATGAGCAACATCTATGGCCACTCTTAACCGTTGGAAGAAGTTCATGTTTCTCTTCGTCTCTGGTTCATTCATGTCAATAGATGGATGCAGCCACTCCTCCAAGCTTCCATTTACCATGAATTCATAAACCAATGCTTTAAAATCATTGCCTTGATAATCGACACCAGAAATTGCAGTTAGTATCTTGACAAGATTTCGATGTCGAATGTTCTTCAAGGCTTCACATTCAGTCAAGAAACTCCTCGAGGCTCCACGATTCATAAGATTAAACACCTTTACTGCAATAACTGTTCCACTCTCTCCAAGAATTCCTTTGTATACAGAACCGAAGCTTCCCGAACCAACCAAATTCTGCTTGGAGAATCTGTCAGTGGCACGTAGGATACTTTGGTATGATAATTGTAAAAGTGAATTTTCTGAACAAGTTTCTGTTGGCTGCTTGTCTTTCTTCTTTCTAAACCACACGATGAGTAGAAAAGTGAATACCAATGTCACTCCTAAAATAACAACTCCAATTGTAATTTTAACTCTATGAGAAGTGTTTGACGATGTTTTTGATTTACATGTTGACAAGTGTAGCTCAGGGATGCCTCCGCAAAGTCTTTTGTTTCCCTTGACAAACGTAGCACTTGAATTCTTAAAGACTCCTCTACTTGGTATCTCTCCCTCAAAATCATTGAAAGATAGATTTAAGTACTTTAATAGCCCAAAGCTCACAAGAAAATGTGGAACACTACCCGAAAGATTATTATCGGATAAGTCCAATTCCTCGAGTCCTCTAAGTGAACTCAAAGAAGCAGGAATTGGCCCTTCAAACAAATTGTCATCCAAGAACAGGTACTCCAGACCAACACAGCTACCAAGGTTGTTAGGAAGCAAACCAGATAACTTGTTGTGAGAAACATCCAACCCACCTAGATTTGTCAATTTTTCTACTTCAACAGGGAGCTCACCGGTCAAATGGTTCGATGATACGTTTAGTACAATGGTCAAGGATGTAAGTCCAAGTACTTCCGGGGGTATTGGTCCACTAAGGTTGTTATGAGAAAGACTCAATCTGACCAAATTTTGACAGTTACCTAGACTTGGAGGGATGCTACCCTGAAGATTGTTAAAATCTAAACTAAGTTCGGTTAACACGGTTAAATTTCCAATAGAATGGGGAATGGTACCAGACAGAGAATTACTATCAGCTAAGAAAATCTTTAGATTTTGGAGCCTCCCAATATTAAAGGGAATGGGACTTGATAGTTGATTCCGTGATGCAGCTAGCCACTCCAAATTGATGAAATTTCCAATTTCATCTGGGATTCTTCCCGATATTTTGTTCTGTTCTATTCTTAAATGTAAAAGGGTGCTAGAAAAATTCCTAATGCATTCAGGAAATACCCCTCCAAAATTATTTCTGCTTATGTATATAATTCCTAGTTTAGTTTTATTGACTAAAGTGCAGAGGAAGTTCAAGTCACCTTCTATCCCATATCCTAAATGGTTTGTGCCCATGTAAAGTTTATACAATCTATACATCTTTTCTAATGATGGCATGTTTCCAGTGAATATGTTATCATTAAACTGAAGTATATTCAGATTTGAGGCATTGGATATTGAAACCGGTATTTGTCCAGAGATTTGGTTCATCCCCACAGAAAAAAACTCAACATAGGGCATATTGATTGCTAAGTCGGAATGAAGAGTACCTTGAATGTTGTTTTCTCCAATATCAAAGCCTGTAATTTTGGAGAGATTGAATATTGCAATAGGAACAGAACCAGAAATTGCGTTTGCACCAACGGCGAAAATTGAAAGGTTTGACAGTTGGCCAAGGGCTTCAGGTATACTCCCGGTTAATCCATTAAACGCCAAAGACAATATCTCCAGAGATGACAAGTTCCCCAACGAAGGCGGAATACTCCCTCTCAAGCTGTTGTTGCTAAAACTCAGGATTTTCAGGTTTGACAAGAGACCAACCGAAGCAGGTATTTCTCCAGTTAGATGGTTGCCTCTCAAGCTAACAAATGTAAGCTTAGAACAACTAGACAAATTCGAAGGAATTTCACCGCTGATGGAGTTATTGGTCAGCTGTAATATCTCCAACCTTCTTAAGCGACCGATTTCTTGAGGAATCTGGTTGTAGAAGCTGTTTCCCACAAGATTCAACTCCTTGAGAAAGCTCAAGTTTCCAATGTACGGCGATAAGGATCCGGAGAGTTTGAGGAGTTGCAGTTCCAACTTGGTGACTCTGCGATGCTTGCGACCGCATGTAACACCGTGCCACTGACAGAAGTGAATGGAACTATTCCAGGAGTCCATAACCTTTAGCTGATCACCAGTTATCTCGGCTTTGAATCGGAGTAAAGCTCGTTGATCAGTGTCATTTCCTCCAACGGCAGGGCTTGCTGCTGCTAAACCAAGCGAGTTAAGACCCTGCAGGTCAAAGTATGAGATTGGGAGGAGAATTATAATTTGGACGTAAACAAGGAAAAGAAAGCCGGAAGCTTGTAAATGGTTGGTCAATAGCTCCATCAATCCAAATAAATTTCTTAATTGATGAAACTGGTTTGTGTTTATATTTGAGAGTGCTTGGGTTCATCAACAAAAACAAGGCTATTTATATGCTGCTTTTAGTGGGAGAAGCATTTCCTTGGGTTGGTTTTCATCATGAATTTTGACCTTAATACAACGTACTAAATACTTTTATATGGAATTTGTGTGCCAAAGTGCTCGGGATTCCTTAACACAGCTAGTTGGTCATGGAAGTTGACAGCTATCTTGCAACAAAATACTTTGGCCCTGTTTGGCAATAGCTGATAATTGATAGTATTAGTTGATTTGACAAGCAAATTATATTAGTTAATTGTATAAAAATATTTGGTAAAATTAACTGATAGTTGATAGTCGTTCGATTATTTGAACAAATAAATGATATATAAGAACATGTTTATATTCTTTTTTTGGATAAATGATTTGATTTTATTCATCCAAAAAAACTATCCATTTACAAACTAAAAAAACTCCACCAACTAATGTAAAACCAGATTCAAAACAATACTAAAAAAATAAAAATAAAAAACTCAGACCTACAGTAAGTCCCATGTGGCAGCAAGAATGGTGAAAGATTAAGCAATTGAGCACCCTTTTAGCCTCATCCTGATCACACTCTTTACTTCCTTAACAATGCCAGCAACATTCCTAGATGCAACTCCATGAACTTGACTATTTCGCTCCTACCAAGTAAAATATAATCAGCTGCACCAGGCAAGCCGAGTAATGGTGGGTTTTAATGATTTACCCTTACCATTCTCTTGCACCTAACAAAGCATCGCCTCCCAATTTCGAACCACACCAGTAGCATCAATATCCTGTAGCAAAGCTCTCCAAACTTGGCTAGAGAAAGGACAACAAGCAAAAAGATGGTCTCTAGTCTTAGTTTCAGAATCACACAGGGAACACAACGGATTCACTTGACACCCCCACCTTATCATACGATCCTTAGTTGAGAGTCGATCCTGAATTACTAGCCAAGCGACAAAGGAGTGTCTAGGAACTGCTAATCCTCCCCAAACCACTTTAAACCAGGCCACTCTATCTTGCTTGTGCCTAAGCTTTTCCCAAACATTCTTAGCACTAAAACTAATCTGAGGAACATCAACTCTAGCATAATCCTCTCGAAGCTTCAGAATTTTCCTCAATGACCAGCTATGACTAGTCTTTAGCCGCACTTGCCAAATAGAAGAGCCCTTTAAAACATAACTCTCTACTCAGGCCACCCATAAAGATCCAGATTGGGCAAGAAGAAGCCATATGCATTTCATCATGCAAGCCCTATTCCACGCTTGGACGCTCTTTATTCCTAGGCCCCCTTCACATTTTGGGTGACAAATCCTCTCCCAACTTACTCTAGCACCCCTCGTCGAGTTATCCCTACCCTTCCACAAGAAAGAATTACATAATTGTTCTACTTTCTTCAACACCTTAGAAGGCAAAATGAAAATTCTACTCCAAAAATTCTGCAAACTGAAAATAGCAGCTTGTATTAACTGTAATCGTCCTGCGAAAGACAGACGTTTAGATGGCCATCTTATTTTCTTCACTATCTTCACTAGCTACAAATTTTTACAAGCCTTTTATCTAAACTTTTAAAACAAAAAGCTTATAAAAAAAATTTTTTTAAAATAAAAAATTTCACCTAAATTTATTATTATAATTATTTATTTACTAAATATTCAAATTAATAAATTTAACTTGTTAAAGTCTTTTTTAATAAATGTCTGGCTAGCTAATAATGTAGCTTTTGAAGACTTGAAATAGATATCTTCCTTTAAACAACAAAATAAAACAGTAAACCCAACTATTGTAATGACACAAGGCTTGGTAGGAAGTAATGATTGTGAAAGTCTGCAACTTGGAAAATGGGGTAGTATCATGGAAGTTGACTAAAAATTTAAGTCAAGGTCGTTCTCGACATGTACAATAGGAGCAATTATATTGGTCTTTAAAAAATTTCTAAAATTAGTAAAGTTAAAGAAAGTATACGGAAAAATACAATGATGTTGTACTTAATAGATTTTGAATTTTATTAAACTTATTTTTTAGTTAAAAGTTAGTCTATCACACATATAACAAGACAATAAATATTTAATTTTTTTAAAAGTCTTATTTTAATAAATTGTACATGTCTCTGAACTACCACTGTCGGTCAACGGTTGTGGAAGTCTGCAACTGCGCTTTGCCACCACTTTCTACGTTAATCTATATATTCAGAAAAATAATAATTTGTTGCAAAAGAAAATGATAGAGGGAGACTTCAAGTAAACGCCGAGGAAAAGCTGGGATTACAGGGTGCCACCACTGCACTATTGTAGTTTAAAATGACCAACACCAAACAAAATTAAGTTCCCTTTCATTTCTTTGTGGAAAAGGAATGGAAATTGTAAGTTTTGAATTCCGAAGTCACCCGACAGCTGATGACTAGCCAGATTTGTTTCTTCTTTCTGGTTCTTGGCTTGGACCCTATAACGAAGGCCACCTTCAGGTGCTAACCGAGTTGAGCAGTTCGAATCGATTTGGTCAAGCTATACTCAGACAAGAAAATGATTATTTTGTTGTCAAAGGAGACAAGTTTAGTCTTGATCAATACTCAACATGATTTTGAGATTAAAGGCATACAAAAGTCTCCTTATGTTTAACAAGCGTCGTAAATTGTCAAATAAATATTTCTTATTCTCAAATTAAATAAATTAAAGTGTAGTAAAGAGAAGAAGGATCGATCCGCAAGGACTAAGGAATTTGCGATGTTGAATTGTTTTGATCTTGTTCTAGTGAAAAATAAAGAAAGAAACAAAGGGGATTAAAGTTCAAGAATGAGAATGGTAAAATTAAATATGAGTAATTTAAAGGAATGACTAAAATAAAAAAGGTAATAGTTAAAAATAATGATGGTAGAAATATAGCCTAAAGCTTCTGTCACGGCCCAAACCTTTTGGTCCGAGACAGTTGCGCAAGGATCCGCCCAAAGGGTTCAAAGCGGATCATCGGACTTGCCAAGACCACCAGACTTGGCCCAACAATGCTAGAGAGCCCGATTACACTAGCTTTTCAAAAATGGCAGGAGACAAAGAGTCAAAGGAAAAATCTTGCCATATCGGGTGTGATCAGCTATCTAAGGAAAGAAACCTACTTATTGATGTAATTAGGTAGAATTTGATATTCTTTCCTAGATTAGAGATTCTTGTAAGGATTTGGGCTAATCCTGGTCATCCATGTAAATCAATCCGGACCATTGATTGAGTGGGAGCTCAACTATAAATAGATAGCCTCCCACTCTCATTTGTATCACCCATCATCCAATCCAGCATCCATCATTCCATTTATTCTCTCATTTGAGAAGAGTAATAAGACTCTGAGGCATTTACTCTAGTTTTCCTCTTGTCTCTTTCTATTGTCTTTGTTTCTAAAGCTCTTTGAGCTAGTTGCCTCTCGAGTGGCCAAAAGTAGCCACCATAGTGCTTAAAGCGCTTCCGCATCCATCGAAGCCTGGATGGCTTGTCCGATCCGTTGTCGAGCAGAAGTACTCGCAATGCTGGTTGAAGGCTTACTTAGGCGCGAGAATCGACCGATTAGCGTCATCCACTAAGCTTGAGCCCTAGCCCTGTGACAAGTGGTATCAGAGCGAGACGAGGGGGGCTTGCGTTCGAGCCTACTTGGTGTTGCAGTCAAGTTGGGCGAGGATTTGTGCTCGAGCTAGTCAGAGTGAGTAAGCTAGTTCGTGGCAAAGAAGTGACCGAGATGGCATCAAAATGGAAGACATTGAACGAGGTAAGACAAAGAGATTACGTTTCTACTCAGACGTTTGATTCTTTCAGGAAGGAATACGACGTCATGAGCGAGATGTTGAACAACCAAGATTTCTCCCTCAAAGAAACCATGGAGTCCATGAAGGAGATCCAGGGTGTCTTGGAGTCCCGCCTTGAAAGATTAGAGTCCATGGAGGACAGGTTCAAGGACGAGACGCGGCGAGTTCGCAACAAGGTAGAGATAGTTCGACAGAGTAATGCTTGCGAAGCCGAGGTGAAGGCTTTGCGGATCGAGGTGAATGAGCTCAATGAAGAGCTACTCAGTTGCAAGAGTGCAATGAGTGAATGGGGTGCGCTTGCCACCATCTTAGAGGGACTTAGGCCTGGGGCGAGGCTTGCATTGGAGCAAGGAGGTGCCCATATTCGGGAGGCCAAAGATACGGCCGAGTTGCTGACCGAGCCTGCAGAAAACAAGCCAGTCAGTACCGAGACGTCCAAGCCCACGACGAGTGACTGTGGGAATGGCGAGGCTAAGTCCTTGACAAAGAAGAAGACGAGAAGGAATATGAAGTGCTACTTCTGCGATGGCCTACATGTGATAAGGAGCTGTCCCGAGAAGAATCGCCTTGTTGCACTCATCAAGAGAGAAGATGAGCCAGAAAGGGAAGTAGTGCGACTTGGCGTAATTGCGAGTGTCAATAAGCTAAGGGAAATCCAAGGTGTGACTACGAGTACCAAAGTAGTCAAGCCAAGGTCGAGCCTCGGTGCGATAGCAAACGAGAAAACCGTCAAGCTGAGGGTGAAGAAGAAGGAATTTGAGTGCTACCAGTATAAGGGGCCTTACAAGTTGTGGAGACGCCTAGTTCGAGCCAAGGAGTCCAAGACGAGGGACAAGCCCGAAGGAAGCGAGGCTACAAAGCTTGGTTCGAAGTCGTCTAGTTCTGCCAAGGCCAAGGGAGACCGAAAGCGGAAAAAGGTGAACATGTCCAGGAAGGCTAGGATAGTGCTTGCCGAGGATGTTCGGGGAAAGAACATCACTTTTGAGACCAATGGAGCGTCGAAGGGGGCCAAGCCAAGGGACATTGCAACCGGGGAGACACCACCCATGGGCAAGGTGGGAAACGAGCGAAGGACTTCGGGTAAGAAGTGCCAATGCAAGAGGAAGCACCGAACTTCGAGGAAGAAGGGTCGATGCAAGAAGAGTGCACCAAACTTCAAGTCAGAGGGGCGAGTGCAATGAGGGGCAACTGACCTTAGACAAAAGGTGCCGATGCGTGCAAAGAACTTCAATAAGGGAGGTTCGATGCAAAGGGGGCCAGACTTCATGGAGACAGAAGGGCTGACCCATTTTAGAGTAAATGCGACCAAGTGAAAGGTACATCTCAAACACCACTCTAGTGTTTTTGAGTTTGATTTGCCGAGTTTGATGAGCGTAGGTCGAGTTGGACCTAACCATCGATACGGGGGAGACAAAGCTTGGAAGAGACCTTTTAGAGTTCTAAGGATCCAAACTGATGGGCTGACGAGTTTGAGAGTTTGTCCGGTGTTCAACGTGGTGACACCCAAGACTTTGCCTCGGGATCAAGGCTTGTAGGAGAAAGCCCCTACAACGGCGATGTATCTGGAGGCATCATAGCACGCAACATCACTTGGCGGGAAGAGTCGAAGCGAGCAGTTTTTATAGGGGGGACATGAGCAAGCCGAGATATCGGGAAGCCACCAAGACGATGTGAGGAATGGCGAAGAGGATCGAGGAATTCCATGGCGGCAAGAGCCAAGGCGAGCAATTCATATGGGGGAACCGCACCAAGCCGAGGCAACAAGTAGCAGCATCCAATGAGGCCTTGCCCAGGATCGTTCTAGTGCAGTGATGAGGGCGTCGCCAAGTTCAGTGGGGGAGATTGTCATGGCCTAAACCTTTTGGTCCGAGACAGTTGCGCAAGGATCTGCCGAAGGGGTTCAAAGTGGATCATCGGACTTGCCAATACCACCAGACTTGGCTCAACACTTGGAGAATGCTAGAGAGCCCGATCACACTAGCTTTTCAGAAATGGCAAGAGACAATGAGTCAAAGGAGGAATCTTGCCATATCGGGTGTGATCAGCTATCTGAGGAAATAAACCTACTAATTGATGTAATTAGGTAGGATTTGATATTCTTTCCTAGATTAGAGATTCTTGTAAGGATTTGAGCTAATCCTGGCCATCCATGTAAATCGATCCAGACCATTGATTGAGTGGGAGCTCAACTATAAATAGAGAGCCTCACACTCTCATTTGTATCACCTATCATCCAATTCAGCATCCATCATTCCATTCATTCTCTCATTTGAGAAGGGTAATAAGACTCTGAGGCATTTACTCTAGTTTTCCTCTTGTCCCTTTCTGTTGTCTTTGTTTCTAAAGCTCTTTGAGCTAATTGCCTCTCGAGTGGCCAAGAGTAGCCATCATAGTGCTTAAAGCACTTCCGCATCTATCGAAGCCTGGAGGGCTTGTCCGATCTGTTGTCGAGCATAAGTACTCGCAAGGCTGGTTGAAGGCTTACTTAGGCGCGGGAATCGACCAATTAGCGTCAAAGGCGTCTAAGGCCGCACGGATCCACTAGGGTTGAGCCCTAACCCCGTGACACTTCGCTCTGCCTCAATTCGTTTCGATCATCGAAAGAGATTTTACTTCGGGATTCATGCCGGTTACAGTCTAGAAGGCCCAACCCTTGTAACTTGTTTTCTCTCCGGTAAACCGATATTCCCAAGCCTATCTCCGGAATTTAGTCCTTGCTGGACTAATCACGTCTATCACCGTTAGCACCAATACAACTTTAAGAGCTAGAAAAGCCTGACTCAGATTATGTTGTCTCAACGAGAATTGAACTCGATCTCAATTTCCCTTAGCGGACTGCCACTAAGTGTGTTCATAGGAAGTTGAATTTGCTATCAGCCGACTCTTCCTCCCAAAGGTAAATCATAACAACATTCAAACCAACGAGCTCTTTTTGAAATGAAGGTGTTAAGATTTTTAAAGGAAAAACCGATTGCCAATCCAAGTTTTCAGAAAAATGAGAATGATATCCGATGCTATTAAGTGCTTTTCAATTCTCACAGAAGGAATTGAGTCAAAGCTAGGCCATCAGCTAATAAAAAGTTTAGCTAAGCATGATAAAAATCATACTTAGCATTTTTTAGAAAACAAAGTAAAAGCTTAAAGTAAAAAAAAGTTGAAAATAAACCCGAGAGAACTTTTATAAAACAAAAGAAAGAAAAATAAAAGATGATACATCTTAAGCTTTACCCCAAATGGGTTATTTATAGTCTTCTAAAACCCCTAAATATGAAACAAGTAAATTCAAAATAAAAAGATAAATCCTAGAGATAAATCGTAAAGATAATGTTAAGTTTCACCCTTTTATTCATGATTATTGCTAGACTTAGGCTCATATTAGTTGCATTATTAGGTATTCATGTATATGTCAATGATTTCCTTCACTGTCATGCTTGATTTCATAATTTGGTTGATTTTTGTGGAAAAGGGTACCGCGGATGTGTGTTTTTATGTGTGCGGGATCTAATTGCCCAAACAAGTAGGAAAATTGCCGAAGCAATTGAGGATAAGAAGAATGAGAGCTGCCGATTTCTTGAAGGATAAATCCTAGAAGAGTTGGAGTTCCAAGAAAAGATTAAAATGAGATTAAATTCTAAGAGTTTTATGAGGAGTTTTTGGAGGAATAAAAATATAATAGTAAAAGAGATTTATTTCTTTTATGCTATTTAATTCCAAATTAACTTCATCCTCAAGAAAGACTTTGACCTAGCTATCTCCTATATAAAGAAGATCAAGCCGCCAACTTCAAGGGGGTGTGATTTTAGAGGGAAAAAATAGAAGGCTGCTCAACATCATCATCTATTCCTCTTTGTTTCGATTAGATTCATGATAGGGAGATTATATCTTGTGTTTCTTTTGCACCAAGCCATGAACTAAATTTAATTGTCTTGGGTTATTGTGTTTTTATGGTTGTGAGAACGATTGGATTTGTTTAGGTATTTGAGTTTGCAATTTTAATTCAAAGTTTGTTCATTCTTAGTTCTTAATTTTGATTACGAGTGAATTGGGAGAGGATCTCGTGAATTCATCCATTTTTCTAATGTCGGGAGAGTTAGATTCAAGAAACGAATGAGCATGGTCTTTATTCAATCAATCGATGGTGAAGACTAATTCGACTTAGAGATAAGTTGCAAATTTCAACGGCTAAAAGGAGCGCAAGATCGGTTGTTTTCCACCCTTGGTTCACGCAGGGATGTATTATCACGGCATGCACAATTAACAGTGTTTTGAGTTAGGGATAACGAGAAACCATTGAAGAACACTTCGCCGAACTTTGAAGGTTGTCGCCCAATTGCCCAAGCAATTGCTCTATTCCTAATTGCCCAGGCAATCGCAGAATTTCCCAAGCAATCTGATGAGTAGTTTAAATGATCACTTTTTCATCTTTAATTATGCCTCTAAAGATTCGAATATTATACTGATTTGGGCTTTATTATGTGTTTTTCGTGCAGACCTTTAATTCTGGAAAACACAATGAAAAGAGACAAAATTCTGCAAATTTTATCTGGAGTCAAGGTTGGGCTAGTGGGCATGAATCTGGGCATGAAAAATCTAACTGGACGCCACATCAGTGCTTCTAGAAGATGGCGTCAGCATTTTGATAGTTTATCAGACGGATTTAAAATTTAAACTTGGGATTATCATTTGTATTTAATTTAAATATTTTTAGGATTTATCTTTTATCATTTTAGGTTATTTTTAGGGTTTTAGAATACTATAAATACCCTCTTTGGGGTAAGCTAGAGCATCATATCTCATTCTTAGCTTTGTTTTTCTTTACTTTGGAAGTTTTATAAAATTCTCTTCTCTTTTTTTTATTCTTTTAAAATTTCTTTATTTTAATGCTAAGTATGATTTCTTCTATAGCCATACTTAGCTAAATTTACCATTAGCCGATAGCTAAGCGAAACCCAATTCATTTCGTGAGAATTGCAAGAGCTCTTCATACCTTTAAACTTCTTTCTTGATTTTCGGCATTACTGGATTGGCAATCGACTTTTCCTTTAAACATCTCAACTCATTCATTCCAAAAGCGCGCATTGGTTTGATCGACATTTTGATCTACCGTTAGGGACAAGAGTAGGCTTGTAGCAAATTCAACTCCCTAAGAACAAACTTAGTTGCGGTCTGCTAAGGGAAAGCAAGATCGGATACGATTCTTGTTGAGACAAAATTATCCGAGCACGAGCTTTTCCAGCACAGTATACAACATTGGCATTAGCATCGATTGTCGTCGTTAATCCAAAAAAGTGCTAAGTCCTAAGGATTGACCTTGGAAAATTAGTTCACCATAGAGAAGAGCAAGTTACAAGGGTTGGGCCTTGTAGACTGTAACCGGCATGAATTCGAAGTAAAATCTATTTCAGTGATCGAAACAAGCTGAGGCGACGCAAAGCTGGAGGCTATATATTATCATAATTACTTTCAACTATTTACTTTCCTTTATTTATCATTTTCGTTTGCTTAGATTTATTCAACTCATTTTTCTAAACTCCCTTGTTTTATTTATAGGTTTCTTGGTTAAAGATCGATTCAGACCAATATTGGAAACTCCTTAGTCCCTGCGGATCGACCCTTCTTCTCTATACTACGTTTTTATTTATTTATTATGAGATTAAGGAATATTTTATTTGACAAATACGACGCTTGTCACAATACGACTGGATCCGATTGACGAAACGATTGAGCTACTCTAGCACTCAACTACCACGACAGTCCATTCAACTATCACTCCACGACTCACGATAACCCGACCTAATCTCTCTTATTCGATTACATCTCTCTTTTATTTACTTACTATTAGACTCTACTCATTAAATCAACTCCTATTATCAATTGTGTTCTTATTTTTACAGTGCAAGAAGTTAGATTCCTGAAGTAGCACCAATCTCTGTGGAGATGATATCTATTATATACTATAACTTGCGACGTGTTAACTTGCACCATTTGCGTAGCACTCAAATCATGCAACAAGTTTTTGGTGCCGTTGCCGAGGATTGACAATAGCGACTTTGTTTTTAATTTCTTGCGCTTTTATTTTTATTTTTATTTTGTTTAATCAGTTTCAAAAGACTTACAATCTTGGTTTTGTATCTGTGTATGACCAGGGCGAGACCAACATCACCGAACACTCGTTTGAACCCGAGATAGAACGAGTTCTTCATAGGAAAAGACGTGAGCAAAGAGTAGCAATGGCAGATCCTGTTGTCCCAGACGGCAATCAAAATACTGTGGCAATAGGAGGAGTTTTAGTCGAGCAACAACCTGTACGTGTCAGAAATAGGGAAATCCGAGATTACCTAGAGGAGGATCTAAACAGTCTCAATCTAGGAGTTGTCACACCTGAAATAAAAGCTGCCCACTTTGAATTAAAACCTTTGATGTTCAACATGATCAATACAATTGGTCAATTTGGCGGATCGACCACTGAAGATGTCAAACAACATCTCAAATTATTCTTGGAGATTTGCAATTCCTTCAAACTACAAGGAGTCCATGAGGATGTCCTAAGGCTAAAATTATTTCCATATTCACCGAGAGATAGGGCAAAGACGTGGTTAAATAGTATTCCATCCAGATCTATAGGATTTTGGACGGATTTATGTCGTGATTTCATTGCTAGATTTAGTTCTACAAATATGTTTGATAAATTGAGTAATGATATTACTTTTTTCGGCAGGGCAGATGATGAATCCATGTGCGAGGCTTGGGAGCGATACAGAGAGCTTTTACATAAATGTCTCATGCACAGATTCCCAGAATGGACACAAGTGATAATGTTCTAAAACTCAGTGAATACACCGACATGGATGATGCTAGATGCCTCGGCAAATGGCATACTCCTTGACAAGTCACCTGAGGAAGCGATAGAGATTCTGAACCGTCTTGCCAAGAACGACTATCAGTACCCAACTACCCCAAGGGGAATAGTCAGATGAAACACCACGATAAATGAGCTTGATTCATCGGGATTAATTTCTGCACAATTGACTAATTTAACCAATTTGGTTAAGAATATGCAACGACCAAGCAACACATATGAGATCAAGGTAGTGGATTCAATTTGTGATTTATGTAACGGTAACCATGATTCTTCTGAGTGTCTGCAGAACCCAAAGTCTAGTTTTTACGTTGGAAACTATAACTAAAACAACAATGTGATGTTTAACAATTACAATCCAGCCTAGACGAAGCATCCAAATTTCTCATGGAGCAATCCGAACAATTCCCTCAATTAGGACAATCAGAATGCACAAGCATCGGGATTCTAGCAGAACATGCCTCAACAGCAGATGTCGCAACAACAATCGACACTATCTAGTTCTTTGGAAAACTCTCTCAATGCTTTTCTGTTAAAAATTGAATCTTATATGGTTGAGGATAGTAGCTTCATGAAAAGGACTGACGCTTTTATTAATAGGATTGAGATGAGATTGCAGAATCATGAGGCAACCCTGAAATCATTGGAAACTCAATTTAGGCAATTCGTCCAAAACCTAAATACAAGACCGCGAGGAGGTTTACCCAGCGATACTGAGGTTGCAAAGGGAATTAGCCATGAGCAGTGTAAGGTAATCACCACCCGGAGTGGACGAAAGCTTAATGATGCACCTACTCAGCCCATAAATCAACCAGCGGAGCAATCCTCTGCTCAAAAAGAGGTAATTGGCGAGAACACCCCATCCAAAATTGGTGAATCTGTAATTGCCCAGGTAATTCCAGATACCTAGGAAAGTTGCGATGAAAATCCAAAAAAATGAATGAGATCCCTAAACCTTAAAACTAAGGCGCTTGTGTAAACTTTTAGTTTTTACCACCAGTGTATTGAATATAAATCCTTAATCCAAATGATTCTCACGTAAATATTGCCTATAAAAAACCAAAGCTCCTCCAATAACATCAACATCCTCCACAACAAGTTGATTGGCTTTAGTAGCAATTGTTAAAAAACCTCGTTCGAACTTTCCACAAGCATTAACATCTCCAAATACAAAAGTCTTAGCAATGTTTTCATTGTACACAACCTTAACATATCCAAACTTACACCCATCGACCAAAGCACTAGAAATTAAACGAAAAGTATCTTTACGCACCATTATCATATGTGCAATGTAATACCCATTTTAGTCTGGGCTTTTGAGCCCATTTATATTATAACCCAATTAGGAAAAAAAAGATCCATTTAATATACAATAATAACCCAAACCCATTACAACAAAACCATAACCCAAATACCCAAAATGTACCCATAAGCCCATTTTATAAACCAAAACCCATATCCAAATACCCACATCCATTATACCCAAAATACCCCTAACCCTAATTACCCTAAATAATAACCATTCCCCTTATCCCAGCGCCATCGGTCATGACCATTCAACTTCCCCCTTGTGCGTGGCCGCCACGCGCGGCTCTTCCCTTGCCACGTAGCCGCCACTCGTCAACCACCGGCCGCCACCACTTCTCTGGCCACCGCCCAAAGCCGCCATTCAGATCTGCACAAGCAAAAACATGATTTCAATCCAAAAATATTAGAATAAAAAGCAGATCTGATTGCATGTATATCCGGAGGGAAAATTGTAATATCTTTTTTTATTTTTAGGTATATAAACCCAACATGAACAGATTGTAAGGGGGATCCCAAGTTCGAATAAATAAAAAAAACAGTGTTTATCATTTTTTTACTTCGAATCAACCAAAAAAACAACACAAATAATAAACAAAAAATAGAGTGAAAAGATTTCAAAAATAAAAATAAAAACAAAAGGAAATTAAAGAGTTTTGAGTTGATTCACTCACCTAGAGTGTTATTTCGAAAAATCTGACCTCGGATCTGAACTCAGCACACCGAGAAGGGTCTGAAAGGTCTCTCATTTTCCAGTTTTCCACACCAACGACGGCAGCCGACCCGACGGTCGACGATGACGAACGATGAAGCCATCGTCGAATTCAGGAAAAGCACGTCAGAGAGGGAGAGAAAATATTACAAGGCTCTCCAATTTTTTTAAAAAAACTCAAATGAAAGATATTTTTTTATTAAAAAGGGTATTTAAAGGGGACCCAAAACGACGTCGTTTTGGTGTCATCCCTTAAGACCCAAAATGACGTCGTTTCACCCGTGACTTGTGAATTGACCCGACCCGGCCTGGGGGATTCGCGTGTTTTCAGCTGATGGGGAAATTGCGTTTTCGGCCATTTCGCCTTAGTATCCATCATGTTTCTGCCCTTTAATTTTGTTTCCTTACAATTTCATCCCTTTTTTAATTTTTAAGTTTTCTTTTTTTTCAATTTGGTCATTTTTTAATTTCCTTTTTTGTTATTATTATCTAATATACATATTTATTATTATTATTATTATTATTATTATTACTATTATTATGCTTGTAATATTTATAATCTAACATATATATATCCTAAATACTTTTTAATTGAATTTTAAATTAAAACCTTTTATTAGGGATTCTCGTGAAAAATGTACCTCGAATGCGAGGGGTGCCGCTTTCTATTAATCTCTATTGCAGAATACTATCTTTAATTCTAAATTATAATTCTCAAAACAAGTGCCCTTTATTCGGGAATCTAACGGAAATTATGCCCCGGGTGTAGGGGTGTAAATTCCTTTTCATAGAAAAAAATATATTCTTTTAAATATTTTAACGGGGATCACATTTTTTAAATTAAATTCAAATTCTTAATTTCCATCATTAAGACGCTAAGTAATCGACCCGGTACCAATTTTGGGCGTTGTGGGGGTGCTCACCCTTCCCCACACGTAACTGACTCCCGAACCTATTTTTCTAGTTTCACAGACCAAATCTCGTTGTTTTAATAAAAACAACAATAAGACAAGTTTTATTAAAACAACCGGATATTTAGGTGATCCAATCTCACCTAAATTAAAAAGATTGGTGGCGACTCCATTCAAAACCAATTTTTATAAAAACACGACAAGCACCACCACAGGCGGGACCGATGTTACATGCACCTTCTTGTCCCTGATGCTGAAATGAAGTTTGTGAATTTCATGAAAACTTGGTAGTACCAACTTCAAGAAAGGTGGCTAACATGTGATCGTGGCTGCCTTTAGGTCCTCTCCAATTTGATTTCCGATTGCAACCATCACAACCATATTGGATGTAAATCCTGAAACGAGAACAAGGCACGCCTCTGTCTTTTATCTAAACAAGACGCATTAATGAACAAAAAAAGAGTGATGAGACAGCTAAACTATCAGGCAGATTGCTCCGCTATCCAGGACTGATTACATCGGCAAACAACCATCAACCGAGTGAGGATCTATCTTTCTATGACCACCGACACAATCATAATCAGAAACTAGCGTCGTAAGATCACTTTATGAGCGCCAAACAACCACTAAGGCATGCTGAAATCATGTCAAAATGACGGATGAAACGAAACCACAAAATAAATAAAATGTGCCACAAAGCCAGAAAAAAAAACGTGCCACAAGGCAGAAATTCTTATTAAAATATAAAAATAAAAAAATATAACAAAAAAAATAATGAACATTAACGATTGACAACTAAAATCTAAATAATTATCGATCGCTGGCTAATTCAAAAATAAAAAAATAGAAAAAGTTACATGCGGCGGTTTTGGTTATTTTAAAAGAGAAAGCAGGGTAGAAAGAAAAAGTTGCACGCGGCCGTTAACAACACCAAAAAAATAGTATTATAATAATGCATAAAAGTCAAGGGATGAATTTTTCTTTTGCGAATTTTATTAACGGTCACATTATCCTTTTTAACAGAAGTTAATGGCACGATGCTCGTTTTGTTACAAAATTAAAAGTTTAATATTTCTTTTATAATTTTTAAAAATTTAGTTGTTAAAATGAATATTTTAACATAGTTTAGTGATCATTTGTATACTTTACCTAATTTTTAAATTTAGAATAGGGTAAATTCTGGGCAGTGGACTAGAGAGACTGATATTTGGGAGAAATTTCAGATCGTGAGAGGTTGTGACTTGTGTGTAGAGATTAGGGGCAAGTGCGGAATTAAAAATTTATAAAAGAGGGACCATTATGAAATTAAAACTTTAAGGGGGTCATAATAAAATTTTAAAAAGATCTAAGGGATTATAGAACTAATTTTATCTTTTTTCTAAAAAATTATTTTATTACTATTGAAAAAAAGTTGGCAGTGACCATGCCTCCAAAACTTTCCCCTATGTCTGCCCTGAACTGGAGATAGGCTTCCCCTATTGGGCCTAGGGCTAAAAGCTTATTTTTTTTTGAATATTTGGATAATCCAAAATCAATATTTGTTTGATCCGTATTTTATCCTATTATTCGATTTTTATAGGATTTTTGACCTGAATTATCCGAAAAATTGGATCGAAAATTTAAATATTCAAATCGGATTATCGGATAAATGAATCGAATTGTTCAGATCAGATACATTTAAACACCCTAGTAGTGAGACTATCAAAACTAAAAAAAAATACTAGTTGTTTACCCTTAGCAGTAGCACTACTATTTTATTTCACATTATGCACTACTATTTTTTTTTAACAATTTTTATTTAGCGGAGGAGGAACTTGCTCGTAATAAATTTTGAATCTATAATCTAAGAAAGAAGAGAGGGTGTCAACTAAGAGTTTTAATCACTTATTTTAAAGGTTGTTGGTAATTATGCACTACTATTTAAATAAATCTGACGGCTAGAAATAGAGGATTGTCATTGGCTCTAGTTATGAATTAGCTTGTCCTCATTTCTTTGTTTGCAATAAAATAATATTTTTATAATTATGTTAATTGTTAAAAATATATATCCACCATCTGATTTGATCTCTTGCACCATTTTTAGAGTTGGGAGGCTTTCTCATGTTTGAGATATTTGATCGAAAATTTTAACAGAAGACAGGCAATATATTTTAAAATTAATCTTATCGGACGATCTTCAAAAGAGATCGAAATATTAACATGTCAGACCTTTTGATAGATTTTCGTCCATTGTTAAAACCACATCTTCAGCAACAATGCAAGTGATTTATCATTAAAACTAGTTATTTGGTACACTGATAATGACCGGGAATTGTTTTATTTAATAAAATCTATTAATCCAAATGAAAATTGGATTTAAATTAGTAATCCCTACTCTGTAATCTTGTTCTTAGAGCGATTTTGTAAACAGATTATTTTACATTTGAAATAAAAATTAAAATTGAACCATGAAATTAGTACAATATTGATAGGGGTCGCAACGGGATGGGAACGGTTTTGTATTCCTCACTCTGTCTTCAACACTTGCAGGGACAGTTTCGGAGAATCTTCATTAAATGCTTCGGGAATTTTTTTCGTCCTCATACCCTCCCCTGTGGATCCCTGCGGGTTTCGAAAATCTCCATTCAAAAAAATAAATAAGCAACACGTACTACTTTCATTCATATATTCATTACACTTAAAAATATTCAAATTTTAACACATTAAAATAAATATTCAACATTAGGAAAAGACCATTTAAAAATTATAATAATAACTTGAACCCAACGAGTGGCTCCAGTGAAATAGATGATGATATTTATCCTAGGACACCCGTGTTTGAGTAACTATGTGCAAGGTGTGTACTCATTGTCAAAGGTTAAAAAAAAAGTATGAATAATATAGCAATTTCTATCTTCATCCCTATCCTCATTTGAACTTCGGGTATAAAATTTCTCTCGGTCTCGTGAATGAAGATTTCAATTAGTTGGTGTATTTGTGTAACAGCTTTTCTAAGAACTCTGTTTGTTGTTTATCCTGGACCTTGTAACTGTTGGGATATTCATCCCTTATTTTCAATTAAATAATATTGCATTGCTTAGCAAAAATAATAAAAAAGAATGCAGCAAGCCATGTTACTTATTGGAAAATAAAATAAAAGCATGATAATTAGAGGTGTATAAATGTCATATAATTATCTCTTTGCAAGGATATTGGACACACCATGTGAATGTGATTAGACCATTTTAATGCAGTGGAAGAAAAAACTTTGAGAGTTGAGGGGATATGAATAGGGGCAGAGCCAAAAAAAATTAGTTCGCGGTGTTAAAATTTTATGTTAATTCATATTTTATTCAAAGTGGATGGAATTAAATGATGAGCGTAAATTTATTTTAAAAATTTAATTATTTTTTAAACATGTGTCGGTTTCTAAATTTTTATATAATATATATATTTAAAAAGAATTTTTAAAATTTTTGAGTGTCAACTGCACTCCTATTGCATAAATTGGCTCCGCGAGCGGATATGAATGCCATTTTAACTTTGTATATAGCTAGACATGTAAGTTTCAATGGATAATCATTTGGATTGAGTTGGAGTTGGAGTTGGAGTTGGAGTTGGAGGTGGGGTTTGGGGTATACTCAGCATATGCTACTGTCGATCCAAATTCCGATGGTTCGAAACAGCTTTCCATTGCCATCTACTTCAACTCTAATTAACCTTATATAGCTTGTCATTCTTATCATATCTTGCCAATATCTAGTGTGGTACTGAGTAACAAAATTCGTTTGTCTCTTTTTTGTATTTTTTTGTATATCTCACTAATAATTTTATGTCATGTGTACTAATATTTTTTTACTATTTTATTGATAATATATGTATTATAAAATTATTGGTATATATATAAAAACACACAGAAAAGAAAAATATAAATTCTGTCAAAACTAAATAAAATACTAGTAGTTGTTTATCCTTACCACTACTAGTTTTATTTCACATTGTGCACCACTATTTAAATAAATCTGACAGCCATAAATAAAGGGTTGCCATTGGCTCCATGTCTCATAGTTTATTTTATATATATCCCTACATCAAAAACTTGGATAGAAAAAAATGCTCATTATCGCATTCCAAAATAGCAAAACCACTGGCTTTTTTAATCGGTGAGAGCACCCGCAAAAAGAAGATTAATTATTACAGATATTTTATATTATTTCATGTGTGACTCTCTCTTGGATTAGAATGGGATATATAATCTTAAACATTTTATATTATTTCATGTTGGTGTCAGTTTATTTCCTTTGATTATGTTGCGTACTTCTCTCTTTGTGTTTACATGGATATGGATTTGTCTATCTGTAATAAAAATCACATTAGTAGGAATATACGCCGAAACGTCTCCCGACATGGTGTTCTGGTTGTTTGGGAGTATGTTTCTATGCAGTGTAGCTTGTTTGGGGGATTTACTGTGACTTGCCGTTTTTATGGAGATTCATATATACTCGGGTGTAGCCTGGTAAAGGTTAGGGTAGCTTATATGTACCTTCAAGGAGAAGTTTTGGGGTTAGGATGAAGTTTTGGGGGTTTATTTTGTTATCCAAAAAATGAATTAGGTGATGTTTGACTGTTAGCTCTTATTTTGTGGGGGTTGTTTTTAGTTGTATTTTGTACTTTGTTTGTGTGTACTCTTTTTCTCCATATAAATTTGGAGGGATTTTAATGAGACGCACGATGTAGGTTTTGGGTTTATTTAACTATTAATAAAATTTTATCTTATTTGCTGAAAAAAAAATCAAAGCTGCCTTAACAAAGTTGTAAAGATTTAAACTTTTTTTTTTTAAAATTTTATCCTAAACATCTCTAACATGAAGATACCATAGCTGTACACTTCACCTTTTGTTGACAACTTGCTTCCTATGCCATATTCTACCATTAATTCTTCTTTTTTTTTTTGGATAAATAAAGTGGTCTATCGTGGATCGGGATTAACCTAAAATTGTCCATTTGAAGTTGGTCTACCATTAATTCATCACAAATTACGTATAGAAATAATTGCACAGAAAAGTCCTCTAAATTTATTAAAAACAATAGATTAAATAATATAAAAAATCAAGCCAATATAACACATATAATTAGTCATTGGACTCGTTCCAATAGATATTTTAAGAAATAAAAAATATAACCTTTATTAATAATAACAATTTATTCTAATGACGATTAAATAATATAATAAACAATTACGATTATTCGGTCCATTCAAAAGTTTCTCTCTACTTTTATATATAATAGATTACAAAATTACATAGACTATATAAATATTTGTATTATTGTAAATGAAAAAATAGGTACAAGCGAAAATTTGAATGTTTATTTATGAAAAAATGGATACTTTAGTTATTATTTCAAGTAAAATAAATAAATATACATTCAATTTTATATTTTTTAAAGATAATTTTATTTGAATTTTTTGTCAATTTTCCAAATGAATTAATGTGATTTGAATCATTTAATCAAGATTTTTACTATATTATTACTTATATATATTCAGATTCTTTAATTTGGTTGGGTGGGTTCTTTCCCTGGGACAAAAGTAAAAATATAGAAATCCAAATTAAAATAACACAATGGCATACAATGAGAAAGAAGGAAGGTATCCGCATTCTTATTTATTTATAATTAAAGTTTAGTCTATTTTTAGAGTAAACTACTGTAATGGTCACTTATGTTTTCGTTGATTATAATTTGGTCATCAATTTCCAAATTCGACCGATAAGGTCACTTACGTTTTCGATCTATAAACTTTTGGTCACTGAGACGTTTATTGCCGTTAAACATTAACGGCTTGATGATCTGGCAGCGGAAAAAAAGGATAAACTACTGCAATGGTCACTTACGTTTAGTCACTGTAAACTTTTGGTCACTAATTTCAAAAATTGAACGTTTTGGTCACTTACGTTTTCGTTGTGTAAACTTCAGGCCATCACCGTTAAAAGTTCATTTTTTCACCCAAAAAGAAAAAACCTTAATCCCTTTCAAGCCACCAACTTTAGGCCATCACCGTTCACTCGACCTAGCCTTCGACGAATCCACACCCGACTTCTCAGCTCTTCTTCCTCTTCCTCGAATCTTCTAGGTGCTCTTTCTAACACTCTTATTGGCTCTTGCCAACACAAAATCTCTTATTTACTTTACGCTCAAATTACTTTAGTATTTGGGGTTGGCTGAAAAACTTTGAAACACTCTCTCACCAGCATCCCTTTTTTAAGAGAAGAAAATAGTAACTTGCACATTTATCATCAAACTTGAGTTGGGTTGGGTGCAGTAAATTTTGTTAACATAACCGGATAACACAAGAGCTGGCTAACCAAGCTTAAGCCATTTTGACTGTAAAAATTATTCAGGCTATCGAGTTATCACTGATTTCTCAATTTCAAAAATTTCACAAAAAATAAAAAAATGTGCATCTAAAATGGCCTCAATTCAACCATGCAAACGATGTTAAAAGGCACACACATCCATGAAACTTCCTAAAATGCCTTCCACTAATTGATCACCCTTATAGGTAGTGACCACCAACGCAAAACCATGCAAAGCATTCCAGTCTGAACAATGCAACAATACCAACATCTTTGACCTTCAGTTATGACATGTGCTTCCATAGGTTCTTGACATAATCAAGCTCCTTCCAAAATGACTCGGTACGGCCAGAGATACTAGCAAGTCGAGTGGAGAACAGTTGCTTAGACAATTCGTTGCACTTCTCAACGTCGGTGGCTCCTGAATGTATTGTTTGTTCTCCTCCAGCAACTGTTGTAGTAAGCAGTTCTATTCCTGGCCATAAACTTAGACACTTGACACGCCTTCGATTGCAACTGTTGTAATTTTGATGCCGTCAAAATATTTGATGAGATAAAAGTGGAAGATGAAGAGGCACATTGTCAATTAAAGGCAAGAGCACCTAGAGGATTGGAGTAAGATGAAGAAGAGACAGGAAGTCGGGTGTGGGTTTGTCGGAGTCTAGGTCGGACGGACGGTGGTGACCTGAAGTTGGTGGCTTGAAAGGTATTAAGGTTTTTTCTTTTTTGGGTGAAAAATGAACTTTTAAAAATTCAAGGGTGGAATTAAAAATAAACTTTTTTTATTAACGTGCACGTCACCAGGGTAACGGAAACAAACGTTTGAATAACCATAAGTTTACACAACGAAAACGTAAGTGACCAAAACGTTCAATTTTTGAAATCAGTGACCAAAGTTTACACTGACTAAATATAAGTGGCCATTGCAGTGGTTTACCATTTTTTCTGCTGCTGGATCAGCAAGCCGTTAATGTTTAATGGCAACAAACGTCTCAGTGACCAAAGTTTACAGTTCAAAAACGTAAGTGACCTTATCGGTCAGATTAAAAATCGGTAAACAAAATTGTACTTAGCAAAAACATAAGTGACCGTTGCAATAGTTTACCCTTATTTTTATTATTTGGAATTCTCAAACATAAGAAATTAGGGTAATCGCCTTTTTTGTTTCTTTTTTACAGTCGTCTTTGTCGTCTTTTTTGTGTTGTCAATAATTATATTGACTTTATCTTGATTTTGTATTGATTGTTGACCGTGGGTGATTTTTTTTATTTTTTAATCCTCTGACTTTATGAAAAATGATGAAATAGTCTACCTTTTGATAAACATGTGAAATTGAATTGTTGGTTTTTAGTAATTCTTTGCATAAAATGCTGAATCTATGGTTTTTAATAATTCCTTACATATAAATTGTTGAAATTGCTCACTTACAAGTTAACTATTATTTTTATAATATGCATGTCCATCTTACGGTCCATGTTTGGGTGCGAGGCTGCCCCTCTCAACAATGTAGTCTCTAAGGTTTGAACTCGTATTCTCTGCTTAGGAGTGCAATGTGCCTTACCAATGCACCCAACACTTGTTAGTTACAAGTTAACTATTTAAAAGTAAAGTTTAATATAACCCAACAAGTGGTCTCAGTGGAAAAGCAGATGATGTTCATCCTAAGAGACCTAGGTTCAATCGCTTTATTTGCAATGTGTGCGTGCATTATCAAAAGGTTAAGAATATGTATAAACAGGTATCACCTTGTAATCACCTTTAGGCTGTTAAAAAAATAAGTTTAATAGTGTTATCTAATTGGACTAATTTTATCATTTTTGTAAAACTTGAGGACCAATTTTTGAGAAATTAAAATAGAAAACTAACTTGTTAGTTTTGATAAAGTAGATAAATGAAATTAATTATTATCCCTTTTATTTTTACTATCTGTGCATCTATTGTCAATGATTTTTTTTATTTTTTAATTTGTTTTTCAATAAAATTTTATTCCAAAAGAAAGGATAATTTATGTTTTGGCATTTCGTTATGTATAAATTAAATATGGTCTAATTTTGAATTTCATTGAAAATTTTGTTATTTATTTTAATTTGTTAGAATTTAATTGTATAGTTGTGAAATCTTATAACTTAATCTATTTAGGTAATATTATTAGACATTATCGTTAAATTGTTGACCTAAAAATTAGTAGATTACATGAAAGTATAAATCAACAATTTAACTATTTATGTATAACAAATTGGCAAAAACCAGAAGTTCAAGTTTACCTATACACTAATAACTATAACTAATTTTTGAGTTTTCGTAAAATATAAAGATCAAATTAAAGTAACTTCCTCAATTTTTGTGTAGTTGAGGGATGAAACTCATAATTGTACCAAACTATTAAAATTAAGGGATAATTTCACATTTGATACACTTTGACAAAATAAATTTTGTCGAATGTTCTTCAAGGCCTCACATTCAGCCAAGAAACTCCTCGAAGCTCTACGATTCAGAAGATTAAGCACCTTTATTGTAACAACTAGTCCACTCTCTTCAAGAATTTCTTTGTATACAGAACCGAAGCTTCCTGAACCAACCAAATTTTACTTGGAGAATCTGTCAGTAGCACGTAGGATGCTTTGGTGTGATAACTGTAAAAAGAAATTTTCTGCACAAGTTGCTCTTGGCCGCATGTCTTTCTTCTTTCTAATCCACATGATGAGTAGAACTTTAACCCGCAACAATAGATGAGTAAAATACACCGTTTTGACATATTTTGTTCTTACTAGGTCTTGAACCCACAATAAAAGGGAAGGGAAAGAGGTTAACTGAGAGCTTTAACCACTTGTTCTATAAATTCTTGACTACTTAAATAATATTTATATTATTATGTTAGTTAATAAAAAATACTAAAAATATATCCAAGTCTCCTAATTTATTTTATATATATCACATAAATCAAAAACGTAGATTGGAAAGTGCTCATCACCGATTTTTTAATTGGGATATGAATGTGATTCTCATCGGCTCTCGCCATGTGAGGAGACACGCCAATTTTTTTAATTGGTGAGAGCTCCTACAACAAAGAGATTAATTAATGTTGTCAACAACAGATATTTTGGATTATTTTTTATTTGATTCGCTTTCGGATTAGAATAAGATCTATAATCTTAATCACTTGTTCAATCAAAGTGGCCTTAACAAAATTGTGAAATCTGAATATTTAAACCTTCTTTGAACATTTAATCCTTAAACATCTTGACAAGCATCGTGAACGGTCAAAATAATTATCCTTAACCTCAAAATAAATTATATAAAGACGTAGTATAGAGAAGAAGGTGTCGGTCCACAGGGACTAAGGAGTTTCTGATATACGGTTGTTCTGATTCTGACTGTTACAAGGTAATTTAGTGAATGGGGGGGTTTGATATTGATAACTAGAGAATAAGTGTAAAATGACTGCGAGAATAAATGAAGTAAAAATAAATCGATTAAATTAATTAGCCTCAAGATTTTGCTCTACTTTAATTCAAAATAATCATCGAAAAAGAATTTTCACTCGGATGCATGCCGGTTACAGTCTACAAGGCCCAACCCTTATAACTTGTTTTTCTCCTTGGTAAACCGATAATCTAAAACCAATTTTTAGATTCCAGTTTTCTAGTAAGACTAACCACGACTATCGCCGTTAGAATAAAATAGTTTTTAAAAATTGGAAAACCTCGACTCGGATTATTTTGTCTGAATGAGAATCGAATCCGTTCTCAAATCCCCTTAGCGAATCCGTTGCTAAGTGTGTTCATAGGAAGTCAAAACCACGACTATCACCGTTCCTTCCTCTCAACTGTAAATCCCAACAACAATCAAGTCAACGTGCACTTTTGAAATGAAAGCGAAAAGATTTTAATAGAAAAGCAGATTGTCGATCTAAGTTTTCAGAAAATTAAGAGTGTAAAACGAAGTTGTTGAGTGCTTTTAGTTCTCACAAAGTGAATTGAATCTTCGTTTTAAGCCCTTGGCTAATAGAAAAATTTAGCTAAGCATAATTATGGAAGAAATCATACTTAGCATTTAATAAATAAAATTTAAAAGAACAAAAATAAAAGAGAAGGAAATTTTATAAAAACTTCCAAAGTAAAAAGAAAACTAAGAATGAGTGAGATGAGATGCTAGATAGCTTACCCCAATGGGGTATTTATAGCATCTTAAAACCCTAAAAATAACCCTAAAAGATGAAAGATAAATCCTAAAATTATTTAAATTAAATACAAATGATAATCCCAAATTTAAATTTGAAATTCGTTTGATAAGCTATCAAAACGCGGCTGATAAGCTATCAAAGTGCTAATGTCATCTTCTAGAAGCGATGATGTGGCGTCCAGTCAGATATTTCATGCCCGGATTCATGCCCACTAGCCCAGCCTTGACTCCAAATAAAATTTGCAGAATTTTGCCTCTTTTCAGTGTGTTTTCCAGAATTAAAGGTCTGCACGAAAAATACATAATAAAGCCCAGATTAGTATCATATTCGAATCTTTAGAGGCATAATTAAAGATGAAAAACTGATAATTTAAACTACTCATCAAATTCCCCCACACTTATTCAATGCTTGTTCTCAAGCATTTCTCAATCAATGTATCAAAAATTTGAAGTTGCCATCTCAATTTCACAAAATTCCCAAGACTTCCAAGCAAATCAAAATCATAGCAATTGATAAAACTCAAGAGCAATCAAGCTAAAGGCACAATTAAAAGCAAGTAATAGCAAAGCATGACATTCCAATTATTCATTAATCTCAAAGAAGAAAGACTTAGTACCTTACATTGGTTCACTCATTCCGCTCAAGTGTTTCGGATAAAAAGAATCGCTCAAGCCTAACTAATCAAAGCATTATCATAAGCTTGTAACTAAATCTAATCTCCACTACTAAGTATGAACATGATGCAGTAATCAAGAGGTCTTTAAAAATGGTTGTAATGGGGCTAAGGTTCGGGTAGGATAAAGGCCAAAGATCGGGTTTAAAAATTCAAGACAAAGAGAAAATTATTCCAAAGAATTACGCAAAGGGAAGTAAAAATGAAAGAAAGGAAAACAAGAAATCAAACAAGCAAAGCTTATTCACTATTTCTTTCTTTGTTTTTTCTTTCGAACTTCTCTTTTTCTTTTTCTTTCTTTTTTTTACTATTCGAACAGTTTATTCGAACTGTTCTGCACTGTTCGAACCAAACTGCACTGTTTTTTTTCGAATCTCTCTCTTTTTTTTTGCTTTGGAATAAACTTAATTTTTTCCTAAAAAAGGTGACAAAAAGAGGGAAAAAATAACAAAATCGGTTCGGGTTAAAGATGTGGTAAATCAAAGAAAATGATAAGGCTCAAAATTGGTTATCTAAGGGGTAAATAAACAAAGGGTAGGCCACTTTTTTTGGGAGAGAAAAAGGGTTAAAACCTAATGCCTCTATCACACTAAAGCATCACATTCAATCGTGTAGTCTCGACAAGCATTATGCTACAAGTTCTAGAATGCAAAGAATTAGTTGGCACACTCAAAATTAACAAAGAACAAGAAAGTAAATGTATGCTCATTAGGCTCAAAACTCACATGAAAGGTTAATTGCACTAAGTCATGATATCAATTTAACCAACAAATGCATGGAATGTCAAAAATTTTAAAGAAAAATAAATTAATCATGCCAATTACCGTCATGCTTCCTAAATTCTAACAAAAGCGATATTAAAATCCACAAGAAAAAACAAAGAAACAAGGTGAAAAATGAGATATGCAACCATCAATTTCAATAGATCAATTCAAGAAAAACTTAATTCCAACCAATTGAATAAGCAAAGTGAAATTTGATGCAACTTCCACCCCCACTTAAATCATAATGTCCCAATTATGGAAAATAAAGCAAAAGAAAGGGAATAGAATACTCCCCGAGCGAATTACGGCCACGACCTCGGTGAGACGTGCCTGGGCGAAGATAAGAGAGAATCTCAGCAATGTCAATCTTGATGGTATTGAGGCATTTGTTCACGTCCGATTGTTGAGTCTCTCCTTGTGCTGGTTGTAGTGCAGGTTTTCAAAGGAAGACGCGAGCATTCCTAGGCGTAGTGACCCCTAGAGGAACAATATAAGGGGCATCAACAGTACCAGCCAAGAGTCCCATAGTATCTAAACATCGTGCATCTGGAGCATCCATGGTAAAAGCATAAGTAAATTGGGAAGTATCAAATGTTAATGGAAAAAGCCTATACGCAATATGTGTAATATAAGGACTGAGAATTAGTGAGCAATTTTTTCGCACAACATGCTCAAAAGCACGAGCGAACCAAAACCCTAGGTTTACCTTTATACCGGCTTGCATACACCATAAAAAGAAAAGTTCAACCTTACTCAAACACGATGAAGTGTCATTACGCCCAGAGTAGTTGTATGCTAAGAATCGGTAGATGTAGCGAAGAGCAGGGCTATGGATGTTCCATCCCTTGGTGGTGCGAGCATCGAATGTTGCTCCTGCAGTGGCAGTAAGCACTTCATAGGCCATATCAGTGTCAAAATCCTGCAGAATCTCAAGTAACGCGGTTAAATAGCCTTGATCCGTGACATCCGTCACGAATCCCATAGCAAACTTAAAATCTGTAATAGACATCTGAAAATATTGTCCTAGCAAACAGAATGATATAACATCAGGTGAATTTACAGTACTAACACGCCTTTGCCTAAATGAGAATGTAGCATAAAATTTAAAAACTAATTCATAATACGTGCTACATCGGATAGCAGGGATAAACACCAACCTATAGCATCAAAGTAATGCATAATAGATTCATGCAGATACAGGATAACGAGTGTTGGATCATGAATGTATTTGCAAACCTGAAACGTGCGATGCCGGATGCTATTGAAGCGCCTTAGCTCCTCATGTTCAAAGTCTAAGTATCCATTTAGAGTCTCATCGAATGGAACAGAATAGGTGCAGCCGCGGAGGTAACGTTCAGCGTTTTCATTGCTACCATCGTGCGAGCCCGTTGGTACAGTGCCTTCACTGGTGCTGGCTGCAAATGAAGGCAAATCTGGTCGCGCTTTATTAGAGTGGTGCCATGCTAGTTGGTTGTTGTCACCATGTGGCTACTCCGCCGAAGCCTCCCCCATAAAACCGGTATTGATGTTATCTGTATAACCAAAAATAGGGTGGAAAATTAATAAGGGTTGAACGAAATAAAATTCAGAATTTACCTCGTCGTGAAGAGTGGGGTCTGCCAAGTGCATGGAATGGGAAAATGCGGCAGTGTGTTTGGACCATGAAAGAGGTACTGAAGCCGGGATGGGGCTAGGATTTCGCTGTGATTGGGAGGTCGAGGCTGGCTGTTGGTGGTGGGATGAGCCGGACCAATCGGCAGTAGGCATGGAGTGAAAAGATGGAGACGGCGTCCGTTGTTGCCGAGTGAAGGCTGGACGGTTGAACGAGGCCGAATAAGGAGCGGCCAAGGCTTGAACCGGCTCTTGCTCAATTCTTCGCGGCTGTACTGCAAAGGCATGAGGATGAGGTGGTGCGGTTGGGGCTGGCTCAGGTTCGGGTGATGGCGCGATGTTTGCTTACTGTCGACGTCCACTACAGCGAGGAGGAGGCAGTAGTGAACGAGCAGTCGCTTCTGGCCCTTGCGGTGAAGACTCATGCTGCCGTCGCCCTCTACCACGACGGGAAAGAGTCTGCTGGTGGAGTGGCAGCGAATCGGAGCTGCTGGAAAGGGGCACGAACTCAGGCGCAAACCACCGTTGTCCGGTGAGGTTGATCGGAGTTGCTTGAGGGAGCCGCCGTGCTTGATCTCGGGTGTGAACCATGGGTGTAAGGTCGAAGGAGTTTGGCTGGTGGTTTTGTGCTAGCCGAAGGGGAAGGGTACGGCTGGATGCTTTAGGGAAATAAAGGGTGTGGGTTTTATTTTTTAGGTTATCACGTGGTAAAGGGGAAATAAAGGGGAATCTGGTCAAATGGTGTAGGTTATATGAGGTGGGGTCCACGGAAGGTTTAAAATTTAAAAGGAAAGGTAAAGAAAGAGATAAGGGTTTGAGTGACGGTAAGTGTGGGTCTAGCTAATATGCACCCAAAAGATGGTGAGAGGTTTTGCTAACATGCACCCATAGTCTTCCTCCCATTAAAGCATGCGTAAACTATGTTGTTGGATCGTATTATATTCGATCCAAAAATATTTTAGGGTACCTGAAATTAATAATAAAATAAATTTGAGATTAAAATAAAATAAAAAAAATGAATAGAAATTAAAAATAAAATATAAATTTAAAATAAAATAAAATAAAATAAAATAAAAAATGAATAGAAATTTAAAATAAAATAAAATAAAATGGGTTGCCTCCCATTTAGTGCTTTATTTAACGTCGTTTAGCTCGACGACCTGAATCAGACTACATGTTCTTCCAAATTGAGTTCTTCGACTAAACCAATTGGAGCATTCTCATAATACAATTTTAATCTCTGACCGTTAACTTTAAATTGCGCTCCCGATTCGTCCTTAATTTCGATCGCACTATAAGGAAAGATTTGAGTAACTGTAAAAGGTCCGAGCCACTTTGATCGTAGTTTACCTGCAAAAAGTTTAAGTTTGGAATTAAATAACAAAACTTTTTGTCCGATAGCAAAAGATTTAAAAGAAATATTTTGATCATGAAAATCCTTAGTCTTTTCTTTAAATATCCGAGCGCTATCATAAGCGTTTTTATGGATTTCCTCAAGTTCCTGGATGTGCGGTTTGCGCGCTTCACCAATTGCATCCATTTCCATATTACATTGTTGTACCGCCTAATATGCACGATGTTCCAACTCAACCGGCAAATGGCACGGTTTTCTGAAAACAAGGCGGTATGGTGACATTCCAATAGGACATTTATATGCAGTTCGGTATGCCCATAATGCATCGGTTAATTTAACACTCCAATCTTTATGATCCGGCTTTACAATTTTCTCAAGTATTGACTTAATCTCACGGTTTGACAGCTCCGCTTACCCGTTGGTTTGTGGATGGTAATATGTTGCAATTTACTAAGTCACTCTAAAATTCTTCATGAGAGCATCAATTACTCAGTTAATAAAGTGCTTTCCCCTATAGCTTATTATTGCCCTCGGTGTGCCAAACCTGGAAAAAATGAAATCTTTAAGAAAATTAACCGTATTTTTGGCATCATTATTCCGGGTAGCCTTAGCTTCAACCCACCTAGATACATAATCTACAGCAAGAATTATGTAAAAATTTCCAAACGAAGAACTAAAAGGACCCATATCATCAATTCCCCAAACATCAAATATTTTGCATACATAAATTGGGTTAAGCGGCATTTCGTTCCTATGACTTAAATTTCCTACACGTTGACATCTTTCACATGATTTACAAAATAAGTACGTTTCGCAAAAAATGTTGGGCCAGAAGAAACCACATTCAAGAATTTTGTGCACAGTTCACTTTTGTCCAAAATGACCGCCACATGAGTAGGAATGACAAAAGTTTAGGATTGAATTTACCTCATCTTCGGTGATACATCGCCTAATTACCTGATCTGAGCAATGCTTCCAAAGGTAGGGATCGTCCCAAATATAAAATTGGGATTCTCGCTTTAGTCGGTTAATTTTAGCTCTCGGTAGATCTATTGGTAACTTACCTGTGGCCAAGTAATTGACCATATTCGCGAACCATGGTGTAGTTTTCTGCGCCATCATCAACCTTTCTTCGGGGAACTCATCTTTAACCGGCAGATCGGATGAGAAAAGGGGAATACGACTCAAGTGATCTACTACGAGGTTTTTGCATCCATTTTTATCCTTAATTTCCAGATTGAACGCCTGAAGAAGTAAGATCCAGCGGATGAGCCTTGGTTTCGCCTCCTTTTTGCTCATCAAATATCTCAAGGTTGCATGATCAGAAAACACAATAATTTTAGTGCCAAGCAAATATGATCGAAATTAGCAAACAAATCTTTTTCCGTTGTTGAATAATTTTCTGGGCTGGATCTAAGGTGCGAGATGTGTAAGCTATGACATGTGGTTCTTTTTCAATTTTTTGGCCAAGAACGGCTCCAACACTTGTATCCGACGCGTCACACATTAGTTCAAATGGATACTCCCAGTTCGTCGGTTGAACGATCGGTGTAGTCACAAGCTTTTCTTTTAGTACATCAAACGATTCCTTGCATTTCTCGTTGAAATCAAAGACTTGATCGTTTTGAAGTAAACTGCATAATGGTTGTGCTATCTTCGAGAAATCTTTGATGAATCTACGGTAAAATCTTGCATGACCAAGAAAAGAGCGAACATCCCTCACAGTTGTGGGATAAGGAAGTGAGCGTATAATATCGGTTTTAGCTTTATCTATGGCAATCCCATTAGATGAAACAATATGTCCTAATATTAGTCCTTTATCAACCATAAAATGGCATTTTTATAATTTAGCACAAGATTAAATTCAAGACAACGTCTTAAAATATTTGTTAAGATCAATAGACATTCAGCAAAGGAATTACCGTAAACCGTGAAGTCGTCCATAAATACCTCAATTCCTTTCTCGATGTAATCAAAAAATATGCTTACCATACATCTCTGAAATGTAGCTGGCGCGTTACAGAGCCCAAACGACATCCGACGGTAGGCGAATGTTTTGAACGGGCATGTAAAAGTCACTTTTTCTTGATCTTCAAGAGCCACAGGGATTTGGAAGAAACCTGAAAATCCATCAAGACAGCAATAATGAGATTTACCGGATAAACATTCTATCATTTGATCTATAAATGGTAACGAAAAATGATATTTTCGAGTTAGGGAGTTCAACTTCCTGTAATCGATGCAAACTCGCCATCTATTATAAACTCGTGTTAGAACTAACTCACCTTCTGAATTTCTGATTACTGTAACTCCAGTCTTTTTAGGTACCACGTGAATTGGACTTACCCAGTCACTGTCTGAAATTAGGTAAATTACATATGCATCAAGGAGTTTTTGTATCTCATTCTTTACAACTTCCATCATTGGTTGGTTTAATCGGCGCTGACCTTGTCGTGATGATTTCACCCCTTTTTCGATCTTAATTTCGTGCATACAAGTTGAGGGACTAAGTCCTTTTATGTCTGCGATGGTCTATCCGATTGCCTCCTTATGTGCTTGCAACACCGTTACCAGATCATCTTCCTCTTCTTTGGACAGCTTGTTGGAAATAATTACCGGCAATATCCCATTTTCCCCTTAAAATGCATATTTGAAGTGATCCAGCAACTGCTTCAGTTTGATTTTTGGTCCCTGAAAAATCGAAGGTAAAAGTTTAGATCGTGAATGTGCAAGATTCAACTCATTATTAATCAAAAATATATATTCGAACTCCCTAATGTCGTCTTCAAATTCTTCGATTTCTCTGCACATATCATTAATGAAGTTAGTCTCAAAATATTCTTCAACGGAAGATTCAACAATATCGACAAATTTTAAACTAGCAACATTATCTGTAACACCCCGGTTTTGGGCCTAGGGGTTTTGGGATGGTTTAGTCGCCCGGTGGACCGGAATTAGAGATTCGAGTTGGATTTGATATTTAAATTAGATTGAATATTTTTAAAAAGGATAAAAATAATCTAAAATCATTATTATATATATATATATATACACACAAGATTTTGGTAAAAACAATTTTGGAAAATGGAATTCGGAAATTGGACATTTTGAGTTAGTGACTAAAATGCAAAGTTTGCAAAACTATTTTAGTGACTGTTTTGAAAATAGGTCAAAACTTTGAATCTTTAAGGAGCTAATAATCCAAAAGTGTTTCATCATATTTCTCCCTTTAATTAACTATTTTTAATTAAGTTTTTAAGAGGTATAAATAGTAGAGAGAATTAATTAAACACAATTAAGATTTTTAAAAGAATTTTACGTAACTAGCTTTGTAACTTATTTCTCTCAAATTCTCTTCAGCCAAACATATTTCCAGCTTCAATTTCTTCAAGTAAAATTAGGATTTCAAAGAGTTTTTGATTTCCAATTGATTTCTAAAGCTTTTACATCAAATACTTATTGTTTCTACCTTGATTTTCATGGTTTATAAAGTAATTGAGGGGAGAAATCAGCATTGGAGGTAAGGATTCGTTCTTCTCCTCTAATGAAAGGTTCTTTATTGAAATTACTAAGTTCTTGATCCATTTTATATGGTTTTCATTGGGTTTTGATTAATTAAACTCGGATTTATGGTTTAATTGATGGTTTATGATGAAAAATTTAAGAAATTCGCGGTGATCTATTTTTGCCGAGTTAAGGATTGGTTTATACCTTGATTTTTATGTTTAATATGATAATGAAGTGAGTTTTGATGATAGAATCCCGGAATCTATTGAATCTCTAGTTTGTTAGATTGATAGTTAAGAGATTTTGAGGTGTTGAGGTTAATTATTGGTTGCTGGAGGTATAAGGTTGTTTTGATGTTAATTGATGTTATTTGAAGGTTGATATTCGTAGTTGTGGGCTGGGTTGAGGTTTTTGGTGAATCGATGATGTTTTCGATTTATAGGTTCTGGTGTTGTGGGGGATTATAGTTAGATAAATGTTAATTGATGGTTGCTGTGAGTTTGGATGCATTATAATGCATTAGATCATCTGTTGTGATGTGTTTGAAATAGAGGAAGTTAATCCAAAAGTGAACCTTGGTGTTGAGGAGTCGCCAGAAGCTTAATTTGGCACCGGCAAGAGAGGCGTTGCTTTGTCGGTGAGTGAAAGGGATAAGAATGGCTTTTCAAAGGTTTGAAAAGGTTTAATGGGAGTCTAGACTAGGCTTGATACGCTGGTCTAAGACTCAGAAGTAAGTAAAGTGGTTTTCTCTCTCGATTTCGGTTGGCAAATAATTTATGAATGCACTTGTTAAATGATTGTTTACCTCCTATTTTAAGCATGAAATGAGCATTGTTTAATGTTGGGAATTGATATGAAATGATGTTAGATGCATTTGGAAAGTAATGCATAATTTTAATGAATGTTTATGAACACGGCTTATGCATGGTTTAATGCAAAATGAAATGATTTGAATGATGCATAAGAAAATAGTGAGGTGTGTTTATAAATGTGGATTATATTGGCAAGTGATGAATTGAAAATGTTATGGAAATGTTGTCGGATATAATTGGCCGGACATAGGATTTAAAGCGCACTATAATAAGTCACCCGAGGTTGTAGAGGTAGTACGAGAGGTACTTACTCCGATCATGTGAACCCCAATATTGTTGAGGTAACACTTAGATGGCTCTTACTCCAACCATGAGCTGTAGAGGTTGATGTGTCGAGGGTGTGTACTGCAAGTTAGAGGATTAGCCTTGGTAGTGTAGAGGCGGTGCATGTGTTCACAACTCCATGCCAATGGGCTGCAAGAGATTGCGAAATCTCTTGGGAAATCCGTGTATCTGATATTAATGATGATTTATGGAAAGGGTGAATATTAAAATGGATTACTTGAAAGCCAATATAATGTTTTAAATTGTATCATGTTGATGTATTGGTTTGGATGACGTGATTTATATGTGTTATACTCCTTAAGCTTTGCATATGGGATGTTATTATCGGGAAAGCATGAGTAGAAGGAATTGCCTATGGGATTATGTTGTGGAATCCATGATACATGTTGCATATAGTTTAATATGTTGATTTTATAAATATTAAGTGCATGTTTTGAAAGAATGGCATGATGGTTTGAAATGGTTCTAATTTGAATTGGATGATGTTTTATATTCTCGAGCGCTCCTCACTAAGCAATGATTGCTTACACTCTCTATTATCATCAATGCAGATTGATTGAATGCAAGTGGCCTAGCAAGCAAGAAGGGAATTCCAAGACTTGATTTACCAAAGTATGTTTGGGTTTTAAAGTAGTAATAAAGGCAACGTGGCTTAAATGTTGTTGGGAGGGTTTGAGTGGTTACTTCTCCATTTGAGCAAGTTTATATTGTTGTTTTGGACTTGTGATAAGCTTGGTTTGTTGGATTTTGCATATGGTTCATGCTTTGATTGCTTAAGTATTAGGAAGCATGCCTATAGTTTACCTTTGAAGCATGATGATTGTTTCTTGATGTTTGGTTTATGGTAGTTGGCGGTAAATAACCAATGATGATGTTATTTGATTGTTAGAAGCATGCTTAAGTGTTAGAATTCCAAAATGAGGCTAAAACCCAGTAAATTTTGACATTACAGGTCAGGGCGTATCGATACGCCTGTGCCCGTATCGATACAGATAAGTGTTTCTAGGCACAGCGTATTGGTACACGGGTACCCGTATCAATACGGGTAAGTACACCTCAGGCTTAGCATATCGGTACACGGGGGACTGTATCGATACGAGTCTACGATTTTAAGCATAGCGTATCGATACTCGAGGAGGTGTATCGATACAGTTTTGAGCTACTAGAATCCTGAGTTTTTGCGGATGCTCAGGCGTATCGATACACCTGCCTGCGTATCGATACGGGCAATGGTTAAGTTAGTTGAAAGTATGTTTTAAGGTTTCTATTTTCTCCCGTTTTAGTCCCTAATTGTTTTACTTACAATTAATTGATTTTGAGTAATCGTTTTGACCCAAAATTTCACCAATATGCATGTAATTGGTTTAATTGAGGATTGGTAACTTTAATTGAGGAATTGGCCCTTTGAAATAATGGAATTTACAATTTGGTCCCTGGTGTTATGTATGCAATTGGTTGAGTTCGGATGATCATTTTAAGTTGAAATTTGGCATGTATACTTGTAACCTGACTAATCGAAGATTGGTAAAGCAAATTACAAGTTAACCCTTATAGATTTACAAATTTGCATTTTGGTCCCTATTCATGTAATGTGGCCAATTGGATATCAATTCGATGCCCGATTGAGTTGGGTTTCCACTCGTTGTTTGTATGTACACGTATGGTAATAACCAGCTTCTAGATAAGATAAATAAAAATGGTTGCATTTTTTCAAGTTCTCATTTTCAATTTACTTCGATAAACCTAATGTAGCTCGCTCGGTTCGGTCTTGCGGCTAGGCCGGGTCGAGGGGGTTATATTTGGTGGTATCAGAGCCAGGTTATGATTATTGGGAGTGGGTTATGGTTGGTTTATGCATGTTGGGAAGTTGTTTGATATGTATGTAGATTGAATTGAGTTGATTGCTATACACGGTGATTGATTGTGTGTTATATGCCATGTTGGGGTATGATTTGGGACATATTGCCTTATTACTACTAATGTAAAGTATTTTTGATTTAAAATGGAAGTCTTAGGCCCTTGCTTAAAGATGGCCTAATTATTTTTGTTTTGGTGTATTATCATGCCATAGATTCTTTGTTTACGATGCCATCGAGAAGAGAATTACGTTTTAATGCGTATGCGGGAAGGCAAGAGGGTGAGGATAATGTTATGCTTGTTGAGGGGTTGCCACCTCCTCCGCCGAATCCACCCGTGGGTGTGGAACAAGTACCGCCTATGTCAGTTGGGCTAGTGGTTGGTGATATGACGCCTTTGATATAGGCGATGACGAGAGTCTTTCAGGCTATGGTTGATGTGTTGGTTTCGAGAGCCAAGGATATTGAGCAGAGTTTGGGCTTGACATCCCGTGCTGGAGGATCTGGTCATGGTAAGAGAGACGCTGATTCTAATATTGGTGGTGGCCGGTATAAGAGGCATCGAGACTGGAGACATTGACTTGAGCTTGGAAGGAGAGGTCAGCTAGGGAAGAGTTTCGGAGGTGGAATACCTGAATGTGCTTAGTGTGGAAAAGAGACATTTTGGGGTTTGTTGGAGGTCAGATAAGGTTTGCTGGGGTTGTGGATCTCGAGACCATGTTAGACGCGACTGTCCACAAGCAGGACGAGTAGCTCCAGTTCCTGCACCAGTTGCAGCTAATGCTTGTTGGAGTTATGGGTCGACTGATCATGTGAGGCGTGATTGCCCTATGTTAGCTAGAGGTGTGCAGGCTCCTGCACCTGCTGTGGTTGCCCTTAGAGGTTGAGGGCATGGACGAGGACATTTTCAGCCGATAGATGGTAGGCGTAGGACTGTGGCACACACTGTTGTTATCCAGCCAGAGGGTGGAGGTCCCGCGAGGGTGTATGCACATCGTGAGGGGCGTAACGATATCGATGTGATTGTAGGTACCTTTACTTTGCAAGCTTTTCTGTTGTTTTCATTGGTTGATTTCGGTTCCACCCATTCATATATTCAGAGAGAGCATGCACATTTACTTGATATACCTATTAAGATTTTGAATGTTGGTGTTTGAGTAACTAGTTCTTAGGGTGAAGCGGTTGTGGTTAGGAAGTTATATCAAAGGTGTCCTTTAATGATGCAAGATCATGTGTTTGCTGTGGATTTGATGGAGTTGCCATTCCATGGTTTTGATGTAATTTTGGGGATGGATTAGTTATCCGAGCATAGGGCAGTGGTGGATTTTGAAACCAAACGGATATCCTTGCGTCTTGCCGATGATTATAAAGTTGTGGTGGTTGGTGAGAATGCAAAGTTCCTGGCCAATGTTGTTTCAACTTTGGAAACAAGTCAAATGTTGAAACTCAGATGTCAGACGTATTTGGCCTATGTTATGAATCCTTGATCTAAGGATGTACGTGTGCAGGACACATCCGTACAGTTTATGATTTTCCAGAAGTTTTCCTGAAGAGTTGACAAGGTTGCCACCGGATAGGGAGGTAGAGTTTATAATCAAGACGTATGTTGATACAGCTCCGGTGTCTATTGCGTCTTATTGCATGGCACCTCAGGAATTGAAGGAGTTGAAGACGTAGTTGCAACAACTGCTTGATCGAGGTTTCATTAGACCTAGTGTTTCACCTTGGGGTGCACTGATGTTATTTGTGAAGAAGAAGGATGGCACGATGAGGATGTGCATCGATTATTAGCAACTGAATAAGTTGACGATTAAGAATAAATATCCCTTACCTTGGATTGATGATTTGTTTGATCAGTTTAGGGGTGCTTCGGTGTTCTCTAAGATAAATTTGAGGTCTGGGTACTATTAGTTGAAAGTGAAGGATGTGGATGTGCCAAAGACTGCCTTCCGTACAAGGTATGGGCATTATGAGTTTCTGGTTATGCCTTTTGGTTTGACAAATGCCTCGGCTGCGTTTATGGAATAATGAATCGAGTGTTTCATGAGTACCTTGATTAGTTCGTGGTAGTGTTCATAGACGATATTCTCGTGTACTCTTATACCGAGGAAGAGCATGATTGGCATTTGCGGATAATGTTGCAAGTGTTAAAGGATAATCAGTTATATGCTAAGTTGAGCAAGTGCGAGTTTTGGCATAAAAAGGTTATGTTCCTTGGTCATGTGATTTCTGTGGAGGGTATTCGCATTGATCCATAGAAAATTGAGGCGATTCTTAATTGGAAACAACCTAAGTCTGTATCGGAGGTGCGTAGTTTCCTTGGGTTGGCTGGTTTTATCGCCGTTTTGTTGAGGGTTTCTCGAGTATTGCAGCACCGTTTGTTGCAAAAGAATGTTCCTTTTGTGTGGATGGAGAAGCAACAACAGGGTTTTAAAAAGTTGAAAGAGGTTTTGAAACACGCTCCTATATTGATTCAGCTTGAATCTGGGAAGGAGTTTATGGTTTATAGTGATGCGTCGTATGTTGGCTTGGGTTGTGTCTTAATGTAGGGCGGGAAGGTTATAGCCTATGCATCGAGGCAGTTGAAAGTTCATGAGCGCAATTATCCAACTCATGATTTGGAGCTTGCGGCTATGATGTTCCTTTGAAAATTTGGCGACATTACCTCTATGGTGAGAAGTGTGTGGTTTTTACGGATCATAAGAGCCCGAAATATCTGATGTCGCGGAAGGAGTTGAACCTTAGGCAGTGAAGATGGTTGGAGTTGCTTAAGGATTATGATTTGACCATTGAGTATCATCCGGGTAAAGCAAATGTAGTGGCAGATGCTTTGAGTAGAAAAGTTGTGGTTGAGTTGAGAGCTATGTTCGCTCGGTTTAGTGTAACTCGTGATGGGGGCTTGTTAGCCGAGTTGCAAGTTAAGCCTACGTTATCACAGTTGATTAAAGCTAAGCAACCGTACGATGATTCGTTGGTTGGGCAATGTGAGGACATAACGGATGGAAATCTGTCAGATTTTCATTTTGATGATGGCAGAGTTTTGTGTTTCAAGGGTCGGATAGTGGTGCCGAATAATCCGGAGTTGAGGCACACTATCTTGGCGGAGGCACACTCTAGTCCTTTTACTATGCATCCTGGTAGTGTTAAGATGTATCGTGATTTGAGGGAGGCATACTACTGGGTTGGGTTGAAAAGGATGTGGCTGAGTTTGTTTTCAAGTGCATGGTGTACCAACGGGTCAAGGCTGAGCATCAATTTCCTCCGAGTTGTTGAAACCGCTGAAAATTTTGGAGTAGAAATAGGAGAGAATCACCATGGATTTTGTAACAGGTTTGCCATTAACACTGACTAAAAAGGATTTTGTTTGGGTGATTGTTGACCGGTTCATAAAGTGTGTATATTTCATGCTAGTGCATACAACGTATGTAATACCCCAAAATTTACTAAGTTGATTAAGGGTCATTTAGTACTAAGATAATAGCTTAAAGGCTAACTTAGTGGCTAAAATGACAAAAATGCGAAAGTTTGGATTTCTTTAATTATGGGTTTTGGAAAGGAAATTTCTAAGGTTTAAAGGTCTCATGTGATAGTTAGTGAATTGAATAAGGTATTCTTAATGTTTGGTTGAATACCAAGGAAAATTGGAATGGAAATTGAATTTTAAAAGTTTAGTGACCAAAATGTAAATTTTTAAAATTTTATGGCTAAAGTAAAAAGTTTGGGGACCAAAGTTGTAATTTCCGAAAAGTTAAGGGTTTTTATTTCATAAATAAATAGATCACCTAAGGGTGTGAATCGAATGCGGAATTTTTGGTTCGATCTGATACTTCGATTATTGGGAAAATCGTAGTTAAAGTTTAAGTGGAATTCAGATACCAGGATCGAACTGAAAAATTTTGAAGTTTTACCATATGATAGAGAAAGGTTATAAAAGTCATTTCTAGGAGTTGGAAATATTTTTAGTTCGATTCAAGATGAATCCTACAGTTTATTTCTGAGTAAAGGATTATTTATCAGTATATTGGATTGAATAGAAATTTTGGAGACTGATCCAAAAGATATGGAAAAATACATAAAATATTACTTTATGAATATTTTATTATAATTTGTTGGATTCCAACTAGATTTAGTTGAATTTTTACAAGAATGGCAAACTAGTAAATAAAAATTAGTTGGAGGGCAAATTGGTCATTTGGCCCCCAATGGCAATTTTGAAATATTTAAAAATTTATAAGGGCAATTTTGGAAAGAGAAAATGGAATATTAAATCTTGGCCCTTGATTGATGATAAAATCAATCTCAACCATTAGATAAAAAGGGCAAAATTGTAATTTCACTATTAAATGAATTTAATATTCATTTAATAGATATATGTGTAAAATAATGGTAAAAAGATGAACCAAATGTTCATCTTTTCCAGCCAAAAACGTGAGGGCTAGGGAAAGAAAGAGAAAAAAATTTCCAAGCTCGACTTAAGCCCCGAAACTCGGTTTTCAGGTAATCTCTTCAACTACAAAGTTGTTCTACTCTTCAAGCTCTATCTTTTGATATCAATAATTCATGGAATCCATGCTTGATTGATGAGAATTTACATGAGAAAGAAATTAGGGTTTATGGATCAAATTGGGGCTTTTGAGATTTTATGATTCCATGATTGAATTCAAGTTGAAATCAAGCTAGTATGATATTAAAATCATGATATTGAGTTGGGATTTAAGTTTTACATGTTTTGATTATTATGAAGATGATTAGGGTTTATGGATTCAAGTTTAATTTAGGGTTTGTGATGTTGAAATAATGATCTAGTAAGCTTGAATTGTTGTTTGGAAGCAAAACCCTAAGTTAAATTATGTAGGGAGCATTTCGGCAAATTGAAAAGTTGAAGGACCAATTCTGAATTTTTATAATTTTGAGTGTATTTATGTTATTAATGATGTTAGAGATAAGAAAATGAAGTTAGAATGCCAAATTGATGTTGAATTGAATTAGTGACCTTTTGACAATTTGTCAAAGTTAAGTGACCAAATCGAAATGGAAGTTTTGTCTGGGGGCTAAATCTCATTTTTAGTTGTAATGATGGAATTAATGTAGTAATTTTGAAATGAGGACTAAATTGCAAAGTTAAGAAGCATGAATCCTTATCTTTGCATTTTAGTACCTATTTCGGTAAATAAGGAAAATTAGGAAGAATTATTGGGAATAATTATTTGGTGAAGAATGTGATGAGTTGGTGGTTTAAAGCTAGTGATTGGACTAAATTGAAAAGTAGAGAAGTAAGGAGAAGTTAGTATAAAAGTTGAAGTTGTTTATGGAAGTTGTGTAGAAAAACTGGTTTATGGAAGTAACTTTGAAAATTCACCATAAATTCTACAAAAATGGTTAGAAGGTGAATTTTATACCGATGTAAAGATTTGTTCGTCTAGTTTCGTTTCCAACAAACGGAAACTAATTTCGAGTTCCGAGTAAAAAGATAAGAATTTTTAAGTGGTGAAAGGTCAGAAAACAGTATAGCAGGCTGTTCCGAAATTCAATACTGGAAATTGACTTTGAAAATTAACCATAAATCGTACAAGTTGAATTTGGGTTATTAATTTATATGGTTGAAAAGATTATTGAATCTAGTTTCTTTCAGAACAAATAGAATCGAATTCAGAGTTGTAGATTATTTTATAGAAATATTTCTTAGGAGGTACTGCAAACTACCAGAAAATGAGAATTGATACACTTTGTATCTAAGGTTGATTAGTAAGCTTGGAAAGGGTTAATGGAAGTTCAAATTGGTCACTAAGGACCATAATGAGTTTTTGAAAAATAAAAGAAGGAAAGGAAAATGTTTGCAAATTTTTATATTCGAATGATTATATTGGACAATATGTCTAAGATATTGTTAGATTGAGATCTAACAAATATTTTACTTATTTGAATTATGAAGTTAAGTTCGAATCGAGGGAGGTTCAAGGTACAATGAAGGAAAGGATCGAAGAGGACTTAGTGAGGCATACTAATACATGGCCCAAGTGAGTGCAATGCATACATAACATTATACATAGATGTTTTATACATCACCGGTAAGACTTGCGATGAGTCTACCTGGTTTATATATTGTCATGATAATTATGTCATTGATCATATATTTGACATACTTTAAATATGTCAAAGGTTGAAAATAAATGCATTGATCACTAGTTATTGATGATGATTTACTATTAATGTTATTCGGTTATGAACTGCTTCATGTTAATATAAATTGATATACATTGCCATGAATGAAATATTTGATGATATAAAGCCCAAGTATGATATAGAGGTTCAAAGGTATAGTTGGCTAGCCATAGAGTCATAAACAGTTGTATAAAGATTCTAAGCACTTCAGGTAAAGTGAAAATTTTATAAATACTCATTGAGGAGTATACTCATGCATGGTTTTAGTATACAGACTTATTACGGGTGCTAAGCACTTCAGAGTAATTTCATAAAAACTCAATGAGGGATATATTGTATACTCCGGTAAGTATACAGAAGCACTTCGGTGCTAAGCACTCCCGGTAGAGTGCAAATAATATACATACTCAAGAAAGGTTGGGTATGGGGGATGACTCGTGTACATAGAATCTCTTAATTTGATACCTTGGGCTAAGTAAACTGAATTGAAAAAAATAGAATGGTAAGCTTGAAAGCTTGCAGACAGAGTTGGAAAAAGGTACTGGTAAGCATTGAAAGCTTGCGGATGGAAATGGCACCAATATTTGTAAGACCTAATCTTATCACTTTGATATACATATATGCTATTACATATTTAATTATGTTAATAAGCATGTAATGGTAAGGTGATCATATGCATTATTAATTATTAATAATTAATATTGAGATTGATATTATGACAATTGCACTTAAATTTGAATTATTGCCTCACTAAGTAAATACTTAACGTGTAACTGTTTTACACGTAGGAAAGAAGAAATGGTTGGAGTAAGGAGCATATACAGACATCATAAATTAGTAACAGGTACATCAGTGTCAATAAGATATCTTTTGATACTATTTGATATTTACTAGTTGGCATGTATATTAAAAGGGTATGCCTGCTCTGATAGAATTTGTATTTTATTTGGTATCTAGATGAATTTTAAATCAGGCAGTTTTTAGGCAGTTTTATTAATTATATCAAGAAAAATTAAATTGATAAGTTGCTGCCTGAAAATAAACTCAATTTGAAGATGAAAATATTATTTTTAAACTTTACGCGAATAACTAGATTTGTAAATAAAAACTAAATACATTGTAATATTTTTAAAGAAACAAAATTTTACCGAATTACAAATGTAGAGGGTTTTACGAATGTTTTGTGATACCTCTGACTCGTATTCAGTGTTGGATACGGGAAAATGGGTGTTACAACGTATACCTTGGACAAGCTGGTGGATTTGTATATAGATGAGATTGTGTGCTTGCATGGTATACCTAAATCCATTGTTTCATATAGGGATCCGAGGTTTACGGCAAGGTTTTGGAGAAGTCTGCACCAGGCTTTGGGTTCGAGGTTGAGTTTTAGCACTGCGTATCATCCTCAGTCAGATGGGCAATCTAAGCGGGTTATCCAGGTTTTGGAGGATATGCTGAGATGTTGCATTATTGAGTTCCAAGGAACCTGGGAGAAGCAATTGCCTTTAGTTGAGTTTGCCTACAACAACAGTTATTAGGCGAGTATATAGATGGCACCTTATGAGGCGTTATATGGCCAGAGGTGTCGTACGCCCTTATGTTGGGCTGAGGTAGGGGGAAAGCATGTTACCCTACCAGATGTGTTGAAAGACACTAATGAGAAGGTTAAGCTTGTATGCGATCGGTTGAAAGCGGCTGCGGATTGGTAGAAATCTTATGCTGATTTGAAGCGTTAGGAGGTTAAATATGCGGTGGGAGATCGCATATTCTTCAAGTGTCACCGTGGAAAAAGGTGATGAGATTCGGTCGTAAGGGTAAGCTTAGTCCGAGGTTCATTGGACCATACGAGGTTATTGAACGTGTGGGTCCTATAGCATATCGGTTGAGGCTGCCTCCTGAGTTGGAGAAAATTCATAATGTGTTCCATGTTTCGATGTCGAGGAGATATCGATCTGATCCATCGCACGTTATGCCGGTGGAGGATGTTGAGTTGAGCCCAAATTTGTCCTATGATGAGGAACCGATAGAGATTCTTGATACCAATTGTAATGTTCTACGTGGGAAGACGATAGAGCTTGTTAAGGTATTGTGGCCGCATCGGGGAGTTGAGGAAGCCACATGGAAGTGTAAGTCAGACATGAAAGAGCAATTTCTGCATCTTTTTCCTCCAGGTAAATTTTGCGGACGAAATTTCTTAAGTGGGGGAGAGTTCTAACACCCCAGTTTTGGGCCAGGGGTTTTGGGATGGTTTAGTCGGTCCGGTGAACCGAAATTGGAGATTCGAGTTAGATTCGGGATTTAAATTGGATTGAATATTTCTAAAAGGGATAAAAATATGGAAAAATATTCTAAAATCATTATATATATATAAAAGATTTTGGTAAAAACAATTTTGGAAAATGGAATTCGGAAATGGGACATTTTGAGTTAGTGACTAAAATGCAAAGTTTGCAAAACTGTTTTTAGTGACTGTTTTGAAAATGGGTCAAAACTTTGAATCTTTAAGGAGCTAAGAATACAAAAGGGTTTCATCAGATTTCTCCCTTTAATTAACTATTTTTAATTAAGTTTGTAAGAGGTATAAATAGTGGAGAGAATTAATTAAACACAATTAAGCTTTTTAAAAGAATTTCACGTAACTAACTTTGTAACTTCTTTCTCTCAAATTCTCTTCAGTCAAACATATTTCTAACTTCAATTTCTTCAAGTAAAATTAGGATTTCAAAGAGTTTTTGATTTCCAATTGATTTCTAAAGCTTTTACATCAAATACTTATTGTTTCTACCTTGATTTTCATGGTTTATAAAGCAATTGAGGGGAGAAATCAGCATTGGAGGTAAGGATTCGCTCTTCTCCTCTAATGAAAGGTTCTTTACTGAAATTCTTAAGTTCTTGATCTATTTTATATGATTTTCATTGGTTTTTGATTAATTAAACTCAGATTTATGGTTTAATTGATGGTTTATGATGAAAATTTAAGAAATTCGTGGTGATCTATTTTTGCTGAGTTAAGGATTGGTTTATACCTTGATTTTTATGTTTAATATGATAATGAAGTGAGTTTTGATGATAGAATCCCGGAATCTATTGAATTTCTAGTTTGTTAGATTGATAGTTAAGAGATTTTGAGGTGTTGAGGTTAATTATTGGATGCTGGAGGTATAAGGTTGTTTTATGTTGTTGTTTTGATGTTAATTGATGTTATTTGAAGTTTGAGATTCGTAGTTGTGGGCTGGGTTGAGGTTTTTGGTGAATCGATGATGTTTTCAGTTTATAGGCTGTGGTGTTGTGGGGGATTATAGTTAGATAAATGTTAATTGATGGTTGCTGTGAGTTTGGATGCATTATAATGCATTGGATCCTCTGTTGTGATGTGTTTGAAATAGGGGAAGTTAATCTGGAAGTGAAGCTTGGTGTTGAGGAGTCACCGGAAGCTTAATTTGGTATCGGCAAGAGAGGCGTTGCTTTGTTGGCGAGTGAAACGGATAAGAATGGCTTTTCAAAGGTTTGAAAAGGTTTAATGGGAGTCTAGACTAGGTTTGATACGCTGGTTTAAGACTCGAAAGTAAGTAAAGTGGTTTTCTCTCTCGATTTCGGTTGGCAAATGATTTATGAATGCACTTGTTAAATGATTGTTTACCTCCTATTTTATGCATGAAATGAGCATGGTTTAATGCTGGGAATTGATATGAAATGATGTTAGATGCATTTGGAATATAATGCATGATTTTAATGAATATTTATGAACACGGCTTATGCATGGTTTAATGCAAAATGAAATGATTTGAATGATGCATAAGAAAACAGTGAGGTATGTTTATAAAAGTGGATTATATTGGCAAATGATGAATTGAAAATGTTATGGAAATGTTATCGGATATAATTGGTCGGCCATAGGATTTAAAGTGCACTATAATAAGTCGCTCGTGGTTGTAGAGGTAGTACGAGAGGTACTTACTCCGATCATGTGAACCCCAATGTTGTTGAGGTAACACTTAGATGGCTTTTACTCCAGCCATTAGCTGTAGTGATTGATGCGTCGAGGGTGTGTACTCCAAGTTGGAGGATTAGCCTTGGTAGTGTAGAGGTGGTGCATGTGTTGTACAACTCCATGCCAATGGGCTGCAAGAGATTGCGAAATCTCTTGGGAAATCCATGTATCCGATGTTAATGATGATTTATGCAAAGGATGCTTAAGTGTGATGATTGTTTCTTAATGTTTCTTAATGTTTGGTTTATGATAGTTGATGGTATATGACCAATGATGATGTTATTTGATTGTTAGAAGCATGCTTAAGTGTTAGAATTCTAAAACGAGGCTAAAAACCAGTAAATTTTGACATTACAGGTTAGGGCGTATCGATACGCCTGTGCCCGTATCGATAGAGGTAAGTGTTTCTAGGCACAGCGTATCGGTACACAGGTACCCGTATCGATACGGCTGAGCACACCTCTGGCTTAGGGTATCGGTACACGGGGGATTGTATCGATACGGGTCTACAGTTTTAAGCATAGCGTATCGATACTCGAGGAGGTGTATCGATACAGTTTAGAGCTACTGGAATCCAGAATTTTTGCGGATGCTCAGACGTATCAATACACCTACCCGCGTATCGATACAGGCAGTGGTTAAGTTAGTTGAAAACATGTTTTAAGGTTTTTGTTTTCTCATGTTTTAGTCCCTGATTGTTTTACTTGCAATTAATTAAGTTTGAGTAATCGTTTTGACCTGAAATTTCACCAGTATGCATGTAATTGGTTTAATTGAGGATTGGTAACTTTAATTGTGAAATTGACCCTTTGAAATAATGGAATTTACAATTTGGTCCCTAAGTGTTATGTATGCAATTGGTTGAGCTCGGATGATCGTTTTAAGTTGAAATTTGGCATGTATGCTTATAACCTGACTAATCGAAGATTGGTAAAGCAAATTACAAGTTAACCCTTATAGATTTACAGATTTATGTTTTGGTCTTTATTCATGTAATGTGGCCAATTGGATATTAATTCGATGCCTGATTGAGTTAGGTTTCCACTCGTTGTTTATATGTACACGTAGGGTAATAACCAGCATCTAGATAAGATAAAGGAAAAAAATGGTTGCATTTTTCCAAGTTCTCTTTTTCGGTTTACTTTGGTAAACCTAATATAGCTCGCTCGTTTCGGTCTTGTGGCTAGGCCGGGTTGAGGGGGTTACATTATCAGGGTATTTCATTGCTTTATAAATGTCAAACTTAATGACCTCACCATCGAATTCCATTGTAAGAATTCCACTTCTTACATCAATTTTTGTATCGGTTGTGCTTAGAAAATGACGTTCGAGAAGAATTTCTTAGGAAGTGTTGGATCAATTGTTTTCCATATCTATCACATAGAAGTCTACCGGAAAGATGAGGTCATTTACCTTTACTAGAACATTCTCGAGAAGTCTTTTCAGATATATTACGGATCGGTCAGCCAGTTGTATTGTCACATTTGTATCCTTCAAGGGCTCAGTAGACAGTGACTTATATAAAGAAAAGGGGCATAACGTTAATAGAAGCCCCTAAATCGCACATTTCATGCTTTATACCAACATTACCAATTTTGCAGGGGATGGCAAACATACCTTGGTCTTTCAATTTCGGCGGTAGCCTTCGCTGAAAAACTGTTGAGACGTGTTCTCCGAGATTTACTTTTTCGATTCTGGTAAGCCGTCTTTTATTAGTGCATAGATCTTTTAGAAATTTGGCATACCTTGGTACTTTCCGAATTACTTCAAGGAGTGGGATATTGATTTCCACTTTTCGAAACACATCCAGGATCTCCTTCTCTTCAGCTTGTTTGTCTCGCTTTACCAACCTGGATGGGAAAGGAGGTGGCACGGCGTAGGGGGAAGGAATAGAGGACGAACATGATGTATCACGCTGAATGAGGGATTGCACTTTCTCCTTTTCTTTCTTTTGGCCATCTTCTTTCGTAGATTTTGGTTCGACAGTGGTGCCACTTCGAAGTGTGATAGCGTTGACGTTTTCTTTTGGGTTTGGCTCAGTTTGAGAGGGTAGTTTACCTTGAGTCTCGAGTCGCCCTACTGTTTGAGCAAATTGGGTCATTTGCTTGTCCAACTCTTGTAGATGGGCCTCAGTACTGTTCTGAAACTTCTCTTGAGATATCGCCAACCGTTTAACTATGGACTCCAATGACGACTTTGGTTGTTGATATGGCTGTTGTGGAGGCGGCCTCGGCTGATATGCTTGATGTGGTCTCTGGTTTTGATTATAATTAAAGTTCGGATGATCTTTCCATCCTAGGTTGTATGTATTGGGATTGTATTGTCTCTGGGGAGGTTCGAGAAAATTACCCATGGCATTTACTTGGGCAGCATTCTCCTCATGTGTCATCGGACAACAATCTGTTGGATGTTCTAGACTCGTGCATATCCCGCAAAGTCTAGCTGCGCTTCTTTTGTCTGCAACAAGAGATTGAACTATGTCAGCTAGTTTGTCAATCTTATTTTCTAGGGAAACTGTACTTACCTCGTGAACTTGTCGGGAAGGTTCACTTAAAGGGCGAAATTGTTGGGAGTTAGCGGTCATTGTAGAGATTAGAGTTCTTACCGTTGTTGGGGTCATATTCACAAGTGCCCCTCCACTCGCTGCATCGATCATTTTCATTTCCATCAGAGATAGACATTCGTAGAAATACTGAAGAAGCGTTTGTTCTGATAGCCCATTTTGTGGGCAATTTGCGCACAACTTCTTGAATCTCTCCAGTAGTCGTATAACGACTCAGTATCCTTTTGCCGAATACTCAAGATGCTCTGCCTCAATTCGCTTGCCTTAGCCGCAAGGAAAAACATGTCAAGAAAAAGTCGTGCCATGTCAGTCCAAGTTGTAACAGAATTGGAAGGTAGGTCGAATAACCAATCCTTGGCAATATCAGCTAAAGAAAAAGAAAAAGCGCGAAGTTTTATTTGGTCTTCAGATACTCCCTGTGGTTTTGTACTCGAACAGACCATATGAAAGTCTTTTAGGTGTTTATGCAGATTTTCGCTCGGTAAACCATGATAGGTAGGTAGAAGATGTATCAAGCCCTTCTTAAGTGCGAATGGTGATTCTCCATTCGGGAATGTAATGTACAACGGTTGCTGATTGTGTGGTGCCGCGACAAGTTGGCGAATAGTTTGATCTTCGTCACCCATTGGAATCTGTTTGTTGTCGGTGTCCTCAAAGTGTGTTTCGGCTGTAGATGATGATTCTAGTTCTTGTTGGAATTGTTGTTATCGCTGTCTCATTTCCCGAAGTGTGCGTGCAACTTTTGGGCAACTATTTCTATTTCCGGTTCAAAATCTGCAAATTCGTCCGGATTCTTCCTGGTCAGAAATCAAAGCAAACGATATTAGTAACTTTGACGTAGTCCCCGGCAACGATGCCAATTTTGACAAGCGTCGTGAACTGTCAAAAATAATTGTCCTTAATCTCATAATAAATTATATAAAGACGTAGTATAGAGAAGAAGGTGTCGATCCACAAGGACTAAGGGGTTTCTGATATACGGTTGTTCTGATTCTGACTGTTACAATGTAATTTAGTGAATGAGGGGGGTTTGATCTTGATAACTAGAGAACAAATGTAAAATGACTGCAAGAATAAATGAAGTAAAAATAAATCGATTAAATTAATTAGCCTCAAGCTTTTGCTCTGCTTCGATTCAAAATGATCTTTGAAAAAGAATTTTCACTACATATACATGTCGGTTACAGTCTACAAGGCCCAACCCTTGTAACTTGTTTTTCTCCTTAGTAAACCGATAATCTAAAATCAATTTTTATATTCCAGTTTTCTAGTTAGACTAACCACGACTATCGCCGTTAGAATAAAATAGTTTTTAAAATTTGGAAAAACCCGACTCGAATTATGTTGTCTCAATGAGAATCGAATCCGTTCTCAATTTCCCTTAGCGAATCTGTCGCTAAGTGTGTTCATAGGAAGTCAAAACCACAACTATCGTCGTTCCTTCCTCCAACTGTAAATCCCAACAACAATCAAGTCAACGTGCACTTTTGAAATGAAAGCGAAAAGATTTTAATAGAAAAGTCGATTGCCGATCTAAGTTTTCAGAAAATTGAGAGTGTAAAACGAAGTTGTTGAGTGCTTTTAGTTCTCACAAAGTGAATTGAAGCTTCGCTTTAAGCCCTTGGCTAATAGAGGAATTTAACTAAGCATGATTATGGAAGAAGTCATACTTAGCATTTAATAAATAAAATTTAAAAGAACAAAAATAAAAGAAAAGAGAATTTTATAAAAACTTCCAAAGTAAAAAGAAAACTAAGAATGAGTGAGATGAGATGCTAGATAGCTTACCCCAATGGGGTATTTATAGCATCTTAAAACCCTAAAAATAATCCTAAAAGATACTACCTCCGTCCCCACTGAAAATGTCCAGTATTGACTTTTTTTAAGCTAAACTTTTTAAACTTTGACTATTTATTACTTTAAATGTATTATTGGTAAAAATATGAAAAAAAATATGTTTTAAAAACCTTATATCAAGTACTTTAAAATTATATATATTATAAAATTTAATTAATTCAAATATTTAAAATAATTGTGGTTAAAGTTAAAAAATGTTGACTTTTTAAAAGTCAATACTGGACAAAATTGGTGGGACAAAGGGAGTAAATCCTAAAAATATTTAAATTAAATACAAATAATAATCCCAAATTTAAATTTTAAATCCGTCTGATAAGCTATCAAAACGCGGCTGATAAGCTATCAAAGTGATGACGTCATCTTCTAGAAGCGCTGATTTGCCGTCCAGTCAGATATTTCATGTCAGGATTCATGCTCACTAGCCTAGCCTTGACTCCATATAAAATTTGCAGAATTTTGCCTCTTTTCAGTGTTTTTCCAGAATTAAAGATCTGCACGAAAAACACATAATAAAGCCCAGATCAGTATCATATTCGAATCTTTAGAGGCATAATTAAAAATGAAAAAGTGATCATTTAAACTACTCATCACATCTCTAGCAAGACTATACCTTTATTGACAATTTGGTTCTCATGCCATATTCTACCATTATTTCATCACAAATTATATATAGGTCTTGTTTCGCAACTAGCTGATTTCTAATCCCTTACTTCGGTCTTGGGTTCTTTGGAATTTTTTTCTCGACTTCAACCATTTGAGTGATCAAATCGGCAAGGTAAAATTTAGCTATATTCCGAAACAGTATAACAGTTTAGCTGATTCTTTAGCTAAGGCAGGCATGGCTAAGCAGCAATTGTTTAAAGCCTCGTGGTGATATGTTTTGTTTTTGTATTTTGATTGGCTTTGATTTAACTTGTTGATCCTTTAATGTTGTATTTTAGACTTGTATCTATCATTCTCTAATAAAATGCATTCTTGCTTTGCGGAAAAAAAAATTGATGGCGGATTACATTAGTTGATAACTGATAGAGATTATATTAGTTAATTTGACTAGTTGATTGCATTAATTAATTGTATAAAAGCGTTTGGTAAAATTAACCGATAACTTATAGTTGTTTGGTTATTTAAATAAACAAAATGACATACAAGACATGATTATATCTAATACTTGTTTGTATAGTGACTATACTACTGAGACCTCTTCCCAACTATAAATTGAAAGCTGTTAAACACTTAAGCATGTTCTATCTTGTCTCCTCCTTTGTATCATACCAACGACAATAACAATCAAACTATACTCAACCGAAAAATATTGATCTCTTTGTTTCTGCATATAGAGTAAGCTTTCATTTTTTTCACTTAATAACATATGTTAATTCATTTACCAATTGCAGGTCTTGATTAAGATCGTTCGTGCTTATACCCCTTTTGTTTCTCGTGGCTCACATATTACCTGTGACACTCTAGATTCGAACTGGAAGATATGGCCGAATCTAGAATCTCACTGAACAAAACAATAATTCAGATGATAGAAAATAAGAGTTCAAAAGTCCATCCAAAATGTAGTATGATGCCAGACTTTTCAGAATACAATCGCATATATTTCACAGAAACATATAGCAAAAGGCATACAGAAATTAGAGCATGATACCTCAGTAAACACACCCTCTTAACCGACAATATACACAATAACGATACTCGTGTAACAAAAGACAATGCACATAATAATTTAGTACAAGCGAAACACACACTTGATACAGTATTAAGAGGTTTACGAATCACATTACACGATATCTAATACCTAAACGAGTTAATGTTCAAATTTAGAAATGAAGCATTTCACACCAAAGGAGAAACAAAATCATCACAAGAAACTCTCCTAGGCAGCTATTGGCCCTCGCATGAACACACCAGAAGCTGATGATATGCTCGTTAATTAGATTTTGCAGCTATTAAACATTAAATACATTCTATCACTATGGTTCAAATTCTGCCTTGATCGGCGGTATTCTCTGCGATGCTGATGATATTATGGCACCTTAACACCTGAAATCAAGAAAATGTCTGAACCATCAGATTTATTTCATCGAATGTAACCGAAATCATTAGAATAAAGCATTTATCTGAAAAAGTAGTGCTATTTTATGTGCCTTAAGTCATGTAATGACTTACCTATCTTGTTAAGAACAATGCAAAATGTTTACTACAGCATAAGAAGACATTATAGCATACCTTCTGATTGAGCAGCATATAAAGTTTCACACTCGCGACGTAAACGAGATGGACGAAGAAGCTTGTCTCTAATAGAACAAAATTTGGGAACAACATCACTCATGTCCATCCGCTCAGTAGGTAATTCAGCAGAACAAATGAGTCCTATTTCAAATATAGAATTCAAGTGTTGAACATGTCTTTCACTATTCGTGACGTCCGCAAGTGCGCATTGAATAGCTCTCTCTTGAAGAAGAATAGGATCTATAATCTCAGTCAGTCGATCAGGCAAAGCTGCTACCACATATCATGAGTCAGGTTTTTTCCGGGAAACATCTCTAGCAAAAGAATGCCATAGCTGTACACATCACCTTTACTTGACAACTCGGCTCCCATGCCATATTCTACAATTTGTTTATCAAAAATTACATGTAGAAATAATCGAAAAGGAGATCTCTGGTGGAGCATAACAAATTGAATAAATGAATAAATTGAACTAACCTGGTGGAGCATAACCAATAGTTCCTTTTAATCCAAAGGAGCTTGACTGATTAACAGAATAGTCAAGTCCACTAGCAAAAAGGATTTTTGCCAAGCCAAAGTCACTAAGATGGCCAACCATTTCCCCATCAAGGAGAATATTGCTTGGCTTGAGGTCACAATGAATGATTGATGTTTCACAATGATGGTGCAGATATTCTAGTGCATGAGCAACATCTATGGCCACACTTAACCGTTGGAAGAATTTCACGTTTCTTTTCGTCTCTGGTTCATTCATGTCAATAAATGGATGCAGCCACTCCTCCAAGCTTCCATTTACCATGAAGTCATAAACCAGTGCTTTAAAATCATTGCCTTGATAATCAACACCAGAAACTGCAGTTAGTATCTTGACAAGATTTCGATGTCGAATATTCTTCAAGGCTTCACATTCAGTCAAGAAACTCCTCGAAGCTCCATGATTCATAAGATTAAACACCTTTACTGCAATAACTGTTCCACTCTCTCCAAGAATTCCTTTGTATACAGAACCGAAGCTTCCGAACCAACCAAATTCTGCTTGGAGAATCTGTCAGTAGCACGTAGGATACTTTGGTATGATAATTGTAAAAGTGAATTTTCTGAACAAGTTTCTGTTGGCTGCTTGTCTTTCTTCTTTCTATACCACACGATGAGTAGAAAAGTGAATACCAATGTCACTCCTAAAATAACAACTCCAATTGTAATTTTAACTCTACGAGAAGTGTTTGACGATGTTTTCGATTTACATGTTGACAAGTGTAGCTCAGGGATGCCTCCGCAAAGTCTTTCGTTTCCCTCGACAAACGTAGCACTTGAATTCTTAAAGACTCCTCTACTTGGTATCTCTCCCTCAAAATCATTGAAAGAGAGATTTAAGTACTTTAATAGCCCAAAGCTCAGAAGAAAATGTGGAACACTACCCGAAAGATTATTATCGGATACGCCCAATTCCTTGAGTCCTCTAAGTGAACTCAAAGAAGCAGGAGTTGGCCCTTCAAACAAATTGTCATCCAAGAACAGGTACTCCAGACCAACACAGCTACCAAGGTTGTTAGGAAGCAAACCAGATAACTTGTTGTGAGAAACATCCAACCCGCCTAGATTTGTCAATTTTTCTACTTCAACAGGGAGCTCACCGGTCAAATGGTTCGATGATACTTTTAGTACAATGGTCAAGGATGTAAGTCCAAGTACTTCCGGGGGTATTGGTCCACTAAGGTTGTTATGAGAAAGACTCAATCTAACCAAATTTTGACAGTTACCTAGACTTGAAGGGATGCTGCCCTGAAGATTGTTAAAATATAAACCAAGTTCGGTTAACACTGTTAAGTTTCCAATAGAAGGAGGAACGGTACCAGACAGAAAATTACTATCAGCTAAGAAAATCTTTAGCTTTTGGAGCCTACCAATATTAAAGGGAATGGGACCTGAAAGTTGATTTTGTGATGCCGCTAGCCACTCCAAATTTATGAGATTTTCAATCCCATCCGGGATTCTTCCCAATATTTTGTTCTGTTCTATTCTTAAATGTACAAGGGTGCTAGAAAAATTCCTAATGCATTCAGGAAATACCCCTCCAAAATTATTTCTGCTTAGATATATAATTTCTAGTTCAGTATTATTGACTAAAGTGCAGAGGAAGTTCAAGTCACCTTCTATCCCATGTCCTAAATGGTTTGTGCCAATATAAAGTTTAAACAATCTATACATCTTTTCTAATGAAGGCATGTTTCCAGTGAACATGTTATCATTAAACTGAAGTATGTTCAGATTTGAGGCATTGGATATCGAAACCGGTATTTGTCCAGAGATTTGATTCATCCCCACGGAAAAGAACTCAACATATGGCATATTGATTGCTAAGTTAGAGTGAAGTGTACCTTGAATATCGTTTTTTCCAACATCAAAGCCTGTAACTTTGGAGAGATTGAACATTGCAATAGGAACAGAACCAGAAATTGCGTTTGAACTTAAGGCGAAAATTGAAAGGTTTGACAGTTGCCCCAAAGCTTCAGGTATTGTCCCAATAAGTCCATTTGATGGTAAAAAGAGTTTCTCCAGAGAGGATAAATTTCCCAAGGAAGGCGGAATACTCCCTCTCAAACTGTTGTTGGTAAAACTCAAGTATTTCAGGTTTGATAAGAGACCAAGCGAGTTGGGAATTTCTCCTATGAGATGATTGCCTCTCATACCAACAATGTAAGCTTAGAACAAGCAGATAAATTGGAAGGAATTTCACCGCTGATGGAGTTATTGGTCATGACTAATGTTTCCAGTCTTCTTAAACGACCAATTTCTTGAGGAATCTGGTTGTAGAAGAAAGCTGTTGTCCGAAAGATTCAACTCCCTGAGAAAGCTCAAATTGCCAATGTGTGGTGACAAAGAACCCGAGAGTTTGAGGAATTGCAGTTCCAACTTGGTGACTCTGCGATGCTTGCGACCGCATGTAACACCATGCCACTGACAGAAGTGAAGGGACCTATTCCAGGACTCCATGACCTTGAGCTGATCACCAGTTATCTCGGCTTTGAACCGGAGTAAAGCTCGCTGATCAGTGTCATTTCCTCCAACGGCAGGGTTTGCTGCTGCTAAACCAAGCGAGTTAAGACCCTGCAGGTTGAAGCATGAGATTGGGAGGAGAATTATAATTTGGACGTAAACAAGGAAAAAAAAGGGATGGAAACTTGTAAATGGTTGGTCAATAGCTCCATCAACCCAAATAAATTTCTCAATTGATGAAACTGGTTTGTATTTGTATTGTATTTGAGAGTGCTTGGGTTCATCAACAAAAACAAGGCTATTTATATGCTGCTTTAGTGGGAGAAGCATTTCCTTGGGTTGGTTTTCATCATGAATTTTTACCATAATACAACGTACTAAATACTTTTATATGGAATTTGTGTGCCAAAGTGCTCGGGATTCCTTAACATAGCTAGTTGGTCATGGAAGTTGACAGCTATCTTGCAACAAAATACTTTGGCCCTGTTTAGCAATAGTGGATAGCGGATTACATTAGCTGATAATTGATAGCATTAGTTGATTTGGCTACCAGATTGTATTAGTTAATTGTATAAAAGTATTTGGTAAAATTAACTGATAGTTGATAATTGTTCGATTATTTGAACAAATAAAATGATATATAAGGACATGATTATATTCTTTTTTTTTGGATAAATAATTTAATTTTATTCATCCAAAAGAACCATCTATTTACAAACTAAACAAACACCACCAACTAATTGTCACGTGGCTAGAGTTCCAAACAGCCCACCGTGCGGCCTTAGGCGATGTGACTCAAGACAAACGCCTAAGTAAGCCTTTTCAACCCTCTCGGAAGATCAAACTTCCCAAGCACCGACAAACGCAAAGCGTTCTACGCGGAATCGGATCAAAAGAGATGAGGGAAGAAGAACTTCGAAAGAACGCTCAAGAACAAAGAAAGAACACTCAGAACACTCAGAGGATTTAGAGTAAATGCCTTTATTCCTTGGAAACTTGGATACATCAAATGAGGAGGGGAAGGCCTCTATTTATAGTTGAGTTCCCCCTAATCCGACGTTCTATAAAAATTTACATCGACGGCTAAGATCAAAGCCCACCAACCACAATGGAACAATTCTGGGAATATTCTCATCTATCTATGGTAACAAATCCTATGTATACAAGGCAAGTTTACATAGGTCAAAGTGGATGGATATGCTTTCTAGAATCTCCCACGGATCGGGCTAAGTCTGGTGGTCTCTTTGGGCCCAAGATCTCTATCTGAACCTCTTGGGAACCCTTGTGTGCACCCCGTGGTGCCAATGACTCGTGCCTCGGCTGACGGCCCGTGACAATCTCCCCCACCAAACTTGGCGACGCCCTCGTCGCGCCTCTTGAACAAAGTTGAGATCTATCTTGGAGCTTCCTTCCGCGTACCTTGGCTTGCTCCCAACTCGGAATCTGGCTTGATTGTCCCCCCCATAAGGACCGCTCTCCCCATAAAGAGCACCGGACTCTGACTCGGATGTCCCCCCATAAGGATTGCTCACCTTGGCTCGTACCGCCATGCAAAATTTCCCGTCCCAGACACATCTTGATCGTAGGAACTCTTTCCTACCAGTTCTGATTTGCCCTGATCTGGACTCTCCCGGTCCTTGTGCACAAACTTGGATGCCTTCACGTTGAACACCGAACGAACCTTCAGAACTTTGAATGGTTACTTCAGCTCGCACCAAGTCTTGGCAACTCCATCTGATGGGTTAGGTTTTCTGCGCCCTACACCCAACAAATCCGGCAAATCAAATTGTAAAACATTATCACCGTGTTCAAGACGTACCTCACTCATTTTCCCAACATTTACTCTACACATCAATCCTCCGTCCCTGAAGTTTGATGCCCCATAGCTCCTCGGCAATGCAAATCCCATCGACACTTCTCTCCCATTGAAGTTCGATGCCTCGGCCACCTCGCTCATGGATGGCTCCTCGACGGCCTTCATGCCAACTGCCTCGGGCAACTCTCGCCCATCCAAGGTAGTGTCCCCAACTGTCGCCTCCAACTCGATGTCTCCTTGGCTTGGAGCATCTTTGACAAGCTGAATGGCTGTCAGCTTCTTGGTTCCTCGCCTGTTGTCTCGGCACACAGGCACAACGCACCGTTGTCTCGGATCCAAGATGCACACAACGTTGGTAAATAGAATGATGAGAGCTTCAATACGGTCAAGGAAGTTTAGTCCCAAAATAAAATCAAAGTCATCTAGCTCGATTACCTTGAAATCCTCCTTGGCCTTCCAATCCCCAATCTGCAACTCGATCTTCCGCATTGTCCCCACAACTGGAACTTCCCTAGAATTCACTGCCTTGATCTTACCGGTTGAGTCCACAACTTTAAGACCAAGCTTCTCGGCAGCCTTTCTGGACATGAACAGATCGCTTGCCCTGGTGTCCACCAAAGCACTCATCGATCGTCCCGCCATGTTGATGTCGACAAACATCAACCCATTTTGCTTCTGGCTCTTCCTCGCCTTGACAGAATCCAATATCATCGAGCCAAGCTTCGCAGCCTCATCACTCTCGAGCTCGTTCGCCTTGGACTTCTTGACTCAATCAGGGCACTCTCGCGCTAAATGCGGCCCCTTACATCGGTAACACTTTCGATGTACTCTTTCCACCCTCGGCTTCCCCCCTTTGATGCTAGCGATTGCACCAACTCTACCGGGTTCTCCATATAACTCGTCGTCCTCCTGGACAATGGCATCGAGGCGGTTCCTCTTCTTGGGACAGTCTTTCACTACGTGTAGACCATCACAATGGTAGCACCTTATGGATCCTCGATCCTTCCGATCATCTGGTTTCGCATACCGGTCTGGCTTGGTCGATGGCCTCTCCTTGCCATCATCGCAGCTATCACCGGACACGTCCTCGTCTCTCCCACCAATATCCTTGCCATGGGGCTTGAAAGACTTGGACTCCATGGACTTGTAAGCACTATAATTGGTCAAGGACTCCGCAATGGCTAGGGCTTTGGAAAGTTCCTGCACATCCCTCCGCTCTAACTCAGTCCTGGCCCATGGCTTCAATCCATCCATAAACGTGAAAAGCGCATCTTTCTCACACAAGCCAGGGATAAGGAGTTGTAGCTCACTAAACTCTTGGATGTAATCCGTAATAGATCCATCGTGTCGAAGCCTCCTAAACTTGGTCCTGGCTTCTTTTTCCGTGTTACTCGGGCAAAACTGATGCTTGAACTCCGCTTGGAACTCCTCCCATGTTCCAACGCCCGTGCCTCCACTATTCTCATCAAGGCACCTACGTCGCCACCATAACAAAGCAACGTCAGTCAAGTAAACAATAGCAGTATTTACCTTTTCGGCATCGTCTGTGATGCTCATTGCCCGGAAGTACCGCTCCATGCACCAAATGAAGTTCTCAACATCTTTCACCGATCGGTTCCCCTTGAACTCTCTTGGCTTCGGAATGTCCTTCATTGGTCTAGGTGTCATCGTGGTTAACACACCGTTCCGTATGGCAGCCTGATAAACCATCACTTCCGCCTTCAGATCCACCATTTCCACCCTCAATGCCTTCAGCATGGCTTCTAGAGCGTCTCTCTTTCCCTCTGACTGATCACCCTGGTCATCCATCTCCTCGAGCCGTGTATCTAGCACGTCGAGTCGCTCCACAGAATCATTCATAGATCCCTCAAGCCTAGTGACCCTCTCCTCGAGCGCCAACAACTTATCCCTCGAGTTTGCTCGACTTCTTTTGTCCGCCTAGGTTTCCACACCCTTCTGGCTCGCAGCAGCATTCTCTCCCTTCTTTGGTGCCATCTCAACTCGATGCTTCGTGCCTCGAACTAGCTCGCGTCGCTCGAACAAGGCTCTAATACCAACTGTCACATGGCTAGAGTTCCAACCAGCCCACCATGCGACATTAAGCGATGTGACTCAAGACAAACACCTAAGTAAGCCTTTTCAACCCTCTCTGAAGATCAAACTTCCTAAGCACCGACAAACGCAAAGCTTTCTACGTGGAATCGGATCAAAAGAGATGAGGGAAGAAGAACTTCAAAAGAACGCTCAAGAACAAAGAAAGAACACTCAGAGGATTTAGAGTAAATGCCTTTATTCCTTGGAAACTTGGATACAACAAATGAGGAGGGGAAGGCCTCTATTTATAGTTGAGTTCCCCCTAATCCGATGGTCTATACAAATTTACATCGACGGCTAAGATCAAAGCCCACCAACCACAATGGTACAATTCTGGGAATATTCCCATCTATCTATGGTAACAAATCCTATGTATACAAGGCAAGTTTACATAGGTCAAAGTGGATGGATATGCTTTCTAGAATCTCCCACGGATCGGGCTAAGTCTAGTGGTCTCTTTGGGCCCAAGATCTCTATCTGAACCTCTTGGGAACCCTTGTGTGCACCCCGTGGTGCCAATGACTCGGGCCTCGGCTGACGGCCCGTGACATAATGTAAAACCATAATCAAAAAAATACTAAAAAATAGAAAACTCAGACCTACAGTAAGTCTCATGTGGCAGCAAGAATGGTGAATGATTAAGCAATGGAGAACCCTTTTAGCCTCATCCTGATCACACAATTTACTTCCTTAACAATGCCAACAACATTCCTATAAGCAACTCCATGACCTCGACTATTTCGCTCCTGCCAAGTAAAATATAACCAGCTACACCAGGCAAGCCGAGTAATGGTGGGTTTTAATTATTTACCCTTACCATTCTCTTGCACCCAGCAAAGCATCGTCTCCCAATTTCGAACCACACCAGTAGCATCAATATCCTGAAGCAAGGCTCTCCAAACTTGGCTAGAGAAGGACAACAAGCAAAAAGATGGTCTCTAGTCTCAGTTTTAGAATCACACAGGGAACACAACGGATTCACTTGACATCCTCACCTCATCATACGATCCTTAGTTGGGAGTCGATCCTGAATCACCAGCCAGGCGACAAAGGAGTGTCTAGGCGCTGCTACTCCTCCCCAAACCACTTTAAACCAGGCCACTCTATCATGCTTGTGCCTAAGCTTTTCCCAAACATTCTTAGCACGAAAACTAATCTGAGGGACATCAACTCTATCATAATCCTCTCGAAGCTTCAGAATTTTCCTCAATGACCAGCTATGACTAGTCTTTAGCCGCACCTGCCAAATAGAAGAGCCCTTTAAAACATACCTCTCTACTCAGGCCACCCATAAAGATCCAGATTAGGCAAGAAGAAGCCATATGCATTTCATCATGCAAGCCCTATTCCACGCTTGGACGCTCTTTATAACTAGGCTTCTTTCACATTTTGGGTGACAAACCCTCTCCCAACTTACTCTAACACCCCTTTCCGAGCTATCCCTACCATTCCACAAGAAAGAATTACATAATTGCTCTACTTTCTTCAACACCTTGGAAGGCAAGATAAAAATTCTACTCCAAAAATTCTGCAAAATGAAAATAACAGCTTGTATTAACTGTAGCCGTCCTGCGAAAGACAGACATTTAAATGGTTAACTTCTTATTTTCCTCACTATATTCTATATCAACCCCTCACAATCCACATAGGAGAGATTTTTAGTTACAAGGGGAACCCCTAAATATCCGACAGGGAGGGAACCAAGTCGAAATTCAGTCTTCTCGATCAACTCCTGAACTTCAGTTTCCTCCATCCCAGCACAAAATTTCACTCTTGGAAGCATTCATTTGCAGGCCCGAGATCCAATAGAAAACTTGCATGATACTTTTCACAGCATGCACATCCTCAACTGAACCCTTAGTAAAGAACAACAGGTCATCAGCAAAACAAATGTGAGTAAGACCTATCCTCTTACACTTTGGGTGAAAATCTAGCACTCTATATTGGCCTGTCAAGTTTAACAATTTAGACAACACATTCATCACAAGCATAAAGATATACTGGGATAGGGGATTCCCTTGCCCCTGTGAAAAAATCAGTAAGGCCTCCATTCAAACCAATCGAAAACTTAAAATGAAAGATGCAGGCCTAAATCGGGTTCTAAACTATGGTGGGAATCCCATAACCCTAAGCAACTGAGCAATAAATCTCCAACTAATGGAATTAAAAGCCTTTCTCAAATCAACCTTCAAAGCATAACGAGCAGACATGTGTTTCCTCCCATATCCGTTCACCAACTCCCAGGCCAACAACATATTTTCCACCAGATCTCTACCTGGGAGAAAGGCACTTTGATTCGGCAAAATTAAACTTGACAACCATTGCTTCATACGATTCAACAAAATCTTGGTAATACACTTGTAAACAGTATTACAACAATATACAATTATTAGTTATTAATATTTTATATCTATTAATATAATTAGATTATAAAAATTATTTTTTAATATCATTACTGAGTATGTATGAAAGACGTATACATTAACTTTTTATTTGTAAAATTATCTTTTTAATATAATTTAAATAATTATTAAATTTAAATGTATATATTAATTTCTTAGTTATGAAATTATATTTTGAATATAATTTTATTAGTTATTCATTTATATTTATATATTAACTTCTTATTTATGAAATTATTTTTTAAATTTTATTAGTTATTTAAAAAATTATAATAATTAAAGATAAAAAAGTTTTTACTGGTCTTTTATCGAAATCTCTAACCCAAGAAATTTATAAAAGATTTTTTTTTTTAAATGAGAAATTTCACTTAAATTCGTTATTATAATTATTTATTTATTAAATATTTAAATTAATAAATTTATCTGGTTAAACGTCTAAAATTATTTTATATACTTTATAAATGTCTTGCTAGCTCATAATACAGCTTTTGAAGACTTGAAATAGATATCTTCCATAAAACAATAAAATAGAACACTAAACCCTACTATTGTAAGGACACAAGGCTCGTTAGGAAGTAATGATTGTGAAAGTCTGCAACTTGGAAAATGGGGTAGTATCATGAATGTTGACTAAAAATTTAAGTTAATTAGTACTTAATAGATTTTGAATTTTGTTAGAGTTATTTTTTATTTAAAAATTAATTTATCATACATATAATATAATAATAAATATTTAATTTTTTAAAAAAAATTTATTTTAATAAATTGTACCTGTCCCTTAAGTCTCTGAACTGCCACTGTTGGTCAACGGTTGTGGAAGTTTGCAACTGCGCTTTGCCACCACTTTCTACGTTAATCTATATATTCAGAAAAATAATAATTTGTTGCAAAAGAAAATGATAGAGGGAGACTTCAAGTAAACGCTGAGGAAAAGCTGGGATTACAGGGTGCCACCACTGCACTATTGTAGTTTAAAATGACCAACACCAAACAAAATTAAGTTCCCTTTCATTTCTTTGTGGAAAAAGGAATGGAAACTGTAAGTTTTGATTTCCGAAGTTACCCGACAGCTGATGACTAGCCAGATTTGTTTCTTCTTTCTGGTTCTTGGCTTGGACCCTATACCGAATGCCATCTTTAGGGGCTAACCGTGTTGAGCAGTTCGAATCGATTTGGTCAAGCTATACTCGGACAAGAAAATGATTATGTTGTCAAAGGAGACAAGCTTAGTCTTGATCAATACTCAACATGATTTTGAGATTAAAGGCATACAAAAGTCTCCTTATGTTTTAATAGTGGAGAGTAATGTATGATCAAGTTTTTTTTCTTTAAAAATATAATTTTATTAAAGGGTAAAAGCATATAAACCCAATACATGCGTGGTGTCTATTATTATAAACCTCCATAAACTTAAGGAAAATAGTATACACAACTAGCTACAAGTTAAACCATAGCAGAACCAGCAGGCCACCCATAAAGATCCAGATTGGGCAAGAAGAAGCCATATGCATTCCATCATGCAAGCCCTATTCCACGCTTGGACGCTCTTTATTCCTAGGCCCCCGTCACATTTTGGGTGACAAACCCTCTCTCATCTTACTCTAGCAGCCCTCGTCGAGCTATCCCTACCCTTCCACAAGAAAGAATTACATAATTGTTCAACTTTCTTCAACACCTTAGAAGGCAAGATGAAAATTCTGCGAAACTGAAAATAACAGCTTGTATTAACTGTAACCGTCCTGCGAAAGACATACATTTAGATGGCCAACTTCTTATTTTCTTCACTATCTTCTCTACCAACCCCTCACAATCCACATAGGAGAGGTTTTTAGTTACAAGGGAAACCCCTAAATATCTGACAGGGAGGGAACCAAGTCGAAATTCAGTCTTCTCGATCAGCTCCTGCACTTCAGTTTCTTCCATCCCATATTCATTCACCAACTCCTAAGCCAACAATACATTTTCCACCAGATCTCTACCTGGGAGAAAGGCACTTTGATTCAGCAAAATTAAACTTGACAGCCATGGCTTCATACGAATCAACAAAATCTTGGTAATACACTTGTAAATAGTATTACAACAAGATACAATTATTAGTTATTAATATTTTGTATCTATTAATATAATTAGATTATGAAAATTATTTTTTAATAGTATTACTGAGCATATATGAAGGATGTATATATTAATTTTTTATTTGTAAAATTATTTTTTTAATATAATTTTAATAATTATTAAATTTAGATGTATATATTAATTTCTTAGTTATAAAATTATATTTTGAATATAATTTTATTAATTATTAATTTATATATTAATTGTTTATTTATGAAATTATTTTTTTATTTTATTAGTTATTTAAATTTATGTTTTTAGGAGAAATTTTTTATAATAATCAAGGACAAAAAAGTTTTTACAAGTCTTTTATCCAAACCTCTAACGCAAAAAGCTCATAAAAGGAGTTTTTTCAAAATGAGAAGTTTCACCTAAATCCATTATTACAATCATTTATTTACTAAATATCCAAATTAGCAAATTTGACTTGTTAAACCTTTAAAATTACTTTAAATCTCTAATTTTAGCTCAAAAAACTATTTACCTGTAATCACTCATTTTTGTCCGGCTATGTATATAAATGCTTAATATTATTAAATATATATGTTGTTGTATTTATATTATTATTGCACTGTTATTACTTTTAAATAGGTTCAATGTTTGTATGTATGTGTGTGTTAATATGTGCATGTGGTGTAATAGGTATAAATGTATTTGTTTATTACATGTTATTATTAATATACCATTAGTGTGTTAATATATATATATAAATGTTTGTATGTATACATATTATATACTTTTATGTACTTTGTTAAAATGTATGTGTGTATTATGTATGCACTAATGTACATATGTGTTAATGTATATTTGTAAATATATATATGTGTATATTATACGTATATTGTTTGTGTATGTATATATTAATATTATATGCATGTATTATTATTGTCTTAATAATATTATTATTAGTTAATATTATAACTAATGGGTTGTGGGTATTTAAAACAAATTCAATATAAATATAAAAAAGGTCCATATTATTTAAGTGTTCAAGTCCAATACATAACTCAAAACCCAACTAAAATATTACATGGCCCGATCGGCCCAAACCTTTTAAACTCTAGTCTTAAGATAACAAAACAAAACCCTAATCTGATCTCTTCTCTTGCAGTCGCCTTCATCTTGACCGTTGGATCAAATCCTGATCCAATGGTCTAGATGCCTCCAAGCCTATCCAGCTGGCGCGAGTAGAGAACACGCTCGAGACTATCCATATTCTCATGCACGTGTACAACACACATACAAGACCGTCTGCATCTCACGTGCCACGTGGCAAGATCTGGTCTGCCACGTCACTGCCCAGAAGCAATCAGGGTTGTCCATCTTCGACGAGCCTCAGCCGTTAGATCATATCTGATCCAACGACCCAAAACGCATCTAGCCAGGATAGTTGCTTCATCTTCTAACCACCGATCCACATGGCTGCTCTGCCAAAAACACCGCTGCCGCCGCACGCCGCTCACTGGCTCTCCTCCAACAAGCCATATGGCCAAGAAACAAAATAAAATATGAGAAATTTTATAATCAAATCAAACAGTGATTTCATTAAATGGTTACTTATTGTTGTAAACTAAGCAATCAGAGATATATATGTAAGAAAGCAACCCATTGTATTCAGAGATTCTTAGATTCAATAACAAGAAAAAAGAAATTTCAGAAGTTATCTCATCTTTCATTTTTTGCATATTCGAATAATAGCAAAATCAAACAAGAACAAAAAAATAATAAAAAGAAAAAGAGAAGAGTTTATCCTTTCTGTTTTGGCTTACCGTCTTGCATGGTGGCCGAGGTTGGTGCCGTCGATGAATAGAATCACTTAAACGTCGTCCCTCCATCTTCTCCCTTCTTTAACCGACGAATATTCAAATATCGTTTTTAAAAAAAGAGAAAAGAAAAGGGCTCAGTTTTCTTAAAATGAGATAGGGTTTTAGGTTTTTAATTTATCAAAGGGGTTCGGATTTTAGATTTCAAATGAACAAGACTTCTTTTTTTGGGTTTTGATTTCGGCCGACAGCGGCCGGTGGTGACGGACGGCGGTCGAAGTGGCTGTCCACCACCGAATTCTGGGTTCATGCCCAGATTGGATGAACATTCAAAAGGGGTTAGGGAATTTTGGTTTTAAAATACAGAGAAAAGGGGAGAGCTTTTTTTAGGATAAAATTTTAAAAGGCAAAACGCTTTCAATTGAGCCGAGTATGTGTTTATATAGGGTTAAAAAATTTCAAAATGGTATAATCATTTTTTAGTCCCTCCGCGTTTTTTAAATCATACCCGCAACCCTTTTGCAATTTTTAATTTAGTCTCAGTCTTTCGTGTTGTTTTTGATCTTTCAATTTAGTCCTTAAATTGAATTAAATTAGGTTTTAAAGGGAAAAATTACCCCCAAAGTCCCTCCGCCCTACTTTTTTTTCAAAACTTCTCTGTCGTATGTGTAAATTACCCAACTGTTCCCCCTAAGTTTTGGTCACTCTTCAATTTAGCCCACAATTTCTGGTTTATATTTTAAATGGAAAAAATACAATTTTGAACCTCTTTTTTTATTATTTTTTAATTGGATCCCTTTCCTTTTAATTTAAACTATTTTTATGGGTTAATTCGTTTTTTGGCCCTGTTCTTTCCATATCATTTAATTCCAGTCCTTTATTTGATATTCATGTTAAATGTTTATTATATATTCGATATGTTATTTATGATATGTGTTTGTTCGAATGGTGTTATATTTATTCGATACATATATTATTTGCATTTACTTTTTGTTTTTATACATGTGTATAGTATTTAATGTTTTTATACATTATTTTTGTTGGTATTTCGTTCATAAATGTTTTATTTGTTCGATACATTTTTTTCCATTAATTTATTATTGTGAATATTTTTTTTCCATATTGCATTCATGTATATGTGCTTTTTATTGCTTGCATTTTTTTACTTATTAATTTGCTCTTTATATATGTATATATATATATTGATCAGCAAAAGCGTATGATTTTATTAAGTGGAATCATGCAAAGCCATCACACTCAAAAGCCTCATTAAAAACCTCCCTAATCCTAAATGGAGGAAAAGAGTACCAATGAGTGTGATCAAAGGTTACAAACGCCCAAAAACAATAAACCATAACATGCAAAACATACATAAATCACCCCACAGCACAATCAACTCATGTCATCATACGAATCGAAGTGTATCAGTCAACACCACTTTTCGCCAGCGAATCAACAAGAATTTTTGGCTTCCCGATATATATTACTAAAGCACACACATTGTAAGGATTCACATGCCTCATCATTCTGTCGGAACCATTGCCAATGAATTCAAGGGCGTCGAGCAGTGAATAAGATCCTGGACACTACTATATATATTAAATTGTATGAAGTATATATTAAATCGTGTAGAAAAAGAGAAGAACTTTATTAGTATATTTTTATATATCTTTATATATATGTATTATATTTTGTACATAATGTATATTACTTTTTATTTTATATTATATATTATATGTTGTATATACATATAGAATTTTAATCTCTTGCATATGTACATTTGTTTATTTATTTTACTTATTCATTATATTATTTGTATTACTTATTTTTGTTAATATCATTTTGTTTCATGTATTTTAATATATCATGTTTATATTTCTCACATTTAGTATTAAGCCTTTATCCCGGTATTCTAGTGGGAATGTCAACCCGGTCTCCGAGTGTCATCTCCTTTGGTACCGTGGATATAGGCAAATATAATGTTCGAACCATGCATTTTAGAAATTAATTATTAAATTAAATAAATTTTTATTTTTCTTAATAAATGCAATATGAACCTATTAGGTACCAATTTTGGGCGGTGTGGGGTGCTAACCCTTCCCCATCCGTAACTAACTTCCGAACCTAAGTTTTTAAAATCTCTGGGGGGTTTTTACGGTGTCCAGTCTACCAAAGTGGTCGGTGGCAACTCCATATTTTTTAAAATACGAGTTTTTCTAAAATATCCCCTTTTTAAATATTTTTAATAAAAGCGTGAACACCCCCATATGCGATTTTTTAATTTTTCGCAGCAGCTTCTAAAAAACTAGTCGCTAAAGCTTGGCGACTTCGCTAGGGAGAATTTTTTGTTTTCAAAAATAAAAAGAGAGTTAAGCCATATTTAGGTTCGTATCGTAATTATTCAGAAAAATTTAAATTTGGTTAATTTAATTTCTAATTCCCAAGTCTTATTTGTTTACCTTTTTTGACATCATATAGTAGTCTTAGAACCTTTAGGTGGGAATGATTACTTCACTTCGTGGGGTTTTCACCTCCGTATAGTGTTGTAATGAGCTTCTGGAATTCGATCCTTATATTTTGTGGGGTCTACACCCCCGTATGGTATATGGGTCGTATTCCCTCAAATCGATGTCCAAGTGACAGTTCAAGTTCCATTTTCTTTAGAATATAACCGCATATAATGAGACGTAGAGCCTACCTATTAGAGTCATGACAGTACTCTGTCCGCTTAGTGGAAAACCTATTTAGGTTTTTTATTCACATTTTTGTTTGTTTGTGCTTATTTTAATTGCTTGATGTGAATGCTTTAATTGTTTCTATTTATTAGTTCACCATTTATTTAGATTATTCTTATCAAGCTAACATATTTTTTTGTGTTTGCCCTTTTTCATCTTTTTGTGCATTACATTTTCATGGCATACAACAAAGGTATTTATTTCGCAAGTAGCCATCACTGTAGAAGGCAGTCATAATGGATAAGAGGTCTCATATTTAAATAAAGCGAACAAATTCCGAGCATTGTTAGAAAAATAAAGATAGTGAATCATCTGAAGAGTTTGAACCAGATAGGGTGATTGATACTCGTATTGGAGATGAGAGGGATAAAGTACAAGAATTGAAAAAACAAATGGCAGAGATAATGAATATGATGACCACCATGGCTAAAGGCAAGGGGTCTGTAGAGCCAGAAGAAGAGTCAGAATAAAGAGTTCGATGGTCAGAATCTCACTCCCAAGCAAAGTAACATCGGTAAATACGATAGCTCGAACCCTTTTGTGATTGCATCAACAAACCAGTCGGAGGTACATCTGAGTCAAGCTCCTAGAAAATAGAGGTAGGTCCAAAAGAAACTTGAGAAACCAACAACGTGAAGAAGAAGAACGTTCCGATCTCTATAAGGTACACTAAGATGCTCCCAATTCTTATTGAAAGAAACCTTATCACCCATGTTCAGTTTGTTCCAAAGGAACCACCTTACCTGAAAGGTTATAACATCTGAGCCAGATGCGGTTACCACTTAAGAAGTTTGGGTCACACCACAGAGAATTGTGGGGCTTTAAAAAACTGAGTTAGAGATCTTGTCAATATGGGAGCATTGAGTTTTAAAGACGAATGGCCCAAATTCTACAATGAGTCAACAATCACACGAGGGGCAAAGTTAAAGAAGAGCCAAGACCTAGGGCAAGGGTTGAATAAAAGCGAGTCAAATTTATAGATTGAAGATAGGGGCATCCCAAAAGAAGATCACTCATTCCAGTACCACCAGCTTATACCAGAGAGAGATAATTTAAACGATAAACTAAAGAGTCTACAAGATAAGCATCATGAGCTTCATTGCATGTTCCAGAATGGTTAGGGTGACACTTTTGAAGAATGGAATAATGACATGCTACAACTGAAGAACGATTTGGGACATTGGAAGTAGAAAGGCCAGGCTAGTGAAAATAAAACTCGATTGTTGTCACAAAAGTTGAAGGAAGCTGAGAGCCAACGCGATATCCTAAAGAATGAGTTGGAAAGCAGTCTAGATATGAATAAGATTCTAAAATCAATTCTGTAGTAGAGTGAGAATGAATCCCATGCATTTCAAATAGAGAACACAACGCTTAGGGAACAAACCGAAGAGCTTAGGACTTATTTACGTACGAGCGAGATTCGTGTCGAAGCCTACAAGCAAGCTGGCTATGAAAACATCGAAAAGGTAACTCTCCAGCTACAAAAAGTGGAGTTTGAAATACAAGAAAGAGACAATGACATAAAGAGTGTCATCACTCAAGAGCGCAGAGTGATTCAGCAAATAGCTGATGTAGCCGATACAGCTATGCTGTTGAGTCAGAACATGAATCCCGCACTAGGCCATGAAGGGAAGATAATTCGTTTGTTGGATGAAGTCCAAAAGTTAGGGGCAGAGCTCATCAGTATTTGTAAAGTTTACAAAACCGATATCTGATGTAACAAGCCTTTTTGTTCAATAAAAGTCTTTCTACGATGATCACTTTGAGACTAATACCTTATTGCATTTATTATTGCATTTCGTTGATTTAAAAATATTGCATATTAGGGGTTTTTTATAAATGATAAAATGTTCTGTAATGTACAGATATTGACAATACTACGATTGGAAATTATCTGAGCATGAAGCAAGTAGGAAAGAGACGAAAATAGGGCATCGAGTATGCATTTCGCTCTAATAAGGGTGGCTAATAGATGCCTGTAGAATATTGTCAATCTTTTGTACAAAGACGTCCTATCTTTATAAAAATCCTCCTAAAGGACTGTTGGTGAATCAATGCCTCATTTGCATTTGTTGTAGTAGTTCATATTTACTGTTTGCCTTTTTACATTTTATACATTTATGATGCATTTTATGCATTAAATAATAAAATTTTACGGGTTCGGCTGCAGTATTCTATTGGAAAACGACGGTACACCCTATGGCGTAGCGAAAAACTATCCAATGAATTTCATCAGCGATCCATGTACAAGGAACGGATTTGAGGTGAAAAAGGGATAAAACGTTACCTCAACTAAATCGGATAATTACAGGGACGTAGGAGAATCTGATTCTTCCAATCAAGATGTCGAGTCCAAGTCGTCACAACAGCATTTCAACCTTTACGCAGTCCACCCAAATAAAATGAACAGTATTTTACTTATCTAACTGTTAGAGAGGTTTTTCAGCAAAAAGCATATCATTGGTTGTTATACCTTATACCTTTATATAGCGTTCAAAACCCTAATCCTAATTAAATTCGAATTTATTAAATATACAATATATTTAACCGAATATAATTAAGTATGTAGAATCTAATTCTACTTTAATTAGGTTTTGTTGACCGAACCATGTCTAACAATGTTCGATTTCTCCTTTCAGAGACTCCATTATGTTGTTGAGTTCCAGGAGGTGTAAGTTTGTGAGACAATCCTACATTCTTTAAGAAAGGTCATCAAACTCTAGGCTTAAGTATTCTCCTCCTCAATCTGATCGAAGAGCTTTAATCATTTTTCCTAGTTGGTTTTGTACTTCATTCTTAAATTCCTTAAACTTTTCAAGAGCTTCAGATTTATGATGCATTAGGTAAATATACATATATCTACTAAAGTCGTCGGTGAAAGTAATAAAGTACTGAAAACCTCATCTGGCTTGTGTATTCATCAATCCATATACATCACTATGTATTATGCCTAATAAATCACTTGCTCGCTCGTTTTTACCGTTAAAAAGAGATTTGGTCATTTTTTCCAGTAAGCAAGGCTCACGTATATCAAATTGTTCGAAAACAAAAAAAATCCAAAAATCTATCTTTATGAAGTTTTGATATGCATTTCTCACTTATATGACCCAAGCGACAATGCCAAAGATAAGTTTGATTAGAGTCGTTTGTTTTTTATCTTTTCGTATTTATGTTGTATATGAAATTGTCTTGATCCAAAATATAGAGGTCATTCATTAAATGTGTCGCACCATAAAAAACATTATTGAGATAAAAGTAACAACTATTATTCTTAATAATAATCTCAAATCCAATCTTGTCCAAACAAAAAATAATGTTTTTAGTCAAACTAGATACAAAATAACAATCCTCTAAATCTAAATCAATTCCACTAGGTAATGACAAAGTATATGTCCCTATAGCTAATGCAGCAACTCTTCCTTCATTTCCCACTCGTAGGTCCACATCTCATTTTGCCAATTTTCTACTCCTTTGTAGTCCTTGTACACAAGTACAAATGTGAGAACCACAATTGGTATTTAATACCCAAGGAGTAGATATTGATATATTAATATCAATAACATAAATACTTGATCTGGATTGTCCATTTTCTCTTGCTTTCTTGTTATCCTCAAGATAGATAGGGCAGCTTCTCTTCCAATGTCCAGCATTGTTGCAATGGAAACACTTTCCTTCTTTTGCAACTCTTCCTTTGGGTTTTAATGCAGCCTTTCCTTTGTTGGGCTTTGGCTTTGCCTTGGTGTTGGGCTTTCCTTTTCTGTTATCCTTTTGGACCATTAGAATAGGCTTGCACCCAACTTTTTCATGTTGTTCTCTACAGTTCTTAATAGACCAAGAAACTGTGGCAATGATTTGTTAATTTCATTCATATTGAAATTAAGAACAAACTGATTAAAACTATCCTGTAATGATTGTAAGATAACATCAGTAGCCAATTCAACACTTAGAGGGAAGCCCAATTTTTTCATGGTCTGAATATACCCTATCATTTTGAAAACATGAGTTCCCACTAGAGTTCCCTCCACCATCTTGCATTGAAACAAAGCATTATAGGTCTCATACCTCTCTTCACGTTTAACCAAGATAGGTATGTGTATTTCGCTTTAGTAAAACATACACAGTACCGATCGAGGCTTTTAACGAGGGCAAATATTAGATGGCTATTAATTAAATATGGAGGGTCTTTGTAAAATTAATCTCACCATTCAACTATGATCTAAACAGTTGCCATCATGCTAATAAACATACATTGTATCACATACATTTAAGCAGTAAATATAAATGCAATGGTTATAGCCCAAATACTAAGGTGGCCCATCCCAAGCCAATGGGAGAACCATATTATCCTAAGGATAAAATTACTTCTCAAGCATCTTTCTGTCGGCCTATCTTTCTGTTCCGCTAGACCATGCTTCTTCGTATAGATTACAATTTCAGAAACTCATTTTACATACGAGAGAGTAAGATGAGAAGATAATTACAATAGAAGTAGAGAGAGGCACGACACACATGTCGTATTTAAAAAACTACAACCTTTGTAAATAAACTAAATAGGCTTATGGGGCTATAACCATGCATTCTCAAACACCGTGCATATCAACCAAAACATACACAAGTTTTATCTTGTTTAATAAAATTACCAAAATTGTTCCTAAGACATTTGTTGCCTACGCAGTCTGGTAGATCCGGTGCTTTCAGGATTTTTAATTCCCGGAGGTTTTTCATACTAGAATAACTATTATTCCTGTGCAGAACTCGATCAGCACTAATAATCATATAAATGACATGTTAACAATTAACATACAATATACTAAAATTAATAACAATAGTTTCTATGATCGACACTTGACCATCGATTAACATGATTAACTATTTAATCGTAATTGATTCGATTTGCTTAACAACGTATATTTGTCAAAAAATCAAAAACTAAAACATGCATCTCATACAATTGCATCACTAAAGTATTTAACCCTAATACGTATCGTACAAGTGTCTCTGATACCACTGTTGGGAAACGTCAGTACACCTCATGGCGCAGCAAAAAATTATCCGACGAATTCCGCCAGCGATCTATGTTGGAGGAACGAATTCGGGGTGAAAAAGGGATGAAACATTACCTCAATTAAATCTAATAACTGCAGGGACGTAGGAGAATCCAATTTTTCCTGTCAAGATGTCGAGTCTAAGTCATCACAACAGCGTTCCGACATCTACGCAATCCGCCCTAATAAAACGAATATTATTTTACTTCCCTAACTTTTAGAGAGGTCTTTAAGCAAAAAGCATATCATTGGCTGCTACACCTTATACCTTTATATAGCATTCAAAGCCCTAATCCTAATTAAATTCAAATTCATTAAATATACAATATATTTAACAAAATATAATTAAATATGTAGAATCTAATTCTATTTTAATTAGGTTTCTTTAGGTATATTTCTATTTTAATAGTATTTTATAATTACAATAATTATCTAGTATTAAAATATATATATACCGAAATTATCTACAAATTACAATAATTATAATAATTTCGATTTTAACTAATTTCGTGTACAACAAGTTTGCACGCATGCTATCTAGTCAATATTTGTTTGTTTCAATCATAGGGTGTGACCCTTGTACGTTCATGTAACGTTAGCAACAATATCCAGAACAATTCTAATATTGTAAGCAATGAGTGGCATCTAGCAATACATCATTGCTACCTAAGTTACAGGAATTGTGGTTCGACATAACCTCTTCGTGATTAACTCTTTTTCATATATTTCATCTTTTTGTCCTTTATATCTAGATTGGACACAAGTCATGCAACAATCACACTTGTATAGTCCATATAATATTTCTTGATATCTTGAGTAGACTACTATAAACGAATAACTATGATATCTCATATCAATTTATTCGAGCATGGCCATGCATTTCTAGTCTCACTCAATCAAGTGGCCTGTGCTATTACTCGTATTATGTAGGAGGGACAAATCCTATCTTGATCAACCATATCTCACTACATAGATTATGTCATATCCAATATCAGTCTTTATAGTGTAGTCAGTTACGACACATGTTTGACTATATCAAAATATGTCACTCACAGTGTTGAAATAATGATAATCTCAAGTCTAAGGATCATACATGTAGTTATCACTATGATCAATGTTGTGAACATGCTCATAGCGGGTCAGTCCAGTATGTCGTTTTAACTAACACATACTTTGTATTGATTTTGGCATCTCCATGTCAATGGAAACACTTTGTCATCAATCAACTACATATTAGTCTTAAAGCAGTATTGTTGTCCATGCCCACAATAATACTCGACTAAGGATATTTAAGAATAACCATATTATTCAAAGGACTTTATTATAATTTAGTTTATTTATTTATGTGTAGAATAATGACTGAGATAATAACAATGACTTTATATTAATAAACATGATAAAATAAATGTCTTTTACAATCATCTTATGATTGGTCTTTGGGCATATTCCAACATATTCGAGAATCAGTTGAAAGCTTAACCAATTAGAGGATAGAGTTAAGAGAGAGCTCAAGAAGAAGGACAAAAATAGATGTTTTCAATACAAGGGAGCTTTGCTAGTCCTTGATTTGGTCATTCCTCCGAATTTCAAGGTTCCCAGATTCATGCAGTATGATAGCACAAGTTATCTAAGATTTCACCTAACCATGTTTTGCATAAAGATGGAAGGCTACATAAAAAATAAGAAGTTGTTGATCCACTACTTCCGCGATAGTTTGGTAGGACCCGCTGTGATATGGTACAACCGTTTGAGCAGAAATCAGATTCGGTCCTAGAATGACTTAGCTAATGCCTTTTTAGGACAATACAAGTATGCATTGGATCTATCACTAAGTTGGCAATTCCTTCAGAGCATGAAAATGAAATCAAATGAGAGCTTCCATGATAATGCTTTGAGGTGGTGAAGTCTAGCATCCCAGGTTCAACCTCCTATAGTTGAAGAGGAAATGACTCATTATTTTACACGATGCTTCCCATTTCTTTCTTCAATATAATGCTCGAGAAATTAAGGAGCAGATTCAAGAATTTCATGTCAATTGGAGAAAGAATAGAGTATGCGATCTAAGAAGGAAGATTGTGGTCTAAGTCTAAGGACCAAACTAATGAGGAACTAAAAGAAGAAAATGAGTTAAATGAGTGTTGTCGCCATAGCACTCATAATCGCAAAAGTAGAAGGCTCGTCGATCCTTCTAAGCCATTAAGAAAAGTTCCCCGAACAAGTGCATACTTTGAGGTATTTGGGGTACCCATTTCAGATATATTTCCTCTTTTGGTTCAGGGTCGCCACATTATTCCCAGACCGATAAAGATTACACCTAATTCATCCGCCTATAGTTTTGACCCGAGCAGTACATGCGATTTTCATATGGGGGCACCAGGGCATCCTACCATGGAGTGTAGACCATTGTGGGAAAAGATTAAGAAGCTAATTAGTAGTGAAGTTTTGTCCAAATAATTGATCATGCAATGGAAGACACAAGAATTAGGGCAAGCTTGTACCGCGCCAAGAAGGCCAGAATGAGTTAACACCCGAATGATAATTTAAAGCCCTATCTTTTATTTTGTCTGTGACTTTAGATTTCGTCTTGATAGGAAATCTTTGCATTTAGGAGTGTCTTTTGAAGTAATGCATGGAATCAAATCTGCTACCTTTGGCCCGAGTGTAGCAGAGATCTTTTTGTAAAAGTGGCATGTGTCATGTTTGGGGATTTTTATTCCAATAAAAACGCATTTTGCTTAACATACAGTGACCTTGAATTTTGATTCTATAAATACTTATCATTTCTTCCAAACATCAATTTTCAAAAATGTTTGGCTTTTTTTTGAATTTGATACTTGTCATTTCTTCCAAACATTAATTTTCAAAAACGTTTGTCCTTTCTTTCAAATTCCGACTCTTTTAATACTTATCATTTCTTCCAGACATTATTTTTCAAAAAATGCTTGGCATTTTTCTTTGAATTTTGATTCTTTTTAATATTTACCATTTCTCCAAACATTATTTTTCAAAGATGTTTGGCATTTTTCTCTGAATTTTGGTTCTTTTTAATCTTTACCATTTCCTCCAAACAATAGTTTTCAAAGATGTTTGGCATTTTTCTCCAAATTTTGATTCTTTTTAATATTTACCGTTTCCTCCAAACATTAGTTTTCAAAGATGTTTGGCTTTTTTCTCTGAATTTTGATTCTTTTTAATATTTAACATTTCCTCCAAGCATTAGTTTTCAATGATGTTTGGCATTTTTCTCCGAATTTTGATTCTTTTTAATATTTACCATTTCCTCCAAACATTAGTTTTCAAAGATGTTTGGCATTTTTCTTTGAATTTTGATTCTTTTAATAGTTACCATTTCCTCCAAACATTAGTTTTCAAAAAATGTTTAGCTTTTTTATCCGAATTTTCAATTCTTTTAATATTGATTATTTACTCCAAATATTAATTTTCAAAAATATTTGGCCTTTTTCTCCGAATTTTGATTCTTTTAATACTTACCATTTCTTCCAAACATCAGCTTTCAAAAAATGTTTGGCATTCTTTTCTAAACCTTGATATCTATAGTTTTTCCCCAAAACATTAGTTTTCAAAATGTTTGGTACTTTCTTCCAGTTTTATTTTCAAAATGACTGATTTTTTTTAAAAAGCATAGAGACAGAGAGTCGGTTCCCGCTGATATACTGGGAGAAGATTGAATTGAGAGATAAGTTTAGAGAGTAGAGGCATTTTGCCCGCCCTAATGAGAAGATAAATGAAGACTCTGAATGTTGGGTCAAAGACAAGAAAGATAGTTGAGCCCAGAATAGGTTGGGGCAATACAGCGAAATAATAAGAATTCAAGACAAATGAGGTATAAGGACCCATAGTTGGTTTCCCCAAAATGTTGCCTAAGAATGAGTTCAGGAAGTAGGGTCATTTTGCCCGCCCTAATGTTGGAATAATTTAAGACTCTGCATGTTAGGTCAAGAACTTGGAAGTAGTTAAGCCCAGAGATTGAATGGGGCAATATTAAGTGAAAATATGATGAAAGTCCTTACCTAAGGATGGAGTAGGGACTAGAAAAAGGATTTGCAAAATGGGTAGAGACCTTGAAGAAGAAGAAAAGAGTTACTTACGCAAGAGAATTAAGAGCGTGAGTATTCAGCTGATGAAATAAAGATTGATGAAACAAAAATTGAACAGCATACAGTAGAGAAATAAAGTGAAGAAATTCAAAGAATGACCTTTCAGGGAATAGGATTTTAAAACATATTAAAAAAAGAAAAGAAGAAGAAGAAAGAAAGAAAAAAGAAAAGAATAAAAAAGAAAGAGAGAAAAAAGAAGAAGAAGAAGAAAGAGAAAAGAAAAAAGAGAGAAAAAATGTTACATTGCATGCATCATATAGATAGGGACACGCTAATTTAGAAGCATTTTGCTTGTTTTAAATAGATATTGGAATATTACCAAAGAATTTGATCTGCAGCTTCATGTTGAAGAGGTAGATTTTGTTGAAGATTTTCATTAGTTGTCATGTTAGCGTGAATCTAGATTTTAAGGGAAATTGGTAGCCATGTCAGTGTGAATCCAAATATTAAGTCCTTTAGGCCATTAGTAAGTCCTTCGGGCATGATGATAAGTCTTTCGGGCCACCTGTAAGTTCTTCAGGCATGGTGATAAGTCCTTCGGGCCATTAGTAAGTCCTTCGGGCATGATGCTAACCTTATTGTGATGTCAAGACTAGTAGAAACGAGGACATCATTTTAAGGGATATTGGTAGCCATGTTGGCGTGAATCCAGATTTTTAAGAAAGAGATTGGTAGCCATGTTGGCGTGAATCCAGAACTTAAGTCTTTCAGGACATTAGTAAGTCTTTCGGGCATGGTGATAAGACCTTCGGGCCATCAGAAAGACCTTCGGGCATGATGTCAAGTTTTTTTTTTGATGTCGAGACGAGTATGAATCGGGGCATTGAAGAGATTGAAGATTTGGCCAAGAAAGAGCAAAAAATTTCAGAATAACCCATGATTTTAAAGCCATAGATAGGGAAGTGGCACAAAATGAGTGCTTTTAGTCTTTTCTTTGTTCTCTTTTCACAAGAACAAGCAAAGATTGGCGACTGTTGTAACACCATAAAACTGGGCTTAGTTAGAATTTAATTCCGGCAACCATAAATCTTACACCATAAAGTCAAATTATGGAGTTGACCTTTTGACCAAGTGGTCAATTGCTGGGTTATTGAATCCCAATTAAGTATTAATATTATTTAAGGACCCCAATGTAAACTTTAAAAACTGCTTTAGTATTGCAAGTATTGTTAAAACATGATTTGAGATGCATTTACATTGTTATACATGTTATTGATATCATTGACATTCATGTTATTGTTATTGACTACCTCACTAGGCTATGTAAGCCTAATGCATCTCATTTCCACATATTTTTAGGTTAAAGTTAGTCAAATCTAGGATCGGAGCAAGGACGTTTTTAAAGCAAGTTACCATGTTGCATTTAATGTAAACTTTGTCCTTAAAATCCTAGAAAGGCGGCATAAGGTCTAGATAAGTTAGTTTAGCCCCATTCTGTATGTACATTTGGTCCCCTATGTTGAATGGGTTAAAGCATGAAATATGGTAGGCTAATGTTTTGATAGAATTGGTAACATGGCCATAATTGCACTAATAAGGGAAAACTTAGTAAATAGATTTGTTTTGGCGTAAAATTTGACATGCATATAGATTTATGGTGTATAAGCTTGCTGGTAAAATTGGTAAACTTTAGACATGGTTAAGGCCCTTAAATTGGATAAAAACTATATAAAATATGACATTATAGCTATAGGCGTACCGGTACGGGTGGTATTGTACCAGTACTGTAAGGCATCTTTGGGGCGATTTTAACCCAGGCATATCGGTACAAGCATGTAAAATTGGTATAAGGCAATAACGCATACCTTTACTGATATAGTGGAACCGATACACCAAATCCACACTGAAATTTTATTGTAGAACGGGTACCGGTACGGGTGGTAGCATACCATTAAGCAATTTAATTTGGAAATTAGGGATTGTGTATCGGTACAGTTATGGACTCGTACCTATACAAAAACACTAAATACTCGTACCGATATTGTATAATAAGTACCGATACTGGATTTAGGTTTAAAAGAAAATATTCTTAAGGGTGTACCGGTACGGCCTCTTGAGTATAGATAAGTTAGTTAACTGGTTTTGGAATTTACAAATTGGTCACTGATTCGAATGTAGGTTAATTGAAAGTGTAAATGGAATCCAAAACCTTTAGAATTTTATATACAAGGTAACCAGGTATAGGATCTCATATTGGTAAGCCTAACTCTTGATAAGCCTTTAAAGTTTGTAAGGTTTACAATTTAGTCCTTAAACTTGTACAAGTTATTAATTGAACCCTGATTAAAATTTGAATAAGTTTGCATTGAGTATAGTCAAGCATTACATCGAATGAATGATACCAATTTACAGTTTATAGTCCAAGTCATCAGTTTTAGTAAATCGATCACTGTATTGTTTACCAGTAACGCTTTTTGACTCGAAATCCTACCAGACCAGGAAGGGGTATTACATTTGTGGTATCAGAGCTAGAGTTTAGTCAATTATAGGACTAAATTAAAGTCCGTTGTATTGTCATTGCATTGCACGTGCCACCTAGGAGTTTATTAATGTCTATATTGCGAAATGTTGTTAATTCGATCCTTCTTCCTTTTTATAGTATATGAAGTTTGACTCCGAGAAAGCTCAGGAAGAGGTTGAGCATACCATTGGCTCATCGACATATGGCGAGGAGAAAAAGGGTAGAACCCTCCCAAATCCCTAAATTCCTCCACACGAGCCATTGAATATGCACAATCATCTATAGTTGCCACTTCTATAAGCTGACCCCTATCGATAAATTAGCTCAACACCTAGCCACTACCTTCACAGGTAAGGCTGGTAAGGATCCCAAAGCAGTAGAGTATTGGTTGGATAGCACAAAAAGAATTCTGACCAAGCAGTTACAATGCTCAGATGAACATAAGCTTGAATGTGCGTTAGCCTTGTTGGCTGACGAGGCTTTGCATTGGTGGAAAACCACCATACTTACCGCTCCCGGGAAAGTTGTGACCTGGAAGTTCTTCTTGTGTGAGTTCAGGAAGAAGTACATTAGTGAATACTATCTAGTTGAAAGGCAGGATGTTTTTCTACACCTTAAGCAAGGCGGGAGGCCGATAGAGCAGTACGTCAACGACTTCTGCAAGCATTACAAATACGGAGCTGATTACATCAAGAAGGAAGAAGAGAAGTGCAGAATTTTTGTAGCTGGGTTGAGTGATGAGCTTCGACCCTTATTTACTACTTTGGGAATCACATATTTCCAAGATCTTGTGAATCGAGCGATCTCTACTAAAGCTACCCAGAGGTCGCAAAGGTTTAGTAGGCTGACTCAATCTGAGAAAAAGCTTTGAGATAATTCTCGCCCACCTTTGCCATATAAGAAAGGAAAACAATAGGGTTCAAGCAATAGTCTCATCAACAATCTTTCCGATCAGGCAATTTTGCTAAGCTGCAAACTATGTCTCAATTTGCTGGGAGAACAACCTTCATTGAGAGTATTAGAGGTTCGGGCTGAGAGTCACAATACCCTGTCAGTAATTTCTATCAAAGAAGGCATCCTACAGGGCAATGTCGTAGACAATCTGGAGTATGTTTCTTTTGTGGTGAGCAAGGTTACTACATCAAAGATTTTCTAATAAATACTTCTAAGTCTTATGCACCAGTATTTTTGACATCCCCTGCTTAGTCTTTCAAAGGTAGAAGGCAAAAACAAGTTGCATTGAGAGGTTCTAGGAGACCTGGTGGCTCTGCAAGAACTCCAAATCGACAAGAATCCAAAGCTTCAGCTCAAGTCTATCATGTTAGGAGCAGAGAAGAGGATGAGGATCCAGACATCATAGTTGGTGCTATTGAACTATATATTCACCATGTCTAAGCATTGATTGATCTTGGATCCACTCATTCTTTTATAAGTATTGTGTTGATTAAAAGATTTAAGTTGACATCTGAGCCTATAGCCTCTAAAATCATCGTAACCAATCCTTTAGGGGATAGTGTTGTAGTTGGGTTAGTATGTAAGAATTGTCCCCTCATGATACAAGGGATACCTTTTTTGGCCAATCTCATAGCCCTCCCTATTCATGAGTTTGATGTAATTTTGGGGCTTGATTGGCTCAGAAAGCATCAAGCTTGGGTGGATTGTTCAAAGAAGAAATTGTACCTTAGAGGTCTTGGCAAGGAGAGTGTAACTCTTATAGACTCTAAGGGTAAGAGATCACTATTGTATGGTACTACAAGCAAGGAAAAACCTCGGTTGCAAGATATAGATATCGTGCAAGAATTTTCTGATGTTTTTCCCAATGAGCTTTTGAGTTTACCACCCACTCGGGAAGTTAAATTTGGGATTGAAGTGCAACCTGGAACCACCCCGGTTTCTATTGCACCTTATCGTATGGCACCGGTTGAACTCATCGAACTTAAAGTACAGATTCAAGACATGTTAGATAAGGGTTTCATTCGACCAAGTTCCTCACCCTGGGGAGCTTTGATTCTTTTCGTCAAGAAGAAGGACGGGTCAATGCTCTTTTGTATTGATTACCGACAGTTAAACAAGCTCACCATCAAGAATAAATACCCCTTACAGAGAATCGACGACATGTTTGATCAGCTTAATGACGTAATCATCTTTTCTAAGATTAACCTAAGATCTGGGTACTATCAAATGAGAGTTAAAGAATGTGATGTGCCCAATACAGCCTTTCATACAAGGTATGGCCACTACGAATTCTTGGTTATACCCTTTGGTTTAACAAATGCACCGACTGCCTTTGTGGATCTCATGAATCGGGTTTTTAGACCTTACCTTGACAAGTTTGTAATGGTGTTTATAGATAATATATTGATCTATTCCAAAAATCGAGCTGAGCATCGCGACCATCTTCGCGTTGTACTCCAAACCCTTCGGGGGAAGCAGTTATATGCTAAGTTTAGTAAGTGTGAGTTATGGCTCACTCAAGTTTCATTTCTGGGACACGTAATTTCTAATGAAGGTATTCAAGTAGATCTAAAAAAGATCCAATCTATAGTAGAATGGAGGCCACCGAAGAATGTTGGTGAAGTTCGTAATTTTCTCGGTCTTGTTGGTTATTATAGAAGATTCGTTAAAAGATTTTCTATATTATCAGCATCGTTAACCAAACTTCTACAGAAGGATATTCCTTTTGAGTGGACTGAAAAACAATAACACAGTTTTGATCAGCTTAAACAAGTATTGTAATATCCCAAAAATTAGCTTAGGAGTATGCTAAAAATTGATTACTAGTTAAACTGTTGTAGACTTGTCACTTATTAGACTAATTAAGTGATTTGGGACCAAATTGAAGCGAAGAAGAAATGGATAACCATTATAGAAGGGACTTAACCAAATACCATAATTAATTTAAAGATTGCATGCTAAATAGAAAGAAACTCGAGGGCTTGTACACATGTTGTTTCTTGGTGATGGTATGTGTTGGGGGTCAAAGCATTGTGGGGGATAATCAAGCTTCATCTTCTTCCTTCCCAAAAATGAACTGAATCCCATGTTAGAGAGAGATTAGAGAGTTTACACACAAATTGCTTCATCTTGGTCCATTTCTTTAGACCCTAATCGATTAGCTTAAGGAAAGGGGTAAGAAATCTTTTCCTCCCTTTTTAATTCAATGTTTAAGTGGTGAATTGGGTTATAATTTCTCTACATGTTATCTTGATATTAGATTCGTTTGAAGAGAAAATTCATGTTAGAAAATTCTTAAACTTGGAATGGTATACATGTTAACATATCATGTTTTGAGAATTGTATGATAGCTTAAGTTGTTAAATTGGTTGGTAGTGAGTTCTAAGGTAGTTAAGATATATCGAATTGTTTAAATAAATCATCACTAGAAGTAAATTCTACGGTTGATTTAGTTGGAAGGAACATTTGAACTATGCCCTTGTTGAATGAGTATTTCATGCTTGAACTTGAATTGTGGTAACATAGGTTGATATATATATATAATTATGGATTTGTTGGTTCAATAATTAGGACTGTTTTATACATGAAGAAATTGATTAGAAACTGTTTTGATCAAGTAAAAAATAGAGGGGGCTGTTTTGCAATTCTAAGGACTATTTTATAACTCAAAAAGGGGTTGTTTTTATAGCCATAATGGACTGTTTTAGAAATTCAATTAGAGGAATGTTTTGAGACTGTTTTAAGGATTGTTTGTGGCTATATTGGACTGTTTCATAAACCCTGAAATTAGGGACTGTTTTATGAATTTAAAGAATCGACTTGGACTGTTTGACTAAGGGAAATGGGCAGATTTTGGTAATTAAAACAATGGTTGTTTTGCAAATTGTTTAGGGGTTATTTTGTTAAATAAAACAGGGACTGTTTTTATAACTAAAATGAACTGTTTTGCAAACCTGATTTAGGGACTTTTTTTATTAACTAGACTGCTTTTAAACTTGTTTTGGGGATTGATTTTATAACTTAAAATGGTTGCATTGTAATCTTAATTGAAAGGTTGATTTACAACTCAAAACTGGACTGTATTGCAAATCTAAATGGGAAACTGTTTTGCAACGTTAGTAGATTGTTTTCATGAATTAAAAATAACTTGTTTAGTTAAGATTTGGACTGCTTTGATTGGCATGATAAACCATAACAAAAGTAGGTGCGCCTAATAATCAAATATATGTGCATGATTATGTGATGCTTGAATGGGTTGTATCATTAAAGTTATGCTTCAAAGAGAATAATATATCACTATTGTCTTCCTCTAGAGCAAGATCAAGTGGAGGACAATAGAGCTAAGAAGGATAAAGCCTTGGACAATCAACTTGGCATTGTGATTAAGGATCGAAGCTAATCTTCAAACCAGTGAATGTAGTTTTAGTCTCGGGATAGGCATGAGACCTTCCCGAGCACTCTTAATTGCTTTAATTATATTGCCTTAGTATTGTGATGAGTTTTGCTTAAAATTAAGCTTGGATTTGAGGTAAGTACCTAATTGTTAGGTACCCTATGTTATACATTGCTTGATTTGGTTGTATGCAAATTTTAAGATTTTTATATGAATATATATGTGCTTGAAAGATGAACAAAAAAGATATGCTCTTTGAATAAGTGAATATGGAGCTATGCTCATCTCTGATCTAGATATGACATGTTATTTGATTTTCTGAATAAAGAGCTAAGCTCAATTATGATCATGATATAATGTGATATAATTGAAAAGCGTTGGTTTTGAGTAAGTCATAGGTATAGGTGGCATGCCATAGAGTCCATAGAGATCGTTTTTTGGGTAGACTACGATTCGTGAACTATGGTCCATATTTGGCGACAGTAGAAGGGAAGTATTGTGGTCATTTGACGACAGTAGGAGGGATTGACTAGTACTTTATGTACTATTTGTTGGCGACAGTTGGTTGGGGATTCGAGTACCTAGGCTACATGATTACCAAGGTTATAAAAAATTATGTATAACTGAATCATTACTCAAATTCCTATGATTAAAATATTTCTTATATGACAAGTAAGATTAAGCTAAGTTCTTTCAATTCATGATTGAATTATGCTATCGTGTTTTAACCTTGTTATGATGTAATTGTATTACAAATACTTGAATAGGTGATGCTTATAGTTATACATTGGTTGATTTTATTATATGATTATAACTAAAGTTGTAACTATCAGATTCATAAGAAATTTAGCTTAAAAATAAAATGGAATTATAGCTTGGATAAATTAATTTCGATTGCTAAAATAATATGTGCTATATGATTTTACTATCTCACCATGCATAAGGTTACTTTATTCCTTCGTTTACGTTTCAGGGTGAAGTTTTACAAGTGGTTAACCTTCGAGCTAATAATAACTAAGTTAACAAACTATTTTGATGCTTGCATGACAAGTAAAACCTAACTATGTGATATCTAGACTTCTTTAAAAAGAAATGATGCTATACTTCAAACATAGTAGCTATAATATACAAGTTATCGATTCTAGAATTGAAGTATTAATTATCATTGATTGAGCTTATTTCAAAATAATAACCTAACTAATTTCTAAGTTGCCCTATTATACATGCTTCTAGTTACTTTTGCACTGCCTCACTAAGTGTGTACTTATTATGCTCGCTTCGATTATGTTTCAAGGTGAGGTTAATAGCAGTTGCTTGGAGCTCAATCAAGATCACAAGTGCTAAGAGTAGGTTTGTCAATCTTTTGTTTATAACTCTTAGATGGTGGTACCATGTCTGAATATGTATTGCATATTAGAATGTCTTTGTTATTCTGGAAAGCAATACTTTAAAGCGTTGTAAAAGTTGTATAAGGCCTTTCCATTTTATGATGAGTACCAGTGTGATCGAAACTTGGATTCCATGTTTGGTTTGGATGGTACTATAGTCTTGGATGATTGAAAAATAAGTACTTAGATGTTATGCACATGTATAACTCGAATAAATCATGGATTGGTTGATATATTTTTTGATTGATTTTATCATAAAGAATAGTCTAGGGATCTTTTGTACTTGTTTATAGTAACTTTGCTATGTTCAGTAAGAAGTTAATTCATGAATGAAATGTTAGAAATAGATTATGGCTTTCTAAGATGATCCAATACCCAAGCATGGTAATAAGTAGACAATATATATTCACAAAGGTTATAGTAATAATCGAGCCTCGTCCTTCTTAAGCATTCATATATTTGTAAATGTTTGTATATGGTATCTTTAGTGCTCGGTGGTGGTTAATGTGACTGAACATGGTTTGAATGTTTTGCTAGTCTGGTTTGATTATTTGATATGGCTCGGATAAATGAGGTTTGTATATGTACCTTAATATCTTAAACATGTTTTGTTCGATTAGTCCGAGAATGCTTGATAAGGTTGTCTCTTGTTTAAACCATTATAATGATCAATGAGTTATCTATGCTCTAGTTGGATTGATTTTCTTTGAATAAAATGAAATCTTTGTTAGGAATTTTTGTATGCTAGATTGTCAAATGAATCCATGTTCGAACGTGATGAGTAGGTCTTGAATGGCTAAGTGAATCTTATAAGCTTAAGGTCTTGTTCAAACCTTGTTCCCTCTTTGAAAATAATTATAGTCAACCTCCTTTGTTTCGAATGGAGTTTAAGTAAATTATGTTCCAATCATATATTTAAAGATCTAGTATGGTTAAGATTAATTTGGTAATAAAAAAAGAAAATAGTAACCAAGACAAGAACGCTAATGTGACTTATTTTGAATGTTTTATGCTAAACTCTATTGGTTTAACATGTCATTGATCTAATAGAAGTCTAAAACATATGTTAAGATCCTTTCTGAATTCAAATGAAAATTTTAGTCTTGCAATTGTAATGGATAGACATAATCTCACTTGTTTTTGCTTGTGACCCATCCTTTTTTTTGGTGGTTGATTGTCTTTGTTTCCTAGTAATGTTTCTTAACTCGGTTTAACTTCTGAACTGGTTAAGGGTGTTTCAAGTATTGACACATGCACCGGTCCTGACCCAACCCGAGTCTGGTAAAGATTACACCGTGTATAGTGATGCATCGCATCAGGGGTTAGGATGTGTATTGATGCAAGAAGGCAAAGTTGTTGCGTATGCCTCGAGACAACTTAAGCCACACAAAATGAACTACCCTACTCATGATCTTGAGTTGGTTGTTGTTGTCTTTGCCTTAAAGATTTGGAGGCATTATCTCTACGGAGAAAAATGATACCTATATACCGATCACAAAAGCCTTAATTATTTATTGACCCAAAAGAATCTTAATCTTCATCAAAGGAGGTGGATGAAACTCCTCAAAGATTACGATCTGGTAATTGATTATCACCCGGGCAAGGCCAACATTGTAGCTGATGCACTCAGCCGCAAACCTTCGCCTGGTAAGTATCAATATCGAATATTGAATCTAAAGTATTGACAATTGTATTGAAAATTACAATATCGTTATTGCATTTTAGACCCTCAAGCTATCAACGCTCATTTCAAGTTATAGAAACACTAACCTTTAGTGGCTGAACTTCAAGTTCAGATTACCATTGTGTTGAGAATCAAGTCATTGCAAGGCCAAGATCCTGAATTGTAAGCCATTGTTTCCAAACTTCAAAGTAATCCTGGTCCTAATTTCAAATTTAACTCTGAAGGACTTTTATGTTTCCATGATAGAATTTGTGTACCAAATGATGAACATCTTCGTGATGATATTCTCAAGAAAGCTCATTATAGCTCTTTTTCAGTTCACCCAAGATCGGTGAAGATGTATAAAGACCTTCGGGAATTGTAATGGTGGCCTTGTATGAAGAAGGCTATTACAGAGTTTGTATTAAGATGTCTTACATGTCAATGAGTCAAGGCTGAGCATCATGTTCCCATAGGGTTATTGCAACCCATTGAACTTCCTCAATGAAAGTGGGAAAGATTAACCATGGACTTTGTCAGTGGGTTACCGTTGACTCTAGCTAAGCATGGCACTATTTGGGTCATTGTTGACCGTTTTACCAAGTTAGCTCATTTTTTACCTGTCAGAATGGACTACGGTCTTCCCAAGCTAGCTGACTTATACATCAAGGAAGTAATCAAACTCCATGGAGTACCTAAGTTAATAATCTCCGATCGAGATCCACATTTTGCTTCACGATTCTAGAAAGCATTGCAAGGAGCTCTAGGCACTCGAGTCAATCTTAGTACATCCTTCCACCCTTAGTCTGATGGCCAATTAGAAAGGGTAATTCAGATATTGGAAGACATGCTCCGTGCATGTGTTATTGATCTTGAAAGGACTTGGGAGAGGTCCCTACCACTCGTTGAGTTTGCTTACAATAATAGTCATCAATCATCCATCGGGATGGCACCGTATGAAACATTGTATGGCAGGAGATGTAGAACAACGCTATGTTGGTCTGAACTTAGTGAAGGTAAGATATTGGGCCTTGACTTACTCTAGGAAACTGAAGAATGGGTTATCATTATTCATGATCGTTTGAAGGCTGCCTTTGACTGACAAAAGGCCTATGCTGATCTTAAGAGGAGATATATACAATTTGATGTCGGTGAGAAAGTGTTTCTAAAAATCTCTCCATGGAAGAAGATTCTTCATTTTGGCAAAAAGTGGAAGTTAATTCCCTGATTCATTGGACCTTTTGAGGTGATTGAAAGAATTGGTCATGTGGCTTACCAACTAGCATTGCCTCATGAGTTAAGAAAAATTCATGATGTATTCCATGTATCGATGCTTCGCAAGTATAGATTTGATCCATCTCATGTTATTGAACCTGAATCAGTATAACTCTAACCCAATCTGACATATGAGGAAGAACCAGTATAAGTGTTGGCAAGGAAAGTCAAGAGACTTCGAAACAAGAACGTTCCTCTAGTTAAACTGTTGTGGAGAAGTCATAAAGTTGAAGAAGCTACATCGGAACCGGAAGAGACCATGAAGGGTCAACATCCGTATCTTTTTTATTCAGGTAAAATTCGAGGATGAATTTTTTTTCTTAAGGGGGAGAGTTGTAAAACCCCAAAACTGGGCTTAGTCGAAATTTAATTTCGGCAACCAAAAATATTGCACCAGAAAGTATTAATATTGTTTAAGGACCCCCATTGTAAACTTTGAAAACTATTTTAGCGACCAAATTGAGAAAACTAAAAGTTTGGGGGTAAAAGTATAAAAGTTGAAGAGTTGAGGGACTAACCTTACGATTAGCCCCTCCTCAATATTAGTCACCACCTACGTGGTCATTTAGGATAAGATTATCCTAAATCTTCCTCTAGCTAATCCAAGCACGCACCTCCATTGGAGAGTAACTTAAGCTTTGATTTTCTTAAGTTTCCTAATCTTAGATTATAGCTATCGATCGGTTAAGAAATTCACCTCAATTGATTTATCGATTATATGGTTAAACCATGTTTAAATCCAAGATTAAGGAATCAAGGAGCCCTAGAAATTCTCTAGGGATATCATAGCCTATTTGTTATTGTTTTTTTTCATAGCTAATAAGTTGCTATGGATCCATAATCAATATTGAAATCCTTGTAATTCTTATTTCTTTGTAGCTCAAGAGATTCAAGGTGCAGAATCACCAAATCCTTCCAATTCTACCAAGCTCAAGAATAAGGGGGTTGTCATTCGAGAGCCTTGAAAGCCTCGAAAGTATTGGTGAGTGTAGACGGAGTCTAAAGAATTGGATAGGTGCCTTTCCTGAATTTATTGATATTGATTTATTGCATCATCATCATCGATAAAGGTATGGGTATAGGAAAACCTTGTTAAAGGTATCATTGGTAAGCATTGGTAAGTTTATTACATTGTCAAGTTAATTATTAGATCATTGCATTGTCATCGATATCCTTGAAATACTGAGAAAGGCCATATTGATCATGCTATATTTTTATTGTTAATGTTACCGTTATTTTCATGATTATCGCTATTGTTATTGATATTGGCCTAAGCATTGAATCATTGGATACGAATGGACATCGGATACAATTGGCATGCCATAGAATTCATGAGCTCATTCGTACGGAGTGGACTACGGTCCTTGAGCTAAGGCTCTATTTGGCGATGTTGGCGGGATGTTTTAGTGTTGGTCTTATTGGCGATGTTAGAGGATATTGACCATTTTTTTTGTTGGCGATGTTGGTTGGGAATTCACGTATCCACATTACATGTCGATCCAAGGAAAATAAAAAAGTATTGCAAGTATTGTTAAAACATGATTTGAGATTCATTTACATTGTTATACATGTTATTGATATCATTGGCATTCATGTTATTGTTATTGACTACCCCACTAGGCTATGTAAGCCTAATGCATCTCATTTCCACATATTTTCAGGTTAAAGTTAGTCGGATCGAGATTGAAGCAAGGACATTTTTGAAGCAAGTCACCAAGTTGCATGTAATGTAAACTTTGTCCTTAAACTCCTAGAAAGGTAGCATAGGGTCTAGGTAAGTTAGTTTAGCCCCATTTCGTATGTACATTTGGTCCCCTATGTTGAATGGGTTAAAGCATGAAATATGGTAGGATAATGTTTTGATAGAATTGGTAAAATGACCATAATTGCACAAATAAGGGAAAACTTAGTAAATGGATTCGTTTTGGCGTAAAATTTGACATGCATGTAGATTTATGGTGTATAAGCTTGCTGGTAAAATTTGGTAAATTTTGGACAAGGTTAAGGCCCTTAAATTAGGTAAAAACCAGACAAAATATGACATTACAGGTACAGACGTACCGATACGGGTGGTGTCGTATGGGTACTGTAAGGCATCTTTGGGGCGATTTTAACCCAAGCGTACCGATACGAGTGGTATCGTACCGGTACAGACATGTAAAATTGGTATAAGGCCATAAGGCATACCGGTACTGATATAGGGGTACCGATATACCAAATCAACACTGGAATTTTGCTGTAGCACGGGTACCGGTACGGGTGGTAGCGTACCGATACCCATTAAGCAATTCAATTTGGGAATTATAGATTGCGTACCGGTATGATTATAGACCCGTACTGATACGGAGACACTGAATCCTCGTATCGATATTGTATGATGAGTACCGATACGGGATTTAGGTTTGAAAGAAAATATTCTTAAGGGCGTACCGGTACGGCCTCTTGAGTACCGGTATTGATACGGGTAAGTTAGTTAACTGGTTTTGGAATTTGCAAATTGGTCACTGATTCGAATGTAGGTTAATTGAAAGAGTAAATGGTCTCCAGAACCTTTGGAATTTTATATACAAGGTAACCAGGTATAGGATCTCATATTGGTAAGCCTAACTCTTGATAAGTCCTTAAATTTTGTAAGAGTTACAATTTAGCCCTTAAACTTGTTCAAGTTATTAATTGAACCCTGATTAAAATTTGAATAAGTTTGCATTGAGTATAGTCAAGCATTACATCGGATGAATAATACTAATTCACAGTTTATATTACAATTCATCGATTTTAGTATACCGATCACCGTATTGTTTACCGGCAACGCTTTTTGACCCTGAATCCTACCAGACCGGGAAGAGGGTGTTACAGCTGTAATCACTCATTTTTGTCTGACTATGTATATAAATGCTTAATATTATTAAATATATATGTTGTTGTATTTATATTATTATTGCACTATTATTACTTTTAAATGGGTTCAATGTTTGTATATATGTGTGTGTTAATATGTGCATGTGGTGTAATAGGTATAAATGTATATGTTTATTACATGTTATTATTAATATACCATTAGTGTGTTAATATATATATATGTTTGTATGTATACATATTATATACTTGTATGTACGTTGTTAAAATGTATGTATGTATTATGTATGTACGAATGTGCATATGTGTTAATTTATATATGTGAATATATATGCGTATATTATACGTATATTGTTTGTGTATGTATACATTAATATTATATACATGTATTATTATTGTCTTATTATTATTATTATTAGTTAATATTATTATTGTCTTATTATATACATGTATATTATATACATGTATTATTATTGTCTTATTATTATTATTAGTTAATATTATTACTAATGGGTTGTAGGTATTTAAAACATATCCAATATAAATATAATAAAAGTCCATATTATTTAAGTGTACAAGTCCAATACATAACTCAAAACCCAACTAAAATATTACATGGCTCGATCGGCCCAAACCCTTTAAACTCTAGTCTTAAAATAACAAAACAAAACCCTAATCTAATATCTTCTCTTGCAACCTCCTTCATCTTGACTATTGGATCAAATCTTGATCCAACGGTCCAGATGCCTCCAAGCCTATCCAGCTAGCACGAATGGAGAACACGCTCAGGACCATCCGTATTCTCACGCGCGCGTGCAACACACGTACGAGACCGTATGCATCTCATGTGCCATGTGGCATGATCTGGTGCTACCACGTCATTTCCCAGAAGCAATCAGGGTTGTCCATCTTCAATGAGCCTCGCCCGTTGGATCAGATATGATCCAATGGCCCAAAACGCATCTGACCATGATAGTCGCTTCATCTTCTAACCACCAATCCATGTGGCTGCTCTGCCGAAAACTCCGCTACTGCCACACGCCGCTCACCGGCTCTCCCCTAACAACTCGTATGGCCAAGAAACAAAATAAAATATGAGAAATGTTAGAATCAAATCAAACAGTGATTTCATTAAATGGTGACTTATTGTTGTAAACTAAGCAATCAGAGATATATATGTAAGAAAGCAACTCATTGTGTTCAGAGATTCTCATATTCGATAACAAGAAAAAAGAAATTTCAGAAGGTATCTCATCTTTCATTTTTGCATATTCGAATAATAACAAAATCAAACAAGAACAAAAAAATAATAAAAAGAAAAGGGAAAGAGTTTGCCATTTCAGTTTCGGCTTGCCGCCTTGTATGGTGGCCGAGGTTGCACCACTTAAACGTCGTCCCTCCATATTCTCCCTCCTTTCACCGGTGAATATTCAAAGATCATTTTTTAAGAAAAAAGAAAAGAGCTCGGTTTTCTTAAAATGAAATGGGATTTTAGGTTTTTAATTTATCAAAGGGTTCAAATTTTGGATTTTAAAAGAACAAGGCTTCTTTTTTAGGGTTTTGGTTTCGGTCGACGGCGATCGGTGGTGGCAGCCGGCGGCCGGAGTGGCCGGCCACCACCAGATTATGGGTTCATGCCCATATCGGATGAACATTCAAAAGGGGTTAGGAAATTTTGGTTTTAAAATATAGAGAAAAGGGGAGAGTTTTTTAGGATAAAATTTTAAATGGCAAAAGGCTTTCAATTGAGCCGGGTATGTATTTATATAGGGTTAAAAATTTTCAAAATGGTATAATCATGTTTTAGTCCCTCCGCATTTTTTAAATAATGACCGCAACCCTTTCGCAAATTTTTTGAAACCTTTTAATTTAGTCCTTAAATTGAATTAAATCAGGTTTTAAAGGGCAAAATTACTCCCGAAGTCCCTCCGCCCTATTTTGTTTTTCAAAACTTCTCTGCTGCATGGGTAAATTACCTAACTAGTCCCCTAAGTTTTAATCGCTCTTCAATTTAGCCCGCAATTTCTAGTTTATATTTTAAATGGAAAAATACAATTTTGAACCTCTTTTTTATTGTTTTTTAATTGGATCCCTTTCCTTTCAATTTAAACTGTTTTTATGGGTTAATTCGTTTTTAGTCCATGTTCTTTCCATATCATTTAATTCCAGTCCTTTATTTGATATTCATGTTAAATGTTTATTATATATTCGATATGTTATTTATGTTATGTGTTTGTTAGTATGGTGTTATATTTATTCGATACATATATTATTTGCATTTGCTTTTTGTTTTTATACATGTGTATAGTATTTAATGTTTTTATACATTATTTTAGTTGGTATTTCATTCATAAACGTTTTATTTGTTCGATACATTTTTCCATTAATTTATTATTGTGAATATTTGTTTCCATATTGCATTCAAGTATATGTGCTTTTTATTGCTTGCATTTTTTTACTTATTAATTTGCTCTTTATATATATATATATATTAAATCGTGTAGAAAAAGAGAAGAACTTTATTAGTATATATGTATTATATTTTGTACATAATGTATATTACTTTTTATTTTATATTATATATTATATATTATATGTTGTATATACATATAGAATTTTAATCTCTTGCATATGTACATTTGTTTATTTATTTTACTTATTCATTATATTATTTGTATTACTTATTCTTGTTAATATCCTTTCGTTTCATGTATTTTAATTTATCATGTCTATATTTCTCACATTTAGTATTAAGCCTTTATCCCGGTATTCTAGTGGGAATGTCATCCTGATTTCCGGGTGTCATCTCCTTTGGTACCGTGGATATAGGCAAATATAATGTTCGAACTATGCATTTTAGAAATTAATTATTAAATTAAATCAATTTTTTTATTTTTCTTAATAAATGCGATATGAACCTATTAGGTATCAATTTTGGGCGGTGTGGGGTGCTAACTCTTCCACATCCGTAACTAACTCTCGATCCCAAGTTTTTAAAATCTCTGATTTTATTTTTATGATGCCTGACCTGTCAAAGTGGCCAGTGACGACTCTATATTTTTTAAAATATGATTTTTTCTAAAATATTTATTTTAAAAAATATTTTTTTAATAAAAGCGTGAATACCTCGTATACGATTTATTAATTTTTTTATAGCGACTTCTAAAAAAAAATAGTAGCTCCATTACCATGCAGGGTCTTTTTGATAAATGTCCGGCTAGCTCATAATACAGCTTTTGAAGACTTGAAATAGATATCTTCCGTAAAACAACAAAATAGAACAGTAAACCCAACTATTGTAATGACACAAGGCTTGGTAGGAAGTAATGACTGTGAAAGTCTGCAACTTGGGAAATGGGGCAGTATCATGGAAGTTGGCTAAAAATTTAAGCCAAGGCCTTCAATATATCATCGATGATGGGTCTCGACATGTGCAATAAAAGCGATCATATTAATATTTAGAAAAAAAAATACTCTAAAATTTGTAAATTTAATAAATTTTATTAAAAATCTCATTTTAATAAATTGTACATATTCTTTTAAGTCTCTAAACTGCCATTGTTGGTCAACGGTTATGGAAGTCTGCAACTGCGCTTTGCCACCACTTTCTACGTTAACTTTCTACGTTAATCTATATATTCAGAAAAATAATAATTTGTTGCAAAAGAAAATGATAGAGGGAGACTTCAAGTAAACTCTGAGGAAAAGCTGGGATTACAGGGTGCCACCACTGCACTATTGTAGTTTAAAATGACCAACACCAAACAAAATTAAGTTCCCTTTCATTTCTTTGTGGAAAAGGAATGGGAATTGTAAGTTTTGATTTCCGAAGTCACCCGATAGCTGATGACTAGCCAGATTTGTTGCTTCTTTCTTGTTCTTGGCTTGGACCCTATAACGAATGCCATCTTTAGGGGCTAACCGAGTTGAGCAGTTCGAATCGATTTGGTCAAGCTATACTACAAGAAAATGATTATTTTGTTGTCAAATGAGACAAATTTAGTCTTGATCAATACTCAACATGATTTTGAGATTAAAGGCATACAAAAGTCTCCTTACGTTTTAATAGTGGAGAGTCTAATGTATGATCAAGGTTTTTTTTTCTCGGAAAATATAATTTTATTAAAGGGTAAAAACATACAAACTCAATACATGCGTTGTGTGTCATATTAAAAACCTCCATAAACTTAAGAAAAATAATATACACAACTAGCTAAAAGTTAAACCATAGCGGAACCAACAGACCACTAATAGCAAAAGCTAGCAACAGATCATGATCGCCTGTTCACTTCCACATAACAACTCCCTTACCACCAAGCTTTAAACCACCCTTACCTTGACTTACCTTCCTACGTTGAATGATCCCTCGTGCACAAAAGTTCACTCTATACAAACGGACTTGTTCGAGCCAAATCATCAAGAACATCAAATATGACGCGCCAATAGCATAGTTTAATTTTGGGTTTATAAGTTAAAACCTAAATTTTTACTGTATTATCTTAAAAACTAAACCCTAAATTCTAACAATCATCCCTAAATATTAAACCCCTACACTTAAACCCCACACCCTAAATTAGATCCCTAAAACTAAAGCGCTTATGTAAACTTTTAGTTTTTACCGCCAGTGTATTGAATATAAATCCATAATCCAAATGATTCTCACGTAAATCTTGCCTATAAAAAACAAGTTGATTGGCTTTAGTAGCAATTGTTAAAAAACCTCGTTCGAACTTTCCACAAGCATCAACATCTCCAAATACGAAAGTCTTAGCAATGTTTTCATTGTACACAACCTTAACATATCCAAACTTACACCCATCGACCAAAGCACGGGAAATTAAATGAAAAGTATCTTTACGCATCGTTATCATACATGCACATTCTTGTCCCTGATGCTGAAATGAAATTTTGTAAATTTCATGAAAACTTGGTAGTACCTGCTTAAAGAAAGGTGGCGAACATGTGATGGTGGCTGCCTTTAGGTCCTCTCCAATTTAATTTCCGATTGCAACCATCACGACCATATTGGCTGCAAATCCTAAAGTGAAAACAAGGCACGCCTCTGTCTTCTTTAAATTTGTCAAATTCTAGTACCATGTGGTAATTGGAATATCCACCTATCAGTGGGGAACCCATTGGACCTGTTCCTTGCTCCATTGCTGCCATGGCCATAGCTTTCGTAATTGTGGAATGTCTACTCAATTCCTAGAAATCATTTCCAGCAAATGGAGTTAGCTTTTGTAAATATTTCTATAGAGATTATCATACCGTTAAAATTCAAAAAGTCTTCCTGAATCTCCTTATCTCTATCCAAACAAGTCGCATTAAGGAATGAAAAATGAGTGGTGAGCGAGCCAAACTATCAGGCAGATTGCTTCGCTACCTAGGACTGATTACATTGGCAAACAACCATCAATCGAGTGGGGATTTATCTTTCTATGACCACCGACAGAATCATAATAAAAAACTAGCATCGTGAGATCGTTTTGCGAGCGCCAAACAACCACTAAGGTATGCTGAAATCATGTTAAAATGACAGAAGAAACAAAACCACAAAAACAAATAAAATGTGCCACAAAGGAAGATAAAAAGCGTGCCATAAGAGCAAAGATTCTTACTAAAATTAAAAAATAAAAAATAAAAAACATAACAAATAAAAGCAAGAAAAATAATGAACACCGACAATCGACAATCAACATCTAGATAATTATCGATCGCCGGCTAACTTAAAAAAAAAAGTTGCAGGCGGCGGGGTTTTGGTTATTTTGAAAGAAAAAGTAGGGTAGAAAAAAAGTTGCAAGCCGCAGTTAACAATTTCTATTTAGGAATAAAAAATTTAATTTTAATGAATTTCGAATCTACAATTTAAGAAAGAGAAGAGAGTGTCAACTAAAAATTTTAACTATTTACTTTAGATGTTGTTGGTTATTATGCACTGCTATTTAAATAAATCTGGCCGCTAGAAATAAAGGATTGTCATTGGCTCTAGTTTATGAATTAGCTTGTCCTCATTTGCAATAAAATAATATTTTTATAATTATGTTAATTGTTAAAAATATATACCCACCATCTGATTTGATCTCTTGCACCATTTTTAGAGTTGGGAGGCTTTTTCGTGTTTGAGGGGTTTGAAATGTTTGATCGAAAAATTTGAACGAAAGACGGACAATATACCTCAAAATTAATTTCATCGGGCGATCTTTAAAGGAGATCGAAACATTAGCATATCAGACATTTTGATAGATTTTTATTAATTTTGAGTGAGTTTCGTATAAACTAATCTAAAGAGAAGAAAGATGAGGAAAATATTATTTTGATATCGATCTTGGCGCAAATGACTACTAGTGGCAGACGACGATTGGCCGACGGCAATGACTAAAATGTTCAATAAAATCATAAATGGTCTGATTGTTAAAACTACATCTTCGACAACAATGCAAGTGATTTATCATTAAAGATAGTTATTTGGTACACTGATAATGACCATAATTGTTTTATTTAATAAAATCTATTTTGGCAAAGACTAATCCAAATGAAAATTGGGTTTAAATTAGTAATCCCTACTCTGTAATCTTGTTCTTAGAGCGATTTTGTAAACAGATTATTTTGACATTTGAAATAAAAAATTAAATTGAACCATGAAATTAGTACAATATTGATAGGGGTGGCAACGGTATAGGAACGGTTTTGCATTCTCCACTCTGTCTTCAACACTTGCAGGGACGGTTTTGAAAAATTCTTATTAAATGTTTCGAGATTTTTTTCGTCCTCATACCCTCCCTGCGGATTTCGAAAATCTCCATCCAAAAAAATAAATAAACAGTTCATACTACTTTACGAGGCAAAATATACAATTATTTTCAGTCATATATTCATTACACTTAAAAATATTCAAATTTTAACATATTAAAATAAATATTCAACAATAGAAAAAGACCATTTCAAAACTATAATAATAACTTGAACCCAACGAGTGGCTCCAGTGAAATAAATGATATTTATCCTAGGAGATCCGTGTTCGAGTAACTATGTGCAAGGTGTGTACTTATTGTCAAAGGGTTAAGAAAAAAATATAAACAATATAACAATCTCTATCTTCATCCCCATCCTTATTTAAGCTTTGGGTATAAAATTTTTCTCGTTCTCGTGAATGAAGATTTCGATTAGTTGGTGTATTTGTGTTACAGCTTTTCTGTGAACTCTGTTTGTTGTTTATCCTGGACCTTGTAACTGTTGGGATATTCATCCCTTATTTTCAATTAAATAATATTGCATTGCTTAGCAAAAATAATAAAAAAGAATTCAGCAAGCCATGTTACTTATTGGAAAATAAAATAAAAGCATGATAGTTAGAGGTGTATAAATGTCATATAATTATCTCTTTGCAAGGATATTGGACACACCATGTGAATGTGATTAGACCATTTTAATGCAGTGGAAGAAAAAAGATTGAGAGTTGAGGGGATATGAATAGGGGTGAAGTCAAAAAATTTAGTTGGTGGTATTAAAATTTTATGTTAATTCATATTTTATTCAAAGCGGGTGAAGTCAAATGATGAGCGTAAATTTTTCTTAAAAAATCTTAATTATTTTTTAAACGTGTGTCAGTTTCCAAATTTTTATATATTTTCCATATAATATATATTTAAAAAGAATTTTTAAAATTTTTGGATGTCAACTAACACCCTTATCGCATAAACTAGCTCCGCGAGAGGATATGAATGCCATTTTAACTTTTTATATGGCTAGACATGTAAGTTTCAATGTATAATCATATGGATTGAGTTGGAAGTGGGCTTTGGGGTATACTCAGCATATGCTACTGTCGATCCAAATTCTGATGGCTCGAAACAGCTTTCCATTGCCATCTACTTCAACTCTAATTAACCTTATATAGCTTGTCATTCGTATCATATCTTGCCAATATCTGGTGTGGCACTGAGCAACAAAATTCGCTTGTCTCTTTTTGTGTCCCTTTATATATTTCACTAATAATTTTATATCATATGTATTAATAAATTTTTTATTATTTTACTGATAATATATGTGTCATAAAATTATTAGTATATATATAAAAAGACACAGAAAAAGAAAAAAAAACTAAATAAAATACTAGTAGTTTATCCTTACACCTACTAGTTTTATTTCACATTGTGCACCACTAATTAAATAAATCTGACAGCCATAAATAAAGGGTTGTCATTTGCTCCATGTATCATAGTTTATTTTATATATATCCCTACATCAAAAACTTAGATCGAAAAAAATGCTCATTACCGCATTCCAAAATAGCAAAATCACTGACTTTTTTAATCGGTGAAAGCACCCGCAAAAAGAAAATTAATCACGGCAGATATTTTATATTATTTTATGTCTGACTCTCTCTTGGATTGGAATGGGATAAATAATCTTAAACATTTTATATTATTCCATGTTGGTGTTGGTTTATTTCCTTTGATTATGTTGCGTACTTCTCTCTTTGTGTTTACATGGATATGAATTTGTCTATCTGTAATGGAAATCACATTAGTGAGAATATACGCCGAAACGTCTCCCGACTTGGTGCTTTGGTTGTTTGAGAGTATGTTGTTATGTTGTGTAGCTTGTTTGGGGGATTTATTGTGACTTGCCGTTTTTATGGAGATTCATATATACTCGGGTGTAGCCTGGTAAAGGTTGGGGTAGCTTATATGTACCTTTAAGGAGAAGTTTTGGGGTTAGGATGAAGTTTTGGGGGGTTATTTTGTTATCCAAAAAATGCATTAGGTGACGTTTGAATGTTAGCTCTTATTTTGTGGAGTTGTTTTTAGTTGTGTTTTGTGCCTCGTTTGTGTGTACTCTTTTACTCCATGTAAGTTTACGGGAGGTTTAATGAGGCACACAACGTAGGTTTTGAGTTTATCTAACTATTAATAAAATCTCGTCTCATTTGCTGAGCAAAAAAAAAAATCAAAGTTGCCTTAACAAAGTTGTAAAGATTTAAACCTTTTTTTTTTAATTTTATCCTAAACATCTCTAACATGAAGATACCATAGCTATACACTTCACCTTTTGTTGACAACTTGCTTCCTATGCCATATTCTACCATTAATTCATCACAAATTACATATAGAAATAATTGCACAGGTAAGTCTGTTAGAAAATAGCGTTAATTCAAGAATTAAATAATAAATAAATATTACCATTCAAATGAGCAGTACAAAATTAAAGTAACGATACAACATATGTAAAATCAGCAAACCGAAATGAAGTGTGTTGAGGCATGTACGAACGCGGTTTCCTTAAGATAGATTTTCGGCCACTCCTATGGTGCTCGAGTTCGTTGGTCGTCTGCCTCCCAGGATAAGCAACAGATGATTAGCCACAGTTGCACTGTCGTGGAGATCACGAAGTTACTCTTGACTTCGCCTACCACCGAAAACAACTTTTGAAAAACCCACAGAGTACAACCATAAAAAGTTATGTGGTTTTCGTTGAGTTCAAATCAAAGGAATGACACGCTATTTATAGGGGAGTGAGCTAGGTTAAATGTGGAAATTATAATATTCTGAATTAATAATCATTAACTATTTAACCAAATTAAATCGGTATACCATATTAAAGTAGAATATTCCCGTGAATTGCACTTATTGAAAATTTATTTGAAATGGGTAAAATATTCGCATGTCAACGTAGGGCCCAGCCGATCCGGACATTCACGTCACCACGTCGTGCGGGTGCGTCCCAACCCGAATGGGTTCGATGAGCTTCGATCTGCACCCCTTTGCGCCTGCACGCAAGGCATAGTTTCCATTCAAGTCATTCAATGATCACCAAGTGGGTAAGTGTATATAAACACTTCCCATTCAATTTATCCCATCAATGTGGGATAGGGGGTTTTCACTTCCTTATTCAATTCTCAACTACCGTACTTTGAGCATCAATTTCTGTTAGGATATTTGTTTTGATATAATAATTAAAAATTGTTTTTGGACTAAATTGAGAATATTGCAAAAATGATTTTAAGTCCAAATAACTTGAAAATAAGTTTGAGAAGTTTTTGAAATTTTTTAAACGTTTTTAAAGTAGCCAAAATGTTGTTTTCAACACAGGCGTACCGATACGGTATACCCCGTATCAATACGGTCCAAAGGTTTCAGCTACAGTATTTTCCAGTACCGATGCGGATAGGATTGTACCGATACGCTTGTACCCGTACCGATCCAGTTTTTAACCACCCAACAGCTATTTCTCAACGGCTATTTGAATTGCAGGTCGTACCAATACGGTCCCTGGCATTCCGATACGGTGTACCGAAACGGACTAAGGCGTACCGATACGTATAGCCAGAAATAAGCATAACAGCTAGTAGCAGTACCTATACGCCTACCCGTTTATCGATACGAAAGGTTGCAGAACTGTATTTATTGCAAAAAAACAAGCCCCAACGGCTCTGATTCAATCCCAACGGTCTACAATGGCTAGGAACTCATTTGGGAGTATAAAAGGAACATCAAAGCTTCAGCAACAACTAATGATCCTCAAATCAACAACATTATGAAGAAATTTTGTCTTAGTGCTTAATTCTTTCATTCTTTTTATAGACAACACTTGTGAGCTTAAATTGTCAATGTATGCTCAAGTGTTTTAGGTTTTGGGTGAAAGCTTTAGAGTGCAAACAAACACCTTTTTGAGGGATTTCAGTTTGCTTAAGAATTCTCTTGTTTGAGAGTGTTCCCAAAGCTCGATTTGTGAGCTTTGGATGCTAGACTTGGTAATTGGGTCTAGGATTGTAAGGGTTGCCTCCTAAGCCTAGAAAAAGAGAAGAATTCTTAATGAATTGGTTGAAATCCTTAGTGGGGAGCTAAGTTAGTGGATGTAGAGCTTGTTAGAAGCTTGAACCACTATAAATCCTCGTGCAAATTTTCTATCTTTTAGCCTCCACCAAATTCACCCAAATTACAACTTCTCCACCACTTGGCAAGCAATTCGGTTGAAAAATTTCCAGCCCAACAATTGGTATCAGAGCAAGGCTCAATCGAGAAGGACTAGAATTCTATTGAGGCGATCCGGCAAGCTCGACCATCAAACAAGTCAACCGGCTTCTATGGAGTTATCCATCGACAAACTACCTTTCTTTAATGATGATCACTATGCTTGTTGGAAGCATAGAATGATGTTCTTCATGAAATGAAAAGACTACCGTCTTTGGGACATAGTTGAGGATGGACCGTTCGTGCCAACACGAAGCAAGGCGGAATAGAGCGCGGAAGATGGTAAGAAGATAGAGCTTTATGGCAAGGCTTTGCACATTCTATTTTGTACATTAGGCCCGGATGAGTATGCCAAAGTATCTTCTTGTGAGAGTGCCAAGGAGTTATGGGACAAACTTAAAGAAATCCATGAAAGAACAAATGAGGTGAAGGAAACAAAGATTGTCCTACTCAACCTCGAATATGAAAACTTTAAGATGCACCCATATGAAGACATCAAGAGTATGTTTGATCGGTTCTTCACGATCGTCAACAAGCTAAAAGGACTTAGAGAGGAGATTTTGAAAGACAACTTGTTTGAAAGTTAATTTATTCACTTCTCGAATCATGGGAGAGCAAGAAAACAACCATTATTGAAGTCAAAGACTTGAATAAGCTCAAGCTTGAAGAGCTCGTAGGATCTCTTCTCACCCATGAAATGATGTCTCTACCCTTAAAAATGGAGAAGGAGAAGATAATCCAAGAGCAAGGAATCGATGTCAACATCATTGCTCTACATCCCTCCATAAACCAACAAGAAGGAACAAGTGAGAAGGAAAGTGAAGATGAAGAGATGGCCTATCTCTTCAAAGAATTCACTCGGTTCATGAAGAGCAACATAAAAGAATCAAAACATGAATCGAAATGGAAGAAAATTGTGGATTCCCCCAAGTGTTCCAAGTACAAGAAAATGAGGCACAACAAATTTGATTGCCCTCGCTTCAACAAAAAGGGATCATCATCAAAGAAAGCATATGTGGCTACATGGAGTGATGAAGACTCCACTGATAAAAATGAAGAAGCCCACCTATGCTTAATGGCCCTCAATGAGGGGGAGGTAACTTCTAACTCATCTTGTTCAAATTCATATACATTGGATGAGTTGCAAGATGCCTATGACAAATTGGTTTTGGAATTTAAAGCCTCATTTTCTAAGAACAAAAAGTTGATTACTAAATTGAAAAATGAAAATGATTTGCTTGTGAAAACCAATTTGGAATTTGAAGCAAAATTGAAGGATTTTGAACTTAAAGTTTTGGATTTACAAAATTTGCTTCAAAAGAAAGAAAAAGATCATCAAATTGAAGTAGATGATCTTAAGAAAGAAAAAGATTTAATTTTCAAAAAGCGTGAAAAGAAAAACAATTTAGAAAAATCAATTTTTTATCAAAGACAATCTAGTGCCCCTATATTTTTGAATGGAAAAGTTTTTAGAAGTATTTGGATCCCAAAAGGACTAATTACTTCAACTAAAAAGAATCAAATTGAAAAATGGATTTCTACGGGGACTAAATTATGTGCTACTAATGCCTATGGATCCAAAGCAATTTGGATACCAAAAATTACTTGATTGTCTTATTTTAGGTGTGATGGAGCATTGATCAACAAGTGATAAAATTAAGGGGCAGCTCTATACACACAAAGAATAACACTTGAAGAATGAAGGCTTCACATCTTACCTTTGGTTCAAGTGTGGTAAAATTAGTTGAATTTTGTTTATTTTAATTTGATTTATTTATTTTAATTCAACTAGTTTATCATAAATGTTGGACTAACATTTGAATGTTGCTTGAGTAAGGGGGAGCCAATTTTAAAACAAAACTTATGTTCGTCAAATTTATTTTTAACTCTCCATTGTTATTGGACTTTAAAGTTTAAGCCATTTTTGACATAACAAAAAGGGGGAGAATATTTTGAAAAAATTGAATTTTCAAATGAATAAGGGGGAGCTTGTAAGATTTTCATTATTTATCTCTTATTCGATTCTTATTTTTACTAAGAGGGAGAATCTCAAAACAATTTTTCAAGTTGGTTTTATTATATAAAAAATGGGGAGATTGTTAGGATATTTGTTTTGATATAATAATTGAAAATTGTTTTTGGACTAAATTGAGAATATTGCAAAAATGATTTTAAGTCCAAATAACTTGAAAATAAGTTTGAGAAGTTTTTGAGAGGTTTTGAAAATGTTTTAAACATTTTTAAAGTAGCCAAAATGTTGTTTTCAACACAGGCGTATCGATACGGTATACCCCGTATCGATACGGTCCAAGGGTTTCAGCTACAGTATTTTTCTAGTAACCAAAAACCGTACTGATACGCCCTTAGGCGTACCGATACGGATAGGATCGTACTGATACGCTTGTACGCGTATCGATCCAGTTTTCAACCACCCTAACGACTATTTGAATTACAGGTCGTACTGATACGGTCCTTAGTGTTTTGATACGGCGTACCGAAACGGACCAAGGTGTACCGATACGCATAGCCAAAAATGAGCATAACGGCTAGTAGCAGTACCAATACGCCTACCCGCGTATCGATATGGAAGGCTGCAGAACTGTATTTATTGCGAGAAAAATAAGCCCCAACGGTTCCAATTCAATCCCAACGGTCTACAACGGCTAGGAACTCGTTTGGGAGTATAAAAGGGACATCAAAGCTTCAGCAACAACTAATGATCCTCAAATCAACAACATTATGAAGAAATTTTGTCTTAGTGCTTAATTCTTTTATTCTTTATATAGACAACACTTGCGAGCTTAAATTGTCAATGTATGCTCAAGTGTTTTAGGTTTTGGGTGAAATCTTTAGAGTGCAAACAAACACCTTTTTGAGGGATTTTAGTTTGCTTAAGAATTCACTTGTTTGAGAGTGTTCCCAAAGCTCGGTTTGTGAGCTTTGGATGCTAGACTTGGTAATTGGGTCTAGGATTGTAAGGGTTGCCTCCTAAGCCTAGAAAAGGGGAAGAATTCTTAGTGAATTGGTTGAAATCCTTAGTGGGGAGCTAAGATAGTGGATGTAGAGCTTGTTAGAAGCTTGAACGACTATAAATCCTTGTGCAAATTTTCTATCTTTTAGCCTCCACCAAATTCACCCAAATTACAACTTCTCTACCACTTGGCAAGCAATTCGGTTGAAGGATTTCGAGCCCAACAATTTCTCATTCATCACTCAACCATTTTGAGCATATGAGATACCGTTGTGAAGGTCTCATAGAGTAGAATAAGATCCAATAAAATCATTATTCGAATCTCCACCTTTACTCATTCGAAATATGGCTCAAAGTTACCATTTTCTCACATTTTTCCAACAAAGTCCTCTAAATTTATTAAAAACGATAGATTAAATAATATAAAAAATCAAGCCAATATAATACATATGATTAGTCATTGGACTCGTTCTAATGGATATCTTAAGAAATCAAAAAAAGCCAAAATGTAACCTTTATTAATAATAATAAGTTATTCTGATGACAATTAAATAATATAATAAACAATTACGATTATTTCGGTCCATTCAAAAGTTTCGCTCTACTTTTATATATAATAGATTACAAAATTACATAGACTATATAAATAGCTGCCTTAATATAATAAATATTTGAATGTTTATTCATAAAAATGGATAATTTAGTTATTATTTCAAGTAAAATAAATAAATACATATACATTTAATTTTATATTTTTTAAAGATAATTTTATTTGATTTTTTTGTCAATTGTCCAAATGAATTAATGTGATTTGAATCATTTAATCAAGATTTTTACTATATTATTACTTATAGCTATATTTAGATTCTTTACTTTGGTTGGGTGGGTTCTTTCCTTGGGACAAAAGAAAAAATATAGAAACCCAAATTAAAATAACACAATGGCATACAATGAGAAAGAATGAAGGTATCCACATTCTTATTTATTTATAATTAAAGTTTAGTTTATTTTTAGGGAAACTACTCCAATGGTCACTTATATTTTCGTTGAGTATAGTTTTGGTCATCGATTTTCAAATTCGACCGATAAGGTAAAGTTTTGATCACTGAGATGTTTGTTGCCATTAAACATTAACGACTTGATGATCGAAAAAAGGGTAAACTACTGCAATGGTCACTTACGTTTAGTCGGTGTAAACTTTTGGTCACCGATTTCAAAAATTGAACGTTTTGGTCACTTAATTTTCGTTGTGTAAACTTCATGCCATCATCGTTAAAAGTTCATTTTTTCACCCAAATAAAAACTTAATCCCTTTCAAGCCACCAACATTATGCCATCATCGTCTGGTCGGCCTAGCCTCCGACGAATCCACACCCGACTTCTCAGCTCTTCTTTCTCTTCCTCCAATCTTCTAGGTGCTCTTGCCAACACTCTTATCTCTCAACAGCATCATTTTTTGAAGATAAGAAAAGAGTAACTTGCACCATTCTCATCAAACTTGAGTTGGGTTGGGTGCAATAAATTTTGTAACATAACCGGATAACATAAGAGCTGGCTACCAAGCTTAAGACATTTCGACTGTAAAAATTATTCAGGTTATCAAGTTAATCATTGATTTCTCAGTTTCAAAATTTTCATAAAAAATAAGAAAAATGTGCATCTAGAATGGCCTCAATTCAACCATACAAACGATGTTAAAAGGCACACACATCCATGAATGACCCTAAAATGCCTTTCACTAACTGACCACCTTTAGGGGTAGTAACCACCAGCGCAAAACCATGCAAAACATTCCAGTCCGAACAATGCAACAATACTAGCATCTTCAACCTTCTATTCTGACATGTGCTTCCATAGGTTCTTGACGAATCAAGCTCCTTCCAGAATGACTCGGTACGGCCAATGATACTAGCAAGTTGAGTGAAGAACAATTGCTTAGACAATTTGTTGCACTTTTCGACTGTCGGTGACTCCTGAATATATTGTTTGTTCTCATCCAGAAACTGCTTTTAGTAAGCAGTTCCATTCCTGTCCATAAACTTAGACACTTGATATGCCTTCGATTGCAACTGTTGCAATTTTGATGCCATTAAAAACTTTGATGAGATAAAATTGGAAGATGAAGAGGCACATTGTCAATTAAAGGCAAGAGCGCCTAGAGGATTCGAGTAAGATGAAGAAGAGCCATAAAGTAGGGTGTGGGTTAGTCGGAGTCTAGGTCGGACGGACGGTGGTGACCTGAAGTTTGGTGGCTTGAAAAAGATTATGGTTTTTTTCTTTTTTTGGTTGAAAAATGAACTTTTAAAAATTCAAGGGTGAAATTAAAAATAAACCTTTTTTATTAACGAGCACGTCATCATGGTAACGAAAATAAACGTTCGAGTGACCAGAAGTTTACACAATGAAAACATAACGAAAACGTAACTGGCCAAAACGTTCAATTTTTGAAATCGGTGACCAAAAGTTTACACTAACTAAATGTAAGTGGCCATTGCAGTAGTTTACCCTTTTTTCTGCTACCATATCAGCAAGTCGTTACCGTTTAACGGCAACAAACGTCTTAGTGACCAAAGTTTACAGCTCGAAAATGTAAGTGACCTTATCGGTCGAATGTGAAAATCGGTAACCAAAACTGTACTCAGCGAAAACAAATGTGACCATTGCAGTAGTTTACCCTTATTTTTATTATTTGGAATTCACAAACCTAAGAAATTAGGGTAATAGCATTTTTATTTCTTTTTTACTGTCGTTTTTTGTGTGTTGTCATTAATTATAATGATTTTATCTTGATTGTTGACCGCCAGTGATTTTTTTTATTTTTTTAATCCTCGAACTTTATGAAAAATGATGAAATAGTCTACCTTTTGATAAAAATGTGAAATTGAATTGTTGGTTTTTAGTAATTCTTTGCATAAAATGCTGAATTTATGGTTTTTAATAATTCCTTACATATAAATTGTTGAAATTGCTCACTTACAAGTTAACTATTGTTTTTATAATATGCATGTCCGTCTTACGGTCCATATTTGGGTGCGAGGTTGCCCCTCCCAATAATGTCGTCTCTAAGGTTTGAACTCGTGTTCTCTCCTTAGAAGTGCAACGTGCCTTTCCAATACACCCAACACTTGTTGATTACAAGTGGTCTCAATGGAAAAGCGGATGATGTTCATCCTAGGAGACCCAGGTTTAATCGCTTTATCTGCAAGGTGTGTGCATTGTCAAAGGGTTAAGAATACGTATGAACAGGTACTACATTGTAATCACCTTCAGACTGTTAAAAAAAGTAAGTTTAATATGTTATCTAATTGGACTAATTTTATCATTTTTGTAAAACTTGAGGACCAATTTTTGAGAAATTAAAATAGAAAACTAACTTGTTAGTTTTGATAAAGTAGATAAATGAAATTCATTATTTTCCCTTTTATTTTTACCATCTTTGCATCTATTGTCAATGATTTTTTTTTAATTTGTTCTTCAATAAAATTTTATTCCAAAAGAAAGGATAATTTATGTTTTGGCATTTCGTTATGTATAAATTAAATATGGTCTAATTTTGAATTTCATTGAAAATTTTGTTATTTATTTTAATTTGTTAGAATTTAATTGTATAGTTGTGAAATCTTATAACTTAATCTATTTAGGTAATATTATTAGACATTATCGTTAAATTGTTGACCTAAACATTAGTAGATTACATGAAAGTATAAATCAACATTTTAACGATTTATGTATAACAAATTAACAAAAATCAGAAGTTCAAGTTTACCTATACACTAATAACTATAACTAATTTTTGAGTTTTCGTAAAATATAAAGATCAAATTAAAGTAACTTCTCATTTTTTGTATAGTTGAGGGATGAAACTCATAAGGCATAAAGTAAAAAAAAAAAAAAACACCTCCAACGTTTGATTGAATAGTCACTTTGGCTTTTATTCTTTTTTTTTTGGACCAATTCATGTAACACCCAAATTTTCCCCCTAAATTAAAAACCCTAATTAGAGTAAAATCCCTAATTCGTAACCCTAATTTTGGGGGGAATTAATTTGAATCTTAGTCATTTTGGTGACCTAATTAAATTAATTTGGAATGTTGGTGTCTAATCTGTAAAGCAGTTTAACCTATGAGCCATTATGTTGTAATTTACCAAAATTTAGGTTTTAAACCTAAATTGTTTGAGTTATATCGGCTGGGTTTTTTTATCATTTGGTGTTGTGGGTAGCAGTCGTTTCCCTCACTCTCTCTCTCTCGATATCCATCTCCCTTATTCGAATAACCCATCAACCTTTTAGCTTTCCGATCAGCAACCGACAAAGCTTCGATCACCCTTTTTCCTTGTCCGCTCCTCGCATCGCCACCAATATCGTGGCTATTGTTGAACCACGAGCAAACCCAAACCATCGGAGCATCGTTTTCGATCACCGTTTGTGAGCACCACCGTTGAGAAAACCATTCAGTTTTCATGTTCTTTTTGTGCCACCGTGGCCGCCTTCACCTTCCTTGGTTTTGGCTTTGGTAAGCGGAACAACCTTGCTTTGTTTGTGTTTTGGCGTTTGGATTGTGTAGTGTCAAGAATGGTCGTAGATCGACCTTACCGCCGCCCGTTTGCCAATCCAAGACCATTGTTTTGTTCCCATCGTGTTCTGATCAAATCCCTTCCCTCAGGTTGTGCTCGCCATCGTTGTTTTGCTCGAACTAAGTGAGAAACTTTTCGGTTTTCAGTCAATCGTTTCTAGCGCCACCGTCGTCGTTATCCGTTCACGTTGTGGCACCGTCGTGCACGTTTGGATCCGCCATCGTCAGAATCTCTGCCGCCATCTGCCGTCTTTGGGTATTCTAAAACCCTAGTCATAACAGATAAAGGGAAAATGGGTTTGGGCTTGCTGGGTTGGCCCGTGTGGGGGGGGTGCAGTGAAGGGCTTATCTGGTTGAGCCCATTTTAGGAGTCTAGTGAGAAGCCCGATATAAGAGAAAGTTGAACCGGACCAAGCATTTGAATTCGAACCAGTGAATTGGTCGAATCGAACTGGTGGTTTAGAGCTGAGCCAAACCATTGTAGACTGAACTGGACCTGTTGACCCAGACCGAGTGGCCCATTGACCAGTTTTGACTTTGTACCCATTTAACCGATACCTTTGACTTTTGACTGATTTGACCAATTAACTTTGGAGTTGACTTTGACCTATTCACTTTGACTATAAGAGTTGACTTTGACCGTTAGAGTTGACTTTAACATGTTGACTTTGACCTTGGTTAAAGTTGATTTTGCCGGACAACCTTTCTTTTAATCTCTTTTGATGTCCTGGGTCCGAATTTGCTGTTCGTTTTGTCAAATTTGAACCCGACAGTCCTATTTTTTATTTACAATTTTTTGTACTTAGTAATTTTTCAGAAGAATTGAATTTTGGTTTGACCCGAGTTGTTCTCGTGTTCAGGTATCAATTTTGAGGCTGATGAGTTACCACCTCATTATGTTAAGATCGATTATGCACGTTCTTTGAGGCATTTACGTGAGTATGTCTTCGGTTTAGTTCTTATGTTTTTAGTGGTGGCTTAATGTTAGAAATGGTTATTAATATAGAGTTATTATTGTAAGTTCTGATTCAGCTAGACCTGAGCGTGAGGCGCGTTCTTCTCGGCATTAGAGCTAGTGTTGTCTAAAGGTGTGTTTCTTATTGTGCTATATACTGTAAAATAATGTTTTATATCTTGCTTGATTTGTTTTTTGATTGATTGTGATTTGAGAATATTTTGAAAACATCATGCATGGCATGTTAAATTGTTTTTTTAAATCAAGCATCAAATTTTTCAAAAAACGAGACACTCGTAAGAGTTCAGATTTATGATTTTATAAATCATATCATGAGTCATGTGATCAGAATTGTGTTTGGAAAAAGCGAGGGAAGCCTCTACTCTGGCGAGGGTAACCTCCATTATGTATGATATCGGATAGTCGGGTATTGAGTCATGCATCGGACATCATAACATTATGATTTGAATTTATCAGAATTATTATGCATTCATAAAAGACTTTATCAGAAAATAAAAACACTGTTTTGTTTTTGTGTTGCTTGCACTTTAGAGACACACTAAGCTCTTTACCTTACACCTCCATAGTTTATTCTTTTAGATACTCGGACTCTTTTAGGAGTCTCGGTACTTGGAGCATCTCACTTTTATTCAGATAATTTTTATAATTTAGTATAAACTCTCTTTTGATTATTTCAGACTATTGTTTAAAACATTTTGGGATATTTATGTAATTCAGACATTGGGACTATTTATAATTTAGGTTTTGTTGGATGCATGCATTTGTAAGGTTATTTTCGGATATTTACTCAAACTATCGGAACAAAGTTATGCGACTATGTTTTATAATAAATGAAATGTTATTGAGTTTATTTAAATTCAATAATAATTTTGTATTCTTAAATATTTCAACCTAAGATTTATAACTTAAGGACAAGTTTTTAATCGCGACTATCAAGATTCAACCCATTTCTATTTGGTATGGTTTAGGGGGTTACAATTTAACTCTCAACATTTTATTTTGCGTCAAAATGGCCCCTCAGCGGATGAAAATTGTTAGAAAACTGACGATAAACAGTTTGAAATGACTTGACAGAATGACAAGTCAGCATAAAAAATTATTTTATATTTTTTGTAATTATATATCATTATTTTTTTACTAATGTAACGTTTTTTCAAGTCAACACATTTGCCTATATGATACTACCATGTCAGCGTGCACTGCCATACATGTTTGTCCCATCATTTAAAGTCATTTATCATCATTTGACTGACAGTTTTCATTCGCAGATGGGCTATTTTGACCTAAAATGAAACGTTGAAGGTTGAATTGCTCCAATAAAAAGAATATGGACTAAATTGACTATTCAGTTAAATTTGGGGCGTTTTTTTGCTTTATGCCAACTCATAATTGAACCAAACTATTAGAATTAAGGGATAATTTCACATTTGATACATACACTTTGACAAAATATCAAATATGGAACATGTACTTTTGTAATGTCTAATGTTGCATATGTACTTCGATATAATATTCAATGTGGTACTTGCACTATCATTATGTTATTATTGATATAGTGCATGCGAATTTTCAATGACTGGTTTAACATTTTTAGTAGTCTTAACCCACGTGCCATAACAATACACAAATTGATAGTTTAAGTACAATACTTACTAACGGTGTCAACCCCAATACCATAATAATAGGCCTATAAACGAACTGAACGAATACATATGAGAGTATGTTCATGTTTGTTCATTTAATTTTAATTGAACAAATAAACGAACATGAACAACTAAATGAACATAATTTATTGTTCATGTTCGTTTGTTAAGGAATGTAGCTTGTTCGTGTTCGTTCATTAAAATGATAAATGAACGTAAACAAACACAAACAAACATTGAGTATTGTTTAATTTTTTCTTAAGAAGTCTGAAGTCTCGTACATTGAGTATTGTTTATTTTTTTCTTTTTATTTCATATTTTTAATATATATTTTTAAAATTTTTAAATATAATATTTTTGTTATGAAAAATAATAAATATAAATTGACACATGTGAATAAATTTAAACGAACATAAATAAACGAATTATCGAACATTCACGAACGTAAATAAACAATCGAGCCATTTGTTCGTGTTCGTTCATTTAATTAAACGAACGGAAAATCTTGTTTATGTTCTTTTGTTTAATAAATAAACAAACATAAACAAACTTCCCGTCGAAAGGTTCACAAACGGTTCGCTGAACGTTTAGTTTGTTTACAGCCTTACATAATAATACACACAATGATAATTCAGGTATTATATTGGACATTTTTAGCAAAGAATATAATACCAGACTGAACATTTTATCAAAATATAGGTATCATATTGGAGAGTTCTTCAAAAGACAGATATCACAATAAACATTTTAAAAAGTACATGCATTACATTGGATATCTTATTAAAGTAAAAGTACCAAACATGATATTATTCCAAAAATTAATAAAGTATTGACTTTTTATACCGGGTCAATAAATTACGCCTTTGATTGGTCACTATTTGACTATGGGAGGGATCTTTTGCTTTGCTGTGTAAGGTAAGCACCCAATTCGAGGGTTCCAGAATTTATTTTATTATTTTATATTCTTAGAGCCAGGGTTGATCCGATTAGGGAAACCCTTATCACGCCTCCCACACACCGGAAACAAGAACAATATTGAATTAAATCGGCGATTCGAAGGTCCAGATCGGCGTTTTGAAGGCCCCCGATAATTGGATTTTCGTTATTGATTTGATTTAGAGATCGAAATTCCACGGAAGAGTGTTTTTTTGAAGGGTGAATTTGTGTTTTTTGTTGGCAACGATGGGTTTTTTTATTCGAAATCTGGGTAAGGATATTTCGACAAACCACCGATTGGCTGAGGCGATTGTTATTTCTTGATTTGATTTTGTTTTTAAAATAAAGGCAAAATAGGTGTTAAGAAACCCTAGGTTTTGAATCCATACCCTTTGTTTGTGTTTGCTTTTTACCTCCTCCTTGTTCCAAATTCGGATTTGGCGTTGTTCAAACATCGAAGAATCTTAATCAGAGGATGAGCAGATTTGGGATTTTTTCTTTTTCATTGAAGAAATTTGTTGAAGAGATGGGGCTTTCGGTTTCGGATCCTCCTTTATCAACCTTCGGCATCGAATTGATTAAAATTTTCTTCTGGGGATTTTTCGTCCATGAGTTTCTCGGCAGCTTTTGTGGAAGGAGTTTTTATTGCATAGAAGTAGTAGTCACCATCTGGGCCAATATTAGGCTATTTGTCTACTTTAGTTCATTCTATCGAAATCAATCTAGCTGCTTCTCAAGTCAAGACTTGAAACACTGTTCTGGGATCTATTTTGATGCGTTGATAGGTTGATTAGATAGAAATTGTAGGCTTTTTATTTTTTGTTAGATGAATTGATTGTTTATTTTGATGCGTCAATAGGCTGATGTGTTTATCTTCTGATGACAAATTTGGTGTTTTTAATGTTTATATGATTTGGATCTATGGATCTGGGGTTACTTTTTTCTGATTTAAGGAGCCTCATGTGCTTGTTTGTGAAATTCAAAACACCTTAGCTTCAGAAAAGAGGTGTAGGGATCTTGAAGGGAAGAATAATATTTGCCCCTCAGAGGAGATATGGAGATCTTTACTGATGTTTTTGGCTCTTGGTCAAGCTGCCAGTCAGATAGTTTGACACAAAGTAGCTAGGCTTCCATGTCAACTTTTATGGGCATAGATTGAAACAACTATACTTCTATTATTTCCAGAAGTTAATGTGCAGAAATAATGCATAGAAAAGAACACAATTTGTCAGAACTGTATACTTTGATGATGATTGATGAAACTCTTACTGTATAGATTCTGTTTCATGCGAAGAACACTGATTCCAAGAATTTTGAACGAGTTTTGTCCAATGTTACATTCTCGATTGAAGGGAATTTTCCCTGGACATCAAATTTGTCACCATGATCTGCCTCAAGGTAAATGGCATTTGGAGGCATACGCTGATGGCCACTTTATCAGCTCTGAGGATCAATATGTGATGATAAATTTCTCTTTTATAAGTGGATTGGATGCTTAAGCTTATTTTATTCGAACTTCTGTTCATTTTTTATTTGTGTACATATATGGCTGATCGTTTTCTTTGATGTTGTTAAGCAGGAAGGACAGATATTTCTCCTGTTGAAGAATTGAGCTTTATTAGTGATCTCTGTATTGTTAAATATATGACAAGATTGGAGGAACCAAATTAACTGTAAGTTCCTTGGCCTTTTAGTTTGTTTGACATAAAGGACTTGAAAACTAAAATTTTCGTTATAAACAGTTTTCATCAGTTGAAATTTATTTTATTCACACACCAATAGTGGAATTTTTCTGATACAATTTTTCTATACTTAACAGTATGTGTACATTCAGTTTTATATAGATGCGTATTTTATTGGAGCTTTGCTTGAATTGTTTCTAGAGCCATATTTGTACTTGCACCGGAAGTTTATCTTCCACTATGGTGTCAAGTAGTAAGCAAGAAGCCACTGCATCCTGCAAGATTTGTTGTGGTCAACCATTAGTTGATGGTATAGGATCTGTATCTTCAGGCATGATGAGTACTGTAGGTCTGGAACTCGGAAGTTTTATAAATTCTGACTTGACTTGGAAGGCAGTTTCAAAGAGGAATAGGAGTGGGACGAGGCGAACCAGGAAACCAGTTGCTGAAAGCATGACAACGGGATTGGGGCTAGCCAATAAAAATAACAGAAAACTGGAGAATGCTACGGTGTCAGAGTCAGAGAAAGTAAGATTGCATTCATTTGTACTTATAAAACTACCTTCAAGGGTTCTCACTTGTTTCATCTAATTCTCTGTTTTTTCTATTAGCAGCTTGGTGTGGATGTTCTAGGACAGCACTTCAGCGAGAAAGTAGAGAATGTTCCCATTAAGAAGAGGAGGTTTATGTTCAGGTCTCCGTCACCACCACCCCCAATGACCCCTTGTACCCTCCTTGAAACCTCTGAAAAGCATTTATATTTTCAAACTACTCCAGATCAGAGTTCTGGTTCAAGCGCTGAGCAGTGGCAACAGCTCATGAAATCTGATTGTTCTGCCACATCACATGCTCCTAGTATCAATGATGAGAAGATTTCAGAGGTAATAAATGGTGTCGAGGATTTCTCAGGGATTGAAATACTTGCAGCTGCTGCTTGCAGTGATAGCATCTGTAATAATGTTACTGAATATGAGGGAACTCCAGTAGTAGAAGAATCAACACAGGAGAGAATTCAGTCTTCTGTTTCTTCAATTCATTTGGAAGAATTTACTGCATCACTGGAGACAGCATGTTGCTTTCCAAAAGGTTCAGTAATTGAAAGTAAGTCCGAGGGTTCATCTTTCCAAGACAATTCCTTTGTTGTTTTGCATGAAGTTCCTAGCGACAAGGATACAATACCAGAAAGGTCCATTCCCTTGTGTGAATTTCCTAGTGGCAAGGGAATGGACCTTTCGGTAAATGAAAGTAAGTCTGAGGATTCCTCTTTCCAAGACAACTTTGCTGTTTTGCATGAAATTCCCAGCGACAAGAATACACTCCCAGAAAGGTTCATTCCCTTGCCAGATGATAGATTACTCTGGGATTTAAATGTTCCAATGGATGCTTGGCCTTGTGATGGAGGGATTGTTGATTCTCAAAATGATTCTGTTGCTAAAATTTCTGTGAGAAGTGAAGAGTTGCAGACTACAGAATCTCAAGCTATAAAAACTGATACTAGAAACGATGGGGTTTCTTCTGATGTTGATGGGAGTAATAGGATGACTTCAGATTTGAGAAGCATACCTACTGGGACTGATGATTTGGGTACAGAGAAACAGGAATCTGGTTACGGTTCACAAGATATAGACGATGATACTACAATGGAAGTGGTTTCATCTGAAGTTGATGGGGGTGTTAGGATGACTTCAGACTTGAGAAGCATGCCTGTTGGGACTGATGATTTGAGTGCAGAGGAACAGGGATCTGGTTATGATTCACAATATATTAAAAAATATACTACAAAAGAAGTGATTTCCTCTGATGATGTTGATGTGGGTAATTGTATGACTTCAGACTCGAGAGTCATGCCTGTTGGGACTGATGATTTGAGTTCAGAGAAACAGGAATATGAAGGATGCTCAGGTTATGATACACACTTGCATACTAAGGAACCTGAAGATGTGAAAAATGACACTACAAACGAAGTGGTTTTATCTCATGTTGATGAGGGTAATGGGATGACTTCAGACTTGAGAACCATTCCTGTTGCGACTGATGAATGTAGTATAGAGAAACAGGAAGCTGAAGGATGCTCTGGTTATGATTCTCAATTTGAGGACGGGGAGTTGAGGGAATCAGATGTTCAATGTTGGGAGGAAATTGAACAGGTGGATTATGACACTGAATTTGAGGAAGAAAGATCATTTGGCTTGGAAGCCGAGAGTCGTGAGCAGGAAGTAAAGGTAGACAGAGGATCAAATCCGGAACTAGCTGAGAGTTTTAAATGTTGTGAGACGGGAGAGGCTTTGAGGAAAAGTCCAGTTAGCATGAAGATTAGAAATGTGGAAATGTCTAATGGTGAAACTATGAAATTTGATTGCTTGGATAGGTCTGATTATGATCTTAGAGTAGATTTATCCAAGGAATCAAAAAATGAATTGCTTTCATGTGTTGAAGGATCATTATCCTCTGATGTTCTGAAAAACAGGTAAAATTTTTGGACTCAATTATCTCGTCTTATGTACATTTCCTGTTTTGATCGATTGCTCTGATTTTTCGAATATTTCAGGCCTGCCAATTTTAATGGTTCATATCCTCGAGTTGAAAGAGGTGCTGGTTCTGACAGATTGATGGGAAGTGATAGATCTTCACATATGCATCGCAGAAGGCCAGAAGGTTCTCGCATTTTCAATCCCTCAGCTAATTATTGGGATTCTTCTAAGCGTGAGCATCCGCATATTCATAATGGCTCTTACAATTTTGGGCGCCCCAGATCAAATAGTGCTTTTGGGAACCGAGAATATCCTGTGGGCACAGACCAATCACCTTCAGATGTTGTTGGTGTTTCAAAACCTGATCACCGCATTACCAGGCAATTTATGGGCTCTTACAGACCACTCCTTAGAAGATCACCAATTGGAAGAGAGGATTCTTACAATATGCATCTAAGGATGCCAACTGTAAGAGATACTAGTCCTGATGAGAATAGATTTAGAAGATTTCCGCAAGGGGTTAGGAGAGGCATCAGAGATGAATATCTCAGTCATGTTCCTGATGACAGCATACAATACATGGGTCGCATGTTGCATCGCTTAGACAGGAGAGAAAGAAGCATTTCTCCCCATGGTGGAAGACCTCATCATGCCGTACCTTACAAGAGAGCTCGATCAAGATCAAGGAGCCGCTCTCCCATTGATTGGTTGTTGCAGAGGGATCGAAATGAGGATTCAAGACGTCGCAACAGATCACCAGATTTTAGGTCTGATGCTAGAATGGATAGAGTGAGGTTGCCTTTTACTAAGCGATCTGCTGCTGGTTATGGGGAGTACATATCCCCACCTCGGAATCATGCTTCACCACAACAAAATTCCAGGATGTTCGAGGATCGTAATCCTGGTTTAGACCATTCTAGGGGACGGAAATCACATGTAAGGATGATTCGGCAGGACCACAGGTTTGATCAACCACGCCCCATTCGGAGATTCAATTCAGATGATTGCTTCAACCCCATGATTCAACCTAGAAGATTTCCTGAGAGGGCTGCTGGTGGTAAAGGGTATACATATGGAGTCAATGTTGATGGTAATCATGGCACTAGATATGCAATGAATCATTGAGTGAGGTGTTATGATATGGATGGTGGAGCTCGTCGGTTTCGGTATAACGAGGAAGATTCATGCATGGCTAAGAACTCTTTAACCGCGACTAATGCCACTGGAGTCTTGTCTAGGCATCCCGATGTTGCTGATGCACCTAGGACAGCCAGTGAAGATAGGTGATTTTTTTTAATGCTACTGAAATGGCTGGAAAAGGGTGATATGAAAACTAGAAGAGGTAATATCTTTCTCTTCACTAATCATATGCTTGTATACTTGGCCGTCTAGTGAGGGATTTTGTTCCATTTTTTCAGCTTTTTTTAGCAAGTCCGTCTAAATTCTTTCTCTTCTTTTCTAGTTTTAGTTTTAGCTTCCCTCTACCACTCTCTTTCCACATAGCTAATGTTATGCTACTTTTTCTAGTTTGGTTGTGCACAAAACAAAGGAATTCATGTAGGTGGAGAGTGTTTTGCAAAGAATAATGCATTTATTTATTTTCATTGGCTATATGATGAGATTATAGTAGCCTGTAGATTGAGCAATGTTATCAAGGTTGGTGTTGGCGTTTCGTGTGACCGATCAAGTTGGACGAAGCTCGTCTCTCTGACAACATTAATCACATTGCGATTGCAGATGTAACAGATGTTATTTTTCAAGGTCAACTGTAATAACTGAATTGGGGACTATGCTATGCTTTGCTCGGTGATCAAGCGAGATGTGCTTGAAATGAGATGGTAGACGAGACGAGAATATTTTCATTAATAACATTGTAAAAAAATGTCAAAGCAATGATTCACATATTGATATATATATTTTTGAAATTATATTAATATTTTCTTCAGAAAATTAGTTATCCTATTGAATTGAGAACGCTAATACTAAAGTTTATAAATAAGGAAAATCTCTTTTTTCTTTTATGTTTTTTGATAAATCTTAAATTTAATCCTATTTAGAGGAAGAAGGGAAAGGGAAGACTCGGGGGATGAAAGAGGTATTTTTAGTAGGTTTAGTATTTATGACTTAAAGGAATATGAGAGAACAAAGATGAGTAGTTTGGTTAATCGGTCAAATTTGTTTTTATTTTTTCTTATATATTTTTTTAATTTTTAAGTTATAAATAATATTATTATTAGGCGATTATGTCACGTCCAGAAAGAAAAGAGGACATTAATCTCATATCGAAAAAAAAATTAAAATATATAATCGGTGGCGCTACATATCTTATTATATATGTCTTTTAAAAAAAGATAATAGTCATGTGACAAGTGGTATCATAGCGACTTTCTAACTGTCTTATTTCATATCTAGCGTCCATACATAGAGTAAACAGAGTGGACAACCGTAACAATGTTTCACATCACAAGCATAATTAAATCGTGACGAAGACGTCACGAGATTAATAGTGTCATTTGTCAATCTAACACTAGTTCAATTGAAAAGTAATAAAAATATATTTATTTTAATGAATAATTAAAACACTTCCATTTCATTTAAGCTTTGTAATATTATATAGTCTCTTTATTTCAAATAAAATGTTTTAATGTGAATTATGTGTAATTAACGAATGCATATTCGTATGACTCAAAATTAGTAATACAAAATGAGAGTTCTATTTTGATACACAATCATTTCTACTTAAATTATAAAATTTAAAATATAAATTTCTTACCTTAAAATTTAAACTATAAATACTAGATATTGAATTTTAAATCTTAAACTAAATCCTTAAATTTGTATAAATTGTTACACAATATTTGTATCAAAATATTTTTTTTAAAAAAATAATAAGCAACAACCACACAAACATATCAAATTGCCTAAATAAATAAATAAAATTTATTTTTTAATTTGTTAATCTCATCCATTTATTTACCTTCGTCTAATAGTTCAAAAAACTTAAAAAATTTAAGGATCATATACCTCAAATAAATATTTAAATAACATCATACAAAAATGTAAAACATGTATACTATAAAAAAATGTACAAGTTAGATGGTGGGCCTCAGAAAAAGGGCCTGATCTTATTCCCTCTACTGGGCTTTTTCCAAATAAAAAACCGGGTCAAGAGACCCGTAGGGAAGGCACGGATCCTTTAACTTTGCTTCTCCTTCTTTTTCTTCTTTCTCTCCCTTCTCTCTATCTCAATTCCTACACCAAGACAAAACCACCCGTCGCCGCCATCATGCCTCCGATTGGCCTTATGCTTGCACCAAATTGAACCTCCGCCTCCCATGTTACTCTCTTCCGGTCAGATTTCCTACAAACAATCCTGAAAGCGCCGAAACTGGAATCTTAGTTTCCAATTGTCCTTATTCCGATCTTGGAATCTTCCCGTTGGATCGGCCCGACACTAACGTAATCCTTCTCCGCATCAATCTCTACTTGATGAAAGTTCGGATCGTCCAATAAATACTCCGAACCATTGCAAATCCTCTTGCCCGATTTTCAGGTTATCTTCTTTCCTCCCTTATTTTGTATTGTTGATTTCGGTCGCTTTTGATTTCTTTATTTTCTGCCTTCTGAAACGTTCCTCTATTTTTTGAGCTGTTGAGGGTGGATTAAAACTGAACTAAAAGCAAATATAATGATGAATCGAAATAATAATCAAGTGAAATTTTCAAAAAATATCAAAATATTGACAAATTTTATCCTAAGGAAAATTTTCCTGAACGTCAAAACTTATCATCGTGATCTGCCTCAAATTAAATGGCGTTTGGAGGCATATGCTGATTGTCTTATTGTGACCTGCGGGGCTCAATATGCAATGATAAATTTATCTTTTATTAAGTGGATTGGATCCTTAAGCCGAACAAGTTTGAGCTTTCTGTGTTCAATTTTTTTATGTGTATATATGGCTGATCTTGCTCTTTGATATTGTTATGCAGGAAGGATAGACTCTTAACCTGATGAAGGCTTCAGTTTTATAAATATCTGACAAGATTGGAGGAACCAAATTAACTGTAAGTTTCTTGGCTTTAAAACTTCAAGACTTCATAAAAAAATTAGTCTTCGTCGGTTGAATTTTTTTTTATTCACATACCACATTAGATGCATATTTTATTGGAGCTTTGCTTTAATTGTTTTCAGAGCCGTATTTGTACTTGTACCCGGAGTTCCTCTTCTACTCTAGGGTCAAGTAGTAAGCGAAAAGCCATGGCATCCTGCAAGATTTGTTGTGGTAGACCGTTAGTTGATGGGATAGGGTCTGTATCTTCAGGCATGATGAGCACAGTAGGCCTGGAACTCACACGTTTTATGGATCCTGACCTGACTTGGAAGACAGTTTCAAAGAGGAATAGGAGTGTGATGAGACGTACCAGGATACCACTTGCTAAAAGCTTGACGCTGGGAATGGCACCAGCAGATAAAAAAGCCAGGACAGTGGAGGATGTTACGGTGTCAGAGTCAGAGAAGGTTAAATTGCATTCTTTTTTACTTGTAAACTACAGTCAGGGTTTCTCTCACTTGTTTCAACTAATTCTCTGTTTTATTATTAGCAGGTTGGTGTGGATGTTCTAGGAAGGCGCTTTGGTGAAAAAGTAGAGAGTGTTCCAATTAAGAAAAGGAGATTTATGTTCCGATCTCCGTCACCTCCACCTCCATCGACTCCTTACCCGCACCTTGAAGCCTCTGAACAGCATGTAGATTTTAAACCTGCTTCAGATCAGAATTTTGGTTCAAGCACCACGCAGAGGCAACAGCTCATGAAATCTGATTGTTCTGCCAAGTCGTATGTTGCTAGTATTGATGATGAGAAGATTTCAGAGGTAATAAATGGTGTCGAGGATTTCTCAGGGATTGAAATACTTGCAGCTGCAGCTTGCAGTGAGAGCATCTGCAATGATGTTACTGAATATGAGGGAAATCCATTAGTAGAAGAACCAACACAGGAGAGAATTCAGTCTTCAGCTTCTTCAACTCATTTGGAAGAAACTACTGCATCATTGGAGGCAGCATGTTGTTTTCCAAAAGATTCGGTAAATGAAAGTGACAAAGATAAAAAACCAGAAAGCTCCGTTCCCTTGCCAGATGACAAGTTACTCTGGGATTTAAATGTTTCAATGGATGCTTGGCCTTGTGATGGAGGGACTGTTGATACTCAAAAGGATACTTTTATTAATATTTCTGCGAGAAGTGAAGAGCTGCAGACTACAAAACCTCAAGATATAAAAAATTACACTTTGAACGAAGTGGATCCATCTGATGTCAACGGGGGAAATAAGATGACTTCAGACTTGAGAACCATGCTTGTTGGGACTGATGACTTGAGTTCAGAGAAACTTGAATCTGAAGGATGCTCTAGTTATGATTCGCACTTGCAGACTAAGGAACCTCAAGATATAAGAGATGATACTACAAACAAAGTAGTTTCATCGGATGCTGATGGAGATAATAGGATGTCTTCAGCGGAGAGAACCATGCCTGTTGCGACTGATGACTTGAGTATAGAGAAACAGGAATCTGAAGGATGCTGTGATTATGATTCACACTTGCAGACTAATGAACCTCAAGATATGAAACATCATACTACAGAAGAAGTGGTTTCATTGGATGCTGATGGAGATAATAGGATGTCTTCAGCGGAGAGAACCATGCCTGTTGCGACTGATGACTTGAGTATAGAGAAACAGGAATCTGAAGGATGCTCTGGTTATGATTCACACTTGCAGACTAACGAACCTCAAGATATGAAACATGATACTACAGAAGAAGTGGTTTCATTGGACGCTGATGGAGATAATAGGATGACTTCAGCTGAGAGAACAATGCCTGTTGGGACTGATGACTGGAGTATAGAGAAGCAGGAATCTGAAGGATGCTCTGGTTATGATACACACTTGCAGACTAATGAACCTCAAGATACTAAACATGATACTATGGAAGAAGTGGTTTCATCAGATGTTGATGGAGATAATAGGATGAGTTCAGCTGAGAGAACAATGCCTGTTGGGACTGATGACTTGAGTATAGAGAAACAGGAATCTGAAGGATGCTCTGGTTATGATTCACACTTTCAGACTAATGAACGTCAAGATACGAAACATGATACTACAAAAGAAGTGGTTTCATCTGATGTTGATGGGGGTAATAGGTTGATTTCAGACTTGAGAACCATGCCTGCTTGGACTGATGATCTGAGTACAGAGAAACAGGAATCTGAAGGATGCTCTGGTCTTGATTCACAATTGCAGCCTAAGGAACCTCAAGATACAAAACATGATACTACGAAGGAAGTGGTTTCATCTGATGTTGACGGGAGTAATAGGCTGACTTCAGACTTGAGAACCATGCCTGTTGGGACTGATGATTTGATGAGTACACAGAAACAGGAATTTGAAGGATGCTTTGGTCATGATTCACACTTGCAGCCTAAAGAACCTCAAGATGTAAAAAATGATACTACAAAGGAAGTGGTTTCATCTGATGTTGATGGGGGTAATAGGTTTACTTCAGACTCGAGAACCATGCCTGTTGGGACTGATGATTTGAGTACACAGAAACGGGGATCCGAAGGATGCTATGGTTATGATTCACACTTGCAGACTAAGGAACCTCAGGTTATAGAAAATGACACTACAATCACAGTTGTTTCATCTGATGTTGACGGGGGTAATAGGCTGACTTCATGCTTGAGAACCATTCCTGTTGGGACTGATGATTTGAGTACAGAGAAACCAGAATCTGAAGGATGCTCCGGTTATGATTCACAAATTGAGGATGGGGAGTTGAGGGAATCAGATGTTCAATGTTGGGAGGAAGCTGAACAGGTGGATTATGACACTGAATTTGAGGAAGAAAGATCATTTGGCTTGGAAGCTGAAAGTGGTGAGCAGGAACTAAAGGTAGAAAGTGGACCAAATCTGGAACTAACTGCGAATTTTAAATGTTGCGAAACGGGAGAGGCTTTGAGGAAAAATTCAGTGAGCTTGAAGATTAGAACCGTGGAAGTGTCTGATGGTGAAACTATGAAAATTGATTGCTTGGATGGGTCTAATTATGATCTTAGAGTTGATTTATCCAGGGTATCAAAAAGGGAATTGCTTTCATGTGTTGAAGGATCATTGTCCTCTGATGTTGTTCAGAGAAGGAGGTGAAATTTTTGGACACAATTGTCTCTTCCCTTTGATGTACACTTCAACTTTAATTGATTCTGTTTATTTGAATATTTCAGGTTCGACAGTTTTAATGGTTCCTATCCTCGAGCTGGAAGAGGCGCTGGTTCTGGCAAAATTTCTGGGAGTGATAGATCTTATTCACATGTTCGTGGCAGAAGCCGCGGAGGTGCTCACGTTTTCAATTCTTCAGCTAATTATTGGGATTCTAAACTGCGCCATCCACCTATTTATGATTGCCCTGACAATTTTGGACACCCCAGACCAGAAATTGTTTTTGGGAACCAAGAATATCCCACAGGCACAGACCAAATACCTTCAGAAGCTGCTGGTGTTGCGAGACCTGGCCACCGTATTACCAGGCAATTTATGGGATCTTACAGGTCACCTGTTAGAAGGAGATCGCCCATTGAAAGAGTTGATTCTTATAGTATGCATCCGAGGTTTCCAACCGTAAGAGATACTAGTCCTGATCGAAATAGGCTTGGAAGATATCCACAAGGGGTTAGTAGAGGCATCAGAGATGAGTATCTCAGGCATATTCCTGATGACAGCACACAATACATGAGTCGCATGTTGCATCCCTTAGACAGGAGAGAAAGAAGCATTTCCCTCCATAGTGGAAGATCTCATTATGCCGTACCTTACAAGAGAGTTCGATCAAGATCAAGGAGCCGCTCTCCCAATGATTGGTTGTTGCAGAGGGATCGAAATGAGGATTCAAGACGGCGCAACAGGTCACCAGATTTTAGGTCTGATGCTAGAATGAATAGAGTGAGGCTGCCTTTTACAAAGCGATTTGGTGCAGGTTATGGGGAGTTCATTTCCCCATCTCAAAGACGTGTTTCACCACAGAGAAATTCCAGGATGTTCGAGGATCGTAATCCTGCTTTAGACCATTTTAAGGGACGGAAATTGCATGTGAGGATGCAGGACCAAAGGTTTGATCAAGCGCGCCCCATTCGGAGATTGAATTCAAATGATTACTTCAACCCCATGATTCGACCTAGAAGATTTCCTGATGGTAGTAAAGGGTGTAAATATGAAGTCAGTGATGACGGTAAACATGGCAGCAGATATGAAAAAATTCATCGGGAGAGGTTTTATGATACAGATGGTGGAGCCCGTCGGATTCGGTATAATGAAGAAGATTCATACATGGCTAAGAACTCGTTAACCATGACTAATGCAACCGGGGTCTCATCGAGGTGCCCTGATGACGTTGATGCACCTAGGAAAGTCAATGAAGACAGGTGAATTAAGATATGCAACTGTGAGAGGTTTTGGCTGGAAAGGGAGATATGAAACCTAGACGAGGTAACATCTCTTTCTCTCTACCTAATCATATGCCTGTATTTGGCTGGCCGGCGGGAGATTTTTGTTTTCGTTTTTCAGTTTTTTTAGCAAAGAATTTACTCTCCATAGCTAAAGTTAAAAGAGTTTTTTTTAAAAAGAAAATTAGGATGAGTGTGCTTCTCTTTCTAAATTTGATATTTGCACGAAGGGAATTCGTGTTTAGAAATAGGTTTTCGAAATGTATTGAAAAGTACTGAAGCAATATGCATTCTAAGCCATGTAGATGGGAGTGTTTTGAAATGATTAATGCACAGATTATTTACGACAGCATAGGCTGAGACTAAAAATCAGCAGTTCAGTTTACATATCTAGACCAAGTTGCCTTGTAAATCATTTAGCTTCCCTTTGGGACTATAATGTTTTGTATATGGTCACTTTCAAGACCAAGTTGAAAGCATCTTATGTAACTGAATAATGCAGTTGCAAAAGTCTGCTCACACGCTAAAATGTTTATGATACAAGACCATTGAAAAAGCCATGTTGAAATATGATAAGGTCCCAAACAGGGACTTCTTTGAATGTCAAATTCTAATACCAAATCATAGCTAAATGTCATTTATAACCAAATGCCTAAACTTTTTTTGCCCCACTTTGATACCTACCTAAACTATAAGTTTCCTTTCATTTTGTCCTAAAAATTACTGGTGTCCAAACAGATTTATAGATCTTGAATGTCGTTAGAGTTCAATCCTTGCGAAAAGTATTTTAATATATTTGTGTCCACCCTAAAAAAATAAGATCCGCCACTGCACGGCTCGCTGCAGGAACAGAGCTTCCGCAGACATGCAGCACGGCACCATTAGGGACATCCTCTCGAGTCTTGAAGGAAAGCACGATTGCCGTCTTGGTCTACCGATGGGACCAGGTCCGACAGAAGAAGATATTGAAATTGGTGCTCCAGGCCTGCCTCTTGTCGCTGAAAGTGGTCTATCAGGATCAGGTAGCGTTGCTCGTAAATTTGGTGGAGCATCACCAGGCATATCGGAAGGCTTCCATGGGTTAGGTTTTACCACCGGAGAGGCACTGTGTCATGGTACAGAATTTCTGGATGCTGCAGGAGATGGCTCTCTAACAGATGGGGATGGTTTTATGATACAGAATAAGAATGGACTGGATCTCAATCCAATTTGGATTCAAAATTTTCAATTTAATTTGTTTTAAAACTCTTCTATAATTTTGATTTGGGACGTTTTGAGTCATGGTTAATTTTGGATTAAAAAAAAATCAATTTAAATACAGTAATGTTGACGGGATAGAAAGGATGATGGTGGTGGAGGATTTTCAGACCAATTTATCAAGGGTAGTTTGAATGGAGGAGTCGTGGTCAATTAGGACAATGAAGATCAAGAAGAAGAAGATAGTGGAGTCTGATTAGACCTGACAAACTTCACCCGAAAACTGAACCGATTTACCCGAATCGAGACCCGATGTGGATTCGAACAAGATAACCCAAACGTGACCCGAAACCCGAAATGAACCGAACCGAAACCGATCCGAATTTTAGAAGAACTGATATTGACCCATAACTGATTTGACCCGAACCGATTTTCACCCGAACCGAAAGTAACCCGAAATTAATTTGCTCAAAACCGATCTAAACCGAACATCAACCCAATTTTAACCCGAAATAATATATGTTTTATTATATTTTGTATTATAATAGTACCAATTAATCACTATATTTGATCAAAAGTACGAGGGAAAAGTAAAATCCTAATATACATATTCTAGTCAATTGCAAAGAAAGGGGGAAGTAGGAGGGCTGAGAAAGTAGGAGGGAAAAATAAAATCTTAATATACATATTTTAGTCAAATTTGATAATATATATACACATATACTCGAGTCAAATTTTTAGGTAATATTTCAAAATGCTCACTATATGTGCATAGGGATGTAAAAACAGGTAAACATATGAGTTTCAGGTTGGTTTCATTTTAGGTCGGGTTAATTCGGGTTTCGAATTCATATTAAGTTTGAGTTAGTACAAATAGTCGATAGACTTTGAGTTGGGTCATTTCGAGTGAATTATTTAACACCTTTCACGAACACAAATCACATTAAAAATAAATATTAGGCGGAATATGTTACAATTTAAATATGTATATATAATTGTGTCTAAATTGAATTAAACTAAAATTTAAAAGTGAATGTTAGGACTAAAATAAAAAAATTAAACAAGTGAGGATCTAAATGGTAATTAATCACTAAGCAAAAAATCAGACGTCAAATTTCTAATGGGCAATTAATTATTGGATCAAATTTAAAAATATTCCATTTAAATTTTGGAGGGAAAGAACCCGCTTGTTCTTTTAGGTTGGGGGAAATTTATTTTTTAGTCATTATAACTTTAGATTTTTTTGTTTAAGTCCCAAATTTTTACATTTGGCTTTTAATTTAATTCAATTGAGTCCCAATTTAGGTTATAATTGAAATTCGAGCTTTATTTTTAGAATTCTTATAAGGACTTTATGATTTACATGGTTTGGAATAAATTACAATAATTATAGGGTTTGGACTAAATTACAAAAATTAGAAATAAATATGGATCAATTTTGGATAAAAATATAATTTTATAGACTAAAATGAACAAAAACAACACAATCACTACTTTATTAGACTAAATTATAAAAAGTAACTTTTTAGGGACTTAAATGAACAAAAATATCATCATATTAAAAATATTAGACTAAATTACACAATTTAAAAATAAATAAAGATCAATTTCGGTTTAAATACAGATTTATAGGGAATTAATTGAACATTAACTCTTAAACCCTAAATTTCATCCCTAAGCCCTAAACTAATCACATAAACCTATAGGCTATGCCTATAACCCCTAGAAAGTATAATCATGTAACACGTATGAGACGTATTCACGTTTCAAAAAATATATATAAACTATAGACCATATAGGCAGACTATAGTAATAATTGATAATAGCATCATCGCGTATGATATATTATATATAGATTATAGACTATAGACTATATAACACTTGAAAATAATCTCATACACTAAGATAAACCCTAAACCTTAAACTATACAAATTAATCTCATAACACAATAACCCTACACTATAAATCCTAAACTATTAATACTAAACAGTAAATCCTAAACTATAAACTTTAGCCATGAAAATTAATCTTATAAACCAATAATCCTAAACTACACCATAAACCCTAAACCATTAACACTAAGGCCTAAACCCTAGGCCATAAACCAAAAGTGGGGACCAATTTCACAATTTCACCACAAATATAGCCTAAAACTGAAATTAGGGACCAATTTGACAATTTGAAAGTGAAGAAATTTGAGAGTCAAGTGACCAATTTCACCATAAAAATATAGCATAAAACCGAAATTAGGGACTAATTTGACAATTTGAAAGTGGAGAAATTTGAGAGTCTAGTGATCAATTTCACAATTTTACCATAGAAATAAATATGGGTCAATTTCGGCTAAAAATTAATTCTTAGAAACTAGAATGAACAATATTGAAATTATTAGACTAAATTACAAAAATTAGAAATATATAGGGGTCAATTTCAACTAAAAGTAAAATTTTAAGGAATAAATATCACCATGGGGTGGGGATTGATATATCCGAAGTCCAAACCGCGGGGATACTTGTGACTAAATTGAATTAAACTAAAACTTAAAAGTGAATATTAGGAATAAAATGTAACATTTTAAACGCAACAGGACCTAAATGGTAATTAATCTCTAACCTAAATAATAGGCGGGAAACGAAGACTAATTACTAATGAATTTTATTAAAATGAGCTAATTAAATTAATCCTAAAAATGAGGATCTAAATCTAAGACACAAAGACTGAAATTAGGATTCGATTGAATGGAAATTAAACTTAGCATGCAAAATAGAGACCTAAATGAAATGCTACCTAAAAATAGAAGGACCTAAGGTGTAAATATACCATAAGCTAAAAAGGTGGGCCGATTCCTCCTAGGGAAGCAAATTAAAGGGCGGGCTAATTCCGTCCTAATTTCAATGCTTTATTTTTTTTTCAAACCCTCAAATGCTTTAGTTAATAATTAATAATTGAATTGTTTAATAATAACTAATTTAATGGTTATAATTAATTTTTAAAATATAATGATTATATTTAATTTAAAAATAAATTTATTAATTTAACGATCATAATTAACAGATTGATTTAAATTTTAAATAATTTGTTTTAAATTTATTAATCTCAAATTATTAATTTAATAAAACTTTTAATATTATTATATATTATAATTTATAAATATAAAAAATTAAACATATTAATTTAATGAGTTACTGACTTAATGTTGTTGCTGTTTCTGATTGCTGTCTGTTGGTAGTTTCTGGTTGTTGCTGATTGTTGGTTGACTTATAGTTCTTTTTTTATTTAAGTAGTTGTTCTTAGTTTAATTATGCTGGTTTCTTAGCTGAGAAGTTACCTTTAATTTAACCATGATGGTAGCATTTAGATCTTTTGAGAGCTCGATGAGAAAATTTCTGGTATCAAATTCGAGCATTTAGCCTCATAAAACTTTGTTATAAGATCTGAGAGCTTAAATTTTCACACAACAAAACTTTAAGTTGTAATCAACTCATTATTATCTGGTTTCTTAATTTTAGTTTGTACTTTGTTATCTAATACTTGCGTTAAATTTCATAATTTCAATTTGTACATTTGTAAATACATTTTTAAGTTGTAATAAACTTTTGTTTTATTCATTTATAAGTTTACTTACATTTAGTGTCAAATAATTATCTAAATCTAATCTTTCCTTTATATATATATATATATATATATATATTTAATTGATTATATATGTATATATAACAAAAAGATTATTTAACACTTTAAATTGATTTAAGAAATTAATAGTTTACATTTATCAACACTTTAAATTATTTAACACTTTAAATTGATTATATATAGTTATAGGATTGGATCGGGATTCGTTAGGTTCATGTTAAATGATTAATACCAATGATGATTGATTTTGAAATATTGAATGATTGGAGCTAAACCTAAATGATAATATTAAAAAATAAAAGACATGTTTTTACAAGAATATATGATTAATTCTTTATACAATATACACGATTAGATTCACACCCAAGTCCAACTCAAAATGAATTGGCCCAAAAATTTAAAGATTGACCCGACCCGAACCGATCCGAACGACCAGATATCGACCCGACTCGAAAACATCCGATCCGATATTGACCCGAATCACTGATCCAATACCTGAATTGACCCGAATCATCATAGAACCGAACTAAAATCTGAACCCGACCCGAATCTAAACCAAATACAGACAAACCCGAAACGAACCGAAACCGAACCGAACAACCCGTTTGCCACGTATAAGTCTGATAAACCCTTGTAAATGAAATTCAATTTAAAAAAGTTGATAATTTCCTTCGTATATATTAGAAAGTAAGCTTGTTAGTCAATAAATCTAATTGGTAAATCAGTAGACTTAACGTTTGCCTTGTGGATGTCAATATAGGCTAAAGATGAGGTTGCTTTAAAGGTTTTGGTATGTTTTACTTTCGACATGTATTCACCGAATGTGATCAAAAGAATAGTTCCAGAAACGTGATGCGAAAAAGATTATATTTGATGAAAATTATAATGATATAACAATTAATTAATATTTATAATTTTTAATTATATCATAATCTAACATTTTATAAGCTTACATATACCACAAGTTTTTGTACTCTTTACATATTTGAAATTTAGTCTCTACTATTAATTTTAAAAATTTAATCGACCCATTTTTTTTATTTAAAAAGTCAAATTTAATTATTGACATGTTAAAATTTCTCTATTATCAACTCTATGTATATCACGACGATATTTTTTTTTGTTACATTCAAGTTTCTTTTTTCAAAATATTATCTCAATGAATTTGATAGAATTTTGTCTTTTTCTCTCCAATGTCGCCATTACATTTTTATTTTTGTTTAATTTTTATGGCTGGCGGTGGCATCAACTTTAATACTGGTTGTCGACCGTCGATCACCCTCTTTTAGTTATTTACTTCGTTCTTTTAATTAATAAATTTGTCTTTATGACACGCTCTCCTCTATCTTTTAGTACATATTTTTGTCTTTTGACACACTTTTTTGTTATTTGTTTTTTTTTCGAGGTTAGAATTGACTACGCTGCGACTGATCAAGATATCGCTCTTTTGATTATCTTGTTGATCTCTCTGTTTTGGACCCTCGAACTGGATCTAGATGTAAGTTTAGTCACCGCTCTTGTTCGTGATTGAGTTGTAGTAATAAACGTGTTGTCAACGAGCCCTAATTCTGTAATATGCATTTTTTAATGTTGTTTGTTGATGGTTTTTACCTTCATCGTCGAGCTTTGGTGATGTTTTGTATCTATTTTATTTCAAGTCTTTAAATTAAATTTTTTTACCTTTTCTTTCTTTAGTCCTGTTTATAATCAAAAGATGTAAATTTTGGACTGTTTTAAGAAATATGTTCGGATCAATGTTATTTACCTGCATTGTAAACTTTAATAATGAATCTTTTTCTTTTTAATAAAATCGAGTACTCATATTAAAAAAATGATAGAATTTTTTTAACGAGGTTAACAAACGGAATTAAAGATTATTCTGGTAGAAACGGTGTCGTTTATACTTAACAGGTGAAAAAATAATAAAAAAAAAAGCTGTGAAATTCATAGGCTTAAAAGATCCTATTTTTTCCTTTTTGTTTTGTTGCAAAGGCATCGAAAATGAACGAAGCGAGCAGCAGCAATAGCAGAGAAGGAAGCTCGGTTGTCGATTGCGGCCGCCGGAGAAGCTCCTGCGGTTATTGTAAATCCTCCGGTCGAACCAGTATCTCTCATGGTACGGTTCTTTCTGGATTTATTTCAATTTCAGTTTTGATATGATTTGACTAAGTTTTTATTGATTTAGCTATATTAGTAGTTAATTGATTTAAGATAATGCTAAAGGATTCTAATCTTTTTCAATATTCTGTTGATATTTTCTGATTTCCTTGTGGTTTCTTTTTGGAGTTGTTTTTGCAGGTTTATTGGCGCATAGTCTTACAGTTAATGATTATCAAGGTTTTTTCTTTAAATTTATTTAAGCAACTTTCTAAGCGAATTTTATGCTTTTGAATTGTTTTAGCTGTGAAAATAAAATTTTGATCATGCAGTTTCTATTGAAGAAGTGGAATATGTAATTTGGCTTTAGAAATTCTGTTAATTGCAAAAGATAATTTCTATTTTGTTGTTAGGGATGTGTGTGATTTGGAACTAGTGTTATGGGGTAGTAAGCAATAAGATTAATATGATTTTTAATGCTTGATTGGTTTTATACTACTGTTTCTTCATTGCTTCTTATTAGATCTTCTTGACCGAGGTTGGAGGAGATCCGGTTGTTTCCTCTACAAACCTGAGATGGAAAGGACATGTTGCCCATCTTATACTATTCGTTTGAAGGCAAGTGATTTTGTCCCTTCTAAGGAGCATCGTCGAGTTTATAGATGAATGCAGAGGTATAGTGGTACTCATAACCAGTTTTTGTCTTTTCAAAATTTCAAATTTGATACCTTTTGTGCTATAGTATAGTTTTTAAAAAAATGGGATTGCTAAAAAGGAAGGTACTTTCATGTCCAAGATAAGCGCTTCTAATTGAGTCAAGTAACCACCATACTCCTAGCAACAAAAAGGGTTTCTAAATATGGACATATGCTTGAACATGCATCCGTCACATTCTTTTGGAATGTGTAGATCCTGAGTTCTGACAATAGTGTATGCCTAGGTTTATAGATGGCACGCTTGAGGTGAGTAAACCGGTGGAACTTGCGGATGATGAAAATACTTCTACTCATACAAGCAGCTCTGTCAATCATTTAGTCTCAAGCTCTGGGAATGAATCTTTCTCTTGTGGCAATAAAAGGGAAAACAAGGCAGAAGAGTTTATGCATCATTTATCTAATCAAATAGACAAAGTGGTGCGTGGATATATTGAAAGTGGGGAATTTCCTTCTGGAGTTCAATTCCCAAAAGCTGCGGTCAAAATGGTTTCACGTGCCAAAAGAAAGTTAGCAGTTGAAGGGTCAGAAGATCTTTTATACACCAGCAACATTGCCTTCCAAATAGCAGCCACTTTGAAGCGGACACGATCAGCTGAGAGAGATGGCCAACAATCACAAATGTCAAGACATAGTGCAGAAGAAATTGATCTGTGTCCCAAATCTATTGCCAAAAGGTTGGCATTTTCTTTAAATCAGCTAGCCAACATTTCCGGCATGTCCATTAGGGCATGCAACGGGCATATTAATTTTTATTCTACCACTAAAAGTGCATATTTAGATAGAGGTGTTCAAATTGTTGCTTTGCCTGACAAATCTGGGGGTGGAAGTCAAAACTCTTCTGCAAAGAAGAGCTCTGAACACCGTCAAGGGCAAAAGAGGAAGCTTGAGGTCCGTTTGAAAAGGTCCAATTTCGATCCAGAAGAGTATGAATTGTATAAACGGTATCAAATTAAAGTGCATAATGATCCACCAGATCATGTCACAGAAAGCCCATACAGGAGGTTTCTTGTTGAGACTCCCCTATTTTTTGTTTCTCCATCTGCTGACGGCATGGTTCCTCCGTGTGGCTTCGGCTCATTCCATCAGCAATACATGATTGATGGCAAGCTAGTTGTTGTTGGTGTGGTAGACATCCTTCCCAGATGCTTGTCGAGTAATTATTTATTCTGGGATCCTGATTATGCATTTCTATCATTGGGTAAATATTCAGCTTTGCAAGAGATTGATTGGGTGAAATAGAATCAAGCGTACTGCGCTAGTCTTCAGTATTATTATATGGGCTATTATATACATTCCTGCAGCAAGATGAGATATAAAGCGGCATATTACCCATCTGAGCTTCTTTTCCCTTTTCGTTACCAGTAAGTTCGCCTCTACTGACAACGTGCGTTTACACACCTTGCTCATTTTTGGATTTTGAATGCCATAAAATGCATGCTTTATAATGCATTTGTATTAGACTTAAAAGTTCCTTAAGCAAATAACCGAAAACATGGGGAATTTAAAGTTGATCTCTTCTTTCTTCTCTTTATTATGACCTGTTTTATCTTATATTCTATGTTTTTGCTTGATGTTCCTTGACTGTTTTCGAAAATTTCATCTTTTAGTCTGCCCATGCTGTATATAATTAGAGTTGAAGATCTTATATTACATGTTTACAATTGCCTGAATATAGTGGTGACTTAAAGTCTTATGAGTGAAATAATATTTCTAGGTGGGTCACATTTCATATAGCGAGGCCGATGCTTGATAAAAAGAAATACTCCGTCTTATCTGATTATGCCAGTTTACAAGATGGAGAGTCCTCCCAATCCTGTACTCCTGAAAGTCTCATTGACTTGCAGCATGATGGGAATGGACTAGAAGACTCGAATGATGTGTTTATGGGTGAAGATGAACAGATGATTGAGATTGAATCTGACAGCTCTGACGATGAATTGGAGCCGAAAACAAGTGGCTTGGGATCTGCCCCAATAGATGATGGCGACGTGACTAATGTTTTAGTTGAACTGAGAGGTTCACGACTAAGATACAAGGTAAGTAAATGCGAGGTGCTTTTTTATACTCAGCTCTTATTTGTATTCTAATTTTCTAATAATAGGAGAAATGTTTGCAATTTTATGATAACCTGGAAGGGAGTTTACCGTGTTTTTTATGTCATAATTTCCTTATCTAGTTTGTAAGTTGCTCCACGATATAATTGTTAAGAAAAATTGATGAAACTTATCTATACCTCTGCCATATAACATATAGAGATATTTGATCTAGAGAAAGAATTTGAATCCTTGGATCAGAAAGCTAAATCTAAATCTCCTTTATTTGTCACATAGTGGCATCTGTTCAGCATTTATATAATTGTTCCGTATTCTAATTAACGGTTTCTTTGCAAAGGATCTACAACGAGCATTTGGTCCCACCTAAAGGAATTACTTGGAAACGCAATTGCGCAGCTACCAGAGAGTGGTGGGGGTAGAGCTGTCGGAGCGAATGGTTTATTCACTGAGCTACAATTTATCTTTGATTCAAGATGTCTTGAGAAGTTTGGTCTTGAATCAATGTACCTTCAAGTCTTCTAAGCTTTCTTGGAGAGGAGGTATCACACTTCAGTTTAATCCATTTAGTTAAAGAAGCAAAGATTCCTTAATAGGTACGTCGACTTCTCGTATGCGTATCCAACATGTTCTCTTGGTTTGGCAATTGAAATCGGGTGGGTTTCTTCGGTCGAGGAACTGAAATATGCTTATGCTTTCTTGTTGTGGTGACAATTATATGCCATTCAAATAAGATTTGCTTTGCCAGTTCAAGCAAAACTGCTTTTCCTCTAACCCCTCTGTCCCTTATTCCTGATTGTGGTTACTTCCACAGTTTAGAATCCATACAATTTGGACATATTTATATCGGACACATACTTGTATGAGAGAGTTGCCCATACGGGACTTTTATATTCGAGTTTGAATAACATCGACAACACAAATAAAGGTGTTATTTCCTCTTTTATAATCACATGATCAATTGTAAAAGCTAGCAACGAAGCTAATAGGACCCTTTCCGGTGACAGCCGCCTGGATTTCGCAGATGAGGAAAGCCACCATGGCAAGCCTTGAATGCTTGATCTCAGCCAGTTTGAGGGTGTCAATTTTCTCAGGGTCTGAGCCCAACCCAAGTGGGTCAAAATAGCCACTGGGGTAAAGCCTTTTCTCTGGGTCAAGCTCTGCATTCCTTTGGAACACAATGTAACCAATCACCAATACCTCAATCCATATTAATGTGGTCAATGAAAATGGAAGTGTTTTTATTAGATTGACTCAGTTCATCACGTCTTTCGTAGTCCTAGCCAATAAGGTCAATCTTTCTCATTTTAACTTCCAAGTAACTACCCGTGTAACACCCTTGATCCGGATGCCATATTTGAGCCCTAAGCCCAAAATTAGTACAAATAATTTTTTTTTCAAGCCCAAAACATGTCAAGTCCAATAAAAATGTTAGTTCATGCATTGAAAAACATAGTTAAATTTGAATACTTAAAACCGTGTTTATGGAGCTCCAATTACAAATATTAAAAACATTCGACTTTGACCACTTAATACAAAATAAGAGTTACAAATTATATATAGGGTCCTGCGAAATACATAGTCCATTACATCTAGCAATTGTACTCAACAACTATAATCGATGCTGAAATCCAAGTCTTGAGGGTGCTCCTTCAAGCCTCGCGACAACCTATTTACGGAAACGGCGATTCCGAACGCTGAGCTAACAAAGCTCAGTGGATACACCGCCACTCAACCATGCTTCATGCAAATCATAAATAAAGCAATGTAACATGAATGATATCATGGCAGGAAAACAATGGCGCTACCATAATCGCTTAAACACATAACATCATGAATGTATGATCACGCACACAGCACATACCATTGCTTTACAAGTTCACATAACATCACACAGATAAATACCATTAACATTAAGTGAGGCCCGCGTCCACAAAGCATCGGTATCCTACACTACGAGCAAGGCTCGCGTCCACAAAGCATCGGGATCCTATACTCGTGGGGATGGGGCTCGCGTTCACAAAGCATCAGGATCCTACATCCATGCTTGAAATCTCTCATCAAGCATCTTCGAATGAGATTCGCGTCCACAAAGCATCGGGATCTTACATTCGGAATCTTCAAGGTGTTGCAACACACTTTTAGGGTAACCAAAATCCCAACAACAAGGGATGACTCGACTATATATAGGCGTCCCATCAGCATATAGCAAGGACCCTAGCCACCACACAGCCTCGCTCGATCCACCTAGGATCCCTATGGGTTACTACCTCACAGGGTTTACCCAATATTTACCAAGTCATTAGCCGTTTATTCTACATACAAGGTTTAAATCTCTATTTCTCAATTTTAACATTCATTTTGTACCTTAAAAGACCCCTTAGGCCCTTACCTCGAATTATAGAACCCCCGAACTCAAAACCAAATTTCTTGGGCAGATTTCCCAACGAGTACCGGTACTCCTATATGGGTATCGGTGCGCCCCTCTAGGTACCGGTACTCTTCCACGAGTACCGATACTTAAATTGGGTTCAAAAGAAATGGCACATCAAGCCGTACCGATACGCTAATCCCCCTTATCGATACTCACTATCAGTACGTATCTATTCTGTACCAATTTCCACCCGTACCGGTACCCCTACCCTCGCGTATCGGTACGCGAAAGCTTTCCTCAAGCAATGTAACAGTGGGTACCGATACGCCTCAAGCATACCGATACACAAAAACGCTACTGGAATTCTTATCATGCAAGGGGTATCGATACACGAGAGTCGTACCGGTACTTCTCTCACAACCTCTCTCGTTATTACTAAGGCGTACTGATACTCAAACAGCAGTTCCGTTACGCGAGACCAGAATTCCAATACTGGGTTCGAATTTCACTTAAAAATTCTACTTAACCTACATGGTTAAGCCCCAAGTTATTCCTACAAGTTATGACGAAGATATTAGGTGGATTACTACCGATTTTATACCATAACAACAACAATTCCATGATTTACCATTAACGATCCCCTAAGGTATGACCCAACCAAAAACACCAAATCATGCATCAAAGCTTAATTTTATGATTTTCAGGAAACTATAAGAGTTAGTAGTGTACTAACCTTGATTCCACAGCTGAGAATAAAGCCCTTCACCACAGCTTCAAGCATTGCTCTTCCCTTGATCCTTTGAAGAGTTCCCAACCTCTTTCACTACAAGAGATGTCACCAAACGTGTTACCATATTGTAGGGGGAATTAAGAGAGTCAAAAACACAAATCTATACGAGAATAAAGCTCCTAAAAACCCATTCCTGTTCTCCATCATCAACCCCCACCAAACATATTTCTCCACCAAAATTAACCATCCTTACCTTGATTGATAGATCTCCCGAAGGTGGGTAACTTTCCCTCAAATAACAATCCTTGATTTTTAACACAAACCCTCAAAATTCAATCTTTGATGGTGGTGTTTTTGGGAGAGAGAGAGTTTGAAATGGGAGGAAGATGATATAAAAGTTGGGTGATCTCACCTCCTGCAATATGCAGAAGAAAGCAGGCCTCCCCATTTTCACCCTTCAAAATAAGCTTTTACCATTTTACCCCTCTCTACTCTTCTCAACCTAACCCAACAACTACAAGCCCTACATACAAGATAGCCCAATGGCTGCTATTAGCCCAATAACACGACTCGAATACGAGGCCATGTCTCGATTAAACCTGACCCTCAGATTTTCAAAATTCGGGTCGTTACAACTCTCCCCTATTTTAATAAAATTTTATCCTCGAAATTTACCTGGTGGGAACAAATGCGGGTAGAGTACTCTTATGTCGTCCTCGACTTTCCACGTTGCTTCCTCAACACCAAGGTTCATTCATAACATTTTTTCCAAGGGTATGCACTTGTTGCGAAGCTCTTTAACTCTTGTGTCAATGACCCTAACCGGCTCTTCCTCATATGTCAGGTTAGCATTTGCCTCAATTTCTTCAAGCGAAACAACATGCGAAAGATCGGATCAGTAACGCCTCAACATGAACACATGGAAAACATCATGAATATGAGCCAACTCCAGCGGCAAGGCTAACTGGTAAGCCACTGGTCTAACTCTCGCAAGCACTTTATACGGTCCGATGTATCTTGGGCTCAACTTTTTCTTGCGTCCAAACTGGACAATTCTTTTCCACAGAGATACCTTGAGAAATACTTTTTCACCAACATTATTCTCAATGTGTTTGCGCTTTCGGTCAGTATAGGCCTTCTGACGATCAAAGGCTGCTTGCAACATTTCCTTGATGATCTAAACTTTTTCCTCGGTTTGACTAACCAATTTGGATCCCACGATCCTCCTATCATTGAGCTCGGTCCAACACAAAGGTGTCCTACACCTACGCCTATACAAACCCTCAAAAGATGCCATCTTTATGCTCGACTGATAACTGTTATTGTAAGCAAACTCTACAAGCGGCAATTGGTCCTCTTAACTTTTTGCAAAGTCCACAATGCAACACCAAAGCATATCCTAAAGAATCTGGATAACACGCTCAGACTGACCATCGATCTGATGGTGAAAAGCTGTACTGAAATGCAACTTAGTGTCCAAAGCACTATGAATTTTCTTTCATAACCTAGCTGTAAAGCGTGCGTCTCTATCTGAAATAATCGATGATGGCACACCATGGAACCTTACTATCTCCTTTATATACAGCTGAGCCAACCTCTTCAAGGTGAAATCCATACGTATCGGTAAGAAATGAGCAGACTTGGTCAACTGATCTACTATTACCCAAATAGCATCATGTTTTCTTTGGGTCACCGGCAAGCCGGTAACAAAATCTATGGTGATCCGATCCCACTTTTATTGCGGAATCTGAATAGGCTGAAGTAACCCTGATGGAACCTGATGTTCTGTCTTCACTTGTTGATAAGCTAAGCATCTTGTTACAAAGTCAGAGACATATCTTTTCATATTTGGCCACTAATAAAAAAGACGAAGATCCTGATACATCTTGTTGCTCCCCAGATGTACAGTGAAAAGACTACGGTGTACCTCCATCAAGATGTGATCCCTCAAATTCTTCAAAGCCGAGACACACAGTCGACCTTTAAAGTACAAGTACCCACCGTCTTGCACCTCAAAGTCCAAAGCTTTACCTCTCTAAACTGCATCAATCTGTGCTACCAACTCTTCATACAAAACCTGAGTCCTCTTTATCTCTTGTACCAATGTAGGCTCAACACGTAGCTCAGCTAAAAGGCCACCATCCTCGGTCATCCTCAATCGGGCAAACATTGCTCTTAAGTATGATATAGATTTCTGACTTAGGGCATCAGCCACAATATTTTCTTTACTGGGGTGATACTCTATGATGCAATCATAATCATTCAATAACTTAATCCACCGTCGCTGCCTCAAATTCAACTCTTTTTGAGTAAGAAGGTATTTCAAACTCTTATGATCGGTGTAGATGTAGCATTTTTTGTGTACATGTGGTGTCTCCAAATCTTTTTTGCAAAGATGACAGCAGCAAGCTCCAATTCATGGGTAGGATAATTTTTCTCATGTAGTTTAAGCTGCCTCGAAGTGTAAGCAACGGCCTTACCCTCTTACATAAGGACACACCCAAGCCCATTCAGAGACACGTCACTAAACACAACATACTCTTTTTCGAGTTCAGGTTGTGTTAAGACCGGAGCTTCCGTGAGATAAGCTTTTAGTTGCTCGAAACTTTGTTACATTCTCTCATTCCACTCAAACAAAACTCATTTCTGCAACAATTTGGTCAACGGTGCGGCTATATTGGAGAAACCTTTAACAAAATGCCTATTATACCTGGCAAGTCCTAGGAAACTACGGACTTCCAAAATATTCCTTGGCGTTTCCACTCTACCACAACCTGAATTTTTTGAGGGTCTACGCGGATCCTATTTGCGGAAACTATGTGGCCAAGAAATGACACTTTTGAAAGCCAAAATTTACACTTACTAAACTTGGCAAAAAGGCGTTTCTCTCTAAGAGTTTATAGAAACATACGCAGATGGTAGTTGTACTCTTCTCCTAAACGCGAGTACACCAAGATATCATCGATAAAGACCACAACAAACTGATCTAGATACAGTTAAAATATTCGATTCATTAGGTCCATAAAAGTTGTAGGTACGTTGGTAAGCCCAAACGACATTACTAAGAACTCATAGTGTCCATATCGCATCCTAAAAGCGATTTTCTGGACATCCTCGTCCACCACCTTCAGCTGGTAGTATCTTGATCTCAGGTCAATCTTAGAAAACACACGAGCACCTCTCAACTGGTCAAACAGATCATCAATCATCGGAAGGGGATAACGGTTCTTTATTGTTACCTTGTTACGCTGTCGGTAATCAATACACATCCTCATAGACCCATCTTTCTTTTTGACGAATAAGACCGGTGCTCCCCAAGGTGAGACGCTCGATCGAATAAAACCTCTCTTTAGCAACTCCTGGATTTTCTTCTTCAACTCTTTCATTTTTGCCGGTGCCATCTGATACGACATGTTGAATATTGATGTTGTAACCGGTATCACATCAATTCAAAACTCTAACTTACGATTAAGAGGTGGTCTGGGTAACTTTTTTGAAAACAAATTGGTAAACTCATTAATAGTTCTGAGGCTCTCAAACATCAGACCATCAATCCTCACATCAACCAAATGAGCCAAAAAGGTTTTGTAGCCTTGTTGCATTAACCTCTGAGCAGACAAGGCCGACACCACAATGGAAAGGCACAGATTTCTTTCACATCTCTCAGCAAGCTTGAAACCATCTGCAACACGAAGCTTCAAACTCTTCGCTCTACATCCCTGACTAGCATCATGCTCAAAGAGCCAATCTATCCCCAAGATGGCATCGAACTCTTAAAACAATAAAACCATTAAATTCGCTGGAAATAACAACCCTTGAACCTCAATCGGGCACCTCCAATATACCTTATCTACTAGTACATCATATTCTAAAAGACTAGTCACACAGACTCCTACCTCAAGATCCTCGGCAGGAATACCCCACTGCTGAGATATCCCACTACAGAAGTATAAGTGGGTAGACCTCGAATCCACAAGAGTAACAATAGAAACCGAAAATAAGGTGAACGTACCTGAGATAACATCTGTAGTTGCACAATTCTCCTGAGCCTGCGTCTACAAAACATCGGGATCCTACACTACGAGCAAGCTCCGCTTCCACAAAGCATCGGGATCATATACTCGTGGGGATGAGGCCAGCATTCACAAAGCATCAGGATCTTACATTTGTGCTCAAAATCTCTCATCAAGCATCTTTGAATGAGGCCCGCGTCCACAAAGTATCGGGATCTTACATTTGAGAATCTTCAAGGTGTTACAACACACTTTTAGGGAAACCAAAATCCCAACAACAAGGGATGACTCGACTATATATAGGCGTCCCATTAGCACACAGCAAGGACCCTAGCCACCACACAGTCTCGCTCGATCCACCTAGGATCTCTATGGTTACTACCTCACACGGTTTACCCAATATTTACCAAGTCATTAGCTGTTTATTCCACATACGAGGTTTAAATCTCTATTTCTCAATTTCAACATTAATTTTGTACCTTAAAGGACCCCTTAAGCCCCTTACCTCGAATTATAGAACCCCTGAACTCAAACCTAAATTTCTTGGATAGATTACCCAGCTAGTACCGATACTCCTATATGGGTATCGGTACGCCTCTCTAGGTACCGGTACTCTTCCACGAGTAACGATACTCAAATTGGGTTAGAAAGAAATAATACATCAAGCCGTACAGATACGCTAATCCTTTGTATCGATACTCACTATCGGTACGTGTCTATTTTGTATCGATTCCCACTCGTACCGGTACCCCTACCCTAGCGTACCAGTACGCGAAAGCCTTCCTCAGGCAATGTAACAGTGGGTACCGGTACGCCCTAAGCGTACCGGTACACAAAAACGCTACTGGAATTCTTATCATGCAAGGGGTACCGAAACACGGGAAGTATTACCGATACTCCCCTCACAACCTGTCTCTCGTTATTACTAAGGCGTACCGATACTCGAACAGCAGTATCGGTACGTGAGCCCAGAATTTTAATACTGGTTCAGATTTCACCTAGAAATCTTACTTAACCTACATGGTTAAGCCTCAAATTATTCCTACAAGTTATAGTGAAGATATTAGGTGGATTACTACTGATTTTAGACCATAACAACAATAATTCCATGATTTACCATTAATGATCCCCCAAGGTATGACCCAACCAAAAACACCAAATCATGCATCAAAGCTTAATTTCATGATTTTCAGGAAACTATAGGAGTTAGTAGTGTACTAAACTTGATTCCACAACTGAGAATGAAGCCCTTAACCACGGCTTCAAGCCTTGATCTTCCCTTGATCCTTTGAAGAGTTCCCAACCTCTTCCACTACAAGAGATGTCACCAAACGTGTTACCACATTGTAGGGGGAATTAAGGGAGTCAAAAACACAAACCTATACGAGAATGAAGCTCCTAAAAGCCCATTCCCGTTCTCCCTCATCAACCCTCACCAAACACACTTCTCCACCAAAACTAACCACCCTTACCTTGATTGATAGATCTCTCGAAGCTGGACAAGTTTCCCTCAAACAGCAATCCGTGATTTTCAGCACAAACCCTCAAAATTCAACCTTTGATGGTGGTATTTTTGGGAAAGAGAGAGAGAGTTTGAAATGGGAGGAATATGATATTAAAGCTGGGTGATCTCACCTCCTGCAATATGCAGAAGAAAGCAAGTTTCCCCATTTTCACCCTTCAAAATAAGCTTTTACCATTTTACCCCTCTTTACTCTTCTCAACTCAACCCAACAACCACAAGCCCAATACACAAGATAGTCCAAGGGCTCCAACTAGCCCAATAACATGACTCAAATACGAGACCCATGCCTCAATTAAACCCGACCCTCGAATTTTTGAAATTTGGGTCATTACAACCCACTTTTTATTGACGTGTAGGAAAAAGGTGAAAATTTACCTTGAAAAAAATGAGATGGATGAACCTTATTGGCTGGGACCACGAATAACATGGTGAGCTGAGTCCATCTAATAATTTTTCGAATAGATGGATTGTGGAAAACAGCCATTGTTGTAGCTTTCAAATGGTCCCAATATATCAAATTTTGCTTTATGAATGAAAGTGAACCCACTAATTATATACCTCCAAAGGTAGATTTTTTATATACATCAATCATTTTTCTCCACTCATTTTACCGATACTCTTCAGCTTTTAAGTATCCAATTTCCTCCCAAAATAACAACAAATTTACATGTTTAACTCACATTTTAGCATATCTTTAGTGTAATAAACAAATAAATCATGTGAGTGATCTATTCAAAGGTCCCCTCACTATTAGAGAAGGTTTTTTAGACAAAAATATTATACTTAATATTTGAGAAGGTTTAACTAGAAATATTATTTTAGGAGACACGGGTTCAAATCAATTTGTCTACAAAGTGTCTACACATTGTCGAAGGGTTAAGAATATATATAAACAGATACTACCTTGTAATCATCTTTAGACTATTAAAAAAACTAGAAATATTATTCTCGGAAACTAGGCTCGAGCAAAAAATTAGACTCGTTTATAGTATAGATTCTACGGATAAAACAACTTTTAGTCTTTTAACTTGACAACCTTTTTCAATTCGGTACCTAATTTTGTTGTTTACATTTGTCTTTAAACTTGGATTTTCGGTCTATTTTTAGTCTTTTTGATGATACAAAATGATAGTTAAAATGGAAAAGGTTGTCAAGTTCAAAGACTAATATGGACGTTCAATGACTATGTTGGTAAAAAAAAATTCACGTTCGAAGACTAATATGAAGAAAAATAAAGTTAATGAACTGAAGTAGAAAAAAAAACTATCAAAATTCAAGGACTAAGTATTTTCTCCATAAAGTATATATACACAAAGGGGGGAAACGATTATTCTCATTTTAAAATGATGACATAGCGTAGATTCTAAGTTTATATTAAATTTATGAATTATTCATCACGATCAGGGACGGATGCATGTGCATTATGGGAGGGGCTTTTGTTCCCCCAAGACCAAGCTTTTTTTATCCTTAAATTTATATAATTTATTTTATAAAAAATGGACTAATTATGAATTTGTCCCTCTTAATTTTCAAGTACCTCTCAATTTTATAATTTAATTTTTTAATGGATTAAATTTATATATTTAATTAAAAATAAGATGATAATCATAATCTAATAAAATGATTTTAGAATTTGTTAAAAATTGCATGCAAATGCTAATACGTTAAACGACATACCTTTCCTGCGCCTTGCCGTGCAACTTCAGTGAGTGCCTCAACGGCGATAGCACCTAGAGTAACCAACATTGCCTATCTCCCATGAATCACCTCACACTCTCTGAACCTTTGCAACTCGAACACCTCCGTGTACGGCTGAGACGCGTCGGTTTCAGCTCCCCCGCATCGTTAATCACCCCGATGACCTCACCAGCCACATTCTTAGCCAAATTTTGGTCCAATGAGTCCAAATCAAACTGCAAGTATTCAGCCGGTTTACCCAGCCCGAAAGGGTCGAAACCTCGGTCTCCGATCATTGCCCGTCGAGCCATTCTGGTGGGTTCGCACCGGGGAACCAAACGAGACGGTGCTTTCTTGGTTCCAAAGGCAAACCTAGCTTGGATTCTACCGGAGCCTTGGTTGAAGTTTTGGATACGGGTCCCGAAAAAATGTGACACGGTGGCAGCTGTGGTGGTAGCCATGGCTGAGGACCAGGGATTTAAATCTCGGTCACGGTCGCGTCGTGGTTATCGCGTTTTTGGATATAACGGAGGCTCTTGCGGTCACTAGGGGTGTCGCGGTCGTGAATTTTTTTTTAAATTTTGCACAATTTATTGTAAAACATACTAATTATAATTATAATTATAAAAACTCAATTTCAATGATTTTTAGAGTATTTTTTAACACTTATGAACTTTTATTAATATGAATATGAATTTGAAAGTGAAAGTGATTTTGTTTAAATAATTCTAGAATGTATTGTGATTTGTTTAGTTTAGTTTGGATAATAAAATCATATGAATATTCTAAATTAACAATGTGCACCAATAAAAGGACTAAACATGTGAATGAACCTAAACAAAAAATAAAAAATATTATTATAATAAAAATAATTAATAAAATTAATAAATAATAAAAATTAAATAAACAATTATGTACTCTAATTTTTTTATTAAGTAAAAGGAAAACAGGATTAATATAATGTTTAAGGACTAGATTTAACAAAAAATCAAATCTTTAAGAACTTAATTGAGATAAAATAGAAATTTAAAGGCTTAATTAAGAAGTTTTGAAAGTTTATGGGATCAATTTGAATACGGGTTAAAGTATTGAGGCCAAACTGAGAACATTAAAAAGCTCAATGTCACTCCGTGTAATTTACCCATTTTTCCAGAATTTTAATCCCGCCTTCATTCTTCTTCCTCCTCCGGTCCGGCAGCGACGCGATTGTTTAGTACTCGGCAATATCGGCCAGTTATTTCCGATTTCGACCGTTTTAACGTTAAATTGCGACCGTGACGAACTGTTACGACGTGAATCCGTTACCCACCGTAATTTTCGCTAAAATCGGTTTTAGACGGCGGCGATACCGAAATTTCTCGGCCGAGATCTCAGTTTGGTCCGAGATTTAAAACCCTGCTAAGGACTAGGCGGTGGTGATGGTTGGGTAGTGCTAGAAGATATTGGGTCTACAAAGTTTGTACAATCTGAACATGAGGGAATAACATGTATAAAAAATGTCTAGCTGCGCTCTTTAGTTTTTCCCTTAAATTTTTAGGGTAAGTTACGTAATCATCATTAACCTTTATTAGTAAACCTATCTTGATTACTAAAGTTTTAAAATGTTCAATTTACTTACTAAAATTTAGATATTAAATTTTTTTGTCACTTATTCGTTAACTTTTTGACAATGTTCATTTACTGCGAACAAAAGATCTTCTCTGAGATCCAAACGGTGAAAAACTTCATCGGCACGAGAGAAACAAATACTAAGAAACATGCTCCATCAGACGGCGGAGGAGGAAGATCGATGAGAGAGAAATTAAAAAGTTTTTGGCCGATTCATGAATTTTGAAGCACTTTTCAACAAATATGGATGTCAAATTTAGACTCAGATGGGCGAGACAAAGTGACTGATGAAATTTGGGACCGAACAGACATTATCTATGACTGTTTGGGATTTAATAGTGACAAAAAAAACGTTTGAATGTCTAAACCTTATTGACAAAAAACGTTCAATGTCTAAACTTCAGTAAGTAAATTGAACGTTTTGAAACTTCAAATGCCAAATCAGGTTTAAGAGTAAAGTACAGTGATGATTTACGTAATTTACCTTTTTTAATTTCTGTTATTTTCAGTCAAATTTACTTTTTTTGATCTCTACTACGTTAAAATTTGGGATTCGGCCCCTATACTTTAATTTGGAATATTTATGTCCTCTGACTTTTATAATGTTATTGGTTAGTTCGAATTATTAACGCCATTAACATTTCCATTAAAGTACTAACATGTATTTTTTTTCTTTAAAAAAAGGTCACAATTACGTATCCGGTTGACATGTAAACTTCTGATTCGATTAAGTTGCTTATCTGAAATTATTTATTTTTAAAGAAAATAGACATACATCGATTTTAATGAGAATAGTTAATGATATTAAAGTTTGGATTAACTAATAATATTATAAAAGTAAACAAATAAGCAAATTATGCCAAATTAAAGTGCAAAGTCTAAATTCAAAATTTTAATATAGTAGAGGGACCAAAATGAGAATTTAATCGTTAGCTTTTATAATACTATCAATTAGTCCAAATTGTTTACACCATTAGTTAAATAGGCATCCAGTTGACGTGTATTTTTCAACACAATATAATATACAAATACACTATCTATTCTCAACAATGTTGGACCCGCTTTACCCTACAATGACCCAAAACCTAATAGGGCTTTGGCCCAATTCTAACAATTAATGTTCATGCAACACACCCTTTTTAATAAGATGAAGTGTTAGGATGGTGGTGTTCGAACGTGTTTAAGCGCATAATATTTTTTTATTTATCTCTGGGTGTAAGGTTTGATTTATAAACATTACGTACTATTCCACTTATGATCATTGTTAAATAAATTTTACACGAAAGTATCATTTCAACTTATATTTCATAAGATTTATTTACAAATTCTTTGTTACTTATTTATGATAATAGTTGAATAAATTTTAAACAACCAATATTTTTTGAATAGTTTAAATGTGATTACAAGGTAGTATCTGTTTATAGTATCTGTTTATAAATGTTTTTTTAATAATTTTGAGAGATTTAAAAAAATATTTAAAAATTTTGAGAGGGAATTTAATTAAAAATATTCAAAATTTTGAAGCTTAAAATGAATTTTTAAAAATCTTGAGGGAGCCAAATTAAAATTTTCTAAAATTTTAGGGACAAAATTCAAATTTCCCACAATTTTTTTTGGGGGAGGGGGCGTGTCCCCATCGGTCCTTTAAAGTATCCGCCATTACACACATTTTGCAGATAAAGTAATTGAACCCGGATCACCTATAATAAACAACCCATATTTGTTTCATTGGTATTGTAATTGTGACAAAATCAAATTTTATATTAATGTATTTGTATCCAATTCTTATTATTTTCATATTATAAGATACTCTACAACTTCTTTATTCATATGATACCAAAAGTTAGAGATAAAACCATTTTCCAATGCATAGTTGTATGTTCCATTTGATCGAAAGACGTAATTATATTAGCTTTTCATGCATATGATATAGATGGCCTGTAAAGGCAAAAATCATGAGACGGACCATCATTCCACACGTGTCCATGTCGGGGAAGTAACATTCTTGGCCACTGTTCGAAAAAGGATAGGTCCATGTAGCATGCATAAGTGCCACCATCATCATCCTCATCAATCATCATCAATATTAAAATCCCTATAAAACCACCATTTTTCATTTAATTTTTATTGGGTTTGTTGTGCTAATCATGATTTAACATCTTTAGTTAAAACCTTAATCATTTTATTGTCATAATCATGAGTTTAGTGGGCTATTCATAAAAGAGTAATTCAAACTTTAATTATCGACAATAAGTTGGTTTAGTAGAATTGTGTACTAAACCCCTTAAGTAACGTCATATGTTCGAATTTTAATTTTGTGAATAAAAAAATGGTTGGGATGATTGTCTCCATAATAAGCTTTCGCAATACTCGATTTAGATTAGTCAATCAATGATTCAACTTTAATTATTTTTAGAAAAAAAAAAAGAATTCCATTTTTTTCCAATCAAATTTTGAATTTTGGTGTGTTATTAATATGATAGGGAATTTTGCATTTGACTCATTAAAACTTGGTCTCTTAGTGAATGATTGTCAATATTGTTGGAGAATCAAAGTGGGTTATTGGACCAAAAACCTATGGAATGGAGATGTTGTATTCAAATCATATTGATAAATATAAAATTGATCGGTTCAGTTACAACTTCCAGTAACGTACTAACTTGACATGTATTAACCACCAGCATTTCTAAAGAGAAAAGAAGCAAGAAATCTTAGGTAAAAGTAAAGGATATTTCTACGGTCTAATAACCTAATTTAAGGCTTAAAAGACGGTAAATTTGAAAATTTGTTGAAATAACCTTAAATGTTATACTTTTTTATAACATTTTAGGTTTTTTTATATATTTTTTCAACAAATTTTAAAATTTGTTGAAAAAACATTAACCTACAAAAAAATCAAGTTTCAAAACTTGTAGAAAAAACATCAACCTAAAATGTTATTAAAAAATATAAGATTTTAGGTTGCTTTTATAAGTTTTGAAATTTGTCGTCTTTTAACTTTAAATTAAATTGTGGGAATTTTCTAAAACGAAACCTCCAATGGAAACAATCCCAAAACTTTTGGTACTAATCTCAGGATTGAGGGTGTTCAAAATCGGTCCAATAGGTACCCAACGACCAAATAAATCCAATATCATTACCATATTGTTACTATGTGCCATCCTCTCTTCCACATTTTTAACTAATTGCATTATAAACTTAATGGGCCACTAGGTACTTATTGGGCCGATTTTAAACATCCCTACTCAGCATCATATCACCGGAGGAAATAGGTCTATAATTGACTAACTTACAATGTTTAAATTATTTATAATGTCAAATTCTAAATCATAAACAATAATACTTAAGCACATTTGAACTCAAATGTTTTGTACATAGTACAACAACCACGTTACCTATCGAGTTAAAACTCAATCGACTATATCGATTATTGTTTAATCTAAAAAGTACAGGTAAGGAGAGGCCATTTCAGTCGAGACTTAAGCTTTATAAAGATTTAAAGTGATGGTTATAAATCACGCATCAAATGAGAATGTCGATAAAATTCAAATCCTAATTATAATTGTCAATATTGTATCGGTACTAGTTGTTCTGATCTTAAATCGGTACTAAGTATTTTAAGTACTATTTTGATTAAAATTTTGATTTGTTTTGACATTTAGGTATGTTCAGGGATGGAGCCAAAATTTAGAGTTAGAGGTAAAATATAAATGTTTGAAAATAAGGATAAATTCATATATAAACTATTTTTTAAAAAACATAGGAGGACAAAAAATGGTTAGTACAAGATTTAAAAATTTTAAACTAATGTTAATTCTTTATATTTTAACTATTTATTTACATAATTACATTTAAAAACTGGTATAAAAAACATGGTACATTCATCGATACAATATTAGCTAGTTTTTTTTTTTGTTGCCCTTTCGATTTTTTAGGACTTTTTCATGACTAATTCGAACCATCATTTGCAGCTTATCACTTGGACCATCCCGTAAGTGTTAATAAATATTTAACCAATTGAATTAACTGTTCTCTTGCATTTATGTTTCAACTGGAATGGAAAAGAAGGAAATTGTAAAGATGGCGTTTCCATTATGTACTAATTTCTTTTAACGAAAAAATTGACGAATTTTCAATTTTCTTTTAAAAGGCTTGTACTATTTATTAAGCAAAAGAAGAAACTAGTTGTTGGGTGGTTGCTCTCCAAGCACCTAAAACTCTAGGAACGCCAATCTATGCTAGGTCCAAATACTTTTTTATCCTCTTATTCGAGGATAAGGTAATATATGTATTCAATTTTAATTTAAATAAATTTATGCACATATATAAATTAAATTAGACGTTACATGCCAGCTTAAATATAATAATATTATTAATATACTGTCAAGAAATTTACATAGTTTATATTATTAATATATTATCAAGAAATATTAAATAAAAAAGTTTATATTATTAATATATTATCAAGAAATATTAAATGAAAATAGAGTAAAGGGTAAATTACATAGAGCATTACTCAGCTATCTTCCTACTCTTATTTTACTCACTAAACTTTAAAAAAATTTAATTTAATAAATGAATTATATATTAAATTTTTTTATCACTTTAAATTATTTTATTAATATTTTGGTATGACATAAACAATTTATTATTAAAATATAAAAACAATTTAAAATAAAATAAAATTCATATTTTATTAAACTTTATATATTAAACTTTTTTGCTCAGATCCCTAATTCTTAATTTCCATCTCTCTCAATTTCTTTTTTTCTAATCATTCTATGCGCATATGAGTTTTGGCGGGGAGGAAAAAGATGGTTTGACTGTATTTGTGTTTAGGGTTTGAATATAATTTTAGATCTTTTTAATTTAAAATTATTTTTGTATTTAATAATAATAAAATATATTTTTATTTTATTTTAAATTATCGTTTATATTTAATAATAATAATAATATGCCATGTCATACTAAAATATTAATAAAATAATTTGAAGTGACAAAAAAATTTTGATATATAAAATTTAGTTATTAAATTAAAATTTTTTAAAGTTGAGTGAGCAAAATAGGAGTGAGAAGATAGTTAAGCGATAATTTGTGTACTTAACCCTAGAGTAAATTTACCTGATTCATATTCATGCAAGCCCTATTTTAGCTGGATTTTCAGTTTGAATTAGAATATGTACATATATTTTTTAATCTTTTGATAATGTATATATATTTTATAGATAAAATTATTTGAATATAAGCCTCTTAATATAAATATTATCATTATTTTTACTAAAACTACTCGTTGGATATAAAAAATTACAAATCTTAAATATTAATAAAAATATTAATAAATATGTGATTTATGAAAAGGGAAGTGAAGAGTAAAGAGGATCTAATAATTTGGGAGGGGGTGCATGTGAGGGTTGGGTTGATTTGTTTCTCTTTCTATTCAGAGTCACTGTCAAAAGGAGGCAAAACGTTATATGGGAGGCACACGTGAATCTCTGACACTTCCCATTCGTGTGAAGTGTCAAACATTGGAAAGTGTGTGAAAATTGGATTCTTATTGTATGTTTTCCGCCAGTAGCCACACGTGTGGGGTCAGACCTCGTGTTTCGTGGAGCTGACTTGTGCCAGAGTTGACTCCCTTTGACCAATCTCCTCCCGTTTTGTTCTTTCTCTCTGGTGTTTTACTATTTTGAATGATGCTGTGTTAGGGTTACGATGGATGGTGGGACACAGAGAATTTTTTAGTTTGAATTCAATTCGAAATCAGGCCTGTTTTTTTTATTGCTGCCAACAACGTCAATGCCAGTTTATCTCTTATTTTCTCGTCAAACGATCATAGATTTAGTTTTTAATGAGTTTATCTATCATTTTTAGCGTTCAAACGAATATTTGGTAGCAGCTTAATTTTAAAGTTTTTCACAACGGGCGTTTGCCTGCCAACGGTCATTTGCCACAACAATAACAAAGGAAGCCTAAATATTATTATCTAAGCTTTGAGAGTCGAGTTTGATTCGAACTAAAATTAAATTATTTAAACTTAACTTGAATAAATTATTTTACATGATTTATATAGTTTAATCGGCTCATTCATTTAATTTTTTTATTAAATTCATATAATTTTTTTTGAGTATTGTATTAGTTTAATATCAAAATGTTAATAATGTATTTATTTTAGACTGAGTATTAAGGTATTTAAATTTCACTCACTTGATAATTCGTGTTTGGCTTGAATTGTTTTTGAGTTAAACTCGAATAGTTTACAAATAACGAGAATCTCATTTACACTTTTTTATCGATGAGAATGAAAATGATTAAAATTCGATATAAATATGCATTAAAACAAGATATATTTCTAAAATGTATAAAATATACACCAATGCAATAAGATATTTTAAATATTATTATCACAAATTAAAATACACACAAAACACTATTTATTTTTTTATTAGAATGTCATATATTCTTTTATAATTATAGTGAAATTTTTATCTTTTTTTACTTTTATATAATTTTAAAATTAAAATATACCATATATAAATGGATGGGAAAATATAAAAAATATATTTAAATTATATAAAATTTTATGATTATGAAATTAGATCATCAATAAAAATAAAAAAAATATATTTAAATTATATAAAATTTTAAAATTTTAAAGGATGCGACCGTACTCTAACACCCTTCGGTTCATCTACGTTTACATATTGGGCGTTCATCAAGTTTAATTAAATATTTCTAAAAATTTGAATATAATTTATATTCACCTCTATTTCAAATAAAAGATAAAGAAATATTTTGATCAAAATATGTTGTCACTCCGTTTATTTAAATAAATTTGAGGTTTAGTCTTTTTATTTAAATTATTTTGATCAAAATATATTATTGGTCTTTTTACTTAAATAAATTAAACTTATTTTTTTCTATTCGAAAATCTTAATCCTAACATCGACTTATTTATGTAAAATTTGCCGTCGTAACTTAAGAAGCAATCATTACGAACTTTAAAAACATAAATGATGATAAGTAACTTTGTTCTCCCAATTAACCATAGTTAAGTAGGATTAGGTATTTAATCGAGTCGAGTTACAAAATTTTAAGTAAGTCGAGTTGAAGTGTTGCATTTTATAATTAAATTTTATTTGAAAATTTTCAACTCGAGTCGAGTTGTTCGAGTGTCTGTTCAAATTTAATTATAAACATTTATAATGTTACGATAGTAATTGGTTCAAATTAAACGGTTTTATACAACCATGTACAATACATATGTATATTTCTTTATATTTTTTTCATATGTGATATTTATATAGGGATATGATCCGTTTACACAGCATAAATTTTTTTAAGTTTTACACTTTTTGGGGTCGTTGGCTGGGTGAAACAGATGACTAATATTAATAGTAGGATATGTGAAGATTATCACTTGAAAAAAAGGTGAAGAGTTAATCTCAGTCATCCATTTTTCCATCCAACGATCTAAAAAATGTGTAAAACTATAAGTTTTACATTCTATGTAAGTGGATCATAATCTATATATATATATATATATATATATATATATATATATATATATATATATATAAAGCGCGTAATTGAGAGACTTAACTCGAACTTGAAAACTAATCCACTAATTACTAAAAATTTTGAGTTATTCAAATTTTCATTATATAACTCAAATTTTAATTAAATTTTTTTGAGTCATGTTGAGTTTATGAAATTACTAATCCAGTCAAGGCGAATCGAATATTTTTTCAACGAGTCGAGTTTTACCTATCCCTATTGTTCAATGGTAAATAACTTGCATTATTTAAATTAGTTTTTTACTCTAAGTCCCGCATTCAAACATAGAGGTGGCAATCGGATCATTCAGTTCGGTTTCAGTTCGAATCATTTCGGTTCGAGTCGTTTCGGATTTTACTGTATTTGGTTTAAATTCGGATCGTATCGGTTCGGGTCTGGTTCGGATTATAGTTCGATTCTATGATAATTCGGGTTATTTCGGGTATTGGATCGGGTGATTCTGACCAATATCAGATCGGTTGTTTTTGGGCCCGGTCAATATCGAACCAGACGTTTTTGGTTCGGGCCGAGTCGCTCGGATCGGTTCGGGCCAATCTTTGGATTTTCGGGTCAATTTGGTTTGAGTTAGGTATGAATCTAGTCATGTATATTATATATACAATTAATCATATATTCTTGTAAAAACATGTCTTTTATTTGTTAATATTACGATTTAGGCTCAATTTTAATCGTTTAATGTTTCGAAATCAACCATCATTTGTATTGATCATTTAACCTGAACCTAATGAATTCTGATCCAATCCTATAACCATATTTTTTTTAATTTTATATTCGATGATGGTTTTTAGAACGATAGAATTTTTTATATTTTCAAAGTACACGTAAAAAATGAGAGATAATTTTCTGGGCCTTAGATCATAATTGCACATATGATGAACATTCTGGAATATTACCTAAAATATGTCTAAAAATTATATTTAGGCTCAGTATTGTTTGTTTTCATGTTTCGTTCTATACCGACTAATCTATCTTTGAAATATTACCTAAAAACCATATAAAATCTAAAAAATAAAGTTTAGCCCTAAATCATAAACCTTAAATTATAACCACAAACCTTAAGTTCTAACTTCTAAACCATACTATAACGAAAACGATTGTTTGTTTGCCATTATCATTTCAATATTATAACAAAAGCAATTTAAAATTTTTTGACTCGCATATATATATATTATCAAATTTGACTAAAATATGTATATTAGGATTTTACTTTTCCCTTCTATTTTTTCAGTTTTCCCCCTCTTGTTGCAAATTAGAGTAGTACTTTTATTTTTAGACTTAAATTAATTTTTCAAACTCATGCCACACAAGAGTGCAAGACTTAAATCCCTAAGTCAACCAAATCCCCAAATCCCCTTTTCTCATCCACTTTCAAGTTCCACCAGCTCTTGCTTCAGTCATCATCGTAGCACCCAACTTTAGTCATTGAAGGCTTTGCATCGGGATAAAAAAATAATTCAAATCCTCTTTTCTTATCCACTTTCAAGTTTCAACAGTTTTTACTTCCAATTTCAGTCACTGAAGGCTTTGTATCGGGACTGAAAAATAAGGAAGCAACAGTTGAGAGCTTTACAAGTAAAAATTAATATTTAAAAAAAATATTTTAATATTAGAATATATTACTCAAGTTGTATGCATTTTGAAATTGTATTTATCAGTATACTAATATTGTCCACTCGTTCATAACCAATTTTAGTTTTTAAAATTTTACTGTTATGATAAATTAAAAAAATAGAGCTATCATGATTGTGAAAGTGTATTTTCAATTTTAGTTGATGTATCTCAAACATTAAGGTCTGCTTTGATCTTATAAGAATTTATTTTTCTTAAACTTTACATGTTCTATTATATTTTTATCATGTTTAAGGTGAGTTAATCTTGTACTAGCTAGTTAATATTGTGTTGAGAGGATATAGTTTGAGCATTCTCACTTCATGTCTGGTCATTTAAGAAACTATGCTATTAAAACCTCATTTAGGTTTACTAATTTGACATGCTTTCCTTTTTAAGGTATAATTTGAGTTTTTTATTTTAATATATTGCTTGAGAATATCATTATTGGACTATTTTATCATTGAATGATTAATGGTCATGTAAAAAAATTAAACAATTATTAGGGAAAAGGGAAAAAAAACTTAAAAATAGATACAATTCTTTTTTATTTATTTGTCTGTTTTTGCTAGTTTTTTACGACATATAATCAGTTAACTTAAATGTGATTTTGGGTGATAATTTATTAAATTGTGTTATTTTTTAATTATCATTTAACCATTTTGTTTACTTAAATCTTAATTAAATAAGGTTCAATGTTCATGATTTATGTTATTTGTTTTGGCAACAATAGAATCAAACTAGCATGTGAGGTTCAAGTTGATATTAACTCCATTGTCGTATCAGAATTACAATATTTTTTAAGAGACAAAGGAAGGTTTGAGAACATTTTCTCATTCTTGATTCGACGGAGACTATGGATAGAAAAGGGAGGTCACTTTGCAAATATTGCAAAACAACTTTCTTCATTTCTAACTCATGCTAAGGAACCTCCAATATGTAAAAACATCTTGAAAAACGTAAGGACTATTCTGAATATAAAGATAGTTTGAGAGATGGAAGAGGACCAAAAAATAATGTTTATGACCAAAAAATCTACAGAGAGTTGGTAGCTACGACAATTATAAAGCATGTATATACTTTTTCTTGGGTTGAACATGAAGGTAATAGGAGAATTCATGCTCATTTGAACAATCGGGTTAGAACTATATGTAGAAACACTGCAAAAGCCAATTATTTGAAATTGCATAAAAGTTTGAAAAATAACTTAAAAGAAGTTCTTCGTAATGTTTTTGGTCGTATTTCTTTGACATGTGATATGTGAACATCTTGTCAAACGGAGGGGTATATATGCTCGACTGCTCATTATGTAGATGCTAATTGAAAGTTAAATAGAGTTTTGAACTTCTGTACATTGATTCACCGCACACTGAAAGGACTATGTACAATGTTTTATTAGTCTTGCTTCAGGATTGAGGTATTGACTATAATTTTTTTCTATCACATTGGGCAATGCTTCTAGTAGTGATAAAATGCAAGACTATTTGAAGGACACTTTTAATGCATGAGGGGCTTTGTTATATAGAAGAGCATACTTTCATGTTCGATGTGCTGCACATGGGTTGAATCTTATTGTTAAAGATGAACTTAAGGTCATTGAGCATATTGTTGTCAAGATAAGAGATTGTGTGAAGTATATTAAATGGTCAGAATAAAAAAATATTTTTCGACATAGTGTGAAATTAGCTAAGATAGAAGAAACCAAAGCATTGTGGCTTGATGTACCTACAAGATGAAACTCTACATATATGATGTTTGATAGGGACATTTTATACCGTGAAGCATTTAAGAAAATGGTTATTGTTGATTATTCTTTCCACCATTGTCCACACACTGAAGAGTGGGAAATGCTTGAGAAAATTAGAGATTTTTTAGAACCATTCTTTGATATAAACTGTGTTGTTTTCAGAAAGTGATTATCATACTGCAAATTTGTACTTTGGGAATATTTGAAACTTTTTATGTTTTTGAGAGAGTTGACAAAAAGTGATTAAGGTGTTTTGAAAAAGACAACAATAGAAACGAAGAAAAAGTTTGATAAGTATTGTTCAACTCAAGTGATGATGATTATAGCATGTTATTTGCCTTTGCTGTGATTCTTAATCCTCGTTATAAATTGTCTTTTTTCTAGTATTGTTATGAAAGCATATTTGAAGATGAAATATAAGCTAGTTTGAAAATTAGTGATGTCTATTTTAAGTTAGCGATGCTTTTTAAAGAATATGCTCCAGAAACGCTTGTCGCACATGAAACATCATCAACATCGAGTTCAAACTCCAATATCATGGGCACTTTATCTAGCAATCACAAACGCAAATTAGACCTTTTTGCAGTAAATTTTTTATTTTAAAATTTTATGGTGTTTGTCTTTTTTTTTTTATGTATTTTACGTTTTGCAGTAACTTTTATAGGTTTCCAGAATTTCGTTTTCTATATCCGTTACATTTTGTTTTGTGTAGTATATATATTTTTATATATTTTAGCTTTTGGTATTTTATCTTTTGCTTCTTTTAATTTTCTGCCTTGCAATATTATTGTGTTTTTTTATAGTGTATATTTTTTTATAATATGTACTTGTTTCTATTGTCTGTTTATATAATATGTTTCTTAGGTTTGTCAAATTATATTTTATGTATTTGTTATATTTTGTTGTGTAATATGTTTTTTCTTGTATTTTGATTTTTTTTATATTTTTTATTTTGCTTCTTTTAGTTTTCTGTCATACAATTTTACTGTTTTTTATAGTGTATACATTTTATGTAATATGTATCTTTTTTATTTTTCAATCATTTGTATTTTTTCTGTTTACTATTCGTTTATTTTCATTTTGTTTTTTTTTTATCACTTTTATGTATTTTTAGGACTACGACAAGAGAGAGATTGTGTCTTCTTATGTAAAGACGCAATTGGATGTTTATTTAGACGACGCCAAAATGGATAGGAAGGGAAACTTGACATCCTTAATTTTTGGAAAGAAAACGAGCATCGGTATGGAGAGCTTTCTCATCTTGCTAGGGATATTTTGGTTGTTCCCCTCACAACTGTTGCTTCAAAATCGACTTTCAGCCTAGGAGGTCAAATTTTGAATAGTGGAGAAGTTCTTATATTCCTGAAAATGTGTAGGCTTTGATAACATCTCGTAGTTGGTTGTTCGGTTATGAATGTAAGTTTTTATTTCTTAATTTTGTTTTTATTCCCTATAGTAAAGTTTTACGGTTATTACGCCATATTCTTGAACTATTAGTCTATTGTATTTGTTTATTTTAATTTAAAAGTTACATTGCTTAATTTTTTTGTTTCAGTAATAAACAAATTAATAATTTCTTGTTATTGTTTATATAGCTACGGAAGACGATGAGTTTGTTGGCTCTTATGTGGATTTGACTGCAATAAAATCCAACAGTTGATGCGTACATTATTTGTGTGTACTCAATGTAACTGAGTTTGATATGTAGGAGTAGTTGTGTTTAGACATTTGACTTTATCTGCAGCTAAATCTGCAGGTAAATATTACTTTTGAGCGAGAATTTTTTTATTTAAGACTTGTGTTTTATGTTAATTTGTGTTTGTCAAAAAATGAAATTGTTTTGTTTAAAGAATGAAACGTAATACTAAATCATTAAATTATTATCAAATATAGTGATTAACTAACTACTATTATAATACAAAAAGATAATACAACATATATTATTTTACTATTGATCAAATTGTTAAAAAATAAATAATATTAAAAACAAATTATTCATTTACTTTGGTTCAATTATCGGGGTTAAAATCGGTTGATGTTTGGTTTAGATTGATTTTGAGCAAATTAATTTCAGGTTGCTTTTGGTTCAAGTGAAAATCGGTTCGGGTGAAAATCAGTTCAGGTCTATATCAGTTTATCTAGAATTTGGACTGGTTCGGTTTCGATTTGGTTCGATTCGTTTCAAATTTTGGGTCACGTTTGGGTCATCTTGTTCGGGTCCATATCGGGCCTCAATTCGAGTAAATCGGTTCGATTTTCGGTTTTCAGGTCAAATTTGCCAGTTCTATTCAAACATGGAGAACCCCTTACTAACATCATGCAATACTAATTAACCTTAGCTTTCAAAAATTAATTGTAGTGTCAAGTGAGGAGCAAAATGAGAAGGACATTGGATAAGACCATGGAACAAATTATCCTCAACTAATGTATTATTGGCACATTTTGGACCAATAATTGGCTACCAATCAACTTTACCAATTTGCTGGACAAAGGCAGAACAATGTCCTCAATAATTTTATACCCTTCACTATCCAACTTTTTGGATGCTTGGCTGAATTATTTTCCAATACTTCTAAAATAAATGTTCATTTACATTGTTTAACTAATTTCATAAAAACCAACTACTTAGAAATTGACATTGAAAATTGAGTTGTCTTCGCCCCATAATGAACTTTTGTAATATCTGATTCGGATTAATCGAATAATAAATCATATATTAATAGTTATACCAAAAATTAGCCTTTCTTAATTTCATCAAAAGAGAAAAACCAGATTGCACAAGTAGAGTGATCTAATTCACATTTAAAATCTTGGAAACCTTTTTTAACATGCAAATTACAATGCCTAAATTATCTATGATTTTTTAAATTTTAAATTAGAGAAAAATACGCTTCAGGGATGGAACTATGTAAGAACCCCTCTCAAGATATTTTGATATAATAGCATTTGAGGTCCTTCTAAGTTTAAATACTAGTCAAATAAGGTCTTTGTCCCTCTCAATTTTTAGATTTAAAGGCTTAATAAACTCTTGGCCCTCTCAACGTTTGATCCTAACTCCGTCCTAGTACGCTTGTTTTTAAAATACATTCATAAATGAAAAATCTTGTTTAAGTATAAATAAAAAATTAAAGAATTAATGACTTAATTTGGTACAATAATGGGTTATAGTGGCTTCCTTAAGAATGTACAATAGTTCAATGACATTTTGACAATTTAGTGTAGGATTGAAAGACTAATATAAAAGTCCCTTAAGTTAAAGTTTTAAAATTGGAGAGATGATAATTACCTCATATTTTATATGCAAAAATTATATGTGCACAAGTATTAAAAAAGGAATTGCAATTGTTAACCAAATGTATAATGTTAGAGATTGTGATCCACATTCCTTCTCGAACTAGCCAATTAACGAAGATATATAATCCAGGTCAAGTTGAGGGTTTGTGTGGGCAGAGGAAGTAAAATTTTGAAGTAGACATTGGTTTAAAGTGGGGATCTAGATTGATTAGATTTTCGGTAAGCAAGTTTCCTCTGTAATCTATGTGTTATGCAATTTAGGGTTTTTTGTGTGCAAATTGAGAGAGAATTAGGTGTGTAGTTTAGGTTTTGCCGCACAAACTCATCATCTTGTAATTTTCTTGATATTATAGTGAATTTCTTTATTTTTTGCCGGTGATTTTTTCCGTCAAGATTTTTCCACATAAAATCTTTATGTCTGTTTCATTATGCGGTCATTTTATTTGTCGTTATTTCATAAAATATAAGATCATTAGCTTTTGGGTGATTAACTTGTTGTTTTAAGAGGAAGCTAATAATTAACATTTCCTTCGGGCTAGATGAGAATATGTCTAGCTGTAATCACTCATTTTTGGTCGGGTTTTTAGTATTTTTAGTATTATTGTAATAATAATATTATTAATTTAATAATAATAATAATTAAAAAAAGAATATAGGGGAAGCTCCACGTCACCCCAAGCAACCCCCAATTACCTATAAATAGAAGGCATGGGGGGATTGAAAGCAAGAATCGGCTAAAGGGCATGCCGCATAAAGAGACCAGTGCTCTCAGTTAGCCCGGGACCAAGGGTAGTTCCCTTGTTCATACCCGGTTCGATCGGGTCCTATTTTGGATTCGATCTAGTTAATTTTTGGGAAGGTCGTGGTAGATCTCGGTGGGGTTCAGTCGGGGTTCGTCATTCGAGCTCCTAGTTAGGTATATTTTCTTCCTTTTTTATTTGTGTTGTAATTTTTATGATTTAATGAAGTATTAGTTAATTTAAAATAGTGTTCTTTTTTGTATGTTTATTTATATTTTAGATTAGTATTTATTTATGTTTTAAAATAATGTTTTTATTTATGTTAGATTTGTTTTTATTTATGTGTTATAGATTAATATTTATGTATGAATGTTTTAGATTAGTATTTTATTTGTGTTAGATTAATATTTTATTATGTTAGTATTTATTTATATTTTTATCACATTGCATTTAAATTATTTGACATGTTTTTAAGTTGCATAACGAGATATATTAATTGTCAATGCGGTGCCCTTTTATCCGAGCGTAAACGGGGCCAGTATCAGTCGTAGTGATAGTGGTTGGGCGTTTACTCCCGAATAACGGGCCTTTAAAATCTACTCGCACTTATAACCAAATTTTAATTTAATCGTTACTTTAATCGGAAAGTTTAATAAAAAAACCACACCCATTTTTTAGATTGCTACACTAGCTAGTATAATTATTTCACTTGCAATTTTTTTAAGAAAAAATGGAAATAATATATATGAAATATATAGATATATGTTTATAAAAATTTAGATTTGTGATATCTTGAAATTAAATGGAATAAATTATTTGGTCCCCTTCACAGAAAGAATATATAAGAACTAAAGATTTGATAAGATTTCGTGGTCCTTTTTTCCCCTTTATAATTGGTACAATATATATTTATGCACCACAAGTTATGACTATTGGCTTTTGTGGTCCAATGAGTGACCCTCTCTAATTACTTCCACCCTAAATTCTAGGCCGGTTTTGAAGAAAAAACAATAATTGAAAAATGATTTTTACTTATTTTTTTTTTGATATAATACATGTTCATTCTATGTTTCTTGTTTCGGGATTCGTAACTCTCCATTCTAATAATATTGTCTCCAAGGTTCAAACACGAGTTTTCTTCTTAGAAGAGCGATGTGCCTTTTAAAATTACATGTATCTAACGGTTTATGATTCCGATTACATTTAGACTCTTCTTATTTTTGAAACTAAGCGAATTAACACTTGTCCCACCCCAATTTTTTGTTTCAACCTTTTTAGGTCTTCTTAGTTTTGAAACTAAGCGAATTAACATTATATTGGACATTTTTGTCAAAAAATAGTTATCGCAATGGACATTTTATCAAAGTATAAGTACCACATTGAACATTTTATCAATTTATAAGTACCAAATGTGAAACGATGAAGAGTTAAGAATGCTACTTATGATGTAATTAAATAAACAAATTGAATTACTCTTTTTTTCTCTTGTTACAATTTTCTTACGAACCAAATGGATTTTTTAAATTTTATTTTAATAATTATAAAATATACGAAAAATTTGTCGGCAAGTGTATATAATTCATATACTATACACATAAAATACAAAATTGTTTGTGTCCCACAAAAGGAAAAAATAAATAAATTGCGAACCTAATATTGTAGATAAAAAAAATATGAATTTTCGATGATATATACTTGTCATGCTAACGTGACAATATCGAGTGGTATCGATTCATTAGTCCCATGCGTTTTTATCTTTTTGAGATTTAGAGCACACAACAAATGTAGGTTCGGTTTTTTTTTTTATGGGTTTGGGGGTTGGATCAAGGGGACCATCGGAGAGGGAGCAGCACGGCTCGTACATGCCTAACATTGATTTCGCATATGATCGTCCGATTCGATCGCCGAAGTCGGTAGGGGACCGCCCGGGATCTTGATTAGACCTATCTATAAATCAAGTGGTTTGTCTAACCTGGTTATTCGAATATGCGTGAGGGTTCATAATGTAATCTTTTCTTCTGCAGTATAATTTTTTTTTTTACTTTCGATGGACCGGTTCAAGGATTGAATAATTAAATTTTTTTTGAGACTTGTCTAACTTGAAAACTAAAGGAATCGAATGAGGAAGACGGATGAATTAGATCGAGTTTGTTATAGGAATTGCTGATAAAATCTTTTAATATCAGATGTTTGATCGGTCAAATTCGTTAATTTGGAGTTTGGTAAATAGAGGATTGAAATAGCGGATTGGGGTAAAATTTTTAATTTTGAAAAAGCTGCTAGTAGGAGCTTTTTGAGATTAGAGGTTTTGACATAAGAGTTATAAAGACCCTTTTACCCTTAATAATTATAAAAAATCTCCAAATAACCTAAATTTAACATTTTCTAATTTAATTCTTTACCTTCACGTATTTACGTTGTGACATTTGTAAACTAATATTTTTGTTTTTTTTTTCTTTTTATTCTCGCACATTTATATTTGTATTTAAATTAATTAAATTGTTTTAAAAATAATTACATAAATAATAAATTAATATATAGATTCTTTAAATATGCTTAGTAATGTTATACTAAAAAAATTATTTTTCATAATCTAATTAATATTAATATATATATAATATTAATAACTAATAAACTATTCAAACAAGTATCAAATATAATTATATCCTTATATGTCATTTGACTTGTTTAAATAATCAAACAACTACCAGCTATCAGTTAATTTTACTAAATACTTTTATACAATCAGCTAATATAATCCGCTAGTCAAATCAATAAATGCAATCAGCTAATGTAATCCGCTATCAGCTAATGTAATCCGCTATCAGCTATCCACTAATTGCCAAACAAGGCCTATATCTCTAAATGTGCCACATTATTACAGTGAAAGTATATTAGAAACTCAACTTTGGAGAAAATTCTTCTAATGTTGGCATCAAACACTGTTCGAAAATTTAAGGGGCGTGCAGTTTATTACAGTGAGTCATTCACTTTAAAGAAATTTAAATGTTTGTTGACTTATTGTATGCGCGGTAAGCTGACTTTTAAATAAAAATGACTATAACAAAACTCACTAGTTCATAATTGTTTTTTTACTTATAAATATTTAATTTAACTCATTTCAAGGCCCTTATTTTTTTTTAAAACCCTGAACGATCGCTCTTATTACACTTGTTCAGAACCACCTCTGATTGACATGTGGATTTGATTTTAGGGGAGCAGCTATTGAGAAGTTAAAGGATCTATATAACAAGTGATAATCTAAAGGGTAGAAATTTGAAATTGAAATTGGAGAAGGCGAACAGTGGTCACAGAGGTCGTAGTCATAGAGGAAGGAAGGTAGAAACTTGGGAAGGAGTAATAAATCAGGGGAAAACAACAACGATTCTGATAAGCATGGTAAGTTTAACATTTACTGCCTTGAGTGTCGTGAAAAAAATTAAGAGAGATTGTACGGACAAACCATTCTTTGGTTGTAACCGGGGACATAGTTAAAAATGAATTACGAGAAGATAGACTGATTAATTTTAAAATAAATATGTTTTAAAAAATAATAAGACCATAAAAAGTAAGAGAATTTAAGTTTAATTTGTATAAATTTTAAAATTAAAAGATCTTAAAAAGTAATTAAATAAAGAAATAAATATCAAAGTTTAATTTTATTAATTTTAATTGATAAAATTTAAAAATAATAATAATAAACTATAAAATTTTGGGAAGGATAAGAACTTAATGTAATAATTTAGGGCAATTGTCCCTCCCACCTATAAAGTGGCTCAGTCATGCTTGTAATGCATCTATAATCACTGGTGGAGTCAGATGTCAATATTAAAAGAGATAAAGTCCAATTAATCATGAAATATAGGGATAAAAATTAAATAAAGTAAAACTTAATGGTCAAAAAATAGATTTTCCATTCTATTTTTTAGTAAAAAGAAAAAAGAAAGGTGTCCCCGACCTATGACAGGAAATAACAATCAACTAAGCCTCTAATACCATAGATATACAATAAAATAAATCTAACACAACGAGTGATTTTAATAATAAAAAAAGATAATATTCATTTTAAGATATTTGAATTTAAATAATTTTTTTTGTAAAGTATGTGTGCGTTTTATTAGACGAAATCTAACGTTATGAATGGATCAAATTAAATTGGAAGAATCGTCTCCATAATAAATATATGTAGTACTTATTTCGAATTAGTCAGCCAATAAATTGATTACCGATAATTATAAAAAAAAGCTTACTAAAAATATCATGAACATGGTGGAACAAGTAACAAGTGAAAATCACATTGTACTTTACCCCTTTGAATCATGAAATGAAAATCAGAGATGACCATAGATTCAAACTTCATACCTTTGAACAATTAATTAATTATCTGAAAATGTCCTTTCACATTGTTATTATTATTGCAATTATTAGTTTTGAAAACAAAAGGAATAATTGAAGAGAGAAAAGGAAATAAATTGAAATTTTATGTGTACAAAATGCAGCCGTAGCTAGTGAATGGACAAGGGTGCATAAGAATCAAAGAGCACTAAAGGCATCACTATCTCAATATTCCCAAACCTATGATTTGCATTAATATTAACTATGATTAATTAATTAATTGTCATCTTAATCGGTCAATATTGTACAATTTAGAAGATTGATTAATTAATTAATTAAAGTTGGAGTTACTCCAAAAAAAAAAAAACATATGATACGATGACACAGCTATTGGGGTTTGGATTCCCAAAATCCAGCATGAATCTTGCTTGGATTACTGCAAGATGGTTTAATTATTATTTTAATCCTACAATGTTGAAATTTAGGATTCCATCATTCTGCTCTAATTTGTCGGTCTCTCTATTTTTATGAGGTTTAGGAGTGGTTCTGGACATGTGTAATAGGTACGATCGTATAAAGTCTTCGAAAGAAGATATGTAACAATTTTTTCAAAAATTGAAAGTGGTCTTTTAAAAGAAGTTGATATTAAAAGCGTTGTAGATGATTTTGCTTCAAAACATGCAAGAAAAAAACACTTTAAGTGGAACTATTAGATTTCTAGATGTTTGTAAGACATTTTTATGTTACTCAAGAGAGTAATCTAATATTTTTTGAACCGCCCTGATGATGTTCTGGATTTTTTTATGTTTAATCAATAATGTTAAATTTAATTGCTAGCCAAATGTTTAGTGGAATTTTAATTAGAAATAGTAATATCACTTTGATTGTAGCAACTAACGGTATTATCAATTTAATTATGCTAATAACATTACAAAAATTAAAGAGATCAAATCATGCTTATTTGGGGAAAAGGTAGAGAGATTAATTATGAATTTCATCGTATGGGTTTCTAAATTATTGAAAAATATTCAACGTGGAAATGGGACAATTTTTTTAATATTTGTACCAATTGGTATAATTATGAATTTCATCGTTTTATTTTATGAAGATTTAAAAGTTGATCCCTCTAGTTTAATCTTTATCATAATTTAATTCTTATACTTTACGAAAATTGAGAAGTTGACCTAATTGAGTAACATTGTCAAACTCTGACGTTAATATTGTATAACTAGAAATTTATAATCATCAATTTATATGCAATAAATTAGTAAAAAATCAACCATTCAAGTTTATGCATTTACTACTAAATGTAATGTCAAATTCTTACATATTAAAATAGAGAAACTAACTTCTTAATTTCCATGAAACATATATTCAAATAGCATTACGTTATTACAATAACGGCCGCTATATAACGGCCGCAATAATTATAATACATCCATTATTATTCGCAACCGCGATCGAAAACGCAGTCGCAATCACTATTTAAATCTCTGCTATAAAATAGAAGATGACGTTCACAATTAAACCAATAGTAATCAATGTGTTTATTTGATATATTGACAGCCTAATACAATAAGACTTAATTGAAAATAAGCCTTTGAACCATTCCCTCAATTACCCTTAACTTTAGATATCGAAAGTATTTTTTGATTAAACTAAAAAATAATCCATACAATAATGATAAATCAAATCATATCACTTAATTAAAGTTTTTTGAGAAATAAATATATATATAATTTCAGTTAACTTAGAGATAATACACTCTTTTTACTAAAAGTTTATGCATTGATTCACAATTATAAATATATTCATTGATTATTCTTCTTCAAAAAGTATATATATACCGAATTAACAAGTGGTTTTAGTGGGAAAACGGATGATGTTCATCCTAGGAGACTCAGGTTCAATCGCTTTGTCTTTAAGGTGTGTGTGCATTGTCAAAAGGGTTAAGAATATGTATGAATAGATATTACCTTGTAATCACCTTTAGACTGTTAAAGCCAAAAAATGCCCTCAACATTTGATTGAATAGTCATTTTGACCCCTATTTTTTGGAGCAATTCAACCCTCAACGTTTTATTTTGGGTTAAAATGGTCCCTTTGCAGATAAAAATTGTCAGTCAACTGACGGTAAATGGCTTGAAATAATGTGACTAACTAACCTATGTGGCGGTGCACGCTGACATGGCAGAATCATATAGACAAATTGTTGACTTCAAAAAATGTTACATTAGTCAAAAAATAATTTTATAAAATTATCTAAAATATAAAATAATTTTTTTTCTGTTGACTTATCATTCTGTCAAGTCATTTCAAACTATTTACAGTAAGTTTTCTAACAATTTTCATCTGTAGAGGGGTTATTTTGACTCAAAATAAAACTTTGAGGGTTGAATTGCTCCAAAAAATAAGGGCTAAAGTGACTATTCAATCAAATATTAAGGTATTTTTTTTTTACTTTATGACTAAATATATATATATATATATATATATATAGATATAGATACAGATATAGATATTAGTAACATATAAAACAAAGAGTTGTGGGATCTGGTTAGGAATCATTATTTTATGGGTTTGTCTAGTGGGTAGAGGGCTTATTGTCCTCAATGGGACCATGTGGATGAACATGATATCATCAACTTCTTATTTGAGATAAAGAAAAAATAGGAGAAATTCATTCCCTTAAATTAACAAAGTAGATGGTTTTTAAGCTTGCTTAGAAGCTTCATTCGTTGATCATTAAGTATTCTATGCCAACGATAATTCAAGAAACAAAAAGGCTTTGTCAATACATGTTGGAGCAAGTGGTTAAGTTTTCGGTTGACATCCCTCTTCAGACGGATGCAAAATTTTATGTTAGGGGGCAAACTTATAAAATTTTAAGAGGGCAAAAATAAATTTTCAATAAAAAATACATAAAAAATTATTAAAAAAACTAAAATCATATATGAATTTTAAATTTCTAAAGGGATAACCGCTCCCCCAACCCTCCTCGTTCCACCATGCATATATATTGAATGCCAAACTTAAGATGGAAGAGGATGCTAGTGTTTGGAATTGTTGAGACAATGTGGAGGAATAATGACTATTACTTTCCATTGAAACCTTTAAATTAATTTAAAGTTTCGTTAGTTTATTATTTTTAGCTAATCCATTAATTTAACTCATTAATTGTTTATAATGTTTTAGCATTGGACCATATTTGCTTTATTATAGGATAATTTATGCTGTTATTTTTTTCTTAAGTTATTTATGATAATATATTATTTTATGAAAAAAATCCACAAAGTATCAAGGGTCTCATCCTAAAATATTTCTAAAAGATACACCTAACATAAGAATATATTTCTTAATAACGTTAGAATATTTTTTCTGAATAATAGTAATAAAAAACCTCAAAAATTGAAGGTGATTAAGAAGAGATTTTTTATATAGAATAATTAATAATTTGGACTATGAATTTTAATTATTCAGATTTTGCCTCATATTTATGATTATTTATACTTTGTCCTCTTTAAGTTTGATTTTTAGCTCTATTCCTGTGTATCTTTTATTAACGACTAAAAACTGAACAAATACTAACCAACGGGGTTGGTCCAAGTGGTAAGTAGATTGATATCGCTTAATCAGGTCTCTAGCTCGAGGCCTTGTGTATGCAAAAAATTCTTAATGGGAGATTCACTCACCAAAACCAGATGTACGACGCGGACCGATCCAAATTAGTCAGGCTAAAACCTTGCAAAATTGATAGGACAACCTATAAAAACTGAACAAATACTACCATCAGACCTAAAAAGGGAGAGATTTTTCTTATTTTTCTAGTAAGGTTTTGGTGGGCCAAGAGAACACATGCATCATGGAAAAAGAAAGTTTTTTGTGTGACAAAATGTATATTGTCTGCATACTTTCCACTCCCTTTTTCTCTTTGTTGAATGATTTGGATCCTTACTTTTATGGGCTATGAATTGTATGAATGATAAACAAGTTGAGTCTTATTTTGGTTATGGTTTGGAAAATATATCCTCTTGAGATTATCAAACATGTTTAAAATACTAAATTATTGAAATTATGATTTTTCGATAAATTAAAATTTTTAAACGAGTTTAAATTTTCAAGGGATTATCAAATAGGCCAAAATTTTTTGGAAAAAATAATTGCTTGATTCATGATTTGGTTCATCAAAATTTACGGGTTTTTTTTTTAATTTTAGCATTTAAACTTTCTTTTGTCCAATTTGATATTTAAACCATTATTTCATCTCAATTTATCTCAAAAGTTTTTTTAAACTAAGAAACTGCCTTTTTATTAAAACAAAACATAGAAGAGGGGGAGAGACCAAACACCAACACACAACTCAATGAGAGCACAAGCTGCAACCGGAGCACAGAGGAGAAAAACACAACAAACAAAAAAGCGAACACAGCTTCAAAAGGAAGCAAACAACCGAAAAACAACACATAACAGGAACACAAGAACACAACAGTAAAGCACAAAACGGGGGAGAAAAACAGCAATCAAAACCCAACAAAAACTGAAGAACAACATAAGCCAAAATCATCTTTTCGACTGCATGTCGTTCGGGGACGCTAAAGACGACTCATGTAGAAGAATGCAACGAAAAACCCATCATCTAGTCATTACGTCTAGATGGAGGAGTGGTCTTGGCCCCTAAAATGATGGAATTACATTTCAATTCCTTCAAAATTTGAGAAACTATGGGTTAATATTATGGTAAAATTGTTTCTTGGCCATTCTAAAAAATTTAATTCAATTATACCCCTTGCTTAATAGAAATGCCGAGCAATAGGAATATAACACATGATATATGATTGCTGGCAAAAAAAAGTCAACTTTCTTTGATCAATGTTAACTTTTTTGGGGGAAATCGTCATAAATTGATAGTTTAAGTACTAAAGTAGGAAAACAAATTTAGAAACCAAAATAAAAAAAAGACATGATTCAGGGGTTAAATTGTGGATAAAGCTTCAAAAAGTTGGTTAGTAAAACATTAGTCACATTCGATTATTAGACCTTGTACCTAGGGACGAAGCTATGATCTAATATTGGGAGGGACAAAAGTCTATTATACCTTTAAATCTAAAAATTGAGAAGGATTAAAAAAGACCTCAAATGATATTATACAAAAAAATTTTGAGAGGGGCACCGTCCCTGCTTTGTACCATGCATAAGTTGTAGATTTAGTTCCGACACCCTAATTTGATCAATTTTAGTTATTGTACTTTTTAATTTTAAAAACTTCAATCATAACCCACATAATACAAGGGCTCAAAATAATAAAATTGGAGAACATGAACTAAATCAGTAACTTATGCAAAACACATGGACTAATTGTAGAATTTAACTCAACAGATTTCACGGCTATTGTTAAGGTCAATACTAAAATAAAAAATATTATAAAGACAAAAATTGATAAAATTGGAGTTCATAAATTAATTTCACAATGAGAGACATAACTAATCAGGAACTAACCACGACAAAGCAAAATCAATTATTATAAAAATACAAAAGGTATACTATCAAAAATGTCTTAATCTTTAGCTGGATAATCATTTTTTGAAAAAAAAAAATATGATTGTATTGATATGAATCATACTGAATATATTGACATGAACCTCATTAAAAATCTCATTAAACTTAATGGAGGAAAAATAGTGCGTTATGGCAATGCCAAAACCGCACGAAGTTCAAATCCGGAAATAAGTAAGACAATTCTCACTATATAGTCATTTTAACCATATTTTTTTGAAGCACTTTAACCCCCAACGTTTCATTTTAGATCAAAATGGTTCATCTGTAAATGAAAACTGTTAGTCAACTAACGGTAAATGACTTGAATGACGTGACAAACTTACATGACAGTGCACACTAGCATAACGATGGTCATATAAACAAAGATGCTAACTTGAAAAATGGCGCATTAGTCAAAAAATAATTTTATAAAATTATATAAAATATAAAATTATTTTTTTCTAAAGTGTTATTATATCAAGTCATTTCAGAAAATTGATGGTTAAAATACTTAACAAATAAAGGACAAAATGGCTATCTAATTAAAGTTAGAGGCATTTTTTGATATTATGCCAATACAAAATTAACATAATTTATATTATAATAATTTTAAACATAATTTATATATAATAAGATTTATATGTTTTTTAACAATTATTATTTAAAGAGATAACAGAAATTTATTCCTAATAAATGTTGAACATCAACTGAAAACTTTTAACACGTACTTAATTTTTTTTTAATATGGACAACAAAATTTAAATGGTGATAAATCTAAATACATGTATGATTTATGCATAATAAAATTGGAACTTATAAGTATGTGAAATTCAAAATTACAGCAAAAGAAAGGTGTCAGAGATGGAACTATTCCCAAAGCAATTTATTTTCTTTCTTTTTCATCCCCTCTTCTTTAGATTCTTACAGATATGACATACCACCCCTCGTGTGCTTCTCCTTTATAAACTCACCATTTATTCTCTTCTTCCAAAACAAAATCTCTTTCAATTTGTATTTTCATATTAAAAAACTACCCTTTCTCATGGCTTTCTTTCTCCACTACCTTTTCATCACCTCCATCACCTCCGCCGTCTTCTTCCTCCTCCTCCGCGCCTCCCGTCTCCGGCGCCTCCGTTTGCCGCCGGGAAACTTGGGTTTACCCTTCGTCGGCGAGACTCTACAGCTTATAGCCGCTTACAAGACTGAGAACCCCGAGCCCTTCATCGACGAGAGGGTGAACCGATACGGTTCGATCTTCACCACCCATGTTTTCGGAGAACCGACTGTTTTCTCAGCCGACCCGGAAACCAACCGGTTCATCTTGCAGAACGAAGGGAAGCTGTTCGAGTGCAGCTACCCCGGTTCGATATCGAATTTGCTCGGGAAACACTCGTTGCTGCTAATGAAAGGAAGCCTCCATAAAAGAATGCATTCTCTGACCATGAGTTTCGCTAACTCGTCGATAATCCGGGATCATCTTTTGGTCGATATAGACCGGCTAGTGCGGCTCAACTTGGACTCATGGACCCACCGTGTCTTCCTAATGGAAGAGGCCAAGAAGGTAAAAACAAAACCAAAAAAAGCAGATAGTATTACTTTATATAGCACTGAGTTGACTCGGTGGCTGTGATGTTAATGATTATTAACACGTTAAAAATGGCGGTGGTGACTCAGATTCCCTGGGAAAAAGTTTACGCCTGAAATGATTCGTTTGAAAACTTTATAGCATCATTTTCATTATTATTTTAATTTTTCACTTATATTTAAAATTTACTCTTTTTAAATTCATTTTTTTACAGATAACTTTCGAATTAACGGTGAAGCAGCTAATGGGTTATGATCCCGGCAAATGGAGCGAAAGTTTAAGAAAAGAATACGTCCTTGTTATTGAAGGCTTTTTCACCGTTCCGCTGCCTCTCTTTTCTACCACCTACCGTCGAGCAATCAAAGTAAGTATTCTTTTGTAGTAAACATTTATATCGGATTGTCGTTTTATGATTTATGTTCGGAATTTTTCAGGCTCGGACGAAGGTGGCAGAGGCGTTGAGCTTGATAGTAAGCGAAAGGAGGAGAGAATACGAGAGAGGGGAGAAGAAGAATGACATGCTGGCAGCATTGTTGGCCGGGGATGACAATTTCTCAGATGAACAGATTGTGGATTTCCTGGTGGCTTTGCTGGTTGCTGGCTATGAAACAACCTCAACTATCATGACTCTTGCTGTCAAGTTCTTGACTGAGACACCTCTTGCTTTGGCTCAACTCAAGGTATGTTGTTTTGCCCCCTTTATTTTTGATACTTTCAATTTTTTAGGGCTTTGTCTTAACTAGTTCGAATTAATTTGTATCGTATGCGTAATACACGTAATTTTGGTGAGTGATTCTTGCAGCAGAGATTTTTTTGCATACACAAACCTCAAATTCGAACCTACTTAAACGATATTCAGTTACTTACCCCTTAGATCAATTATTGTTGGTTTGGCCTTTTTTTTTAATTTGAAGAAAGAAATTTAAATTTCCAGTCAAATTATAGTTTGGATCCCTTTTGATATCTTTATATTTCATGGGTCTCAATTGTTGTTCGTGTTGAGTTAAACCGAGTCGAACTTTAATTTTTTTAACATTTTAAAAATGCACACATTTTACAAACATACTGTTCAGACCATAATCATCTAAAGATAACACCATTTTTATTTTATATTAGATTATAGAAACTAAATCTTTAGTTTGAATATAACTGAGGGACTAACATAGTAATTAGACCTGAAAATTTGGATAGTGGGACCTTGAAAATAATAATCATCCAAATTGGCCATTGCTTTTTTTCCCTCTTCATAATATTAGAAAATAAATACCCTTAACACATGGATGGGTGGGATGATAAAATCACATGGTCTCTCCTTACTTTAAATATAATATAATATAATATAATATAATATAATATAAAGTCCTTGGGAAACATACTTGCCACACAAGAGTTTGATATGGGATTTTTTTTTTTTTACCTTATTATAAAATGTTTATTTTAATTGTTCCCATCATGTGATCCATGACCTTTACTTTGATGAAAATATTTTAACATAACCTCATTCATCACAAAGACAACTTAGTCACTTTCATTAATGTTAACAAACATTGCCTAGGAACATTCATCTTTTTGTGTGTATATGTATATATTAAAATCATTATTTTAATGGGTGCATTAATCAAATGATAATTTATAAATGAAGACCCTAACTAATATTTGAGGTTCAATTTTATAATTCTGAATTAAAAAGAGTTGTATTAGTTGACTGAATGGTGAGAAATTTGATATTTATTTAAGGGTCTGATTTGAATATTGTAAATGAAAAAAAATATACGATGAAGAAAATTTATCTTCTATTTAAAGGTTAAATTTGACTCGATTTAGATTTAATCAGAATCTAATATAATTATCGAATATCAAATTTATTGTAACATAACTAAAAGTTAATGATAAGGTTGGATTTGGTTTTTAGTGGCGTAGGTCAAAAGTAGAGGCAAAAAGTATAAGAACATGAAAGTCAAAGTAAGAACTGAAAATTTTCTAACCGTATAAAATGATGCCCAAACTGTACTCTATAAACATGAAATTTAAATATTTTAAATAATTTTAGTATATTTATGTTTTTTGTTCGAAAAAAATATTAGAAATACTTATCTCATGTTTAAGTTCTAATACAGTTTGATTATAAATATAGTTAAATTTCTATGATTATTGAATATCAAAAATATAGTTTTTAAAAATTAATTTGAAAGAAAAAGGATGAAAAGTCTGACCCTTTTGTCAGAGTCTGATCACTCTTACTCTTTGACCATGTTGTCTTTCTCGAAATGACCATAGAGCCCTTTTCCCAACACTTGTAGATTCCAAAGGGTATTTTAGATAATTGGATGCTATCGTGTACAGTAGGGTGTATGATTTGACCATTGGTCCCTAGGTGGGACTTTGGGAAATGAGAGGTGCTGATTTCAAGGGGAAAGCACCATCGGACGGTGGTAAAAAGGGCTTGAAAAGCTAGGGTCACTAGCCCTACAAGTTTAAAAAAGCAAAAGACTTTTTGATTCCTAGGATTGCTTTTTGATTAAAAACTCTCCTTTATGTAGATGCACGTGATGGTTTGAATCCTAGCCGTTCGATTTTTCTTTTGAATCAGTGTTTTGTGGGACCATTTAAGGGTATTTGGGCTCATGGGTCTTTGAATCATTGTTGTGTAGGACCATTTAAGGGCATTTGGGCTCATGAGAATACCAACGGCCCATGATAGTTTTTGAGGCCCATGGGTTATTGTTAAGATCCATGAGATTTGTTTTTTTAAATATTCATATTCGATATCCTTATTTGACACATACAAATATGTCATATACGTGCCAATGGTATCCGTACCTAACGCTTCTCTGTCAACTTGAATGGCGATTAATAAAATTATAATCTTCAATGGTGGCAGGAAGAACATGAGGGGATTAGGGCGAAAAAACCTGAATCCGAGGCTTTACAATGGAGTGATTATAAGTCAATGCCATTCACTCAATGTGTAAGTTCGAATCGTTGCCATCGGAGAACAATGGCTAAAACTTGTCATCCCTTTGATTCTTTTTTAATCATGATCTTGAACTTGTATGTGTTTCAGGTCGTTAACGAGACGTTACGGGTTGCAAACATAATCGGCGGAGTTTTCCGACGAGCAATGACGGATATCAACATAAAAGGTCAGGAATACGCTCCGATTACGGTCTAATGATAATCATGTTACTATAGATTTAAGACTAGCTTTGTCCTTGCTGATAAACTCATTCAACCAGGTTACACAATCCCGAAAGGTTGGAAGGTATTCGCATCGTTTCGAGCTGTACATCTCGACCCCGAAAAGTTTAAAGACGCTCGCACTTTCAATCCGTGGAGATGGCAGGCAAGTTTCCCTCATCTTCCCCTTTCCCTCAAACATATAAACTACATGTCCGTGCATCGACTGTGCCCGGGAGCTGTTTCTTATGAGTGACCAACAATGTGAACAGAATAACTCGGGGATAAGCTGCCCTGGAAACATTTACACACCCTTCGGAGGAGGGCCTCGACTGTGCCCGGGTTTCGAGCTTGCTAGAGTAGAGCTCTCCGTGTTCTTACACCACCTAGTAACTCGGTTCAGGTAATCAATTGTTTTAGCTCCACTTTTTCCATCTTTAGATGCAATCTTGTACTGTTCACGTAAACCCTTTTTGCATTTTCAAAACAGTTGGGAACCTGCCGAGGAGGATAAGCTAGTTTTCTTTCCGACGACGCGAACGCAGAAGCGGTACCCGATCAACGTGCGGCGTCAAACTGCATCGTCTTCTTAGCCAATGTAAAGATAAAATGTTTGAAGAGGTGCAATAAATTTTGGATGGTCTGGGATGCAATAATCAAAGCTAGATGAAAAGGAAAGAGTTTAGTGAATGTAAATTAACTTCATTCTTATATGTTGGGAATTGCAGTATTAGTAGGAAGGTAGTGGGCATTTGTTTTGATCCAAATTCAAAGTTGTAACAATGCCCTTATGGTAACATCCATCCAGTTCCATTAAAATGAAAGAGGGGGAAAGTATTCAATTTTTCATTTGAATCGATTTTGGATTCGTATTTTTAAAACTTAATCTTCTCGTTATACAAGTTAAAGAACATGCATTAGTTGGTCTTGTAATAATGTAACGATATCCTTTTACGCTAAACAAAATGTTGTGTTTTTATTTTATTTTTGTTTTAAATGATGTCCATATGTAGCGATGTCCCTCTTGCTAAAAAAATGTGTGTTTTTTTTAGTTTTGAAAATATTTTTTTCCGCAGGGAGTTTTATAAAACCCGTGTTTTATTTAAAAATGAAGTCGTCACCGGCCACTTAAGGTGGACCGGACACCGTAAAAACCAGAGATTTCAAAATGTCGGGTTCGGGAGTCGGTTACGGATGGGGAAGGATTAGCACCCCACACCGCCCAAAATTGGTACTTTAATAATTACCGCTTTATTAATATTAAACTTTCCGGATTAAAGTGACGATTAAATTAAAATTTGGTTATAAGTGTGAGTAGATTTTAAAGGCCCCGTTATTCGAGAGTAAACGCCCAACCACTATCACTACGCCTGATACCAGCCCCGTTTACTCTCAGATAAAAGGGCACCGCATTGACAAAATATATCCGAAATGCAATCTTAGAAAACAAATATTAACATTTATATTGACATGGCATAAACACATAAATATTATAATATTATATAAAAGATAATAATAAACTACATGAATAAAAAACATGATCAATCATAATATAAAAAAAACAAAACAGGAATGGGAAAAACGAGCTTCCAAAACTAAAATAATTAATTCTAACATGCTTAAACACATTAAAACACCAATATAATATTTACATGACATGCATGAAATGTAATGCCAAATTAACATAACAATATGTTAACATAAAAAAATAATACTTGACTTCAATCATATAACATAATTTACACCCACAACCTAACATGACATTTAAATATGATGAATAATATCACACTGACATATAACCTAAAAACAAAATGAACACAAAATACATACTAATCATATCAAATACAAAGATGAATATACATACCAAACATAAAAAAATAAAAGCCATGAACAAACACATATCATGATAAAAAAAAACATATTTAGAGATGAGAGGATCGAAAAACAAATATTAAACAGCCCTCAAAAATTAATTTAAACACATTCTAACAAGACATAAAAACATATGATCATGAAAATATATAAAACATAAGAACTAAAATAAAGAAAAGATTACTAATAAAACATCATTTCTATTAGATTATAAAAAAATGATTATGCTACAAACATATATAAAAAAGATACCCAAACCTAAATATAATAGAGATTTATCTCCTTTTTGTTTCTCAATTTGGGGTATCTTCAAAATAAATTGAGAGTCCCTCCCCCTCCTTTTTTTTTTCTTACGGCCGAGAGCTCATCCAATTGTTTCCAATCTATCGTCCCCTCTTGCTTCCAATTTGTTCTTTCTCCTCCCAATTGAGAATGAAAATGGCCGGCTTCCCTTGTTTCAATTTGTGCTGTGATTTTTTAAATGGATGATGGGAGGGGAATTGAAATATGAAGGGAAAGGATCAAGTGGCGTGTAGTGTGGATGAAGCAAGGTAGGGGTATGGGGCAAAGCATGGGGGTATGGCGAGCCTTGCATAGGCATGGGGCGGCATGCCCCTTTTTGCTATTTTAATTATTTTTTTAATTCAAATATGGTGAATGGTTCAGATATAATTTGGGGTCCTGACAAAAAATGGGTTTTACAAATAATACATAAATGTTTCATCTCCCTAGCCTGAAAAACTTCATATCTCTTGAAGAACAAAACTTCTCAATGGTGTTTTGTTTCAGCTGCTGGCCCTGGTCTTTAATGCCGATTCAATGAGTTTGACCTTTTTCGTACTCTCGCTATTGAGCAGTGAGAGTTTCTCGAGTGATGATTTCAGTTGAGAGATTTGAGTATCCTGCACATTGTTCCGACCAGCCATTTTCCTTCGCTGGTTCGCTACACTGTCTTTTGAAGATTGTGTATACCTTCCAAGTCTCGCTCTTAATGTATTGATAGAAGATTTTAAAGCATCCAGTTCGAATCCGGTGAATTGATCTGCGTAGTGATAAAACAAATTGTTGAACTAGGTAATGTGGTTATCAATATGCTAAGTGCTAAGTAAAACATATTGTGATGAATGAAATTGATTACCGAGTTCAGACTTAAATTCTCGTTCTGCTCTAGACAATGGTTTCTTGTGTGCCCCGGGCAGTCTTCTTAGATGTTGCAATCGCTGTTCCAAACAACTGTGTCGCTGGACTGCACGATCAATCCTCTCATCCAGCATAGACTGCTTCGCCTCAACTCTCAACATCTTCTCTTGTGCCTCGTTTAACCGACCGTGCTGGTCGTCTATGATCCGCTCTAACTGAGGGCCATGATGTTTCAGCTCAAAGTGCACCTAGAGAAGTTGAGAAGCAAATAAATAAATCTAACATCAATAAGCATCGTAAAGATAATGAATTTTTTTAATAGTAATTCTTCAGCTTTCGGAGACAATAAAGGCAAACCAGTTTTAGAATCGAGAATAAAAATGTTATGTCGACAATAAACCGTGCAAGGTTTGTTTATATAAACTAGAAAAGACAATGGTGGGCTTCACTAAATCAAATTTTTCTGAACACATAGAAGTAGCAAAGTTTACTTATTTTGCACTATGGTTCTTGTTGATCTACAAATCATTCTCATCAGTTAAGAAACCATATGGCAGCGTCTAACTCGTTTCTCCTTGTTTACATTGACTTTGTACTTCTTCTGTCATGCTTCAGCTTGCCGGTTTAGCAACAACAAGCCATGTAATTAGAGGAAATGAGACAGATCAACATGCTTTACTCCAGTTCAAAGCAAAGATAATTGGTGATCAGCTTGGGATTATGGAGTCCTGGAATAGTTCCATTCACTTCTGTCAGTGGCACGGTGTTACATGCGGTCGAAAGCATCGGAGAGTCACCAAGTTGGAGCTGGAATCCCTCAAACTCTCGGGATCTTTATCGCCATACATCGGAAATCTGAGCTTTCTCAGGGAGTTTAATCTTGATGAAAACAGCTTCTACAACCAGATTCCTCAAGAAATTGGCCGTTTAAGAAGACTGGAAACATTAAAACTGGCGAATAACTCCATCAGTGGTGAAATTCCATCCAATTTATCTACTTGTTCTAAGCTTACACTTACTGATATGAGCAGCAATCGGCTTGCAGGAGAAATACCTGCTTTGCTCGGTCTCTTGTCGAACGTAAAATACTTGAATTTGTTCAACAACAGTTTGAGAGAGAGCATCCCACCTTCCTTGGGAAACTTGTCATCACTGGAGGAAATTAGTTTGGCGGATAATGGATTAATAGGGATTATACCTAAAGATTTGAGGCAACTGAGAAATCTTTCATTTTTCGCAGTTCAAGAAAATGCAATTTCTGGTATTGTTCCTGTGGCAATGTTCAATCTGTCCAATATCAGAACCTTTGATACCGGTGACAACAAGATCAAAGGTACTTTACCTTCTGATATAGCAATCACTATGTCATATATCGAGGTCTTTTCAATATCCGGAAACCAAATGTTTGGAAAAATCCCTGTTTCCATATCCAATGCCTCAAATCTTAATGTACTTCAGTTCGATGAAAACAGATTCAGCGGAAACGTGCCTTCGTTAAAAAAGCTGGATGAGCTGTTTTTACTTGAACTAGGTGGAAACCATTTGGGGCAAGGGACAGAAGGTGACCTCAACTTCGTCTGCACTTTAGTCAACAATACCAAACTAGAATATCTATACATAAGCAAAAATAACTTTGGAGGAGTACTTCCCAAATGCATCAGCAATTTTTCTACAACCCTTTTAAATTTTGTTATACAAGGGAACAAAATAGTCGGAAACATCCCGGATGGGGTCCGAAATCTCATCAATTTGGAGATTCTAGGAGCATCACAAAACCAACTATCAGGTCCTATTCCCTCTGATATTGGCAGGCTTCAGAAGCTAGAAATATTTTATGCTGCACATAATTTGCTCTCCGGGTCTATCCCTTATTCCATCACAAATTTAACATTGTTAACCAAACTTGCTTTAGGTTTTAACAATCTTCAGGGCGACATTCCTTCGAGTCTAGGTAACTGCAAAAAATTGCTTCTAATGCATCTTTCTCATAACAATCTTAGTGGACCAATACCCCCTCAAGTGCTTGGAATCTCGTCCTTGTCCATTTTACTGAACTTATCATCAAACAATTTGACTGGTGAGCTTCCTACTGAAATAGAAAACCTGAAAAATCTAGCTGCATTGGATGTTTCTCACAATAGGATATCTGGTTTGCTTCCAAGCAACCTTGGTAGTTGTGTAAGTCTAGAGATGCTTTACTTGGATGGAAATTTGTTTGAAGGGCCGATTCCTTCGTCTTTGAGTTCATTAAGAGGTCTTGAGGCATTGGATGTGTCTGACAATAATCTTTCAGGTAGGGTTCCGGAATTTCTTGCGAGATCGGTTGTATTAAAATATTTAAATCTCTCTTTCAATGAATTTGAGGGAGAGATACCAAGTGGAGGAGTCTTTAAGAATTCAAGTGCTACATTTGTGGAAGGAAACAAAAGACTTTGTCGAGGCATCCCAGAGTTACCCTTATCAAGATGTAACTTGAAATCATTATCAAACATTTCCCATAGATTAAAAGTTGCAACCATTGTTGTGGTTTTAGGAGTGACTTTGACATTCTGTATTGTCCTCGTCCTGTTGTGGTTTAGAAAGAAGAAAGTGCAGCAGCCAACAACAACTTGTGCAGTAAAATCGCTTTTACAGTTATCACACCAAAGCATCCTAAGGGCCACTGATGGATTTTCCCCACAGAACTTGATTGGTTCGGGAAGCTTCGGTTCTGTATACAAAGGAATTCTTGAAGAGAGTGGAGCAGCTACTGCAGTAAAGGTGCTTAATCTTTTGAATCGTGGAGCTTCCAAGAGTTTCTTGGCTGAATGTGAGGCCTTGAAGAACATCCGGCATTGGAATCTTGTCAAGGTATTAACAGCAATTTCAGGTGTTGATTACCAAGGCAATGATTTTAAAGCTTTGGTTTATGAGTTCATGGCAAATGGAAGCTTGGAGAACTGGCTGCATCAACCTGTCGAAATGAATGAACTGAATACAACAAGAAACTTGAACTTCTTCCAAAGAGTAAGTGTGGCCATAGATGTTGCTCATGCACTCGAATATCTGCACTATCAATGTGAAACATCGATCATCCATTGTGACCTCAAGCCAAGCAACATTCTACTTGATGAGGAAATGGTTGGCCATCTAAGTGACTTTGGCTTAGCAAAAATTCTTTCCGCAGACATGCTTAACTTTTCTGCTATTCAGTCAAGCTCCCTTGGGTTAAGAGGAACTATTGGTTATGCTCCACCAGGTCAGTTCACTTTTTCCATTTCTTCCATTTTTCATAATATATATACTTTTATCTTGGCATAACATAACCTAAAAGAAAAACATGTAATCTGAAAGTAGTTTTTCATAGATTCAAAGCAGCATGGAAGTGACAGGATATCTTTATATTTTTGAGGGATCTCATTTTCAATTACTACTACATAATTAGTGACAAATTCATTGTAGAATATGCCATGGGAGGAGACTTGTCAACAAAGGGTGATGTGTATAGTTATGGCATTCTCTTGCTGGAGATGTTTACTGGGAAAAGACCGACTCATGAGATGTTTGAAGAAGGTTTCAACATTCACAACTTTGTTGTGGCAGCTTTGCCGGAACGAGTTGTAGATTCCTGTGATCATTGTTGAATGGAAGCAGCTACTTAGTCCGTGAATGACAGAAAAAGCTGGAAGACATCTCAGAAGATGCAAAAACCTAAAAAAGATCATCACTGACAGAGAAAAGCTGGAAGACATCTAAGGAGGGTGCAGAAACCAATAACAACAGTAAAGTTGGTAGACATCTCAAGAATAATAAGAAGAATACGAGAAAATACAGAGAAACACATTGTTCTCTGTTGAAAATATTATTTTTGTTCTATCGTTAAACTGTAGCTTTTTATATTTTATTGTTCATTGTTCACCGGCTTTCATCTTCTCCGGCCACCATGGCCCCTTTCTCACATGGTATCAGAGCCAACAACGGTCTTGATGCCGTCACCACTACTGCCATCTCTGATCTAAAACAGATCAATGATCTGATTTTTCAAATGCACATCGTTTTTCTTTTCCGCTGCTGTCATTAGGCCACACTAGTTCCTTGGCTTCTCCCTCGTTGGAATCTTACATCTCAGGTGAAATTTCTACTCGTTTAATTTTGCTGTTTTGTTCTCTATTTAATGGTTCTAACTTAGCCAACCAAAAAGATAGATGAAAAGGTTATAGTTTAGCCTTAAAAACTATTTGGTTCTATCTTAGCCATCCATTGTAAAAGATAGGGAAAGGTCATAGTTTAGCCTTAAAAACTATTTGGTTCTATCTTAGCCATCCATTGTAAAAGATAGGGAAAGGTTATAGTTTAGCCTTAAAAACTATCTGGTTCTATCTCAGCCATCAATTATAAAAGATAGGAGAAAAGGTTCTAGTTTAGCCTTAAAAACTATATAATATTTTTTAAGGGATTCTACATCAAAGATCCAAGCTGAAATTCTAGTTTGTGCAACTACCAGCTTGAGGGGAGTGTAGATTCCTGTGATCATTGTTGAATGGAAGCAGCTACTTAGTCCGTGAATGACAGAAAAAGCTGGAAGACATCTCAGAAGATGCAAAAACCTAAAAAAGATCATCACTGACAGAGAAAAGCTGGAAGACATCTAAGGAGGGTGCAGAAACCAATAACAACAGTAAAGTTGGTAGACATCTCAAGAATAATAAGAAGAATACGAGAAAATACAGAGAAACACATTGTTCTTTGTTAAAAATATTATTTTTGTTCTATCGTTAAACTGTAGCTTTTTATATTTTATTGTTCATTGTTCACCGGCTTTCATCTTCTCCGGCCACCATGGCCCCTTTCTCACACGAGTGAGTGAGATTATAGATCCTGTTCTGCTTCAAGAGAAATCTAGACAAGGAACACTTGGAGACATCACTCTCAATGACGGACATCTTCAACACTTGAATTCAATATTTGAAATAGGACTCACTTGTTCTGCGGTATCACCTATTGAGCGGATGGAAATGAGTGAAGTTGTTTCCAAGCTGTGTACTATAAGAGAAAAGCTTCTTCGTCCAACTCGCTTACATCACGAGCACCAAACTTTATATGCTGCTCAATCAGCAGGTGTACATTAATTTCTCCTTATTCTGAACTAAACAACTTGCATTGTTCTTAACAAAATAATCACTCATTACATGACTTCAGACACATATTCCACTACATTTTAATTAAATTTTATAGTTCAAAGGATTTGAACAATTAAAATGTATTTTGGTTACAAAATGTTCTAGTAATTTTGATGGTTTAGAGGATTCCTTGTTTTCTTATGTTTCAGGAACCTAAGTTTCCATAATATCAATGGACTTGAGAAGCTTAGGTAGGGCGAAGTGTAATCCCTTTTATTCACATTGTATCTGGTATTTGCATGATTACTGTTTTCTTCCATGGAAACTTGGCTCTGAAGAAAATATATATGGTATGCCTGTAATCTATATTCATGTTTGCCTTCCCTAGTGGATCAATAAATTAGAATATTGTGTTTATATTTATTGTATAAATACTATACATAGTACTAAGATGAACAAATGAATACAATGGTTCAAAAAAGTTGGTTCGAATCCAAGGGTTCTGCATGGACGAAATAAGAACCAACAGAAATCATAATCTGAATGGTGACAGCCATATATCAGTTCTCCAACAATGAAAATAAAATATCCAATTCATTGTTCAAATATGCTAAGTATTCCATTTCTCCCTTGCGTCTCAAGGAAAGTTAAACAAGAAGAAGAACCTAAGCAGAAACAAGAAGATTGCTGGTGATAATTGCAAAGAAAGAGCAAACTAAGTAGAAGTCCACCACAGAACTTTCTATTTACAAAGAAAGAAAACCCCTTCTTTTGGTACCATGAAATGAATTTTTCTGCATGAAAAGGGTTCTTAGTTCTGGGTGTGGTTTTAATGTCTGGTGTTTCCTGACATTAGTCGGTTCTACGGATATCTGGTATTTCTTAGTAACATTTGGTCTCATTTTTTAAAGAATAGAATTTATTTGTCACTTTTCGGTACTCTTATTTATGCCACAACTAAAAAAATAGGTTTAGGGTTACGGTTTAAGATTAAAGTTTAGGGAATTAGATGTAGGGTGATTTTTTAGGGTTTAGTGTTTAGAATTTAAAATTTAGGGTTAGGAATTAGAATTTAATTTTTTAGGGTTGTAGCATAGAATGCAACACCGAAAAGGGGTAAAGAATTTTTTTTTAATGGATTTTATGCTATTTTTAAGTCCTATCTTTAAATTGACTACAATGAATTAACTTGTTGTTTTTATGTTAAAATTATTATGACCGTCAACAATCTCTAGAGTATGTGGTTAAAAGTTTTCAGTTGACACTTTTCCCTCCATCTAGGTTGTGGGTTGTAGACTCATTAGAAGCAAATTTCTCCCTCCCCTTACCTAAGCGTTTAATATTTGATTTTGTGAAATTAAAATTTATTTATTTTATTGTAATTGTACCCTTTAAATTTAAAATCATGATTAATAAATCAAAAGAATTAAATTTTGTGATGCGAAGACAAAATACTACTCCTTCTGTTCCTCTTAAGTTGTCATTTGTTGACTTTTCACGTAGTTGTGTAAAAAATGTGTTGTAAAATGATTAAAATTACAATTTTATCTTTGAAAAGTTAAATGTTCTATTGGAAAACTAAAAAAAAGGGGTAGAAAGTAAAATATGTCTAGTAAAAGTTGTTGAATTTTTCAAATAGATAATTTAAGTAAGACAACTTTAAAACACAAAAAGAACAAGTTTAATGGGACAAAGGGAGTAATTATTTAACAAATATCAATGACTAAATATTCCATCTTATGTCTACTATCTCGTGTAGTTATTCACTGGGCAAAACGACTTTCATTATGGGTGACAAGGAATCCTTGGCTACTTAAAGAAAATAGGATACATAGAAAAAATAACAGCGTGTTAACAGGGCAAATGAAATGACTTTATATATGGGATTGCTCCAAAACATTGTAATAACCTGATTTAAGGGGTAGAGTTTTGGGGCGAATTTGGACGAAATTGTCATGTTTTGAAAGTCACTGGGATACTATTCGAGGACTCATGAATCCTGCATTAGCAAATTAGGTGTGTGTCTCGCCCCAAGTGTTGTACTATCCTGTGCAATAAATTATTGCGTTCTTTGATTGTTATTATTGTTGTTATCATCTATGTTTTGTGTATTTAGGGTGTACGATTACTAAGGTAACATATTTTAATTTTTGTATGTTTACTGTTCTACTGACACCACTTGTTGGGTTCTACTTTCTTTTATTATCTATGTACGATTACTAAGTGTTATACTTTCTTTTATACCACTCATTGGGTTCTTAGCATTCACATTCCAAAATGTATTAAAAATGAAAAAGAAAAAACCGATGGACAATAAAGTGAAATATATTTTTGTATATGTACAGAAATATTCCACACAAGCTTTCTGTAATCTTGGAACATAGGAGCTGATGGCGAAAGTTCCCACTTGCATCAATGTCCAATTTGAAGACTTCCACAACCATTGACCAATTGAGTGCCTTGGCTTGAATTTTCCTAGTTGTGGTTGATGTTCTTCAACTTGCACTACCAACCCATTTTCCTAGTTAAAAACTTTCACAATCATAACTTCCACCAATTCAATATCTTGTTCCATTAACAATCATATTCCCACCAAGCTTTCTTGAATCTTGGAACATAGGAGCTGATGGCGAAAGTTCCCACTTGCATCATTGTCCAATTTGAAGACTTCCACTACCATTGACCAATTGAGTGCCTTGGCTTAAATTTTCCAAGTTGTGTTTGATGTTCTTCAACTTGCACTACCAACCCATTTTCCTAGTTAAAAACTTTCACAATCATAACTTCCACTAATTCAATGCCTTGTTCCATTAACAATCATATTCCCGAGCTTTCGAACACATATTAACGTGTTTCAAGATGTATTGGAAAGCTAAAAAACCCTTCAAGTAATAAGAAAGACATCTCAACCTAAAAAAGGTCCAGATTCCTTCTAAAAATGTGTTCTAAGTTGCGGATGTTCCGGACTTGTAAAACAACTAGGGGAGAACCTAGGAATTTAAACTTGGTAGTTCACTCAACGATAATAAATATAATCGTATGTAAGATGATAATAAATTGAATAAGTCATCAAAAATTACTTAAGATGTTAATAACTGATATAACAAAAGACCCTTCAATGACGCCTAAATATATATGTAAGAGGTTCACTATGATTTAGTTACCAACCCTCTTTAATAAAACACATGTATAGAGGAATCCACATTAGTCTATAATTTTTTTCCTAATCAAATCATTCCAAAACATTGGTTTTACAACTATAAAGACAAAACTTTTTATATTACTTGTACGTAATTGAAACCATCTAAAATAACTTTTTATATTAGTTTATTTTAAAATAAAATGGAAATAATGAAGTCATTCAAAAATATGAATTACTAAGAAAACTGTATAATAACACGAAAATCTTAACTTTAGTAAAAAATATGGGGTAGCAATAATTAAAACTGAAGGTTTCCATAAACAATTTTAAATAGATTTCAATGAGTTTAATGTTAATATAGATACTAATTACAGATTTAACATTAAAAAATAATTATAAATATGTTTACATTTATAAATTTGTGTATCAGGTTAATTAATGATTTTAAATGAAGTACTCTAGTGTTAACGAGGATATACATGCAATTTGGGAGAAGAAAATGACTAAATTAATGTCTTTTTTAAATATTAAGGGTTAAGTTTATTGAATTATTTCAAATTAGGACTAAATTGATAGAATATACAAGTTTCGAGGATTAAAATTGTTATTTTACCAAATCTTGTTAAATGTCCATTTGTATTTTAAGGAGTGACCTAATAGTAACTAAATATTAAGTGACACAATCGTAACTTTATTAATAATTGAGTGAACTCTAATGTAGTTTATCCAATTTTTTTATGGTAGGTCAAGTGACCCACCATGACCTATGGTAGATACGCCCATGAAAACAACCACTTCGGAAAATTCAACCTGAACGAGTCGAGCAAGGCCCAACTCGACTCAATAAGCTCTTGAGCAGCTCATTAATGTTGTTTAAATATATTATTTTGGTGTATTTGTGTATTGTTACTTTGAAGTTTAGACTTTGAAATTATTTCCCACATTATTTTGATTTTTTTGTTAAAATTGTTAATTTATGTTTATATTAATTTCTATATAATATTACTAGATTTTGCATATATTTAAAAAAAAAGTAAAAATTTTGACGAGTTTAATAAACAACAAGTAGAGTCGAACAAAATTTTATTAAACTTATCAGTATTGAATCTTATCGAGCACTACTCAACTTGTGATCACCTCGCTCGATAAGCACCCCTAGATGGCGTTTATGTGTTGCTTTGCTCAATAATATAAAATTAAGTAAACTCTGTTGGTAATTAATTAATAAATGGTTGGTTTTGATTGAACTTTATAATAAAACTGATGTTGAATATGACAATAGTTCTCTATTTTCTCTATCGGTTTCAGTCAAGTCTGGCAACTCTGTTGTATTTTAACATGGTGAAAGTGATAGATCAGGATGATATCAGATTTCAGAAACTATTTATATCGCACTCTCGTTCTCGATGATGAACCACTCGCTCTCAAATGCGAATCAATCTCATCGATTAAGAAATTGTTTCAGGCTCATGGAGCTGTCACAAAAGCATTTTGAAGCTATAGTTCTCCTCTTCTGGTTGAACTTGCAGGGTATTAACTTGCTTGGTTTAGCAACAACAAGCCCTGCAGTTAGAGGAAATGACACTGATCAACAAGCTTTACTCCAGTTCAAAGCCATGATAACTGGTGATCCGTTCGGGGTTATGGAGTCTTGGAATAGTTCCGTTCACTTCTGTCGGTGGCATGGCGTTACATGTGGTCCCAAGCATCGGAGAGTCACTAAGTTGGAACTGCAATCCCGCAAACTCTCGGGATCTTTATCACCATATATTGGAAATTTGAGCTTCCTCGGGGAATTGAATCTTGAGGACAATAGCTTCTACAACAAGATTCCTCAAGAAATCGGTGGTTTAAGAAAATCGGAAAGATTAATGCTAACCAATAACTCAATTGGTGGTGAAATTCCTTCCAATTTATCTGCTTGTTCTAAGCTTACATCTGTTGGTTTGAGAAGCAACCAGCTAACAGGAGAAATACCTGCTTTGCTGGGCCTCTTGTCAAGCCTGAAAGTCATGAATTTCGACAACAACAGCTTGAGCGGGAGTATACCACCTTCGTTCGGGAACTTGTCATCCTTGGAAGCACTTGTTTTGAGGACGAATGCATTAACTGGGACTATATCTGAAGGCCTTGGACAACTGAAAAATCTTTCGTTTATTGCAATAGAAGAAAATGCAATATCCGGTGTTGTTCCGGCCGCAATGTTCAACCTCTCCAATCTTAGAAGCTTTGATATTGGTGGCAACAAGATTGAAGGTACTCTTCCTTCTGACTTAGCAACCACTATGCCATATATTGATTTCTTGTCCATATGGGGAAACCAAATCTCTGGAAAAATCCCGATTTCCATATCCAATGCCTCAAATCTGAATGTAGTTCAATTTGGTGGTAACAGACTCAGCGGCAGCGTGCCACTGTTAGAAAAATTGGATAAGCTGTCTAATCTTCTCTTATACGAAAACAATTTCGGAAATGGGAGAGAAGGGGACTTGAACTTTCTCTGTACTTTAGTCAATAACTCCAAACAACAAACTCTAGGTATAAGATCAAACAATTTTGGAGGCCGACTTCCTGAATGCATTGGCAATTTGTCTAGCACCCTTTCGTATTTAATAATAGAGAACGACAAAATATTCGGAAGATTACCGGATGGGATCGGAAACCTCATCAATTTGGAGGTGATAATGGCATCACAAAATCGACTATCCGGTCCCATTCCCTTTGATATCGGGAGGCTTCAGAAGCTAAATATGTTTTATGCTCGAATTAATTTTCTCTCTGGTGTTATTCCACACTCTATTGGAAACTTAACAGTGCTAACCGAACTTGCTTTAGGGGTTAACAATCTTCAGGGCAGCATTCCTTCAAGTCTAGGTAATTGTCAAAGATTGCTTTTACTTGGTCTTTCTTACAACGACCTTAGTGGATCAATACCCCTTCAAGTACTTAACTTTCATCCTTGTCCATTCTACTAAACATGTCATCAAACTATTTGACCGGTGAGCTTCAGGTTGAAGTAGGAAAACTGAAAAATCTAGGTGAATTGGATATTTCGAAAAATAAGTTATCCGGTTTGCTTCCGAACAACCTTGGTTGTTGTGTAAGTCTGGAGAAGCTATTTTTGGAACACAATCTGTTTGAAGGTTCCATTCCTTCGTCTTTGAGTTCATTGAGAGGTCTTGCGGAATTGGACATATCTGATAATAATCTTTCCGGTGTGGTTCCAGAATTTTTTGTGAGTTTCGGAGCATTAAAGTATTTAAATCTCTCTTTTAATGATTTCGAGGGAAAGCTACCAAGGAGTATTCAAGAATGCAAGTGCTACATTTGTTGAGGGAAACAACAAGCTTTGTGGAGGCAGCCCTGAGTTAAACTTGTCCACATGTAACTCGAAAACATCGATAAGAAGATCAAACACTTCCTCTAAAATAAGAATTGCAATTGTTGTGATATTAGGAGTGATTTTGGTTTTCACTTGTCTCCTCATTTGCAGAAAATTCGCTTTTACTGTTATCATACCAAAGCATCTTAAGGGCTACTAATGGATTCTCCACACATAATTTGGTCGGTTCAGGAAGTTTCGGTCATGTGTACAAAGGAATTCTTGAGGAGAGTGGAGAAGTTGTAGCAATAAAAGTTCTTAATCTTATCAATCATGGAGCTTCAAGGAGTTTCTTGGCTGAATGTGAGGTCTTGAAAAATATTCGACATTGGAATCTAGTCAAGGTATTAACAGCCATTTCAGGTATTGATTACCAAGGGAATGATTTTAAAGCCTTGGTTTATGAGTTCATGGAAAATGGAACCTTGGAGGACTGGTTGCATCCATCTGTCGACATGAATGAACCGGAGACGAAGAGAAACTTGAACTTCTTTCAAAGGGTTAATGTAGCAATAGATGTTGCTCATGCACTAGAATATCTGCACCATCGATGTGAAACATCGATAGTTCATTGTGACCTCAAGCCAAGTAATATTCTACTTGATCAGGATATGGTTGGCCATCTAAGCGACTTCGGCTTAGCAAAACTCCTTTCTGCAGATGGACTTAACTATTCTAGTAACCAATCAAGCTCACTTGGATTAAGAGGAACTGTTGGTTATGCTCCACCAGGTAGGTTCACTATATTCATTTCTTCCATTATTTAAGAGCAAATTTGACGGTTTTTTTGCAAGTATTTTGTTTTTGTATGTAATTTGTGATGAATATAATCGTAGAATATGGCATGGGAAGAGAGTTGTCAACAAAAGGTGACGTGTATAGTTACGGAATCCTCTTGCTAGAGATGTTTACGGGGAAAAGGCCGACCAATGAAAGGTTCAAAGAAGGTTTAAGTCTTCACAACTTTGTTAAGGCGGCTTTGCCAGAACAAATGATCAAGATTATAGATCCCACTCTTTTTCAAGAAAGAGTCAGACGAGGAACAATCCCAGACATTACTCTTAGTGTAAACAGTTTGGGAGACGGAAAACATCTCCATTGCTTGAATTTGATACTCGAAATAGGACTCACTTGTTCTGCTGAATCACCGAGTAAACGGATGGACATGAGGGATGTTGTGACCAAGCTTTGTACCATTAGAGACAAACTTCATCCAGCTCGATTACGTTGTGAGGTTCCAACTTAAATGTGCTTCTCAATCAACAGCTTCATACAAGCAAGTAATAAACCTTAGCTTTTTGTTCAAGTGACAGTTGGGAAAGAGACTTGTTTGATGTATTAATAATGATGTTGGATTTTGAGTCTGCAAATTATTGTATCAATATTGTTATTGAACACGTCAATGGAATTTTTTTTGGATAAATGTGTGTTTATTATCTAAGAAGCAGCGAGGTGTTGCAAAGAATATTACAATCGGAGCGGAAAATCCTCAAATTTGGATCCCTAATCTATACTCAACTTTACATTAACCTTATCAATAATGTCTATACATTTTCCCTGTATACGAAATCGGACTATGTCTTTTATGCATCTAACAATACATTCCACAAACGGAATGACACCCCTAAAATGCCTATGATTCCGCTCCTCCCAGATATAATAAATGTATACACTCCAAGCCATCTTGAGGACGGGGACAATGAGAGATTTTCCCTTCGAATTCTCCAATGCCCATAGGATCTCATCTTCCCAGCCTGTAACCTATTTGTATAGCATGCAATCTTGTAAGATCTTACTCCAAACGCAACAAAAAAAGGGAATCCATATAATAAATGACTTCTCGAATCTAGGTCATTGTCGCAAAGTCTGCAAACATCATCCGTTGTAATCCCCATGCGAAGTAATCAATCCTTTGTGGACAAACGGTTTAGTATTACCATCCAGGCTATTATGGAGTGCTTAGGGGTGTGAAGAGGGTACTAGATTAATTAGTGCCATTGTACCTTTGGCCTACTTTCTCGCACATTATCCTATATCCAAGAGTTTTTTACTGCGGACCAATCTGTCACGGATCTATACAAGACTACATCCTCGGGCTTTAGTTTTAACAATTTCTTCACTATCCAACTAAAGTGATTCTTGCTCTCAACTTGCCAAAAACTCTCTTTTGAATACATACTCCTCCAATCAGGCCACCCATAAAGAGCTCTTTTCAGCTAATATTTTTTCAGAAGGACTAAGTGGCAAGTTTTGCTCCAAGTTTTCAGATTTTTAAGTCCCAATCCCCCTTTTAACTTGAGCTTGTTGATATGTTGTCAATTTACTTTTGCACTTTTGGCTGATATTTCTTTTCTAGAAGAATCGTGCACAGATTCGATCTATCTTCACAATAATTAATTTGAGTAGCACTAACTGTCTGCTCTAGTAGTTGAAGATGCTAAAAAGAACATCCTTGATCAATTGTAAACACCCACCATAACTGAGTTTTTTATTGGACCAAAGGTGGAGTTTTAATTTAATTTCTCCCAATAGTGCCTCATAGTCTTTTTCGCTGAGCTTCCTCGTCACCAATGGAGCCCCAAGGTAACGCACTGGCAGATGGCCCAGTTTGAAGCCACTAATATCTTGAACTTTCTCTATCTGATCAGAGCTCATTCCACATACATAAAATTTTGTTTTTTTTAACATTGAGCTTTAGACCTGACAAATCATAAAACTGCTCAAGAGTACTTAAAATGCTTACAATCTAATTTGTTGAGCCATGACAGAATATGAAAAGGTTGTCAGCAAATGCTAGATGAGTAAGTGATATCCGCTTGCACTTGAGGTGATATCTGAAGACACCATTTAAACAAAGAGTTTTTGGAATAAGAAAGATTGGGGGGGTGGGAATGTCAATGGAAATTCATGGAAACTTTATATTGTTGAAATCAAAGTCACTACATTGTAATCCGATATGTGGACTTGAGACCGTCAAAGTCACTAATTTTCTTAGAAGGTTTCTTTAAAAAAAATCGGTCCCTCAATTATATGTTAATTCGTAAATTAGTCCTTAAATATTTTCTTTGTCATAAGTTGTACCTAAATTATTGTTCTTTCTCATTCTAACCCAAAAGTGTACAACATCGAATAAGAATGTGTAGTGTGTCATGTTCTTATTTGTTGGTATTGTGTTTGGGGTAAATAGGAAACAAATTGATAATTTATGTCTCAGTTTTAACCAAAAACAAACTTTAAAGACCAACACGAAAACTAGGGTATGATTCATGGTCAATTTACTAAAACACCTTTTTATTTTCGGGTCGTGTCAATATCGGGTTAATAGGAGATCGATCGTTTTAGTCGGATTTTCAGGTCGAGTTAGGTTTTTCCACCCTATATATGACTTTATAAAGCCTGTATATTTGGCTTTTTGGTGAGTTGTGCGAGAATTCACATTTCATCTTTCTTTATTTATTTTAATATATTTTTTTTATTTCGAATTACCTTCGATTCGAGTTGCTTTTGGTTCGGGTGAAATCGATTCGAGTCTATTTTCGGTTCAATTAAAATTCGGGTCAATTTCGATTCATTTCGGTTTATTTTGAGTTTCAGATCAAATTTGTCAGGTATACTAGAGTGCATCCAAACCTAGACCAAAATAAATTTGGATAAAGTCTACATAGTGGGATTTAAACCATAATATTTACCCAAAATTCATGTCAATATAAAAATTAATATCATAACCTGGCTAGAATGAATGAAATCCATCTTAATATATAAGTATTTAGGAGTTTTTTTCTAGGTAATAAATATTTTATTAAATAAAAAAGTCATACACCATATGTATCGTTAAAAAATTTCTCCGCATTAGAAGAAAAAAAAGAGCGCATAATGACGATCAAGATACAATAAGTAACAAATTGCCTAGTTAACATCGAAACTCTTAGACCTGCTACATCACCGCACCATACAGAAACCACCGATGGAAACTTTTCACCCATTATACATAAGAAACTAACCCATACAAATTTGGCCTACTGCAATTGCCTCGCAAGCAGAAACTGCTGCAATAATATCATAAGGCTCCATACCCATCAAGAACTCCACAGTAATACAAAAACACATGGCAGCTACAAACACCATTCAACATACCGCCACCTTAGTTCCTCCTGCCAGCTGCAAAGAACTTACAACCAATGCAACGATTTGCCAAACTCATACACCCAGAAATAAGGAGAACCAAGATCCGACATGCCAATTCGATCTTTACCACGGACGCAAACGACAAATGATTATTAATTCAAGGCTACTTGAAAATCAGGCTCGACAAATAAGATCAGCCTTCCCTACCCGTTTTGCTTCAATGAAAACACACGGCTGCTGAACAAAGAACTTCCCTCAGCCCGCACTCCCTTAGCCGTTCTGTCAACACTAACTTTCACATAACCTGCCTCGTTCAGCATTACATCATCTTTAACTGCCTTATATCATAAACAGCTCGCAACATAATGCATAAACCGAATGAATAATCTCAAGATATACTTGCGCACATTCAGCTTGTAGAATTCAATTGCAGAACAGCCAGCCCAAGTCTATCTATCAAAGAGAAGCTCCAACCCAGAATCTAAAACAACCTTACTAAACCAATCAGGAGCTGCAAAGAAACCCCTGCCACCTTCTAAAGCTACTCAAAAACCATATAAACTCACTGAACAACAACATCTTGAATGCCTTACTAAAAAGGCTACAAAGCTATGACAACTAACGGGGAAGATATCTTAAAATGTAATGAATTGCATCTACAAAAACCAATTCCAAAGGCCCTGCATAAATACTCAATGACCATCATAAATTGAGACACTCGCCACAAATTTGAAGGAAAATGCAAAGCCCCCGGGAGTTTTGACATTCTTTACCACAAATTTGAAGGAAAATGCAAAAACGATAAAAAAAAATTATATTTTAAAAAAAATGTAAAAAAAAATGAATTCAATATAATTTTAAAATTTTAATTTTTATATTAAAAAAATAAAAAAATTATACTTTTTAAAAATATGTTTAAAAATGAATTTAATATAATTTTAAAATTTTGATTTTTTATACTAAAAATGATAAAAGAATATATATATATTATCGTTTTTTAAATATAACAAACAAAATTTTAAAATTATATTAAATTCATTTAACGAATTCAAACTCACGAACATAATATAATTTTAAAGTTTTTATTTTAAATCATGCACTAACTATAATTTAAAATATATACAAAATGTCGTTAACTTTAATTTAATTATTAGATTTATTTAATTGGGTTAGATGTTTTTATGCATCATAAGTGTGCCATGTTCGAGTCCTCTAAAATCGCATTTACTTCCCTTTTCCTGGCATGAACAACCAGATAAGACATATATCAGATTTTGTACTTCATAACACAAAACCTTGCTTGGCCTAGTGGCAAATGTGTTGCACTTACACCAAGGGGTTCTAGGTTTGAATTCACGCAGGGCTAGTTTCCTTGCTTTCATTTTTTCTTTCTTCAATCAGGTGACACATGCCATCACCTGATCGGAGGAGAAAAATAAATTTAATAAATTAAATAAAAATAACAAAAGTCTTCTATATATATATATATATTATCTAGATTCCTAAAAGTTGCCATGTGACATTTATTAAATATATTCGGTACTTATTCTGATAAAAAAATACTTTAAGTACCTACTTTGAAAATAATACTTAAAGTATAGATTTTGACAAAAAAGTATACTTTAGGTACTTGATTTGACCAAAAAGTATATTTTATGTACCTATTTTAATAAAAAAATACTTTAAGTATCTAAATAAAAATGTTGGTATACTTTGTGTACTTATTTATGATATAAGATTTTACATAAGAAAGATGTTCTTTAAAATTTTAGATTAAAAGTTGTTACTAAGGGTTCATAACAAGCTAAGGGAACATGATCCCCGGGATACAACAGATTCCTGACCCAGAAAAAACAAAATTACAAGCATTCTTAACAAGCTAACGATTTAAAAAGTATAATATTCATGGATGTAGTCACTAAGGGAACATGAAGGCTTATGTCCCTAATTTTTTTTATGTAATGACAATTTTAGTTTTGATAGTTTGAATATTTGTCAAATTAAATTGTCTCTTTAAAATTTTAGATAAAAAGTTTATTAGATATTTATTACTTTTAAAATTATGCGACATTATCCCACTCACTATCTATTCTTGACTCGGTCCCAACTACATTATTAAGTTTTTTTTATCTCATCAAATTATAATAAACTAAATTATTAAATGTGTTGAAATCATAAGAACAAATATAATACATGTATATTAAACGTACCTTGAAATCATATTTTCATATCTCATCGTATTTATGTATCCTGTATAAGTTTACTAATGTAATGTGTAGTATTTCTACACTCAATTCTTTTTTAAATAAAAAATCTAATCCATACTTTCCTTAAATTGAAATCATATAAGAAAATTGTTAAAAAAAATTAACCAGAAAATATAAAAATGTAAACATTACTAATGCCGGCAATAAATGGTAGGTATCATCAACACTAACATAATAATTAAATATGACAACATATTGACAATTAATTTTATTACAATTTAAGCACGGCATGTTTGGGATAACTGAAAGCACTTATCTAGATAAGAGAACTAAATGCCAACTTAAGACAACTATAAATTCAACAAAGAAAATAAAACTTGTAAAAGCAAGACTAAAACTTACGCAAAAAAAAATACCCATCATTTTTTAAAAGATTTATTAAATAGAAGAAAACAAAAACTAAGGTCTACCAAAATAAAACTCAAATCTACAAAAACAAATTCTAAAGATATGAGATAGAGAAAAGGATGAATATGAGAAGACAGAGGAATGAATAAGAAAAGATGGAAGGGACAAACGATCGGCGCTCAGATTGTCATCGGCTACAACTGACAAAATTTACTAGTTTTAACGAATAAAGGTTAAACTCAATTTTTTTAAAATTTTTTTGGCTTTTCAAACATGTTTCAACTTCATTTATTGTATTCATATTTTTAAAAGTTATAAGTATACTAATAGACATATAAATAATTATTAGCAGACTTAATCTTTACAAAGTACAGTCAAAATGACGATCATAATATTTTTAAACTATCGGTATTATATTCATTAGATAATTAATTCTGATTGTGTAATCACTCATTTTTATCGGGTTTTAGTGTTATTAGAATTATTTTAATAATATTATTATTAATATAAAATTAATAAAAAATAAAAAATAATAATAAAATATATTATTAAAGAAAAAGGAAAATTGTGTGGAGCAGGGTGCTCCACGTTACCCATTTTCTCACCCCTTTGCCTATAAATAGGCAGAGGTTCACTTCCAAAAACACACGCCAAAATTGCCAATAATTTGGCAAGAAAATTGGCTCCCCAATTGGGAGCTAGGCCGGCCGCAAGGCTGGCCGGGTTGGGGGCAGTGCCCTCGGCCCCAGTTGGTTCGATCCAACATTTGATCGGGGTCTTATTTTAGGTCCGATCTAGTTAATATTTTTTGGAGAGGTCGTGGTAGATCTCGGTGGGATTCAGTCGGGGTTTGTCATTCGAGCTCCTAGTTAGGTATATTTTCTTTCCTTTTTATTTGTGTTGTAATTTTTATAATTTAATGAAGTATTAGTTAATTTAAAATTAGGTTCTTTTTTACTTTGTATGTTTATTTATGCTTTAGATTAATATTTATTATGTTTTAAATTTATGTATTATATTAATATTTTAGTTATGTTAAATTTGTTTCTTATGTGTTAGATTAATATTTATGAATGTTAGTATTTTATTTATGTTAGATTTTTTTATAAGTTAGATTAATATTTATGTATGTATGTTTTAGATTAGTATTTATTTATGTTTTAAATTTATGTTTTAGATTAATATTTTATTTATGTTAGATTTGTTTTTATTTATGAGTTAGATTAATATTTATGTATGTATGTTTTAGATTAGTATTTTATTTATGTTAGATTAGTATTTTATTATGTTAGCATTTATTTATATTTTATCGCATTGTATTTATATTCGCCATGTTTTAGGTTGCATAACAGATATATAAATTGTCAATGTGGTGCCCTTTTATCCGAGCGTAAACGGGGCCAGTATCAGGCGTAGTGATAGTGGTTGGGCGTTTACTCTCGGATAACGGGGCCTTTAAAATTTATTCGTAATTATAACCGAATTTTAAACTAATCGTCACTTTAATCCGGAAAGTCTAATATTAATGAAGCGGTAATTATTAAAGTACCAATTTTGGGCGGTGTGGGGGTGCTAATCCTTCCCCATCCGTAACCGACTCCCGAACCCAACAGTTTTTAAATCTCTGGTTTTATGGTGTCCGACCTACCTAAGTGAACGGTGGCGACTCCAATTTTTAATAAAATGCGGTTTTTAAAAACCCCACGGAATAAACGTTTTATATCCGAAAAATCACAAACACTTCGAAAATTCATTTTTTTAGCAAAACGGACATCGCTACAGATGGCGACTCTGCTGGGGAATATTTTTTGTTTTTAACAAAAATAAAGAGAGTCAAGCTTTTTCAAATAATTACCGCTTTAATAATATTAGAAGTTCCGGATTAAAGTGACTATTAAATTAATATTCGATTATAATTGCACATTTATTTTGACGCATTTAAAATTTGGCATATAAACCCATTTTTAAGTGGGGGAAACGCTAATGCTTTCGTGGAGATATCGTTCTCCCGTGTAGGCCTAGCAAGTACCTTCGGGGCTCGAGTACCTTATGCTTTCGTAAGGATATCGTTCCTTCGTGCAGGCATAAGCGAATGGGTCCCCCTGAATTGAACCCGGTTGAAAAGAGCCTATAATGGGTGATATCGGGGGCCTTGCTACTCTTAGTAGATGACAGCAAGGACAATTCGGGTACCTCCTAGCACCAACACTGCATGTAGAGAACATATAGAAACCCACCCCTTTAGAGCCATGCGGATAACCTTAGGTGTTTTAGACGGGATAAATAGGTTTTTTTTACCTTATTTTATTTGTCCTTTTATTTATGTATTTATTATTTTTATCCGGTACTAACTCATTTTTTGTGTTTTATTTTTTATTTTTATTTTACACATACTTTTGTTGCATTATCATTGCATCCACATTACATAGAGGTGTTGATTCAAGTGGTTTGCCCGATTAGAAAATCTTTTATCATGGAAAAAATGTGTCTTAGGAAAGGACGACATCAATCTAGTCGTGCGACATCGGTCAGAGATTAATCAACAGATCTGAAGTAATGATTGGCCGAGCAAGCGTGTAGTCCAAAGTATACACACGAGACCCTGATGGTGGACATACAACGAGCTACAAGGTGTGTGAATGACTTAGCTACCGAAGCCGCGACTCTCCGACCTTTCGTAACCCCGGACATGGAAGAAGCACCAAGGTTTACCAAGTTGCTCAGAGCTGTCGATGAGCTTTAAGGTAGAGCTAGGGCTTATGTGTAGAATTTTATTTTGTAATTAAGACTTTTTGTATTAGAGACTCTTTTTGTAATAGGGACTCCTTTTGTAATATGGATTTTTTTTGTAATCTTGACCCTTTAATTCCCATGAAAGTCGTTCGAAAGGGTGATTACCAGCGGAATCAACGCCTTTATTTGCATTCATGTTGCATATCATGACATGGTGTTGATTCAAGAACAATTTATTAAAAGGCTTTCAAAATAGAAAAGGTATGCTTTGCCAGAAACGATAATATTACAGTAACAAATTAGGCCGAGCAAAGACCAATCGAGAAAGAAGACGGTACGATAGTAAGGCACGTGCGACACAAAAGATTCAGTCAGGGCCGCAGAACCCCAATTTTAAATCTTCACATTTGACCATTTTTTAAAAAAATCTTAGATTTTAATTTAACTCATTTAAAAAAAAGAAAAAAATTGAAATTATTATTATTTTGCTTTGAAACTTCTTCCCTCATAAAATTTTCAGAATAATAATAATAACAAAAAGAAACCTAAAAGTTTTATTTTTTAAAGTAAGTTAAAACTTTTTGATAATAAAAAGGGGGAATTTTTAAACCAAATGATCCTTGAAATTTTTAATTTAAACCCCAAAAAGATTTAAAGTACTCCCCTAGGATCGATAGAATCCATCCCTGTTTAGACGTACCCAGATCTACAGAATAAAATATATTGTCAGATGTCATTTTCAGAAGCCACAAAAATAAAGATCAAGACGTCACGAGTCCATAGAATAGAATAAGAGGAGAAGACGGAGTCATCCATCATCCTGAAGACGACGTCGAGCACAGGTTTTGCTTCCCGAAGGCAAGGTCTCCAGAATAAATTCAACTGTTGACTGTAATTCATTATTAATTTCTTGCAAACATACATTTTCTCTATTGAAAGTTTTTCAAAGACTGTTCGAGAATCAACATCACATTTGCATACATTATCGCATTTATAGGGTATTGATTCCCAAAGTGGTTCCTCAAATCTCAGAAATCGTTCATAATTGGCAAAGGGTCGTCTGGTCAGATATTAGAGGGCACAGATCCAGGGTCTTATCCCAGAACAAGATCAGAGACAATAGAAGAGGAACCATCTGAAGACTTCAGGCCAGACACGGTAAGGAGACAGGGTACTGGTAATGAGCAAAGTAAAGTGCAAGAGTTGAAAGAAGCAGAGGGAAGACGTGATGAATCAGATGAATACTTTGATGAAAGGTAAGCGATCCATCAAACTAAAAGAAGAACCGATTAAGGATCAGAATAAAGAGCGATATAGTCAGAATTCTACCTCCAAGTCAGCCAAATACGACAAATTGAACCCTTTTTGTGATCTACATCAATAAACATGTGGAAGGTATGCTTGAGTCGGGCTTTCAAAAAATAGAGCTCGGTCCAGAAGAAACTTGAGAAGCAAGTAATGAAAAGAAGTGTATCTCGATTCCTGTGAGGTAGACCGAACTACTCCTAATGTTCATCGACAAGAGCCTTATTACCTCGGTGAAGTCTCTAGCGAAGAGACCGTCTTATCCGAGAGATTACGACACACGTGCTAGAGGCAGATACCATTTAGGAAGTTTAGGTCACGGTATTGAGGATTGCGGGGCCCTGAGGAATGAGTTTAAGATCTTATCGCAATGAGGATTTCAGGTTTCGAAGACGGAGTTCCTCAATTCTATAGTGAGCTAACAATCACCCGAGGGGCAAAGTTGAGGAGGAATCGATATCCAGGACAAAGTTCGAGTAATACCGAAGTGGGTCACTCAAGCGAGTTAAATTTGAAGATCGGAGATAGGGGCATCCCAGGAGAGGGGTATTCTTTCGAGTTCAGCCAGCTCAGATAAAAGAGAGATAACTTGGATAAAATTGAATTTGCAGAATGATCATCAGAAGCTTTCCTGAGTGTTTAAGAATATCAGAATAGATGAACGGTGTTGTCCAGTTGAAAGACGACTCGAAATATTGAAAGAAGAGAAACTAGTCAAGCAATAATCAAGTCAGGCTGTTATTATGTAAGTTTGAGGAAATTAGGATTAGGTACGACAGTCTCCAAAGATGAGCTATAGAATAACTTAGCCATTAACAAGAGTTTTGGAAACAAGTTCACGACAGAGCAATGACAATCCAACATTCTTCAGTAGGAAAAGACAACTTCTAAGCTGCGAAAGACTAAGCATAGAACAGATGAAGACCCGAAGATCGATATTACTCGAGCAGGTAAGGTAGCTCAACAAGGTGGCAGGCTTAGTCAGAACATGGACCAAGTGTTGGACTACAGGGGCAAGCTGACCGGACTATTAAATGAAGAAAGTAGGCACTAAAGCTTGTCAGTAACTGTAAATATCTAATATCTGATATAATGAAACCTTTTGGCCTCAATGAACGTCGTTCTATAGGGATCACTTTTGGAATCAATACCTTATTACGTTCATGTTTATATTTTAGGATTGCATTGCATTGCCTTGCACGATCCTGGCATGTTTTACATGACATTATCATTACCTTGCATTATTATTACCTTGCATAAATTTTATGAGGAGTAATTCAAAAACCAATTAGGGTTTTATCATGGATAAAAGAATTGAAGACACTAAAAAAAATCAAGATTCGAGTAGTTAAAAGATGGGCTCGAGAGGAAAAAGAAAAAAAAAGAAGTTTGATACCTTTAATGCAAGAAAGCTCTGTTTAAACCCTGGTTTGGTCGTTCTTCCAGATTCCAAAGATTCCCAGATTTACACATGATGACGGAATAAGATGCCCCAAGATTCACGTGACCATATTCTGCAAAAAATGGAGGGCTGCATTGAAAAATTACCGATCCACTACTTCCCCGATAGTCTAGCAGGACCTACCGTGATATGATATGCTTTGGACCCAGCAGCAAGTCGTCAGTATCTCCAGAATACGAAGATGAAACCTGATGAAAACTTCAAGGAATGTGCTTTGAGGTGTCTGTGTTTAGCGACCCAGGTGCAGCCTCCCGTAGATGAAGAGGAAATTGACTTACATGCCACCTTTCATATTTCTTCTTTAATAAGATGCTCGAGAAAATAAAGGCCAACTTTGAGGACTTAATGACAGTCGGAGAGAGAAACGAACATGCACTCTGAGACCTAAGTTTAAAGACCAGACCTGTCTAGGAGCAGAAGGAAAGAAAGAGATAAATGGGTACCACTTTCAAGGTTCTCGTGATCGTAAGAGAAGAAGACATGTAGATTCCTCCGAATCACCGAGAAAAATTCCTCGAACAAGTACATATTTAGAGATATACAAAGTATTCCATATGGCCTCATCTGGTCAAGGGTTAGTACCTTACCTACGGGCCGATAAAGATTACACCCGGCTCATCTGCCCACAGTTTTAATCCATACAGTGCATGTGAGTTCTACATTAAGGCACCGGGGCATGGCACCAAGAAATTTGAGGTTGTTAATAGAAGAAATCAAGAAGTTGGTTGACGAGGGAGTCATGACAAGAATTGATCCAGCAAGGAAAAACAAGAGAAGAGGCAAGCCTAGACTACAAATGACTGGAATGAGTTAGTACTCGTGATGTAGTCCGGAGGTCCCTATGGTTTTCCCATTAGTTCATAAAGAAATTCTCAATGCTTTGAAAGAAAAACTCCCAAACAGATATTTTTTTTAGAATTAAAAATCACATTTCCATTTAGAATGCATTTTTACATTCTTTATTCTTTAAACATTTTATTTTTATGGGGTAGTTTTTGTTCTCCCATATGCATATACACATTTTTGAATAGACATATGTATATATCATTTCTATACCAGGTCCTCCAATTTTGAATGCAACAATACATTTGCTTCAGATCCAAAGATCAACTCTAAGTTGCATATATTTAGAAGAGATTGAATATTGTGGGGATACTGTAAATGTAAGTATCTTATAGTTTACTTAGGCCAACAGAGGAACAAAGCGAGTGTTTAGACAATGGGCAGTTCCCATTTTAAGAATTTATCTTCTCAGGCACTTGTCGTTTAAGATCCTTGAAACGAAAGTTGACCCTAAACCTCTACCCCCTGAAGGCATTCTCAGGACATCTGTGAATTTGACAACGAATGATATTCTTTTACTTTACCAGAAGACAGAGATGAGTCCAGACAGATTGGTTACGAAGATCAGAAAATCATCAGAAGAAAGTGGTTGAAAACAAGGATATGTCCAAACGAAAAACCAAAAAAGAAGAGAAATGGTAATCAGAAGGCCGAAGCAATCCAGATCGAGTAAATATCAGAAGAGTTGCAGAGAGGCAAGTAACTTCGAGCAGAAGATATCATCAATACCAGTATAGATACATGTTGATTCGAGGATACATTCATAGACTCGAATAAGAAAAAAGAGATTCAATGCTAAAAAACCCAAAATGGACAGTCTAAAAAAAGAGAGAAAAAAATGAAAGAAAAAAAGAGAAGAAAAGAAAAAAAAATAAAAGAAAAATGAGAGAAAGAAAAAATGAAGAAAAAAGAAAAAAAAGAAAAAGGAAAAAAGAAAAAGAGAAATGAAGAGTACTGTCTATGCTTCACACACGGATTAAACAATACAAGAATGAGACTTCAACTATGAGCAAGAGACACAAGGAATCCACATTTCAAGTAAATATCAGTTTTGAAAATTAGTATAGAAGCTCGAATTGAAGCCAAGTCAAGACAAGTCGGCCCGAAGATTGCCAATTTCGAAAAAGGAAATGACCTCTAGGGTGAAAACCCAAAAAATGGGCAGTCTAGAGTGATCCTGAAAATGAAGAAAAAGAGTAGTCTGTTTGAGCCTGCTGGCATCGATACCAACCAAAATACACTGATCTGAAGGTACATAAGAATGAAGTGACCTCTAGGGTGAAAACCTAAAAATGGGCAGTCTAGAGCGATCCAAGAGAAAAAGTGAAAAATAAGAAAAGAAAAAAAGAGAAAAGAAGAAAGAAAGAATAATATTTTATCTGGGCGTGCCAATCACAAGAATTCCTAGAAATGTATTCATAGTCCTTCATTCAAGAAATCTCAGTTTCGAGGAGTATTGAAGGATCAAACATTATTGAACAGAAAACGAACATCAGTATATAGCCAGAATGCAAGGCAGCCTATAATAAAAAGAAAAGAAATGAACTCTAGGGTGAAAACCCGAAAACGGGCAGTCTAGAGTGATCCAAAAAGGGAAGGAATAATGGACATATCCAAGTTACACAAGTACAGAAATACTGTTTCACTTAACCATAAACTAAAGACCTACATTACAAGCCCTCAAAGACTATTCTGGTCATCCATAGATATCCAAGTTGAATGAGAATGTCTTTAGATTTCATTCCGCCTATAAGGGTTAACTTTGCTTCAAGGAACGTCAAACTTCGAAGTGCTTGATCGACACCCAAATGAGGGAAGGATGGGGCATGGTGAGATAGTGAGATTAAGAGAGCCACCTTAAACGGGGCAGAAACTAGGTAGGGTTGTTCCTCTCAAAAGCATATTAGACCAGAAGAAACTATACATTGGCATATATCTCCACAATGGTCAAGATATTCTAAATATGCGCTTCATTAGAGTTGATCTCTGGAAACTTGAAGCAAATGCGCTATGGTGTTTGATATTTCGGGGGTAAACATGTTTTAAAATGTTTGACGTTTTCTCCCAAAGTTTTGATGTTTACCAATTCCCCCAAACATTAGTTTTTAAAATGTTTGGCAATATACTTCGAATTTTGTTTAGCACTCTTCAAACATTAATTTAAAAAAAATGTTTAGTCCTTAAGAAAAAGAAGGAAAAATGATGTTTACCATTTGTTCCAAACATTGTTTTCAAAATGTTTGGTATCCCCTCCAAGTTGTGATTTTCAAAATGACTGTTATCTTTTCAAACAATCATTATTTTTTGAAATATACGCAAGTAAATTGCCTTTTGCATTACTTTAAAAATAAATGATGATGAGATTTAAAGCATAGGGACCGAGAGTTAGTTCCCGTCGAAGTGCTACAAGAAGATCAAGGATGAGCTCAGAGGATGGAAGCATTTTGGATCACCCTAGTGACTAGAAATAGATCAAGGCTATGTATGATGGGTCAGAAAATTCAAAGCAGTGGAGCCCGTGGTTGAATGGGGCAACGCCAAACGAAGAAGATGACAAAGGTTCTTATAAGAATAATATAAGAACCAGAAGATCATTTATGAAGACGAGTGATAACCCTGAAGACAAGAAAGCCTTCCGCACAAAAGGTTTAAAAGCAGGATTTACAGTGAAGAAGTAAAGAGATGAAAAAAATCTGATGAGCGACCTTTCAGGGTGTAAGACTTTAGAACAAAAAAAAGGGCTGAAAGAAAAAGAAGAAAAAGAGAGAAAGAAAAAGAAAAAGTGAAAAAGAAAAGAAAATGGAAAAAAAAAGAGAGAAAAGAAAAAAGAAAAAGAAGAGAAAGAAAGTATTACATTGCACGCATCATATAGATATGGGCATGTCAATTTTTGCTTATTTTGGACAGGTACTTGAAGAATTATCAAAGAACATTAAGAAGTGGATTTCATTGAAGAAGATTAGGCAGCCATTTTCGGCATGAGTCCCCAAAATTGAAGAAACATTGACAACCATTTTCGGCGTGAGTCCCAAATTAAAGAAAGTTTGGCAGCCACCTTCGGCGTGAGTCCCTAAAATTTGAAGAAAGATTGGCAGCCACCTTCGGCATGAGTCCCTAAAATTTGAAGAAAGTTTGGCAGCCACCTTCGGCATGAGTCCCAAAATTTGAAGAAAGATTGGCAGCCATTTTTGGCTTGAGCCCCAAATTAAAGAAAGATTTCGGCAGCCTTAGCAGCGTAAGTCCAGAAAAATCGGCAGCCATAACAGCGTGAGGCCCATATGTTAAATCCTTCGGGTCATCGGTAAGTCCTTCGGACATGGTGTTAGTCCTTCGGGCCACCAGTAAGTCTTTTGAGCCTGGTGATAAGTCATTCGGGCATGAAGCGGCAGCCTTAGAAGCGTAAGTCCAAAGATATCAACAGCCTTGTAAAAAAATGATGAAAATGAGATAAAAAAAGAGAGAAAAAGAAAAAGAGAGAAAAAGAGCCAGAAAAGAAAAAAGAAAAAAAAGAAAAAATTGAAGATAAAGGCTCTATATAGAAATGGCCTATATTTTCAAGCTCCGTAGCGAGAGGTTCTATGTAGGAAGAATCTGCCGCTCTGAGGCTTTAGAAGCTGAAAGTTTTATATAGGAAGGGCTTGCAGCTCCAGGGTGAAGACTAGCAGTTCTATATAGGAAGAACTCCCAGCCGAAGGAATTCACCCATGACACACAAGGTTATATAGGAAAACCTATTGTGTTGAAAGCGAAGAGTCTTATATAGGAAAGGCTCCGAGCTTCACTGTCTTAGAGTAAAAGATTCTATATAGGAAGAATCAGAGCTCCAAGAGATTTTAAGCTGAAAGTTTTATATAGGAAGGACTTACACTCGGGGTGAAGACTAGCAGTTCTATATAGGAAGAACTCCCCACCGAAGGAATTCACCCATGACACACAAGGTTATATAGGAAAACCTATTGTGTTGAAAGCGAAGAGTCTTATATAGGAAGGGCTCGAGCTTCTTTGTCTTAGAGTAAAAGATTCTATATAGGAAGAATCCATAGCTCCAAGATTTGAAGCTGAAAGTTTTATATAGGAAGGACTTACGACTCGGGGTGAAGACTAGCAATTCTATATAGGAAGAACTCACAGCCGAAGGAATTCACCCATGATACACAAGGTTTTATAATAGGAAAACCTGTTGTGTTGAAAGCGAAGAGTCCTATATAGGAAGGGCTCCGAGCTTTACTGTCTTAGAGTGAAAGGTTCTATATAGGAAGAACCTGTAGCTCTGAGATTTCAGAAGCTAAAAGTTCTATATAAGAAGGACTGACGGTTCCAGGGTTTGAAGACTAGCAGTTCTATACGAAGGAACTCCCAGTCGGAAGAATCCATCAGCGACGCAGAAGGTTTTATATAGGAGAAACCAGCGTTGAAGGCGAAGAGTTCTATATAGGAAGGGCTCCAAGCTGCACCGTCTCAGAATGAAAGGTTATATATAGGAATGACTCATAACTCGAGGCTTCAGAGTGAAGGGTTCTATGTAGAAAGAGCCTATAACTCCAAGATCGGAAGGTGACGAAGCTCTATATAGGAAGAACTTACGAGCCTGAAGATTCAGCTAAGGAAGAGCGGATAGTTCCAGAAGAACACGTGATTCCGAAGCCAAAGACGATAAAGTAGGTCAAAATGAGTGCTTTTGATCTTCGCTTTGTCCTCGTTTCACAAGAACAAGCAAAGAGGGGCAACTGTAATAACTCATTTTTGATCGGGTTTTCGTGTTATTAGTATTATTTTAATAATATTATTATTAATATTAAATTAATGAAAAATAATAAAAAAATATTATTAAAAAAAAAGAAAATTGTGTGGAGCAGGGTGCTCCACGTCACCCATTTGCCTATAAATAGGCAGGGGTTCACTTCCAAAAACACACGCCAAAATTGCCAATAATTTGGCAAGAAAATTGGCTCCCCAATTGGGAGCTAGGCCGGCCGCAAGGCTGGCCGGGTTGGGGGCAGTGCCCTCGGCCTCAGTTGGTTCGATCCAACATTCGATCGGGGTCCTATTTTAGGTCCGATCTAGTTAATATTTTTTGGAGAGGTCGTGGTAGATCCCGGTGGGGTTTAGTCGGGGTTCGTCATTCGAGCTCCTAGTTAGGTATATTTTCTTTCCTTTTTATTTGTGTTGTAATTTTTATAATTTAATGAAGTATTAGTTAATTTAAAATTTTGTTCTTTTTTACTTTGTATGTTTATTTATGCTTTAGATTAATATTTATTATGTTTTAAATTTATGTATTATATTAATATTTTAGTTATGTTAAATTTGTTTCTTATGTGTTAGATTAATATTTATGAATGTTAGTATTTTATTTATGTTAGATTTTTTTATAAGTTAGATTAATATTTATGTATGTATGTTTTAGATTAGTATTTATTTATGTTTTAAATTTATGCTTTAGATTAATATTTTATTTATGTTAGATTTGTTTTTATTTATGAGTTAGATTAATATTTATGTATGTATGTTTTAGATTAGTATTTTATTTATGTTAGATTAGTATTTTATTATGTTAGTATTTATTTATATTTTATCGCATTGTATTTATATTCGCCATGTTTTAGGTTGCATAACAGATATATAAATTGTCAATGCGGTGCCCTTTTATCCGAGCGTAAACAGGGCCAGTATCAGGCGTAGTGATAGTGGTTGGGCGTTTACTCTCGGATAACGGGGCCTTTAAAATTTATTCGTAATTATAACCGAATTTTAAACTAATCGTCACTTTAATCCGGAAAGTCTAATATTAATGAAGCGGTAATTATTAAAGTACCAATTTTGGGCGGTGTGGGGGTGCTAATCCTTCCCCATCCGTAACCGACTCCCGAACCCAACAGTTTTTAAATCTCTGGTTTTATGGTGTCCGGCCTACCTAAGTGGCCGGTGGCGACTCCAATTTTTAATAAAATGCGGTTTTTTAAAAACCCTACGGAATAAACGTTTTATATCCGAAAAATCACAAACACTCCGAAAATTCATTTTTTTTAGCAAAACGGACATCGCTACAGGTTTGTAGAGGTTCATTGCGGGAACAACTTTTTTAACTCAGTTTTCCCATTTACAATGTCAGAATTTAATCATCTAACCTTATTTAAGGAACATAACGCCTCATCCCTCTAGACCAACATGTCATTGATGACAATCATAATTTTTTTCTCGGCAACAAGATAAGTTTTATTAAAATCTACCACTGTAAACAGTAAGATTAGAACACGTTGCTATTTAATTCAACACATGACCTCCCAAGACCTCGACATCGGCATTATAGAGGTGGCAAATGGGTCGTTTATTTTGAGTCATTTCGATCTTGTTCGGTTTTAGTTCGAATCAATGGTGATTCAGATCATTTCGAGTTTGTTAATTTTCGGGTTGGTTGATTTCAGTTCGGATCAATATCAAGTCAATTTTTAGATCGGTCGGTTTCAATCGAAGTTTCAGGTCGGATCTGTAATAACCCAAATTTTTTGCTTTGCGAAATTGAGCCTCGAACCCAATTATTTAGCCTTATGTTGGAAGCCCAAATCAAGGATAATTGGATTTGGGCTTTATGGCAAATTAAAATGGGTAATAGGTGTGGGTGTCATTTAATAAAAGAAAAAAAATGATAGTTTAAGATAAATGGGTTGATGTAATGGGGAAAGAGAAGGGAAAAATGTGAGAGGATAAGATATTTTGTATGAGAGAGAGAAAAGAGGAGAAAGGTAAAAGGGAGATTTTGAGTCTCGATTTACAGTCGATGGAACTGCCATGCACGACACCATCATCATCATCAGCTCTAGCTCGATGAAAGAAGTCAGCCGATGGTCCTCGCGGCGCTAGAGTCATTGCCGTTCGTAGGGTGGGGAAATGAAATATTCGACGTAGTTGAAAGCATCGTGTTCCAGCCATCACCCCTGTAAACGGAGGCCACTGTTAGAACCAGCGGCCCAAAAACAGCGAGATTGAAGCTTACTGCCACCGTCCGACCACCGAAAAGCCTCTTAGTTGCCATCATGCGCCACCCCTGCTGGTGGGCGTGCACTTGGCCAGGCGGGTGCATCATATTGCGGTGCACCGCGCCACACAAGATTGGGGTAATCGGGTGCACATACTATTTGTCGCACCAGAGCATTACCCATAGGTGCACCCTAGCTGTTGTGTACCATGCCGAATTAGATCATCAGACCTATTGACCAGGCCATTGACCAGAGTTGATCGGGTTGACCGTTGACCAAGAGTTGACTTTTTTCGGGAAACCCTACTAAGGGATTTGTCGACGTTCTAAGTCTGTTGGCTCATTTCGTTTCGTCAAATTCGAACCCGATAAGCAATTTTTACTCGTTTGACCTTGTGGATTAGTTAGTAAATATGATTAAGTAATAATTGTGGTATTCGTATATTTATTAGGGTTGTTCAGGATCGGATATCAGATCAAGTGTAATACTCAGGGAGCTCGGATGAGGATTTTAGCGATAACGGCTTAAGGTTAGTACACATTGAACTCATATTGCTTCATAAGCATCATAAGTGTAATTGCCTTGCGTGTTAGTGGTTGCAAATTAGGTTGATGATAGATAAACATGTGTTGAGATCAATATTATGCGACTTGGTAAACAATGTGATGTCTGATGAGCATGAGAATATTTGAGACTATTATGAGCTTTAGAGACTGTGTAGGGTCATTAAATATTCGTATAGTTATCTGATTGGGTGGTTTTCACATGTTGTGTTGCTTGAGTGCTTGAAATGTGAATTGGCGTGTTCGATAGGAATTATATTAAATGGGATGATAATTGGTAATATTTGAATAAATGATCATGATGATGATAATTAATATTAATTAAATGTTTTAGTAAACAAACCCTAATGACTTTCATAAACTTTAAGGACCGAATAAAGTATCGTATAACCGTAATTCAAGAAAATTGTGCAAACCCGTAAATAGGGTATCGGTATGAGATTTGCCCGTACCGATATGCGATTGGGGACCGTATTGGTACGGGTCGACTCATACCGAAACTCGTGGAAATCTAGGGTTTATAGTAAGCAGTTTCTATATCAGTACGCATGTGTGTACCGATACCCGAGGGTACTATATCGATACTCGTGTTCAAGTACGGTGCCCAATACACTAAATAATCAATAAATGTAAATTAAGGTTGAAAATTGATGTGTATATTAATAATTGAATTATGCCTTAATAAAGGAGATCATGAGGATCATTGGAGACAATAAATAAGATTAATTGTATACTTCTGCATGATGTGTTAACAACTCGGTAATGTAAAATAAATGTTGTGATGATGTTTAGCAACAATAGGGGGTCCTTGGGATCACGTTGCTTGTATGCCGAGTAGGCATTTATTTGGTTGAGTCTTCTTGATTGGTGGGATTCAGATACCCAGTGAGAGAAAGAGTGTGTTACAACACCATGGTTGAAGATTCCCGAATATAGGATACCGATGCTTAGTGGACGTGGGCCTCATTCGAAGTCTCGATGAGAGATTCTGAGCGTAGGAGTATGATCCTGATGCTTAGTAGTCGCGGACTGCACCTCATAGAGTGAAGGATCCTGATGCTTAGTAGTTGCGGGCTGCACCTCATAGAGTGTAGGATCCCGATGCTTTGTGGACGCGAGCCTCACTCTCAATGTAGGATCCAGATGCTTTGTGGATGCGGGTTTCACTTCAAATGTATGTAACACCTTAAATATATATATATATATATATATGTGTGTGTGTGTGTGTGCTGAATCAAGTAAGTTAAAAAATAAAATAAAATAATAATAATAATAATAATAATAAAATAAAAAAATGAGTTACAGCTAGGGGGTGTTGAACCCATGTCTCTTGTATGGTGAGCTCATGCCTTAACCAATTAGGCTAAGGCTACATTTTTGTTTCTACCTACTTAGAATAAGTTTTAAATTTACAGCCTTTGGGTATATCAGGTATTTGATTCAAATACCATGTTTCCCATTTACCCTCTAATCATATCCTGCATCGAAGAGGACAAACATTAGAGAGTTTTTCCCTTCACCATTGTTATTTTTGCTCCGATCTGCGTCACCGTGCCGCTGTGGTGGTCACCGCCTACATCATCAGAATTGCCGCATCGTCCCGACCAAGAACCCTCTAACCACTCGCACCCCTGTGCCACAGTCCGCCGTGAATCGAGGGTAGAAGATTCGTCAAATCTAGGGTTCATATCCTTTCAAATTTTTGACGATTCCGGTAGTCATCGCCGCTTGTTCGAGATGTAATCGCTGTCATCTTCTTCTCCGTGTCAACCCAATCAAAGCCCAGTCGACCAATCGTAGTTTCGACACCGGGATAGCCTTCGTTAGAGCTACGGTTAATCTATCGGCCGATGAGGTTTTTGGGATTCGCAGTTCTTTTCTGAGCTTAGAGAGGATGTTGAATTCAGGTTCGAGAGTCGAATGTCGTGTCAAGGGGCCGGCCGATATAGCAAGGATTCAAGGTAATACTTTACTACCTCTTGCATGCTTTATAATACATGTTGATTCTAGGCTAAAGTTTACAAGAGTACGATTAAGTATACTTTTAACTCTGCTTGAGTCAATCAAATGATGAGATAATAGAATGGTAATTTGGATAAAATCAAATTATTCGAAAGAGGAATTTAATAGACCTAAAGGATCCTTAATTCAGCAAATGGTTAATAAGACATAATATCCCAATATGATAAATAGAGTTAAATAATTTAATATTTGAAATATTTCGTTAAGAAATGACGATAATACACTCAAGAAATGAGAACGACTTAAATAATCCTAACAAAGGTAATGTCTTATATATGATTATTTTATATGAAATCCTCGTCCTATTGGGAAAGAATTCGGTATCAAGATTTCAAATATGTATGATAACAAAATACTTGGATTACTCAAACTCTGGACAAACACCTGAAGATAAATTTACTGGAAGATTTTACGTATTCCCGAACTGATCTAAATGACAGTAGTAAATGAATTGATTGGAATGATAGAAATGACTGAAATAACCTCAGACAATGAAGTTTATCAAATTAAATGAAATCATAGATAATCCATCGAGGATTGAAATGAATGAATTGTTTGGAATTACCGGAAGTATTTTAATGACTGAAACACCCTTGGGCATCGAAGTATCTGTAATATCGTCGAATACTAAAATGACTGAAAGTACCTCTAAGACTTGGAATAAGAAATACCGCTTGAATACATGTTCGATTTCTTGTAGTTCGTGCAGTGGTTAATTAGTGAAAGTGATCTCCTTTGCAATACACTATAGTTAGTTCTGAGAAACGAATACTTAAGGTGTACCCATCTGATTGAATGGTTTGCTTTGTATCTTCTGCTGTCATTACTTAATACTGATTATCCCTTTTGTTACTATTATCACTGCTTAGACTGTTACTGGGGTACTTGGGTATTATATGAAGTGTCTGAGGTTCAGCTCTGATCAAGCTGGTAATTCTGCCTGTTCTATCATGTTTCAGGTTCCTAAGCTTCGGCTAGGGTAATTCCTCACTGCTACTGTATCAGGTTCCTACGCTTCGGCTAGGGTAATTCCTTACTGCTACTATATCAGGTTCCTAAGCTTCGGCTAGGGTAATTTCTTATTGCTATTGTATCAGGTTCTTAAGCTTCGGCTAGGGTAATACATTCTGCATTCAGGCTTTTAGGCTTCAGTTAGAGCGATACTTTTGAGACCAATACACCCATTTAGGTCAGTAGTTATGCCCATTGGGTCTGGGTTAATGCCTAATAGATGCAGTCTTGGAAAACTGCCTAATGGAGTTCAGTTGGAGGATAGATAAGAATTTGAAATGAACCGTAATTGGAACCTGTGGGCTCTCGGAACACTGTGATAGTTTTATGTTATACCGTATACATGTTTTACCTTACATGCATGTGTCTACATCATTATTTTGTAGTTTGTATTACTAAGCTTTTCCAAACTCACTTTGTTTCACCATTGCAGGTTAAAGAAATTCGATTATAGATTTATGACTGATATCAATTTGGAGTTCCCTTGGTGTTGCGTGTGGAGTATGGTGCCTAAGTATTAATGGGCATGTATGTCACGATTTATTTTACGAGTGAGTCCGTATTTTGTTTTCTGGATTTCAGTTTGTATACACAAAATTTTAATATAGTTTTAACAGAAATGTCGTTTTACACTTTTAAACATATTTCTAAGAGTTTTCTTCTAGTTTTTCTAGGGGTCGCTCCGGTGACCCCAATGTGACCTCCTAGATTTAGGTGTGTCGCATAGCCGGGTCTAGGGGGTTACATTTAGTGGTATCAGAGCTTAGAGTTACGTCTTTCTGGGTAGATCGGCCGATCGTCTATCCTAAAGTATCTAGTCCTTGCATGCCCTTAAATAAGAACCGTACTCCATTGAGCCGGGACTCTGATGTCGAATCATTACATGTAATAAATTTATCTAAGCTATATACTCTGCTGGCAAGGGATGCCCATGATGTTTGTATGTGTTCCAGATTCACATGATGGATCCGAATTGGATAAGAATTTGAAATAGTTGGGGCCTGGGAAATTTTTTGATTTGGTACAAGTATGAGAATGAATGGATAAATTTGTGAAGTATGATGGATTCTGGCAATATTTGAGGTTGAATTTGATTCGGTTATGGGAATCATAGTTTCAGAATCTGAGACTTGTCAAGCTCTGTACTGTGAACCCTATTGCTAAACTATATAACTCATTGTATAAAGGATCCTGCCTAAGAGATCGTTGAACGACTCGACAAACTAATCATGTCATGTGATTCAGAAAATTGACTGTAAAAAGTACTGATATATAATATATCTGACTGAGACCAGTAAACCCATTTTTCTTTTTCAAAAGGCTTTGTGTGAGGTTTTGAGTATTTGTTTAAATTTCAACAAAGTTTTCTACATGCAAATTGGTGACTAGTCTGATAAACTAATTCAGATTTTGGAAGATATACCTTGGAGCAAATGACTGACTTCTGCGATTGATGGGAAGGTTTTCTTTCCTTGACAAAGTCTGTTTATTCGGCGGCTACCAGGCGAGGGTATGCATAGCGCTTTATAGGGTCATATATGATTGGAGATATTGTATTCTGATCAGTTAGCCTGAGATTACTTAATGGGAATACTTTGAGTCCTAAATTGGTTCAAGGGATTGATAAAACTGCTACATTGATCCGTGACCGTCTAAGGAGGTCTCGAAAAAAAGTTTACTATAATAGTAAAGTTATAGTTGAAGAACAAATAAAAGAGAAAGTTCTGTATTGCTCTGACTCTGGTAAATTTTGAGGACGAAATTTCTTTTTATAGGGGGAGAGTTGTAACACCTTAAATATATATATTTGTGTGCTGAATTAAGTAAGTTAATAAAATAAAATAACAATAACAACAATAATAATAAAATAAAAAATAAAAGGATGAGTTGTCGCTAGGGGGTGTTGAACCCATGCCTCTTGTATGGTGAGCTCACGCGTTAACCAGTTAGGCTAAGGCTACATTTTTGTTTTTGCCTACTTGGAATAAGTTTTAAATTTACAGCCTTTGGGTATATCAGGTATTTGATTCAAATACCATGTTTCTTGTTTACCCTCTAACCATATCCTGCATCAAAGAGGACAAACATTAGAGAGTTTTTCCCTTCACCATTGTTATTCTTGCTCCGATCTGTGTCACCGTGCCGCTGTGGTGGTCACCGCCTACATCATCAGAATTTCCGCATCATCTCGACCAATACCTCTCTAACCACTCGCACCCTTGTGCCACCGTCCGCCGTGAATCGAGGGTAGAAGATTCGTCAAATCTAGGGTTCATATCCTTTCAATTTTTTAACGATTTCAATCGTCGTCGCGCTTGTTCGAGATGTAAGCGTTGTCATCTTCTTCTCCGTGTCAACCCAATCAAAGCCAGTCGACCAATGGTAGTTTCGACACCGGGATAGCCTTCGTCAGAGCTACGGTTAATCTATCGGGCAATGAGGTTTTTGGGATTTGCAGTTCTTTTCTGAGCTTAGAGAGAATGTTGAATTCAGGTTCGAGAGTCGAATGTCGTGTCAAGGGCCGACCGATATAGCAAGGATTCAAGGTAATACTTTACTACCTCTTGCATGCTTTATAATACATGTTGATTCTAGGCTAAAGTTTACAAGAGTACGATTAAGTATACTTTTAACTCTGCTTGAGTCAATCAAATGATGAGATAATAGAATGATAATTTGGATAAGATCAAATTATTCGAAAGAGGAATTTAATAGACCGAAAGGATCCTTAATTCAGCAAATGGTTAATAAGACATAATATCCCGATCTGATAAATAGAGTTAAATGATTTAATATTTGAAATATTTCTTTAAGAAATGACGATAATACACTCAAGAAATAAGAACGACTTAAATACTCCTAACAAAGGTAATGTCTTAGAATTTTACACTCGGTCTTATATATGATTATTTTATATGAAATCCTCGTCTTATTGGGAAAGAATTTGGTATCAAGATTTCAAATGTGTATAATAACAAAATACTTGGATTACCCTAACTCTGGACAAACACCTGAAGATAAATTTGTTGGAAGATTCTACGTATTCCCGGACTGATCTAAATGACAGTAGTGAATGAATTGATTGGAATGATAGAAATGACTAAAATAACCTCAACCACTGAAGTTTATCAAATTAATTGAAATCATGGATAATCCCTCGAGGATTGAAATGAATGAATTGTTTGGAATTATCGAAAGTATTTTAATGACTGAAACACCTTTGGGCATTGAAGTGTCTATAATATCCTCGAATACAAAAATGACTGAAAGTACCTCTAAGACTTGGAATAAGAAATACCGCTTGAATACATGTTCGATTTCTTGTAGTTCATGCAGTGGTTAATTAGTGAAAGTGATCTCCTTTGCAATACACTATAGTCAGTTCTGAGAAACGATTACTTAAGGTGTACCCATCTGATTGAATGGTTTGCTTTGTATCTTCTGCTGTCATTACTTAATACTGATTATCCCTGTTGTTACTATTATCACTGCTTAGACTGTTACTGGGGTACTTGGGTATTATATGAAGTGCTGAGGTTCAGCTCTGATCAAGCTGGTAATTCTGCCTATTTTGTCCTATTTCAGGTTCCTAAGCTTCGGCTAGGGTAATTCCTTACTGCTATTGTATCAGGTTCCTACGCTTCGGCTAGGGTAATTCCTTACTGCTACTATATCAGGTTCCTAAGCTTCGGCTAGGGTAATTTCTTATTGCTACTGTATCAGGCTCTTAAGCTTCGGCTAGGGTAATACATTCTGCATTCAGGCTTTTAGGCTTCCGTTAGAGCGATTCTTTTGGGACCAATACACCCCTTTAGGTCAGTAGTTACGCCCAATGGGCCTGGGTTAATGCCTTATAGATGCAGTCTTGGAAAACTGCCTAATGGAGTTCAGTTGGAGGATAGATAAGAAATTGAAATGAACCGTAATTGGAACATGTGGGCTCTCGGAACACTGTGATAGTTTTATGTTATACCGTATACCTGTTTTACCTTACATGCATGTGTCTACATCATTATTTTGTAGTTTGTATTACTAAGCTTTTTCAAACTCACTTTGTTTCACCATTGCAGGTTAAAGAAATTCGATTATAGATTTATGACTGATATCAGTTTGGAGTTTCCTTGGTGTTGCGTGTGGAGTATGGTGTCTAAGTATTAATGGGCATGTATGTCACGATTTATTTTACGAGTGAGTCCGTATTTTGTTTTCTGGATTTCAATTTGTATACATAAAATTTTAATATAGTTTTAACAGCAATGTCGTTTTACACTTTTAAACGTATTTCTAAGAGTTTTCTTCTAGTTTTTCTAGGGGTTTCTCCGGTGACCCCAATGTGACCTCCTAGATTTAGGTGTGTCGCATAGCCGGGTCTAGGAGGTTACATTTAGTGGTATTAGAGCTTAGAGTTACATCTTTCTGGGTAGATCGGCTGATCGTCTGTCTTAAAGTGTCTAGTCTTTGCATGCCCTTAAATAATAATGGTACTCCATTGAGCCGGGATTCTGATGTCGAATCATTACATGTAATAAATTTATCTAAGCTGCATTTCCTTTTATGGCCTGAACTCTGCTGGCAAGGGATGCCCATGATGTTTGTATGTGTTCCAGATTCACATGATGGATCCGAATTGGATAAGAATTTGAAATAGTTGGGGCCTGTGAAATTTTTTGATTTGGTACAACTATGAGAATGAATGGATAAGTTTGTGAAGTATGATGGATTCTGGCAAGATTTGAGGTTGAATTTGATTCGGTTATGGGAAACATAGTTTCAGAATCCGATACTTGTCAAGCTCTGTACTGTGAACCCTATTGCTAAACTATATGACTCATTGTATAAAGGATCATGCCTAAGAGATCGTTGAACGACTCGACAAACTAATCATGTTATGTGATTCAAAAAATTAACTGTAAAAAGTACCGATATATAATATTTCTGACTGAGACCAGTAAACCCATTTTTCTTTTTCGAAAGGCTTTGTGTGAGGTTTTGAGTATTTGTTTAAATTTCAACAAAGTTTTCTACTTGCAAATTGGTGACTAGTCTGCTAAACTAATTCAGATTTTGGAATATATACCTTGGAGCAAATGACCGACTTCTGCGATTGATGGGAAGGTTTTCTTTCCTTGACAAAGTCTGTTTATTCGGCGGTTACCAGGCGAGGGTATGCATAGCGCTTTATAGGGTCATATATGATTGGAGATATTCTATTCTGATCAGTTAGCTTGAGATTACTTAATGGGAAGACTTTGAGTCCTAAATTGGTTCAAGGGATTAATAAAACTGCTACATTGATCCGTGACCGTCTAAGGAGGTCTCGAAAAAAATGTTTACTCTAATAGTAAAGTTATAGTTGAAGAACAAATAAAAGAGAAAGTTTTGTATTGCTCTGACTCTAGTAAATTTCGAGGACGAAATTTCTTTTTAGAGGGGGAGAGTTGTAACACCTTAAATATATATATTTGTGTGCTGAATTAAGTAAGTTAATAAAATAACAATAACAATAACAATAATAATAATAATAATAATAATAATAATAATAATAATAATAATAATAATAATAAATAAATGGAGGAGTTGTCGCTAGGGGTGTTGAACCCATGCCTCTTGTATGGTGAGCTCACGCCTTAACCAGTTAGGCTAAGGCTACATTTTTGTTTCTGCCTGCTTGGAATAAGTTTTAAATTTACAGCCTTTGGGTATATCATGTATTTGATTCAAATACCATGTTTTCCGTTTACCCTCTAATCATATCCTGCATCAAAGAGGACAAATATTATAGCGTTTTTCCCCTCACCATTGTTATTCTTGCTTCGATCTGCGTCACTGCGCCACCGTGGTGGTCACCGCCTACATCATCAAAATTGCCACATCGTCCCGACCAAGACCCCTCTAACCACTTGCACCCATGCGTCACCGTTCATCGTGAATCGAGGGTAGAAGATTCGTCAAATCTAGGTTTCATATCCTTTCAAATTTTTGATGATTTCGGTCATCATCGCCGGTTGTTCGAGATGCAATCGCTGTCAACTTCTTCTTTGTGTCGACCCGATCAAAACCCAATTGACCAATCGTGTTTTGACACCGGGATAACCTTCGTTGGAGCTACGATTAGTCTACCGGCCGATAAGGTTTTTAGGATTTGCGATTCTTTTCTGAGCTTAGAGAGGATGTTGAATTCGGGTTCGAGAGTCGAATGTCGTGTCAAGGGGCTGACCGATATAGCAAGGATTCAAGGTAATACTTTACTACCTCTTGCATGCTTTATAATACATGTTGGTTCTAGGCTAAAGTTGACAAGAGTACGATTAAGTGTACTTTTAACTCTGCTTGAGTCAATCAAATTATGAGATAATAGAATGGTAATTTGGATAAGATCAAATTATTCGAAAGAGTAATGTAATAGACCGAAAGGATCCTTAATTCAGCAAATGGTTAATAAGACATAATCTCCCGATCTGATAAATAGAGTTAAATGATTTAATATTTGAAATATTTCGTTAAGAAATAACGATAATACACTCAAGAAATAAGAACGGCTTAAATACTCCTAACAAAGGTAATGTCCTAGAATTTTACACTCGGTCTGATATATGATTATTTTATATGAAATCCTCGTCCTATTGGGAAAGAATTCGGTATCTAGATTTCAAATGTGTATGATAACAAAATACTTGGATTACCCAAACTCTGGACAAACACCTAAAGATAAATTTACTGTAAGATTCTACGTATTCCCGAACTGATCTAAATGACAGTAGTGAATGAATTGATTAGAATAATAGAAATGACTAAAATAACCTCAGGCATTGAAATTTATCAAATTAACTAAAATCATGGATAATCCCTCGAGGATTAAAATGAATGAATTGTTTAGAATTACCGGAAGTATTTTAATGCCTGAAACACCCTTGGGCATCGAAGTGTCTGTAATATCCTCGAATACTAAAATGACTGAAAGTACCTATAAGACTTGGAATAAGAAATACCGCTTGAATATATGTTTGATTTCTCGTAGTTCGTGTAGTGGTTAATTAGTGAAGGTGATTTCCTTTGCAATACACTATAGTCAGTTTTGAGAAACGAATACTTAAGGTATACCCATCTAATTGAATGGTTTGCTTTGTATCTTCTGCTGTCATTACTTAATACTGATTATTCTTGTTGTTACTATTATCACTGCTTAGACTGTTACTAGGGTACTTGGGTATTATATGAAGTGTCTGAGGTTCAGCTCCGATCAAGCTGGTAATTCTGCCTGTTCTAGTTTCAGCCCTAACCCGGCTGGTAATTCCGCATGTTTTGTCCTATTTCAGGTTTCTAAGCATCGGTTAGAGTAATTTCTTACTACTACTGTATCAGGTTCCTATGCTTCGGCTAGGGTAATTCCTTACTGCTACTGTATCAGGTTCCTAAGCTTCGGCTAGGGTAATTCCTTATTGCTACTGTATCAGGTTCTTAAGCTTCGGCTAGGGTAATACATTCTGCATTCAGGCTTTTATGATTCAGTTAGGGTGATTCTTTTGGGACCAATACACCCCTTTAGGTCAGTAGTTACGCCCAATGGGCCTGGGTTAATGCCTTATAGATGCAGTCTTGGAAAACTGCCTAATGGAGTTCAGTTGGAGGATAGATAAGAATTTAAAATGAACCGTAATTGGAACTTGTGGGCTCCCGGAACACTTAGATAGTTTTATGTTATATCGTATACCTATTTTACCTTAAATGCATGTGTCTACATCATTATTTGGTAGTTTGTATTACTGAGCTTTTCCAAACTCACTTTGTTTCACCATTGCAGGTTAAAGAAATTCGATTATAGATTTATGACCGTTATCAGTTTGGAGTTTCCTTGGTGTTGCGTGTGGAGTACGGTACCTAAGTATTAATGGGCATGTATGTCATGATTTATTTTATAAGTGAGTCTGTATTTTGTTTTCTGGATTTCAGTTTGTATACACGAAATTTTAATATTGTTTTAACAGAAATGTCGTTTTACACTTTTAAACGTATTTCTAAGAGTTTTCTTATATTTTTTCTATGGGTCGCTCCGGTGACCCCAATGTGACCTCCTAGATTTAGGTGTGTCGCATAGCCGGGTCTAGGGGGTTACAATGTAGGATCCTGATAGTTAGTGGACGCAAGCTTTATTCGAAGATGCTTGATGAGAGATTTCGAGCATAGAATGTATGATCCTGATGCTTAGTGGACGTAGGCATCACTCCAGGTTGTGGTAATACTCGTGTGCTTTCGCTCGGATGATCTAGTGAGATCTCGAGTATGGTTGGTCCTTGTGTGCCCTATATGATGATTGTTTTATTGAGAACATGTGTTTAGGCGACCAGTGGTAGCGCTACATGTTTATTTATCTCCTTATTGCTCATACTAGCTTGCATACTTATGTTTATGATTAGCATGGAGTATGGTAGAGTAGATGTGTACCGCTGAGCTTTGTAAGCTCAGCGCTCGAAATCGTTGTTTCTGTGCGTAAGTTGACTGTTGGATCGTGGAATCGAGAAGCACTATCAGTATGGAATTCTAGCAAGTGGTGATCTTCAGAGTATAGTACTTGTGTTTAGTGGGCTATGTATTCCTAAGACCTTACGTGTTTGAGTTTGTAATCCTTATTTATGAAATTGTATTAATCAAGTCAAACGTTTAAATGTTTTGATTTAAAGTGGAGCTCATTTTTAAGTGATTTAAATTGTTTATCTATGTTTTCAGTTATTGAATCTAATTTTTTTGAAAAATAACTTGTTTGAGCTAAACACAGTTTGAGAAATTTTATGATTTTGGTTTAGGCTTGAGGCCCAAATTGTGACATCCGAGTCGGGTGTTACAGGATCAGTTTTTACACCTATATATATGACTTTTTGGTGAGTTGTGCAATAGTTCACGTTTCATCTTTCTTTATTTTTTTAATATCTTTTCTTTATTTTATGTTGTCTTCGGTTTAGGTAAAATCGATTTGAGTTTATTCAATTTGGTTGAAAATCGATTCAGATCTATTTCGGTTTAACTAAAATTTAGATCGATTTTAATTTAATTCGGTTTATTTTAGATTTTAAATCAAATCCAATTCATCATTCTTGGGTCATATCAAGTAAATTAGTTTGGGTCTCGAACTATTCCCATAAATATGGGCAACAAAAAATGGAATAAATTAAGGTCACCCGACATAGACATCCATCTAGAAATATTTTTTACCAATCTTTTTCGTTATATATATAAGAAGCGCCTAGGCCTTATTCTCTAAAATAAAATATTTCTAGATGGATGTATCATAGCTGTATACTTACAACAATTTTAGCCGTTGGATGCAAGTCTTTTGCTTATAAATAAAAGGTCACCCCACCAGGGACGAAGCTTCCCTAAAAAATTTATTTTTTTACTTTGATCTTTTTATATAAATTATTTTAAAAATTAGTTTATTTTTAAATTTATTCCTTCACTTTTAAATATCTATATTTTGCCTCTGACCTCAAATTCTGGCTCCGTCTCTGCACACCACACAATGTATTCATTTGCAGTTCTATATATATATAATTACATTAATAATGGTACTATTTATTTGAGACTAATAATGGTACTATTTACCACAAATTAATTTAACTTAAAGAAACAAACACAAAAATCAAAGAGAAATTAAATGTAAGGATTTAAACTTATGTCTCCAAAAGAATAAGTGGGTGAGTTAACTGCTGAACTAAACCCCATATATCATTATATTTTACCACCAATTAATTTTAAATTAAAGAAATAAACTCAAAAATAAAAAAAATACATATTTACATCGAATTATCAACAAGTTAAAAAATTCTTAATCATATTCACGGAGTGGAGAATGTTTTTAATTATAAATTATTTTACTTCATTAACTTATTGGGGTTGTTAAAATATAAATAAGTAAATAGAAATATAAATTTAAAATTCTAAGAGTTCGATTCTGAATCTGAGGTTGTTAAGATTCTTATTGTTTTCAAACTCGGTATACATATATTTGAATTCCATGCCATTTTAAATAGGTAAAAATTTATTTATTTATTTAGATGTAAATTTTTTTAGGTTTTTGAGTTTATTTTTTTAATTTAAAATTAATTTATTATAAAATATAATAATATATGGGATTTAGCTCAGCGATTAACTCACCCACTTATCCCTTTAAAGACATGGGTTTGAATACTTACATTTAATTTTTCTTTGGTTTTTGAATTTGTTTTTTAAGTTAAAATTAATTTGTGGTAAATATAACTATAGATTAGGTTTAGTCAACTGGCTAACTCATCCGCTTATTCCTTAGGGATGCGGGTTTGAATCTTCGTTCTCCCTTAAATGGGATTTATTTTCTTTGTTGAGGTGGTGACAATAATAGCACGTGGATTGTTTTGATTAGGAGAGAGGAAAGAGAAAAAATAATAAAAAATATTATGTCAATTTTACAGTTAATTTTAAACGGTGGAGGTACCAATTTAAAAATGAAACATAATGTTAAATACTATTTTATCAAAAAAAATAATTGGGACATTAAAATAAAAACAAACATAGATGAGGTACTAAATATGTTAGCTTAAGTATAATTAATATTTTAAATAAAATTAATAAATATATCACTATAAATTTGGGCTGAGTTAGCTTAAGTCAGACCCAAGCTAAGAAAAACATATTTAAGGCTCACACCAAATAAATAAAGGTTATTACATAACCAACAATCAATTGATCTAATGCAATGAAACGCTAGATTTTTTAAACAAAGTTAAAAGTTTGAATTCTGACATTGTTAATAGAGAAAATTAGGTTGAGAGGGTCATCCTCGCAATAAACCTCTACAAAACCTGATATAAATTAATCGACCAATTGATCGAAAATCAGTGATTAAATAAAAAATAAAGATCACTGCATCCAATTTATCCATTCCCAATGCTATATAATCATATTTGTATTACTAATGATAAAATTTGTTTTTGAGATTTAATAAAGTTATAAAAAAAATTAAAGTTGAGATCACTTTAAAAATACAAAAAAAATAAGATTAATAATCAACGCTTTGTTTATTTAAGCTTCTTTATTTACCAATTTCAAAAAGAATAATACAAAAAAGAAAATTATGGAGTAATAATTAAACATAGAGTACTTTAAAAAAGTTATTTATTTTGGGTCTTTGCTACATGCAACCATAAGGGTTATGTTTAAAAAACCATTAAATTCATATAATTAATACTTATTTTCTTTTTTTAATAGAATCTACTAAGATACTTGATTGTAGATTTAATTAATACTCATAAAATTATTTCATTAATTAATCTAAAAACAAACATCAAACCTAAATTATAAATCATATACCTTAAACCAAAACTTTGGATCATAAACCCTAACAGTAAACACTAAACCATAAACCTAAAATATAAAACATAAACCATAAATCCTAATCACTAAACCATAAACCTTAAAACCTTAATATAACCCTTATGGTTGCATATAGGAAAACCCTTATTTTTTTTAATCGACAATAAAATTTTATTGATAAGATTAAATCATATAATTTTAACCTAAATTAAGGGTCTCATGAAGGACCTTACTAACCTTAAACGGGAAAAAGAGTACATCACAACCTTAAAAGCTTAAAAGCTGCTTACTGCAAAATTCATTTATTTTCTATTCTTCGAGCGAAAAGAACTCTTTCTATTCTTACTTCAATCAGATTAGGGTTTCTTTTATCGCATTATATAAACCCTCTTGCGAAGCAAAAGCTTTCTTCTTCTACTTGATCATCATGTCTTCGATGCAAGAAGAATTATCCGACCAAGTCCCAGATTGGGCTAATATGTTAGGAGATCTTGTGAGACGTATTGCAGACAAGACTCGGTCTGTTCGTGATCGTATTCGTATGTCTGCGGTCTGTCCGTCTTGGCAAGCTTCTCTCGTGGATCAAAAACTCAATTTCCCCGTTTGTTTACTTCTAGCAGAGGAAGAGGACAGTGACAAACGTTGTCTTTACAATGTATCAGACGAAATCTTCGTAGAGCTGGATTTGCCGGAGATTCGAGGAAGAAGGTGTTGGGGAAGTCCTTTTGGCTGGTTGGTAACATGTGGCCTCGATCTCGAAATTCGATTGTTTAATCCTTTGTCAAGAACAAGCCTTCCCCTTCCTTCCCTACGTAACTTCCCCGAATATGAAAAGGAAGCATGGGCAGATCGTACACCTGAAGATTTGTGCAAGTTCTTTTTAAGCAAAGTAATATTAACTTCGAGTCCTGAGGAGTGGGGCTCTGATTGCATCGTTCTAGCAATCCATTCGCATCTGTATTTAGCTTTTGCAAAGCCCGGAGATAAAGCATGGACTCCGGTCGATAATGTCCAAGGAGCAGAGGATGTCATCTATTTCAAGGGTAATGTCTTTTGTTGTACATGGAGTGGTGCAATTTTATGGTGCGAAGATATATATGGACCTCGTCCGAAAGCTATGGAACTCGCCCCTCCGCCACGGGTTAGACTTAGAGGCCCTCCAGCCAAATATCTATTTGATTTGGGTGGAAATCTTTGTTTGGCATCTCGCGAGACTATTTCATATGGAGATGAATATGAAGATGAAGATGATTTTATATATGGAGAGGACATTGTAAGTTCAGACATGGTATATGAAACCGTTGGATTTGAGATTTTCAAACTAGATATGCAAGCAATGAGTTGGGAGAAGATGTTTTCAATTGGAGATAGCTCCTTGTTCTTGGGAAATTGTTGCACTTTTGTTATCGACGCCGCTGATTATCATGGTTGCAGGCCTAATTGCATTTACTTGATGGAAGATGAAGCTGAGCATTATAATCGTACCGGGGGCACAGATATGGGCATCTATAATTGTCGAAATTTAAAATTAGATTTAGACGAGGTAGATGAGTCTGTTTTGGAGCTTTTCCCAAAGTCGAAAGATGTGCAACATCTCCTCTGTTCATACTTATCTCCGCCGCTTTGGTTCATCCCACACTCTCGTTGACAAAGACTAAAGTATTTATTTATTTATTTATTTGGTATTTGCTGTTTATTTTTCATTTCTGAATAAATCTTGAATCATTGTTTAGTTGATTCTTTGTTTGGTTGGTTTTTTGATATATTGCTTTATAAGAATGCTTTTGATTCTGAATAAATATGCAATTTGTAATTGCTATGATTAATTAACATTTAGCTAACCTAAGCAACTGTTGTGAAAGATTGTGCCCTTCTGAATGTTGGATTGAAGTATGTGCACATGTTTAGCTTTTTATATGTATTTCGAGAGTAAAGTTCTAATTCTCATGTCCGAATATGTTCCGGACAAAAAAATATTATATGGGTCTGGCTCACCACGTCATCCATGGTCCATCCAATAATAATTTTCCATCTCATTTTTTCCAAGGTAAATCTTCACATCTTTCCTACATGTCATTAAATGAATGAATCTCATTGGATGAGAACATGGATGACGTGGTGAGCCGGAACCATGTAATAATTTCTCGTTCCGGACATTGGTGTTGGATAAGCATATTTAAAGAAAATTTATGTCAGAACAATATTTTGGAGATGAATACTCGCGTCAGAATTCAAACAGTACCAACCATGTAGCGGAGGAGACCACCTGTTCGGAGTGCATGTGTTAGACAAAGTGATCCCTGTGGTAGTGGTTAACGGACATGAATCGAAATAGCGAGCCCAGGAAATGCTGCACTGCAATATCGCTTCATCCGGTTGTGATATACTATTAAATACCACATCATTACGATTCTTCCATATTTGCCAGATTAATGAGGCAAAGAGGAGAGACCAACGGACATCACTACCAGCGACAAGGATGTTGGTTGACAAATTATTAACCAGCCAATCGCCGAGTTCAAGAGCGAAGAAATCAGAAGCAAAACCTGATGGCAAAATCTGCATCCAAATACGTCTAGCAATGCTACAGTCGCGTAATGCATGCAAGATTGATTCTTGTGTAAAACCGTAGGAAGGACAAGATGGATCATTTATGTATGTTCTGCGAGTTCTCTCGCAATTGGTCATGAGTTTACCTTTGAGGATTAGCCACAAGAATAATCGGAGCCGTTGAGGATGGTTAAGCGCCATATAAACTTCCAATTTTTTTTTTTGCTCAGCAATATTATTTTTAACGATAATAGCCCAAGTTGAGTGACTCATTCAAAACCTCCCTAAACCTAATTGGAGGAAAAGAGTACACAACAACAAGCCAGATAAGTAGAACAAAAGCATGACTGATCTTCTCCTCGTGCCCCTCCCCTAACTTAACAGTACCCTCCCTATAATACTACGATGTCTCCATGATTCATTACAAAACAGTAAGGACAATTACCACCATGCTTTAAAAATGACATTACGATTCATGCCTTATTTTGCAAGGTTATCTGCTAACCGATTGCTATCTCTCGAGGCATACACAAGAGTTACCTGTGGTACTTGACTGGTGAACTTATCTATCTCGTCAAACAGATGCCACCATTGCCAAGGTCGAAGATCATATCTCCAATCCAGTTTAGTACGACCTCAATAACAAGTTTTGCTTTTCCCAACCAGCCCGCTTCAACAAAAATTGACAGTGCTGTCTTGATTGCCACCAGTTCAGCATAGTCTGAACTAACCACATCTACAGGTCCGGAGAACATGGCTATTATATCTCCAGCGTTCGTTCTCAAAATGCCACCGTACCCTGCAGCTGTATCTTTAAAAGCACCATCTACGTTAAATTTGACATCACCTTCCTTTGGAGGAATCCATTCAGGAAACAAGTCTTTTACTTTGATACACCCACTGGGATTGTTCCACCAATCCTCTTCATTAAGAAATATTTCTGCGTTCACAGCTTTGATCCATATGTATGCTCTCGTTTTCGAGATGAATTCCTTCAAGGGAGTTACTTTGTCTTCGAAAACGTTCTCGTTCCTTGCCAACCAAAGACTCCACACCGCTGATGCTATCGAAAGCTTTGCTCGGTTAGCCATTTTTATGCTGAGCTAACCTGAATTCATGCGTTGGATCATACTGCCATACACATATGTCCGGTCAGAGGCGGTTTAAAAATTTAAGGGAACATGTACAATTTATTAAAATAGAGCCCTTAATTTATAATAAAAAATATAATTTTTTTCAAATAAAGTTTTTCTAATACAAAATCATGTTAGATTACTCTTTTAACCAACATAAAAATGACTTACAAATATCTAAAAGTCCAACATTTTCACTTAATTTTGAAGCAAAATCATGTACAATGCTTTCGATATCAACTTCTTCTAAAAGATCATTCTCGATTACTATCAAAACAAGTTTATTTAATCTTTCTTGTGACGTAATTTTTTGAAAGTACGAATTCACAAACTGCAATTTTGAAAAGCTTCGTTCTGCAGAAGCAACAATAATAGGATTAACCAATAAAACTCTATATGCAATTTCTATGTTTGGGAAGTAATTAAAACATTTTAAAAACTTCAATAAATTCACTGCTCGTATTTTTTCCCTTGGGTAAAAGCTTTCTAAGTAATTTCAGCTCAACAAATAACTCATTTTCACCAACATCAGATAACACATCTTTTCTAAGAACATTTTCAAAATTATCTAAGTAATTTTGGTCATACTGGGGAAAAGCGACGATGACGTCACCCAATAGGTGGGGGAGAATGTCACAAACCAAAAATTAAATCAACTACATTTTAGAATTGTCTTGGAAGAATAAAGATATTGGTGAAAAATTCTAGGATATTAAAGGAAGTTCTGGTACTCCACAGAATAATCTAAAACACTTTAGAATGTTCTAGAAAACCATGAAAGGAACTGGAAGATTCAAGAAGGCTCTAGAAGATTCAAGAATGTTTTGAAACATTCTGGAAGGATCTAGAATGTTGAAAAGGCTCTGGAATATTCTAAAAGGTCTTGGAATACGATAAAAGATTATGAAATGTTCTAGAAGGTTATGGAGATTTCTCCAAGGCTAGACCATTCTAGGATGGTGTAGAAAGTTCTAGGATATGTAAGATATTTCTAGGTTGTATAGATTCTCTAGAAGCAAAATATTAACCATATGATTAGATTGATCTCCATCGTCCATTAAGGAGCCGAAAGGCTATAAATAGGTGGCTTTGGCCATTTGGCAATGTAACCCAAGAAAGCTAAGAATTCTAACATCTTGTAAAGTATTCTCGAAGCTAATAAAATTCTCTTTTCAAGTATTCAATACTTAATTTCTCTTCTTTTCTACTTAAAGCATACTTGCCTTATTCTTCTTCCACTACGCTTAGCTTACATTTTCAAGAACTTTAAGCTGACTTAGTCACTCAAACGTGTCTACGTGCCACACAGGTGAGAAGAAAGAGTAAGTCCGTGACAATAGTCAGAGACCGTATAGTTCAGCGTGCTATAATTACCTTGCTGCTTGTTCTACCTTGCTATACAAGTAACCAGTGATTTTGAAGGGTTCTTACTTTTTATGGTATTCCATCGGTATATATATATTGTAATATGGAAGCAAAGAGTGATCAATTTAAGGTGGAATTTTCTTCACATAGCCTGTCTCAATCCAAAAAAATAAACAAGTAGTTACAATTTATTATCTTATATTGATTGGCCTATTTCATATGATTAATCTATTAATTATATTTTTATTCAAATGAAGCCCCCACTGAAATGTTCTATTCCTAGTTCCTGCAGCTTTGATTGATCTCTTTTGAAAGTTTTTGACTGGTCAAGTTTGGAGCTAATTTGAAAAGGACCCTAATCTTTTGGTTTGGTTTGGTTTGGTTTGTTCAATTGATTGTTTTCAATGATTTGGCTGCCTTTTACCTCTAATCTTTATCCTCATCTCACCTGCCACTTATGAGAGATGTTCGTATTAGATCGTTAATTGTCAAGTGTCATTTTGGACGGTAAAAATACTTGACAGGTCCTCTGTTATAAGAATCAATTCAAATCAGTCCCTAACTAGTAAAAGAATCATTTCAAAGTCGTTCATCTATTAAGCAAAAATAACAGATCAAAGCAACAATTAATCTTAAAGACAAGGGCATAAACTGGAAAAGCCAAAAAAAAAGCAAAAAGAAAAGGAAACGATACAGAGGAAATCAATTTAACGATCATACCTATTTAATATTTATATTGCAACTGATTCAACTCCTGCAAAATCACAGTGAAATGTCAAATCAAAAGCGATTATTAGTAATAATTAAGATTTTAATTACTTACATAACATTAATCGAAAACAATAAACTGGAAAAGTAATAAAAAAAAAGAAAAAAGGGAAGGAAAACGATACAGAGGAAATCCAAAAAAAATGATCATACCTTATTGATTTAATACTCGTGCCGTCAACTAATTTAACAGCTGATTAAACTCATGCAAAATCACCAGAGCAAAGAAATTTCAAGTCGAAAGTTATTATTAGTAAAAATTATGATTTTAATGATTTTAATCAACTTACATTAATCTCATATCTTTTTGTGAACGTTGAGAATCTCTCTCAGAAACGAAGACACACTCGCACTTCGTACAAATGCCTCCCCTACTATGCTTACGCTTCACGTGATCAATGAAACCTACGAGCTTCTCAAACTTTTTGTCCCTGCAAATGTTGCATCGGTAATATTCGATCTTATCTTCCTTCAAACACCTCTTGCTTTTTCCTTTTGCCATCTGTTTTAAAACAGAGTATTAAAAATAAGGGGGGAGGGAATCAGGAAAATCAAGATAAAGAAGATGAAATTTGAGTAAATGAAAATCAAAATTAGAGGAGTTAAAATCAAGCTTTAATTTTGGATTTGTGAGGGAGTCTGTCGGAGAAGAAGAGAAGAAGCAAAATTTCTTTTTTAAAATGGTTAATAGACTGAAATGGATTTGTTATGTTCATTATTGAAGTTGAACTCCAATAATGAACATAATAACTTATTTAAATGCAAATCAAAGGATAAATTTTTATATAAAAATATTAATAAGAGTTATTAATTAAAGATGTTATTTGTATGCTACACATTGTCAAATTAATTTAAGGATAATTATTTCATGTACAAATGGTTGAAAATAAAAAGATTTCACAAGCGCCTCATTTTTAGAATTTAAGGGTTTTGTTTAGATTTTAATGTTTAAGGGTTTAAATATAAGAGTTTTGAATTTAAGGGTGTGGTTAGAATTTATGTTTAGGGTTTATAAGTAAATTTTAATAGTAAATTTTAGTTTACTTAAGTCTTTAATTTTAATGATTAAAGATTTTGGTTAGGATTTAAAAGTTTAGTGTGTAGGGTGTAGAATTTAATATTTATGATTTAGTGTTTAGATTTTAGAGTGCCAGAGTTAAATATTTAAATTTTAAATCTTATAACCTAAATATAAAATTCGGTCTAGATTAATTATTTAATACAATCTTGATCCTTTTAATAATATTTAATCAATTTTGGCTCAAAAAAAAATTCTGACGCTGAAATATTGAGTAGGTGAGCTATTGTTTAATTTTAAAATTTAATCAGATTCCTTGGACGGTGTTAACCGTTATCAAAGAGAATAAATTCGTGGGATTAAAAATAGAGAATTTAACTTTTAATATGCAAAAGGTGCAAGGATTCGGAACGTAATTTGACATTTTCATTTATTATATATACAAAGAGAATATCTCATGTATTGACGGTGAAAATAAAAAGTTTCTACAAGTATCCTTAGTTTTAAAGTTTAGGGTTTAAGTATGTGAGTTTAGAATTTAGTATTTAGGGTTAGAATTAAAGTCTAGATGTTAGGGTTCGGGTTTTAAGATAATATAGTTAAAAATTTAAGTTTTAACCTATAAACCTTAAATTATAACCTCACACTAAATTCAAACTTCTACATTTAAACTCTTAAACATTAAACCCTAAACAAAATTTTTAAACCATAAAATTAAATTACTTATAAAAAAAATTATTTCCACCTACTGTACATGTAATAATTACCCATATATATTCTTAGAGAAGTCACGAGCTGACGAGCCCTAGCCATTTCTTTTAGAGCCAACCAACAGACTAGTGTTTCAATGGAAATTAATTAATCAATTAATGGGTAAACTACAGTACAGGTCACTTAATTATTTGTACAGTTACATTTGGGTCATTTAATTATTAGTAAGATTGCATTTGGGTCATTCAATCAATATTCTAGTTACAATTGGGTCATTCAATTAAAATTTGATTACAATCGGGTCACTTTTCTAATAAAATTCAAACGGATATCTAACAAGGTTTGATATAATGGCAATTTTAGTCATCGAAACTTTTATATATTCTATCAATCGTTCTAATTCAAAATAATTCAATAAATTGAACCCTTCATATTTAAAAAAATATATTAATTCACTCATTTTTCTTCTCCCAAATCACTTGTATACCATCGTTAACACTAGAGTACTTCATTTGAAATCATAAATTAATCAAATAAACACATTTATAAATGTAAAGATATTTATAATTATTTTTTGGCTTAACTATAAAATAGGTCCATAAACTATACATCTTTTTTTGCAATAGGTGCATAATGTTTCTTTTATATCTGAAATAGGTGCCTAAAATTTTATTCTGTTAATGTTTTAAGGTAACGTCATTAAAAAAACCATCACTCAATCATAATTTAACATGTTTTTTTAATTTATTTATTTTTATTTTTTTCAAATAAAACTGGGACGGACGGGGTATTAACATATACATCATACAAAAAATATTGTTATAAAATATTAGGTATTCTTTTGGGTTCTCAAATGTTTTGGATTGATGTTGACACGGTATCAATTATATCGATATTGAAATTTCTTTTGAATTCTCAAATGTCTTACACTAATTAAAAAAGAACAATCATTGTTGATTGAGTCTTGGTACTATTGTTATTAGGGATGGAGCCACTCATAAGATGGGAAGGGTTGTTACTAGGGATGGAGTCACTCAATTATATCGATATTGTATATTGATAAAAGATATATTAATTGTATTACATTTATTGATTTAAAAATTATTTATTAAAAATATATTATATTACATTAATTAAATGATGTGTCATATACCACTTCAACTGAATAGATAATAGATGATACAGTAAGTAGATGTAACATTCCCCACCAATCGCCTAAAGAAGATATACGACACAGGGGAATGCGCTCAACATGGGATATGGTTTCGAAGAAAGAGAAGGGAATTCAATGGGATACTAAATGATTTTTGAATAATTTGAAAGTTATTCTAATAAATAAAAAAATTTAATAATATTTTTACTATTTTTAAATGTTTTAACGATTTAAAAATAACTTTTATTGTTTTATATTTTTTAAAAATTATTTTTATAATTGTATAATAATATTTAATATTCTTATTTTTTATTATTTTATAATTTTTAAAATATTTTAATCTTTTGAACAATTATTATTTATTATTTTTAAATAAAATACGAAATTAAAAATAATATTTTTATATTTAAAAAAATAGATTTTTTTTCAGATTTTTAAATTTTTAAAAATTAAAAAATTCCTAGAAATGTCGAGTTGCATTATCATGTTGCGTCACATAGTAAAAAAATTAATTTTTTATTAAAGTTAATAGTCAATGATGGTCAAAAAGGCCAAATTGACATATTTCTTGAATTTGTGGACTTAATTAAGTGCAAAAAATATTTAAGGGTTGGATTGATTTTTTTTCAAAAATTTAGGGCCTTGTATTAAATATTTATCTTTAAAGAATCGGGTAAAATTTTGATACACTGGCCGGGTAAAATTAATTTTACACAAGGCTACATATTTATACTATAAAATTCAAATATTAAATTTCTAACCCTAACCCTAAAAAAACTAAACACTAAACCTTAAACCCTATACCCTATACCCTAAATTCTAAACACTTATCTTAAATTCTAAACCTTACAACCTAAAGCCCTTAAATTTTAAACTCTAAACTAAAATTCTAACCCTAAAACTAAAATCAAAGTTTTTTTCTTTTAAACTCAGAGCAAGTGCCAAGGCCCAAACATAATTAGATTTAGAACCCAAGAATTTAGTTAAAAGTAGGGGTGAGTATTTGGTCAAATTGAGTCGAGTTAAAAAATTTATAGTTAATTGAGTTGACAAGTTATATTTTATAACTCAAAATCTTATTAAAATTTTCCGTCAAGTTAATTCTAGTTAAGTTGTTCGAGTTTTTGTTCAAATTTAATTGTAAATATTTATAATGTTATGATACTAAATGGTTCCAAAATAAATAGGTTTCTATGACCTTATAATATATAGAGAGAGAGGGTTAGGATCTACGTACATTGTGTAAAACTCAATTACTTTTACATCTTTTTTGGACCGTTGGATGATGGTAATAAATGGCTAAGATTATTTCCTTATTTTTCTTTCAAGTGATAATTTTCACATTTTCTACTGTAAAACTTTCTACTGTTAATCCAACGGTCCAAAAAAGATGTAAAACTTTCATGTTTTACATAATATAAGAGGATCCTATCTCATATATATGTATATATATATATATATAATTTTTTTCAAGTGATAATTTTCACATTTTCTACTGTTAATCTCATTCATCTAGTACTTTCATCCAGCGGTCCAAAAAAGGTGTAAAACTTTCAAGTTTTACATAATGTAAGAGGATCCTATCTCATATATATATATATATATATATATTTCTCATATGTGATATACATATATCATGTAGAATTGAGGGATTCAACTTGAACTTGAAAATAGATCCACCAATTACTAAAATTTTAAAATTTATTCGAGTCTCATTTTATTATAACTTGATCTTTATTTAAAATTTTTTTAGTATAATTTATAAAATTATGATTCAAGTCGCATCGAGTCAAAAATTTTGATTCTCTCCGATCGAGTTTTACTCTCCTAATTAAAATATTTAATTAGTAATAAACAAGATTTTAGCCAAAGGGTCTACTTGTAGTATGTAAGTGTAGGACAACAATTTGTTATTGTTTGTGGTGTATTAGTTTGTATTGTCACTGTTAATTTTTTTTCTTTGAGCATTCGGTTCTAGTTGTATTAGAGTATGGTTTTTTCGAGATTTATTTTGAATTTAAATCGCACAATATTTGAGTTTGATTTTAATATATTTCTTTTTTTCAACATATAACTTAATATATTTCAATTTTCACTTGTGATTGTATTTGTATGGTTATTGCATATTTTCCTATAATATTATTGCATATTTTCCTTTAATAGCGTGTCTAACATAAGTGAAAGTATCAATTGATACTTTTAAAATTTAGTCATTATAGAACCTATTGAGTGTCCTCGGCGATAAAAGGGAATGTTGTTCTCCTTAAAAAATTCGAGCTCAAACAATTTTGTCTGTAAGATGTATATACGTTATTAATAGACTAAAAAAAATTTGAACAATAAATAAATATTAAATCTACTAAAATTTGTTCTTACTTGATTCTTTTACTAGTTAGGGACATATGAATTGATTCTAATAATAGAGGATATGTCAAGTACTTTCACCGTCCAAAATGACACTCGACAAATTAACTATACCCAAAGTTTTAAATATAAACATTTAATTTGATCATAAAATCGAGAAAGCAAGGACGGTCGAATGACTAGAACTTCTCATCTGTTCCCTCTCCTAAAGTTCTCTTCTCCTCTCATGTCATCTTGGCAGGTATAAAATATGTTAAAAAAATGATCTTAAAATCGGGTTACTCATTTAATTAAATAGACCTTAATTTTTTGAACCTAACTTGAACTGAATTTGTATAAAATCCGACCACGACCTGATCCGAACATCTTTCCGTCACTGGCAGGTGAGATGATGATAAAGATGGGAGGTAGAAAGCACCCCAAATCATTGAAAACAATCATTTGAACAAACCAAACCAAAAGATTAGGTCCCTTTGCCAATTAGTTCCAAACTTGACTAGTCAAGAAGTTTCAAAAGAGATTCATTTGAATAAAAATATAATTAACAGCTTAATCATATCAAATAGGCCAAGCAATATAGATAATAATTTATAATAATTTGTTTTTTTTTTTTGGATTGAGACGGGCCATGTGAAGAAAATTCCACCTTAAATTGATTACTCTTTGCTTCCATATAACAATATATAGATATAGATATACTGTGGGAATACCATAAAAAGTAAGAACCCTTCACAATCACTGATTACTCGTATAGCAAGGTAGAACAAGCAGGGAGGTAACTACAGCACACTGAACTATACAGCCTACGGCTATGCACGGGGTCGGAATGAAAACAAACAAACAAAGAAAGGGGTTCAAGTTAGATTCGATGTTCTTGAATCAGTGATGTTTTGTTGATGGTGAAGGTGGACACTGATAGCACTTGGCGAAGAGTCCGAACGTATCGACTTGTTTGATGAAATTCGTCATGCTAGCCATACCTCCCAATCCGAATCCGACTACAAACACCCACATCACGATGGCTGCGTTCACTGCGTAGATTGCTGTCCAACTCGGGAGGAAGAAAGGAGGCTTCTCGGCTGCATTCTGTTCATACATGAATAGTTTAATTGTAAAGATGATGGGGTACCCTGAGTTATTTATCGACCTCTTTGAAAACAATTTTGCTTTAAGTTCAATAAATGGTAAAGATGAATACAACCTTCTCGAGATCACCCCGAAAAGGTGTCCTAGAGAAAACTCAATTGCTTGTCACAAATTGCTAAAAGACTTAGAATGATTGCTTCTCTTAAGCTATATTAGGAATTATGATTTTGTAGCAGTCAATAATATATCATCTGATATGGCAAGTCCAAGCATATGTCATTGCAGAAACATTTGGTAGCAAATGAAGAGAATGGACCGTTTACGAATCTTACCTTTCGTGCAGAGGCCGATTTAAAAGTGAGCATATGAGCCATGGCAGGGATGATATAGACAGTGAAACTAACCAGGAGAGACCCCACAGCCGAGTTAATGGGACCAAAGAAAGGAAATATGATAGCCAAGAACCATATAGGTATCACCACAGGTAACCGGGATACAGCCCTCAAACAAATGCTCTTTGTGTCATGCACCCCCACTACTTTCTCCCACACAAAGTAAAGCGGCGTGCAGGCAAACCCGAAGGTGATAAACTGTGAAAATCGGATGCCAAAACAATTCATCTAGTCAATTCCACTAATCAAATATCATAGTGAGTCAGTGACAGCGTAAAACCGGTCTACATGGTATCAACAAGCCTGGTGGATTAGCATTAAGATTACTGCTGCATCACGCCACCCAGACCGTGAGAGGAGTGAAAAGGCATTGGAATAGTCAAGGAAAGCCCAGTAGACGGCAGCAGCGGATGGGAGGGTTACGGTGAACACATAGAGGGTGGCTAATAGATATATATACTTGAACTTTTGAGGCTTCCACATAGCATGCATAATTTCACTGCAAACATCACAATTAATCATATACATATACACATTTTCTAAAAGTACTCGTATCTAACACTCATTTTTATCGCATATCCGGACATGTATACAAGTAAGATTTTACTTGATGATTTTACAGCAAAACTATTTAATATTCATTACAACTTTTGACCAAAACAGGAGACAAGAAAGATACCAAACCAGAAACATTGACTCAATGGTAACTTAACAAGTGAACAAAGGGATATTAATGAATTCGTTTCCAAAACTTTGTCTCTTTCTCAAATCCCCAAAACTGCAAGCAAAAGCTACTAATAGTATCCTACTGTAAGGACTAAGAACCCTGTTTTCTTCTTTTACAGTTTTTTACTGCATTTTTGTTCAATAAAATAAAGCAAAAAGTACTTTTCTTTAATAATAACACCTACACTGTGACAGCATGTCCGCCGAAAGTGTAGAGGATATTTGTGGCGCCAGTGAAGTACAAAACCAACTTGGTTGGACCTTGGTGAGTTACACCTTCCCCCTATAAACAGATAAAGTTCAAAATTCTGCAAGATTTTAAGATCAAACCCAGCTTTTTTTTGTTTTACCTGGCCATGGACAAGAGCAGCAATGGTCAAATACCATGCAGTATAAGTGGTCATACCAAGCCCCAAAAAGGACCAGATTCTGTAGTTGTGAAATGAAGGGCTGAACACTGTTGTGGCACAACAAGCTCCAAAGATATAAGTCCATGTTCACTTGTCGAGCTTGTCATTTATGTAATATATGTTGCTGTAAAATCAAATCAAAAACAAAAAATCAGAATCAATTTGATTAAAATTTAAAACCATGAAACAAGTTCAAAGGGAAAACTTGCACAAGCTATTAGTTGAATGACAGATCCAAAGAGGAGAAAAGTGCAGTTAAAAGGCCAATCCAATGGCTTTCCAGTAAGGTCCCAATAGACCATCCAGCACTTCAAACCACTGCATTTTGAAGACAAAAACCCAAACTTTTTCAAAATATAATGTTAAAATAGCAATCTTTTTTAAAGGGTTTCATGATTTTGAGAAGCTTAACCTGGATAACATGATTCTTGAAGCTGACATTTCCTTTTTCCTTTCTGCTCCGGTATTCAAGGTATAAAACACTGATCAGATAAGCAGTCCAACTTCCAAGAACACCATAAAAGATCTGCAAAATGATTCCGGAAAGCATCCCCATTTGAGAGAAAGAGTATGGTAATGTTAATAGAACTTGAGCCACCTGCAAAAAAAAAAAGTAAGAAACTTTTGTCAGTTAAAAAGGAAAAAAAACAATTTTTACCCTAGTTAGTCCTGTTTGGTCACCTGGTTTGAAGCACAGCTGAACCAGGCATCATAAACAGAACCACCATGCCAGAGGAAGCTCTTGACACTGAAAATGGAGTGTTCTTTCTCTTCATCTTTTTCTTCATGTTCCACGTTGTCATTTAAGCAATTAAGCTTGGAACAATGGCTTCCTCTGCCTGTTTCTCTCCATACATTGCTTCTCTTCTCTATAAATCAAACACAAAATCAAATCAAACCAAACCAAACCAAAGGTTTGTTTTAGAACATGAACCTCAAATATTTTGACTATGTTATCTTATAAATAGAGGAAATGGGGTATGAAAAACACGGGTCCTTGACAAGAAATGTGAAACCACCCCCTATAAATCAGCTTAAGCTTTTCTTTAACTGATCTCAAAGAAACGTGTGTATTTATCTCGTTTTGCCTTTAAGAGCAAGAAACCACAGTTTTAGGGTGGATGTTACAGATTTCTTGTTGTTTTGTTCTGGTTCAAATTCAAAGGATTTATACGAATGCAGACAACAGAAAAGAACTCATAATTCAAAAAGGCAGCTAAAAAAAAGGAACCGTTTTGTTTTTTTTTTAATCAGGATTAAGCTAATCCACCAAGAAAAACCATTGCTTTTTTCCACTCAATGATCCACCAAACAATGAAAAGCTTCCCTTTGAAGAAGAAACGAACAACCCTTTTCTTTTCCCTCGAGAATAACGAAATCTGCCATGAAAGAAAAAAAGCAACACTAGAAGGAACCCAAAAAGGAAACCCAAGTTATTAACTAGGAAACTACAAAAGAGGTAGCCTTTGCCTGTTTGCTTTTGCAGTGATTTCCTTGAGGGAAACTAGCAGAGAACAAAAACAAGAAATCTTTTGATTTTATTTTTTAAAAAAAACAGTGACTGCGTTTTCTGTTACTAATACATATGAGAGTGGCAGAGAGATCTTTTGTCTTGTTGCTTTAAGTTTTAACACTGTTTCATAGCCTCTGGGTGTTTGCTCTCAGTCACCAAATGATCCTATCACCAAAGAAAAGAACAAGCTTTTTTTTCTATTGGTGTGTTCATTGATAGGCAGCAGTACCAAAAATATTTTGATAAAATATAATACATGTTACTTAATTATAAATTTAAGGTTTAAAGGTGTATAAAATTTTTAAACTTAAAAAAATTAATTAAATTTTTAAACTTTCTCATGATTTTGAATTAAAAAAATAAATCAATTAAATTTTCGAACTAAGAAGTTAAACCAATTAAGTTATTTGACCGATTTTAATTATTAAATTTTGACAATTTTTTTAGATATTATTGACACATAATATACTACAAATCTATTATGCTATATTTATAGATTTTTCAAAAGATATTTTTTTTATAATTTTTAAAACTTTTAAAGAATTTTTTAAAAATATCAGGTGGAAATCTTGTGATAGATGCACTACATAACTAATCCAAAAGAGCTGTCAAGATTTAATGATCAAAATCGGTCAAATTATTTAATTAATTCAATTTATTGCTTTAAAAATTTAATTAGATGAAAAAAATCAAAAACTTAATTAAATATTTTTAAAAAGAATCAAGAACTTTTTACCCCAAGCCTAAATTTAATAATATGTATATTTTTTTTTTCATGAACATAACAATTTGTCACCTATCACCGAATAAAAGAACCATTAGTTTGTTCATTGTTACTGTTAGGTAGCGTTATCAAAAATATTTTTTATAATATACACCGTATGATATGTTAATTAATTATAGATTTGAAAATAAACGAGTATTTTTCTAAAAAATAATAAGTTAGTCGATTAATTATAATTTTTTGATAAATAAATTATTTTGTCGTTAAAATTGAACATAACATTGTATAATGAGAGTTTTAATTTTCAAAACTTATGTGTTATATCAATTTGGTCTTAATTTAAAAATAATTTAGTAAATTTAATATTTCATATTTAAAAATTTTAATATTATTTCCTCCTAACACACTCTTGGACCACTTGTCGCGCTCTAATTTTATTGCCCCTCGACTCGATAATCGACAAATTTAATAGCTCACAGACCCAATCACTTCACTACTAGACAACTGACAGACTAATAATAAATATCCACAATGACCTTAACGTTGCGCTAGTAGACAAAGATACTTCACTATTGAAATTTTTATATGAATGGTTAAATTTAGTGAATTAATTTTTTTGAATAATCTAAAGATGATTATAAAGTAGTATTTGTTCATACATATTCTTAACTCTTTGACAATGCGCATACACCTTGTAGATAAAGTGATTTGAACCAGTTTCTTCTAAGATGAAGATCATCTGCTTTTTCAGTGAAACACTTGTTGGACTATAATTATTATTAAACCAAGCCGTTTGTCACAAAATTATAATTTCACTCTATTAATACTTTTAGAATAAAATTCATATATTTTTGGATTAAGAATTCATATATTTATTAATCAATTTTGAAAATGATTATAGTTAATTTTCTGATTAATTTCTCAATTCTGAACTTTTATAAAATTTACTTAATTCAATGAAATTCATTAATTATAATAGTTATTCAAATATGTCACATATATAATTATAAATAATTATAGTTGAATCCAATTATATATATATTATCAAATAAAGATGATGATGATGAATTATACTGTAAGAATCTTAAGGGGGGAATTAATTCATAGTTTATGTTAAAAAAAAATCATAGTAGAAGCAAAACAAAAGGCATTTATGACAAAAGCCAATGAAGATTTTGATTTAAGCATTAGAACATGTTTTAGGCTTTTAACAGTTAGAAAAGTGTTCAAAATATACTATTTTTTTTGACAATTAGTTCATAATTGTCTTAATTATTTTCTGGGTCAAATATGTTCTAATGTTTCATTTTATTATTTAAATAAGGCTTTTTCGTAGCGGTTGTTAAAAAACGTATATTATCCAATCATAACATAACATGTAACATATTTTATATTATTTTTTAAGTTATTTTAAAAAAATAAAAAAATCTTTAATTTTATTAAAAACCTAAAAATCTTTAATTTCTTTTAAAAACTCTAAATCCTTGAATTATGCGCATCCGACCACCAATTCAACTAGCACCGACCACCATAGTCTTCATCATACCCAACGACTGAAAATCTCATCATCTTGTTGTAAAACATCGACGAATGAACCGTTGATTGTACCATCGACGAACATCTAACAATAAAAAAATGCCGATTAGATTCTGATTGACGGTTAGAGGGTGAGGGATGTTAAACGGTGAGGTACGTGAAGTATGGGCAGTGAACGACGAACCACTGACGTATGGGGAATGCCAGGCGATAAAGAAAATGTATTTTGAATGTTTGATTGAAAAAAGTTAAAACTTTGAGATTTAAAAAAAAAAAATTGATGATCTTATCGATTGAACCATTGTGAACCGTTAAAAAGTTAGAAATTGAGGGGAAAAATATGGTTCAATCGGTTGAATATGTTTTTAAACTTTCTAGTATCTTTAAAAAATCGATACTAAAAAAACGGCTGACAAATTATATTTTGATAAAATGACGAAATTTGTTTAACAATCATTAACGAAAAAAACTAATATAAACAAAGATACTAAAAAGTTCAAAAACATATTCAACCGATTAAACCGGCGGTTTTTTTTTCTCAATTTCTAACTTTTGAACGGTTCGCAATAGTTCAATCGATAAGATCTTCGGTTTCTATTTCAACACCGAGTCTAATTCTGACACTCATAATTGTTTTCATGCACAATCAAGCAAGATTTCATATGGAAGTATTGTCATCTCATAAATCTTATCTCTACCAACCACTTGATTCAAATGTTTCGTTCAAGAAATATTCTACTTTTCATGGGGGATTTAGTTTTATATTCTAGTTAGTCAAACTTCATAATATTATATAATTACTAATTATTTTATTATGCTTAAGAAATGAGTTACCAACATTTATTTGAAATTAATAAAATGAAAGGCAATGCTACAAGTGATTCTTATTATTAATTATGGTGTGCACATGAACAAAATAAATTTAATAATAATTCGTATATTTATAATATACTTGTATTATTTTATAAATTAAATACATTGCCCTATTATAAAGTATCATTGAAGATTAACTACATAAACATGTTTAGTGAGTGGAGAGACCTCTTTTCCCACTTTTACCTAGCTTTATCCAACTTGACCCAAAAATGGGAACCAAAGCCTAATTTGCCTAGTTTGAGAACCAAGAGAACCCGAAAGCAATTAGATCTAAACAAAATTGGGACAGACCAAAGTTTGATTTGTCTAGCTTGAAAACTAAGAGGGACTAAAAAGCAATCGGCCCTAAAATATTTTTTCTGGGTTAAATTTCAATTTCTTAAATACGATTTCTTCTTGTTTTCAAAGAAAATTGATTTCTTCATGAATCAACTGGGTTAAATTTCAATTTCTTAAATATGATTTCTTAATTTACTAAAATTTTTTGTTAGCTTATGAATTGTTATCAATTTCACACATAATTAACTAGCGGTTTAGGTTTCAAGCCTGTCCCAGAGATTAATGGGAAAGATGATCATTAATGGAAGAGGCTATTTGGGACCCTCTTTCTTTGCTTAAGAAAGTTTAAAATAATTAGTAGTGATCATAAACCCTAACACGAAACAGAGGCGGATGCATGCAGTCTTTTAGGTGTTAATTTTTTAATTTAATGTGTAAAGGTAAAAAATATATATATGCATATCCATTTAGGGAAAAGATATTTTGAAAATCATTTTTGAATTTTTTAGATTCGTTATTGGAACAAAGTATATATAGAAAGTAGGATTCACTTACGGGGAGTCTAAAGTACGGCAGGTTTAGGGTGCGGCTAAAAACTGCAAGTTTCGAAACTTGTTCAAGAACTTAAAATGTTATACTTTTTTATAACATTTTAGGTTGATTTTTTCGTGATTTTTGACAAGTTTCGATACTTACAAAGTAGGTTTCGATACATGTTTTTTAATAACATTTTAGGTTCTTGGACAAAGTATCGAAACTTGTTTTGTAAGTATCCATACTATTCAAAAATCACAAAAAAACCAACCTAAAATATTATCTAAATGTCTAACATTTTAGGTTCTTAGACAAATTTCGAAACATGTCATTTTTTAGCCTCACCCTTCACTTACATAGTATAAAATTTTAAAAAAAATTACATTAACTTTACACCATTGAATTAGTGTAAACTTATGGTTGAGATTATTCACTTCTCTTTTTCTAAAAAATCTCATCATCTTCAACTTTTAATTTCAATCACCAATTTATGCTCATTAAATGATCCAAAATAAGCGTAAACAAAAAAAGTTGTATATATATATATATATAAAGTTTAATTATTAGGGTTGTTATTATGAAAATTAAATTAATTATTTGATAGTGCTTTTGTCTTTTTATATTTTTTTATAATATTTAAATAAAAAGCTAAAAATCACCCATCTAACGGTCAAACTTGTGTTCAATAATTAGTATATATATGGGTGTGCATTCGGTCGGTTCAGTTAGCCGACCGAACCGAATTACCTAAAATCTATTAATCAAAATTTTTATTCTTTTCAATCGTTAACCAAACAGAAATTTTTTCAAATTTTTTTAATAAAACAAAAAAAATCGGTTAATTCAGTCAGTTTTCGAATTAACCGAATTTTTTTTATAAAATTTTGGGTAAATTACGCAAATGGCTTTTAGAAATTACAAAACAATCATTAAACTTATTGAACTATTAAAAAATGATCATTGACTAATTGCACGTTATAAATTATTGATAAATTTTGAAAAGTTTAATGACCATTTTGTAATAATTTAACAAATTTAATGATAATTTTGTGTTAATTTGATAGTTTAATGACCATTTTGTAATATATCAAAAAAATTAATGATCATTTTATAATTTTTGAAAGTTTAGTGACAGAAATAAATATATGTAATATATATAATATTTAATATATAATAATTTCGGCTAATTTCGTTAATTAACCGTTCAAACCGAATTAATTGATAACTTAATTTTCAAAAAAACTCTTAACCGTTAACCGATCTTACCTAAAATTAACCGACCAAATTAACCAAAAAATTCGGTTTAATTAGTTAATTCAGTTAAAAACCAATAATGCACACCCCTATATATATATATATATATATATATATATATGGAGTATGATCCATGTACATTATGTAAAATTCAATTAGTATTACACTAATCCATATATACAAAAATTTTACCACTTCACTTATGGGGAGGAAAATGGAGACTCTAGGGGAAGGAATGAGGCGTTTCTAGTGGGTCTAGAACCCATGACCTAAGAAAATATGAGAAAACAAATATGAACAGCTTGAGCAACTGACCAAATGTGCTTACTCACTTATGATCATAGTTGATTTACCTACAATATTTTTCACCTATATTATAAATGTAATCAAATCTAATAAGCACTACTAATATCGTATTCAATATTGTATTTTCTTTCGCCTACATCGTAGTTTTATTTTTTGACATGCACATATCTTGCAGACATTTTAATTGAACCTGAGTCACCTAAGATAAATACCATCTGCTTTTCCGTTGAGACCACTTGTTGAGTTCAGGTAGTAGTTTTAATTAATATACCCTACACGGTTTTTCAGACAAATTGATAATTCAAGATGCAATGAAACCCATCCATAAAATGTGGGGCATAAGGATTTAATTATGTCATCTTAAGACAATCTAAAAATTATTTAATCATTTTGATTTATTTTAAATAAATAGATAAAATTTTATAATATATATTTGATTTTAAATTTAAATAGCCTTGTCATACCAATTATCTAGCCATCATAAATTTATAATTCAAAATAATTTTAATTATGACCATTAAAAAGGTAAAACTTTGATACACAGGCTGTGTAAAATTAATTTTACACAAACTTATGTATTTACACTATAAAAACCTAAATCCTAAATTTCTAACCCGAGCCCTAAAAACTAAACCCCAAACTCTAAATCCTAAACCCTAAGTTCTAAACACTAACCTTAAATTCTAAACCCTTAACCCCTAAACCTTAAACCCTAAACTAAAACCCTAACTTCTAAAACTAAAAGGCACGTGTAAACTAAAGTTTACACGGCCTGTGTATCAAAGTTTTTTCCCATTAAAAAACGCATGCATTATTGCAAATATTTCATTTAAATTGTTTATTTATCACGAGATCGATTTGTACAAATTATCGGTGAATTTTTGTGTGGAAATTTATATAATATCTCTAATTTTATTTGATTTTAGGTCATAACCCGATTCTAAAATTTTTGTAAAACTCAAGTTCGAATTTAGCTCGACAACCCGTTTAGTTGTTTATATATTAATAAAATATTAAAACTAATTTATATTAATGTTTTATAATTAAATTTAAATTAAAAATATTCATCATTATTTAACTAGTAAAATTCGGGTCGAACCAGGCTGAATTGAAATATTCCAAGAGGTTATTTGACCTAAAAATAGGTCTATTCCAACTCTAAATACTCCTTTCATTCAAGTTACAAAGTACAATTAAAATTATAAATGGTACGTATCCGAACAATTTTCATCAGAATCAATCGTTATAAAACACAACACTAAGATTTAGACAAGAATAAAAGCTTGAGACAACCACATATGATTCACGGTGAGAGTTAAACATGAATACTCAAACACCTAACACTTCAACCTTTATCAGTCCACAGACAACTCTAAATACTCTAATTTTTTTTATTAAATAAATAGTTTTTACATTTTAAATGACAAATGTCAAGATTCGAACTCACACAACATAAGACAACACGAATAAATCTCTCTAAATACTCTAATTTAATAGGAAGTATACAAACATTCAACTATTGAAATTTATAATTATAAATATTACATGAGAGATAAATTTGAGCCTTTGGACCCATTTCTAGATGATGTATAATTGGGACACTAATGGTAGATACTATCGAGTGACGACATTATTATTATTATTATTGATGGGTCAACCTTTATTATTTATTTATTTTATTTGCATTACTCTTCTAATCATGTAAAGGCTAACTTAATGGAGCAAAATTCCTTTTTGAAGAGGACATGAAAAATTGGATGTGTGTCAACATTGAATTTGCCTATGAAAAGGACAAATTGACACCTCAAACTTCATACACGTTGCTACAAAAAAAAAATGAAAATAATCCATGTTATATTTGCAATAGTACTATGAAGATCCTTCATAGTTATGTTTATTTTTTTATTATCATCATCAAAGTTATGACCAAAACCTCAAAACGATGTCTTATCCAATTTATGTTGTGTAAATATTCGACCAACCAACGTAGCACTAAACGTTGAACAACTTTTAGAGTCTAAGATAACGAGATCGTGTGGATTTTTGAATAAATTTTTAGGGTTGCCATTAAAAGAGAAATACCCATTATCGATTTGATTGGTTGAAAACCATTTATTTAAAAAAAATCAATTATAAGTGCATATAATATTCATCTGTTATAAAAACATTATCAAATTGATAATAAAAATATTTTCGAATTTAAAGAAAATAAAATTACATAGAGTTCACACATGATAGGACTTGAGCCAGAGTAAAATCTGGATTAAAAATTACATATACTAACATTTATGTACAATGAAAAGGTGATTAGAAGTAATATGTTCATACTTTTTATTTTTTTTAAATATTTGATAAGGCACACACCTTATAAAAAAGTTATTTTAACCCTAGTTTCCTAAAATGAATATCATCTTTTCTATTGGTACTACTCGTTGGGTTTCATCACTTCTACATAGTTTGATTTATATAATAACAAAATTTATAATTTTCATGTTCAATTTTTTAAAATCAGTATCAAATTAATATAGCGTGTCAAATTGATATGTAGAAATAATTAAAAGGATCCTCATACACTATGTAAAATTTGAAAATTTTACATCTTTTTGGACCATTAGATGAATGTAAATCGATGGATGTGATTAACAGTAGAAAATGTGAAGATTATCACTCGTAAAAAAAAGATAAGAAAATAATCTTATCCATTTATTACCATCATCCAACTACTTAAAAAATATGTAAAAGTAATGAGTTAATCTCATCCATCTATTTCACCCATCTAATGACCATGAATTAGTGTAAAACTAGTTGAGTTTTACATAGTGTAAGTGAATCATAACCGTATATATATACACACACGAAGATGAAAGAAATAACAATGTCAAGTTGGATAAGCATGAATAAATAAACAAGAAAGCAGGCAAAGAGACCATCAACTGATTGAAATCCTTGACAAAATCCCCATTATCCTTCCACCCAACAAGCTCATATGCCCACCACTACAAGTATCAATCTTCACCAAATTTAACCCTTCCCCCTTTTGCAATATATTTCTCAAACTAAAATGTTATTATACATTTTCCCAAAAAAGTAATTGCAATTTAGAGATGCCAAAAGAGATATAAACATACTTTACAAAGAGAAAATGAATAATTAAAAAAAATAAAATGCATTTCAAGTCAATGTACTTTTTGCATACTTAAAATTTAATCCCTTTACTTTTATTTTCAAGAATTTAACTTCATATTTTGAACTTTTTAAAAACCTTAAATTCTCACTCATTAAATTTCAAAGATTGTGGATACTGAAATCCATTAATTAATCTGGTGGCTAAGAAAGCTCATATTATCACATCTTATATGGATTTGAATATCAAATATAATAATATAATAACTTTTTATTTAATAAAAAAATAAATGTGGATACTGGTCTTCTAATGGGTGAGTTGGTGCATAATTCTTTTTCAAGCATTCAATAAGGCTAGAGTTCTTTAGGCAAAAATTGGAAAGCATCCCATTGCAAATTGCCAATCTTTTCAATTGTCACATCTTATATGAGTTTAAATCTCAAGCATAATAATATAATACATTTTTATTTAATAAAAAATGAACGTGGATACTGGTCTTCTAATGGGTGAGTTGGTGCATAATTCTTTTTCAAGCATTCAATAAGGCTAGAGTTCTTTAGGCAAAAATTCGAAAGCATCCCATTGCAAATTGTCAATCTTTTTAATTGTCACATTTTATATAAGTTCGAATCTCAAGTATGATAATATAATACTTATTTATTTAATAAAAAATGAATGTGGATACCGGTCTTCTAATGGGTGAGTTGGTGCATAATTCTTTTTCAATCATTCAATAATGCTAGAGTTCTTTAGGCAAAAATTCGAAAGCATCCCATTGCAAATTGTCAGTCTTTTCAAGGGTTACCCTATAGTCTTCATGACACTCTCTTACCAAATCTATCATGGAACATCAAAGATTTGATCTTTATTTCCCCCCTTCACTATGTCTGCCATTACTGGATTTTTCTTGTTTCCAATGATTTCTTTTAGATGAAAGGTAAGAAAAAAAACTCAAAATTTTTTTTAATCAATTGCCAACTAGCATTTGCATTCCCTTTTAGATGAAATTATCATCTTTTTTATGTCTCTATTTATGTTTATACTAAAAAATAGGTCTAGAGTTTATGCTTAAGGTTTATGATTAGTGTATTAGATGTGGGGTCTATTTTTAAGGTTTAGAATTTAGAGATTAGAATTAAAATTTATGATTTAATTTTTTAATATTAGGGCATAAATAAAAACACCAGAAAGGGGCAAATGATTTTTGTTCATATATTCACACCTCAATATTAAAAATTGAGGGGATAAAATTAATTTTTAGTCCTTCAATCTAGTAACTTTGTCCAATTCATATCATTAAACTTGATTTTTATTCTTTTGAAGACGTAACATTCTAAGATTGTGTTATGTGTCATCATCTCAAAGTGTCGCGTAGTAAAAAATACTATAAAAGAAAAAGTTACCAATTCCAAAGGTTAATGTGGTCAAAAACCTTGGGGACTAAATTAGAAAAAAATATCAAGTTTATGGATTAAAAATCGCTTATCTCTAAATTAAAAACAATTGCTAGACATTTCTTTTTGCCAAATTTTCCTTTTCTATGATGACAATCTTTCAAAATTCAATCATTCAAAACTGAAAGAACCCCACACTCTAGTTTTAGCTTCACTTTAAGGAAAAATAAAAAGTAGGCATTAGTTGATATTTCATAGCTTGAAGGCCTTTTGATATTTATAGCTTTCTTACCCTATTCTTGCCTTTAATAATGGAGCTTCATATGGCAAATGAAGCACAAAAAGTTTGATTCATTTCTTTTTTCCTTTTACTATGTATTATATATATATAGGCATGTAATGACCTACATTGCTAAAGGAGTTGCCTATCTATAATTAGTTCTCAACTTTAAACTCTATCTTAATAAATAAATAAATTAGCATTATCTACGTTTATAGTTTTTAAGAGTCAAATTAACAAAAATTGTAAGCATAAAGGACTAAAATAATCATTTTCTCATTTTTTATTATAACTGCCAGGTCAGTAGTTATCAGTAAAACTGAACATAAATTAACAGTTAACAATAAAATTAAATTAAATAGAAGTTAATAAGACAGATTTTCAAATAAAAAATAGTACATGAACTCAATGTCACAAAATTAAAGTAGGGAGGATACAACCGATGGATATAAAGACCTGGACTTCAAATATATATATATATATATAAAAGAAAAAGGTAAAAAAATTGTTTGTATTTTTGTGAAACAAAATTGTTATCAAATTCATGGGAGTGAAAAGATCTCATGTTTTCAGGATAGTTTGTCACTTTGTATATGAGAAAATAAAAAGTCATTTGTTTGTAATGCATATAAAGGCAGTCAAAAGCCCTATAAATGGCCACTCTTCCATATTCTTTAGCATTTCTTTAGTGAATCAAAATTGGTTGTGGCCAACAACTGATTCAAGAATTCTGGGTTTGAAAAAGCTTTTTAAGATTCTTTGAAGAAGTTTGCATCAATCAACTTAGTGGGATTCGCTCTCTGTTTTGTTTGTTTAATCTGCAAACAAAGTTTAGTTGGTTTTCAATCAATGTAGTTGTAATCGAAATCGACATGGGATGATCAATAAAGTTTCGGTGAGCCTTTCTTTCCGGCAACATTTCGTTTGATCCTTAGTAACTCTCTAGTTTCGACAGGTCACAACATGTGAATATGATACGAGATTGTAGATATTGAGATTCTACTCTTAACTCTGCTTAATGTCATTTCTTAAGGATGCTTAAGTGAACTAATCGGACAATGTTCTGTGTTCATCACTCTCTTTACTTTAATGCCCATTTTTCTTGCTTCGACATCTTTGGACAGAGAGAAAAGGCTCTTCCTATGAAGCCACAAAGACAGGAACATATCGATACAGACTCGGGAAAGAACTCTTCTAGCTCAACGTCGACAGGTTTTGGCTTCTTCGAAAGGTATACGTCTAAGTATCACCTATGGGTGGATATGATACGAACAAGTACCAGCAATAGAAGCAAAAATAATATCATGAAAGATGAGAGAAGAAAACTAATCATTTCGAATTATAATCATCATATTATCTGATATCAAATTCATCAGCAGCTATCACCACAACCTCTTGACGAACAAATCGGGTTCTCAACATGGTTACAAGCAATAAGGTATGGTGGAGTTATGCTACTTTCAATACAGCTAGAAGCCTGCAACCTTTTACAAGTTAGGACCATATGAAAATCATGGCAAAGCAAATTGAATATACATAATGAATATGACAGAAGAAGCCATACACTGATCTCAACGCCATGCAGTGATAAAAAGTATATATATTGTAATCTTGAGTCATCACTTCAAGCCACAAAGATGATGAAGATCACCAGGAAAAAGATGATTGCAGCAAATACCTTGATTAAAAGCCACCTATTTGATGATATTTGGTTGAGATGCCTCAATAGAGAACTACGAGCACCTTCGACGTTAGCTAATGATTGATCCATGTCCTCATCAATCCTGCTCACAAGTCACATCATTAGGCAGGATTCTTGAATGACTCGCAACGCATAAATTTATATAGCAAATGCTTCAAACTGATGATATGCCAAGAGAAATGATGTAGTAAGTTTGCCGCATCTAAACAGGGAAAGAAATTAGGCAAACAAATATGAGCAAAAACCAAAAACAGCAGACCTGATAGCTAGTTCTCCTTGTTGTGCAACCATTGTGGCCAGATGTGTAAAGATCCCACTAAGTTCGGAAATTGTAGATTCCACATTTTGAAGAGCAACTGCTCTACCTTGAGAGTAATCCTCTTGCCTGGGAACGACCTGCTGCAAAATGGACATTTCCATGTGGTGTGAAGGTGTGCCATCCACGGCCGGCCTCCGCCTATAGGTATCATAGAGGAAAATATAAAAAATAGGAAACAGAAATGAAACAACAATGAAACTCATGGATATATTTTTATAAAGGCATGAGTTTGATACATATCTACATACACATAAATAACGAAAATTTCAACCTGAATGCATGGTAAAGGATAAATACCCACACATCTAAATTTCATAAGATAACATAAAGATGTCGGTGGATCCAGTTCTGTACTATGATCAACAAGTAGAACACTTGAACAATGGGAAGAATATAAACTTCAGACATCAATGAACCATAACAAATACACACACCTTAGTTGGCTTCCAGCTTGCATCCCATTCGGTGGAAGTCTGATTAAAAGGAAAATACATACATTAGTCAAACAGCAAGAGTAGAAGCTATCGTTTTGCATTGACAAAAACCAGCACATCTGATAAATTAAAAGTCCAATGGTAGGTGTAAGTAATAATCCACGGCAGAATATTTTCGAGTTGAAGTATAACATCTAAGGTGGTCAGTGCAGCATCTATGCTAGATGTTAACCAACAGACAGTCGATTTTATAGATTAAATTGCAGTGCACTAATAGTCTAGCACACGGAACGAAATGATTCTTATAGATTCCAAAAAAATAGCCAGAAAGCGATTTGGCCACCTACACATGAAGACAAGGTAATACCAACCATAGTACTTTCTTATTACGATGTTCATTAATATCTCCTAAACGCAGCACAAGAAATGACAGTACTCACCCTGAGGGCAGCGAACTCTCGGAGGCATTTGAAGAACTTGACCAAGGAGGTGGCTCAGTCACAGATTTTGTTGGGCGCTGAAACGGGTTCTCTCTTGCTGTACTTTTAGAAAATATCTGTTTCCTATTCTCATGAGCTTTAATATTCTGCACAACCACAATATAGAGAGACCAAAAGAACAACATAAGTAATGTGATAGCCACAAATAACACTTGTTAGTTCTCGCTCCCAATACCTATTAAACAAACTACAATTCTAGTATAGCCAAAAGAAACAAACGAACCTCGGTTCTCGCAGTTAACACATCTTGGAAATGCTTTGTAGCACCCATTAACTTATTCTTCAAGTCATCACAAACCGTTGTCGAATGAACAACGCGATCCTCAGAGTAATTACCATCAGCAATCTCCATGTTTTGAAGTGTTTGCAAATCCGAAAGTGCCATGTTCAAGGTGGTTATATCTGTCTTTATCAGAGCAGTTAATTCCTGTATTTCAACAATCGGATCATTGAACATCGATGACCTTTTCGCCACTGCAACAATCACATTAGAAACAAAATAACAATATCTCAAAAATCCCATTGCTAATAATATTAATAAAATCCCCAAATGTAAAATCAAGATAAATATTTGATCTTTGTATTCAATTTTTAAAATTTAAACTGCTAACACTTAAATCAATCAACTTATTATTCTCAAGGGTCAAATACCAATCGAAAACAAATCATTAAACAAAGTTTTAAGCTAAAAGAGCAATTGAAAGAAAGAGCTTACGTTTGGCGAGTCGAACAATTTTTTGAGAGGTTTCATGGATACCCAACCCAATTAGAGAAGCCTTTCTATTGAACTCAGATCTGGAAGTTGGAAATGGAGGAGGAGGTGATTGAGAAACGCCGACGTTTTGGAGATGATTCTTATCGACGACCGAGATCCCTCCTCCGAGTTTTTGAAGCGTTTGGGATAGTGATCGGAACTCGGCAGTCCGATCTCGGTACGGGGAGGCCATGGAGGGAAACGGTGCCGTTTAAGCCGGCCTCGAAGGGAAATTTTGGTTGTCGGCTGCCGTAGAAGAATTTATTAAGAAATTATGTAGGAATTAAAGAAAGGTTTGCCTGAGAGAAAAAAGAAGGAATTCGTTGGGTGTCTTTTTAGCGGGTCCTCATTTGTTAACGTGGTCCAACGATATGTTGCCATGTCAGCTTCATGAATATGGCTCGCCAGCTAATTAATCAAGTCAAATTCTTATTTTGGTCCCTCTACTACGTCCAAATTTAAATTATAGTTTCCATAATTTTCTCTATATGTACTTTTTTTAAAGGCTTAAATCAAAAATAAATGCCCAAAGTATACCATATTTGAACTTTAGGCGCCTAAAGTATTTTTTGTAAAAATAGGTGCCTAAAGTTTTAAAAGTTAGAATTATAGGTGTCTGGCTGTTAAAAAAAAAACCCATTAGTCATTAAAAATGAAACACATGACATTTTAATTTCTTTAAATTATTATTTTTTATAATTAAAAATTTTACAAAAAAATCTTAAAATTTTAAAACTTTCTAAAATAGTCCATAAATCCCTAAAAATCCTCAAATTTGAAACCCCCAAATTCTCACCTCCGCCGCCGTCGTCCGCCTTTCCCTTTCGGTCGCCGAACCCAGCCGACCATTTCTCTTCACTCATCATCGTCGGAAACTAGCAAACGGCGTGCCAACGCAAACGTCGATTTTGTGTTCAACGTTCGGCTGCACGCCGTTCGTCGTTTTCGACGACAATGAGTGAAGGGAAATGACCGGCTTGGTCCGGCGACCAACCCGGTGTGCTCAGCGGCGGCGATAGGTGGTGGAAGCGGTGACGATTGGGGAATTTGGGTTTGGGTATTTTAGGGATTTTCGGGACTGTTTTGAAAACTTTTCAAAGTTTTGAGACTTTTTAAAAACTAAAAGTTTTTTATATATTTTTTAATTTTGAAAAAAACTAATTAATTAAATATGCCACGTGTCACTCTTTTATTGGTTAAAAGTTTTTTTAACACCCGTTAACTGTCAGACACCTAAAATTATAACTTTGGAAACTTTGAGCACCTATTTTTACAAAAAAAATACATTGGGCACCTATTTTTCATTTAAGCCTTTTTGAAAATTGAAAAACTAATTCAATTGGATAACATCGTTAAATATTTTGATTAAATCGATGACTTAAAATTAATAGTTGTAGCGACCTTAAAAAATTCTGGAGTTCACTAAAAGTACGTAATTTGATTTTCTTTACGTTTTTTTTTAATGTTTAAAAAGACGGGGAAATCCGTTAAAAATCCGTGTTTTAAAAAAAGGTAAAACTTAGAGTCGCCACCGGCCACTGAGGTAGGCCGGACATCATAAAACCAGAGATTCGATCAAAAAGCGGGGTTCGGGAGTCGGTTACGGATGGGGAAGATTTGGCACCCCAACCCCCCCCCCAAAAAAAAAATTGGTACCATTAAAAAGGGAAATAAATAATTACCGCTTTGTTAATATCGAACTTTTTTTAATTAAAGTGACATGTAGTTTAAAATCCGGTTATACATGCGAGTCTATTTTAAGGGACTCGTTATTCGAAAATAAACCGCAAGACCACAATCACTACGTTGATACTGATTGCATTTACTTCTGAATAAATATGCACCGCATTGGCAAAATTTAATATCCGAATGCAAACTTTACAAAGGCATGGCAAATAAACACGATAAAGGCATAAGAAACATAAAATAATTTACAAATAAAGGTTTTCAAACAATCAAATATTAAAGACCAGCATATGCAAATCATACTATACATATAAAAAGGATACTATTTACACATGCTTTAAAATAAAATAAAAAATTTTGATAGTTAGGTTTAATGGCAGCCACGTTTACCCTTACGTTTAAACTATATGTATTAAGATATGTAAAATATACGACACTTACATATATATATATATATATATATGAGATATATATGAGATATATACTATATACAAAACATATAAAACATGCATTTAAAACCGTATATCATATACATATTAAAACATAATCTACATAGACAAAACAAATCAAGCACATACATGACAACTAATGCGAAATAAGACCCTATGCATGTACTAAAACATTAAACAACACAATACAAATCAAACAAGATGGTGTATAGATCCAAAAAAAAAAACAAATATGTACAAGAATTAAGCAAAAAAACAACCGAGAATGAAATGTAAAGCATAAATTAGAAGTACCAAAAATGTGAACATGCAAAAGATAAAGGGGGTCAAAAGGAGATTTTTTTAACACTGGAAAGGACCTAATCAAACAAAACTAAAATTGAGAGGACCAAACTGGAGAAAAAACCCATTTTTAGAACAGATTAAATTGAAGACAAGGGTTAAATTAGACACGGGTGAGAGTTAAAAGGACCTAGACTGTAATTTAAAACAACGAAAACCCTCAAAATATATTTAAAAAGGACGGAAGGACTATAACTTAATAAACCCAAATTTAAAATTAAGCCAGCCTCAAAATTTAGGACGAAATTGCGAACTTTTGAAAATGTTTAGGGACTTGGAGTATAGTTTTGAAAAATGAAATGGCTTAAGGTGTAAATGTGAAAGGACGGAAGGGTTTAAAAACAAAATAACCATTTATTTAAAAAAAAAACAACTATAAACCTAGAACCCAATGTTCACTTCGCCGTAAATTGTCGCGCCGGGCACTGCTCACCGGTGGTTGAAAACCTCCAAACCCCCCCCAAGACACACCTTTTTTCTCTCTTGAGCCAGAAACACTCTTAGCTTTACCAAAAAGGCCATTTCTCCTAGATCTAGGCTTAAACTCCTCGAAACTAAAGGGTTTCGGCCCCCCAAACCGATTCACCTCTACAGCCGAAGGCCAAGGGTTTATTTCCAGCGGGTAGAGTCGAGGAGACACTCAAAAACCATGTTAACAACTCACTTTTTTAGCCCGGAGGTGATGGGTTTATCGTCGGCAACCGGATCTGGACGACAGACCGACGTCCTTAAAAAAGGGTAAAAAACTTCCCAGATCTCCTTTTTGTTTATTAAAAATTGCGTTTATGCATGTAAAAAGGGATATACCTCTAAGGTTCTTTTTGTTTTTTGTATTGCTTGTCAACTGAAGTTACAGTATGTATTCGGTTTCTTATATAACCGAATTAGGTTACATGAAAAAAAAACTAAAAAAATCCTTACAATCGATTCTAAAATCCGCCTTTATTTGCTTGATCTTTGTCATTTTTGGCTTGATCTGTTTTTTGTTTTTTTGCTAATGTTCGATATATTTCTGGTTTGCATGTAATTGTGGCGGAACGAGGAGAAGAGGGACAAGTGGAAAGGTTGTGGTCGTGGCAGTTGAAGGGTCAGGAGCTTGGCAAATGATAACCCTAATTAAGGTTTTTTTCCCATATTGGATTTGGATCATTCAATCAATCAACCAGATCTAACGATCTAGATTTGGCTATGCAAAGACACAAGATAATTAGGGTTTTAGTTTATTATTGGGCCTAAACGGGCTACATATAATTTTAATATTTTTGGGCTTAATTTGTAAATTGACTGTAAAACTTTAGGGTTTTATATTATTTATTTATTTAATTAGCTTTTTTAGTTAATTGATGTTTTGTTTGTTTTTAGTTTAATAATAATATTATGATAATAATATAATAATAGAATAGAATAATAATAAAAATAACAAAACAAATATAGTATATTATCATGATAACAATACGAATACAATATTAATATACAAGTTAAAAATAAAACCTAATAATATTTTTTGTGTTTCATTTTCAAATAAAAATAAGATGAGACATGAAACAAAATTAAACAAACAAGCATTATATATATATATATATTAACTTGATTAATTAATTAATAATACTTAAGCAAAGCCCAAAGCCTACTTAAAACAAAAAATATAAAAGCGGGTTGACCCCGGATAATAATAGTGATTACAGTTACCCCTCTTTGCTTATCCTTGTAAAACAAGAATAAAGCAAAGACCATAAGCACTAATTTTATCCGACTTTTCTGTTTGAAGATTCCAAGCTGCATGTCCTTCCTATATAGAACCATTCGCCATTCCTGTTCCCGAAATTCTAGAACTCCGAATTCTTCCCATGTAAGGTCTGAAGAAGTGAAGCCCCTAAAGTGATGCCTCAATCCTCGATCGTCTTACACCAAATGGCATCTTGCTTTGAGCCTTATAGCATGCCCTCGACCTTTATTGCCTTGGCATGGAGTGTACCTCGCTTTGAGGATCCCGAAAAGTGATGTCTTGCTTTCTGATTGTCTTGACACCAAATGATATCTCGCTTTGAGTCTTCTAAAATGCCCTCGATCTTCATTGTCCTGGCATGGGATGTTCATCACTTTGAGGACCCCGAAAACTAATGTCTTTCTTTCTGGTTGCCTTAACACCAAATGATATCTCGCTTTGAGTCTTTTGGAATGCCCTCGATCTTCATCGTCTTGTCATCAAATGATATCTCGCTTTGAGTCTTCTAGAATGCCCTCGATCTTCATCATCTTATCTTCATCATCTTGGCATCAAATAAGATCTCGCTTTGATTCTTCTAGAATACCTTCGATCTTCATCGTCTTGGCATCAAATATTCATAGCTCCCAAATAGTTAAAAGATTTCTTTACTCACTGTTAGTATTTATTTCTTCTTTTTTGTTACCTTTTCAAATACCTGAAAGAAACATACACAATGATTTGATGATGCTAGTTAGCATGCTCCTATATTAAGGATGCTTAACTATTTATGATGCATGGGTGGAATCATTTTTAGTATTGTTGGGGAAGACCCTTGCTTTCTGATTGGTCGCCTTTAGCTCTCATGGGCCCTTTGTCTTTATGGAATCTTTATCTTTTATCTTGTCTTGAAAGGGTGTGGCTAATTTGCATTGGTCGAAACAAAATCAATCATTTCTTAGAGTTCAACTCTGGAATACTTCCCTCCACTTCACTTGGAATTAAATGTTGTTTCTATGTCCCTTTATGACGAGTCTCCTTCATTCTCAAGATTGTGGTGAGCATCTTGCCCCTCAAGTTTCTAAGCTTTTGTACTTCAATAAGGTCCAATCCAAACAAGGTATTATCTTTATCTCTACTGGATCTTTCTCCATTGTTCCCTCTTAAAAGGATTACCGATTTGCCCTGGTCAGAATCGAATCTTATCATTTGCTGAAGTCCAGATTCATTACCCTCACTCGACTGTTATCTCTTCTATGATTCTTTATGATGAACCTCATTCTACCTTGGCATAAGGATGAACACATGCCCCACAAGCTTGGGCCCAACTGTTATCTCTTCCAAAACTCTCCACAACGAGCCTTCTTCTATCTTGACGTAGGGGTGAACACTTTGCCCCCAAGTCCTTAGATCTTCATTCTTTCCGATAAGGTCCCAAATCTTCATTATTCTGAGCTATACAAAATGTTACGGCAGAAAGTTACTTCAAATCTCTGAACTATTTGGCACATTGAATCTTAGGATTATTTTCATTCCAACTACTAATAAATTACTCATTTATTCTAGGCCAACCATGTGGATCCTTGACCTAACACTCTAACCACATGACCATGTAGTGAGTCATTCTTTTCCTTCGTTACCTTGGTAGTACCTCATCTCACCTTCAGGTTTAACTATTACTTTGCTCTTGACTCATCAGTACGGTTTTTCTTCTGTCTTAATGTTGGGATAAAAACATGCCCCTTAAATCTCTAAATGTTCATTCCTTCAATAAGACTCAATCCTCATTTTGCATATACAACCAAGTTAAGTAATTGAACTGTGAAGCGTACTAAGTCATGCTATTATTCTCTTCAAAATCACTGACGGCTTTTGTATTAGGTCGACCATGTACATCTTTGACCTAAAGCTCTATCCCAGAAGCCATGCAGAAGAACAATTTTCTTCTTTCTAGATCTTGGTAACAACTTATCTCGCCTTCGGGTTCGACCGTTAATTTTTGCCTCTAATCCAATGGGGTAGTCTTTCTTCTATCTCAATGGCCGGCCAAAAAACATGTCCCCTAAGTCTCAATATTTTATTTCTTCAATAAGATTTAATCCTCATTCTTCTGTATTAATCAAGGCATTGTGACAGACACTCACTTTGAGTCTTTGTAGCAAACGAAGTTTTGCTATTGTTTCATTTAGAATCACAAACACGTTCTGTATTAGGTCGATCATGTGCATCCTTGACCACGCATTCTAAACTCTATACAACAATATAAAGAAACCTTATTCTTTCTCTTTTTTCTCTTTTTCTTTTCTCTCTTCTTTGTATGTCAGTTTGCTAACTATCATTTCAACAAAGGATGTTTTTTGGGTTACTATACAAAATCAAAATCAACAGAGGAAGAATAGAATGCCCCGGATATCAAATGCAAGAACGACTTAGATTTAATCCCCTGGTGATCAATAGTTTGCCTTTGAATGTTATGGTGATATTTAAAGTTGTAAAATTCATGCTAGATTGCTCGGTTCATCCTCATGATTATGGTATTTGCTTGATATGTTCGAAAACTACTCCTTCTAGTTCTCATTGCTTCTCCAAAATATATTCTAGGTTTTCGAATTTTCTTAACACATTGAGTGTAAATAATATCAATTTAAAAATTTTATTACAGGTATATACTTTTAATTACAATTAATATCGTGTCAGTGCCTTTAAAAAGTCATCTCTGACGCTAGGGTATTGAACATGTGAAGCATAGCTCCTTATTAGATTTGTTCTCCCCCCACAGCTCTATCGGGATGCTCCAAGACTTATTTGATCGTTCATTGATTTTAAAGGTTTATCTCTGGAGTTAGGGCATTGAACATGTGGAATCTAGTTCCTTATTAGATTTGTTCTTCCCCCAACTCCATTAATTGTTCATTTCCTAACAGTTTTTATTATTAAAGAATTCCCATATTCAAACTATTCTTTTAGTCTCTCTTAGGAGATTTTCTCATTATCGAACATTATCGAAGGAGTAGTAATCTTATGTCTCGCGCTTTACCGACCAGAACGGGCTTAGAATCAATATCGCATCATGCACGTGATATCCGAGACTCTATAAGGGTAAAAAAAATATACATATATATTTACTTTAAAGACTCATCCTTTCATTGAAATAAAAAAGACAAACATAACATATGCCCTTACAAAAAGATCCTTGCTACATTCGGGCAAATAGTTGCAAAGTTAATTTCACACATCACTTCAAAAGAAAAACATGCAAGATAAAGCCAAAAAGGTAACACCTAAAGAAACATGGATATGATGCACTAGAACATTGAACATTGCAACACCAGTCAATCACCCCGAATATTCAATCTTGACCTCTTTGTTGATCTTAGGTCTCCTATTCTCAAAAGAAAGTATTCATTTCATAAAAAGTTCATAGATTGTGCCTTTTAAAGGTATACACTATTCTGTTGTATGGCTAAGATCACCTTGGTGATATTCACATAGAACCTTGGTACCAAACACATCAGGATTGAAATAAGTATTTCACCTTATGGGAGGCAGCATCAAAAGTTTGTTCTAAACTAACAGGGGTAGCAAATCAAAATTCGACATCGAGAAAGATATCTTCGTCATCTTGTTACTCTCATTCACATCTTTTCTATGCCTTTTAGCCTTCTTTGCCCCTTTTTTCTTAGACGGAACTCATTTTCTTTGCGAACGTCATTATTCTCAAGCATTGTCATTTTTATGGACTCTTCTAGAACTGCTTCTGACTTCTTAAGTGGGTTTAGAACAATGTCTTTCATGGAATGGTTAGGATCATAACAATTGCTGACATTTTTAGATTTTGATGATGTTGGCAATTTTGCTTTATCTACCTCTTTTATCGTGGTGACCTGGTCTTCCCTCAATTTCATAATGATGGCCACAGTTGGGAAATTAATCTTCAGACCTGGACATATTGTCACAAACTCTAACACCCCAAGATCTAGAAGGTGTTGAACTTTACGCTTGAAACTCACACACTTCTCAATGGAATACCCATGAATTCTGGCATGGTAATTGTAACTATCTTTCTCATTAAACCATCTAGGATATGGAGGTGATTGAGCTTTGACAAAGCATGGTGAAGCCAGTCGGGCATGTAGCAACTTAGAGAACAAATCTTGGTATGTGAACGGACTTTGAGTAAATTGAAAGTCTTCTACTTTCTTGCCCCTTTTTTGAGAACTGAAAGTTGGATTTGCTGACAAATAGAGAGATTCTTGTGGTCCTATCTCATCTGTCTTTTCATTCATTGGCGAAGATAAATCTTTTAAGAGAGAGCCCTCGGTCTCACCCATCACTAGTTTGGCAAGACATTCAGAGACGACATTGCCTACCTTACGTTGATTAGTGATAGCTTGGTTTTTATGAGATAAGGTTTCTTCCATTATAAGTTCATAGTCTCGACTTTCACTTATCTTTTCAATCTCCCCATTCATGGGAGAGTCTTGGGTCAACCTTACCATGCATAATGGTTTGAATTTCTGACTTAAAGAAGACTTGACTTCTGACTCATCCATCTTTGCCCTCGTTGCATCAACCTCTTCAAGAGCACTCACGTCCTGACCCCTGTGGCTGGAAGATAGATTAATTTCCACACTAGGTCCTTCAAACTTCAAGGCTTCGTCTTTTAACATGATTTGCACCACTTTCTTGAATGTCGGGCAATTCTCTATCGTGTGTCCCACTACTCTGGCGTGGTAATCATAGTGTGCATTATGGTCATACCCTACTGAGCAAGGTAATTGAAAGGGATCTAAAAGATATGGTCGGACCAAACCGGCCTTGTATAGTTACGAATACAACTCCGTATAAGAAATTGGTAAAGGAGTGAAAGATTCCTTCTCTATCCCCTCTCCGGGATCCCTAGGATCTTTTCTATCCAAGCCTTGCACATTTGGGGACATGGCCTGGGGTGAGGCGACCATCGGCTTCTTAAGGGTTTCGTAGGCGTCTGTGTTGTTAACCTCATGATCTATTTGCTTTCGAGCTGGTTCTTAGTCCTTTGGCGTGGACAAGATTCTCAAGAGAGAATCTTCAATCTTATCTAACGCCAATTTGATAGGACATTCAGAAGTAGTGCAGACTATCTCGTATTGGTCGATAATGGCTTGATCTTCATCAGACAAAATCTTTTTTTGCTGTAAAGTCACAATCCCAACTCTCACTTGTTTCTTCGACCTCTTTTTGCACCAATGAGTCTTCTGTCAAACTCTTTTCTTTGACCATCACACCCATCGATTCATCGATTTGCCCTATAGTTTCCTCTTGGATCTTCTTCATATGTGTTATTATCTCTCTTTGATTCCAAACCAGATATTCTTGGAGCTATTCAAGCTTATCAACCCTAGCCACTAGGTCATTCATGCTTCTAGAACTGTACTGGTTAGAAGTCATTCATTTGTCCTTTCTAATTTTTGAGGTGAATGCTCCTCTTGAACTGGCTTCAACTTTAGCAAAATTGTCTTCTATTTGCCTTCTTTGACGTCGAGAACGTGTGAGTGTGGAGTCTTTAATTACTGTCACAAAACCCCCCACAATTAATCTTATTGTTTAATTTCTTTAATACATGATATATACTTTATGCAATGCATGGAACAACTAATATGCGTAGATGTATACAAGTAAAGGCATTGATTCCATTGGTGGTCACCCTCAAGCAACTTTCATTGCGGATTAAAAGGTTTTTATTACAAAAAAGGTAAACTTCTACAGATATACCTCGACCCTAACTCTTAGCTTTCCAATAGCTTTAAGTAGCTGACTAAATCTGGGTGCCTCTTCCTTATCTAGAGCTTCAAAAGGAAGAAGGGCTTCGGCTTCGTTGGCTAGGTTCCTCACGTGTTGGGTGATTTCTTGCACTTGCACCATTAAGTCGGTGTTGTACTGATCTTGATCTTGAATCATGCGGGTAGCATCGCAAAGACGCCTCAACCAATAATTGTCTCCTTTATTGGTAGCTTCTTCAAGAACTATAGTCATTCTGAGATAATGTTAGATTGTAACCTCTAATGTCTCAATCTGAGCTCGGAGTGTTTCATTCTCTTACCGGGTAGCTTGAAGATCAAAAAAACTATTTCGAGCACGGTATGCATGAAGGAACCGATCTACCTCCTCAACTCTTTCTTTGAGTTAGGCATTTCGGACTCCACTTTGACTCAAGCTCTCGAGGATAGTGTTATGCAGTCCTTGCATCTCAAATAGTCGGTTCATGCTTTATTGGTACTTTCTCTTCTACGGGGTAGCATCTATTACTTGCTTTCCTTTCTCAATTTCTCATTTAGCCCTTGCTTAAGAGTGTAATTTTGGTATAGAGCATTTTTCCTTCCAAACCCATACGCTGAGCTTTATTAACTGTTTAATTGTCCTGTCTTTCTTATCCATATCTAAACTGACCTGATAAAGTCCGCTTACATGTTTGATTTGCAAAGCATCCATCTTTCTCTTGACCTCTTCTAGCTCACTTCTTAGGATGTCGGGTTCGAAAGGTACCATTCTTAAATGTTCTTCAAGCAATACAGTCGGTCCTTGATCGGGTTCTAAAGTCTTATCATTGGTTCTTATACGTATCCAAAAAGCGTAGTCCAGGGTGATCATGCACTTTTCATCCTCTTTGACCTTTATGCGGCTCTAGAAACATATTAAACTTTTACCTTATATTTATTCTTAAATGGGAACTCGGAAGTACTCAAACTGAAGGTGACAGGCACTGTCGGGAACTGAACTGCCTTGACACCAATAAAGGAGCGCAAGCGATCCCACCGTACAAGCCTATCATCATTAGCCAATCATAATCTCCACAACTGTATCAGAAATAAAAGACGCTACCGAGCCAAGACATCATTCACACAATGTCCTTATCTTGAATATTCTTGAAGATGGTCGTCCATTTCTGTTTGTCTGACTCTTCCCACCATTCTTTTGCTAGGTATTCTCGTAAAGGGAAAATTTTCCTGATATTTTCTCAAGCAGCACCATTGTCTGTGTCTTCCAAATATGGCTTCGGATCCAGACTTGAAGTAACTGTGCACATCCTTTAAAGCATCATTCTTCATGCTTTCGGTTTGCGTTCAAGGAGATAAAAGTTTCACTCAAGATTACCGATATTGGGTTAGCGTTCTGCTCGAACAAGTCCAAAATGGCTATATCAATGTTCCAAAACTCTAGGGAGAATGATCAAACCGTAGACCCCCAAAACGAATAAGTCCATCTTTATTCCCTCGTCCGGGTATGTCGGTATGATATCTCGAATATACTCTTATAAAAAAGTGGTATGGTCACCTCGGACTTGAATCAAACCCTTGACCCAATCTACATTCATCTCGGCTATGGTTTTGAGCTTTAAAGGGTAATTCTGAGACCTTGACGGTTTTATGTAAATCCAATTGTCATAAATGTTCTTTTGATCGAGAAAAGCTATATATTCTTCGATTGTGGGCATCAAATCCTCCCCGTTGAAAGTAAAGCAACAGAAGGCAGGATTTCAGAATTGAAAATATCTTGGAGCATAGGCTGATTAACTCAAACATACATCAAATGTGCTATGTCACCATAATTTTCTCGAAACAAATTTTACAGTATTCAGTCCCATCCTTCCCAAATTTGTTTCAAATCCTATAGATCCTTTTGTAGACTAACATATGTATAACTTGCCACAATGAGTTCACTCGGTGACTGTCACCTTAGACTCTTTGGTTGAATTCAGACCAATGTCGAACAACATAATTAATTTCCTCCTTCTTATGGTACCTTTTATCCATGATGAAATCTTTCAACTCGGCAAACCACTCGAATGAACACCTTCATGTTATGTAATGTTGATGCAAGCAAGTCGAAGTGTGATGATTTCAAAACAAATGCATCTAAATGCAAAGTAAATGCCCTAAATAAAAATATATTGATTTAGACATGGTTTCCAAGGAACAACACCCACGAATATATGAGAAAAATTTACAACTTTGAATATTGCACTTAATTGACGTCTAGGTTACTAGATTTTCTCTCGATCCATGAACAATTTCCACTGTGTCCACCATTCTTGGGTCAATACCTTCTGACAGTATAATGCGAGTGAATAAACAATGATGTTATGCAATGCTAATATGATGCCAAAAGAAAACACTGGCTAGTATGAAATATTCACAAGACAAAATATACCCGATGTGTGTTTAGCACGAAATGAACCCTATTCGCAGGATATTATGATTTCCAGGGTTATCGCAGGCTCTAAAGGGGTGGGTTTTCTATGTCCTCTACATGCAATTTTGGTTCTAAACGGTACCCGAACTGTCCTCGTTGTCCTCTTCTAAAGAGTAGCAAGCCCCTCGGTCATCACCCATTATAGGCTCCTCTCAACTGAGTTCAATTTAGGGGGACCCTTTCATTATGTTCGTACGGGGAAACAATATTCCCACGAAAACATAGGGTAGTAGAGCCCCGAAGGTACTTATTAGGCCCATACGGAGGAACAATATCCACACGGAAGCACTAGCATTTCCCCCCACTTAATAGACGGGTTTAAATGTCAAAGTTTAAATTCGTTAAAATAAACTTGCATTAATAAACGAATATCAATTTAATTGTCACTTTAGTTCACAATTTCCGGTGTTAATAAAGTGGTAATCATTATTTTGTTCTTTTTGAAAAATGGCGTGAATCACTTTAAATTTAAAAAATTAGAACCAGTCCCCGGTAGAGTCGCCAGCTGTAGCAACCTTAAAAAAATTCGGAGTTCGCTAAAAGTACGTATTTTTATTTTCTTTACATTTTTTGGAAATGTTTAAAAAGACAAGGAAATTCGTTAAAAATCGTGTTTAAAAAACGGTAAAACTTGGAGTCGCCACCGGCCACTGAGGTAGGCCGAACGCCATAAAACCAGAGATTTGATCAAAAACGGGGTTCAGGAGTCGGTTACGGATGAGGAAGGTTTGGCACCCCACACACCCCAAAAATTGGTACCGTTAAAAAGAGAAATAAATAATTACCGCTTTGTTAGTATCGAATTTTGTGAATTAAAGTGACAATTAGTTTAAAATCCGGTTATACACGTGAGTCTATTTTAAGGGCCTCGTTATTCGAAAGTAAACCGCAAGACCACTTTCACTACGTTGATACTGGCCGCATTTACTTCCGAATAAAAAGGCACCACATTGGCAAAATTTAATATACGAATGCAAACTTTACAAAGGCATGGCAAATAAACACGATAAAGGCATAAGAAACATAAAATAATTTACAAATAAAGGGTTTCAAACAATCAAATATTAAAGACCAACATATGCAAATCATACTATACATATAAAAAGGATACTATTTACACGTGCTTTAAAATTAAAAAAATGATAGTTAGGTTTAATGGCAGCCACGTTTACCCTTACGTTTAAACTATATGTATTAAGATATGTAAAATATACAACACTTACACACATATATATATATATGAGATGTATACTATATACAAAGCATATAAAACATGCATTTAAAACCATATATCATATACATATTAAAAGATAAGCTACATTGACAAAACAAATCAAGCACATACATGACAACTAATGCGAAATAAGACCCTATGCATGTACTAAAACATTAAACAATGCACTACAAATCAAACAAGATGGTGCATAGATAAAAAAACAATTATGTACAAGAATTAAGCAAAAAAGAACCGAGAATGAAATGTAAAACATAAATTAGAAGTACCAAAAATGTGAACATGCAAAAGATAAAGAGGGTCAAAAAGAGATTTTTTTAAACACTGGAAATGACCTAACCAAACAAAATTAAAACTGGGAGGACCAAACTGGAGAAAAACCAATTTTTAGAACAGATTAAATTGAAGACAAGGGTTAAATTAGACACGGGTGAGAGTTAAAGGGACCTAGACTGTAATTTAAAAAAATGAAAACCTTCAAAAGATATTTAAAAAGGATGGAAAGACTATAACGTAATAAACCCAAATTTAAAATTAAGCCAGCCTCAAAATTTAGGACTAAATTGTGAACTTTTGAAAATGTTTAGGGGCCTGGAATGTAGTTTTAAAAAGTGAAATGGCTTAAAGTGTAAATGTGAAAGGACGAAAGGGTTTAAAAACAAAATTACTATTTAAAAAAAACAATTATAAAATTCAACTTTTTTTTTACCGAAAACAGAAAAATTGCTTCATTTTTTTAAACTCTTAGAATGCCTCGTCCTCTCTCTTCTACTCCTGATGAACACCACCATTCATCGAGGATAAACCCAGAACCTAACGCTCATTTTGTCGTAAACCGCTGCCCCGGCCAACGCTCACCGGTGGTCGAAAACCTCTAAAACCCCCAGGGCACAACTATTTTTTCCCTTGACCCAGAAACACTCTTAACTTTACCCAAAAAGGTCACTTATCTCCTAGATCTAGGCTTAAACTCCTCAAAACTAAAGGGTTTCAGCCCCCAAACCGATTCACCTCTATAGCCGAAGGCCAAGGGTTTATTTCCAGTGCGTGGAGTCGATGAGACACTTAAAAACCATGTTACCAGCTCATCCTTTTAGCCTGAAGGTGGTGGGTTTATCGCCGACAACTGGATCTGGACGACGAACCGATGGCCTTAAAAAAGAGGGTAAAAAACTTCCTAGATCTCCTTTTTGTTTTTTAAAAAATGCGTTTATGCATGTAAAAAAAAGGATATACCTTTAAGGTTCTTTTCGTTTTTTGTATTGCTTGTCAACTGAAGTTACAGTATGTATTCGGTTTATAACTGAAGTAGGTTACATGAAAAAAACTAAAAAATTCTTACAATAGATTCTGAAATCTGCTGATATTTGCTTGATCTTTGTCATTTTTGGCTTGATCTGTTTTTTGCTTTTTTGTTAATGTTCGATCTATTTCTGATTTGCATGTAATTATGGCAGAACAAGGAGGAGAGGAACTAATGGAAAGGCTGTGGCTGTGGTAGCTGAAGGGTTAGGAGCAGTCCATGCGTCAGGTGCGTTGAGCACACGCGTGCATGGAGGGGCTGAAAAGCCGCGTGTGGGCGCGTGAAGGATCTAGAGCTTTCCAAAGATGATCTGAGCCGTCCATCTCGATCTCAGATCCAATGGCCTTGATGACGTGGCGCTTGGAAAATGATAACCCTAATTAGGGTTTCCTTCCCCATATTGGATCTGGACCGTTCGATCAATCAACCAGATCTAACGGTATAGATTTGGCTGCGCAAAGACACAAGATAATTAGGGCTTTAGTTTATTATTGGGCCTAAACGGGCTACATATAATTTTAATATTTTTGGGCTTAATTTATAAATGGATTGTAAAACTTTAGGTTTTATATTATTTATTTATTTATTTGGGCTTTTTATTTAATTAATGTTTTGTTTGTTTTGTTTGTTTTTAGTTTAATAATAATATATTAGTATAATATGATAATAATAGAATAATAATAGAATAATAATAATAATAACAAAACAAATATAGTATATTATCATGATAACAATACGAATACAATATTAATATAAAAGTTAAAAAATAAAACCTAATAATATTTTTTTTGTGTTTCCTTTTCAAATAAAAATAAGATGAGACATGAAACAAAATTAAACAAACAAGCATTATATATGTTAACTTGGTTAATTAACTAGTAATACTTAAGTAAAGCCCACTTAAAACAAAAAATATAAAAGCGAGTTGACTCCGGATAAAAATAGTGATTATAATAGTTTATTATTTTATATCTAAGGAGTTAAAAGAAAATCAACAAGTCAAATTTATATGTTTACCAACACCGACCTCATGTGGCGGAACATATATGGCCCCACAATTTTAAGAAATTAGAATTTGACCTTTAATTTTTTGGAAAATTTTATTTTGATTCCTAGTTATTTTTAAAAGTTTGTATTAAGTTTAAAATTTTGAATACTTTTAATTAAATTCACTCTCATGATTTTTAAAAGTTCTTATCAATTTTTTTTAAAAATCATTAAAAAAATTTAGTTAAACCCTCATTCCTCAAAATTTTTGAAAGTTTTAGTTTAAGCCTCTATTTTTTAAAAAATTTAAGTTGGTCCCTCCAAACTCTTATCTCAAGTTCCGCCACAGTCGGCTTCTCAATTTTCATAAACTACAAATATTTCAATTTTAAAGAAGCTACCTAATGGAATTATTTTTTCAATTTAAAAAAAAAGTGTAATATAGGGACAAAATTATAAAAACTAGTATATTTTAAATATGAACATAGTAGAGGTACCAAAACCATAATTTGTTCAGCAGACCATTTTTCATATCAAAGTCAAAAAGCCTAAAACCAAGCCCAAGCCCAAGCCCAAGTCTCAAAACCTAAACCAAATCCCACCATAGAAAATACCTGGAACAGATCTCAACCGTTCAATCAAAGACAATCACCAAAACCCCCCAATTCCCCTTTCATTTCTTCTCCGACTATATAATCCAACTGTAACCCTAGTCTCCGTTTTCCCACTAACACAGAAGCAGAGGTTAAAGAAACGGCGCCGTTTTAGCTGTTCGCCTTGACTGAGCATCCGGCATCATCTAGGCCCTCGAAATGGCAGTGAAATCCTCCAAGGCCGACAAGAAAGTCGTGTATGACCCGAAACTATGCTAGCTCTTAGACGAGTACACCCAGATTCTAATCGTCGCCGCCGACAACGTGGGCTCGAACCAGCTCCAGAACATCCGCAAGGGTCTCCGAGGTGACTCGATTGTACTAATGGGTAAGAACACTATGATGAAAAGGTCCATTAGAATGCATGCTGAGAAGACCGGGAACCAGGCTTTCCTCAATATCATCCCTTTGCTTCAGCTGATTTTAAAGTTCAAATCTTTTTCATGTATATATTTGGTGTTTTTAAGTTTTTGATGAGTAAATTAAAATAACAAATTTTTGGTTTTGATCTTCACTAAGGGTGACTTGAAGGAAGTCAGTGAAGAAGTGGCCAAGTACAAGGTGTTTTTTCTACTTTGTTTTTCATTAATTTAAATTTCTGTAGTTCTTAGAAAATTGGAATGCTTCATTGTAGTATAATTTCGATTTGATGTAATAGTTGTTTCTTGCTATTGCTTAGTGGACTGTTTATGCTTAATTGAATAGATAAACCAGTAACAATCTGTGTTCTTTTGGCATGTTTCAAAGTTTAAGTGATACTATTTTGATCCTGTTGTCGATGTCTTGAAGTTTGATTATATTTGATTTCGTAGTTGTTTCATGCTATTGCTTATGTGTGTATGTTCTAATATTATGTTTTCTTGTCAACAGGTTGGAGCTCCTGCTCGTGTTGGTCTGGTTGCTCCCATTGATGTGGTTGTCCCACCAGGCAAGACTGGTCTTGACCCTTCCCGGACCTCTTTCTTCCAGGTACTGTGTTTAATCTGCTTTTGGTCGCTGTTTATTTGAGTCTTTGCGCAATTATATATTTTTGTTTTGTTTTAGGTGCTCAATATTCCGATCAAGATTAACAAGGGAACTGTTGTAATTATCACTCATGTGGAACTTATCAATAAGGGTGGCAAGGTTGATTCTTCTGAGGCTGCTCTTCTTGCAAAGCTCGGAATCAGCCTTTCTCGTATGGCCTTATTGTCTTGTCTGTTACGATAATGGGTCTGTCTTTAGCCCGCAGTTGCTGGACCTTACTGAGGATGACCTGATTGAGAAATTTGCTACTGGTGTCTCCATGGTTACGGTTACGGCTAAGGCTTTAAATGAGGTGAGACAAAGCGCGAGCTACTCGAGCTTTACTCGGTCAAAGCTTGATCAACACTTGACTCGATTGGACTCGAGCTCGAATTCGGCTCGAAATTTTAACGAGTCTAACTACTTGATACCCGACTCAAAAAGCTCGCAAGCAACTCGAAAATATAATAAACTATTTTTTAATTTTTAAAATTAAAGTGAACTAAAATGTAGGCTGGGTGTTTTTTGTTGTTATGTTAAGTTAGTTTAATTTTTAGTTTAACTTTCTTTATATTTTTATGTGTACTTTATTCTTCAAGTTTTTAATGAGTCGCATGAAAATATTTTTTATATGATTATATCTATAATAAAATCATACAATTTGATCGATATTTTTTTAATGAGTCGCAAACTATTCGAGTTTGACTTGGTCAAAGCTCGATCAATACTCGACTCGATTGGATTTAACTCGAGCTCGAGTTCAGCTTGAATTCTTAATGAGCTGAGTTGAGCTCAGCATGCTCAAGCTCGAGTCAAACTCGAACTTGACTCGAATTTTTAGCGATTTGAGTCGAGCTCAGCATTATCCGAGCTCGACACAGTTCGTTTACACCTTTAGTTACAGCATTGTCTCTCCCATCTCGTACTCAACCCTTTCTGCCGCACCACACATGTTTGTCAATGCCTACAAGAAACGGAGTATTCCTTCCCCCAAGCTGATAAAGTGAAGGAGTACCTGGCTGTAAGAAATTGACACTTTTATCTGAATATTTTCATTTTGATTTCCATAAATGTGGTTAGCTAAAGTAAGTGGTACATGCATCCAGGATCCAAGTAAGTTTGCTGTTGCTGTTGCCGCTGCTCCTGCTCCTGCAGCCGCTGCTGCCGAGGAGAAGAAACCCGAACCGGAAGAGGAGTCTGGTGATGATATGGGATTCAGTCTCTTCGACTAGGTTTATTTGTCTTTAGCATAAAGTAGGATTATATGACAATCGGTTTTCATCTGCCTGGATTATTTCTCATAGGTTAGTTTTTATACACTTTCATATCTCCAAGATTGTAGAATTCTTGATTTATAATTTAGTATTTTTGCATGTTCGATAATATTTATTGGTATTTCGTGCAATGACTCTTTCATGTGAGAATGGGGATGAAATTCTTCAACATCATTGCTATATAACAGTAGTAACGTCTCTATCTGTTATTTCCTTGCAAGTTATAATCATTGAAAACAAGGGCTCTTTTTTTTTTTTACATTTTCTTACAATATATTTCCGATTTAAATCAAAGAACAATGTTGGAACAAGGAAGCAAGCAGGGTGACGTAATGTCTCAAATTCATTTGATTTATTTTAAGAAAAAGTCTTATACGTTGCATGATTGGTGCCTGGTTTGCATGAGGAAGTAGTGATCCCAACAACTCAAATCCCTTTTTGTTTTAGGTAGATAATGGGTTTTTGGAGCTGTCCTAATCAAGATTTGTTTATTCAAAGTTGAGGTTATAAGTTATAACATTTTCAACTGAGCTTAAGGATTAGATTTATTCTATAGGATTATTTTGGTTTTAAATTTATAATAGTGAGAAGATTTTGAAATTTGATTTTATGATTTATATTCAGAGTTTATGATTGTTCGTCTAAATAATATCGTCTTTAAAGTTTGAATATGATTTTATCATTACATCTACAAAAGTAAATCTCAATGACATCACTTTTAATGTCGTCTTCGATTTTTAAAAATATTTTTTGCACATAAAAATATGATTGAAGAACTTGTTATAAATTACTATAACTACTTAAAAGGAACATAATTGTGGAAGATATGACTTGAACGACTTGCCAAGTTTATTCGTATTCAAAATGATTAAACTAAAAAGTTAGAATATATCATTATCAAGGTTTCAAGTTTAAATTATTAAGAATGCGATAGTGTTAAAATTTTGATGAGAGTTCTCTGCAAAAACCTAATTTTCTCTCAAAATATTATTGTCACAGAGTTTCTTTCGTTTCATTTTACTTAGCCGACGACGGCATCAATTTTGGTGATGGTTGTTGACCGTCGAATTTGATTTCTTTAATTTTTTAGTTTTTTTAATAATAATAACTTTGCCTTTGTGACACGTTTATCTATTCTTTTGGCATGTTTTTTCTTCTTTTTCGGTCGTTTGGTCATTCTTTTATTTTATATTTTTCTCAAGGTTAGATTTGACGACGTCACGACTGATCAAGATGGCGCTTATTTGTAATCATGTTGACCTTCTCTGTTTTAGACCTTCAGATTGAATTTGAATACGCGACTTGCGCTCGTGGATAGTTTCTCATGACGCTCAGCTCTGATTTGCGGTTCTCGGTGGTCTTTCAATAGCTTAATCCCATTTTGTAGTTCGTTTGCCGATGCAGTCAGATTTATTCATATCTATTTTTCATTCCAGTCTTTTGAATGAGATTTTAACCTTTTTCATGTATGGTCTTTGTATGATAAAGTGACTAGTTTTAGGAAAATGTCTAAATTATATTTTTAGTTTATGATGATAGTTGTAAACTCTTATTGTAATTTTGGGCATTTTCTCGTTTAATAAAGCTAGCGGCTTCTATTCAAAAAAAATTGATGAGAGAATTTTTAGAGACTTTATGGTTATATTCGATTTGATGAAATTAATTTCTATTTGAAATATTAAACAAATAATTGAAAAAATACGTAATTCATTAAAAAAGCATAATGCTAAAAAATGCCCTTAATATTTGACGGAATAATCAATTTGGCCCATATTTTTTTGAAAAAATTTAACCTTCAACGTTTTATTTTATAGCAGTGCATGTTGCGATAGCAGTGTCATATAGATAAATATGTTGACTTTACAGAATGACACATCAGTCAATTTTTTTTATAAAATTGTATAAAATATAAAATATTTTTTCTAGCCTGTCATTCTGTTAAATCATTTCAAGTTGTTTATCGTCAGTTGACTAACAATTTTCATTCACGAACGAGCCATTTTGACCCAAAGTGAAACGTTGAGAGCTAAATTACTTTAAAAAAAAAAGAACATGGACCAAAACAACTATTCAATTAAACTTTAAGGGCATTTTTTCGTATTAAGCCTAAAATCCCCTCAAAACTAGATATGGATCTAATCCCAAATTATATTCCCGACCACCCTAAAAAAAGTATATTTGCTAAATTACCTACAAATCGCTCAAATCCAACTCAACATTATACACTCAAAAGCTATCTAAATTCAAATTTACATTATAATCAAATATATTTTTTTATTATATTCATGATACGATTGAATAAAAATATGTTATATTCAAATCTCAAAATAAAAATTACATAAAAATTAATATTTTTATAAAAATATTAATTATCATTTCGTGTAAAAAAATGATCATAGATGGAGTTAAAATTATTTATACATAAATTCATCAATTTCGTGCCGAAACGTCAACGATTGTAGTTGTTTTATTTAAAGATAATATAAAAGAATGCAAAGATAAAAAAAATCATATAATAATCAATTATTCATTAAAATAAATATTTTCGAGTGGTTTTTCAACTGAGATGGTATCTAGTTAATACATAACACTAATTTAGTAAGAAATTTAATGTATAGTATAGATTTATTCAAATGGCTCAAATTGTGATAAAATAGTATTAGTTGGTAATTATTGTTGGTTAGGCTAACGTTTGGTCTATTTATATTGGTATTAATTAGGATACTTAACCTACAAGTCTAGGTTCCTAGTGACCCATAATTTTTTGTCAAGTGGCCTTGAATTTTTCGTATGGATAAATAACTTGCACATATTTGACATTCAATGGATTTGTAATCTTCTGGCAAAATTTTCAAAGTGGGATCATATCTATTTTATTTTATTTTACATAATCAGGTAGTGGTAAGTTTTAACCTTCATATTTGACTAATTTTATTTTGGGAAAAGATAATATAAATTTGAACAAAAAATAATATAAATTAGTTAAATTAAATTTTGCTTTTTCGGTAATTCTTTTATTGGTATATAACGACCTAATTTTTGGGTTAATAAATCAGGTTTCGAACTCGGGTTATGGGCCTTTGTTTTAAAAATCTAAGGTGAGATTGTTATGTTAGACCCATTTTATTGAGGAATGAGGTTTGAATTTTAAAAGGATGAGGATATGAGGAAAATGGGAGATATTATGTTGGAGAGAGAGAAAAAGTTAATAGGGAGAAAGGAAATAGAAAAGGGGAAGAGAAGTAAAGGGGAGATTTTTAAACTCCGATCTGCAGAGATTCGGCCGTTCGTTGTCGACGCCTCCACCGTTATTGTGTTCATCTCGTCGAGACGAGTTCATCGATACCAGGAGTGTCATCACCGAAACCGTCGTCAAAGGGGTGAGAGAGAAGTTCGGCCAAGCTTGAAATGGAGCATTTTTTGCGGCCAAAACCAAAAGTAGAGACCATATGTGTGTTTAACAGTGTCAGAATAGTAGGATTGGAGCTTGCCGCCGCCGTCCAACCACCGAAGCACCTCTCACACACCATTACGCGTTTCCCCTAAGAGTGGGCGTACGTGCGTCTGCCTAGACGGGTGCACCCTGATCTAGTGCAACGCGTCGCGTTGGATTTCCCTCGGTTGGGTGCACCTGCTCCTTGCAGCACCGAATAACTGCCCGCAGGTGCACCTTGGTTACCCTACACCGTTTTGCACCAGATCGTCAGGCCGTTGACCGATCGTTGATCGGCCGTTTACTTTTTCTAAGGGACCCTACACAGGGGTTTTTTGACGTTCTAAGTCCGTTGACGTAGTCCGTTTCACCAAATTCGAACCAGGTAAGATGTTTTTATGCATTTGACCTTGTGAATTGAATAAGAGATGCATGAAATTAATGTGTTTTCACATTCGCTTTTATATGAGGATTATTCAAGATTGGATTTTAGACCAAGTGGAGTAATCGAGAAGCTTATATGAGGATTTATCGCTAACTCTTGAGGTTAGTACACCTCGAACTCTGAAATGCTTCATGAGCATCATAAGTGTAATTGCCTTGCTTGTTAGTGGTCGTAAAATAGGTTGATGATAGGTAAGCATGTTTTGAGACTGGTATTATGAGGTTTTTATGTATGAGATGCATTAGGAGTTTGAGAATATTTTGAGACTCGTATGAGCTTTAGAGACTGTGTAGGGTCGTTTGAATATTCGTATAATTATCTGATTGGCTGATTTACATGTTGTGTTGCTTGAGTGCTTGAGATATGAATTGACATGTTCGATAGAGATTATACTAAATGGACTGATAATTGGTAATATTCGAATAAATGATCATGGAGCCAATAATTAATATTAATTGATTAAAAAAGTTAGTAAACAAACCCTAATGACTTTCATAAGCTTTACGGATCGAATAAAGTGTTGTAAAATCGTAATTCAAGGAAATGGTGTGAACCCGTGTGTAGTATATCAATACGAGCTTTGGTCGTACTGGTACGCGATTGGGGGTCGTATCGGTACGGGTCAACCTGTACCAGCACTTATGGAAATCTAGGATTTCTAGTAAGCAGTTTCAGTATGCGCGTGAGTACCGATATCAGAGGGTACCGTATCGATACTTGTGTTCGAGTATCAGTACCCGATACACTAAATAATCAATAAATGTAAATTAAGGGTGGAAATTGATGTGTATGTTAATAATTGAATTATGCTTTGATAAATGAGATAACGAGGTTTAATTGAGGCATTAAATGAGATTAATTATATACTTCTCCTTAATGTATTGACGATTAGCAACAATAGGGGATCCTTGGGATCGCGTTGCTTGTATGCCGGATAAGCATTTGATCAGTTGAGTCGATGGTTAGTGGGATCCGGATACCCAGTGAAAGAGTGTTGGTACATCATGGTTAGAGTTATCGAATGAAGGTTACCGATGCTATGCGACTCGGACCTCATTCGAAGATACTCGATGGGGGATTCCGAGTATGGATGTATGTTTCAATGCTAGGTAACTCGGACTCACCTAGAGTATAGATGCTCGAGGGAGATTCTGGGCAATGGTCTATGTTCCGATGCTATGTGATCCAACCTCACTCTAGAGTAGTTGTTGTTGATATGTGCTTTCTCCTAGATGATCTAATGAGATCTCGGGTATGGTTGGACCATGAGAGCCATGTATGATGTTTTGCATGATGAGAGCATGTGTTAGGCGGCTAGTGGTAGCGTCATGTGTTATTTATCTCTCTTTATTGCTCGTACTAGCTTACATGCTTATGTTTATGATTAACATGAAGTATAATAGAGTAGATGTGTACCATTAAGCTTTGTAAGCACAACGCTCGGAATCGTTGTTTTAGTACGAAATTCTAGCATGTGGTGATCTCCAGAGTACGATACTTGTGTTTAGTGGGCTATGTATTCATAGGACCTTACGTGTTGGAGTCTGTAATCCTTACTTTGAAGTTGTATTAATCAAATCGAATGTTCAAATATTTTAAATTCAAATTGGAGCTCCTTTGTACTATTTTGATTATTTATCTATATTTTCAATTATTAATATTTTTTAGAAATATCTTGTGGGCTAAACCTAGTTTGAGAAATTTTATGGTTTTTGTTTGGGCTTGATGTTCAAATGTGACATCCAGGTCGGTGGTGTTACACGGTACATATTAAAATTGTACATTAAAAGTTGGAAAATATTCTATGCATTGACGGTGAAAAAAATTAGCTCATTTGGATTGATCGAGTCAGATTTAAAGTGTTATAATACTAAAAGTTGATTCATAATAAAAGTTTAATAGTTCAAGCTAGTTTTATTGGAATTTGAATTATTCGAATTTATACTAACTTGAAATGATCTGATTTTTTTGAACTAAGAATGCTGACATTCATTCAAAGCAACAAAGGGAAAACAAAAACACAAGAAACCTATAAACGAATAGAGGAAAACGTGAGGAGAAAAAAATAAGAGAAAAACAAAAACATAACAAACAAACAAACAAACCACATAACAAACATAAAAACATAACAAAACACCCACAAAACAACAGATAAGCACAAAACAAAAGGCTCAAGAAAAAATCAGAGCGGCGAGGAGACGTTGAGGCACTAAGGATCGATGGAAGAAGGCCAGACGAGAGTCAGTAGTTCTAATATCTTCAGTTGTATGTCCCTTATGGGGTCACAAAAACATAACACTGTTTGTAGAAATACAGGGAGATTGCCATCGAAAAACATTGCAGCAAACATAAGAAAATCGCCGATGTCAGATTGACTAGAGAGAAGAACAGAACCCGAAAAGCCCTAGTCATGCAGACTTTCATCGGTGAAAGACGATAAATCAGATAAAATCAGTGACGCGAGAGAAGGGAAAAATGAAGAAAAAGAGTCAGATCTCTCCTTCATCGCCTGCTCCCCTTCCACCTCACAAAAATGATCCCGATCTAGGACCAAGGATACCAAAGATGAAGCCTCAACGAGCATACCATCGGAGAGATTCAAAACACCAAAAAAGTAGAGGAAAAAAAGAGACAAAAACAAAGAAGGTGAAGAAAAAAAGGGTTAGTTGTTGTCGACAATGACGAAATACAAAATTAAAAAAATGAAAACCCTAATTTTCTTTCAAATAATCTTTTCTCCCAAACTCTCCAAACCCTAGTTTTTTTTGTGACAGTCATCCGTTGTTGACAACGATTATTGGCCTTTCTCCCCTTTTCTTTTCTATTTTCTCCCCTTCACCGATCCAAAATTAAAATAATTCAAATAGGTGATTTGAAATTATTAGAATTTGAATTGACCAAAATCTATAGTGGCCTCCGCAACTCTAAATCGAATAACTTGAATCCAAAACAACTTTATTTGAAATTGACTTGAAAATTTTAAAACTCGAATTATTTTGATCCGGATTGACCATACCTAAAACTAACCCAACCTGTCAAATTGATAGATGCATAGTTGTTCATGCAGAGGCCAGGCCAGAGGTGCTTGTAGCGATCTTGGTTCCCTAAAATGATAAAATTATACATAAATTTTTCTCAAATTTATAAATTAATACAGTTGTAGAATTATATATATAGTAAAGTACATGACCATTTTATAGTTTTATGTTTAGGATTGCGGCTCTCCATTCCAATAACATTATCTCCAAGGCTCGAACCAGGTTCTCTTCTTGGGAGAGCAATGTACCTTGCAGTTGCCATCGCACCCAATCCTTGTTGGTTATATATATATATATGGGTTAGGATCCACTTACACTATGTAAAACTCAACTAGTTTTACACTAATTCATGGCCATAGATAGGTGAAATGGATGGATGAGATTTACTCCTTATTTTTTTTCCAAGTGATAATCTTCACATATCCTACTTCTAATTTCATTCATCTATTTCACTCATCCAATGGTCATGGATTAGTGTAAAACTAGTTGAGTTTTACATAGTGTAATTATATCTCATCCCATATATATATATATATTTAAAATTAATTTTAAATTGCATGCTTGATATCGTCCGAGGTTGCTTCAAGATAAGTATGATTAACACCTAGCTTAGAGATGTGTTCAAGGTTAAGATAAAGTCTTTCTTTTTTTCCAAGAATTTTACTCAAAAGAAATTTCTAGATCAGTGGGTTGTTGAAGCATGAAACAATCAACCCAAAATATATTACAAGAAATAAGACACCAAGCATGCTTTCAAATGCAATATTCAAACCAAATTATACCGTTATTTTTTTTTTCAATTATACCGTTATATTATCTTAAATATAATTTGAAGCATGAATTGACCTGATCCAAGATCAATGAATCTTGTTTTTATTAAAAGTCTAATTTAATATGTATTTTTATAAATTAAGGTTAAACTATGTATCTGGTCATTTAACTTTGTGTTTTGATTTGGTCACCCAACTTTTAATATTTTTAATTTCGTCACTCAACTTTCAAGTTTCACTCTTTTTGGTAATCTAACTGTTAAGTCTTTAATGCCGCTTATTTATTTTTGGTAAATTTATGCAAAAAAATCGATACTTTCCTTTCAAACGTAGATTTCTACACTTATTTTGTTTCACTGACGCCATAGTATTTTCTTCCAGATCTAAATTGTGGAGAGGTCGAGAAGGATGAGAAATGCAACATATTTCAATTTCACGTTAATAAGAGGACATAGATTGCACATCAGACTAAGAAAAAGTTGAAGCTTTGATTTAAGTGTTGATTTCGAGAAAAACTAAACTCAAAAAGAAGAAAAGAGAAACATTTTATTACCAGTTACGTCGTAAACGACCGTCGATAATGGTGGAGAATGATTCCAATAATAGAAAAGAAAAATGTTAAAATATTAGGTTAATTTCATAAATAAAAATGTGTGTTGGTATTGTTGTTATACAACTAACAATTAGATAACCCAAAAACACATTTCGAAAGTTGGACGATAAAATTAGAAATTATTAAAGTTTGATGATCAAAATAAAAACACGATAAAAAGCTGAATAACTTAAATATGTAATTTATCAAAAATAAAAAAGCAGCCATTTCGAAGAAATATGAATAATATAATTTATAAGTTTTAACTTTTAACTCGACAAAGATAATTTTGGATAAAGCAAGCATGGGAACTAAAACCAGACAGACAATCGACAAAACATGAAAGTTGAAACACAAATTTCTTTCAATTATTATAATTTTTTAATTAAGAAAGATAATATAAAAATTAAAGAAAATCTGATCCATGGTTCATGCTGCTCTTTTAGCCGTTTTGCTTCATGTCTTTTTCACCTTAATATTATCTTATTGCAACCCAATTTCGATATTATTTTTTTATTTTGATGAAAAGGGAAATTATTGTTATTTTTATATTAAAGGTGAGAAGATTCATTTTTTCAGTCAATTTTAAAAAAAGTACATAAATAAAGAATTTTAGTTGCTTGATAAGCCTTTGCTTACCCTTACAGCAAAGCATCTAAACATAAGTGAATATTAACCCCTCTTTTTTTTAATTATTCTTTCTCATCCAAATGTTAAAAAAAACTGAGTTTATAAATATATTTGAAAAACAATATTTTTTATAATTTAAATTGGATACACTGTAATAAATAATAATATTATCATGTTTAATTCAAAAAAATATTATTATATTTGTTTTGGTAATTACTTTGAGGTAATTGAATTTTGATTGAGTGGATATCCTTCATCACCAAGAAAAGATTTATATGTGTATTATTTTATATTTCTCTTTATAAGGATCCTATAAAATCAAACATAAGACGAAAATAAATGTTTATCTATTTTATTTAATTATTTAAATAAACCAATGCATTTTTTATTATTTCTTTCGGTGATGTTATTTTATAATTATCAATATATTATGTTTTGATCGATTAATAAGAGTTGAATACTGTAGAGATTTATCATGGGCTGATTCAAGAACGTAGTCAAAAAATTTAGTTTGGGTGTCGGAATTTAAACTTTTATGAATTTTTTTAAAGTATGTGAGAACAAATAATGAGTGTCAATTTTCTTTTAAGGGTTGTCAATATTCATTTAAAGTTGTGCTAATTTTATTTTAATATTATTTTACATTAAATTTAGAGCAAAATTTTCTTTTCTCCATAATTATTGCTACATGACGACCCTGTTCATAGGTTGATCTTTTCAACTCAATTTGTTTTATTCATAATATTAAGATTTGAATATTTGATAAAGAATTTAATAACTCATTCTACATATCGATAAAAATTGTTTAGATATCAAACCAATAAATTAATTATATTATAAAGAAATATCAATATTCTCATGATCTCATTAACCCAATGTCTCGTAGGCATAAAAATCATGAACAATATTATTAAAAGACAACGGATTTATTGTATAATAATAAACCATACAGCTATTATAAAATAAAATGAAATAAAAAGTGGATAAATGAGGGAAAATTGGGTAGTGGTTGACATTTGACACCAGGGACATATTTGTCTTTCACACATGCGACATGTCATGCCCCCAATTGAATAAACGGCGAAAAATTATATTATGGCCTAATTTATTACACCAATTATAGTCTTATTTAATGATTATGTTATTAATTTAATAATATAATAAATTTTAAAAAATTATCTTTAAGTGACATGCAAAAAATAAGTGAAAATTTATTGGTTAAAAAAATAATAGTGAAGTGTGATTTTTATCAGATAAAATCATGACTTTTTCGAACCACGTGTAGTGGGGGGCGTCCCAATCAAAGACGGTGGCGTTTGGTCGGCTATGACGGCGTTGAGGCGGTAAACGCGGAGATTCAGTCCAGGGAGTCGAAGCTTCCATGGCCAATAAACAATGGAACGGAAGACTTGTCCACAATATTTCTAAATCAATTTGATGGAATTGTTTGAATTGAGGATTTTTGAACTCTTTGTTACATCTTAAATGTTTCGATTTCATCTGAATTATGATATCATTTTAAATTGATCATCAAAATTTTTGAACGTTTCGATTTTATTTTAAAATTTTACTTTTATTTTCAATTGATTTTTATATTTTTAACATTTTAATTTCATTCTCAAACTATCAATATATGCCAAACAAGTCATTCTCTAATAAAACCGTTAAAAAATTATTATCTGTCATATAAATATAGTGTGTGTTATGTAATAATATGATATGACATAAATGATAATTAATGTTGTATCACGCCACATGGAATCATTATTTAGAATGAAATTGAAAGGTTCTTTGGGATGAAATCATTATTTAGAATGAAATATAGTGAACAATTTTTATAATTGTTTTATTAACAAGGGACACCATTAGCATATATCGATAGTTTGGGATGAAATTGAGATGTTCGAAATTTGGGACTAATTTAGAATGAGAACCGTACTTTAAGGAAGAAATTAGATTGTTCAAAAGTTTGGGAAATTAATTCAGAATGAAAGTTTTAATTTGAAGATGAAATTGAAACATTCAAAAATTTAAATACCAATATAAAAGGAAGGTCATAGTTTATGACACTTGGTGCAATTAACCCTAAACATTTAATGTCAAACTTATTAAACGTGCAATACATGCTAACAATGTGCATCAAGTAATTGTTTTGATGACTTGTCACACAAGAATTTATAGGATGATAAAATTACTCGAACCCGTTCTGACTCGACATGACTTGTCTCGATCCGAACAAGTTTTTTTCTCTTGAACTTTTGGTTCGAGTTGGGTCTAGTCGAGTTTTGGTAAAGACTGATTCGAGATCGGGGAAGGTCCGGATAGGATAAACTTTTCCCACCGCCCCGATATATTTTTTTGGTCAATCTTTTGGGATCAGACAAATTTAATCGGTTTTTTAATAAAATTTTGAGGTCTGATTGAATCGTATTATGCTTCTTTTATGTCGGTTCGGGAATATATGATAAATAATGGGCAAGTTATTAACATCTATGTGTTTTCCTTTTGGTGGTTGAACACATTTAGAAACAAAATAGAACATAGAATATTTACATATTCCAAATATTCTTTTACAACTAATACACTACTAAAAATACTAGGGTTGGTTCATGCATTTAAGGCCATTCCATATTTTTCTTGAGCTAAGAAAGAAAAAGAATCAGATTTGGTAGATAAGCATTTTTGTTACCCAATCCATTTATGCATATGAACGATGTGAGATCCATTAATTGACCGAGTGGTAAAAAATGTTCATGTTATCCCATCTTGTATGAGTTCGAATCTTAACATTATCTTAGAAATGTAATATCTCTCTACTTGATCAAAAAAAAAATTAAGACTATCGGTTCGGATTAAAATTAATGTTAAATTCTAATGCATCGAATTACTCTTAGATTCTTGTTAGAAGTTATCAATGTAGAAGTTTAAAAGATGAGTTCTCGCTTATTTAGTAATTATGATTAGATTCTTTTTCTGAAATTAGAAATACAAATAGTATATTTAAATAATTATTTGAGAATCAATCATTATAAAGTACGATCGAAATTGTTGTATTTACATATTTCAAATGTTGTTTCACAACTAATACGCTTCGAATTTAATAAGTGGTCTCAGTGAAAAAGCCGATAATGTTCATCTTAAGAGACACATGTTCAATCGTTTTGTCTGCAAGGTTTATATTTTTCTTGTTACCATATATAGCAAACTGATAATATTTTGTACAATATTACTTTGGACAACTCATATATTTGTATCCATTTCTATCTTGGAAAAACTTTTTTCTTTTTCATTATAAAAAATAATAGAAGATAATTAAAAAATGTCATCAACCTCTAGAGCATGTGGTTGAAGCTCTTAGTTAACACTCTCCCCTTCTCTTAGGCTGTGGATTCAAGACCTATTAGGAGCAAAATTCTCCTTCTCCCTCCTCTAGGTAGAAATTGTTCAAAAAAATTAATTTTCTGCAAAAACCTAACAAGTGGTCTCAGTGAAAAAGACGATGATATTCATATTCACCCTAAGATACCCGAATTTGAACAACTTTATCTGTAAGGTGTGTGTGTCTTATCAAAGAGGATGAACAACTTCCATTGTTAGAGAATTAAATTAACGCTTACCGACAGACCCACCTCGAACCAATCGTGCCAATACATCAGCCACTCAATTACATCCCCGTCCAATTCGATTGATCTTCACCTCCCATGATCTTTGAGTATTCTCCTAATAGTATAGACTAAAGAATGTCCCCATAGCCAATATGAATCGTCTTGATAATACACACCACCTCAATATATACTATCCTATTCCACCGTATTATGTCTAAAACTTGTGTCATTATTTTACGTTACGTTATCTTTCTATTTCATATTTTATATAATTGTTTTATGTTACAATTTTGCAATAAATGCATGCAATATTATCTAAAACGTCATAATCCAAACGACATGTCTCCAAGTTGCAAACATCAAATTGTGAGTTAAAACCTGTGTTGACTAATTTGCCTCTTTAATTAAACATTTCGAACAGCCCGTTAAAAATCTGACTTTTTCAAAACCTGTGTTTGGTGCAATTTCAGCTACAACAGCTTTGTTTGTTTGCCAAAACAACAGGAGAACTTGTGTCTGTTTGTTTGGCAGCTTTAAAGTCAAATGGACATGGCGGGCTATGGCACTATCGTAAATAGACGATGAAGACAGGGATAATTTTCGGATAAGTCAACAGGTAAGCAGGTTGCCATTTGACTCAACAGGAGAACTTGCGTCTGTTTGTGATAATACTAGCCGAGGTTTGAGGAAGCATCTTTATCTCATAAATTGCTTAGGAATTAATGTTTGGTCTAAATCTGATTTTAGTCCCTCTGTTATACAAATATGTACTCAATGATCCATGAACTCATCCTTCACCAACTCAACAAATACTATATTGGCTTAATTTTGCTAGTTTAATTTATCACAATTTGATCCTTTTACCTTTTTTGGAACAATTTTTACCTGGGGGAAGGGGAGGGAAATTTACTCCTAATGGGTATTGAACCCACAACATACTAACCTAGGGGAGAGAGAAGAGTGTCAACTGAGAACTTTTAACTATCTGCTCTAAAGATTATTGATTTTTACTTTTATAATAATATTAATAGTTATAAATTGACAACACTATTACTAATAATATTATAAAGGATGAGTCTACCACGCTCGACGAACACCACTGAACACCACTAACGATGAACACCGCTGAACACCATTAAATTAATTAATAGAGATTAAAAATCTAAAGGATTCAACATATAGTTATAAATTATTTAAAATAAAGCATTAGTTAAATTGTTTTCTCTATATATAATACTTTTTATATCTTTTTTTAAATAATTTAATCAAATACCAATATTAGTCAATTTAAAAATTAAAAAACCTAAACCCAAAATCCTAAATCCTAACCTCTAAATTCTAAACCCAAAACCCCAAACCATAAACCCAAAACTCAAAACCCAAAACTTTAAACCTAAAACCCTAAACCACAAACCACAAACTCTAAACCCTAAATTCAAATATTAGGTTTAAGGTTTAGGGTTTATGGTTTAGGGTTTAGTGGTTGGTATTTGATGAATTTATTTAAAAAAAAGATTAACAAAAATTATATATGGAAAATAATTTAATTAATATTTTATTTTAAATAATTTATAATTATGTGTTTAAATAATTTATAATTATATATTTAGTCATTGAGATTTTTAATCTTTATTAATTAATTTAATAGTGTTCAACGGTATTCATCGTTAGTGGTGTTCAGCGGTGTTCGTCGAGCGTTGTAAAATTTTCCTATTATAAAAAAATTAGATCAGATTATATTAAATAAAATAGAAGTAATAAGTCTCACATTACAACCTTGCTTATTTATTTAATCAGCTGTTTTCTCATTATTTTTGTTGAATTATAGTTTTGTTAATTGAACAAAAGAATATTTTTGCTGAATTATTACTTTGACTCTTCTCTTTTGAATGTTAATTTGGGATAAAGCCTCTCTCGAACAAATTTGGTCATTTCATATAAAATATATATGAATAAATGTACATACTTATTAATTTCTTGCATCAATTTTATTTGACTAAATTAATATTATTAATTTGGGTATATTCATATATATCAGATCTATTAACCAATTAGTCTTGATGAAATGTTCAAGTTATCAATTATAGAAACAACCATTTTAGTCACCCTAATTTACAATTTTTAACCATGCCAAACTTCCATATTTATGTATTTAAAATATTTTTAATCTTTCTGTACGAAATTAAATTAATATTCAATCGATAAAATACTTTAAATATAAATAAATATTTTCAATATATTTTAAAACATTTTTAAAATTAACTAAATTTTACTTCGATTTATACTATGAGTTGATAATTTTTTAAAAAATATATATTGGGTCGAAATGTAGGGTAAATTGAGTTCCCTAGTACTTGTTTGTTAATTATTGGTCGAGAGACAAATGGATAAAATTAGAAATGTAGTGGATAAACTTGCCTTAGGGCTTAGGCGGTCTTTAATTGAAAAAAAAAAACATCAGATTCCAACACGACCAATTTTGGATAAGCTTCAAATTAAATTATTTATTCTTAATTCCTTAGGAAAGAAATAAATTAAAAATTTCTAAATCCTCGTCCTTTCTTTCTTTCCACACGCCTGTTTTTATTTTTCCATTTAACGCTGTTTGCTTTGCCCTATAAATTCCTAATTTCTCTTCTTTCTTCTTCAGTCAAACAAATACCGAAACACATTGAAATTCTTTCTTTTTTAGATTTTCTTTTGTTCTGAGAATGCTTGATTTTGATTTGAAATAAAAAATGGTTTCTTCCGATATCAGTAACAAATCCGCCGATAAACCACGAGTTTCCATCCCGACGTCGTTTCGATTCTCCAATATTTCATCGCCGCTTCCGACTTCAGCTTCGGCTTCATCTGCGTACGACTGTTATCTTCGTCTACCGGAGCTGAGAAGCTTATGGGAGGCGAAGGAGTTTCCCGCTTGGCAAAACGAGGCCGTTTTGAAGCCTGCTTTGCATGCTCTCGAGATCACGTTCCGATTCATTTCCATCGTTTTGTCGGATCCTAGACCGTATTCGAATCGTCGGGAGTGGACGCGGAGACTCGAGTCACTCGCCACGAGTCAAATTGAACTCATCGCTATGTTCTGCGAAGACGAGAACGAAGACAAAACGACGGCCGGGACGGCTCCAATTGTCGATCTGACATCGTCTAACGGAGTCCTCGCTCGCGAGTGCAGTTCCACCGAGGTGTGGAAGCTTCACGGCGATACGACGGTGGTGAACCGGACCAGCGAAGCCAGCTTGCTGCCGCGTCTCGCCACGTGGCAGAAATCCGAAGACGTCGCGCAGAAGATACTTTACTCCATCGAGTGCGAGATGAGGCGGTGTCCCTACACTCTAGGTCTCGGAGAACCGAACCTCTCCGGCAAACCGAACCTGGACTACGACGCCGTTTGCAAGCCGAACGAACTCCACGCGCTGAAAAAGGGCCCGTACGATCACGTCGACAACCACGAGAACGCGGCTCTTTACACGACGCACCAGATCCTCGAATCGTGGATCGAGACCGCGAAACAAGTGTTGAAACGCGTAGTTTCAAGGATCGACGCCGGCAGCTTCGAATCCGCCGCGAGCGACGGGTACCTGACGGAAAAGATCTGGAAGCTTCTATCGGAAATCGAAGACCTTCATTTATTAATGGACCCCGATGATTTCCTTCATTTGAAAAGTCAGCTAATGATAAAATCGATGAATGAAACGGAAGCGATTTGTTTCAGGTCGAAAGGGTTGGTTGAAATTACGAGAATGTCCAAGGAATTAAAACACAAGGTTCCGTTAATCTTGGGCGTTGAGGTGGACCCCAATGGTGGGCCCAGGATTCAAGAAGCTGCGATGAGATTGTACGCAGAGAAGCGGGAGGGTAATAAGGTCTTTTTGGTACAAGCCTTGCAAGCCGTAGAAGGAGCGTTGAAACGGTTCTTCTACGGGTACAAGCAGGTGCTGGTGGTGGTTATGGGGAGCTTGGAAGCGAAAGGGAACCGAGTCGTGACGAGTTCCGACTCGTGTGACTCGTTGAGTCAGATATTCTTGGAGCCTACGTATTTTCCCAGTCTGGATGCGGCTAAGACGTTCTTGGGCGAGTGGTGTCATGGACAGGGTGGGTCTGGGTTGACTCGGTGGATGAAGAAGTGAGTTGCCTCGGTCTATTCATTTTGGTTGGAAAATTTATTTTGGTTTAAGAGATTTATAACAAAATGAAAAGAAAAGGAAAAAAAAAGAAATTATTCTTTGCAGTGTCAATTATTGTGTAAACTTTAAAATTTTTGTATAATTATGTTGAAATTCATTATTTATAAATTATAGGTTATTCCTTACTATTGTTTCCTAATATTCATTTCAATCCATTATTTAAATAACATGTTTCAACATTATTTTTAAACGGTGATAATTGAGTTTGATTGGAAATTATAGAATGAACAACAAATACAACACACCTAAATATAATATAATGAAAGATTTGAGGATTATGTCCAATAAAAGAATTGTGCGGGTAAAATAAAAAATATAAAACTCAAAGACGCAAAAAACATCGAATCTTTCCAATTAAAATCATAGAGAATCAACATCCATTATAAAATTTCTTATCTATTTAACGAGACACATAAAAGGTGATGAACGAAACAAATAATCATAAATCAAAAACTAATATAATGAGAATCTTTGTACGAGCATCGAGTAATCGCAAATGTAAACATAAAACGTTCCATAAGACAGATACATGCCATAAAATTATAAAAAAACGCAATAATATGTATGAATAATAGGAAAACAAAACAAACAAAATCTTATTAAAACTTAAAAATAACAAAAAAAAAAGAAAAAAAAACAATGAAATATGACAAAACAAAAAGAAATATAAGTCACTGCGGAGACTAGGTAGAGAGTAGGGGTGTGCATTTCGGATATCCGATTCGATATAAAATTTCGGATATCCGAAATTTTTAGATAGGTAAGTTAGCGATTTGTATTCGATCCGAAAAAAATCGAATATCCGATTTCGGATATCCGAAATTTTGAATCGGATATCCGAGTATCTGAATTTATCACTAGATTTTTTTTTTAATTTGGCGGTCCTATCTACGAAAATTTTAGGTTTTCGAATATAACAATCAACAAATTATTAATATAATAAAATTTTATCCATAAAATTTTCAATTTTTCATATATAACAAGTAAAAATATCGAATATAACAAGATTTATATCTATAAAAAATTTAAATTTTCAAATATCCAATCCGAATGCAAAATCACTATCCGTATCCGATCCGAAATTTTCGGATATCAGATCTGAATTATCCGAAAAATAAAAATCGGATTGGATATCCGAAATTTCAGATCGGATCAACGGATCGTATTAAATGGATCAGATTTTTTTGCACACTCCTAGTAGAGAGGGAAGCCATAAGATAAATTAAGTTTACAATGACCTCAATAAAAATGAGTTGGATTTATTATTAAGTTTTACATGTTTTAACGTTTTGAAATAATCTTTGCAATAGTATCAATCGAATTAAGGTTTAATAAACTCAGTTATTATACTTTATATATAATATGATCAAATACATTATCAAATTGAGAATTTTGAAATTTCATATTCGATTTTCATCATGCGTAGAATTAGTTGAATTTGAAGTTTCAAAATTCTCATATTTTTTAAGGGTTATTAAGTCAATATTTTTTTCTCAAGTTTTTTTTAGAAAATTTCAAATTATTTGTTACAGTAACGTACATGTCACATTGTCATCAGGGTTTTTTTAATTTAAAATAAAACATTTGAAAATGTTGGAAATTATTTGGAAATAAAATGTTTTATTCGGAAATGGCATCAAAAGATATGACATCCGGAGACCGGGATGACACTCCTAATAGAATACCAAAAAAATTTAAAATAAAAAGATGGAGTCGCCACCGGCCATTTTTGGTAGGCCGAATACCGTACAAAAAATAACTACAGATTCTAAAATATTTGGGTCCGGGAGTCAATTACGCGTGGGGAAGGATTAGCACCCCACAACGCCTAAAATTAGTACCGCGTTGATTTTGTGTTGTTATTGCAAGAAAACCAAAATTCAAATTTTAATTTAAATTTTAATCCCCAAAAACGTATGTATGAGTATGTGATTCGAACAACCTAACCTGCAACCCACGATACCAAAAGAGATGACGCCCGAAGGATCGGGACGACACTCCCACTAGGATATCGGGACCTCGAGTATTAAATTAGATTAATACAACTAATGAAACACGGCATTTAATATGCGAACAAAACATGATAAGTGCATGAACAATATATATGATAACATAAAATCAAAAGCAAATAATTAAATAAACACGGAAATATAAATTGCGTAAATTAAAGTACAAGAAAAGTAAAAACGGAAATTAAATTATTCGGAAAAAGATCGAAACAAATAAAAAGTAAAGTGAGTAAATTAAATACGATAAATAAAAGCAAAAAAAACAAATAAATGAATAAAAATAAACAACAAAATATGAAAATAAATATACAAAATGTATATGCATATAATAACATATAATATATAATATACATAACATAATATTATAATAATATACATATGTTATATAATAATAATATATAATATACATACATATATACGTATGATAATATATAATATATTATAATAAAATATGTATATATGATAAAGATACTATTATAAAAAAATAAATAGTAATGATAAAAGTAATATAATAATATATATGTATATTAGATAATAACAATAATAATAACTAAAAAAATTAAATAAAGAAAATGACCGAATTGAAAGAAAAAGAAACTTTGAAAACTAAAAAATGACAAAATTGAACTGAAAATAATAGGGGAAGGCTTGCGGAGATAACAAAAATGGGGCGGAGGGACTGTATCTGTAATTTACCTTTTTTAATTAAAAGGCGCGGATCCTCCCCGAGTAAGCGGTCACCGGCCGTATTCAAAAGTGAAACGACACCGTTTTGGACCGTTGGATATGTGCCTAAAATGACGCCGTTTTACTCACGACTTATATATGTTTTTTAGCCCAAAAATAATCTGTTCTCATAATATTTAAAAAAAACACGACCCTCCCCATTTTCTCTGTGTTTCAACAGAACCCTAGGGTTCTTATACCCTCAGGCCGCCGTTCATCGGAGACAAGGTGGCTTCTCCGGCGGCCACAAAGTTAGGGGAAAAAAGGCTACTCTACCCCCCAACTCGAATCTAAAAAACAAGTATTATTTTTTTTACCTTCTCGATTTCTTGCTTCAAAATCCCCTTTTCTCGAATGAAAGTTTCTTTTTTTATTGATCTTCCCCAATTTTTTTCCCGTTACGTTCTCTTTTTTCGGGTTTTATATTACAACAACAAAAAATAATAATAAATCCCCTTTTACTTGCAGATCTGATTGATAGAGGGGATAAAGCCGGATTTTGGGAGATAGATGTAAGGTATGGACGGTTGACAAGGTATGGGTGAGGGTAGATTGGGGTATGGGTGATGACAGGGGGTTGTTGGTAGGGTTAGTTTTTTTTAATTTTATTTTTAGGGTTTATGTGTTTAATTTGGGGTTCGGGTAGTTTAGGGATTCGAATGGGTGATTGATTGAATAGCCAGTGACGGGAACGATGGTAGAAACCACAACAGATTGGTAGCGGCAGTGACAAATAATAATATAGGGGTGGTGGTAGTTTAGGGTTATTAGATTCTTAGGGTTTTTATATTCTGGGTTGGGTTTATGTATTGGGTCGGGTTAGGATCCGGGTCAAATGGTTATTGGATTATAATTTGGGTTTTTGGGTCTGGGTTGTAATAAATGGGCTTGGGTTGGCCCGGATAAAAATGGGTTACTACAGTTGCCCCTCTTTGCTTGTTGTTGTATAACGATAACGAAGCAAAGACTAACAATAACCCGTTTTTATCCTGTCTGGCTAACTTCTCCCTTTTTGACGTATGTCTTCTTTCTTCAATAGATCTTATTTCTCTTTGAAGCAAGTATTCTTTCTTAATTTGATTGATCTATATTGTCACTCTTGGGGAAGCAAAATCTTCAAAAATGAGGGTTGAAGAGCAAAATGACCGCGACTCACTACATTATTGATGACGATGCAATTCCTAAAGAAAACTCAACCCAACCGCGACACTGATGAAGAAGTAGGGGCTGCAAAATTTGATCCAGCTTCAACACTGACGAAGATGCAGGATCGGTGGATGATGGTTTTGATATCTAATCCAACTACAACACCGACGAAGAGGCAGGACCAGAAGTCAGTAAAGTCTAGACCCAGCTACAACACCGACAAAGAGGCAAGGTCTACAAAATTTGATCCAGCTGCAACACTGACGAAAAGGCAGGATCGAAGCATGAAGATTTGAATATTTGATTAAAAAATATCTATAGCTTAGCTCATAGATTTTTTTGAATATTCAATTTCTTAGCTCATAGTATGCTCGGGCTCTAGCCGGGTCCATCGGATTGGCTCGAGAGAGACGAGGTTTGTTGGATAGATATCGAGCAGAAAACAAAATGTTTCGGCATCTCGCATTTGCTTCATATGATAAAATGAAAGCAAAAGTGGAAAGAGGGTTTCGCCGATACAGAGGAGTTTGTATATTGCTATGTTAGAAAGGCATTTTATTCACTGGTTTTGATGATAAGAGAGCTTCAAAGCTACACATTGGTTATAAGGGAAGGCTTAAGCTGTGAAGATCTAGTTGATGTTATGAACAAGATGCAAAGGGACTTGACACTTACATTTGTGTGCCTATTTCAGCAAGTGTTTTTGAAAACACCGACTCTCGTGGTCTACGTGATGCTACTTTTGGCCAACTATTCGGTACATTCGATGACAAATAAGGCCTTAATTGATGTTAGTTGACAACCGGTCGCGGTGGAAGCCGATGAATATCTTGATGTTGTCCCTGATAAGGTTCATGGAGAATTAGGGTTATGGTGGTCAATGGTGGAGGCGGCTTCTATAATGAAAATGAGAGGTATATTATAAGGTTATCTATTGTCGGATTAGGTAGCAGTTGGTATCTCCTATAAACGTGCAGCTCGAACCGAAAGATAACTACGAAACGCATTTGAGAACGAGACTCGTTTATCAGATGCGTATCGTCGACGATCTGGAGAATTCTCTTTTGCTTTTGAATTATGCTCAGTTTCTTTACCTTATTGTCAAGGACCATGACAGGTATAATCTCTAATCCGATTGTTCTCGATCTGGATTGCGTTGTATACAATGCTGATTTTGCCAGGTTATTGATTTTCGAAACTCGAATAAGGCAGAGGAGTACTTCAAACGTGCAATTTAGGTGAAACCGCAAAATCCGGAGGCATTGGAGCAATACACTGACTTCTTGTGGAAGGTACTTGGAAGTGCTCGAGGTCGACAGCCTAAAAAGCCCATTCCGAGCATCCAAGTATGCCAATTTTCTATGAGGAACTTGTGGGGAAGGAATATGTTATCCTCTATGACAGACAATTTGAGTTTAAAAGGAGAAGTAAAGATTATGTTAGTAGCCATAAGTGTGTTTTATTTTCATGGGTTATTGTTGATGAGACAAACAACCTTAATATCAACAACTTGACATCCATGCAGTAAACCAAATATGTAAGAAGAAGATAGAAAATTTCCAAATGAACTAACAGTAAAAGTGGATTGAGTATTATTAAAATTAACTTTTTTAAATATGTTTATTGTGTATATTGGATGGATGGAGATAACGCATGCTGAGACGAGTACAAGGTTATATTCATGTTTGTTTCAATATCCACGATGAGTCTAATTTTGTTTGCATTTTATCCCAATCACCCGCAAATATTTATACTCATTTTTATCTAATTTGATGCTGAGTGAAACGGGTCCCCGCTAAACATGCCTCACTTATTGATAGTTAAAAAATTGTATATATAATAAATAATAACATATTTAATCATTCATATTTACACGTTCAATCACTTTAATCATAATTCAAAATAATTTAATAAACGAGTTCAATTGAGATAGAATTCGAGCGATCACAATGTAAAGACTCGTCACAATTTATAAGTCTAACTTTGGATACATTCTTTTCAGTGTATTTGTAGTGGATGCAGCAACGCACAAGTTATTTAAAGTAGGAATGGTGTTCATCAATTCTTCAAACACACCACCGGCAACCAATCTGTAACACCCTTAATGTATATTCGTAGACCGAATATACACTAAAGATGTTACTGGGTTATTAAGAAAACTCGACTTGAATTTTTTTTAAACCAAACTTTGCCTTGTTGTTTAACCCTTCCTCGGTTTTAAATTGAAAACTACATCAGTCTATAGCAGCTAGTTTCGACCCTAAATTGTTTTAGAAAATTTATAAATATGTTATTGAAATAAAAATATAATTCAGGGAGAAAACTATGTACTCTGCCTAGACGCCTTCTTGATTTTTTTTTAAATTCCTACGTGATTAGGGTTAAACTAGATTTAACTATATCATAAATCTTAATCATTTGTAGTAAAACCATATTCTGAGTTCCTACACTCGTAATTAATACGTAAAAACATTATAACTTAAGTTTACAAAACATTTACATCTATTAAACCCACATACATACAAGTACATGCCCACTAGACATCAACCATAATTTAAAATTTACATACCGTGATTACTAATGTAACTTGACTTTCCAATTAATAGCTCATTCATGCTCTTCTACGTGGGTGAACCTACGTGTGAAATAACACACGCTAAGTACGAACTTAGTGAGGCAATAATCTCATTTAATAAACGCAAAGTAAAGTAATACTTATCATATGATTTCATATCAAGTTCTCTACCTAAGATAGAATAGTACTATCAAATTATCCATGGTCACTAAATATTATTGTTCATGTTATAAGTTCCTAACTTGCTCATGGTTCTAATGTTTTGTCATCATCAAGTAAGTCATATATACATGATATGTTTCGTATGCATAGCATAATTCACATACATGGTATAATTCACGTAAGCAACATGGTTCACATGCGTGACATGATTCATATGTAAAACACGGCTCATATACATGACATGGTTCATATAAGTATCATGATTCATATTCATGGCATGATCCATTTATGTAACATGATTCTCATACATGGCATATTTCTTTTGCATGACATGATTTTCATATGTGACATGATTCATATATATGTTTTCATTCATATTCATGACTTAATTTATATACATAACATGACACGTGTACATGGCATAATTCATATGCATGACACAACTCACAAACGTAACATAATTTTGTATACATGGCATGATTCATATGCATAACATATTTCTTATAAGTGTGACATACTTCGTATACTTGGCATAATTCATGTACTTGGCATGATTCATATACTTGGCATAATTCATATACATGTCATGATTCATATATATGACATGTTTCATAAACATAACATGATTCATTTACATGACATGATTGCGTGACATGATTCTTAACATGACATAATTCATCTTGAACATGAACGTGAACGTGAAGATGAGTACGTACTAGGGGACGTGAACGTGACATGATTCTTAACATGACATGATTCATCTTGAACATGACATAATTCATCTTGAAATGACACCGGAGTGTCAAACGTGAACGTGAAGATGAGTACGTACTAGGGGACGCTCTTTTCTCCTCATAAACATGAAGCACCTCGACAGTGCACTCGGGCACAGCAGGCGTGGATCCCCAGGGTGCGTGTGACACAATCATTTTGTCACAATATCTTTTTCATAACTTGAACATGAGGGTGCAGCTACTAAAGACTCTATGACATGCCAATTATAAAATGGATTCTCATACTAAATACTTGGGCATTCTTTTCATAAATTTCAATATCATAGTCAATCAAACATATAAACATTTTATAACTCATGGCATTTTCATTTATATGACATGATTCTCATGCATAACATGATCCGTATAAGTATCATACTGTTCATACATGGCATTCTTCATTTGCATAACATGATATTCATACTTGACATATTCGTAAACATAATATTATTTATTTTCATAACATAATATATTTATCATCATGTTCAATCATGTAAATAATCATTCATATCATATTATTCGTCATATATATTTATTCATGGTATCATAGATCAATATGCAATTATATCAAGTAACACTATTTAATTAAGGTTGACTATTTGCTAGTCTTCCTATATTTTTTTTATAAATTAAACATGTAAATGCACTCACCTGGGCCATGAATGGTATGCCTCACTAAATTCTACTCGATCCTTTCCTTTAAAATATCTTGAATCCTCTTTGATCCATATTCAACTTGATTAACCACATAAATATAAACAACATTTATTAAAGTCATTTCTAACGATATTTTAATCAAAATATCGAATCATTCAACATAAAAACTTTATATTTTTCCTTCCATCGTTATACTGTCCCAAAACTCATCTTTGGTCCTTGATAACCATTTAGAACTTCAAATAGTTCTTTCAAGCTTGCTAACTAACATTAGATACAAAATATCTCACTTTCCATTCCCTGGCAGCTTGTACTACCTTCAAAGAAATATTTCTATAAAATAATCTACAACTCGAAATTCGATTCCGTTTGTTCTGAAATAATCTAGATTCAATAAGCTCTTCAACCATATTAATTAATGGCTCAAACTCAACTTGTATGATTTATGTTGAATTTTCAAAGTCAACTTCTAGGACTAAATTCGAAGCAGACTGCTAAACTGTTTTTCTGGTCTTTCACCACTTAAAAATTCATATCTTTTTGCTCGGAACTCGAAATCAGTTTTCGTTTATTGGACACTAAACTAGACGAACACATCTTTACATCGGTATAAAATTCACCTTCTAACCGTTTTTGTGGAATTTATGGTGAATTTCCAAAGTTACTGCCAAATCCAGTTTTTACACAGTTTCATAAATAATTTCAAACCTTGTACTAGTTTCTTACAATTTAATCCTTAAGCTTTATAAAATAACATTTTAGCCACTACTTTATTTTTGTACTTAAATTCATGTACAAATAAACCATTTACTTATTTCTAATAGTTTTAGAAATTTTTTCTTAAACTTTCAACTTTATTCACTTTAGTCCTTCAATATTCCTTCATTTTCGAAATAGGTCCCTAAACTTTTTTTTCTTGTCATTTCCATTCATCAACTTTCATAAAATACTTAAATCTTCATTTCTATCAATTTTCCATAAATACAAAACCAATGCCTAATTTTTCTCAATTTGTCGAATTCGTCTCTAAGGTTTCAAAAATTTTCATTTTGGTCCCTAACCACAAATTCAAGCTTCTTTCGTCATAATTCAATGTTTCCAATGCTTAAATAAAATTCTCAATAATTTCCCCTAATTTCCATAAATTTCGAAATGGTCACTAAAACACAAACTTGGGAAATTATTCATTCTAACATCAAAATCAAGCTTCCAACAACACAATTCAATCAATATCATCCTAATTTTAGCTTCCTGACCAAAACCTCCAAATTTTAGGGTTAGGGTTTATACCTTCCAACATGAAATTTATCCAAAATCAATCTTAATTCCATATCAAAATCATCAATTCAACTAATTACTATTTTAATTCCATCATAAACTTTAACTTCCATCATCAATCTTCATTCATGACATAACTTATACTTGACTTTTCCATGCAAAAATACTATCAAAATAAAGAGAATAAAGTGTAGAACAAATTACCTAATTAAAGTTTACTTGAAACTAGTCTTGTTCTTCTTCAAATTTGACTTGAAAGTTTGCAAAATTCTTTTCCCCTTTTCCCTATACCATTCGACAGCCTCAACATAGATGAAGAAAAATGTTTTCATCATCTTTTAATTATTTTAATACACATGGCATTGTTTAATCAATTAAAAATTCATTTAATTCATAAAATTACAATCTTGTCCTTTAATCTAATGGCCATAATTTAATCTCATAAGATCAATGGCTAGGATTTATCCATGTATAACCTTCTTATAAAATTGCCCTCAAAGTTCCAAAATATTTCAAAAATGTCATCCATGGAAAATGACCAATTTGCCCTCCAACTAGACTTTATTTACAACATGACTTAAAAATTGTCATTCCATTAAAATTGAACCAAATTGGTTCCAATCCAACCAGCCATGTCCCAAAATATATTAGATTTTTATTTATGGCATTTATTAAATCCAAATATTCGAATTTCACTTAATATGATTTCCAAATTTTCTTCCTACAAACTTTAAAGCTTTATAGCCACTAATATAGGCCTCGTACGAAAAATCCGAGTAACATGAAAGTGTCACTCTTGAGGGTGATCTATTTATTTACGGGGTTAACTTACATAACTTTTGAAAATTACACTTTGGTCCCTAAACTTTTCCAAAGTTTATGCTTTGGCTACAAAACTTTCAAGATTTCCATTTTAGTCACTGAACTTCAATTTTCCTAAAACTTTTACCAACTTTGAAAGTACCAAATTTAACTCACTATCTATCACATGATACTTTTAAACCTTAAAAATTTTCTTTCATAAAGACTTAGACTGAATTTTCTTAACTTAGTCTATTATTTCGATAATTAACGAAAATCTCCATAAAATAAAATTTCTCTTAGGAATCCTTTATCTATAATCCATTCAAATATTTTTTTACTGAGTCCAAAATATCGATTAGAAACACTTTTATGGGACCTTCCCGCAGGTCACCCGTCAGACCTGAGCACACTTAACAATTTTATTCAATCCAAATTCAATACCTTCTACTGTATCTTAATTCTCAAAAATGATATCAAAGTTCTTATTTCGATCAGATTCATCCTTATACTGAATAAAATCACTTGTTGGGGAAATTTACACTTTAGTCCTCAAACTTTTCCAAGTTAACACTTTAACCCCCTAAACTTTTCAAAAATTACAATTTGGTCACTAGTCCAAAAATTGGGATATTACACAATCTGTTGCTTGCCTCTATATAATGGATTCCATCCCAACTTATATACGAAGACGGGTCATCGCAACATCGTTCTAGTGGCGGATAACAGCAAGATTGATTGATTGTAAGGATGATTAATGCTTAAATTATGCATTATTCTATCTCTAATTACTCCTTGATTGATTGTTTCAAGTTGCTAATGTGGGCATTTTTTTTCATTTTCCACGCAGGACAATAGATTCTAGGAATATTGCTTAAACTGCTGAAATTGCATGAATCTGGGCATGAAAGTCTGACTGGACGCCACATCAGCAGCTTCTAGAAGACGCCACGTCAGCAGCAATGATAGCTTATCAGCCGCATATCAAATAACTTATCAGCCGGATTTTAAATTCAAACTTTGGAATTATCTTTTGTAATTAATTTAAATAATTTGAGATTTATCTCTTATCTTTTTAGGGTTATTTTTAGAGTTTTAGGCTGCTATAAATACCCTATTTGGTGCAAACTAAAAAATCATCTCACATTCTCATTCTTAGCTTTGTTTTTACTTTTAAGGTTTTATAAAATTCTTTCTTTTCTTTAGTTCTTGCTTTAAGTTTTTTTTATCTATTTTTCTTTTATAATGCTAAGTATGATTTTTACCATAATCATACTTAGCTCAGTTTTCCATAGCCAAGGGCTAAAGTAATGACCCAATTCCAACGTGAGGATTGAAAAGCACTTAAACAATTTCGGGTATCTCTCTTAGTTTTCTAAACTTAATTTCAAAATCACAATGATTTTAAAACCAAATATTGATGTTGGTCAAGATGTTGTTTTGGTTAAATGTGTGGGAGGAAGGATAGGCTATTGAAGCCAAGATTATCTGTTCCGAATTAAAAGTATGTGTTCTATGTGTCCATGAATATTCACTCTATTTTAAACCAAGATTATCTGTTCCGAATTAAAAGTATGACTCTGTTATTCGAAATAGAAGCACGATTCATGGTTTCTGTCTTCTGATGCAGAAATATATCTGATACTTGTTTTTTTTATATTACTATTTACTAGATAAAATTGATTTTATCTGGGGGAAGATTATCTGGGATATGATTGAAGATCTATAGGCTCAGCTCTGGTAAGTCCTTCTGGACCTAAGCTCCTACACTCAATAGGCCTAGGGTAAGTCTTTCTGGACCTAAGACATCCCCTTAGGTAAGATCCTACGCCCAATGGGCCTAGGGTAAGTCTTTCTGGATACAGTTCTAGGATACTGCATATTGGTGTACGGTTAGAGGGTAGTTAGGTGATTAAAATAAAACTTTCTATCCCCTTTTAAAAATCTACCCTACTGAATTAATTTACCAAAGTCTGAAACTCTCAGTATGTTTCCAATATGCGCTTAATGAAGCATTAAACTCCATAGTTCAACTTCTGTAATCTATCTCTCTTCTGATTATCCAAGTTGTAGGCTTTTTTTCTGACACTCGAGTGGCTAGATAAAGATCAATCATCTTACCTTCATGTGAATCGTTTTTACGAATATCAATTCATAATTGGAACATGTTGTTGCCTAGATCATTATGTCAGTATTATTGCTTTGCCACATACCTACTTGTGCGTACTGCATCATTTGGTAGTTTTGTATTATTGAGCTTTTCCAAGCTCATGTTGTTTTTATCATCGCATGTCAAAAGATTAAATATGGGGCATTTATCGACATCAGTATAGGAGTTCCATCGGCACTACTTGCAGAGTACGATACAGTGTAATTAGAGGCATGTATGCCACGTCTTGTTTTTATTTCAGAGTCTGAAAATTGTATTTGTAACTTATTACATGATTTCTGTTTCATTGGATGATTTTTGAACTTATATTTTAATCCAGAACTTGTTTTTTGGTTTTAAAAGGTTTGATAAATTGTTTATATGAAATTTTCATGTATGTCACCTCAGATTGGATCGGGTTACCCGTATCGATCTGTGAGTGTTACAAGTCGAATCTATTTTAGTTTTAATTTGAGTCTATTGTAATTCGGGTTGGGTCAATATCAGATCGGTTAATTTTTGAGTTAGTCAATGTCGGGTCATGTCGGTCGATTTTCGGGTCAGGTTAATAACATATCGATTGGTTTTTTATTCAGGTCAACCTTTGGATCTTTGTTTGAGTTGAGTATGAGTCCAATCGAAGTATAGGTAGAATATTGATATTTTCTTGTAAAAGCAAAAACACCTCTTTTTGTTTGTCAATCTTATCATTTAGGGTATTTTTTATTTAAAAAGTAAGACTTCGATTCTTAAATATAAATGATACACTGCTGATAGGGGCAAGCAAAACTCGATTCAACTCGAAAAATTAATTTTCTTTTAATTTCGAGTTATTCGATTTATTTAGGTTAACTTTAATTACTTAATAGGTTTTCTTACTTTGAGTCACGTTTAAATTTTACGAAACCGAAAAACTGATATTCGGTTTCGATCGAGCTTTAGTAAAATAAATTCAGGTTGCTTTCGTTTCAGATTGCCTTCAATTCGGTTAAAAATCAATTTAAATTTGTATCGGTTCAACTAAAATTCAAATCGATTTTAGTTTAATTCAATTTCTTCGGGTTTCGGATTATGTACGGATCAAAAGCGAGTTTTGAATCGGGTGAATGGGTTCGGGTGTATTTTATTCGCTTGGATGTGAAGGTGATTGTTAAAGATAAGGCACGTGGTGTCGGTGGACTCACAAGTTATACTTTACTCTCTTGTCTGACCCTTCCAACATACTTGGTCCCGATGGAGCCACTGTCATAAATTTGGAGGTGCCAAAACGTGAAAAACTCTTTTTCCCGATGGAGCCTTCCATCAACCATTGCTTTTATTGGTTTCATCGTTTTTCAAAATATTAAAAAATGATAATTTCTGAGTTTTCGTGATATTTGACTACATGAGATTGAGTTTTAAGTTAGGGTAAACTACATCAGTAGTCATCAAACTATAGTTTTTTTCCTATTTTGGTCACCGAACTATTTTTTGGCAAAAACATCACTAACGTTATGTTTCTTTCCTATTTTGGTCATCGAACTATTTTTTTTGGCAAAAACATCACTAACGTTATGTTTCCTTCCTATTTTGGTCACCGGCTGTTAAAAACTTAACGGTTTTGCTGACATGGAATTTTATTTTATTTTTTTAATTTTCCATGTCATTTCTTCTCTCTCGTCGTAAGCAATATATGTTATTTTATAATATTTTATTCAAACTAACAGGATGATAACACGTGTCACTGTCTATTAGTTGAATAAAAGGAATGAAAAATCAAGCCTCTTATGCAGCCAAAGAGATTCGACTAATAGGTAGTTACACGTGTCACCATCCTATTAGGCAATTACACGTGTCACCATCTCTCTGCCTGCATAAGGGGCTTGATTTTTCATTCCTTTTATTCCACTAATAGGCAGTGTTACGTGTCACCATCCTGTTAGTTTGAATAAAAATATTATAAAATAATATATATTGCTTACGAGGAGAGATAAGAAATGACATGGAAAATTTAAAAAATAAAATAAAATTCCATGTCAGCAAAATCGTTAAGTTTTTAACGGCCGGTGACCAAAATAGTAAGGAAACATAACGTTAGTGATGTTTTTGCCAAAAAGAAATAGTTTGGTGACCAAAATAGGAAGGAAACATAACGTTAGTGATGTTTTTCCCAAAAAAATAGTTCGGTGACCAAAATAGGAAAGAAACCATAGTTCGGTGACTACTAGTGTAGTTTACCCTTTAAGTTAAGTGATAGATATTACAGGGGTGAATCAGGTAATAGTCAAATTTCTAATTTGATGATTGATCTATTAATTTTATCAATTAGATCATTTAATTATTTTAAATATATCAATTAAGTCATCTATTACTAACCGTTAATGAAATAGGAGCAAAGTGGATTGAATCATAGAAAATTAGGGGACCAAATTAAAATATTTTAAAAAATTGAAGTTACAAATACTAATTTTAAAAAAGCTAGGGGGAGCCAGGTAGGGGTGAGCGTTCGATCGAAACGAGTCAAAAATATTTGAGTTATTGGAGTTAACGCATCATATTTTGCAACTCAAACTTTATTTAAAAAAATTTCGATTCGAGTCGAGTTTATGAAATTCGAGTCGAGTTTTCGAGTTTCTATACAAATTTAATTGTAATTTTTATCATGTTATAGTATAGTTTGATTCTAATTTAAACGACTTTCTCTAATCATAAAAGATATGCATTTATATTTCATTATATTTTTCATATGTGGCATATATTTCTTCATATTTTTTATATTGGTATATACATATCAGGAAAAATTGAGGAACTTGACTCGAACTTAAAAATCAATCCACTAATTACTAAAAATTTCGAGTTATTCAAATTTCCATTTTACAACTCAAACTTTATTTGAAATTATTTCGAGTCGAGTCGTGTTTATGTAATTTCGAGTCGAGTCAGAACGAGTCGAGTTTTTTCGCCTCGAGTCAAGTAAAAAATTTTGGTTTTTTCGAGTCGAGTTTTGCTCACCCCTAGAGCCATGCTCTCTCTTGCTCCCATTGAGGTTTGTCTCTGACTAAATAAGATAATCACAACCCACAAAACACTACATCTAGGGATGTAAAGTTGGGTACTCGGATGAGTTTCAGATCGGATCAAGTCAGGTCAAGTCAATGGTTTGACTCAATTTAGGTCAGGTTCAGGTTGATTTTGGTTCGGGTCAACACCGAGTTGATCCCAAATCAGACTTGATTCGTGTACGGGTTGAGTCAGTACCAAGTTTTGGTTTAAACGGTTCGGGTCTAAGTCGGTTAATTATCGAGTTAATTCGAGTTCGAATGGACTTCGAGACAAGTCAATCCAAGTATCGAGTCAAATTCAAGTCGGATCACGTCAATTCCGTATCAAGTTCTGGTCGAGTTATATTGACTTTGGGCGAAGTTCAGGTCGGTGAAGTCTCAACTCTCTCAAGTCACAAGTATGTATTAGAGCTGTGTATGCTTCCTTAAAATAATCAAAACTATCACAAATCACAACTCTCTCATGTCTCAAGTATATATTCAGTAATTCAACCAATTTAGAACATAAAAAATATAGAGTTATATTTTCATGAAGAAAATAATTGTCACATTAAGTGTAAAAGTAGTGTACATGGTTAATTTGGTAGGATTCTTGAAATAATTATAAGGAAATTTTACCAATCAATATCTTACAATAAAGTGATAATGATGGATTTTTTTTTATTAAAACGAGTACTTAGTAAAAATTGAACAAAAATATATTAAGTCTATTAGTCAATCGCTTTAAGTCAGTTAATTACAAATTATGTCAATATCAGTTCATATCAATTATAGGTCGGGTCAATTACTCAGTTGTGTAACAACCCAGATTTTGGGTTAATAGTTTGGGTATTAGATCCGGGTTTTGGGTAATATTGAAGTTGGGACTTAATTGAAAAAATTTAGAATTGGGAGCTCACTGTAAAGAAATTGGGAACCAAAGTGAACATGGATTAAAGTTTGGAGCCTAAATTGTAAACACTCAAAAAGGTTGATGGCCTTGGATGTAGTTTACCGAATTTTGTTTGGAGTCAATTAAATGGAGAAAAGTGGCGTGAAAAGGGGAAGAAAAATAAGAAATATCTCTCCGTTTTCCTTTTATCTCCAATCCCATTTTGGTTTATGTTTGATAGAGTCCGTTTTTTTAGTATATATTTTTTTGTGTTGATAAAATTTTTTACCGTTTAATTTTAGAGAAATTTTTTCATTCACCAGTAAATGGATATTGTCAAAAATTAACGTAGAAATGACCAAAAATGTTTTATGTTTAAATTTTATTAAATAAATTAAACGTTTTAAAACTTCAATAACCAAAATAAGTTTGAGAGTAAAGTTCAATGATGACTTATGAATTTACCCTATATTATTTAGGCTCAGCCCGTTTTAAAATGCTTAACCTATTGAATTGGATCGCTAACGAGCCCACTATTGAGATCGGATGATCCAATTCCGCAAAAACACAGCTTGTCAACTAAGTTGCAAGGATATAGATACGGATGTGGGTACAAGTATACAAAAAAAGGCGAAAAATAATAATTTTTAAAATTGCAGGGCACGGTTACATTAAGGTTATGATATATATAAAAAATTATATTTTAAAATTATAAAAATAAAATTTTGTGAAAAAATCATGTGAGCATGACATCAAACATACTTATATATTTATAGTTGAATCATGTGAGCAAGAGAATGTCGAAAGAAACAAGAATAAAAAACTGAAAATATGTAGGAGAATAGAAGAATAAGAAAAAAAATACTAAAAAATACTCAAGCCGTACTTGATATGTCTTCGATACGAGGAAGTATCAAGTACGTGATATGGTGTTAAATTGAAATACTTGTGCTTCATAGCCTGTGAAGCGATTCACGCTACTAAAACCATCGGCATTTTACAGGTCTGATTTTGGATACATTCTTCTCTGTGTGCTTGTAGCGGATGCAGCAGGGCACAAGTTATTTAAACTAGGAATGGCGTTCATCAATTCTTCAAACACAACGTCGGCAACCAATCTGTTGGTTGCCTCTGTATAATGGATTCCATCCCAGCTTATATACGAAGACGGGTCGTTGCAGCATTGTTCCAACGGCGAACGATAAAAACGCATCATGGGGTTGCAATAATCGATGTAAACAATGTTGGCATTGGGATGTCGGGTCCGGAGATTTTCGAGTTCGATCCAAAGCAATTCGTTATGGTGTTCCGAGAACTGGTTCAGCCATGTTAGACAACCGGTTGAGGGATCGTATTTATCCTTGTCTGACCCCTGAAATTGTGTGAGCAGAAATGAGGAACATCCACTCGGGAAGTGTCCAGACCAAAAATGTCATTGCTCCGAACTCGATCAGTTCCTGCACATAAACTGTTAATAATCTGGAACAGGGATCGGTTGATGTTCCAAAATTTTTGCCCTAAAAACTGGTGATTGTTACATTGATGATGTTATACTATCAACAACAAGAGGAACAAATTTCCATGCAGTAGCAACTAGAAAACGAACACGGATATATTCATGTTTAAACATGTGTTGTATATAGATACTTAGAAGGAAAAGCTCAGGGTACGTACCAAGGAAATCAATAATCAAGCGGCCATCGCTGCGTCGTCCGGTCGATGAAAAAAGGTGCGGCCATTTGGAGGAAAAGCTGACGGCGGAAGCCTACGGGATTCGGAACTGAAATCGCAAGTAAGTTGCCGGTATCCGTCTAGGAATCATCTCAACAAAGAAAATAATGAGGAAGTAGCCATTAAAGCTTTATCTAAATTTATTATAAAAAGGAAAGATAGAAATTGCACCCAAAGCTTTGAAATGCGGATATTTACACTGCTAGTTTCACCTCTAAATTATTTTTGGTTAGGTTTTACTTATAACATTTTCACTGTTTTACTTTTACTAGTATGGTTTATGTGCATTGTATATATTTTCAGAGACGACGTAAAATTTTATGTTAGTGGATAAACTTATAAAATTTTAAGGGGCGAATTTATAAAATTTTAGGGGAAATAGATTTTCAATAAAAATACATAAAAAATTCTAAATCATATATGAATTTTTAGGGGTGAATTTATAAATTTTTAGGTGGCTTTGTTTGTATATACATGCCTGTGTTTGTGTATCTGTATACGGTATATGTGTACTTGGATTGTTTCTATATAACTTGCCTAAAGAATGATTATATGCATTCATGGGGTAGTATATTGGTGTGATTATATAATAATATATGTTTATATTTTTTTAACCCTTTAACGATGCACACACATTTACTCGAACACGTGTATCCTGAAATGAACATCATCATCTTTCTCGGAGCCACTCGTTGAGTTCTTATTACTATCAAGTTGATCCTTCAAAGTTATATTTTTCAAATTGATGAATTATATTTTATAATTTAAATTTTATTTAAAAAATTCAAAACGAGTTTTATTCCCAACTCAACTTCCGAGCAAGATCCGGCGAACACATGGACTGAACCTATCATGTTATGCAAGTAATTGTACCCCATGGACTGATAGAACTTCAATTTAAAGGGATTGTCAAAAACTACTACATTTATTCCCAAATCATTAGTTCCGTTTAAGCCTCAAACCTTTCATATTCTCAAAAGACTTTATTTATTGAAAAGAAAAAGACTTGAATATCTATTTTTAATTTTCATTTTTAATATAATCACTGACATCCGATTTATTAATCTATTAATTTTAATCAGACACTATAAAGATCTAACATAAAAGTGACATTCTTAATTTAATTTGTTCCATTCGATTCGAACTTTTAATACTTTTTAAGATTATTATGTGACAAAAAATTGAGTTTTAATTCATCAGCAGCCATTTTGTGAGGCCACATGATTTGGACTTAGCAGCAACATAAACTGTGGTCTTAATTCAATGGGCGGTTGGGGTTTGATATATAATCTTATCCTATGGTTTAAACAATGTTAAATTATGTATATGGTTTTAGGTATGTAAGCATCATTGAACAACCAACAGTTATCCACCCATTTTTTTTAGAAAAATAATACATTTTTTGGGATGTTTTTATGTGGTTGATTTATTTTATTAACTTGTTTATAGAAATGATAGCACTTTAATTAGTAGATTAACATAAATTAAATATATGTTTGTAAATTAATTAATTACAAAGTCTATAGTCTTAGCTTGCATCCTACTCATAATAAGATATTACAAAAATAAATCAATCATATAAACCCTAGCCGGTCTCCATCTTTTCCCTATTCTTTTTCTTAGCTGCTCGATAATTTTCCCCCCTGCGCTTCATGTTTTGTTTTGTAGCTGGCGGCAACACCGATTTTACTGCCGGTTGTCGACCCCAGATCTATTTTTATTTTCGTTTTTAGTTTTTTAATAAAATAATTTTGTCTTTGTGACACGATTTTTCTGTTTTTATGGCACGTTTATCTCTGTCTATTAGCATGTTTAACTCTGTCTATTGGCATGTTTATCTCTATTTTTTGGCATGTTTTCTTCTACTCCTTCGGTCATTTTGGCCGTTCTTTATTTTATGTTTTCATCGGGGTTGAATTTGGTGATGCCACGACTGATCAAGATGGCGCTTATTTATAATCTTGTCGATCTTCCCTGCTTTGGACCTTAGGTTTAAATTTGGATACCCGATTTGCGCTTGTGAAGATTTTCTCACGGTGCTCGGCTCTGATTTGCGTTTTCTCGGTGGTCTATCAATAGCTACATCCCCTTTTGTGGTTTGTTTTGCCTATGCAGTCAGGTTTCGTATCTATTTTTCGATCGAGTATTTGGATGGTTTATAACCTTTTTGTGTATGGTTCATAGCTGATCTAAAGTGGCTAGTTTTAGGAGAATGTCCAAATTATTGGCCATTATCAACCTAGTGAAGGGATAAAATATTTTTTTACGAAAATGTCCTTTATTTATAAAATGACCGTGTAATTTGTAGATTAGTCTTTAGATTTTAATTTAGTCCTTTTTAGTCTTATACATTTCCAATTTTGAAAAATTGATCATAAATCAAAGGACAACTGTTAAATCTTATAGGTCAAAATTTGTAATTAGTCCCTTTATTATGCATAAATTGTAGATTTGGATCTTGTTCTCATGGGTGTAAATAAAGAAAGCGTTCGACGAACTGTTCGTATAATGCTCGTTTATTAAGTTAAATAAATTAGTTTGAACAAAATTTTTATGTTCGCATAATAAACGAAGGAACACGAACAGATGTGTGTTTAGTTTGTTTATGTTCACGAACAAGCTCATTTATAAGCTTGTTTATGGACTCATTTATAAGCTCATTTATCCGGTTCTCATTTTTCCTTTTATTTTTTCATTTTAAATATTGGTAAAGATAAGGACTAAATTCAACACAATGTGAACTTTGGAGTTCAAACTGTGAAGCCTGAGGAACTTAAGGACTAGTGGTGTAATTTCATCATTTTAGCTATAAACGAACATGTTTGCGAACGTTAAACGAACATGTTTATGAACATTAAATGAACATTAAATGAACATATTTGCAAATATATAAACAAACATATTCACGAACGTTAAATAAACATGTTCACCATTTTCTAGAACTCCTTTGCATTGCATCCCCTCCCCCATGATTCGGCTGGAAATGCTACATTCTATTATCATGACAACCCTAATGCTTGAATAACACTTGCTTATTTAACAATAAATCGAATCAATTAAATAAATAAAATATTGATAATATTATTCGATCGAACAAATATATTAAAATTATTTGAAAAACACATGATATGACGATGTCTCTAACCAAAAGGTTTTGCCAGCATATATAAAATGATAAAAGCTTGGAAGATTCTGAATTTGGTTATACGTTAATTGGATGCCGTTATCGTATATTATCCTTTTATTTGTCATTCCCATGACATATATTATTTAAATATATGAGATTAGGTTATCGACTCTAAATATAATAATATTCCAATTACCTCATCATTATCTTCCAAAAACGATCTCCCAATATTTTATTATTTTATTTTATATATTATAGAATTTATACTACATAAAATTAAAATTATAATAATATATAATACTATAATGTAAATATTGAAAAATATAATATAATTTATTTTATTTATAATATTAAAATTAAGCCAAACTGAGGACTCTCACTCTCACCAGCTACACCACCATTGTCATTTTCCCATAAACCCCAAAGAAAAAATGTTAGAAAACTATTGGTCGGTCGTCATAATTCATCATATTAAAATCTCAAATACATTGAATTTATTCATTTACGTCAAGCTTTAACCCCACCATTTTCTTATCCAAATTGGTATATAAGAAACACCTTATTATCTCAGGAAAAGCGTAGAGTTTGGTTTTCTTCTGGTTGCAAAGAGCAAGAAACAATAAGCAAGATGGAGGGGAAAGAGGAGGATGTTAGACTGGGAGCCAACAAGTTCTCAGAGCGGCAGCCTATTGGGACGGCGGCTCAGTCCCAAGACGACAAGGATTACACTGAGCCACCACCAGCACCGTTGTTTGAGCTCAGTGAGTTGACCTCTTGGTCCTTTTACCGAGCTGGGATAGCCGAGTTCGTTGCTACTTTCCTCTTCTTGTATATCTCGGTGTTGACTGTCATGGGCGTTGTTAAGGAACCAACCAAATGCTCAACTGTTGGGATCCAAGGGATTGCTTGGGCCTTTGGTGGCATGATCTTTGCTCTTGTTTACTGCACCGCCGGTATTTCAGGCGGTCATATCAATCCGGCGGTGACATTTGGGCTGTTCTTGGGGAGGAAATTGTCCTTGATAAGGGCGATTTTCTACATGGTGATGCAGTGCTTGGGAGCCATATGCGGTGCTGGTGTGGTTAAAGGGTTCATGGGGAAGACAAGGTACGGTGCTTTAGGCGGCGGAGCCAACTCGGTGGCGCATGGCTACACCAAGGGAGATGGCCTTGGTGCTGAAATTGTCGGCACCTTTGTTCTTGTTTACACTGTCTTCTCCGCCACTGATGCCAAGCGCAGTGCTAGAGACTCTCACGTCCCTGTAAGTTACAAACTTGATCACAGTCTACAAGTTGAACTTGCCACTTAATTTATATTGACCCAAACCAAAATTAACTCGATTGAGTTTAACTTCTAACCTTTTGTGTGGCTAGATTCTCGCACCGTTGCCAATTGGGTTTGCAGTGTTCTTGGTGCACTTAGCCACCATCCCGATCACCGGAACCGGTATTAACCCGGCTCGAAGCCTCGGTGCAGCCATCATCTTCAATAAGGACAAGGGCTGGGATGACCATGTAAGCCAATTCTTTCACCATTTTCACTATTTTTTTCGAACCATGAATTATACTTGACTAATTTGGTCTGGTTTGGTTGCAGTGGATTTTCTGGGTGGGACCAATGGTTGGAGCAGCACTAGCAGCACTCTACCATGTCGTTGTGATCAGAGCCATACCTTTCAAATCAAAATGATCAGGTCAACGGTCATGATTATGATCTTATGAAGGAGAATTCCACCCAGTTTGATTCCATCTTTCTTTTGTTTGTATGCCCTTTGTGTATGTATGCAAGAATATGTAATATATTATTCCAAATCGTGCAAAGTCCAATATGAACATATTCTCTTATGATTCCATTATTTTATGTTATCCTTGTAACGACAGAGATTAATTAAATAAATGAGATTAGGTTATCGACGTTAAATATAATAATATTCTAATTAGTCCATCATTATCTTCAGAAAAGATTACATATTGTCATTTTTATGCATTTCTTTGCACATTTAGGAGAAAATCATTAGCTCATATTAAACAACTACAAGATCATAATAAGAAAAGACTTCGTTAATTAAACAATCATGTAAAATTCGATCTAAGAAATAATTTGATTTATGAATGTTAAGGTTGATGAAATATAAAAGCTTCGTTTCGAGTCCAAAAATTATGGATTTCAAGTTTTTTTTTAGTTTTCTTTTCTTTCTTCAACATAATATTAACAAATAAGTGATATGTTTGATCCACGAAATAATTTAAACTCGGCAAAAAAATTAATTATACCCTCGAAGTTGGTTAAAAAAAAGCAATTCAGCCCCTCGAAGTCATTCAATTGCATCAATTTTGTCCTTTGACCGACGTTGACCGTTAAAAGGGTTGACGTGGCAGTAAACAGTGTTAACGTGGCGGTCAACTATGCTGACATGGCGGTACACGTGTAATGATGACATGGCAAAGGGGCTGAATTGCTTTTTTAACCGACTTCGAGGGTATGATTGGTTTTTTTGCTGAGTTTAAAGGCATAATTGATTTTAACTGAAAGTTCGATAACTTATTTAATCGTTAAGCTAAATAATAAGAAATTATTAAAATTTTAAAAATATTGAAAAAATAAAAACACTATAATGAATTTAAAAAAGGGTAATCTTCACCCATGGCCCCTTTTATTTAGGTTTTGTTTTTTTTTGTCACCCAAATTTAAAATGATTATTCTTGCCACTTACGTTTGAAAACGGTTATGTTTTGGTCACTGGACCGTTAGTCTCCGTTACTTTTGTTTTCGGTTTGTTTTGTTTTGATCACCTATTTTATTTTTTTGTTTAAGTCACGTTATCGTTTCGTTCTATTTTGGTCACTGGGCCATTAATCCCCGTTAATTTGATGATGTGTCACAATAATCAAAATGGGTAATTTCTAATTTAATACCTACACTTTTAAAATTTTATTTTTCACCATCTTCAAATAAAAAAATTATATAATCTTTTTGTCTCCCAAAATTTATCCCCTCCATCGATCGGGCTTGTTAACTTTGGATTCCCCTGGAACCACGCAAAACCTTTGTTTGTCCTCAATTTTTTGAATGATTTTTTTGTTTTCTTCAATTTCTTGAAAGGATTAGGTGTGTGCATCCAGTTATTTCGGTTAATCGATCGAAACGAATTACCCAAAATCCATTAACCAGAATTTTTTCCTTTTGACAAGCGTCGTGAACTGTCAAAATATTCCTTAATCTCAAATAAAATAAATAAATAATGTAGTAATAGAGAAGAAGGGTCGATCCGCGTGGACTAAGGAGCTTCAGATATCTGGAGGTTTTGATTCTGACTGTTATACGAAAATAAAGTAAATGGGGGGGTTTGTAGCAAGAGTTTAATTTAAATAAAACTAAGAAATAAAAGTTTAAATCTAAGAATGAAAGTAAATTTAAAAAAATATTCAGTTTAAATAACAGCCTTAAGCTTCGCTTTGACTCATTTCCAATCGATCATCGAATAAGATTTTTACTTCGGATAATTGTCGGTTACAGTCTACAAAGTCCAACCCTTGTAACTTATTTTTCTCTCCGGTAAACCGGTAATCCAAAATCAATTTTTGAATTTCAATTTTTATGGCTAGACTAACCATGACTATCGTCGTTAGAATAAAATAGTTTTTAAATCTGGAAAAACCCGACTCGGACTATGTTGTCTCAATGAGAATCAAATCCGATCTCACTTTTCCTTAGCGAATCCATCGCTAAGTGTGTTCATAGGAAGTCGAATATGCTACAAGTTAATCCTTCCTCCCAACTATAAATCGAAACAACATTCAAACCAATGTGCTCTTTTTGAAATGAAGGTGTTAAGAATTTTAAAGGAAAAGCCGATTGCAAATCCAAGTATGCAGAAAATTGAGAAATATATTCGAAGTTATAAAGTGTTTTTCGATTCTCACGATCGGAATTGAGTTTTTGCTAAGCCCTTGGCTTATTGGAAAATTAGCCGAGCATGATTATGGTAAAAATCATACTCGACATTTTAAAAGGAAATAAACAAAAACTTAAAAATAAGAACGTAAAGAAAGAATGGGAGATGACCCTCTAGCTTACCCCAAAAAGGGTATTTATAGTATTCTAAAATCCTAAGATAACCCTAAAATGGTAAAAGATAAATCCTAAAAATATTTAAATTAAATACAAAAAATAATCAAAAGTTTAAATTTTAAATCCGTCTGATAAGCTATCAAATGTGGCTGATAAGCTATCACCACTGCTGACATCATCTTTTAGAATTGTTGACATGGCGTACAGTCAGTCTTTCATGCCCAGATTCATGCCCACTAGTCCAGCCTTTATTCCAGAGAATAAAACTGCAGAATGTTGTCTTTTAAGCGCAATTTCCAGAATTGTAGTCCTGCATAGAAAACGCATAAAAATACCCAAATCAGCAACATAAATTAATCATTAAATATATAATTAAAGATAAAATGGTAGCCAAACAAACTACTTATCAAATTCCCCCTCACTTATTCAATGTTTTTCCTCAAGCATGCCTTAGTTAAATATGCCAAAAATCTCAAGTTACGATCCATAATCTCACAACATGTCAAGAAATACCAAATGAATTAATGATCACATCAATTATCGGAAACAAGGTGACAATCAAGAAAAGAGGCTCAATTAGTAACAAGTTTAAGCAAAAGCCGAGACATTCCAATTATCCATTAGTTTCAACGTATCAAGATTCAATACCTTACAAGAGTTCTCTCATTATCGCTCAATGTATTTTGGGTAAAGGAAATGCTCAAAACCAAGATTAAGAAAGACATTACCATAAGCTTGTACAAAAATCAAGTCGTCACCATTTGGAATGAACATGATGTATTAATCAAAGGGTCTTTAATAAGGTTGTAACGGGGCTTAGGTTGGGGTAGGGAAAAGGCCAAAAAATGGGTTAAATGTCAAGACAAGAGATGCTAATAGAAGTTCAAGCCACGAAATAAACAAAGTAAGCAAATGCAAAGAAGTGAATCAAACAACCAAAAATGTTTTTGCTTTTCTTCCCCTTTTCCTTTTTTTTTTCTTTCGAGCACAGTTCGAACTTTTTTTCTATTTGAATATTGTTCGAACCTTCTCTTTTTTTCTTTTTTTGGGAACATTTCTCCTTTGTTTTTTTTCTTCTTCGTGGAGCAAATCAATCTATGTCTTGACAAGGGTAACAAAAGATGGTAAAAATAAAAAAAGTTTGAGTTTAACAATTGTGGTAAAGCAAAGAAAAAGGTAAAGGCACAAAATTGGTTCACTAATAGATATAAATGGGTAGGCAGTTTGGGTAGAGAAGTGGGTTAATCCTAAGTGCCTTAATCATATTAAAACATCCAGTTCAACGTGTAGTCTTGACATGCATTTATTACAAGTTCTAGAATATCAAAATTAATCCGGCACACTCAGTCAAGAACATGAGCAAGAATAAAAATAGAAATATGCTTGTTTAGGCTCAAATCTCACAAGGTGGTGTATTGTGCATTGAATCAAGAAACATGTCACCCAATGATCTCATGGAATATCAAGGAAAATTTTAAAGGAAAAAACACCAATATTTGCCATTTTCTATCAGGCGCCCTAAATCGAATAAAGTGTGATCAGAAATTTATAGGGTATTCAAAGAAATAAAGCAAAATCCAAGATTGATAACAAGAGGTTTTAACGATTCAACCAAGGCAACATAGTTTCAGGCATATAAATAAGAGAATGTAATTTGATGCAGGCATTTCCCCCCCAATAAGAGCATATTGTCCCAATATGTAAATGAAAGTACAAGAGAGGGAAAATAGATACTTCCTGTTCTAACAACGGTCGCGGCTACGAGCATGTTGGGATGTGCCCGGGCGAAGGTAAGATAGAATCTCGGTAATATTGGTTTCGATGGAGTTGAACCGATCGTGTACTTCATGGATCTCGTTGTGCACGTCCGTCTGTGGGTGTTCTTCTTGTGCCAGTTGCGGTACGGTTCTCTGAAGAAAGACACGTTCATTACGTGGTGTGATGATACCAGGAGGAACAATATAGGGTGTACTAAGGGTACTGGCAAGAAGTCCTATTGTGTCTAAACACCGTGCATCTAAAGTATCCATTGCAAAAGTGTAAGTAAATTGTGCAGCGTCAAAAGTCAATAGAAAAAGACGAGATGCAAGATAAGTAATATAAGGTCCAAGGATGAGTGGGTGATTAGATCGCACAACACGCTCGAAAGCGCAGGCGAACCAGAAGCCCAAGTTTACTTTATACCAGTTTGCATACACCGTAAAAAATAGTTCAACCTTACTTAAATTTGACGTAGTATGGTTACTTCTAGAGTAGTTGTATGCCAAAAAACGGTGAATATAGCGAAGCGCGAGGTTGTGTATGCGTCATTCCTTTGTTGTTCGAGTATCGAATGTTGAGCCCGCCAGGCCAGTAAGTCATTCGTACACAAGATCAGTATCAAAATCCTGTGAAATCTCGAGTAAAGCAGTTAGATAACCATGATTTGTGACGTCCATCACGAATCCCATAGAAAAATTAAAATCCGTAACAAATATCCTAAAATATTATCCTAGCAACCGAAAGGAAATGACGTCTGGCGAATTAGCAGTAACAACTCGATCTTGAAGAAACAAAAATGTAGCGTAGAATTCAAAAACCAACTTATAATATGCGTGACATTTAATTTCAGAGTATAGGGTCCAGCCAATAGCATCAAAAATTGCTTGAGAAATTCGCGCAAATGTAAAGTATCGAGCGTTTGAGAAGGAATATATTTGCTCGATTCATCTTCTTTTTGAGATTCTGCGGCAACATCCTCTGAGACTGATGGTGTGATAACAGTGCCGCTCCGAAGGGTGATTGTACTAACGTTTTCTCATGGGTTCACCTCGGTTTGCGATGGTAGCTTCCCTCTGGATTCTAAATGACTTACTGCTAACGTAAGTTGACTCATCTGCTTGTCAATTTCTTGAAAGTATACTTCGGTTCTTTGTTGAAACTTTTCCTGGGATAGTGCCAACCTTTCAACAATCAACTCCAACGACGATTTTTGCAGTTGATAATATTGTGGTGTAGGTGGTTAATAAGCTTGATTTGGTCTAGGATTGGGTCCATAGTTAAAGTTCGGATGATCCTTCCATCCCTGATTGTATGTGTTTACGTTAGGATTGTAAGGTCTTTGAGGAGGTCTCGGAAAGTTACCTACTGCATTTACTTATGCAGAAGCACATTCCTACAGCATTGGACAACAATCTGTGGGATGGTCCAGTATTGTACATATTTTGCAAAGCCTAGCTTTACCTTTTTATCTGCAACAAGGGATTGAACTATGTTAGCCAACTTGTCAATTTTCTGTTATAAAGAAACTGTACTTACCTCGTAAATTCGTCGAAAGGGTTCACTAGTAGGGCAAAAACTGTTGGGAATTGGCGGCCATAGTAGAAATTAAATTTCTAGTCGCGGTTAGAGTCATGTTTACAAGTGCTCCTCCACTTGCAGCGTCAACCATCTTCATCTCCATAGGTAGTAAACCTTCATAGAAGTATTGGAGAAGTGTTTGTTCCAACAGTCCGTGTTATGGACAATTTACGCATAATTTCTTGAATCTCTCCCAATAGTCATATAATTATTCAGCTTCTTTTTTTCGGATTCCTAAGATGCTTCGCCTTAGTTCGCTCGCTTTGGCTGCAGGGAAAAACATGTCAAGAAAAAGTCGAGCCATATCAATCCATGTAGTAACCGAATTAGATGGCAAATCAAATAACCAATCCTTAGCCCAATAGGCTAAGGAAAAAGGAAAAACGTAGAGTTTAATTTGGTCTTCGGATACTCCTTGTGGTTTCGTGCTTAAACAAACCATATGAAATTTCTTGAGATGTTTATGCGGGTTTTCATTGGGCAAACCATAGAAGGTCAGCAAAAGATGGATTAGACCGTCTTAAGTGCGAATGGTGTTTCTCCATTCGAGAATGTTATGCACAACGGTTGTTGCTCTTGAGGTACCGCGGCAAGTTCTCGAATAGTTTGGTCGTTGTCTGCCATCGGAATTTATGCTTCATTGTCGTGTATGAATTGGGATTCTGTGTCAGATGTTGCTTCAGGATTTAGATCTGATTCGGATTGTTGTTGTCTTCTTTCCCGGAGTGTTAGTGCGTGTAATCTTCGAGCTATTGCTTCAATCTCTGGTTCAAAATTCGCTAGTTCTCCCAGATTCTTCCTGGTCTTAAATCAAAATAAACTATATCAGTAACTTTGCTGAAGTCCCCGGCAACGGTGCCAATTTGACAAGCATCGTGAACTGTCAAATAAATATTCTTTAATCTCAAATAAAATAAATAAATAAATAATGTAGTAATAAAGAAAAATGGTTGATCTGTAGGGAATAAGGAGCTTCTGATATCTGGAGATTTTGATTATGATTGTTACAAGAAAATAGAGTAAATGGGGGGGGTTGTGGCAAGAGTTTAATTTAAATAAAACTAAGAAATAAAAATTTAAATCTAAGAATGAAAGTAATTTAAGAAAATATTCAGCTTAAGTAACAGCCTCAAGCTTCGATTTGACTCATTTCCAAACGATCATCGAATAAGATTTTTACTTCGGATAATTGCCGATTACAGTCTACAAGGCCCTACCCTTGCAACTTGTTTTTCTCTTCGGTAAATCAGTAATCCAAAATCAATTTTTGAATTTCAGTTTTCTGGCTATACTAACCACGACTATCGTTGTTAGAATAAAACAAATTTTAAATCTGGAAAAACCCGACTCAGACTATGTTGTCTCAATGAGAATCGAATCCGACCTCAATTTCCCTTAGCGAATCCGTCGCTAAGTGTGTTCATAGAAAGTCGAATATGCTATAAGCCGATCCTTCATTTTAACTATAAATCGAAACAACATTCAAACCAACGAGCTCTTTTTGAAATGAAGGTGTTAAGAATTTTAAAGAAAAAGCCGATTGCAAATCCAAGTATGCAAAAAAATTGAGAAATATATTCAAAGTTATAAAGTGTTTTTCGATTCTCACGATCGAAATTGAGTTGTTGCTAAGCCCTCGGCTTGTTGGAAAATTAGCCAAGCATGATTATGGTAAAAATCATACTCAACATTTTAAAAGGAAATAAATAAAAACTTAAACATAAGAACATAAAGGAAAAGAAAATTTTATAAAATTTAGAAAGCTAGAACAAACTAAGAATGGAAGATGGGAGATGATCTTCTAGCTTACACCAAAAGGGGTATTTATAGTATTCTAAAACCCTAAGATAACTCTAAAATGGTAAATGATAAATCCTAAAAATATTTAAATTAAATACAAAAAATAATCCAAAGTTTAAATTTTAAATCCGTCTAATAAGCTATCAAAATGCGACTGATAAGCTATCACCACTGCTGACGTCATCTTCTAGAATTGCTGACGTGGCGTCCAGTCAGTCTTTTATACCCAGATTCATGCCCACTAGTCCAGCCTTGATTCTAGAGAATAAAACTGCAGAATGTTATCTTTTAAGCGCAATTTCCATAATTGTAGTCCTGCACAGAAAACGCATAAAAATACCCAAATCAGCAACATAAACTAATCATTAAATGCATAATTAAAGATAAAATGGTAGCCAAACAAACTACTTATCACCTTTTAACAATTAAACAAACCGTAATTTTTTAAAAAATGTTTAACTGAACAGAAAAAATTTTGGTTAATTCGGTCGGTTTTTGAATTAACCAAAATTTGTTATAAAATTTTGGGTAAATTACACAATTGATCACTAAATTGTGCTAAAATGATCTTTTTAGTCACTAAACTTTCATTTTATGCTAATTTGATAACAATTTAATGACCATTTCATAATATATCAAAAAATTTAATGATCATTTTATATTTTTTAAAAGTTTAATGACAAAAAATAAATATATGTAATATATTTCACATTTAATATATAATAATTTTGGTTAATTCGGATAATTAACCGGTTTTGAACCGAGTTAACCGAAGTTTGAAAAAACTCTTAACCGTTAACCGATTTTACCTATTAACCGAAATTTTTTTGGTTAGGTTGATTAATTCGGTTAAACCAAATAATGCACACCCCTAGAAAGGAGCCATCGCATAAGCGAACGAGAATAACAGAATTATTCTAACTGTCTTCTTTGGTTAGTTCTATATTGGAGTTAACATCAGCTGTGTTTCACTATTTCAGTAGACGTTTGTAGTTGACGGTAGCTAAGGCAGCAACAACGGTTGACGTCGTTGGCATCAGTAAAAATGATGGTGAAAAAATAAAATTTTAAAAGTTTAAGTATTAAATTAGAAATTAATCATTTTTATTAACTTGGCACATCATCAAATTAATGGGGATTAATGACCCAGTGACCAAAATAGAATAACACGATAACGTAAGAGGCTTAAACAAAATAAAATAAAACCAGTGACCAAAACGAAACAGACCGAAACAAAAGTAACAAAGACTAACAAACCAGTGACCAAAACAGAAACGTTTTCAAATGTAAGTGGCAAGAATAGTCTTTTTTAAATTTGGGTGACCAAAATAGAACAAACCTGAAACAAAAGGGATCACGGGTGAAGATTACCCTCTAAAATATAAGTGAAAAACATAAAATTAATATTCCTTGAACATATTTTCAATGGAATCATCATTCCATTAGAGTGGTAATAAAACTTATCAAATAGTCATGAGCATCAATTTGATGTAGAAAAGCGAAAAAAATTTAATGAAATTGTTTGTCCATTTTTATTCAAAAACTAAATGTACCGATTAAATTAATTTGAATTTTAAACAAATTGTTTGTCCATTTTTAAGGCTAAAAGGGTCACTAATTTAATCGGTTTATTTAGTTTTTAATAAAAATGGACAAACAATTTCATCAAATTTTATTTTGCTTTTCTACATAAAATTGATGGTCATTAATATTTGATAAGTTTTATTACTACTCTAATGGAATGATGATTCCATTGAAAATATTTTCAAGGAATATTAGTTGGCTTAGCATAACCAGAAACAGTCGGGACTTTTTCAATGATTTTTATAAATTTTTTGATTTTTTATATTTATAACTTTTGATAATTTTATTTATTTTTTTACTTAATTTTTTAAATTTATTATATTGTTTTTATTTTTAATATTTTATAAATATTTATATATTATTTAAATATTTTTAAATTTTTTAACAATTTCTTATTTTTTAGCTTAAAGATTAACTAAGTTATCGAACTTTCAATTAAAATCAATTATGCCCCTAAACTCAGCAAAAAAATCAATTATACCCTCAAAGTCGGTTAAAAAAGGCAATTCAGCCCCTCTACCACATCATCATTACACATGGACTGTCATGTTAGCATAGTGAACCACCACGTCAGTACCGTTAACTGCCATGTCAGCACTTTAACGGTCAACGTTGGTCAAAAGGTAAAATTACCGCAATTGAATGACTTCAAGGGCAAAATTACAAAAAAAAATTAGAGGCAACATTGCTTATTTGGATTTACTACATGAACAAATTTGACCCTTTAGCCAAAAATTAAATAGAGAAATTTTTATATATAATGGTTTTATATTATAAAATTATGTGATATAGTAGTAAAACTCAAACACTTAACAGAATTTATATTGTTTGATAATGACAAATCTTAAATTTATTAAGATATTAATTTATTTAACAATATACCGACTGAATTTTATTAAAAATCAAAATTGAGAAATAGTTAAAAAAAATTGTAGCAGGAAAAAACAAAAACAAAATAAATCTAAATTGAAAAAACTAGAAAACAAAATATCAAACTAACAAAATACTTTCGGTGGGATACAAAACAATGATAAAGATGAAACATTGAAGAAATAAAAGTGGCAGGCAAAATAAAACTGATTGCATTAGCAAACAAACCACAAAAAAGATCAAACTACTGAAAACCACCGACAATCTGCAAATCAGAGCCCAACGTAACACTAATATATCACAACGGTAGACAACAACGTGCCATAAGGCATAATCATGCTACAAGACAGAGCAAAAACGTGCCACAAGGCAAAAAAAAATACTGTAGTAAGTCGGGGTCCTTTCAACACGTTTTTGAATTTTTTTAATAAAAAATGAAAGTACTGTCCAAAGTCGGGATATAAGAAATCTGACTTCAAATATATTGTAGCAAACATGTGCTATACTTTAAAAAAAATCCAATTACAGTATTCCACAATCTCACCATTTTATATCACATAAAAATTAAATTTATAATATATAATATTGTAATATAAATATTTAAAAAATATTAAGCTATTCGTGTATAAAAGAATTAAAATAAATAAAATTATTAAAAAATTGCAAAATTGTTAAACATTAAATTAAAAATAAAATAATCAATTCTTTTAAAACATAAAGTAATAACATGAACCGGCCAGAAACAGACTTACATTAGTTATTGAATAAAATTTGAAACTTGTATTTCGAATAAGAGGGGGCAAACTGACCCAAGATCCAAATCGATTTTATCCAATTTGAGACTGATATCGACCCAAACATGATGATTCGAACTTCTTCCAAAACCCGAAACAAATTAAAACCGACCCAATTTTTAGCTGAACCGATATAGAATCGAATTGATTTTTAACCGAACCGAATGAGCCCGAACAGATTTTCAAGTGAGCTGAATAACCCGAATTAATTTCATCCGAACCGAAGGCAACCCGAAATAAAGAAAAGGTATTAAAAAATAAAGAAAAAATTGATGTGAACTGTCGCACAACTCACCAAAAAGTCAAATATACTGGCTTTATAAAGCTATATACGGGTGTAAAAAACTGATATGGCCTGAAAACCATACTGAAACATATCGATCTCCTATTAAATCGATCTTGACCTGACTCGAAATTAACCGAACCAAAAATACCCGACCCGATAACAATCGACCCAAAAAGCAAATGAACCGATGTGACCCGACCCGAGTCACTATAGATCCGAATTAAAACCGAACCATGCCAGATCTGGCCCGAACTGAACCAAAATAGAATATAGTCAAAACCGAACCTGACCTTAACTGAAATAACTCGAACCGAACCTGACCCGAACGCCCCATTTGCCGCCTCTATTTTGAATCAAACTGAAAACTAATCTAACTCAATAAAACAAATTTTTAAGAGTTTCTTTTTTGTTGGATTCTAAATGGTTTTTGATTCAATTTTTGACTGAGCTTTTGCCATTTGAAAAAAAAATGCCTAATTATTTAAGGCTCGTTCAAACCCTAATTTGAGTGTCGATGCCCATTCATGAGAAGTTAAAAACTTTAACTTTTACAAAATGTCCGTTTGGGACGTAAATTAAGCGACTACTCCATTATTCGTTGGGTAATCGTTCGATATTATTTTTGTGTTCGACAATTTAACGTCCGTTAAAAAATTATTACTGAACGGGTCTTTATTCTCTCTTCAGTCGGGCAAAGGGGCGGTGGTTGATGACCGTCAGCCCACAAATTTGTGGCCAAAATTATGCCAACTAATGTGTCTCGGCAGCCACCCCACCATTGTCGTTCATAAGTAATAAACATTCCAATGGCTTATTCATGTCATTTTCCCAACAGAAAAATGCCAGAAAACTAATGGTCGGCCATAATCATTGTATTTAATATCCAAAACATTATTTTTTTTGAATAACCCAAAACATTAAATTTAATCATTTATACTCATCCAAATCGGTATATAAAAATACTCCATCAACTCACAGAAACCATAGTCTGCTCTCATTTGTTTTTCATACATAGCCTGTAGTAAACTAAAGAGCGAAAGGAAGAAAAGAAATGGAGGGAAAAGAAGAGGATGTTAGACTGGGAGCCAACAAATTCTCAGAGCGACAGCCTATTGGGACGGCGGCTCAGTCCCAAGACGACAAGGATTACACTGAGCCACCACCAGCACCGTTGTTTGAGCCTAGTGAGTTGACCTCTTGGTCCTTTTACCGAGCTGGGATAGCCGAGTTCGTTGCCACTTTCCTTTTCTTGTATATCTCGGTTTTGACTGTCATGGGCGTTGTTAAGGAACCAACCAAGTGTTCAACCGTTGGGATCCAAGGGATTGCTTGGGCCTTTGGTGGCATGATCTTTGCTCTTGTTTACTGCACCGCCGGTATTTCAGGCGGTCATATCAATCCGGCTGTGACATTTGGGCTGTTCTTGGGGAGAAAGTTGTCTTTGACAAGGGCGATTTTCTACATGGTGATGCAGTGCTTGGGAGCAATATGTGGTGCTGGTGTGGTTAAAGGGTTCATGGGGAAGACAAGGTACGGTGCTTTGGGCGGCGGAGCCAATTCGGTGGCTCATGGCTACACCAAGGGAGATGGCCTTGGTGCTGAAATTGTTGGCACCTTTGTTCTTGTTTACACTGTCTTCTCGGCCACCGATGCCAAGCGCAGTGCCAGAGACTCTCACGTCCCTGTAAGTTTAAAACTTGATCGCATTCTACAAGTTGAACTTGCTACTTAATGTTGACTTGACCTGAAATTAACCCGACTTTCTTTTCTTGATATATATTACTAGATTAACTCACTAATGAGGAGTTTAACTTTTTAACCTTTTTGTGTGACTAGATTCTAGCACCGTTGCCAATTGGGTTTGCAGTGTTCTTGGTGCACTTAGCCACCATCCCGATCACCGGAACCGGTATTAACCCGGCTCGAAGCCTTGGTGCAGCCATCATCTTTAACAAGGACAAGGGCTGGGATGACCATGTAAGCCAATTCTTTCACCCTTTTCACTATTTTTTTTGAACCATGAATTATACTTGACTAATTTGGTCTGGTTTGGTTGCAGTGGATTTTCTGGGTGGGACCAATGGTTGGAGCAGCACTAGCAGCACTCTACCATGTGGTTGTGATCAGAGCCATTCCTTTCAAATCAAAATGATCCGATCAACGGTCATGATTATGTTGTCAAGAAAGAAAATTCCATCCACCTTTCAGTTTGTTTGTACGTCTTTGTATTTGTATATGTAAGAATCTTGTAATATATTTTACTTAAACTGGGGAGAGCCTTGTTATATCCTTTCACCTGCTTTGGTTTTTTTAAGCATAAAGAAATGGAGGGTGCTGATGCAAATCGGACCCATCTCAAAGCTGTCATTTGTAAGTATGGCTGTGATTTGGGAGATGTCATTTTCATAATAACACCGACCCAATACCTACTTCCATGGCTTTTTGTTCTAAATTATGACAAATGACTTGGCTTGATGTGTCTCTTTGTTATATTATATTTGCTGCAATGAGTTGTGATATATTTAGCCTCGTCAAGGTGGAGGATAGCTCATGCTACACCAACTCTTTGTTTCTGTCCACCAAACATTTGAACCCAAACATAATCTTTAGAATGTGTAGTATTTATCATTGCAATGACAATGGACACTGAGATAGTTGTCCCATTCACCTCTTAAAAGAACTTCAAGGAACAACGTTTACTACTCACCCAACCAATCTGTATATAAGAAGACAATCCTTGGTGTCATATCTTTTCGCGTTCTATTGGCCGATATAGGGGCGAACGTTGGCCACAAGTTACTTTTTGTAAATAGTGTACCTTGTTTAAGGTTATGGATGAAAAAATGGGACTGGAAAAATATATAGCTAGGATTTGAACTCCTAAATTAAACGCTTGTTCAAGAGATATTGTGTCATACTATTAGATCAACTGATTGTTGATGATTGTAATCGTTTTTAATGCACTATTAAATTACTTTTCTTTATCCATTTTAAGAGTATATGACTATAATATATAGATTTTGTGGAGCTTCCTTATGGTCTAAATTGATTTAACCGAATTCTTTTTTATGTAGCTGTTATATCCCTACTTACAATCCTCTAAAATGACTTCGTCGTTATTATTTCGCTCCAAATTCTCCAAAAGCAGAGTTTTGAACTCTCTACAGCTCTTACAACACGACTTTGTCAAAGAAGTTATTAACTTCATCTAACCCACCAGCTGGCCCTATTACGTAACGTATAAATCTACTGCTAATCTATAATTACCTACCGACTCCTAGACGGTTGGACCTGACACCACCTACTAGAATAATATACTTACACCATTAGAGGATTCAAAGAGTGAGGGACGACCGAACCAACAAATACGTACGCGGTACAAAATAAATCGTAACTGTTAATTAGCATAATCGTTTATTTTATAAGTTAATTAATTTAACTGTTAAGTTAAATAATTTTGATTAATGAACCATTAAAAGAAATAGTTAATGGTTAATTTATAGATATTTTTTTTAATTAAATATGAAGTTTGGGTTTAAAATCTTTTTTTTAAAAAATTTAATACAATATTTATCGGAGAGATTGATTTATTATTTTAAAAAGAAATAACTAACATTTATAAAGAAAATTGTAATAAGTTACAGATTAACATATAATCGAACTGTTTTTTAATAATTAACAACTATAATAGTTAACCATTTAAAAAATTAAAAATTTATTATTTCTTAACAATTAAATTACAGTTAATAATTAATATAACGATTAATCAACCGTTTAAACTAAACAATATAATTAACCTACCATAATCACCCCTCCCTTCCTCCCTCCCTCCCTCCCTCCCTCCTCTCTTTAACCTTCACCATTTCCAAAAACGAACTGCCACAAACTACGGCACTCTCATTTTTATCATTAACAATACTTTATCAATCTATTCGGGATTTGCATCATAATTATGTCTCTTTGATGGCCTTGCTTTGTCAAAAGCAACCACTAAACTATAATTTCATAGGCGAAGACTTGCGACTTACCAAATACTTGTCCCATTCACTACCTTTAGTTAGACTCAACAACCACCTTTTAACCGGAAATTAAAGTCTTGATACTCAAATTTCAAAGACCAATTTAAAACTTCCATGAACTTTTAGTAATTGCATAATAATATAAAAAATTAGATTTTCAGTTTGGTTGGGGGGGGGGGGGGTTAACGGCAGAGAAGGTATCCGGTTGTTGGTCATGGTCGACGAAAGGGATAAAAAATGTACGAGGACTAAATTGTTATTTTACCAATTGTTTAACTGTTACGTCATCCCATTTTGTAACTTTAGACTGACCATTTTGTAATTTTCTATAGTTAGGTGATCTAATTAAAAATATAAATTTAAGGACTATTTGTGTACTTTACCCCTTTAAAAATAAGGTTAAACTAAACTCAAAGTCACTTAACTACAAGTTTTATAACAAATAAGTTACTCAATTAACATATTGTTACAAACATGTTACTCAATTACAAAATGTCACTTTTCTTTGGTATAATAACATTTTAGTCTCCAAAACTTATACATTCTATTAATTTTGTCCTAATTCGAAACAATTCAAGAAATTTAATCATTCATACTTAATAATTCTATCAATTTAGTCTTTGTTGCGATACTGTCAAAGAAAGCAATCCCATTAGATCAAATCAATAGTTCGGTAATTACATTATGTCATAAAGCAACAACAAGTTATTGTTAAATTGTTATTATACCAGGAAAGTGCTATAATATTTTTTGGGGATAAGTACAAGCAATTTAGGAGAATAATAAAGATTATAATGATGAAAATTTTAAATAGTAAGAGTTAAATTTCTTGAATAGTTTCAATTTGGATCAAGTTGATAGATATTGTATATGTTTTAGCAGTGGTGGAGTTAGGATTATCATATAGTGGGATTAGAGTAGACTTTGGGTACAAGGATTCTCATATCACTACAATATAAATATTGTTGAACAAGGTAAATAGAAAGGGTCGCACATAGTAGGAGGCAAACTCCACAGGTAACTCTGTTTTTTTCTCATATTCATATATTTCACTTGTCTTTGTTATAGCTTCCATATATGATTACACATAATTTTTTTATTTGCTAGACCTGAAACAGAGTACATCAAGGATATTGTTGATTATGTTATAAAAAAGTTGATGAATAGCAAATCTACAAGTGCTTCTCAAGAATTGGTCGGAATAGATGATAAGAAAAAGACGGTTCTGAGGCTGATTGATCAAGAAGAGAGCCGTGTAATAGGACTATGGGGAATGGGTGGGATTGGCAAAGCAACACTTGCTAATGCTGCATATAAAGAAGCCTCTGTAAAATTCGAAGCTAGTTTCTTAGTGAGAAAATAGAAAAACAAGGGATGAAATCTTTACGAAATGATCTTCTTTCCAAACTATTAAGCCAAGAAATTAGACATTTCGGCAATGGAAGCAAAATCATCATAACATCTAGAGATAGACAAGTGTTTAAGAATGGAGGAGTCGACAGGATACATGAGGTAAATATGTTATGTGAGAACGACTCTCTCTGTCTCTTTTCTACATTTGCATTTAAGCAGTTGAATCCTGCAGCTGATTTTCGAGTTCTGTCGAAAATGTTCCTATCGTACGCCCAAGGTAGTCCACTTGCTCTTAAAATTTTAGGTTCTAAACTATATTCGAAGTCTAGAAAAGATTGGGAAAGTGAGGTAGAAAAGCTCAAGAAATATACACAACCAAAAAATTCACAGATTTTGAAGAGAAGTTTCGATTGGCTGGATGAAGTGGAGAAGAACATATTTCTTGACATAACATGCTTCTTTAAATGGGAACACAAGGAAAATATAGAAGAAACTCTAAGTTGCTTGTATAAGGGTACAGTGTGTGAAATAAAAAATCTGCTCGACAAGTGCCTACTTGATATCACACCTTTCCAATGTATTTCCAAGCATGGTATGCTTGAAGAGATGGTTAAGGACATTGTTCACCAAGAATCTAAAGATCCGAGAAAGCGCAGTAGATAATGGAGTTTCAAAGACATGAATCAAGTGTTCAAATATAACACAGTAAGCACTAATTATAACATCTTCTTTTTATTTTTCATATATTGTATGTTCATCAAATAATAACCATTTCTTTTTTATTTTTGTTATTAGGGAACTGAATTAATTGAAGGAATAAAGTTAGACGTGTCTCAAATTGATAAGTTGCGGCTATCCCCTACTGTGTTTCAGAACATGCTTAACTTGAGATTTATCCACTTTTGTTATCCTCTGTATTTTGGGAAGTATCAGAATAAGAAGCTACTTGCAGACCAAGTTGACATTGTATATATTTCCGATGAGCTAAGGTACATTCGTTGGGATTATTATCCCTTCAAATCTTTATCATCAAGTTTTAATCTAAAGAATCTTGTTGTATTGATATTATGCCATGGCGACTTGGAACAACTTTGGAATGAAGATGATCATCAGGTATATTCTTATTAAACTTTTTTTAGAGAACATTATTCGATCAAATGTAAAATTTTATTTTGATACAGTCCAAAGTAAGTAGATGATGTCTGAAAGTAATGTAGTTTTTTTTTTTATACTTTCATTGTACAGGGTCTTGTTAATTTAAGAGAAATTGACCTTTCTGGTTGCAAGAATTTAAGGAAAATCCCTAATCTATTAGGAGCAATCAACCTTAAAAGCCTTACCTGTAGGTACTGCAACAGTTCGGTTGAACTTTCTTGCCTCAGTCATATGACATCTCTAGAAACTCTTCAACTCAGGGGATGTCATAATCTCAGGAAGTTTCCAGAGGTCCCGAATCACTTTTCTATTTTATATATAGAAGAAACTGGGATAGAAGTACCTGATTCAATTGAGCATCTCACGGGACTCGATTCGTTGTGGTTGAGAAAGTCGAGGGTCAAAAATGTATCGAGCAATATTTCGAAGTTGGAATCTCTTTGTAATGTGGATCATAGTCATTGCCTAATCGTCGAATTCCTTGAAATCCCAAGAAGCTTAACAGAATTATACTTACCCGAGACTCAAATTGAATAAGTGTCCTTCGATTGTCTAGGCAACATTGCCCTCGCTGGTTCGACAAAGATTCCGACGATAAATGTGCCCTCTTCAAGCTTGTTCAAAAGCCTTAGATATTTGAAAACGGATCATTGCAAGAACCTTAAATTACTCTCAGAGCTTCCACCATGTCTACGATACTTGGATGCACATAACTGCACATCATTAGAAGAAGTAGCGTTCGTAGATCAAAATCAAGATCTACATGAACTGCATTCTCTTGATGGTGTAGATGAGTTTGGCATGATATTCTATAATAGCTTCAGCTTGAGTCAAGATTCGGTCGATAACATCGAAGCAAATGTCATGCTCAAAATTGGATCTATAGCAGATAAATGGGCATGTGAATATACTCATAGTCCACAGAGTTTGTTCTGTTGTTTCCCGGGAAGTGAAATTTCTGCGAATAAGTTCGAGTATCAAAGCGTGGATTCTTCATTGGTCTTGAAGATAATACCAAATAGGTTTAGTGGGAGCAGATTCTTGGTTTTTGCTCTCTGTCTCATGGCCAATTTCACGTACCACCGTGAATACGACGATCTCGAATGTGTCTGTGAATACCGACTGATAGCCGGCAGCGTTGATGGTGGAGATAAGTTCACAAGTGTGTGGTGGAACATGTCAGACTCAGAGTACATAGGTGATCATGTATTGATTCTGTTTAGTCATGACATGATTAAAAAGGACATGGATTATGAGGAGGCGTCATTTGAATTCTACATCAAAAAACTGGACTCGAGAGGCGGAGAAAACATCAACGTCGAGAAATACGGTGTTTATGTTTCTTATATGGATGCAGAGAGTTATATCGAGAGTGATCGGATGAGCAACGATGAAACCGGGAACAGTTTTTCCTCCGAAGAAGATGCTGATATTGAGGAAGACCATGACGATTTTGCTACAAAAGTGAGACATTGGTACAAAAGAAGTTTTAGCTTTGGTGATGAAAATGGCAGGCCTGAGAGATTGAAATAGTTTCACTTCTTTTCATCTTTGGATCTGCTTTAGAGATTGTGGTCAAATTTAACTTGAAAGAGTAAGGACATAAATGAAGAAAGATGCAAATATTAAGGGCTGAGATTATCATTATATATTTTATTTCTTAAAAATATCCGTTCCAACCCTTCGAATGTATATGTATTTTTTACAATGATTTTTTTTAAAATTTCCAAATCAACTTTCTAATTAGAATAGTTAAAATGTCTCGTCCATTTGAATTAACTGATAGAAAATAAAGAAAATAAATCATGTCATTTTAAAGTAATTTGAGAATAAAATAGAGGGATCAAAATGAAAATTTAATGGGTAGTGGGGTTTCTAAGGTCCACACGCATTCGAAGATGGCGGCTTTGGCGCTATCACTAACAAGGAGGTCCTTCAGTTAGTATTCTTTCCAAGTTTTCTTACTGCTTCTTCCCCCATTTTCAACAAGATTTTAAAAGAGAAACCTAAAGTCTCCTGTAGGGGAAGAAGAGCTAGTTAGATTAAAAGGGAAGCTCGAAAAAAGCAATGTGTCGAAATCTCTCGAGTGTCCCATGAAAACACTGAAATCATTGAGTTAAGAATTGATCCGTATGGTTAAAATGTCTCCTGTTTCCCGTCTTTTACTGTTGGTCTGAAAAGACTCTTGGTGTTCAAGAAAAATGTTTCTTATGATTTTGCGGATGATTCTGTTAATGCCTCTTTCGGTGATTGAAAGGTCCGAATGTTGGCTTCTTCCTTGCTACCTTCCCTAGGGATCTTTTGTTCTTTCTCTCCCTTATGACGATTGGTGATTGATCCTGGTTATTTGTGGGTTTTTTTTTATCTTGTTCTTTGGCTCTCTCGGGCTCTTGTTCCTTACGGATTCGGAGTATGTTGTCTACATGTCTCTTCGACCGTTTTTTGTCTCATGCTATATAGGTTTGACTCTTTTAGCACAAGATCTTTTGTTTTTTCGAGAAAAAAAGCCCAACTCTCGCGTAAATGTCACCTGCGTGGGTTATGAATTGACTGTCTTTTGAGACTTGCTCCCTTTATCTTTAGGTGTTTGTTCCCTTCTTTGTTTGCTTTTCATTTGATGCCCTGCGTGGCTGCTTCCTTCCCTTCCACTTGGGGGTTGTTTGTTGCCTTTTTTGACTTTTGTCGCAGGTTGATCTGGTATGTACGAATTTCGGATTATGTTTAATAATTTCCTTCCTATCTTTGTCAAAAAATAAAAAATTGAACTAGAGACCCTTATAAAATAAAAAGTCAAATGCTTAACCATGGTACAAAGCTGGTTAATTATTATATAATTAATAAATATAATATTTAAATTAAATTATAGATAAAATTAATTTTACTTTTTTACGAAAATATATTATTTATAAAATAGATTATAAAGTATTATTATTTATAACACCAATTAAAATAATTTTAGGTTCGAATCTTTTCTTTAAGGCTTAAATGAAAAATAAGTGTCTAAACTATACCACTTTTAAACTTTAGGTGCTTAAAGTATTTTTGTAACACCCTCAATCCGAATATCATATTTGGGCCTTAAGCCCAACCCAAAACCATAAAATTTCTCAACTTGGTTTAGCCTAAATAAAATGCTTTCCAAAACATTTAAAGCCAACGATTTAAAAAATATATATATATATATATATATATATATAAATAATTAAAACGTTACAAAGGGAGCTCCAATTCAATAAAATATTTGAACATTCAGTTTGATTAATACAATTTGCAAAATAAGAATTACAAACTCAACAACGTAAGGTCCTATGAATACATAGCCAACTAAACACAAGTATCGTACTCTAAAAACCCTCCGCATGCTGAAATTCCGTTACTGATAGTGCTCATCGATCCCACGATCTGACGATCAACCTACGCACGGAAATACTATTTTGAGCGTTGAGCTTACAAAGCTCAGTAGTACACATCTACTCTACTATACTTCATACTAATAATAAACATAAGTATGCAAGCTAGTACGGGCAATAAGGAGAGATAAATAAACACGTGGCGCTACTACTAGTCGCCTAAACACATGCTTTCATCTTAGCAATCATCATACACGGCTCCCAAGGCCCAGCTATACTCAAAACATGGCAATATAACATCATATAGGTATGACGCTACCTCTAGCCGCCAAATCATATAGCATATCATATACTAATTATACCACAATATAGGAGTAAGGCTTCGGTCCCATTAAGCCTTGGGATCCTACACTCTGAGTGAGGCCCGGTTTCACTAAGCATTGGGTTCATACACTCTTTAGGGTGAGGCCCGGTACCACTAAGCATCGGGATACATACACCTATGCTCGGAATTTCTTATTAAACATCTTCGAATGAGTCCCGGTCTCACTAAGCCTCGAGTTCATACATTCAAAAATATTTAATCATGGTGTTGCAATACTTTCTTATAGGGTATCCGGATCTCATCAACAAGGTAACTCAACCAATCAAGTGTCCAAACAACACACAACATTTACATGCTTACCAATCTCGATGGTTTCTAGCAATTATCAAGCCATCAATTAAGTTTACCAACTTATTAATACATTAGGAAGAAATATACAATTAATCTTATTTATCGTTTCCATTGATCCTCTTTATCTCATTTATTAAGGCATAATTCAATTATTAATATACACATTAATTTCTACTCTTAATTTATATTTATTGATTATTCAGCGTATCGGGTACCGGTACTTAAATACGAGTATTGATACTGTACCCTCGGGTATCGGTACTCACTCATGTATCGATAATGAAACTGCTTACTGAAAATCTTATATTTCTATAAGTATCGACCCGTATTGATACGGCCCCCCAATCGTGTACCGGTATGACCAAAGCTCGTATCGATACCCTAAGCACGGGTTCGCACCATTTTCTTGAATTACGGTTTTACAATACTTTACTTATCCCTAAAGCTTATGAAAGTCATTTAAGTACGTTGCTAAAGTATTTAATTAATTATTACCACTTACTGACTTTTTACCCATTTAATCGAATATTTATTGACATTATTTCAAACCATTATTCAATCAAACATATTAATCCGTTCAACTAGCATACAAGGCATCATCATATGTCAATCAATCAATCAATTATCCAATAATCTTATGAGCGTACCAAACGACCCCACACGGTCTTTAAAGTTTATAAGGATCTCATCATATTCATACATTATCATGCATCTCATATTACTAGCCTTTAACATGCTTATTATCTGATTCCTAATTTGCAACCACTAACATGCAAGACAATTACACTTATGATGCTCATGAAGCATTTCGGAGTTCGAGGTGTACTAACCTTAAGCCAATATTGCTACAATCCTCACCCGAGCTTCCCAAATATTTCATTTGATACGACATCCAAACTCGAGTAATCCTCATATACAAAGAAATATGAAAATACATTAATTCTATGCATCTCCTATACCATTCACAAAGTTAAATGCGTAAAAATAGCTTACTGAGTTCAAATTTGGCGAAACAGACTACGCCAATAGATCCAAAATATCGAGAAACCCTCAGGTAAGGTTTTAGGGAGTTCAACAAAACATCTCCCAAATAACCACGAAAACCCTCATTTCCCTTATTACTTATAGACTAGTTCAAACATACTTTGGTTACCAAGTCTTGTACCGATCCCTTGCTTCCCGCTGTCTTCCAAGCTTTTAATTATCTGCGTTGATGAACAAAGAGAGCGTAAGCACACTAGGCTTAGTGAGGAATGCTAAAAAACACCATAAACGCACTTAAAACCATTTCTCAACACACATTGAAATCTCATTTCAATCATTCTTTAAAAATCATTTAAACATTACCATTGAAACATCATGCCTTGAAAACCATGTACTTTTCATCTTTAAAAACCCGCATATAAAACCATATGCAATATGAATCATTTTCAACAACAAATTCCATTGCTAGACCTCAATTTAAGCCTTCCCATGCATAACAACCATATGCAAAGCCTAAAGAGTAAACGTACAACATGTATCATTAACCAACAGCAAGTTCCTTTGCTAAACCTCAATTTAAGCCTTCCCATGCATAACCACCATATGCAAAGCTTAAAGAGTAAACATGTATAAATCACATTATACAACATAAACCTTTCACATATATTGAAATTTGTAGTGACTCGGATAGACTACCTCTATCCCACAGATATATGATACATGGATCTCTCATACCATGCCTAGTTAAACCGCATTATATCCCAAACCTTGCCTAGTTAAACCACAAGATTTGACACACTCGCCTAGTTAAACTTTGAGATTTCTACCCTTGCCTAGTTAAACCGCAAGAGTGCCGACCTTGCCTAGTTAAAGCGCAAGATCACCATCAATTTGGGTTGCCTAGTTAAACTTCATGCCCCAAATAAGGTCCCTAATAGTCCGAGTGGCCTTGTTAAACCGCCATACCTCAAGGACCCATGGCCACGATCGATTTTGTTCATATTTTATAGTGCACTTATAATCCTATGGCATGCCAACTATATCTGATTGTTTTCTCACCATGTCACATAGCCAATATACCATTTACAAACCATTTACTTACTGCTTTACAATGCATTTTACAAAACATCACATATGCAAGTCTCATTGCCATTGCAATAACACCATTCCCAACCAGAATGAAAACCAATGCTCATTAGCATTTAATATACTTTTAATCCCCTGCATATGTACTCAAAATCATGCATTTCCAGTAAGTAAATCATACCATGTTTATCACCAAAACATGCAACAACATGCTCATATCCAAGACGATATTCAAGATCAAAATAAGGGAAACTTACTTCCGAGCTTAGGTAAGTGTCTCACGCTTACCCTAAACTCCTAGCAACCTTTACAAACCTTTGTAAAGCATTTAAAACTAGTTTCCACTCACCAATACGCGAAACCTCAATTCGCTAACGCGAAAACATGCATCCGAAACCTCCAAAGCTTCATTGATCTATTCCGGATCCATCTCCCATGTTTTAACCACATTGCAACAGAGGATTAATGCATTTCAATTCATTCAAAACACTGCAAAAACAAATCTACACGGACTTCCACCATCCTCTCACAATTACCCAACCACAACAATCGAAAACATCATTTAATCATTTCCAAACATAACCCAGTCACAACCTATCAATCTAACATTACATTTATCATCAATTAACACCTAAAAACAGAACCAAAGCAACCTTACACCTCCAGCAACACACAGCCGCCACAACTCCACAAGAACACAATTCTAACAACCTAAACAATTAGAGATTTAAGAGTTTCAGGATTCCATTGATAAAATCAACTTATCAACATCATAATACAACCAAATCATGATCAATATATATTCATTTCGAATTCTTATCAATTTCCTCCAAAACTCTCCATTAAACCAATTTAACATTAGAAAATCACAAAATCAGATTATAAAACATAGATCAAGGATCAAATACTTGGAAATATCAATAAAGAAGCATTCAATAGAGGAGAGAAACGAACTTTACCTCTATTGTGTGATTTCTCCCTCAATTGTTGATTTAAGCTAAGAAAACAAAAGATTACAATAAGGTTTTGTAAATCAAAGATGGAAAATCATTTTCAAATCTAGAATCTAAGAAATGAAGCCTATCACCTCTGGAATTTTATGAAAACTTGAGTGTTTGGCTCAAGAGAGATGGAGAGAAAAGTTACGTGAAAAGTTTTGTGAAAATATAACTAACTTTGTATATTTTAATTCCTCTTAATTACCCTTTAAAACACATGTTTAAAATGTCTAATTGATGAGAGAAATCACCAGCCAAAACCTGGTAAAATAACTCCCTAAATATTCTAAGAATTTGACCATTTTCAATTTAGTCATCGCTAAAAACTAGTTTTTAAAAATTGCATTTTGGTCACTAACCAAAATGTCACATCTCCAAACCCCATTTCCCAAAATTGGTTTCACCAATATTAATCATATATTAAAAGATGATTTTTAACCATTTTCCATATTTTTATCTTAGCGAAAAAAATATATGGTCCTAAATCTGACTCGAATCTCTAACCCGGTCCACCGAACCATTTAATAAGCCTCAAAATTGCTAGGCCCAAAATCGAGGCGTTACAACTCTCCCCCACTTAAGAAATTTCATCCCTGAAATTTACCCGGAGAAAACAAAAGCAGAAACCACTCCAACATCTACGGCTTACATTCCCACGTGGCTTCTTAACACTACGGCGTCTCTACAACACCTTAACAAGCCCAACCATCATACCACACAGAACCCTACTGATGGCAACACGGATCTCCATTGGATCCTTCACACAAGACAACTCAGATCTCAATACAATGCCTTCCACGGGCACAACATGCGAGTAATCCAACCGATACCTCCGCAACTTCGTCACATGAAACACATCATGGAACCCTTCTGATAAGTGTTCAAAAGTACTATTTTTATTACCCTTTTTACTCACATTATTGTTAGACTTAAGCTCATATTAGTTGCATAATTAGTCATTCATGCATTAATTCATGTTTCTTTCCACCATTGAGCTTGATTACATAACTTGGTGATTTTTGTGGAAAAATATGTTGCTTTGGTGTGTTTTTGTGTGTGTGCAGAATCACTTGCCTAAACAAGGCTAGAACCAGTTGCCAGGGCAATGCATGAAGGAGATGCCGAGCTAGTTGCCAGGGCAATACATGAAGGAGACGCCGAGCCAGTTGCCAGGGCAATTGTCGACAAGAGCAAAGGTGATATGGTAGTCGAAATTGATGACTAGACAAACCCAAGATGACGTGGAGCAAAGTCCAATCCCAAAGGAATTTTATTTCCATGAAGAGATTAAAGAAGAATTAAATTGCAAGAATATATGAGAAGTTCTAGTAGGAATATAATTATAATAAAGAATTATATTCTTTAAAGATAATTTAATTCCAACTTAACTTCCTCCTCAAAGAAGGACTTTGACCAGCCCTATAAATAAGAGGGAGATTTCGACAATCCAAGGAGAGCAAGAAGAGGGAAAATTTCGACAACTCCAAAGGGCAAGATGAGAGAAATTTCGACAAGAGAGCAAGGGGAGAGAGTTTGATTTCTTCTTCTTCTTCTTTGCTTCCATTAGATTCATGGTTTGGGGATTATTCTTTGTATATTTTTTGAACCCAACCATGAACTAACTTGATTGGTTGGGGTTATTGTGTTTTGTTGTTGTGAAAAACAATTGGATTTTGTTTAGGTAATAAGAGTTTGCACTTTCAATTCAAGGTTTACTCATTCTTGGTTCTTATTCTTGTTTTGAAAGTGAATTGGGAGAGGATCTCGTAACTTTATCTATTTATCTAATATCGGGAGAGTTAGATTCAAGAAACGAATGAGTATGGTCTTTATTCAATCTATTGATGGTGAAGATTAATCCGGCTTAGGAATAAGTTAAGGATTTCAACGGCTAAGAGGAGCACAAGATTGGTTGTTGTTCACCCTTGATTCACGCAGGGATGTATTATCAAGGCATGCACAAGTAGCTAGAGTTTCGACTTAGGGATAAGAAGAAACCATTGAAGAACGCTCTGCCGAACCTTGAAGTTGCTGCCCAGACGCCCAAGTAGTTGCCCAGGCAACCATCGATTAGTTGCCAAGGCAACCCCACTGTGCAAGTTGCCACGGCAACTGAGTTGCCCTTGCACTCTTTTACCAAGACGATCCAATCGGCTATCACTCCACAACTCACGATAACCTAGCCTATTCTTTCTTTTGATTTCATCTATTCTTTTAGTTTATTACTCTTAGTTTACTCGTTAATTAGAACTCCTATTATCAATTATGTTTTTACTTTTCACAGTGCAGTAACTTAAGCAAAGTTGCCCAAACCAATCCCCGTGGAGACGATACTCGATACTCATATCACTTTATTACTTGCGACGTGTATACTTTCACAATTGTGTAGCACCTATTACACGCAACAAGTTTTTGGCGCCGTTGTCGGGGATTGGCAATTGGTGTTAGTTGTTTTTGTTATTGCATTTTTTCTCTTAGTTTTACTAACTTTTCTTTTTGTTTGTTTTATCAAAAAAAAATTAGGTGCGCTACAAGTTAAGGGACATCAACATGTCGGGAAATAAAAGCCGATCTATTCGAGAGATGATGTTGGAAGATATGAATCAATCCAATCAAGAGTTTCTTGCACCCTTTGATGATTACCTATACCAACCGAGAAAAGCCCAAAGAACTTATACCGTGGAAAAATCTTGTGCTATGTGTGGAGAACATCATGTGTTTGAAAATTGCCCTTACATTTTCGGTGCATATAACTACATGGAGGACCATAGAGGGAACCATCAGCAAAATTCTTCATGGTATAGTCAAAAAGCTCAAATTTTTTTTACCATAACAATTTTGCCGCAACAACAGATATGCCATGGCAATGTAGTCATTTTCAAGAGCATTCCAATTCCTTGGAGGAAACGTTACTAGCTTCCTTGGCTAGACTTGATGGATCAATTGAAGAGATTCGAGAGCTATCAAAATCTATGGATACGAGGATAGCTCAGTGAGATGCAACCTTAGGGGATTCAGAAGATCAATTGGGGAGATTCACATATGTCATGGATAACATGCACCAACAATTCATTCCTAGGGATACTGACATCCCAAGGCAAGAGGATAAGGAGCAATACAAAGAAATATCTCCGATGTGTGAGGAGCAACTAGAACCTCAAAGTCAAGAGGATGCCAATGAGAGAGACTGCCCAACACATGATGAGCTTGAACAACAAATTGCCTCGGCAATGATTGAGGAGCATGAACAGAGCAATGCCGCGACAACACTCGGTGAAGCTGAGAACAACAATACTACAACAAATTCTGAGGAACCTGATGCCCAGAAGGTTACAACGTTGATGTTGAAGCAGGAATGTGTAGATTGCTCTCATCTACAATTGCCATGGCAATTACACGGCCACATGCAAGATCAACGAGATGATAATACTTTGCCAATAGAATATGAGCAGGTAATAGTTGAACCTTTTGAATTCTTTAGAAACTCACCTCGTCCATTGCAGGTATGTCTTGAGGAACCGAGGTTGGTAGATTTGAAGCCATCAAAATCTTTACTGATGGAGATATTTGAGAGGCCAAAAGAAAACGGTGTTTGGATTCGTAAAGCTTTTCAGAAAATTAGTTCTTCCCTTGACTTACAGCAAATTTTGGCAACTGGTTGCCAAGGCAATTGGCTTGAGCAGCAATTGCCACGACAACAAAGGCTACATCCAACCATGATAGAAGTCGACAAGAATGAGGTAATTGAATGGTTGAGAATGGATATAATTTTTCCTATTAATATATTTGTGCCTTCAGGAATAGTATCAAGGTGGAGAGTATACATGGACTACAAGCGAACAAAGAAGAAAGACACCTCCACCATGGTAACGCAAAAGGGAGTAGTGGCAAGCACATTGGCCAAACTTTTTTTGGGCAATATTGTTACCCGATTGAGGGTGCGGATGGACTATAAGAAGTATCGAAAACGACCATCCTCAAGTTTTCTCATATATGCACTAACATTAGAAGATGCATGATGGCACTCTTTTTAGACATGGTCGAAGACTTCCTTGAGATCTTCATGGATGATTTTTCCGTTTTTGGTAGTGACTTCAATAGTTGCCTCGACAATTTAGAGAATGTGTTGGCAAGATGTGGAGAAACCGATTTAGTCCTTAATTGGGAGAAGTGTCATCTTATGGTAGATGAAGGAATAGTGCTCGGCCATAAGATTTCATCCAAGAGAATTAAAGTAGACAAAGCTAAAGTGGACGTGATCGAGAGACTACCCTCACCAAGATAAAGTCTTCAATTTTGATGATTCTTGCACCCAAGCATTCGAAACCCTAAAAGAAAAGCTTGCCTCGGTAACCCTCAATGCCGCAGCAACCCTTGATGCCTCGGCAACCATGGATGCGCATACCTCGGCAACCCTCGACACCGCAGCAGCTCCTGATACGCACGCCTCGGCAACCATGGACGCGCACGCCTCGGCAACCCCTAACGCCTCGGCAACCATAGATGCACATGCCTCGGCAACCCTCGATGCCACGGCAACCACTGATACGCACGCCTCGGCAGCCATGGACGCGTATGCCTCGACAACTCTAGACACACACGACTCGGCAATCTTGGAAGTAGTTACCACGGCAGCACATGCCTCGGCAATACCCTGGTACGCGGATTTAGTTAATTTCCTTGTTGTGGTATTTTACCTTATGGCCTTACTCACCATGGGAAGAAGCAGTTCCGCCATAATGCTAAGCATTACTTTTGGGACGAGCCTCTTTTGTTTAAATAATATGCAGATCAGGTCATACGCCGATGTGTCCCTGAAGAGGAGCAACAAAATGTACTCCGACAATGCCATTCTTCACCCTATAAAGGACATTTTGGAGGAACTCGTACCGTGGCCAAAGTTTTTCAATCCGGTTTGTATTGGCCAACATTGTACAAAGATGCCTAAGAGTTTTACAAGCAATCTGATCGTTGCCATAGGAAGGGAAATATCACCCACAAACCAATGGGCAAGAAAAAATTTCCAACCGGGAATTGAAGGGTATACTCGAGAAAGTTGTAAATCCCTCTAGGAAGGATTGGTCAGTAAGACTAGATGACACACTTTGGGCATATCGCACTGCATTCAAAACACCCTTAGGTATGCCCCATTCCGACTTGTCTATGAAAAAACATGCCATCTACCAGTGGAAATCGAACACAAGGCATATTGGGCAATCAAGAACGTGAATATGGATTGGGAAAGTGCCGAGCAAAAGCGTTTGTTGGACCTCAATGAGATAGAAGAATTCCGTGCACTCGCCTATAACAATGCATGAATCTACATGGAGAAAACAAAGCAATGGCACAACAAGAAACTATTGCCACGACAATTCATGCCAGGGCAACTAGTTCTTTTATTCAATTCTCGGCTGAAACTTTTTCCGGGAAAACTAAAATCAAGATGGTCGGGACCATTCGAAGTTGTCAAACCATTCTCCCATGGTGTCGTGATAATCAAATCCATTACCGACGAACATGAATTCAAAGTTAACGGACAAAGATTGAAGCACTACAATGGTGCCCATGAAGAACGTAACAAAGAAGTTGACACCTTAGGAGATGCATGAGCATGCTCTCCTTTCGATATTTTCTTTTTCTTTTTTTCTTTTTATTTTTTTTCTTTTGAACTATTTTTTCTTTATATTATTTTTGGTTATTTTTTCTCTTTATTTTATTTTTTTGGAATTTTTAGGAGATATTTTATTTTTTCTTCATTATCTTTAGTTTCCAGGTTTTCTTTGTTTTCTTTTCTTTTCCACAATAAGATTCACAACCACCATGCTAAGGAAATTCACTGCCGACTACTTGCCACAACAACCACAATAGAAACTGGCGATGCCCAAGCAACAACAAAGGCTTCGGCAATTACTGATGCCCATGCAAGTGAACCTGCATCGGCAAACATGGATCAAATCAAAGTAATTCTATTTACGCGGTACCAGCATTCAACCACCGACTGAAAAATGAATCAAGCAAACGACATGAAGGAAACTTATCACTCGAGGTGACGAGCTCTCCGACTAACTCATTTCATTTAGTTTCTTTTAAATTTTGTTTCACTCTTACATGCATTGAGGACAATGCTTCTCTCGAGTTTGGGGGGTATTGGTTTCTAGTTAGCTTCATGTTTAGTTGCATTCATCTTTAGCAATCACATATAGGCTGCATATGTTACTTGCCATTCCTTTAATTGGATTTAATTGCTTAAGACTTGTTGAATATCCAATGATGAATTTTTGCCACTGCACTTAATTGAAAGAACCTTTAATTTTAGGATTGCATGAAAAGAACTTAGAATTTTACTATGATGCTGAATTTTTTTACATGGTTGTGGCTTGTTGATTGAAAGAAACTTAGTGAACTTAGGTTGCTTAAAATTTGGGTAAATTTAAAATTGAAAATTAAAAGTTAATTTCTTGCTAGAGGTGCCCAAAACTGGCTCTAGTAGTTAATGCACATTAAAGAATCGCTAGAGGTGCCCGAAATTGGCTCTAGTGAAAATAAAAATAAATGCCCCAGTAGTTAAATTAATAGAAGCCTATTGTTCACATAGAATATTGAAAATCAACTTGTACACAACTACGCACACACATTGTCACGAGCATTATAGTTTGGTTCTGGGTAATATTTGTGCTATTCAAAAAATTAAAAGGTGATCATACTTTGTGCCACGGTTACGAGGTTTGAATTCAAGTTTGAAGCATGTCTTTGATGATTAAAGTCTTGGCAGGTAATTGTTAGTTTGCATTGCTTGAGGACAAGCAATAGTTCGAGTTTGGGGGTGTGATAAGTGTTCAAAAGTACTATTTTTATTACCCTTTTTACTCACATTATTGTTAGACTTAAGCTCATATTAGTTGCATAATTAGTCATTCATGCATTAATTCATGTTTCTTTCCACCATTGAGCTTGATTACATAACTTGGTGATTTTTGTGGAAAAAGATGCTGCTTTGGTGTGTTTTTGTGTGTGTGTAGAATCACTTGCCTAAACAAGGCTAGAACCAGTTGCCAGGGCAATGCATGAAGGAGATGCCGAGCTAGTTGCAAGGGCAATACATGAAGGAGACGCCAAGCCAGTTGCCAGGGCAATTGTCGACAAGATCAAAGGTGATATGTAGTCGAAAATGATGACTAGACAAGCCCAAGATGACGTGGAGCAAAGCCCAATCCCAAAGGAATTTGATTTCCATGAAGAGATTAAAGAATAATTAAATTCCAAGAAGATAGGAGAAGTTCTAGTAGGAATATAATTATAATAAAGAATTATATTCTTTAAAGATAATTTAATTCCAACTTAACTTCCTCCTCAAAGAAGGACTTTGACCTAGCCCTATAAATAAGAGGGAGATTTCGACAATCCAAGGAGAGCAAGAAGAGGGAAAATTTCGACAACTCCAAAGGGTAAGATGAGAGAAATTTCGACAAGAGAGCAAGGGGGAAAGAGTTCGATTTCTTCTTCTTCTTCTTTGCTTCCATTAGATTCATGGTTTGGGGATTATTCTTTGTATATCTTTTGAACCCAACCATGAACTAACTTGATTGGTTGGGGTTATTGTGTTTTGTTGTTGTGAAAAACAATTGGATTTTGTTTAGGTAATAAGAGTTTGCACTTTCAATTCAAGGTTTACTCATTCTTGGTTCTTATTCTTATTTGCGAGTGAATTGGGAGAGGATCTCGTAACTTCATCTATTTATCTAATATCGGGAGAGTTAGATTCAAGAAACGAATGAGTATGGTCTTTATTCAATCTATTGATGGTGAAGATTAATCCGGCTTAGGAATAAGTTAATGATTTCAACGGCTAAGAGGAGCACAAGATTGGTTGTTGTTCACCCTTGATTCACGCAGGGATGTAATATCAAGGCATGCACAAGTAGCTAGAGTTTCGACTTAGGGATAAGAAGAAACCATTGAAGAACGCTCTGCCGAACCTTGAAGTTGCTGCCCAGACGCCCAAGTAGTTGCCCAGCTAGTCGCCCAGGCAACCATCGATTAGTTGCCAAGGCAACCCCGCTGTGCAAGTTGCCACGACAACTGAGTTGCCCTTGCACTCTTTTGCCAAGACGATCCAATCGGCTATCACTCCACAACTCACGATAACCTGACATATTCTTTCTTTTGATTTCATCTATTCTTTTAGTTTATTACTCTTAGTTTACTCGTTAATTAGAACTCCTATTATCAATTGTGTTTTACCTTTCATAGTGTAGTAACTTGAGCAAAGTGGCCCAAGCCAATCCCTGTGGAGACGATACTCGATACTCATATCACTTTATTACTTGCGACGTGTATACTTGCACAATTGCGTAGCACTTATTATACGCAACACCTGCCAACATAGGAGATGTCCTCAACAATAAGCAATAGGACCCACACGCTTAACAAGCTCGTATGGTCCACAAAACCTCAGCTAAGCTTTCTTTTTTTCGCCCAAAACGCATCACCTTCTTCCAAGGCGATACCATCATGATCATCCGACCATCAACAACACTCTATAAAACACTACACCTCAAATTCGCGTAGGATTTTTGACGATCTGAAGGCGCTCTCAAGCGCTCACAAACCAACTTCACCTCTTCACTGGTACCTTTCAACACATTAAACATGGGAACATACTTTTCCCTAATTTCAGCCTAACATGCGGGCGTACGACACCTCCAACCACACAACGCCTCGTACGGTGCCACCTACATACTTGCCTGATAATCGCCATTAAAGCAAACTCTACCAAAGGCATTTGCTTTTCACACTTTCCCTGGAACTCAATGATACACAACCTAACTTATCTTTCAAAACCTGAATTCCATGCTCTAACCCGACATCCAACTAGGAAAGATATGAAGTACATACACTCAAGCTCAAGCAACACCCCCAGAACCTTGCTGTAACTCACAGATCTCCGTCCAAAACTATGGACGCAGACACGTAGTGCAATCGAACTAACCCGACAATATACAAATCTGCCACTTATCCCAAAATACATCACAAGCATAGCCACAAAGGTGCGCACATTTCGCAACCTAATCAACAACCACCCACGATGAATTATTTTCGATCAGTATCAAAAGCAACTCAAACACATATTTCATGGTGATTCTTTCCCACACCCAATCTGGTATCCTCACCAGTTGCAACAACCCGAAAAGAAACTGAGGCTCAACTTTCACTCGCTGTCATACCATGTATCGATCAACAACATCAGCCACATCTTCCTTTAAACTAACCCAACAAAAACTGGCATGCGCCTCCATCAAAACCATACACCTCAACTCAACATCAAGAGATGCCACATTCCGATCTTTAAAACATAACACCCTACCACCACAAATGTGAAAATCCACCGGATTTCCCTCCCCCAATAACCTGAATATTTGGTATTAATGCATTATCACACAGTTACCTTCCTCTAATCAATTGTGACCCAAATAACTTCACTTGCAACTCACCCATCAAGCCTCCATCACGCGTATTACCCAACGCGTAAACAACATCCTCAACTCCACCGCAACCCTTATAATCAAAGCATCGGCTATAACCTTAGCTCGGACGATATCCAGCCATCAAACTATAACTCTTAAACTACTCCAACCATCCAAGTCGTCAAAAACTCAAATCATCATTCATTTTTTTCTAACCACACATGATCCGTGTATACAACACACTTCTCATCATAGAATTGGTGTCTCTAAAACATTTAAACAACCACTATCACGACAAGCTTCACATCATGCGTAGGACAAAAGGGCTCGTACACCTTTAACTATCTAGATGCATAAGCCGCAACTTCATATGCAATACTACAATCTCAACAAACCTCGATGCTAAGAACTGGATTTAGCAAACCCACAAACTACAAATTCTAACTTTGGTCGCTCAAAAACTAGCACAAGCCAAACTCCCAAGAACCATATCACAAAAACCACCTTCATACACTACCTTACTTATACCCTCACTCTATTGATTTCCAATCAGTCATCCGTAAGTGTGAACATATGTATGCATGATCACTTTTATGCCCTCATAGATGTCTATGCGTATGTATGCAAAACCTCTAATGTTATGCTCAAATGTATGCATGTACTGCATATTTACATATACATATAAGTGTTTTTGCATTGTACATGTTTATCTGTTCACATTTACTAATAAAATTATCAGAACCAGAATTCTTAGCAACATACCCAAACTCGTACTTCCCAAACAATGAGCAACATTCAGTTCTCCCCAAAAATCCACCAAACCAACCATACTTATTGATTAAAACCCTTCTCGATGCTTCTATACAAGAAAAGACCTTCAATAAGTACAACAACCAACTGATCTAAACACTCATGAACTACTCAACTCATCATATCTATAAACGTAACCCCTGCATCGGTCAACCCAAATGGCATAACCAAAAAATGCATAATGTCTCAGCCCTTGGCAAATCTAAAAACAAACACATCCTTTACACTCAACAGATGAACCCAGACCTCAAACCAATCTTATAAACCACCGAAGCACTTCTAATAAAATCAACAAAACATCAACTTATTCAGCTACCAAAGTCCCATACACATCTGCATCATGACATCTTCCTTTTCTACAGCAATACCGGCGCAACCCCTGGCGAAACACTAAGCCTAATAAAGCCTTGATTGAGCAACTCCTGAAGGGCGGTAAACACTGGAGCAGTGTTTTCATACAACTCAATACCAAACTCAACCTCTCAATCCAATGGCAACCCGACGATTCCTTCGAAAACACCTAGAAACTCTCACACCATATACATATCCTGCACACGTACTTCTTTTGACCCCAAATTCATAACATAGGTTAGGAATACCTTGCAACCAAGGATTCATCAAGTGACTCACCTCCAGCGCCTAAACAACATTATACAAGAATTTAACATTATCGCATGTGATTACCACCCTTCAATCATCAGCAAGTTTCAAGACAACTCACTAGGATCCAAAACAAACCACAACTTTGTGTTCCAGCCACTAATCCAAACCCAGGATTACATCCAAAACCATAGAGCAGCAACTCCAACAAAATAACCGCAAACTCAGGATTTAAACCACCAAAGGGCATTTTCAAACATCCTTCTCGCAACAACCGTCTCACCGAGAGAACTAGCCCCTGCCTTCACACAACTAACACCTACAAGACAATCGTTCAAACTAAAATTCTCACAACCATTAACAACAAGCATAGGGGTTCACACTCTATATATCAAATGCGGATAATCCTGCCTCATGAGATCACACGATCCACATACCCAACATGCATTAAACACTGTTCTAGTCTGGATACTCTGACCCCACAGTCCTCACCCAGCACTGTCATCACCTCACCTCAACTTAGGGCGATATCTTTTATCACACATCTTTTTAAACTGAACATTACCGGAACTAGAATATGCAATTCTCTTGCCAGAGCCAGAATCTCCTACACAAAACCAATAAACCCAGGTTCTACTCGATGTACTTCTCTCGTGTACCAGCATGTCGATAATGGTGTAACCGAAAGCCAACATGTACACTTTAACACCCTGCTCTAATTCATAACAGAATCGGTCACAACAATACCTCTCTATTGGTACCCATTCAGGAGCATATCGGTTTAACTGAACACCTTAAATTCGGCTACATGTACATAGCCCTGAACCCAAGCCATACTCTCGTTCCTTTTTATCCAAATATCTAAACCCCAAACACTTCTTCTTAAAGACAACATGGAAAGACCCCAAATCCACCTCATGGGGTTCCACGCCTGCAGATACAGTTGTCCACCAATTAAGAACATCACCTTGCAACAGGGATTCAACACATCCCAACTTACGGGTACCAATACACCTCATCTGATCCAAATCTGGATAACATTGGCTATCCCAATCTCGAATGCCTCTGGTGACACCCCACGATACTTAACTTCTCTCAAATTGTATAGGTATTCTAACGGTAACCTCGTTTGCCCAACCACCGATGCAAACACACGTACTCCAGCAACAACAGCTTAGAAGCTCAAAACATCGCCTATAGAAAGGCATCATATCACCCAACACTGGCTCAACTGGAACAGATGGTACATACTTCGGGGTGATAAACCCCCATGAGACACAACACTCTCTTCCCTCACTGCCCAAAGCAACATCATCACGCTAGTTCTCATTTCTTCTCTCGGTCGTAACATAACACATTTTCTAAGGCATGATAATCATTTCAAAACAAAATTAATCAGGCCAGCTTCAAGCAAGGATCCAAGACTTTCATTTCAAAATCATAACATTTCATACTATAATAATAAGGCAATAGGTTTCCCAAATTTTCCCCCAACATGGCATAAAACAATCAACGTGCATTTTACAATCACCGCGCATAGCAAACAACAGAGTTCAACTCACAATAACATCAATTCAATCATACCAACTCCCAATTATGACAAACCTGGCTCTGATACCACCAAATGTAACCCCCTTGACCCGGCCTAGTCGCAAGACCGAACCGAGGGAGTTACATTAGGTTTACTGAAGTAAACCGGGAAGATGAAACCTAAAATGCATCTATTTTTTTTCTTTTATCTAAACTAGATGCATTATTAATTTCCTACATGTACATACTATTCACAGGTGAGAAATCATCTCAATCGGGCATCGAATCGATATCCAATTGGACACAAATACAAATTAGGGACTAAATAGCAATTTTAGCAATATACAGGGGCTTTTCTGAATTTTAAGTTACCAAACTTTAATTAAATATATTTCATGCTTACTTGTCAAAAATCAGCTCAAAACAATCATCCATACTCATCTAATTGCAACCACAACATTCAGGGACCAAAACAAAAGAAAACAGAACTTCAATTTTAAGACATTAACAGATTAATAGCCATCGGTACCGGTACGATCACAGCTGTACTGATACGGAGTAGCCAACCGTACTGGTACATAGTGCACCGTATCGGTACACTATGTCAACTTGCAAAGTATTAATACCGTACCGGTACGAGCCTTCATTGTTCTAGTACACATATTTTTCTCAAAAATCAACTTTCCAGTAATGAGTCCCTGTACTGATATGCCTTATCCCATACCAATAAGCCAAGCTTAAATTGCTTATCCGTACCGGTATGCACATACCTGTACTAAACCCAGGTGTCTGAATATGCCTAGCCGTACGATACGGTCCCCCGCAGATCGATACACTTGGGCCTGTAATGTCATTTCAAGCTAGTTTAACATGTTTTCAACCTTACCAAAGCATCCTAACATGCCCCTAAGATACAACCAACATAATCCATAATCCAACCACAACATTACATCACAGATTCAACATCATTTCATGGCATTTTGCATCAAATGTAAATCTATAGGCTTGCACCCTATAAAACTATTCAAGCAACACATAATACTCCAAACCATCACCAAAATCAAACCATAAAGGCCATTTACAAATCAAGAGCAGCTAAACAAACTTACTCAAACAGGGAGTTCAACAAAACATCTCCCAAATAACCACGGAAACCCCCATTGCCCTTATTACTTATAGTCTAGTTCAAACATACTTTGGTTACCAAGTCTTGCATCGATCCCTTACTTCTCGCTGCCTTCCAAGCTTTTAATTCTCTACATTGATGGACAAAGAAAGTGTAAGCACACTAGGCTTAGTGAAGAATGCACAAAAACAAAACACCGTCAATGCACTTAAAACCATTTCTCAACACACATTGAAATCTCATTTCAATCATTCTTTAAATATCATTTAAACATTACCATTGAAACATCATGCACTTTTCATCTTTAAAAACCCACATATTAAACCATATGTAATACTGAATCAATTCAATAGTAAATTCCATTGTTAGACCTCAATTTAAGCCTTCTCATGCATAACAACCATATGCAAAACCTAAAGAGTAAACGTACAACATGTATCATTAACCAACAACAAGTTCCTTTGCTAAACCTCAATTTAAGCCTTCCCATGCATAACCACCATATGCAAAGCTTAAAGAGTAAACATGTATAAAACACATTATACAACATAAACCTTTCACATATATTGGCATTTTTAGTGGCCCAAATAGACTAACTCTATCCCACACATATCGGATACACGGATCTCTCATACCATGCCTAGTTAAACCGCATGATATCCCAAACCTTGCCTAGTTAAACCGCAAGATTTGACACACTCGCCTAATTAAACCGCGAGATTTCCACCATTGCCTAGTTAAACCACAAGAGTACGGACCTTGCCTAGTTAAACCACAAGATCACCATCAATTTGGGTTGTCTAGTTAAACCGCATCCCTAAATGAGGTCCCCAATAGTCCGAGTAGCCTTGTTAAACCGCCATACCTCAAGGACCCATGGCCACGATCGATTTTGTTCATATTTTATAGTGCACTTATAATCCTATGGCATGCCAACTATATCCGATTTTTTTCTCACCATGTCACATAGCCAATATACCATTTACAAACCATTTACTTACTACTTTACAATGCATTTTACAAAACATCACATATGTAAGTCTCATTGCCATTGCAATAACACTATTCCCAACTGGAATGAAAACCAATACTCATTAGCATTTAATATACTTTTAAACCCCTACATATGTACTCAAAATCATGCATTTCAAGTAATTAACTCATGCCATGTTTATCACCAAAACATGCAACAACATGCTTATATCCAAGCCGATATTCAAGAGCAAAATAAGGGAAACTTACTTCCAAGCTTAGGTAAGTGTCTCACGCTTACCTTAAACTCCCATCAACCTTTACAAACCTTTGTAAAGAATTTAAAACTAGTTTTCACTCACCAATACGCAAAACCTCGATTCACCGACGCGAAAACATGCATCTATAACCTCAAAAGCTTCACCGATCTCTTCTAGATCCATCTCCCCTCTTTTAACCACATTGCAACAGAGGATTAAAGCATTTCAATTCATTCAAAACACTACAACAAAAAATCCACATGGACTTCCACCATCCTCTCACAATTACCCAACCACAACAACTGAAAACATCATCTAATCCTTTCCAAACACAACCCAGCCACAACCTATCAATCTAACATCACGTTTATCATCAATTAACACCTAAAAACATAACCAAAGCAACCTTACACCTCCAGCAACGCACAGCCACCATAACTCCACAAGAACACAATTCTAACAACCTAAACAATTAGAGATTCAAGAGTTTCGGGATTCCATTGATAAAAATGACTTATCAACATCATAATAAAACCAAATCATGATCAAGATCAATTAAAAACCCAGCAAAATAGATTCATTTCAAATTCTTATCAATCTCCTCCAAAAATCCCCATTAAATCATTTTAACATTAGAAAATCACAAAATCAGATTATAAAACATAGATCAAGGATCAAATACTTGGGAATATCAATAAAGAACCATTCAGTAGAGGAGAGAAATGAACCTTACCTCTATTGTGTGATTTCTCCCTCAATTGTTTGATTTAAGCTAAGAAAACACAAGATTACAATAAGGGTTTGTAAATCAAAGATGGAAAATCATTTTTAAATCAAGAATCTAAGAAATCAAGCCTCTCACCTCTGGAATTTGATGAAAACTTGAGTGTTTGCCTGAAGATAGGTGGAGAGAAAAGTTACGTAAAAAGTTTTGTGAAAATCTAACTAACTTTAGATATTTTAATTCCTCTTAATTACCCTTTAAAACACATGTTTAAAATGTCTAATTGATGAGAGAAATCACCAGCCAAAACCTAGTAAAATAGCTCCCTAAAGATTCTAAGAATTTGACCCTTTTCAATTTAGTCACCACTAAAAACCAGTTTTCAAAAATTACATTTTGGTCACTAACCAAAATGTCACACCTCCAAACCTCATTTCCCAAAATTGATTTCACCAATATTAATCATATATTAAAATATGATTTTTTACCATTTTCCATATTTTTATCTTACCGAAAAATATATGGTCTCGAATCCGACTCGAATCTCTAACCCGATCCACCGATCGTCTAATAAGCCTCAAAACTGCTAGGCCCAAAATCGGGGCATTAAAATGGTCCTCTTGAGCATTTAGAAGAAAGTTTTGTAAATCCAAATTCCTTTTTCTCAATAGCTTCAAATCTTGCTTCAAGTTCTAAATTAGTTTTGGAAAGCAAATCATTTTCGATTTTTAATTTTGAAATCAATTTATTTTTTTTAAATGAGGCTTTAAAACCCAAAACTAAATCATTATAGGCATCTTGTAATTCAGGAAATGTATATGAAATTGAGGTAGATGAATTAGAAGCTAGCCTTGAATCTTCTTCAATGGTCATGAGATAAATGTGAGCTACTTCATTATTGGTGGAGTCCTCTTCATCACTCCATGTAGCCACAAATGCCTTCTTTTTATGGCTTGATCCATTCTTGTTGAAACAAGGGCAATCATACTTGGTATGCCCTGTCTTCTTGCAATTAAAGCAAATAATGGGATCCATCATCTTCATCCTCGATGCTTATCTTGATTCTTCATGAATATGGTGAATTTCTTGAAGAGCTTGATCATCTCTTCTTCTTCATCTTCACTCTCCTATTCACTTGATTCTTCTTGAATTCTAGAGGAGGATTTGAGAGCAAAAATATTTATATCTTCAATGCCTTGCTCTACTATCTTCTTTTTCCCCTTGGACATCATCATCTCATGGGTTGAGCAAAGATCCCATAAGCTCATCAAAATTGAGCTTCTTCAAATTCTTTACTTCTATGATGGCGGTCTTCTTGGAATCCTATAATTCAGGAAGTGATTAAATCAACTCTCTCACGAGCTTGTCCTCTGGAATCATTTCTCCAAAACCTTTAAGTACATTCACAATGGTGGAGAACTGATCGAACATAGCTTTAATGTTTTCTTGCAGGTCCATATTGAAGTTCTCGTACTCAAGGTTGAGAAGACCAATGTTGGTCTCCTTTACTTCATTGGTTCCTTCATGAGTGACTTCAAGCTTGTCCCAAATTTCCTTGGCACTTGAGCAAGAAGATGTCTTTGCATACTCATCTGGTCCAAGAGCACAAAATAGAATATGCATGGCTTTATCGTTGAGTTGCATCTTCTTCCTATCTTCTGCTTTCCATTCTACCTTGCTTCTTTGCGGTACGAACCAGCCATCAAGGACTATATCCCAAAAATAGTAGTCAATAAATTTCATGAAGAACATCATCCTATTCTTCCGATAGGAGTAGTTGACACTGTTGAAGTATGGAGGCTTGTCGATGAATTGCACCATGATCTCTGGTTGATGTAGAATAGCTTAAGCTCTTCGAGGATCGACTCTTAGGATGTTAATCTGATGAAAGAGACCTCACTCCAATGCCAATCATTGGTAGCCTCGATGATCAATCGAGATAGCCAAGAGAGGGTGAATTGGATTTTGAGTGTTTACGGTAGAAGCAAAGGGAATTTAAAAATTGAACCAAGAATTTACAGCGGTTCGACTTTCTAACCAAAGTCTACATCCACTACCTTATGAAAATATAGTTGTTGGAGCATTTTTACAAAGGGTATCAATACGCGATATAAGGGTATCCGTATGCACCCTTTGGTATCTATGCGGCCAAGCCTGTACTGGTACTCAAATTGGCTACTGGAATTTGCCAAAACACAAGGACAAAGGGGTGTATCGGTACTCAGAAATTCGTACCGATATAGACACTCTGGGTATTGGTACGGGGACATTCGTACCGGTGCTTAGTGTCTGTTTTTTACACTTTGGCTATTTAAATTCATTTAAAACATGCCAAAAATCCTTTGAAAACATTTCAAACATATTTTTCAAGTTTATGGACTTTTGACATATTTTTGAAAAACATTTTTCTTTAAGTTATATCAAAATAAAATATCGCAACAATTCTGACCAAGGTCTTGAATCAAAGTATAGAAAAACTATATTTTCTATGATGTAATTACATTCTTGAAACCTTATCTGATGGCTAAAGAATTGTGAGGGTCGTTGGATCATAAACACGAATGGAAGATGTCGGTGCTAAGAAATTCTTAGCTACCAAATTCTTAATTTTGTAATGATTGATTCCATATTGTTGTGAATCAAAGGTAGTGACTTTAATTGATCACTCACGATATTCTCGCAAAAGGAATGGTTATAAGTGAATCTGTTAAGACGTTAGTCATTTGAAAAGCTAACCTCTAGTTGGAACAATTTTAAGAACTTCCTTAAACATGAGAGACTGAAACTCATAAGCAATGATTGAAAAACAATATGGAAGTGTATGTGGTTCTTTGAAAGACCTGATATTTAAGTGTTCCTAGTGCACTACCTATATTTTCATAAGTTACCTACCTGGTGCACTAGTCATTATTGTTCTTTCTATTAGATCGTGTGAACTTTTGTTTCAGGTTTTTAGTTTACTAAATTCCTAAAGTCTAACAAAAGTTGAAAATTATGTTTTTGTTTATGGTTGTGACTATGTGACATAATGGAAAACCAATGAAATTCATTGGAAAAAAATTTCAAAACATGGCAACGAATGATGTTGCATATTTGACCATGATAAACTTGGTCAAATATCTAAAGGGAGATCTTCCTATCGTTAGAGAGGATAAGGTAAATGTTGTACCACCTTCAAATGTTACAAGGTAAGTATTGCTAAGACAAATATTACCATGATAAACATAGTGAAACTCATAAAGGACTTCAAGAAAACAAATCGCGGACAAGACGGTGTGTTCAAGAAGCAAAATTTTTGGAAATTCTGCAATTGCCATAAGATAGGGAACAAGTCTTCGGACTATAAACTTCCAAACGAGGTCAATGTCTGTTTGAAGGAAAATTTATTACCTTCATGATATCACAAACTACTATTATGTGTATTTGCTTAAATGCAAAGATAAATTTATAGAGAAATTATTCTCTATAAACATGATGTTGAAACCCAAACTTAATAAAATGATTAAGATGGGATAAATTCAATGAGAGTAACAGTGCAACATCCAAGGGTACACTAATTTTGAAGATAACATCTGAAAAGAACTTAAACTTCAAAAATGTATTTGGCATATGGGGGAAGTTGTTAAACCAACTAATTACCTTTTAAATAAGGTTTCTCACAATAAAAGAGGAAAGACACCATACGAGCTATGGAAGGTAATTAAACCTTTATACAACTACTTGAAAATGTGGGGGTGTCTTGCAAAAGTAATGACCTTATTACTGATGCAAACAAAAATAGATCTCAAAACAGTGGATTTTATTTTTATTGGCTATGCAGATTATAGCAACGTATATCAGTTTCTTGTGTGTAAATCAAAGAACCATGAGATTCACAAAAATATGATAATGGTCTCATTCTTTGAAAATACACTTCCTTGTATAACTAAGGAAATTGATCCAAGTTCAACGAAATAAACTTTAGAGACTATCAATGAAGATAGTCCAAACATTCAACAAAAGATTGAAACTAAGATATTGTCATGATGACAAATGGGTGTATGTCAAACCTACTAACATTAGGATATATGATCCTATGAGATACCCATTATTATAAGTAACAATGAAAGGTAAACATACCAAAGACATGTTAAATTAAAGACTTGACATGAAGGATGTGAGACTAACCAATACGATTTTGGGCATTCAAATCAAATGGTCACATGAAGGTCTCAGATACACTCAGGACTATAAACTGCATTATTCTAAAGACCCTACTATTTAGAAGGATTCTTCGATGTCAGTTGGATATCTGATACTGATGATATCAGAAGCACAAGTGAATATGTTTCACATTGAAAAGAAAAGCTATGTCATGAAAATCCTCAAGACTAATGTTACTGTTGCGTGTAATAAGTGCTACGCAATTGTGCAAGTATACACGTCGCAAGTAATAAAGTGATACGAGTATCGAGTATCGTCTCCACAGGGATTGGTTTGGGCCACTTTGCTTTAGTTATCGCACTGTAAAAGTAAAAACACAATTGATAGTAGGAGTTGATTTTAACGAGTAAAGTAAAAGCAATAAACTAAAAGAATAGATGAAATTAAAGTAGAGTAAATAGGACAGGTTATCGTGAGTTGAGGTGTGATAGCCGATTGGATCGTCTTGGTAAAAGAGTGCAAGGGCAACTCAGTTGCCGTGGCAACTTGAACAACGGGGTTGCCTTGGCAACTAATCGATGGTTGCCTGGGCGACTAGCTGGGCAACTACTTGGGCGTCTGGGCAACAACTTCAAGGTTCGACAGAGCGTTCTTCAATGGTTTCTTCTTATCCCTAAGTCGAAACTCTAGCTACTTGTGATGCCTTGATAATACATCCCTGCGTGAATCAAGGGTGAACAACAACCAATCTTGCGCTCCTCTTAGCCGTTGAAATCCTTAACTTATTCCTAAACTGGATTAATCTTCACCATCAATAGATTGAATAAAGACCATACTCATTCGTTTCTTGAACCTAACTCTCTCGATATTAGATAAATAGATGAAGTTACGAGATCCTCTCCCAATTCACTCACAAACAAGAATAAGAACCAAGAATGAGTAAACCTTGAATTGAAAGTGAAAACTCTTATTACCTAAACAAAATCCAATTGTTTCTCACAACAACAAAACACAATAACCCCAACCAATCAAGTTAGTTCATGGTTGGGTTCAAAAGATATACAAAGAATAATCCCCCAAACCATGAATCTAATGGAAGCAAAGAAGAAGAAGAAGAAGAAGAAGAAGAAGAAATCGAACTCTCTCCCCTTGCTCTCTTGTCGAAATTTCCCTCTTCTTGCTCTCTGGAGTTGTCGAAATTTTCATCTTATTTATAGGGCTAGGCCAAAGTCCTTCTTTGAGGAGGAAGTTAAGTTGGAATTAAATTATCTTTAAAGAATATAATTCTTTATTATAATTGTATTCCTACTAGAACTTCTCTTATCTTCTTGGAATTTAATTCTTCTTTAATCTCTGCATGGAAATCAAATTCCTTTGGGTTTGGGCTTTGCTCCACGTCATCTTGGGCTTGTCTAGTCATCAATTTCGACTACTATATCACCTTTGCTCTTGTCGACAATTGCCATGGCAACTGGCTCGGCGTCTCCTTCATGTATTGCCCTGGCAACTGGCTCAGCATATCCTTCATGCATTGCCCTGGCAACTAGCTCTAGCCTTGCTTTGGCAAGTGATCCTGCATATACACACAAAACACACCAAAGCAACATCTTTTCCCACAAAAACTACCAAGTTATGTAATCAAGCTCAACGATGGAGGAAACATGGATTAATGCATGAATGGCTAATTATGCAACTAATATGAGCCTAAGTCTAACAATAATATGAGTAAAAAGGGTAAGAAAAATAGTACTTTTGAACACTTATCACACCCCCAAACTCGAACTATTGCTTGTCCTCAAGCAATGCAAACTCATAATTGCCTGCCAACACTTCAACTTTCACAAACTTAGCCTTGAACTTGATTTCAATTCTCTGAACCGGGGCACAAAGTATGATTGGCTTTTTATTTTTCGGAAAACTTAGGAGTTATTCGGAATCAAACTATAATGCTTGTGAGTGTGTCCAGAGTTGTGTGCAAGTTGATTTTTCGGATTCTATGCAAACAAGAGGTTTTCAAATTACTTCATTGGGTTCTTTTTAACATGTTTTAACTAGAGCCAGTTTTGGGCACCTCTAGTGTTTTGTTTTTAGTTTTCTTAAGTTAATTTATTTGACTAGAGCCGGTTTCGGGAACCTCTAACTAAATTTTTTTTAACACATACTAGAGCCAGTTTCGGGCACCTCTAGCGATCAATTTTTTTAGCACATGCTAGAGCCAATTTCGGGCACCTCTAGCATTCATCCATTTTTTTATTCTAATCCCCCAATTTGTTAATTATCAACCTAAGTTCACTAGAATTCCTTAAATCAATCAAACCACAATAGTGTTTCATCAAAATTAGCATCATAGTAAAATTCTAAGTTTTTCCATGGTTATCCTAGAATAAAAATTCTATCAATTAAGTGCATTGGCAAAGTCATCATCGGATATTCATCAAATCTAAGCAATTCTTGTTCCAATTAAAAGCATGGCAAGCAATTTATGTATCCTAAATGTAATACTTAAGATGAATGTAACTAAATATGGTAACTACTAATACCAATCCCCCCCAAACTCGAGTGAGGCATTGTCCTCAATGCATGCATAAAAATAACGAAAAATAAAAATGCATACGAGGACTTACTCCGAGAGTTCGTCATCGTAGATGATTAGTTTCCTTTTGGTCGGTGTCTTGATTCTCTTGCTTGAACGCGATGGTTATTTTCTTGTTGCCGGTGGTAGAATCGATCCTCGTACGGGGTTGTCCTCATCGTCCTCTTCATCAGTGTCATTGGCTTTTCGCTTGGAGGATTCAATTGGTGCGGTCTTTGTTGGTGCAATGGAGGACTCGTCCGAATCTGAAAAATTAGAAAATGATTACGTAGGAGTTGATTCAGGCATAGGTGCTTTACCTTTGGCTTTTGCAGTGGTTGCCGGGATGTCTTTAGGTTTGGTTGCCGTGGCATCTTCAGGGTTGGTTGCCGTGGCATCAGCTTGTGCAGGCACGATGTAGGTTTCCGCGGCATCATCTTTTGTGGTTGTCGTGGCATGCACATCCATGGTTGCCGAGGCGTCAGGGGTTGCCGAGGCGTGCACGTCCATGGTTGCCGAGGTGTGTGTATCAGGAGCTGCTGCGGCGTCGAGGGTTGCCGAGGCGTCAAGGGTTGCCGAGGCAACTAAAAGTTGTTCATCCAGGATGCATCGCATATCTCTAAATCCTCATCCTCCTCCCTGTGAGTTGGCCTAGGACTGGTCCTACCGCGAAATCACTTGCATCACACATGAGCTCAAAATGTGGCGTCCAATCTGGTGGAACGACAATGGGTGCCGAGGCAACTGTCGAACTCATTACCAAAAACGGAAAAATCATCCATGAGGATCTCAAGGAGGTCTTCGACCATGTCTGAAAAGAGTGCCATCATGCATCTTCTAATGTTACTTCATATCTGAGAAAACTTGAGGAGAGTCATTTCCGATACTTCTTATAGTCCATTCGTACCCTCCATCGGGTGACAATATTGCCTAAAAAGAGTTGGGCCAATGTGCTCCCAGCTACTCCCTTTTGCATTACCATGGTGGAGGTGTCTTTCTTCTTTGTTCGCTTGTAGTCCATGTATACTCTCCACCTTGCTACTATTCCTGAAGGCACAAATATATTAATAGGAAAAATTATATCCATACTCAACCATTCAATTACCTCATTCTTGTCGACTTCTATCATGGTTGGATGTAGCCTTTGTTGTCGTGGCAATTGCTGCTTAAGCCAATTGCCGTGGCAATCAGTTGTCAAATTTTGCTTTAAGTCAAGGGAAGAACCAATTTTCTGAAGAGCTTTATGAATCCAAACACCTTTTTCTTTTGGCCTGTCAAACATCTCCATCAGTAGAGATTTCGATGGCTTCAAATCTACCAACCTCGGTTCCTCAAGACATACCTGCAATGGACGAGGTGAGTTTTTAAAGAATTCAAAAGGTTTAACTATTACCTGCTCATATTCCATTGGCAAAGTATTATCATCTCGTTGATCTTGCATGTGGTCGTGTAATTGCCGTGGCAATTGTAGATGAGAGCAATCTACACATTCCTGCTTCAACATCAACGTTGTAACTTTCTGGACATCAGGTTCCTCAGAATTTGCTGTAGTATTGTTGTTCTCAGCTTCACCGAGTGTTGTCGCGACATTGCTCTGTTCATGCTCCTTAATCATTGCCGAGGCAATTTGTTGTTCAAGCTCATCATGTGTTGGGCAGTCTCTCTCATTGGCATCCTCTTGACTTTGAGGTTCTAGTTGTTCCTCACACATCGGAGAGATTTCTTTGTATTGCTCCTTATCCTCTTGCCTTGGGACGTCAGTATCCCTAGGAATGAATTGTTGGTGCATGTTATCCATGACATATGTGGATCTCCCCAATTGATCTTCTGAATCCCCTAAGGTTGCATCCCACTAAGCTATCATCGTATCCATAGATTTTGATAGTTCTCGAATCTCTTCAATTGATCCATCAAGTCTAGCCAAGGAAGCTAGTAACGTTTCCTCCAAGGAATTGGAATGCTCTTGAAAAGGACTACATTGCCATGGCATATCATTCTTCATGGCAAAATTGTTATGGTAAAAAAAAATTTGAGCTTTTTGACCATACCATGAAGAATTTTGCTGCTGGTCCCCTCTATGGTCCTCCATGTAGTTATATGCACCGAAAATGTGAGGGAAATTTTCAAACACATGATGTTCTCCACACATAGCACAAGATTTTTCCACGGTATAAGTTCTTTGGGCTTTTCTCGGTTGGTATAGGTAATCATCAAAGGGTGCAAGAAACTCTTGATTGGATTGATTCATATCTTCCAACATCATCTCTCGAATAGATCAAATTTTATTTCCCGACATGTTGATGTCCCTTAACTTGTAGCACACCTAATTTTTTTTTGATAAACAAACAAAAAGAAAAGTTAGTAAAACTAAGAGAAAAAAATGCAATAACAAAAACAACTAACACCAATTGCCAATCCCCGGCAACGGCGCCAAAAACTTGTTGCGTGTAATAAGTGCTACACAATTGTGCAAGTATACACCTTGCAAGTAATAAAGTGATACGAGTATCGAGTATCGTCTCCACAGGGATTGGTTTGGGCCACTTTGCTTTAGTTATCGCACTATAAAAGTAAAAACACAATTGATAGTAGGAGTTGATTTTAACGAGTAAAGTAAAAGCAATAAACTAAAAGAATAGATGAAATTAAAGTAGAGTAAATAGGCCAGGTTATCGTGAGTTGAGGTGTGATAGCCGATTGGATCGTCTTGGTAAAAGAGTGCAAGGGCAACTCAGTTGCCGTGGCAACTTGCACAACGGGGTTGCCTTGGCAACTAATCGATGGTTGCTTGGGCGACTAGCTGGGCAACTACTTGGGCGTCTGGGCAGCAACTTCAAGGTTCGGCATAGCGTTCTTCAATGGTTTCTTCTTATCCCTAAGTCGAAACTCTAGCTACTTGTGCATGCCTTGATAATACATCCATGCGTGAATCAAGGGTGAACAACAACCAATCTTGCGCTCCTCTTAGCCGTTGAAATCCTTAACTTATTCCTAAGCCGGATTAATCTTCACCATCAATAGATTGAATAAAGACCATACTCATTCGTTTCTTGAACCTAACTCTCCCGATATTAGATAAATAGATGAAGTTACGAGATCCTCTCCTAATTCACTCGCAAACAAGAATAAGAACCAAGAATGAGTAAACCTTGAATTCAAAGTGCAAACTCTTATTACCTAAACAAAATCCAATTGTTTCTCACAACAACAAAACACAATAACCCCAACCAATCAAGTTAGTTCATGGTTGGGTTCAAAAGATATACAAAGAATAATCCCCCAAACCATGAATCTAATGAAAGCAAAGAAGAAGAAGAAGAAATCGAACTCTCTCCCCCTTGCTCTCTTATCAAAATTTCCCTCTTCTTGCTCTCTGGAGTTGTCAAAATTTTCATCTTATAGGGCTAGGCCAAAGTCCTTCTTTGAGGAGGAAGTTAAGTTGGAATTAAATTATCTTTAAAGAATATAATTCTTTATTATAATTGTATTCCTACTAGAACTTCTCCTATCTTCTTGGAATTTAATTCTTCTTTAATCTCTGCATGGAAATCAAATTCCTTTGGGTTTGGGCTTTGCTCCACGTCATCTTGGGCTTGTCTAGTCATCAATTTCGACTACCATATCACATTTGCTCTTGTCGACAATTGCCATGGCAATTGGCTCGGCGTCTCCTTCATGTATTGCCCTGGAAACTGGCTCGGCATATCCTTCATGCATTGCCCTGGCAACTAGCTCTAGCCTTGCTTTGGCAAGTGATCCTGCATATACACACAAAACACACCAAAGCAACATCTTTTCCCACAAAAACTACCAAGTTGTGTAATCAAGCTCAACGATGGAAGGAAACATGGATTAATGCATGAATGGCTAATTATGCAACTAATATGAGCCTAAGTCTAACAATAATATGAGTAAAAAGGGTAAGAAAAATAGTACTTTTGAACACTTATCAGTTACAACCAGATCCACAGTGGAATCTGAGTTCGTAGCTCTAGACAAGTCTATAAAAGAAGATTAATGGGCTTCAGAATTTCTTGGAGGATATTCCTAAATGAACAAAGCATGTGCCACAATATGTATATATTGTGATAATCAAGCAACAATTGGTAGAGCACAAAGTTTTATGTATAATGGTAAGTTGAGGCATATACTCGTTGACGCAATACCATTAGACAGTTGATCTCAAATGGAGTTATCTCTATTGATTTTATAAGATCAAAGGATAACATTGTAGATCTGCTAACCAAAAGGTTAAAATCAAGATCAAGTTGATAAAACATCGAAAAAAATATGACTAAAGCCCAGGGAAATTTAAGGCGCTATGTGAAAGAAAACCCTACCTAGTTGACTGAAGATCCCAAGATCTAGGTTCAAATGGACAACCTAATTGCATAGACATGTGCGGACATTGTGGGGGTTCTTATCCCCAAGTTCGTTCCTATGATGTAAACATTGATCAAAGTGGTATTGGCTAAGCAATACTTTTAATGGCCATTGTGTGCTTTGGTGAGCCAAGCAACATAAGTCACATATGTGAGAGTGAAGTGGGGCCACTTCAAGGAGACTATTGAGCATAGTTCATTCAAACTCTTGTAGAACCAGGAGATGTCCATGGCTTTAAGGGCAAACCAATAAGAACTAAAATCTTGGCCAGAGAGGTAGTTGTGTGAAGTATGTCATCGTTTTCACAAACGGTGGAACACTTCAAGGACATTACGTCTATTAGTTAGCCAGTAAAGTAAATATACAAGGGTGGACACCTACCTATCCTATGCAGCTATTGATTGTAGAATATATTACCACGTCGAGTCAAATTTTTTTTTGATAAAATCATCAATTTCATTCATGTGGGAGATTGTTGGGAAAATTTTGATATTTTTGGAGCTTTGAATGAGAAATTGATCCAAACTTTGTTAAGGAAAATGTGGAACCAATTGTTGGTTCGTAAATGTGCACACGTGCACAACGTGGTAATGCTAATATCCAAACCGATCGGGTCCTCTGTAGGCTTGCAGATATTTTAACCGAAATAATTTTCCTCAAATAGAGCATATATTTTCCAAATTATGTTTTGGAATTAAAATGATAAAAATTAAAAGGTTTCTTTAATTCAAACAGTAATTTTGGAAATTGCTCTTTAAAGGCTCATTGATTAAATGCTCCATTAGGTCAAAAATTTCCAATAGTTCGCTATGTGGAACCCCTATAAATACCTTGTTAACCTACTAGGTTAAATACTCAGAACATAGAGATTTTTTTTATTGTTTTACTCTGACTTTCAAAAGTAGTTTTTTCAGTGATAGATGAAGGCAAGTTATAGTTTGTGATCTCTACAACTGTGCAACTATATATGATCATCTAGTTTTTGTATCCTGGAGACAAACGACCAATGATCTCAAGCATCATAGGAGTGGTCGAAAAATATGTCTTAAGGAAACTGAGTAATTGCAGGCCTCAACCAGTTTCCCACTAATCGATTTTTTGTCGACGATCAGTCATTTTTGTCGGTTTGAAACAAAGAAAACAGGTGTAGATGATATGTTTCTCCTTTGTGTCTTCAGTTTTGATTGTATTCTTTTTTGTTTTTTGCTTTTTCAGGTTGGGTAAAGGTCGGTGGTGGCGGTGAATCTTGTATCTCCTCTCTTCGATGTCATTAGTGCATTTGGCCTTTAGTTCTCGACAATGTGTCGGGTTTTCTTTTAAAGAAGCCTTCCCTTTTATATGGTGCCTCCTCCGGTGTCTTGGTTAGCCCGGCGCTTGGAATCCAATTCAGTGTCACTGATATCCGTCGCCAAGACTATCGCATGCTTTTTGTGGGTGCGACTTTGCTCCGTTGTTGTTGACGGTCACTTCAACTTGTCTCTCATCCCTCCTCTCCATTGCACGGCGGCTTTTTTCTTTGTTTCTACGTTCCGGGCCTACGTGGTGCCCCAGTGTTTTTCGTTTTGGTTCTTTGTTCTTGGCTTCCATAGCCATAGTTGTATGAAGTTTTTATTTTAATGAATTTTCTCCTTTTTGGTAAAAAAAAGAACATAAGTTTCTAGGAAACCTAATTTGCTGAGAGCATATGATTCCTATAAAGGCAGTGACTGATCTTGACCTTATAGTTCGAGTGGGCCTAATTAAGATTTTCAAAATTTTAGTGATCTAACCAAAATTTTCAAAAATTTTGAAGGATTTAGTAAGATATTTATTTTTTAAATGTGATGTCTAATTTTTTTTTGAAAAGTTTAATGAAACTTTTTAACAATTTTAAGGGGAAATTTTAAAATATAGAAAACTTTTAGAACTTTATGAAGAAATTTTATAAATTTTGAGAGGCCTAATTAAAACTTTTAAAAATATTTGAAGGGTATAATATAATTTTTCTAAAATTTTGAGGGTACTAAAGCCCCTCTGGCTCTACGCACCATCCACCCTTTTATAAAGGTCCAACCAAGAACCAGAAAAAGCTTAGAAAAAAAAAACATGGTAAACCACATCAAAATTCAAGATAAGAGATCAGGTTATTGTTAGGAATGCCAGAAAAGAATATGGTAATATCACTATTGAAATGGAAGGAACCCCACGTACCTATGCAAGTGGTGTGACATTGTTAAAACTTTGTATATCCTCGCACTATTCACTAGTAAATTTCATATTAAAGTTAATCTAATTGAGTTATTCGTGTTTTTTTTCGAATCAAGTCAAATAAGTTTTATTTTTTTATTTTTTTAAGTTCGAATCTAATAAAGATTTTACAATTCAAACATCTGAAAAATCTATTAATAAATTGGTGTATATATTCATTGGGTGACTGTCAATTTTGAAAATTAACAAAATGGTCTCACAGCAACAAAAAAAATCAAATAATCTCAAAATTTTAGAATATATATATATATTCATAAATTTATAAACATATATAAGGGTAAACTACATCATTAGTCATTGAACTTTAGATTGTATATCGGTATGGTCACTAAACTTTAATACACTTCAATTTAAACACTAAACTTCAGTTTTCATTCAATTAAAGCATTGAGCCGTCAAATTTTTAACATCTAGAACGTTACAGTTTGGTACTGACATGGAACAAAAAGCAAAGATAAAACTACACAATTAATCACTGAACTTTAATTTATATATCAATTTGGTCACTAAACACTAGTTTGGCCGGTGGGTCGTTTTTTGTTTTTATATTTTGATTGTTGGTTCGGTTTATGTTATAAACTTTGATGGTTTTTAATAATTTTTTTCTCGATCAAAATATAAAAACTACCATTGAAATCTATTCTAATACCTTTGAAGAAGATGCGTTTTTGTTAGACTGAATCAAAGATCACGACTTTCTCTAATTTTTTAAGAATAATTAATGAACTACTAATAAAAAGTTGAAATCCTTAAAAAAATTACAATGTATGATTTAAATTATTTTCTTCTTTTCGATTTTTTTTAAAGGAACCTGAAATTTGTTTGGTCAAAAAAATTGTGTTAATTGAACTCGAAAGACAAATCCAACTAAACAAATATCAAATCCATACAAATATATTACTTTAATTTCTTTGGCCACTGGTGATTGGTATGTGATCTTAAAGTCAAGGCCTTCTCTCTCACACTCTCTCTATATATCTATCTATATATATATCCGATGGTTTACTAACCGAACTGGGGGCATTGTAGCTCATAGTTTAGCCTAGTTGGGCTTGTTTTTTACTCTATTCGATCGAATACTCACTCCTAATATTAAACCAGTAGGGTTACATTAAGGTGACCTTCCCACGGTTTCATATTTGTTGGAAATTGATTTTTAAAATGATAATAGTTATCCAAAAATCCACTATTTTTGGTATTGGTTTCAAACTTCAAACACAAATCGATCTCATCAATTAAGAAATTGTTTGAGGCTCATGGAGCTATCAAAAAAGCATTGCTCTTTTTTCCTTGTTTACATTGAAGTTATAATTCTTTTCTCATGCTTCAACTTGCAAGGTCTTAACTTGCTTGGTTTAGCAACAGCTAGCTATATAGATAGGGGAAATGAGACTGATCAACAAGCTTTACTCCAGTTCAAAGCCGAGATAACCGGTGATCAGCTTGGGGTCATGGAGTCCTGGAATAGTTCCATTCACTTCTTTCAGTGGCAAGGTGTTACATGCGGTCGCAAGCATCGGAGAGTCACCAAGTTAGAATTGTAACTCCTCAAACTCTCCGGATCCCTATCACCGTACATTGGAAACTTGAGCTTTCTCAAGGAGTTGAATCTTGTGGGAAACAGCTTCTACAACCAGATTCCTCAAGAAATCGGTCGTTTAAGAAGGTTGGAGATATTACAACTGACCAATAACTCCATCAGCGGTGAAATTCCTTCCAATTTATCTGCTTGTTCTAAGCTTACATTTGTTGGCTTGAGAAGCAATCATCTCACAGGAGAAATTCCCGACTCGCTTGGTCTTTTGTCAAACCTGAAATACTTGAGTTTTGCCAACAACAGCTTGAGAGGGAGTATTCCACCTTCCTTGGGAAATTTATCCTCTCTGGAGAAACTCTTTTTGCCATTAAATGGACTTATTGGGACAATACCTGAAGCTTTGGGGCAACTGTCAAACCTTTCAATTTCCGCCTTAAGTTCAAACACAATTTCTGGTTCTATTCCTATTGCAATGTTCAATCTCTCCAAAATTAAAGCCTTTGATGTTGGAAAAAACGATATTCAAGGTACTCTTCACTCTGACAGAGAAATCAATATGCCATATCTTGAGTTCTTTTCTGTGGGGATGAACCGAATCTCTGGACTAGTACCTGTTTCGATATCCAATGCCTCAAATCTGAACATACTTCAGTTTAATGATAACATGTTCACTGGAAACATGCCTTCATTAGAAAAGCTGGATAAACTGTTTAGACTTTACATGGGCACAAACCATTTAGGACATGGGACAGAAGGCGACCTGAACTTCCTCTGCACTTTAGTCAATAATACTGAACTAGAAATTATATATCTAAGCAGAAATAATTTTGGAGGTTTATTTCCTGAATGCATTAGGAATTTTTCTAACACCCTTTTACATTTAAGGATAGAACAGAACAGAATATCGGGAAGAATCACGGGTGAGATTGGAAATTTCATCAATTTGGAGTGGCTAGCGGCATCACAAAATCAACTATCAGGTCCCATTCCCTTTAATATTGGTAGGCTCCAAAAGCTAAAGATTTTCTTAGCTGATAGTAATTTTCTGTCTGGTACCATTCCTCCTTCTATTGGAAACTTAATAGTGTTAACCGAACTTGCTTTAGATTCTAACAACCTTCAGGGAAGCATCCCTTCAAGTCTAGGTAACTGTCAAAATTTGATCAGATTGAGTCTTTCTCATAACAACCTTAGTTGACCGATACCCCCGGAAGTGCTTGGACTTACATCCTTGACCATTGTATTAAACGTATCATCGAACCATTTGACCGGTGAGCTCCCTGTTGAAGTAGAAAAATTGACAAATCTAGGTGGATTGGATGTTTCTCACAACAAGTTATCTGGTTTGCTTCCTGACAACCTTGGTAGCTGTGTTGGTCTGGAGTACCTGTTCTTGGATGACAATTTGTTTGAAGGGCCAATTCCTACTTCTTTGAGTTCACTTAGAGGACTCGAGGAATTGGACGTATCCGGTAATAATCTTTCGGGTAGTATTCCACATTTTTTTGTGAGCTTTGGGCTATTAAAGTACTTAAATCTCTCTTTCAATGATTTTGAGGGAGAAATACCAAGTAGAGGAGTCTTTAAGAATTCAAGTGCTACATTTGTTGAAGGAAACAAGAGACTTTGCGGAGGCATCCCTGAACTACTCTTGTCAACATGTAAATCGAAAACATCGTCAAACACTTCTCATAGAGTTAAAATTACAATTGGAGTTGTTATTTTAGGAGTGACATTGGTATTCACTTTTCTACTCATCATGTGGTTTAGAAAGAAGAAAGACAAGCAGCCAATAGCAACTTGTTCAAAAAATTCACTTTTACAATTATCATACCAAAGTATCCTAAGGGCCACTGATGGATTTTCCCCACAGAACTTGATTGGTTCGGGAAGCTTTGGTTCTGCATACAAAGGAATTCTTGAAGAGAGTGGAGCAGCTATTGCAGTAAAGGTGCTTAATCTTCTGAATCGTGGAGCTTCAAGGAGTTTCTTAGCTGAATGTGAAGCCTTGAAGAACATTCGACATCGAAATCTTGTCAAGATACTAACTGCAATTTCTGGGGTCGATTATCAAGGCAATGATTTTAAAGCATTGGTTTATGACTTCATGGTAAATGGAAGCTTGGAGGAGTGGCTACATCCATCTATTGACATGAATGAACCAGAGAATATGAGATACCTAAACTTCTTTCAAAGAGTTAATGTCGCCATAGATGTTGCTCATGCACTGGAGTATCTGCATCATGGTTGTGGAACATCGATCATTCATTGTGACCTTAAGCCAAGCAATATTCTACTCGATGAGGAAATGGTTGGCCATCTAAGTGACTTTGGCTTAGCAAAAATCCTTTCCGTAGACAGATTTAACAATTCCGCTAATCAATCAAGCTCCCTTGGATTAAAAGGAACTATCGGTTATGCTCCACCAGGTAAGTTCATTTTAGCTACTCTTGATTTGTGAATGGCCTTTATGGTTTGATTTTGGTGATGGTTTGGAGTATTATGTGTTGCTTGAATGGTTTTATAGGGTGTAAGCCTATAGATTTACTTTTGATGCAAAATGCCATGAAATGCTGTTGAATCTGTGATGTAATGTTGTGGTTGGATTGTGGATTATGTTGGTTGTATGTTAGAGGCATGTTAGGATGTTTTGGTAAGGTTGAAAGCATGTTAAACTAGCTTGAAATGACATTACATTCCCAGGCGTATCGATATGCGGGGGACTGTATCGGTACGGCTAGACGTATTCAGGCACCTGGGTTCGGCACGAGTATGCGCGAATCGGTACGGATAAGCAATTTAAGCTTTGCATATCGGTACGGGATAAGGCGTATCGGTATAGGGACTCGTTACTGGAAAGTTACTTTTTGAGAAAAACCCGTGTTCCGGAACAACGAAGGCTTGTACTGGTACGATATTAATACTTTGCAAGCTGAAGTGGCATACCAATACGGTGCACTATGTACCAGTACGGTTGGCTACTCCGTATCAGTACGGTTGTGATCGTACCGGTGGCTGTTAATCTGTTAATGTCTTGGAAATGAAGTTCTATTTTCTTCCGTTTTGGTCCCTGAGTGTTGTGGTTGGAATTAGATGAGTATGGATGATCGTTTTGAGCTGATTTTTGACATGTAAGCATGAAATATATTTAATTAAAGGTTGGTAACTTAAAATTGGGAAAAGTCCTTGTATATTGCTAAAATTTCAATTTAGTCCCTAATTTGTGTTTGTGTCCAATTGGACATTGATTCGATGCCCGATTGAGATGAGTTCTCACTTGTGAATAGTATGTACATGTAGGAAAGTAATAATGCATCTAGTCAAGATAAAAGAAAAAAATAGACGCATTTTATGTTTCATCTTCCTGGTTTACTTCAGTAAACCTAATGTAGCTCCCTCGGTTCGGTCTTGCGACTAGGCCGGGTCAAGGGGTTACAATCATCAAAGGGAAATTGATGACTCAAAAAGAATTTGTTTAACAAAAAATTTCAAAAATGTGAAGTTGGAGGTAGCTCCAAAACAAATTTTTGTTAAAACAAATTTTTATCAAAGACAATCTAGTTCTCCTAGATTTATAAATGGAAAATATGTTAAAATTATTTGGGTCCAAAAAGAAATCATTGTTTCAAAGAAAAATGATGAAATTGAAAAATGGATTCCTAAGTGGACTAAAGTTTTTGGGACTAATGTCATTGGATCTAAAGTAATTTGGATACCAAAAATTACTTAATTGTCTTTTGTAGGTGTGCTTGAGCCATTGATGATCAAAGTCAAATTTTTGGAAGCTCATGACACACAAAGGAGAAATGACACTTGGAGAAGGCTTAACATCCTACCTTGGTTCAAGTGGTAAATTTAAGTTTCGTGCAATTGCTTGATCTTGTTTTTTCATGTCTAAATTTCAATGATCTAAGCACGTTTGTATGACTCCATGTTGTGCCTAATTGCATATAGTTAGGGGAGTCTCAAATTGCATGAGTGACATGTTTTTGGCCTCCATGTTTGATTTCTATATCTATGGCCATTAACTTATAATGTTTGGTTGATTTTGGTGAAATCCATGCTTAGTTTGTTTTAAATATGTTACTTATGAAGCATGTTGATTAAAATATAGCTTTTATGTTCCTTAATGCATATATAATCTTCTTAAAGCCTTTGTATGCTCTTAGGATATCAAAAAAAGGTTTTTAGAAGTGTTTTGCAGCATTTCTGCCAAAAGCGTGCAGCCGGTATCGGTACCACCCTTATCATACCAGTACTAAATTTTCAACGATTAGTTTGAACCTTTCAACAATTGGTGTTTTGGACATAAATGTGAATTTAAACTTAGTTTTGAAATTATTTTTGATATAACAAAATGGGGAGAGATGTGTTTGAAAAATTCAATTTCAAAAAGAAAAAAAAGGGGAGCTTTAAATATTTTCTAAAAATATTATCTTTTTCTAAAATTATTTTTCTAAGGGGGAGTTTTTACAAAAACAATTTTTCAAGTGGTTTCGTTATATTAAAAAGGAGAAGATTGCTGAGATATTTGATTTTGATATAACTTAAAGAAAAATGTTTTTGGACTTTAAACTAATTTGCAAAAATATTTCAAAAGTCCATAAACTTGAAAAATATGTTTGAAACGTTTTCAAAGGATTTTTGACATGTTTTAAATGATTTTAAAAAACCAAAGTGTCAAAAATAGGCATTGAGTACCGATACGAATATCCTAGTACCGATACCCAGAGTGTCCGTACTGGTATAGATTTTTTAGTACCGATACGCCCTTTTGTCCCCGAGTTTTGGCAAATTCCAGTAGCCAATTTGAGTACCGATACAGGCTTGGCCGTACCGATACCCAATGGTGTGTACCGATACCTTTATATTGTGTATCGATACCCTTTGTAAAAATGCTCCAAATGCTATATTTTCATAAGGCATGTACCGATACCAGACCCCGTGTACCGATACGCCCTGCTTTAGAACTGTATTTATGGTTGGAATTAAAGTCCCCAACGGCTCTTAACAACCCCTAACGGCTAGTAACGGTCATGAAGTCATTAACGGGTTTAAAAGACCTCTCCAAGCATCCATGGAATAATAAGAAACAACACTACCAACATTCATGTATAGAGAAATTGTTTTTGTGCTTTAATTGTCAATTTCTTTGTAGAACACACTTGTGAGCTTAATTATTATATATGCTCAAATGTTAGGATTTGGGTGAGGGCTTAATTTGCAAACACACAGCCTTGTGAGTTTTTTCCTAGTTTGCTCATTCATTTTCTCTTGGTAAAATAGTGTGTCTAGACTTTGGGGTATAACTCTAGGTTTGTAAGGGTTATCTCCTCGAGCCCTGGAAAAAGAAAAGAAATTCAGTAGTAAATTTGGGGAAATCCTTAGTATGAAGCTAAGGTAGTGGATGTAGACTTCAGTTAGAAAGTCGAACCGCTATAAATCCTTGCGTCAATTTTTAAATTCTCTTTGCTTCCACCGTAAACACTCAAAATCCAATTCACCCCCGCTTGGATATCTCAGTTGATCATTGAGCCTCCCAACAAGAATCATCGCTCTAGATTCTGTTGAACAGAATCAGTAATCAATGTTACTTCTAATAACAAATTCTCTTAAAATGGATTTGCACAACAAAATTGAATAAAACTTATTTTATTCAAATTGACTCTTGTTTGAAAAGAGATCAAGTAAACTCATTAAAACGACAGAAATCAAATTCCCGAAAATGAATTTATTTACTAGATCTCAGTTTACAAACTGATCTAGATTCTCAAGAAATAAATTCAACGATTTATTTCCAAAATAGAATCATATTTGATCTCAAGAAATAAATTCAATGATTTATTTCTTTATACAAAATAGAATCATACTTGATTCCTAAGAAAATAAATCCAATGATTTATTTCCTTGCAAAATTAGAATCACACAAGATTCTCACGGAAATAAATTCAATGATTTATTTTTCCTTGCAACGTTAGAATCATACCAGATTCCCAAGAAAATAAATACAATGATTTATTTCTTTTTCTAAAATTGAATCATACAGGATTCTCATGAAAATAAATTAAATGACTTATTTTTCTTACAAAATTAGAATCAACGCAAGATTCTAACAAAGAAATAAATTCAGTGATTTATTTCTCTTATATCTTCCGTTAAACAACGAGATTAGTAGCACTAAAACTCGAAACAAAGATATCAAGGCAACCCGATTCTGTTTAACAAACGGAAGTCAAAAGGAACCAGTCCTCATATTTTTTTGATTCTTGTTTGGAAAAGAATATCAAGTAAACTCGTTGAAACGACAAAAACTAAATCCCAAAATGATTTATTTACGAGATCTTAGTTTCCAAAACAGATCAAGATGTCGTCTAGATATCTTGTTCGTCTCTATAAAATTTCTCAAAAGAAATTATTAGTACGAAAATAAAATTCATAGTGTTTCCAAAACACAAGCTATAATTATTATGCCAAAATTATAACATAGGATATTTCATATTCATGCCATATTTAATAGTTAATATTAAAAGGACAATAGTTTAATGTAATAACATCGTGAATATTACCAAAATAATACTATAATTCAAGGTATTAATATTACCATAATAGAGAGAATCTCATTGATTCTTTAATTTCCCCACGTTAATAACCATATTAATATTATAGGCAATAAACATAAATGGGGAAAAGATGACAAATTAAAGACTTCAAAATATAGTTGAGATCTCGGAAACCTGGAGAAGTCACGCTCTAATTTTCTTGGCCTTGTTTTCGAATTGCAACAAGTTGCAATTCCATGGGCAATTACCAATCTTGGTGGACAAAAATGATTCCCCTTTAATCGATCCCCCATGTACTCCTTTTTCGAATGAAAAGCTGAAGTCGGGCTTCAACACCCGGGTTGCACGATAGTATAATTTGTTGCATAATAAAATATTAATATCGACCGAAAATTAATTAGAAAATAGTGAACCAAACGATTTAATATTGTCATGGTATAAACCATTGTTTATATACGATAATATGTTCGTCTTGGATCAAAAGAATTGTTTTGTCTTAAGATTGTTAGAAGAGTGTTAATCCAAGAACAATATAAACAATAAAACATAAATATTGTATTGAAATATTGAATCGAACAGAACCAAAATAGATACAAATTGTCTAAAACAAATAGAATATAATAATATTAAATTATTTACTTGTAATAGACCAAAAAAAAAAAAACGATTAGTGGGAAATAGGTTGAGGCCTGCAATTATGCAGTTTCCTTAAGACATATTTTTGGCTACCCCTATAGTGCTTGTGATCATTGGTCGTCTGTCTCCAAAATACAACAACTAGATGATCAGCTATAGTTGTAGAGATCACGAACTATAACTTGCCTTTGTCTATCAACGAAAAAAATACTTTTGAAAGTCACAAAGTAAAACAATAAAAAAATCTTTGTGTTTTGAGTTGTGTATTTAACCTAGTAGCTTAACAAGGTATTTATAAGGGTTTCACATAGAGAACTATTGGAAATTTTTGACCTAATGAAGCATTTAATCAATGGGCCTTTAAAGAGCAATTTCCAAAATTACTATTTGAATTAAAGGAATCTTTTAATGTTTATCATTTTAATTCCAAAACATAATTTGAAAAATATATGCTTTATTTGAGGAAAATTATTTGGGTTAAAATATCCGCAAGCTCACGGAGGACCAGACTGGTTCTAATATAAACATTATCCATGTCGTGGACGTCTGCATATTTACGAACCAAAGATTAGTTTCACATTTTCCTTAACAACATTTGGATCAATTTCTCATTCAAAGCTCCAAAAATATCGAATTTTTTCTAACAGTTCCCATGAAAATCCAACCACTAATATAATAAGTTTCAGTCTCTAAACCCAACACCATTATTAGTACAGCAAACAAGTCTCCTTTTCCAGCTATCACTTGAAGAAAAAACAAAGGGTTCATTACTTGCTTTTTGCAGCTTATTTCTCTTGAGCAAAACCTAAATAAGGAAGCACTTTGCTTGACCTAAGAGTCTTAAGTTTATCTTTATGGAGCCTTAGATACCTGCAAATTAACAAAACAAGGAAATCTTTGTTACTTCTTCGTATCATTTGGACACAGTATTGATCTCAAAAGTACTTGGTTGAGAAGCAAGTTTAAGTTCAAACCTGTTGACGTAATCGAGATGAATGAAGCTTGTCTCTAATGGAAGAAAGTCTGTTAATCACATAAGTCATGTCCATTCGATCATTCGGTGATTCAGCAGAACAAATGAGTCCTATTTCGAGTATCAAATTCAAGAACTGAATATGTTTGTCATTTCCCAGGCTGTTTTCACTGAGTGTAATGTCTGCAAGTGCTCCTTGTACGACTCTTTCTCGAAGAAGAATGGGATCTATAATCTCCATCACTTGTTCGGCAAAAACACATCTGAAAAATAAATTGATCCATCTGGTGTGTTCCACGTGCACATGAATCATACCCATTTGGAAATATACCTCTATGTCTGATTTGAAAGTATACTATCTATTTTCTAATATACTGATAAATACAAGTCTGATTCCTGTTCATACACCATTGCTACTGACTGCCTAAATTGATTTTTCTGGGATACTATCTGGAATATGATAAAAAGTCTCTGCAGGTTTAACCCTGATCAAGCTGGTAATTCCTTATGGACCTGAGGTTTCCCCTTGAGTAGGTTCTGACATTTCGGCTCGGGTAATTCCTTATAGACCTAAGGTAACCCCTTAGGTTGGCTCATATACCCTATAGGCCTAGGGTAAGTCCTTATGGATGCAGTTCTGGGGAACTACATATCAGTATACGGTTGGAGGGTAGTTAGTTTCTTCAATAAAACTTTTTTTCCTCTTTTAAATCTACCCCACTGAATAAACTACCAATGTCTAAAACTCTTTGTATGGTTTCTAATTGCACTCAATGGAACACACTAAACTCCCTAATTCAACTTCCATAATCTAACTATTTTCTTATTCTTCGGACTATATGCATCTTGTCTAGTACTTAGGTAATCAGATATAGAGTAACTCTATTACCTTTAAGTACCTCGATATTATAAAATTTCATAACATAATTGGAACCTGTTGATGCCTGGATTATCATGTTAGTATTATTGCTTTGCCATATACCTGCTTGTGCCTACTGCATCATTTTGTAGTTCTATATTACTGAGCTTTATCATGCTCATTTTGTTCCTTACCATCGCAGGTTATAAATGATTGAACATGGTACAGTTATCGACATCGGTATGTGAGTTCTTTCGGCACTGCTTACGAAGTACAATACTTGTGTGATTAGGGGGCATGTATGTCATGTCTTGTTTTATATTTGATTATGGAACTCATTTTTATAACGTGTATTTATGAACACTATTTTGTTAAATAAATAATTTTTGAACTTGTATTCTTTATTGTTGTTTTATGATTTTAAATGGTTTGACAAATTTTTTATCTGAATTTTTAAGGTGGGTCACTCCGATAGCCCGAATGTGACACCTCAAATTGGATCAGGCGACCCGTATCAATTTGGGTATTACACTTAGTGGTATTAGAGCTGAGAGTTACATCTTTCTAGCTAGATTGGTCAATCGTTTGTCGTAGGGAGTCTGGTGAATACATGTCGTTAGATTATAACCGTACTCTTCTGAACTAAAACTCTGATGTTGAATCCTCTTTTCTATAATAAGAGTATTTAAGTATTCAGTCCGTTAAGGCTCAATTTGTGCTGGCAAGTAATACCGCTAACGTCTGTTTGTGTTTTGGATTCATGTGATGGATTTGAATATGGATAAAGTACCTGAAATAGTTGGTGCCTGTAAAAAAATATTTGATTTAGATTGAGAATAAATTTGGAAATCGGATAAGTGTCAAGCCTCATACCTCAGTGTTGTGACCGTTATGAGTTTATGCTTGGAAATATTCGGGCGGAGGTTGGTTGTGGAGTAATGTGTTGATCATGTTTATGAGGCTAATAATCAGCTTAGAAAGTTGATAGAAAGATTGTGAAATTTAAAGGAAAGTGTTCGTGTGCGTGGCGCAAGTTTAAATTCTAAAGTGAATCTGATATATTTGAAAGAATTGGTTATGTCTAAATGTTGCGTTGTAGGTAAGCAAGTTATATATGCCCTTCGGTTATGTTGGATGCATAATTATTGAGTTAAATAATGAATTTCTGTACGCTAATCAGGTAAAGTTTATGTTGATACTCAAGATTGACCGCTATGCTTTTTGACTGTTATGTATAAGATGTGGTTTTCAAAGTTATGTATAATATATATAAGTGGATGAGTAATCTATTCCTTAATATCCAATTGGTTAAAAATTTATCCGTAATTGTCTAGCTAATGTTTTGACAAATAAGAGTCTTATGTTAATCTAAAAGATTGTGGCATCGAGTTCAGTGTTGAAGGTTAGGTATTATTCAAGTATCTATGTATGGAATAATATTGAGATTTAGACGCATGAACAAGTAGAGCTCTAGTTTAACAAAATTCTTTAGAAAGTTGGGAAAAAATGCTTCTCAGCTTGAGTTACCTCCTCATATAATCGTATTCATGATGTTATGTAACACCCATTTTCCCGTATCCAACACTGAATATAAGTCAGAGGTATCACAAAACATTCGTAAAACCCTCTACATTTGTAATTCGGTAAAATTTTGTTTCTTTAAAAATATTACAATGTATTTAATTTTTATTTACAAATCTAGTTATTCGCGTAAAGTTTAAAAATAATATTTTCATCTTCAAATCGAGTTTATTTTCAGGCAGCAACTTATCAATTTAATTTGTCTTGATATAATTAATAAAACTGCCTAAAAACTGCATGATTTAAAATTCATCCAGATACCAAATAAAATACAAATTTTATCAGACCATGCATACCCTTTTAATATACATGCCAACTAGTAAATATCAAACAGTATCAAAAGATATCTTACTGATACTGATGTACCTGTTATTGATTGATGATGTCCGTATATGCTTCTTACTCCAACCATTTCTTCTTTCCTGCGTGTAAAACAGTTACACGCTAAGTATTTACTTAGTGAGGCAATAATTCAAATTCAAGTGCAATAGTCATAATATCAGTATTAGTGATTAACAATTCATATGATCACCTTATCATTACATGCTCGTTAACATAAATAAATATGTATATCAAAGCGATAAGATTAAATCTTACCAATATCGTTGCCATTTCCATCCGTAAGCTTTTAATGCTTACCAATACCTTTTTTCCATTTCTACCTGTAAGCTTTCAAGCTTATCTTCCTGTTTCTTTTTTATTATTTTCAATTTATTTAGCCTAATGTATCGAATTAAGAGATTCTATGTACACGAGTCATCCCCTCATACCCAACCTTTCTTGAGTATGTATATTATTTGCACCGTAGTGCTTAGCACCCTAAGTGCTTCTGTATACCCAAACCTTGCATGAGTATACCCTCATTGAGAATTGCACCATAGTGTTTAACACCCTAAGTGTTTCCGTATACCCAAACCTTGCATGAGTATACCCTCAATGAGTATTTATGAATATTACACCGAAGTGCTTAGAATATTTATACAGCTGTTTATGACCCTATGGATATCCAACTATACCATCGAACCTCTATATCATACATTGGGCTTTATTTCATCATTTAAGTCATCAATGGCAACATATATCAATATATATCAACATTTAACAGTTCATAACCAAAATAACATTCATATTATACCATCATCAATAACTAGTGATCAATGCATTTATTTTCAACCTTTGACATATTTAAAATATGTCAAATATATGATCAATGACATAATTATCATGACAATATATAAACCAGGTCGACTCATCGCAAGTCCTACCGGTGATGTATGAAACATCCTGTTTAATGTTATGTATGCATTGCACTCACCTGTTCCATTTATTAGTATGCCTCACTAAGTCTTCTTTGATTCTTTCCTTCATCGTACCTCGAACCTCCCTTGATTCGAGCTTAACTTCATAATTCAAATAAGTAAACTATTTGTTAGATCCCAATCTAACAACATCTTAGACATATTGTCCAATATAATCATTCGAATATAAAAATTTTCAAACGGTTTCCTTTCTCCTTGTATTGTTCAAAAACTCATTATGGTCCTTAGTGACCAATTTGAACTTCCATTAACCCTTTTCAAGCTTACTAATCAACCTTAGATACAAAGTGTATCCATTCTCATTTTCTGATAGTTTGCAGTACCTCCCAAGAAATATTTCTATAAAATAATCTACAACTCGGAATTCGATTCCGTTTGTTTTGAAAGAAACTAGATTCAATAAGATTTTTAACCATATAAATTATTAGCCCAAATTCAACTTGTACGATTTATGGCGAATTTTCAAAATCAATTTCCAGTATTGAATTTTGGAACAGTCTGCTATACTGTTTTCTAACCTTTCACCACTTAAAAATTCATATCATCATCAAGAACGAGAGTGCAATATATAACTAGTTTCTGAAATCTGATATTATCCTGTTCCATCTCTTTCATCATGTTCAACATCAGTTTTACTATGGTTATTATTATAATGTTTAATGACGTGCAAGCATTTATCTTTTAATTACCAACCAATATGAAAGCAAAGATATTCAACGTTTTGGAATATATTATAATGTCCTAAGTCCGTTTTTAAAGTATGATGTGCGAAATTCTATCCCGAAAGCCTCCGAATTCGACCTTAAATTCGAGCATGCATAAGTATTTAATTATTCAATTTAAGAGCAATACAATTGAGTTAAAAACTGATTCCGGATTATGTTAATTGAAGGTATTCGTATTTCCTTGTATACGAGATTTCGAGGGACATCGAATATCCCTAATGATCATGAAGTAATAGAGATGAATGAAGCTTGTCTCTAATGGAAGAAAGTCTGGTAACCACATCACTCATGTCCATTCGGTCATTCGGTGATTCAGGAGAACAAGTGAGTCCTATTTCGAGTATTGAATTCAAGAACCGAATATGTTTGTCATTTCCCATGCTATTTTCACTGAGTTTAATGTCTGCAAGTACTCCTTGTACGACTCTTTCTCGAAGAAGAATGGGATCTATAATCTCAATCACTCGTTCGGGTAAAGCTGCCTCAACAAAGTTGCGAAGACTTGAATCTTCTTTGAACCTTGCATCAGTTGGTCTTTTCCCTGTAAATATCTCTAGTAGGAGGATGCCATAGCTACACACCACCTTTTGTCGACAATGCGCTTCCCATTCCATATTCTACAATTAATTTCACAGATTAAATATAAATATAATCGCAGAGAAAAACCTCCAAGTACATGAAAAACAGATTTTAGTTGTATTTTTTCTTTTAAATAGTGGAAGAAAAGAATAAAATGAACTTACCTGGTGGAGCATGGCCAATAGTTCCTCTTAATCCTAGGGAGCTTGATTGATTAGCGGAATTGTTAAATCTGTCTACGGAAAGGATTTTTGCTAAGCCAAAGTCACTTAGATGGCCAACCATTTCCTCATCGAGTAGAATATTGCTTGGCTTGAGGTCACAATGAATGATCGATGTTCCACAACCATGATGCAGATACTCTAGTGCATGAGCAACATCTATGGCGACATTAACTCTTTGAAAGAAGTTCAGGTATCACATCTTCTCTAGTTCATTCATGCTGATAGATGGATGCAGCCACTCCTCCAAGCTTCCGTTTACCATGAAGTCATAAACCAATGCTTTGAAATCATTGCCTTCATAATCGACCCCAGAAATTGCAGTTAGTATCTTGACAAGATTTCGATGTCGAATGTTCTTCAAGGCCTCACATTCAGCCAGGAAACTCCTCGAAGCTCCACGATTCAGAAGATTAAGCACCTTTATTGCAACAACTGGTTCACTCTCTTCAAGAATTCCTTTGTATACAGAACCGAAGCTTCCTGAACCAACCAAATTCTGCTTGGAGAATCTGTCAGTAGCACGTAGGATACTTTGGTATGATAACTGTAAAAGTGAATTCTCTGCACAAGTTGCTATTGGCTGCTTGTCTTTCTTCTTTCTAATCCACATGATGAGTAGAGAAGCGAATACCAATGTCACTCCTAAAATCACAGCGCCAATTGTAATTTTTACTCTGTGAGAAGTGTTGGACGATGTTTTCGATTTACATGGTGATAAGTGTAACTCAGGGATGCCTCCGCAAAGTCTCTTGTTTCCTTCAACAAATGTAGCACTTGAATTCGTAAAGACTCCTTCACTTGGCATCTCTCCCTCAAAATCATTGAAAGAGAGATTTAAGTACTTTAATAGCCCAATGCTCACAAGAAAATCTGGAACACTACCCGAAAGATTATTATCGGATACGTCCAATTTTTCGAGTCCTCTCAGTAAACTCAAAGATGAAGGAATGGGCCCTTCAAACATATTGCCATCCAAGAACAGGTACTGCAAACTTACACAGCTACCAAGGTTGTTTGGAAGCAAACCAGATAACTTGTTGTGAGAAACATCCAATCCACCTAGATTTGTCAATTTTTCTACTTCAACTGGGAGCTCACCAGTCAAATGGTTCGATGATACGTTTAGTACAATGGTCAAGGATGCAAGTCCAAGTACTTCCGGGGGTATTGGTCCACTAAGGTTGTTATGAGAAAGACTCAATCTGACCAAATTTTGACAGTTACCTAGACTTGAAGGGATGCTTCCCTGAAGGTTGTTAGAATCTAAAGCAAGTTCAGTTAACACGGTTAAATTTCCAATAGGAGGAATGGTACCAGACAGAAAATTACTATCAGCTAAGAAAATCTTTAGATTTTGGAGCCTACCAATATTAAAGGGAATGAGACCTGACAGTTGATTTTGTGATGCTGATAGCCACTCCAAATTGACGAACTTTCCAATCTCATCCGGGATTCTTCCCGATATTCTGTGCTGTTCTATTCTTAAATGTAAAAGGGTGCTAGAAAAATTCCTAATGCATTCAGGAAATACTCCTCCAAAATTATTTATGCTTATGTATATAATTCCTAGTTTAGTATTATTGACTAAAGTGCAGAGGAAGTTCAAGTCACCTTCTATCCCATATCCTAAATGGTTTGTGCCCATATAAAGTTTAAACAGTTTATCCGGCTTTTCTAATGAAGGTGATAAGTGTTCAAAAGTACTATTTTTCTTACCCTGTCTACTCATATTATTGTTAGACTTAGGCTCATATTAGTTGCATAGTTAGCCATTCATGCATTAATCCATGTTTCCTTCAATCGTTGAGCTTGATTACATAACTTGGTGATTTTTGTGGAAATAGATGTTGCTTTGGTGTGTTTTTGTGTGTGTATGTGCAGGATCACTTGCCAAAGGATATGCCGAGCTAGTTGTCAGGGCAATACATGAAGGAGACGCCGAGACAGTTGCCATGGCATTTGTCGACAAAGACAAAGAGCAATATGGATGTCGAAATTCATGACTTTACAAGCCCAAGATGACATGGAGCAAGGCCCAAGCCCAAAGGAATTTGATTGCCATGCAGAGATTAAAGAAGAATTAAATTCCAAGAAGATAGGAGAAGTTCTAATAGGAATAAAATTATAATAAAGAATTATATTCTTTAAAGATAATTTAATTCCAACTCAAATCCTCCTCAAAGAAGGACTTTAGCCTAGCCCTATAAATATCAAGGAGATTTCGACAAGATGCATAGAGAGAGAGCAAGAGGGAATTTTGACAAGACCAAGAGAGGAAGCAAAGGGGAATTTTCGACAAGCTTCATCTTTTCTTTCTTGTTCGATTGGGTTCATGCTAGGGATTGTTTATCTTGTGTTTCTTTGGAACCTAGCCATGAACTAAATTTATTTGGCTATGGTTATTGTGTTTTGTGGTTGTGAGAAACTATTGGTTTTTGTTTAGGTAATAAGAGTTTGCACTTTTCTATTTTAAGGTTTATTCATTCTTGGTTCTTATTATTGCTTGCGAGTGAATTGGGAGAGGATCTCGTGATTTCATCCATTTATCTAATATCGGGAGAGTTAGATTCAAGAAACGAATGAATATGATCTTTATGCAATCCAATGATGGTGAAGATTAATCCGGTTTAGGAATAAGTTAAGGATTTCAACGGCTAAGAGGAGCGCAAGATTGGTTGTTGTTCACCCTTGATTCACGCAGGGATGTATTATCAAGGCATGCACAAGTAGCTAGAGTTTCGACTTAGGGATAAGAAGAAACCATTGAAGAACGCTCCGCCGAACCTTGAAGTTGCTGCCCAGTCGCCCAAGTAGTTGCCCAACTAGTCGCCTAGGAAACCATTAATTAGTTGCCAAGGCAACCCCGTCGTGCAAGTTGCCACGGCAACTGAGTTGCCCGTGCACTCTTTTACCAAGACAATCCAATCGGCTATCACACCTCAACTCACGATAACCTAGCCTACCTCTCTCAATTGAATTCATCTTTTCTTTTACTTATTTTCTTTCTAGATTAGTTAAACTTCTATAATCTTTTATTTGTGTTTTTATTTTTACAGTGCAAGAGACTAGATTCTTGAAGTAGCACCAATCCCTGTGGAGACGATATCTTTTATACTATAACTTGCGACGTGTATACTTGCACATTTGCGTAGCACTTATTACGCGCAACAAGTTTTTGGTGCCATTGCCGGGGATTGGCAATAGCGACTTTGTTTTTACTTTCTTGCACTTTCTTTTTATTTTTCTTGTTTAAAATTCAAAGGGCTAACAAACTTTGGTTTTGCATTGGTATATGACCGGGCGAGACCGACTTCACGAATATCCCTTTGATCCTGAAATCGAACGAACCTTACAAAGACTTAGGCGAAGGATAAGAGAAGCAATGGCAAATCAAGGCGGCAATATGAATCAAGATGTTCGAGCGGGAGGATGAGTGATTCTTGCGAAACAGAACTATTCGAGACTATCTTGAAGAAGATCTTGATGGACTTAACCCAGGCGGTTGTCGCACCCGAAATTGAAGCCGACCACTTTGAGTTGAAACCGGTAATGTTTAATATGATCAACACAATAGGTCAATTTGGCGGCTCAAGAATGAAGATGCACGACAACATCTGAAATCTTTCCTCGAGATTTTTGCAACTCGTTCAAGATACACGGAGTCACCCCGATGTCCTACGATTAAGATTATTCCCCTATTCACCGAGGATAGGGCGAAAGCATGGCTGAATAGCATTCTGCCGGATCCATAGCATCTTGGACTGATCTTTGTCGTGATTTCCTTGCTAGATTTAATCCTACAAATTTGGTGATAAGCTTCGTAACGACATTACTTCTTTTCGGAGGCGGATGATGAATCCATGTACGAGGCTTGGGAGCGATATAGAGAACTTCTACACAAATGCCCCCTACAAGGATTTCGGTGTGGACTCAAGTAACAATGTTTTACAACGCCGTGAATACACCAACAAGGATGATGCGAGATGCCTCGGCAAACGGCATACTCCTAGATAAGTCGCCGGAAGAAGCAATGCAAATTTTAAACAGGCTGGCCAAGAATGATTATCAATTCCCATCTACTAGAAGAGGAGGAGTTAGGCGCTAAGCCACAATACATGAACTAGGATCATCATATTCAATTTCGGCACAATTGGCGCTTTAACCAAGATGGTCGAACATGCAAAAACCAAACAACACACATGAAGTCAAGGTAATGGGTTCTTTTTGTGAGTTATGTGGCGATAACCATAATTCTTACGAATGTATGCGAGAATCCGGAATCCAGCTTCTATGTGGGGAATTACAATCGAGCAACAACATGATGTCAAATACATACAATCCAGCTTGGAAGAAGCACCGAATTTTTCATGGAGTAATCCCAACAATGCTCTAAACCAGAACAATCGAATGCACAAGCATCGGGATTCAGCAGAATATGTCACGACAGCGGATGCGCAAAGCAACAACCCAAGCGACATCTAGTTCTTTGGAAAATTCTCTAAATGCTTTTATGATGAAAACTGAATCTTATATGGCTGAGAATAGTAATTTCATAAAAATAACTGATGCTTTTATTAACAGGACCGAGATGAGATTGCAAAACCAAGAGGCGGCAATCAAATTATTGGAAAATCAAGTCGGACGGTTTGCTCAAAATCTGAACACTAGACCACAAGGAGGTTTACCTAGCGATACTGAAGTCGCAAGAGGAATGGCCATGAGCAATGTAAGGCAATCACCACCGAAGTGGCCAACAACTTAGAGAGGTTCAAACCCGCTCGTCAAACAAAACTCCACAAAAAGATCAAGAGGCGAACCTAGCGGCAAAGCCTTAGATGCTGAACCGGGGAATTGCTGCGGCAACCGGCAATAAACATGCCTCGGCAAGCGAAGACGCCTCGGCTTCTTGTGATAAGCATGCCTCGGCAACCCGGGGTTGATAACGATCGGCAACTCCGGATGTCCCGGCAATGCCGTCAATCAGATTTCAAACCAATGAAAGGATCGAAGATATCCGACTTCCACCACCATTCCCACAAAGGTTGAAGCGACAAAAGCAAGAATACCAATTCAAGAAGTTTCTTGATATCCTAAAGCAAGTCCACATCAACTTGCCTTTGGTGGAAGCAATTGAACAAATGCCCAACTATGCCAAGTTCCTTAAAGACATTGTGTCCAAAAGAACAAGGCTAGGAGAGTTTGAAACGATTTGCCGCGACAGGAGGGATGCATGGCAATGTTGCACAATCGTATGCCACCTAAGTTGAAGGATCCCGGAAGTTTCACAATACCCAGTTCTATTGGAAATCACTATGTCGGGAAAGCACTATGCGACCTAGGGGCGAGCATAAACTTGATGCCTAAATCGGTTTTCCAAAAACTAGGAATCGGGAAGGCAAGACCTACAACAGTCATGCTGCAGCTAGCCGACAGATCCTATGTGCATCCAGAGGGAAAAATCGAGGACATACTGGTAAAAGTTGATAAATTCATTTTTTCCGCTGACTTTATTGTTTTGGATTGTGAAGCAGATGAGCATGCACCTATCATTCTCGGGAGACCATTCCTAGCGACAGGGAGAACCTTGATTGATGTTGAAAAGGGAGAACTCACAATGAGGGTGAATGACCAGCAGGTAAAACTAAATGTGTTCCAAACACTAAGGCATGCCGATGATCCAGAAGAATGCCAACTACTTCATGCCACGGCAGAGTTTAACCGATGAGGAATTTAGTTGCCTCGGCAACTACATTGCGAACATGAGGAACATGAGGAGTATGAAGAACCGGTCGATGAGGAACAACCAGAAGAGGCAAATTGGCTAGTCAATCGACCAGGTACATACTTTGAACCTTTGGACTACTCGGTAAGGAAGGTAAGCTCGAAAAACCCTCTATCGAAAATCCACCAATTCTTGAGTTGAAACAATTGCGAGCAACTGAAATATGTATACTTAGGGATCGATAATACATTACTGTAATTATTTCCTCTAAGTTACAGCTGAGCGAGAAAAGAAGCTGATCAACATGTTGAAGCTACATAAAAAGGCAATAGGGTGGACAATTGCCGACTTGAAGGGAATTAGCCCGGCGGTGTGCATGCACAAGATCTTGTTGGAAGATGATCACAAACCTTCAATTGAGGCCTAGAGGAGACTGAATCATGCCATGAAAGGGGTTGTAATGAAAGAAATCATCAAGTGGCTTGACGCCGGCATTATATACCCTATCTCCGATAGTACGTGTATAAGTCCGGTACAATGTGTACCGAAAAAGGGAGGTATAACAGTGGTAAGCAATGAAAATAATAAACTTATCCCAACCAGGACTGTGACCGGTTGGAGGGTTTGTATGGACTATCGAAAGCTAAACAAAGCCATTAGGAAAGATCACTTCCCATTACCCTTTATTGATCAAATGCTTGACCGTCTTGCAGGTAAACCCTTTTATTGTTTTCTTGATGGTTATTCAGGTTACAATCAGATTGCCATAGCACCAGAAGATCAAGAAAAGACAACCTTCACATGCCCATACGGTACTTATGCCTTCCGAAGGATGCCGTTCGGATTGTGTAACGCCCCGGCAACCTTCCAAAGATGCATGATGGCGTTCTTTTCAGACATGGTCGAAGACTTCCTTGAGATCTTCATGGATGATTTTTCGGTTTTTGGTAATGACTTCGACGGCTGTCTCGGCAATTTAGAGAGGGTGTTGGCAAGATGCGAAGAAACGGATTTAGTCCTCAATTGGGAGAAATGCCACTTTATGGTAGATGAAGGAATAGTGCTCGGCCACAAGATTTCATCCAAGGGAATTGAAGTAGACAAAGCCAAGGTGGACGTAATCGAGAGATTACCCCCACCAAATTTGGTTAAAGGAATTCGAAGTTTTCTCGGACATGTAGGTTTTTACAGGAGGTTCATTCATAATTTTTCTAAAATCACTAAACCTTTGTGTAATCTGCTTGAACAGGATAAAGTCTTCGATTTTGATGATTCTTGCACTCAAGCATTCGAAACCCTAAAGAAAAAGCTTGCCTCGGCACCCATTGTCGTTCCACCAGATTGGACACTACCTTTTGAGCTTATGTGTGATGCAAGTGATTTCGCGGTAGGAGCAGTCCTAGGCCAACGCACAGGTAAGACCTTTCATGTGATATACTACGCTGGTAAAACTCTTAATGGTGCTCAAGTGAATTACACAACAACGGAGAAAGAGTTACTAGCTGTAGTTTTCGCATTTGACAAGTTTCGATCCTATTTAATTGGTACAAAGGTAATTGTTCATACGAACCATTCGGCAATCAAATACTTATTTGCTAAAAAGGATGCTAAACCTCGTTTGATTCGTTGGATATTACTTTTACAAGAATTTGATATTGAAATTAAGGACAGGAAAGGAACAAAAAATCAAGTGGCCGGTCACTTATCACGTTTGGAACGCAATAGGGAGGAGGACGCGGATCTAGAGATATGACATGCATTCCCGGATGAACAAATTCTAATTGCCTCGACAACCCTTAACGCCTCGACAACCCTTGACGCCTCGGCAACCCATGACGTCTCGGCAACCATGGATGCACACGCCTCGGCAACTCTCGACGCCGCAACAGTCTTTGACGCGCACGCCTCGGCAATTCTGGGAGCAGACACTACGGCAGCACATGCCTCGGCAATACCCTGGTACGCAGATTTAGTTAACTTCCTCGTTTGTGGTATTTTTCCGTATGGCATTACTCACCAAGGGAAGAAGCGGTTCCGCCATGATGCTAAGCATTACTTTTGGGACGAGCCTCTTTTGTTTAAACAATGTGCAGATCAGGTTATATGCCGATGTGTCCCTGAAGAAGAGCAACAGAATGTACTCCGGTAATGCCATTCTTCACCCTATGGAGGACATTTTGGAGGAACTCGTACCGCGGCCAAAGTCTTGCAATCCGGTTTGTATTGGCCAACATTGTACAAAGATGCCCAAGACTTTTACAAGCAATGTGATCGTTGCCAGAGGACGGGCAATATCTCTAGACGACATGAGATGCCACTCCAGAAAATCATCGAGGTGGAACTGTTCGATGTATGGGGGATCGATTTTATGGGACCTTTCCCATCTTCATTCGGCAACCTCTACATCTTACTCGCCGTCGACTATGTGTCTAAATGGGTAGAGGCAGCTGCAGTTCCCAACGACGATTCCAAGACCGTGCAACGATTCTTGCAGAAAAACATATTTACACGGTTTGGGATGCCGAGAGCAATTATCAGCGACGGGGGCAAGCATTTTGACAACAGACTAATTGCCAAGATGTTGCAACGCTTCGGCATATCACACAAGATCGCCACGGCATATCACCCACAAACCAACGGGCAAGCAAGAAATTTCCAACCGGGAGTTGAAGGGAATACTCGAGAAAGTTGTAAATCCCTCAAGGAAGGATTGGTCATTAAGACTAGATGACGCACTCTGGGCATATCGCACTGCATTCAAAACATCCTTAGGTATGTCCCCCTTCCGACTTGTCTATGGTAAAACATGTCATCTACGTGGAAATCGAGCACAAGGCGTACTGGGCAATCAAGACTGTGAATATGGATTGGGAAAGTGCCGGACAAAAGCGCTTGATGGATCTCAATGAGATAGAAGAATTTCGTGCACTCGCCTATAACAATGCACGAATCTACAAGGAGAAAACAAAGCGATGGCATGACAAGAAACTATTGCCACGGCAATTCACGCCAGGGCAACTAGTTCTCCTATTCAATTCTCGGTTAAAACTTTTCCCGAGAAAGCTGAAATGAAGATGGTCGGGACCATTCGAAGTCGTCAAACCATTCTCTCATGGTGCCGTGATAATCAAGTCCATCTCTGACAACCATGAATTCAAAGTTAATGGACAAAGATTAAAGCACTACAATGGTGCCCATGTGGAACGTAACAAGGAAGTGGTCAATTTAGGAGATGCATGAGCATGCTCTCCCTTTTGATATTTTTATTTTTATTTTTATTTATTTTTATTTTTGTTTTTTTTGTCGATTATTTTATTATTTTATTTATTTTTCATTTTTTCGAATTTTTTTATTTTATTTTATTTTATTATTTTGCCGATTATTAGTAGTTTTAGGATAGATTTTTTTTATTCAAGTCTAAGAATCCTATTACACATCTTTATTTATTTTCTTTATTAGTTTATCTTTAATTTTAATCCTTATTTGATTTGTTTTTGGATTGTAGGAAAGGAAGTTCAAGAGAAAGAAGGAATTCTAAACCAAGTAGGAAAACATCTTCAACAAGGAAACTAATGGGCTGAATCTAAGGCTTATATAAAGCCTCCAATTCATCCTAACCAACACCCATTTGTCAAAAAATCCTACCAAACCCTAACCCCTTTGTCAATTTCCCCTAATCCCACCCACCTATCTTTTCTATAAAACCCATCACCCTTAACCTATTCCTACTTTCTATCTTGCAACTTTTTAGTTTCTTTTCTTTTCTTTGTTTTTACTCACAACCAAGATCATACATGGCATCCAAGATTAAACTTTTAGTTCATCCAAGTTCCTCCAAAGAACCAAGATACAAGAAGTTTGCTACACCGGCGGTTCAAGAAAGATTTCAATCCAAGTTTGAAAGCCGGAAGATTCATGAAGAACAAGGCTTTGAATACTCCAACTCTCATCAAGATTTCGGCCTTGAACCATTCATCTTCAAGAGGATTGCACATCAAAAGTGGCAAATCTTTTGCCATCAACCGGAACCGGGTAACATCTCATGGGTAAGAGAATTCTATGCTCACTCTCCTAACCCGGATAATCCTTATGTTTTTGTTCGTGACAAGGCCATACTTATAAGTCCCGAAAGCATCAACACCTTTTACGGACTTTACATTGAGAAGGACGAGCATCAAGCCTTTGTTGACCAAATCAATCCCAAGCAACTCGACAAGGTGCTTCAAGAACTCACTCAACCGGGAACTCGTTGGAACGACGGTAAATACAAGGGCACGGTAAATCGCCTTCGGCTTAAACCCGAGGCAAAACTATGGAATAAGTTTGTTAAAACTTCTTTAATGCCCTCCACACACAATACTACCGTTGATATACCACGTCTTTTGCTCATACATTCTATTTTGCATAATCGCATCATTAACATTGGAAAAATTATTTGTGATGAGATTTTTGTATGCAGCTCAAAAGATAAGGGTTATCTTTTCTTCCCTTGCTTAATATCTAATCTTTGCAAGGAGATGCATGTCCCGAGTGAATCTACCGATGAAAAGGCCCTACCCAAGTCTGGTTGGAATCAAGCACTAATCTGGAAGCTAATGGGAGAGGCACCGGGAGATTCTTCAAGGTCTCCAATTGCCACGGCAACTCCTGCCGCAGCGGCAATCCCTAATGCCCAAGCACCTAACGCCAGGGCAACTCAGCCATTAATCCCGGGACACTTTGAAGCACTTTTGCACCCATTGGCAAGCCGTCTAAGGCAAATTGAAGATCGGCAACTAATGTTCATGCGGTACATGAAGGAGCACAACAATGCCATCACCCAAGTCATCCTAGAAAAGTACCCGGACAATCGCGTGCCGTTCCCAATCTTTCCCGCCGATATCCTTGCCACGACAACCAAGGAAGCTGACGCCACGGCAACCAACTCTGACGATGCCCCGGCAACCACTGCAAAAGCCAAAGGTAAAGCACCTATGCCCGAATCAACTCCTACGGAATCATTTTCTAATTTTTCAGATTCGGACGAGTCCTCCATTGAACCAATAAAGACCGCACCAATTGAATCCTCCAAACGAAAAGCCATTGACATTGATAAAGAGGATGATGAGGACAACCCCGTACGAGGATCGATTCCACCACCGGCAACAAGAAAACAACCATCACGTTCAAGCAAGATAATCAAGACACCGACTAGAAGGAAACTAATCATCTACGATGACGAACTCTCGGAGTAAGTCCTCGTATGCATTTTTATTTTTATTTTCGGTATTTTTATGCATGCATTGAGGACAATGCCTCACTCGAGTTTGGGGGGATTGTTATTAGTAGTTACCATGTTTAGTTACATTCACTTAAGTATTACATTTAGGATACATAAATTGCTTGCCATGCCTTTAATTGGAACAAGAATTGCTTAGATTTGATGAATATTCAATGATGACTTTACCAATGCACTTAATTGATAGAATTTTTATTCTAGGATAACCATGGAAAAAAAACTTAGAATTTTACTATGATGCTAAATTTGATGAAACACTGATGTGGTTTGATTGATTTAAGGAGTTCTAGTAAACTTAGGTTGATAATTAACTAATTGGGGGATTAGAATAAAAATTGGATGAATGCTAGAGGTGCCCGAAATTGGCTCTAGCATATGCTAAAAAAATTGATCACTAGAGGTGCCCGAAACTGGCTCTAGGAGGCGTTAAAATTTTTTAACTAGAGGTGCCCGAAACCGGCTCTAGTCGATTAAATTAACTTAATAAAACTAAAAATAAAACACTAGAGGTGCCCGAAATTGGCTCTAGTTAAAACATGTTAAAAAGAACCCAATGAAGTAATTTGAAAACCTATTGTTTGCATAGAATCCGAAAAATCAACTTGCACACAACTCCGCACACACTCACAAGCATTATAGTTTGATTCGAGAAACTCCTCGGTTTCTGAAAAATAAAAAGCCAATCATACTTTGTGCCCCGGTTGAGAGAATTGAAATCAAGTTCAAAGCTAAGTTTGTGAAAATTTGAAGTCTTGGCGGTAATTATGAGTTTGCATTGCTTGAGGACAAGCAATAGTTCGAGTTTGGGGGTGTGATAAGTGTTCAAAAGTACTATTTTTCTTACCCTTTCTACTCATATTATTGTTAGACTTAGGCTCATATTAGTTGCATAGTTAGCCATTCATGCATTAATCCATGTTTCCTTCAATCGTTGAGCTTGATTACATAACTTGGTGATTTTTGTGGAAATAGATGCTGCTTTGGTGTGTTTTTGTGTGTGTATGTGCAGGATCACTTGCCAAAGGATATGCCGAGCTAGTTGCCAGGGCAATACATGAAGGAGACGCCGAGCCAGTTGCCATGGCATTTGTCGACAAAGACAAAGAGCAATATGGATATCGAAATTCATGACTTTACAAGCCCAAGATGACATGGAGCAAGGCCCAAGCCCAAAGGAATTTGATTGTCATGCAGAGATTAAAGAAGAATTAAATTCCAAGAAGATAGGAGAAGTTCTAATAGGAATAAAATTATAATAAAGAATTATATTCTTTAAAGATAATTTAATTCCAACTCAAACTCCTCCTCAAAGAAGGACTTTGGCCTAGCCCTATAAATATCAAGGAGATTTCGACAAGATGCATAGAGAGAGCAAGAGGGAATTTCGACAAGACCAAGAGAGGAAGCAAAGGGGAATTTTCGACAAGCTTCATCTTTTCTTTCTTGTTCGATTGGGTTCATGCTAGGGATTGTTTATCTTGTGTTTCTTTGGAACCTAGCCATGAACTAAATTTACTTGGCTATGGTTATTGTGTTTTGTGGTTGTGAGAAACCATTGGTTTTTGTTTAGGTAATAAGAGTTTGCACTTTTCTATTTTAAGGTTTATTCATTCTTGGTTCTTATTATTGCTTGCGAGTGAATTGGGAGAGGATCTCGTGATTTCATCCATTTATCTAATATCGGGAGAGTTAGATTCAAGAAACGAATGAATATGATCTTTATGCAATCCAATGATGGTGAAGATTAATCCGGCTTAGGAATAAGTTAAGGATTTCAACGGCTAAGAGGAGCGCAAGATTGGTTGTTGTTCACCCTTGATTCACGCAGGGATGTATTATCAAGGCATGCACAAGTAGCTAGAGTTTTGACTTAGGGATAAGAAGAAACCATTGAAGAACGCTCCGCCGAACCTTGAAGTTGCTGCCCAGTCGCCCAAGTAGTTGCCCAACTAGTCGCCCAGGCAACCATTAATTAGTTGCCAAGGCAACCTCGTCGTGCAAGTTGCCACGGCAACTGAGTTGCCCGTGCACTCTTTTACCAAGACAATCCAATCGGCTATCACACCTCAACTCACGATAACCTAGCATATCTCTCTCAATTGAATTCATCTTTTCTTTTACTTATTTGCTTTCTAGATTAGTTAAACTTCTATAATATTTTATTTGTGTTTTTATTTTTACAGTGCAAGAGACTAGATTCTTGAAGTAGCACCAATCCCTGTGGAGACGATATCTTTTATACTATAACTTGCGACGTGTATACTTGCACATTTGCGTAGCACTTATTACGCGCAACAGAAGGCATGTTTCCAGTGAACATGTTATCATTAAACTGAAGTATGTTCATGTTTGAGGCATTGGATATCGAAACAGGGATTTGTCCAGAGATTCGGTTCATCCCCATAGAAAAGAACTCAACATATGGCATATTGATATCTAAGTCAGAGTGAAGAGTACCTTGAATATCGTTCTTTCCAACATCAAAGCCTGTAATTTTGGAGAGATTGAACATTGCAATAGGCACAGAACCAGAAATTGCGTTTGAACTTAAGGTGAAAATTGAAAGGTTTGACAGTTTCCCCAAAGCTTCAGGTATTGTCCCAATAAGTCCATTTAATGGCAAATAAAGTTTCTCCAGAGACGATAAATTTCCCAAGGAAGGCGGAATACTCCCTCAGCGAGTCGGGAATTTCTCCTGTGAGATGATTTCCTCTCATACCAACAAATGTAAGCTTAGAACAAGCAGATAAATTGGAAGGAATTTCACCGCTGACGGAGTTATTGGTCATGTCTAATGTTTCCAGTCTTCGTAAATTACCAATTTCTTGAGGAATCTGGTTGTAGAAGCTGTTGCCAGAAAGATTCAACTCCCTGAGAAAGCTCAAGTTTCCAATGTACGGCGATAAGGATCCCGAGAGTTCCAGGAACTGCAGTTCCAACTTGGTGACTCTGTAATGCTCGCGGCCGCATGTAACACCATGCCCCTGACAGAAGTGAATGGAACTATTCCAGGACTCCATAACCCTGAGCTGATCACCAGTTATCTCGGCTTTGAACCGGAGTAAAGCTTGTTGATCAGTGTCATTTCCCCTACCTACATGGCTAGCTGCTTCTAAACCAAGCAAGTTGAAGCATGAGAGAAGAATTATAACTTCAATGTAAACAAGGAAAAAAGAGCTGGAAACTCCAAAATGCTTTCTTGATAGCTCCATGAGTCTGAAACAATTTCTTAATCGACGAGTTCGATTCGTGTTCAAGAATTCATGGATCATCATCAAGAACGAGAGTGCAATATATAACTAGTTTCTGAAATCTGATATTATCCTGTTCCATCTCTTTCATCATGTTCAACATCAGTTTTACTATGGTTATTATTATAATGTTTAATGACGTGCAAGCATTTATCTTTTAATTACCAACCAATATGAAAGCAAAGATATTCAACGTTTTGGAATATATTATAGGATACATGTACTAAAATTGGTTCTATGATGCCTTTTATTAAGAATTTGTGGTGTTGATATGTATTTAAAGAATCTTATCTTATACATAATCCGAAAGAGGTTGAATTATATTATATTTATTTTGAAAGAAAAGTCTAATACAGAAACACCGATGTCAAAAATAACAAGGATACAAGAGATTCATGCTTAGATTAATATAGTATATCACTTAATTAAACATAATTATGAGTAATAAATCTTGGCAGCTTGTTTCTCTTTTTTTTTAATTTTAATCGCTTGCTTCTCTTTTTTTATTTTTTAATCAGTAAATTCACCAGTCTTGGTGCTGGTTACTGACAGCTGGTGATTCATATTTTTTTTATTTGTTTTGTTTGTTTTCTTCACGCATTTTGTTGCGCTTTTTTTTGCCTCCGTGGCACATTTTTCTGCCTTTATGGTACGTTTTTACCTTATAACATGTTTCTATGGTTAATTTTTCGGTTGTTTAGTGTCCGTTCGATGTCCCTCACCGCGCTTTGAGATTACGAACCAATCACCATTGACCAAAGAAATTAGGGTAATACATTTTCATGGACAATTTTCAAAAGGTTATATCTGGCGTAATACCGAAAATGATGTGTTAAACTTTATCTTTCCCAAGCCAAGTTTAGGGTTGTAAATGAATCGAGCTTAAATGAATAAGACTATATTTATGTTCGTTTATTTATTTTTAATTATGTTCATGTCCGGTTCGTGCTCGTTTAAATTTTTAGTATTGTGTTCATGTTCGTTTGTTTAGTGTTCGCGAACGCACTCGTTTAAGTGTTCACGGACTTGTTCTCGAACGTGTTCGTTTAAGTGTTCGTGAATGTGTTCATTTAAGTGATCGTGAATGTGTTCGTTTATTCGTTCGTGAACATGTTCATTTATATATTTAAAAAATATAGTATTTAGATAGCATCTTTAACAACAACAAAAATTAGTATTTAGATACATCTGCAAGCATTTTCATCCTATAAACGAGCCTATAAACGAGCTTATTAACGATCTTACAAACAAGCTTGTTCGTGAACATAAACGAACCGAATACACATCTGTTCATGTTCGTTCGTTTTTTAAACAAACATAAAATTTTTGTTCGTACTCGTTTATTTAGCTTAATAAACAAACGTTATACGAACGGTTCGTAGAACACTCTGTTCATTTACACCCTAGTCGGGTCCAAGATTACGAATATTGGATTAAACATTTAATTTACTTGGTAAACTTCAACTTTATTTAAATGTTTTTTTATTCTATCAAAAATGTTTTTTTATTAAAACGGTATCATATTGTGTTGTCAAGATTTGACATCTGGTCATTAAAAAATAAGAGTCCAACATTCTACCAACATATTACAATGCTGTTGGCGTTCCATAAATTATTTAGATACTAATTTAGAAGGACAACACCTCAAGCTTCATATTTGTATGGATTTTATATTTGTTTAGTTGGACTTTGTCTTTCGAGTTTAATTAAAATAACTTTTAAAACCAAATAAATTTTAGGTTTATATAAAAAAGTTAAGAATACAAGGAAAATAAAAAGAAAATATTATGTAAGGTATATTTTAGTGACCCAGACCAGATAGATTTTGGGGTGTTAGACATTTTGGTCATGGAAGCAAAATCATTGTAACATCAAGAGATACACAAATACTTAAAAATGGAGCCGAATCATAATATTGATTTCGAGATCTATCGAACAAGTTTATAGAGTATGTCCAAGGTAGTCCACTTGCTCTTTAACGTTTGGGGGTTAAAACTATATATAAAGTCTAGAAAAGAGGGGAAAGTGTAGGGTGAGTATTCGACCAAGTAAAGTCAAATCAAGTGAAAATATTTTTAGTTACTTAAATTGACGAGTCTTATTTTATTATTATTTTTCAAATTGAGTGTACAAAATTTGAGTCGAGCCGAATTAAATATATTTGTTCGAATTAACTTAAAAAATAAACATGGCAAAATTAAAACTTTATTGACAATCTGAATAAATTTGAAGTCAAAACATATAAAATTAAAGAGCATATATAAAAACTTCTTTCAAAGAAAAATAAATAAAAAAGACTTTAATATGATAAATTAGGTTTGATAATTTACTTGTTTAATGTTCAAATCTAATAAAACTTCAATCAAGTCAAGAATTAATTATTGTATAGCTTAATTTATTTTTTAGTATATTTTAGAATTTTAGAATAATTTTTGTGGGAATTATATATAGGATAAATTACAGCTTTAGTCACTGTACTTTAAGCTGTGTATAAATTTAGCCACTAAACTTTATAATGCTTCAATTTAAGCACTAAAATTTAGTTTTTGGTCAAATAAAGTAATGGACTATCGTTAACGGCATGATGACATAGTTGTTTCTTTTTCATTTTTGCAGAAAATCATCAACTCCTCTAGTCGTTGTTACCAGTCAATCGTCACTCATTTTATCGACAGCCGTAGCATTTGTCGAAACAAAGACTTGGGCTGCTATGGTGTCTTCTTTATGAGTTCTTTTATTCAGTGTTTTGATTGGTGTTTTGTTATGGCCTTAGAATTGTTCGAAGGCACGTATTTTTTTATTTGTAAGGGTGGTTTCGGGGAAGCTTTTGTAATTGTACTGCTTTTTTGTGTTTTCTAGGTGATTTTGTACCTTTTTCTTTTAATAAAATCTTGATATTTGCTGAGCAAAAGACGTATCAAAAAGTTTGCATCTTCTTTCTTCTCATCGGATTGGTTTTTCAAGAAATCCACTTAAAATCAGCAAAAATTTATCTAAAAGTTTGATGTTCAAATGTTTTGCCTTATTGAAAGAATTATTTTTACCGTTTATATTTTCGAACAAACATCGAAACAACTCAAATTTGTGAAAGTCCCCGGACCTCAAAAATGGTAGATTTTTTGTGTTCAATTTTGTTAGTTTTAAAGAAGTTTTGAAAAAAAAAATCTAACTTGTTAAAGTTGTAGAGGACGATGAGATAAGTTCATCTATGTCTAGGGTAGTCGTAAAGGATGTCAGAATGGTGATTTTCAAGGTTGGGTGAAAAATGGCTCACCGAACAAACTAAAGTTTAGCGACCAAATTGAAACACAAACTAAAATTCAATGATTAATGGTGTAGTTTTAAACACTATGAACAAAAGAACCGTAACAAATCCAAATGATTCTGGGTTTAGTTTGAAATGAAGGGCTGGTAGAGTCAATGGACTTGATGTTTTCTTTTCTTGGATTTTGATTATCAGCTCAATTTGGGCGGAAACTTGATTTTCTGAAATAAAATTCCACGGTTCCAAAATTGACGACTTTTGTTGGCATATTTGATCCAAGTTGAGTTATCAGCATTCTCATTTTGAACCTTTTTCCAATAAGAGAGGAAAAAAAATACTCGAAACTCGGAATTTAATGTCAATCAAAATTTTATTTTACTAAAAGAACTTAATTTAGATTATTTAGAATTATAAAAAAATTAAAAGCTATCGGAAATTTTATTTTTAAAAATAATCGGATACACAATTATAATTATTATCATTCCTTAGAACTTTTTTTTATCATATTTATTATATTATATTTCTTTTGTCTTATTAAAATTGTCTCTTTTGACTTTTAAAAATGTCTCACTCAAATTGTCTCGTTAAAAATTTCAACAACTTTTAAAACCTATATTTCCTTTTCTATCTTTTTTCTAAATCTCATCGAATAAAATTTAACTTTTTAAGGACAAAATCGTCACTTGAATTATTTTACATCACATCTCTTATTGATTTTTTTTCTAAAACTACATAATAATCAATAGGGGACAATTTTTAAGAGATGGAGGGAGTAATATTTATTTCGTGTGACGATTTTTTGTTAAATATTATATGATCTATTAAAATTAAATATATGAATAGTGACGGGAATCGACCATATTCATGCACTCAAAATTTGTTTTCGTCTATTTTTGAATTTATTACTTTCTTGGTCGGTTGTTGATGAACAAAACCCATCCATGCACATATAATTTTTCATTATCTCCTATGACCAAATCAATTTAGAAAGTGCATGTCGTTGTTCATTTTATCATTTGTGGAATTGTAGGGGAGAAACTCGACAAAAATTCAATGATATATATATATATATTACCATTTGTAGAACTAAATAATTAATTAATCAAACCAAATTTGACATTATTTTGCAACAAATAAATTGTCAAACAGCTTCGAATTGAAATAAAAATTGGGCATTTTTAATATTGTTTGATGTTGATGATTCATTAAAAATGAACCCTTTACCATTCTAAAAATGTTTGAGAATTATAAACAAAAATATGTGACAACAAATAACTATAACCAACGTACTTGTGCGAATTAGAGGATATGAAGCGTATAAATATGTTATAATATAGGCATAATGCCAAAATGCCTCTAACATTTGACTGAATTGTCATTTTAGCCTCTATTTCTTTTTTTAGAAGCAATTTATCCCTCAACGTTTTATTTTAGGTCAAAATGGTCTCTCTGCGGATTAAAATTGTTAGTCAACTAATAATAAATTGCTTGAAATGATATGACAAGCCTACATGGCAATGCACGTCGCGATAGCGGTGTCATATAGGCAAATATGCTGACTTTACAGAATGACACATCAATCAAAAAATAATTTTATAAAATTGTATAAAATATAAAATTTTCTTCTTCATGCGTGCCATTCTGTCAAGTTGTTTATCGTCAGTTGACTAATAGTTTTCATTCACAGAGGGGACATTTTGACCCAAAATAGAACGTTGAGGGCTAAATTGCTTCAAGAAAAGAATAGGGACCAAAGTGATAATTCAGTCAAACGTTAGAGGCATTTTTTAGCATTATGAATATACAGTAAGGTTCCCAAAAAAATAATATACAGTAAGGATAGTGACTGTAATAATGATCGCATAGTGAACAAGACACTAAGATTTTACGTGGAAAGTTTTTGACTGGAAAATCATGGGTAAATGAGGAAAAATTTACAATAATGCCGAAATAATACAAGAGCAAGGGTTTGTACTGATAAACCTATTTATGACTCTCTTAATCCGTTCTCTCAAAACCTTAAAACGCATTACTAGTAAATAACTTGATTGCAAAAAAAAAAAAAACTCGCGTGGCAAGAAATTTACTTAAATTAGGTTCTTATTTTAAACTAAGTATAACAGAAGAAGTTCAAAGAATTCGAACTACAAAATCTAACGAATTATGTTTAAACTCGCATTCTCTTAGATATTGCAATAGCAACGGATTGATTAAAATTAAAACTCGATCGATACAATATTTCTAATGCTAATAAGTATAAAAGGATGTATTGGCTACATATTATCAGCGTGGTAGTTGAATTTTTTTTGAATAGTTTAAAGGTGGTTAGAAGGTAGTATCTGTTCATACGTATTCTTAACTTTTTGACAATGCGCATACACAATATAGACAGAGTGATTTGAACACATTTCTCCTGGATGAATATCATCCGCTTTTTTATTGGGACACTTGTTGGATTCTAGTAGTTGAAAATTTTACTGATCATATTCAATATTGGATATATATTATCGGAGTGGTAGTTAAAATCTGTAAAATACACAAACCGTAATATTTTATTGTCAAATATATCATAATAACATAGGGAAACAAATACGTATACGTATCTCCAAAGAAAGTAACTATTTTTTTTTTTGTTGTCTTCCCTGATCAGCAGGACTTTGTTCTGACTAATCTAGACCAACCCGCATTGCACACTTGGCTTTAGTAGGTAAGTCTTTCGGTGAAGATTTTTTTACATACACAATATTTCGAGCTTAATACCTGCTAAAGCGATATAAAACTGCTTACCACTTGGACCAATCTTATTAGTTTCAAAAGAAGTAATTATTAACAAGTGAGTGATTGCATTTGAATGAATGCATATTCCACGATGAGTTTAGTTGTTTATATTGATGCATTGAGTGTAGACTTTTTTAAAAGTCTCATTCTATATTTGTAAGAGTTTAGATAAGAATATTAGGTTTCAAAATAAATTTAGATTAAAAATATACCCGTATTGAATATTTTAGTTTGGAGTTAATTGCACTAGCATCTAAAACTATAATTTAAATTTTAAATTGGTCTATAAACTTTAAATTATTCTAATTGAGTCCTCAAAGTTTCAATAAACATTAATTGGGTCTCTCTATCATCCATTCAGCCTATTGTTAGCTTGAGTGCTAAGTGTCAGCTAGAATATGACATGGCAGTGGCGGATGTACATGTAGTTGAAGGTTGACATGTGCTCACACCGAAGTTTTTAAACTTTATACATTTAGCTTTATTTTTTATTAATTAGTGTTTAATTTTTTTAATATTTATGAATTGTGTCCACCTTGAGATTTTATGTGCGCTCACTCTCAAAAATATTTTTAGATCCATCACTGGATATGGGACATACTTAAAATATGCAGATTATTATTTTTAAATAGTTTTAAGGTGATTACAAGATACTATTTGTTCATACATATTCTTAACCATTTGACAAGCACATACACCTTGCAGACAAAGGGATTTCAACTCGGGTCTCTTTGGATGAACATCATCCTCTTTTCCACTAGGATTACTTGTTGAGTTCCAGATTAAATTTTAAACTAGCTATATACCTATTAAATGGACAACTTGGATCTACTGTTAAAAGATCATAGTATGAATTCAAAATTTTAGACGGATATATATATGTGTGTGATATAAACATTAAGTATCAGACCTATTGATTGACTAATCCATATTCGGATATAAGAGAAGCCCATTAATTTTATTTAATGTTTTTGAAAGTTTTCTATATGATGGTACATAAATGTTTAAAAATTTGATCTCGTATTTTAAATATGTTTTATGTCAAATTTGAGCTAACAATTAATGTCCATATTGATAGAAGGATCTGATCAATACAATATTTATACATTAAAGATTTAATCAAATTTTTAAATTCAATGGTCTCAAACATATAAATTTCATTCATTAGTCCAAAAAAAATTAACACACTTTTGAATGAAATTATTTAGAAGGTTGGTGCCCTGAACCAACACTAGGGCTGGCCCGACCAATCCCTAGTTCATGGAACATGAAAAAAAAAATTTGAAAAATATATATTATTAGGTGCATGAACTAAAGCTTACACAGTGCAAACCCAGTGACTATCATAAACTTCAAACACTGACTTCTTCAAGAGCCATAAACAAAGGGGATTATTTGTTATTTATTTATTTATTCAAACAGGGTTCTCTATGTATCTTGATTGCCATCTTTTCATGGGGCAAACTCATTTTTTTCTTTAATTTAATTTTGACCGTATTAGGTCTGTAAACTAACCAAACGAACATAAACGAGGATATATTCATATTCGTTTGTTTAATTTTAACGATGTAGCGATATCCCTTTTTTAAGTTCGCTAAAAAAATGGGTTTTAAGGTGTTTAGGGGTTTTTCGGGTATTAAAATGTTTATTCCGTGAGATTTTAGAAAAACCATGTTTTATTTAAAAATGGAGTCGCCACTGGCCACTTAGGTAGGCTGGACACCATAAAACCAGAGATTTTAAAAATGTTGGGTTCGGGAGTCGGTTACGGATGGGAAGGATTAGCACCCCCACACCGCCCAAAATTGGTACTTTAATAGTTACCGCTTTATTAATATTAGACTTCCCGGATTAAAGTGACGATTAAATTAAAATTTGATTATAAGTGCGAGTAGATTTTAAAAGCCCCGTTATCCGAGAGTAAACGTCCAACCACCATCATTACGCCTGATACTGGCCCCGTTTACGCTCAGATAAAAAGGCACCGCATTAACAATTTATATTCCATTATGCAACCTCAGAAAGCAAGTATAGATAAATACGATACGATAAAAATATAAATAAATACTAACATAATAAAATACTAATCTAACATAAATAAAATACTAATCTAAAACATACATATTTAAATATTAATCTAACATATAAATAAAAACAAATATAACATAAATAAAATGCTAATCTAAAACATTCATAAATATTAATCTAACACATAAATAAAAACTAATCTAACATAAATAAAATATTAATCTAAAACATAAATTTAAAACATAAATAAATACTAATCTAAAACATAAATAAATATATAAACTAAAAATAAGAACATAATTTTAAATTAACTAATACTTTATTAAATCATAAAAATTACAACACAAATAAAAAAGGGAAGAAAATATGCATAACTAGGACCTCGACTGACGAACCCCGACCGAACCCCACTGAGATCTACCACGACCCCTTCAAAAATTAACTAGATTGAATTCAAAATAGAACCCCGATCGAATGTTGAATCGAACCAACTAGGATCGAGGGCAGTTGCGGCCGGCCTAGCTCCCAATTGGGGAGCCGATTGCTTTGCCAATTGAAATTGGCATTTTTGGGCGTGATTTTTGTGGCTGCCCCCCATGCCTTTTATATAGGCAAAGGGGTGGTTAAGTGTTGACGTGGAGCTATGTGCTCCAAGCAAATTTCCCTTTTTTTAATTTTTTTTACATTAAATTTTTCTTTCTTCTTTTTTTATTTTATATTAATAATAATATTATTACATAATACTAATAACACTAAAACCCGGACAAAAATAAGTGATTACAGTTACCCCTCTTTGCTTGTTCTTGTGAAACGAGAACAAAGCAAAGATCAAAAACACTCATTTTTGTCCTCCTTCCTTGTACTTGGCTTCAGAATCACGTGTTCTTCTGGAACTCTCTGCTTTTCCTCGGCCGAATTTTTGGCTCGTAAGTCCTTCCTATATAGAACTTCTTTACCTTCCGATCTTGGAGCTACAGGTTCTTCCTATATAGAACCTTTCACTTTCTCAGGCGGATCATTCGGATTAAAAGTTCTTCCTATATAGAACCTTTTACCTTGAAATCCTGGAGTTAGGGCTCTTCCTATATAGAACCTTTCACTCTGAGACGGTAAAGCTTGAAGTCTTTCCTATATAGAACTCTTTGCCTTCAACACGGGTTTTTCTTATATAAGACCTTCTGCATCACAGGTGGATTCTTTCGACTGGGAGTTCTTCCTATATAGAACTGCTAGTCTTCAAACCCTGGAGCCGCAAGTCCTTCCTATATAAAACTTTTAGCTTCTGAAATCTCGGAGCTACGGATTCTTCCTATGTAGAACCTCTCGCTGTGAGTGCTCGAAAATATAGGCTCTTCCTATATAGAACCTTTATCTTCACATTTGGGATTCACGCCAAAATGGCTACCGATCTTTCTGGACTCATGCTACTAAGGCTGTCGATCTTTTCAGACTCACGCTACTGAGGCTAACGATCTTTCTGGACTCACGCTACTAAGGCTGCCGATCTTTCTTCAATTTTGGGGATTCACGCCGACGATGGCTACCGATCTTTCTGGAAATTTGAGGATTCACGTCGAAAATAGCTACCGATCTTTTTGGAAATTTAGGGATTCACGCCAAAAATGGCCACCAATCTTTCTTCAATTTTGGGGATTTACGCTGAAAATGGCTACTTATCTTTCTGGAAATTTAGGGATTCACGCCGACAATGGATACCGATCTTTCTGGACTCACGCTACTAAGACTACCGAAATATTTCTTCATATTTGAGGGATTCACGGCAAAATGGTTATCGTTCTTTCTGGAAATTTGGGGATGCACACCGAAAATGGCCACCGAACTTTCTAGCCTTACACTATTGAGGCTGTCGAACTTTCTTCAAATTTGGGGATTCACGCTGAAAATGGCTATCCAACTTTTTGGAAATTTGGGGATTCACGCCGAAAATAGACACCGATCTTTTTAGAAATTTGGGGATTTACGCCAAAAATGGCCACCGATCTTTCTAGACTTACGCTACTAGGGCTGCCGAAATCTTTTTCATATTTGAGGGATTCATGCCAAAATGGCTACCTATCTTTCTGGACTCATGCTACTATGGTTGCCAAACTTTTTGGCTTTACGCTACTAAGGATGCCGACATCTTTAAATTTGGGGATTCACGCCAAAAATGGCTATCGGACTTTCTGGACTCACGGTACTAAGGCTATCGATATCTTTATGGGGATTCACGCCAAACTGGCTACCGATCTTTCTGGACTCACGCTGCTATGGCTGTCAAAATCTTTCTTCAAATTTGAAGGTTCACGCCGACGATGGCTACTGATCTTTCTAGACTCACGCTACTAAGGATGTCGATCTTTTTGGACTCACTCTACTAAGGCTGCCGATCTTTCTGGACTCACGTTACTAAGGCTGCTGATCTTTTTAGACTAACGCTACTAAGGTTGTCGATCTTTCTGGAATCACGCTACTAAGGCTGTCGACATCTGGCCTCACGCTATTATGGCTGCCACATCATACCTCACACTACTATGGAAACAGCATCATGCTCGAAGAACTTATTGATGGTCCGAAGAACTTATCATCATGCTCGAAAGACTTACTGGTGGCCTAAAGGTCTTATCATCATTCCTAAAGGTCTTACTAATGGTCCAAAGGACTTAATATCAAGCTTTACGCTACTTTGGCTACCATCATCTAGCCTCACGCTACTATGGCTGCCGACATCTGGCCTCACATTACTATGGCTGCCGCATCATGCCCGAAGGACTTATTAATGGCCTGAATGACTTATCACCATGCTCAAAAGGCTTATTGGTAGCCTGAAGGTCTTATCATCATGCCCGAAGGTCTTACTGATGGCCCGAAGGACTTAATATCCGGCTTTACGCTACTTTGGTTATCGTCATCTGGCCTCATGCTACTATGGCTTCCGTCATCTAGCTCATGCTACTATGGCTGCCGTTATCTTTCTTTCTTTAATAAAATCTACTTCTTCAAACTTTTTGACCATTCTTCAAGTACCTATCTAAAACAAGCAAAAATTGACATGCCTCTATCTATATGATTCATGCAATGTAATGCTTTCTTTTTCTTTTTTTTCTTCTTCTTCTCTTTCTTTCTTTCTTTTTTCTTTTCTTTTCTCATTTCTTTCTTTATTCTTTTTTTTCTTTTTTATTTCTTTTCTCTTTTTTTCTTTTCTTTTATTTTCTCATTTCTTTTTTTTCTTTCAATCTTTTTTGTTCTAAAGTTTTACACCCTGAAAGGTCATTCCTCAGATTTCTTCATCTCTTTACTTCTTCATTGTATGCTCTTAAATCCTCATTTGATCAATCACTTCGAATCTGAATTAACATGCTTTCAAATTTTTTGTGCGGAAAGCTTTCTTATCTTCAGGGTTATCACCTATCTTTAGAAATGATCTTCTGATCCTTATATTATTCTTATAAGAACCATTGTCATCTTCTTCGCTTGGCGTTGCCCCATTCAATCACAAGCTCTACTGCTTCAAATTTCTTGACCCATCATACAGAGCCTTGATCTATTTCTAATCACTAGGGTGAGCAAAAATGCTTCTATCCCCTGAGATCATCCTTGATCTTCTCGTAGCATTTCGACGGGAACTAACTCTCGGTCATTATGCTTTAAATCTCATCATCATTCATTTTTTAAAAGTAATGCAAAAGGTAATTTACTTGTGTATATTTCAATACAAAAATAATGATTATTTGAAAAGATAACAGTCATTTTGAAAATCACAACTTGGAGGGAATACCAAGCATTTTGAACACATTGTTTGGAACAAATGGTAAACATATTTTTTTCTCTTTTTTTAAAAAGCCAAACATTTTTGAAAATTAAGGTTTGGAGAATGGTAAACAAAATTCTAAGTACGGCCAAACACTTTGAAAGCTAGTGTTTAGGGAGAATGGTAAACATCAAAATTTGAGGAGAAAATACCAAACACTGTAAACATGTTTGCCCCCAAAAGACCGAATGCAATAGCACATCTGTTTCAAATTGCCAGGGATAAACTCTAATGAAGCGTATATTTAAAAGATCTTGACTACTGTGGAGATATATGCAAATGTATAGTCTCTTCTGGTCTATTAGGCTTTTGAGAGGAACAATCCCCTAGCTAATTTCTACCCCGTTTAAAGTGGCTCTCTTAATCTCACTATCTCACCATGCCTCATCTTTTCCTCATTTGGGTGTCGATCAGGCACTTCGAAGTTTGACGTTCCTTGAAGAAAGGCTAACCCTTATATGCGTGATGTAATCTGAAGGCATTCTCATCCAACTTGGATATCCTATAGATGATCAGAATGGTCTTTAGAGGCTTGTAATGTAGGCCATGGGTTCACGGTTAAGTGAAACAACATTTCTGTACTTGGATATGCCATTATTCTTTTTTTGGATCACTCTAGACTGCCTGTTTTTAGGTTTTCACCCTAGAGTTCATTTCCTCACTCTCTTTCTTTTGGTCTGTCTTGCATTCTGGCTGTTTATTGATGCTTGTTTTCCGTAGAAAATGATTGATCCTCTAAAGTTCTTTGAATGAAGGATTATGTACACTTTTGGGAGTTCTTATGATTGGTATGTCAAGATGAAATGTTACTCTTTCTTCTTTTCTTTCTCTTTCTTTCTTTCTTCTTTTTTCTTGAATCGCTCTAGACTGCCCATTTTTGGGTTTTCACCATAGAGGTCATTTCCTTTTTTGAAATTGGCAATCTTCGGGTCTACTTGTTTTGACTTGGCTTTAATTCAAGCTTCTATGCAAATCTTCGAAATTGTAAATTCTTTATGTATCTCTTGCTCATTTCTTACAATTGAAGTCTTGATCTTGTATTGTTTGATCTGTGTGTGAAGTATATACAATATTTTCCTTTTGTCTTTTTTTCTCTTTTTGTCTTTTTTTCTCTTTTTTTTTTCTTTTTCTCTTCTTCTTTTTTTCTTTTAAGGGAATTCAACTCATCACAGTCCTTTATCTCGAGGATAATGATGGAGCATACAACAGAACCCTGAGTTACTCGGCATAGTCATGATTTGAATATATCACTCATGTAGCTACTCCACTTTGACTTAAAAGATGAATAGAGCATACAACCACCTTCTGAGCTTTTCACTACAGCGGAGTGCCCCAGAAAATTCTAAGTATTTCTCTCTTTTTAAACACTCTTATCTAGGAATACCTTTTAGTAAACCCAAACAGTGGAGTGTAATCTATCTTTTTTCTCTTTTTTGTCTCTTTCTTTTTTTCTTTCTTTTTTCTCTTTTTTAGACTGTCCATTTTGGGTTTTCAGCCTAGAGTCTTTTTCCTCTTATTCAAGTCTGTGGATGTATTCTCTAATCAAAGTGTATCTATATCGAACATTGTCGCTTATTCCCGCTTGAACGTAATCAATTCTACCCAGCTCTTCTAGACGGGTGCCTATCGAACGGTAGAGTCTTCTTGTATGTTCTTCTTACACTATTTAACTTAGTGTACTCGCTCTTGATTTTTTCGGCCTTCTGATTGCCATTTCTTATGTTGCTTAGTTTACTTTCTGAGCAAAAACTTGTCTCCATCCATTTTCCTCTGGTAGTTCTATGGCCTTCATGTCCAATCTATCTGGTTTCATCTCTTTCTCTTAGTAAAGTGAAAGAATACCATTCATCCTTTTATTCATAGATGTCTTGAGAAAGCCTTTAGAGGGTAAAGGTTTAGGGTCAAATCTCGATTCAATGATCTTAAACGACAAGTGCCTGAGAAAGAAAATTCCTAAAATGGGAACTGCCCATTATCTAAACACTCGCTTTGTTCCTCTGTTGGCCTAAGTGAACTAGCAGATACTCACATTTACAATATCCTCACAACATTCAATCTCTTCTAAATATAAGCAACTTAGAGTTGATCTCTGGATCTGAAACAAAGGTGTTGTTGCATTCAAAATTCGAGGACCTGGTATAGAAATGATATATACATATGTCCATTCAAAAATACGTGTATATGCATATGGGAGAACAAAAACTATTCTATAAAAATAAAATGTTTAAAGAATCAAAAATGTAAAAATGCTTTCTAAATGGAAAAGTGATCTTTAATTCTAAAAAATATGTTTGAGAGTTTTTTTTACAGTAAGAATTTCTTTGTGAACTGATGGGAAACCCATTGGGACCTTCGGACTACCTCTTAGGTACTAACTCATTTCGGCCCTTTCAATGTAGTGTAGGCTTGCCACTTCTCTTGTTTTTCCTTGCTAGATCAATTCTTGTGTTAAGACTCCCTCGCCAACCAGCTTTTGGATTTCTTCTATTAACGACCCCAAATTTCTTGGTGTCATAACTCGGAGCCTTAATGTAGAACTCACATGTACTGTATGGATCAAAACTATGGGCAGATGAGCTGGGCGTAATCTTTATCGGCCCGGAGGTAAGGTACTAACCCTTGACCAGATGAGGCTATATGTCTGAGATGGAATACTCTGAATATCTCTAAATATGTACTTGTTCGAGGAATTTTTTTTGGTGATTTAGAGGAATCTGCCTGCATTTTTCTCTTATGATCACGAGAACCTTAAAAGTGGTACCCATTTATCTCTTTCTTTCCTTCTGCTCCTAGGTAGGTCTGGTCTTTAAACTTAGGTCTTGGATTGCATGTCTGGTTCTCTCTCCGACTGTCATAAAGTCCTCAAAGCTGGCATTCATTTTCCTGAGCATCTTATCAAAGAAGAAATATGAAAGGTGGCATGAAACATGAAAGTCATTTTCCTCTTCGTCTACGGGAGGCTGCAGTTGGTTCGCTAAACATAGCCACCTCAAAACACATTCCTTGAAGCCTTCATCAGGTTTTATCTTCGTACCCTAGAGATACTGAGGCCTTGGTGCTAGGCCCAAAGCACATTTATGGGCCCAAAAAGGCATTGGCTAAGTCTCCCAACGACTGAACTTGGCCTCTACTCAAACAGTTATACCATATCACGGTGGGTCCTGCTAGACTATCGGGGAAGCAGTGGAACAATAATTTTTTATTCTTAATGCAGCGCTCCATCTTTTTGCAGAACATGGTCAGGTGAATCTTGGGGCATCTTATTCCGACATCATGCGCAAATCTGGGGATCTTTAAAATCTGGAGGAATGACCAAATCAGGGTTCAAATAGAGTTTTCTTGCATCGAAGGTATCAAACTTCTTCTTTTTTTTCTCGAGCCTATCTTCCAACTGCTCGAATCTTGATTTTTAGTGTCTTCAATTCTTTTATCCATGATAAAACCCTAATTGGTCTTTGGATTACTCCTCATGAAATTAATAAAACGTAATAATAATGCAAGGTAATGATAATGTCATGTAAAATATGCCAGGATCGTGCAAAGTAATGCAATGCATTCTTAAAATATAAACACGAATGCAATAAGGTATTGATTCCAAAAGTGATCCCCATAGAACGACGTTCATTGAGGCCAAAAGGTTTCATTACATCATATATTAGATATTTACAGTTACTGATGAGCTCTAGTGCCTAATTTCTTAACTTGATCTAGTAGTCCGGTCAGCTTTCCCCCGTGGTCCAACACTGGGTCCATGTTCTGACTCAATGCCATCAATGTGTCAGCTAAGTCTGCCACCTTGTTGAGCCTCTTTTCCTGCTCGGGTAATATTGATCTTCATGTCTTCATCTATCCCTTGCTTAGTCTTTCGCAGCTTGGAAGTTGTCTCTACAACATTTTTAGCAGCAACTTGTTTGTTAACTTCTACACGAACCTCGTATTCACACAAAAAAGTTCTGAGCTATTCCACTTGCTCCTTATTTTCCAACTGAAGAGTGTTAGATTGTCCTTGCTATGTCCTAAACTTGTTTTCAAAACTCTTGTTAATGGCTAGGTTATTCTATAGCTCATTTCTAGAGACTGTTGTACCTATTCTCAATTTCCTCAAACTTACCTGATAGCAGTCTGACTTAATTCTCGCTTGACTAGTTTCTCTTCTTCCAATATTCTGACTCGTCATTCAACTGAGCAACATCGTTAATTTATTCTTTAAAGGTGACCCGATATGATATTCTTAAATACACAGTAAAGCTTATGGTGATCATTCTGCAAATTCAATTTCATCCAAGTTATTTCTCTCTTACCTGAGCTGGCTGAACTCGAAAGAATATCTCTCTCCTGGGATGCCCCTATCTCCAATCTTCAAATTTAACTCGCTTGAATGACCCACTTCTGTATTACTCGAACCTTGTCATGGATATCGATTCTTCCTCGATTTTGTCCCTCGGGTGATTGTTAGCTCACTATAGAATTAGGGTATTCCATCTTCGAAACCCGAAACTTGCATCGTGATAAGATCTTAAAATTGTTCCTCAAGGCCTCGCAACTCTCAGTAGTGTGACCCAAACTTTCTAAACGGTAGTTGTCTCTAGCACGTGTGTCGTAACCTCTCGAATAAGATGGTCTCTTCGATAGAGACTTCACCGAGGTAATAAGGCTCTTCTCGATTAACATTAGGAATAGCTCAGTATACCTTACAGGAATCGAGATGTACTTCTTTCCATTACTTGCTTCTCGGGTTTCTTTTGGATCGAACTCTATTTTTTAGAAGCTCAACTCAGACATATCTTCTACCTGTTTATTGATGCGGATCACAAAAGGGTTCAACTTGTCATATTTGGCTGGCTTGAAAGTAAAATTTTGACTATCTCGCTCTTTATTCTGATCCTTAGTCGATTTTTCTTTCAGCTCGCCAGATCGCTTACCAGTAACGTGTCTGACCTGAAGTCTTCAGATGATTCATCTTCTATTGTCTCTGATCTTGTTCTGAGACAAAACCCTAGATTCGTGCCCTTTAATATCTAACCAGACGACCCTTTGTCAATTATGAACAATTTTTTAGATTTGAGAAACCGCTTCGAGAATCAATACCCTATAAATGCGAGAATGCATGCAAATGCGGTGTTGATTCTCGAATAGTCTTTAAAAAACTTTCAATAGAGAAAATGTCTGATTGCAAGAAACTAATAATGAATTACAAGTAACAGTTAGTTTCCTTTTGGAGATCTTGACTTCGAAAAGCAAAGCCTATGCTCTACGTCTCGACGTCATCTTTAGGATGATGGATGACCTCATCTTCTCCTCTTATTCTATTCCATAGACTCGTGACGTCATGATCTTCATTTTTTGGGGCTTCTGAAAAGGACATCAACAAGTGCATGCATAATGCAAACAAGATCTTCTTCTTCTGTAGATCTGGGTGCAAACGATCTGATCTTCGAATAATACGTCTGAACAGAGATGGATTCTATCGGTCCAAAGGGGGTCTACTTAAAGTCTTTAAAACTTTTGGGTTTACCTTAAAATTCTCAAAGATCATTTGATTTAAAGATTTCCCCTTTTATTATCAAAAAGTTTAAACTTACTTCAAAAATGAAACTTTTAGGGCTTTTATTATTATTATTATATATTTTTTTTTTGTTTTGAAAGTTTTAGGAGGGAAAATGATTCAAAAACACAATAATTTTTTTGAAGGAGTTAGATTAAAATCTTTGAGATTTTTACAAAGGGTTAAATGTGAAAATTTTAAAATTAGTGTTCTGTAGTCCCCACTGGATCCTCTGCGTCGCACGTGCCTTACTATCGGACCGTCTTCTTTCTCGATTGGTCTTTGCTCGGCCTAACTTGATACTGTAATATTATCGTTTTTGGCAAAGCAGACTTTTTTCTATTTTGAAAGCTTTTTAAATGAACTGTTCTTGAATCAACACCATGTCATGATATGCAAAATGAATGCAAATAAAGGCGTTGATTCCGCTGGTAATCACCCTTTCGAACGACTTTCATAGGAATTAAAGGGTCCAGATTCTAGAGCCAGAAAAGAAGACTTCTATAGATATGCCCATCTACATGTCTTCGGGTCATACTCAAAGAAACTAAAAGTCTCGGTTAAGATATCGCATTCGCTTTCCTCCTCATGCGCTCAAATAGATCTAAGATGGCTATATCGATGTTTCTGAATACCCTCGGGAAGATGATCAAACCATATGTCCCCAAAAAGAATAGGTCTATCTTCATTACCTCATTTGGGTGTGCTATCTCGGATATATTCCCATGAAGATGCTAGGCTGTTTCTTCAATTCTAAATCAAATCGTTGGCTCAATCCTCGTTTATCAAAAGATTTTAAGCTTCAAGGGATAATTCTGATTCCTCGGCGACTTCGCGTAGATCCAGTCTTTCTATACATTCTTCTGGTTGAGCAAGGCTGTATACTCCTCTACCGTGGGTATCATGTCTTGGCCGTTGAAGGTAAAGCAGCAAAACGGGATTCTGAAACTGGACAATGGCTCGGAGTAAAGGCTGATTGACTCGAACATACATTAGCTGGGATAGGTCGCCATAACTGTCGAAAAACAGGTCATGTAGTCTTCGGTCCCATCTTTCCTAAATCTCTTTAAGCTCTCACAGATCTTTCTGTTATAGGCTCTCGTATGTATACTTTGGCACTATACGCTTGCACGACAAACTGTTACCTTAGACCCGTTGATTAACCTCTGACTAATGTCGCACGACTAGGTTGAAGTCCTCCTCCTTAAGATACCTTTTTTCCATGATGAAAGATTTTCTGATCGGGCAAACCACTTGAATCAACACCTTTATGTAATGTGGATGCAATGATAATGCAACAAAAGTATGTGTAAAAATAAAAATAAAAAATAAAAATAAAAAACAAAAAGAAATGAGTTAGTATCGGATAAAAATAATAAATACATAAATAAAAGGTAAATTTAAATAAGATAAACAAACAAAACAACATTATTTACAACCCGCTTAAAACACCTAGGTTATCCGCATGGCTCTAAAAGGGTGGGCTTTCTATATTCTATACATGCAGTTTTGGTGCTAAGAAGTACCTGAATTGTCCTTACTGTCCCCTACTAAGAGTAGCAAGGCCTCCGGTCATCACCCATTATAGGCTCCTTTCAACCGTGTTCAACTCAGGGGGACCCATTCGCTTATGCCCCTACGAAGAAACGATATCCTCACGAAAGCATAAGGTACTCGAGCCCCGAAGGTACTTGCTAGGCCCATACGGAGGAACGATATCCTTACGAAATCATTAGCGTTCCCCCCCACTTAAAAAGGACGGGTTTATATGCCAAATTTTAAATGCGTTAAAATAAACGCACAATTATAACCTAATGTTAATTTAATAGTCACTTTAATTCAGAACTTCTGATATTATTAAAGCGGTAATTATTTAAAAAAAGCTTGACTCTCATTTGTTTTTTTTAAAACAAAAAATGTCCCCAGAGGAGTCGTCATCTATAGCGATATCCTTTTTTTAAGTTCGTTAAAAAACGGGTTTTAAGGTGTTTAGGGGTTTTTCGGGTATTAAAATGTTTATTCCGTGGGATTTTAGAAAAACCATGTTTTTTTTAAAAAAATGGAGTCGCCAACCGCCACTTAGGTAGGCCGGACACCATAAAACCAGAGATTTTAAAAATGTTAGGTTCGGGAGTCAGTTACGGATGGGGAAGGATTAACACCCCCACACCGCCCAAAATTGGTACTTTAATAATTACCGCTTTATTAATATTAGACTTGCCGGATTAAAGTGATGATTAAATTAAAATTTGATTATAAGTGCGAGTAGATTTTAAAAGCCCCATTATCCGAGAGTAAACGCCCAACCACCATCATTACGCCTGATACTGGCCTCGTTTACGCTCGGATAAAAGGGCACCGCATTAACAATTTATATTCCATTATGCAACCTTAGAAAGCAAGTATAGATAAATACGATACGATAAAAATATAAATAAATACTAACATAATAAAATACTAATCTAACATAAATAAAATACTAATCTAAAACATACATACATAAATATTAATCTAACACATAAATAAAAACAAATATAACATAAATAAAATGCTAATCTAAAACATTCATAAATATTAATCTAACACATAAATAAAAACTAATCTAACATAAATAAAATATTAATCTAAAACATAAATTTAAAACATAAATAAATATTAATCTAAAACATAAATAAATATATAAACTAAAAATAAGAACACAATTTTAAATTAACTAATACTTTATTAAATCATAAAAATTATAACACAAATAAAAAAGGAAGAAAATATATCTAACTAAGAGCTCGACTGACGAACCCCGACCGAACCCCACTGAGATTTATCATGACCCCTTCAAAAATTAATTAGATCGGATATAAATTAAGACCCTAATCGAATATTAGATCGAACAAACTTGGGCCGAGGGCACTACCCGGCCCCGGCCGGCCTAGCTCCCAATTGGGGAGCCGATTGCTTTGCCAATTGAAATTGGCATTTTTGGGCGTGATTTTTGTGGCTGCACCCCCATGCCTTTATATAGTCAAAGGGGTGGTTAAGTGTTGACGTGGAGCTATGTGCTCCAAGTAAATTTACCCTTTTTCTTATTTTAATTTTTTTTTACATTTTTTTAGATTAAATTTTTTCCTTCTTCTTTTTTTATTTTATATTAACAATATTATTATTAAAATAATACTAATAACACTAAAACCCGGACAAAAATGAGTGATTACAAACGAGCACAAACAACTAAACGAACGTAATTTCTTGTTCGTGTTCGTTTGTTAAAGAATGTGCTTGTTCGTGTTTTTTCATGTTCTTTTTTTAAAATGATAAACGAACGTAAAAGTACACAAAGAAACGAACATAAAATGACATATGTGAATATATTTAAACGAACAAGCATATGTGAATAAATTTATTTTTTAAAATATATTCTTTTGTTATGAAAAATAATAAATATAAATAGATATATGTAAATAAATTTAAACGAACATAAACAAACAAACATAAATGAACGTATTATCGAACGTTCACGAACGTAAAGGAACTGATGAGTCATGAACGGTTCGTTGAACGTTTGGTTCGTTTACCGTCATAGATCATATTGTCTTTTTTATTAAATAGTAAAATATTACATTCTTATACCGGAATTTAAACCCATACACAATAGTAAATCTCGATGGTATTGTCTTTATTTAAGTGGTTAGATATTTGGGAGAATTGGAATAAAATTATCATGTCTATAATGACGTTGAAGAAGAAGAAAAAAGCCTACTTAAATTATTAGGTCTAATGGTCAAGAATTCTCATATTGCATTGGCCGGTAATTTTGACGAGGCCAAGGTACAGTGCAACACAAGTCAACTCTCTTACTCCATTAATCCTCATCCTATTGGACATAGTAATTTGAAAAATTCATATTATTTAATTAATTAAAAATATATTTTAATATCTTAGAACCAATGAATCCAACCTAGTGGACTAAAATAAATAATAAATTAAATGATGTGAGAAGAAGACATTAGTGTTATATACTTATAAGGTACTATAAAACAGTGGAGAATAATTAAAGACCAAACTAAATCGGATGAGACAGATCAAGATTAGTTAAAAACAGTTGAGAATCTTAATCCCAAACATTGGGATTAGGGATGACAACTAATCCAGCATTCTAAAATTGAAAACAATTGAGATTCCTTTTCCCCATTTTTGCATGAAAAGAAATTGTTATGCTATGGAATATGGAATCTAGCTGAAATTTGTGGATAATTAGGTTAGAGAATAATTTTCTGTCTAAAAGGTTTGTGGAGTAAGATTGGTGTTAAAATCGAGTTTAGATCAAATGAGTTCCACTGTGCTTTTATATATTTGTTTTGGTTTAATTATAAATATTTAATTTATTAATTGATTAATTCGAATCGAATATTACAAATACTATGTAGGAATGATTTTTTCAACTCAATTTAATTTTATATATTTATCTTAATCAATTAAAATAACCCAAAGCTTCCATATTCATGCATCCAGATCCCTATAAATACTAAGCTGCTCATTCCCCGAACCCAAGTGAAAAAGAAAAGAAAACCCAGAGATTTCGAAAACAAAAAAGGAAATGTCTTCTTCTCCTTTGATTGTCGTCTCAAAAACCATTATTTTCCCAGACCAAAAATCCAGCCTTGGAGACCTCAAGCTTTCAGTTTCAGATCTCCCCATGTTGTCTTGCCATTACATCCAAAAAGGTTGTCTCTTCACTCGCCCTTCCATCCCCATCGACTCATTCATCTCTCTCCTCAAACAATCCCTCTCCAAAACGCTGTCGTTTTTCCCTCCCCTCGCTGGCCGTCTTTACACCGACGAAGAAGGTTACATTTACATCACATGCAACGACGCCGGCGTCGACTTCCATCATGCCAAATGCGCATCCATGTTCATCCGTGACGTCATTGGTCTTGTTCATGTTCCGGAGTTGGTCAAGGAGTTTTTCACCTTTGATAAGACGGTTAGTTATCAGGGACATTACAAGCCGATCATGGCCGTCCAATTCACCGAGCTGGCCGATGGAGTCTTCATCGGCTGCTCGGTTAACCATGCAGTGACTGACGGCACGTCGTTTTGGAATTTCTTCAACACTTTCGCCGAAATCTGCAGAAAAATTAATACTAACAACAATGATGGTATTGAAAACATAGAAAGGCTACCCGATTTCTCACGGGACTCGGTTCTGATTTCATCGGCGGTATTGAAAGTCCCCGACGGTGGCCCCGAAGTTACGTTTAACGAAAACGAGCCGTTACGGGAGAGGATTTTCAGTTTCAGCAGAGAAGCCATTTTAGAACTCAAAGCCAAAGTTAACGGAGACTTCAACGCTGAGATTTCGTCGTTTCAGTCACTATCGGCTCTGCTCTGGCGGTCGGTGACACGTGCAAGGAAGCTTCCGGCTTCCAAAACGACGACGTTTAGAATGGCGGTGAATTGTCGTCACAGGCTGAACCCGAAGATGGACCCTTTATATTTCGGGAACGCGATTCAAAGCATTCCGACGTATGCATCGGCGGGTGATGTCACGTCGCGCGACATACGGTGGTGCGCCGAGCAATTGAATGAAAGCGTGAAAGCTCATGACGACGAAACTGTTCGTCGTTTTATTCGTACCTGGGAGAAGGATCCACGGTGTTTTCCTTTGGGAAACTTGGACGGCTCATCGATGACGATGGGGAGTTCTCCTTGGTTCCCGATGTACGACAATGATTTCGGGTGGGGTCGGCCATTGGCGGTTAGGAGCGGCAGAGCTAATAAATTCGATGGCAAGATCTCTGCCTTTCCAGGGCGGGAAGGGAACGGTAGCGTTGATTTGGAGGTGGTTTTTGCGCCAGAAACGATGGCCGGGATTTAGTCGGATCACGAGTTCATGCAATACGTAACGTTTTAAATCAGACATTACAAATGTATTTCATATTTACTCCAAAGCGATAAGATTTCACGCAGAATAACTTTAGATTGATGATAAAAGACAAAATTAAATTGGGTACAAAATATAAATATCAAAAAGTAAGAATATATATATAAATAAAATTCTGTGTGTGAGAGCAAGAGCCACTCTCAAAAAAAAAAAAACGTTGGTTAATTTCTGATGATGATCATGAGTTTAATTCCTTCATATTTTCTTCATCTAAGAGTTTTTTAAGAGAAAAAGAGTTTATATTAAATAGATTTTTTTTGTTTTTTTTTGTGCCTCTATTTATGCACTCACCCTAAAATATCAGGTTTTAAGGTTTAGTATTAAGGTTTAGAGTTAAGGTTAATGTTTAGGGTTTAGATAATTCGATGTAGGATTTAGAATTTAGGGTTAAGGTGTAGAATTTAATTTTTTAGTATTGGAGCATGGAAAGAGACAAATGATTTTTATTCGTTTATATTTGGGATAATATTTTGAAATACAATTTGCGCAAAAAATATATATACAATATTTCCTTAAAACTAAATTCTTAATCCCTACCCATATAATCTTAAATATTATAAATGCTAAATTCTAACCCTAAAATCTTAAAATCTAAATACTAAACCACATACCTTAAACTAAACCATGAACTCTAAATTTTAAAGGCTTATATAAACTGAAATTAAACTTAAGCTTCTTTAATTTTTATGGTTTAACTACTTTTCAAAATTTTATTCGTTTCAAAATTAATTGATCTACGCCTCGTATTTTAACCTTGACCCGTTCCTATTCTCGCTGGACTTGAAATTTTCGTGTTTTGAGTAACTCCGGTGCAAAAATGTAGATCAATATTTCGAAGTTGGAATCCCTTTGTTTTCTGGATCTCTAGTGGCAAAGACAGATATCAATACGGAGAAATGTGATGTCTATTAAGGGTGTTCATAACTAGCCAATAGGTACACATGTAATCACTCATTTTTGTACGGGTTTTTAATATTTTTAGTATTGTTGTAATAATATATATATATAAAAAAAGCAAAAAAAAAAAAGAAGGAGTGGTTTAGGGTGGTCCACGTCACCCACATGCCTCCCCCAATCCCCTATAAATAGAGGATTGCAGCGGGGAATTGAGGAAAGAAGAAGCAATTGCAGCAAGCAAATTGAATTGCAAAGGCAATTTCAATTGGAAAATTGCAAGCAGCAATTGGAATCGGCGGCAGGCCAATTCGGCTAGCCCAGGACCAGGTGATATCCTCGGTCCTAACCGGTTCGATCGGGGTCTTATTTTAGGTCCGATCTAGTTAATATTTTTGGAGAGGTCGTGGTAGATCTCGGTGGAGTCCAGTCAGGGTTCGTCGTTCGAACTCCTAATTAGGTATATTTTCTTTCCTTTTATTTATGTTGTAATTTTTATATTTTAATGAAGTAGAAGTTAATTTAAAATTGTGTTTTTAATTTGTATGTTTATCTATGTTTTATATTAGTATGTTTTAAATTTATATTTTATATTAATATTTTATTTATGTTAGATATGTTTTATTTATAAGTTAAGTTAATAGTTATGTATGTATGTATGTTTTAGATTAGTATTTTATTTATGTTAAATATGTTTTTATTTATATGTTAGATTAATATTTATGTATGTATGTTTTAGATTAGTATTTTATTTATGTTAGATTTATTTTTATTTATGGGTTAAATTAATAGTTATGTATGTATGTATGTTTTAGATTAGTATTTTATTTATGTTAGATTAATATTTTACTATGCTCTTATTTGTTTATATTTTTATCGCATTATATTTGTTCATATTTGCCATGTGTTTTTAAGTTTGTATAACAAACATATATTTTGTCAATGCGGTGCCCTTTTATTCGAGCGTAAACGGGGCCAGTATCAGGCGTAGTGATAGTGGTTGGACGTTTACTCTCGAATAACGGGACCTTTAAAATTTACTCGCACTTATAACCAAATTTTAATTTAATCGTCACTTTAATTCGGAAAGTTTAATATTAATAAAGCGGTAATTATTAAAGTACCAATTTTGGGCGGTGTGGGGGTGCTAATCCTTCCCCATCCGTAAGAATCGACTCGAACCCGATATTTTGAAATCTCTGGTTTTCTACGGTGTCCGGTCCACCTTGAGTGGCCGGTGGCGACTCCAATTTTAAATAAAATGCGAGTTTTATAAAACTCCACGCGGAAGAAAATATTTCCAAACAAAAACAAAAACTTTCATTTTTAGCGAGAAAAAACATCGCTACAGATGGCGACTCCGCTGGGGAGATTTTTGTTTTTCAAAAACAAATGAGAGTCGAGCTTTTTCAAATAATTACCGCTCTATTAATATCGGAAATTCCAGATTAAAGTGACTATTAAAGTAACATTCGGTTATAATTGCGCGTTTATTTTAACGCATTTAAAATATGGCATATAAACCCGTTTTTTTTAAGTGGGGGGAAAACGCTAATGCTTTCGTGGAGATATCGTTCTCCCGTATGGGCCTAGCAAGTACCTTCGGGGCTCGAGTACCTTATACTTTCGTGAGGATATCGTTCCTTCGTATGGGTATAAACGAATGGGTCCCCCTGAATTGAACCCGATTGAAATGAGTCTATAATGGGTGATGACCGGGGGCCTTGCTACTCTTATTAGAGGACAACAAGGACAATTTAGGTACCTCTTAGCACCAAAACTGCATATAGTGAGCCGTAGGAGCCAACCCTTTAGAGCCATGTGAAACTCTGCCCGATTAGTGGTCACCCTATGTAGGTTCTGGTGCCTTATTTCTTGTTTATGTACAGTTTATTACTATATTTTTGTTATATTTATCATTTGTTTTATTTAATCATTTTATTTGGTACTAACTCGTTTCATTTTATTCTTATCGCATTGAGTTCACCTGCATCATTGCACAACATCATCACAATCTTAATTTTGCATTGCATCGATTTAGGACACATTTTGCATGCATTCATTTTCAGAATAATAAAACTAATCCTCGGGTTGCCCCATTAAATACAACAAAGATGGTCGATCTAGCACCTTACAAAGCCTCTTACAAAAGTTTGGTCTTGGGGCATGTCTAAAAGCACCCCCACATATTTTACAAATAATGTGCCTCTAACAAGGCCTCAGTCCGGGGGCATTCTTTGCCAAGGTCCAGCCTTCATTGCCGAGTCAAACCCTTGCATCTTTGACCACAGTATGCAAAATTGCACCCAATCAAAAAATAATAAGCTACCATGAACCAACACAATTTATAAACCCAACCTAGGGGGCAACAGAATCCACACTCAAAGTGTCAAATTCAAGAACAGTTTCAGACGATGGCATAGGGATGAATAAAATGTTGGGGCATGCACCCAGATGACTGATCGGACCCAAGTTGAGGTTGGGGCACCGTCACATACAAAAACCAAGATCCTGACGGGACCAGTGAGGAGTCAGGGGCATCCCTTTGAGGATCGAAAAAAATCATATCACATTCATGCATTTAGATTGCATTCATCTTGCATTAAACCATTTTTGCATACATCATACATTTAGATTAAATGCATACACCAAAATCACCATGCATTTAGGGTAGACACATGCATTTAGACATAAAATTAGATACATTCATGCAATCTTGCTTGTACATAACAGGTCTAGGAAAAGACCGAGTACCCTCGACATGGGGGCAATGACAAGAAGGACAACCCTAGTCTTGAAGGAGGCCAAACACGAAGAAGATGGAAACGCCCAAAATAAAAGGTATCAGCGACAAAATCTTTGACAATTACTGACTAATGTTTTTTCTTTTGTAGCATTTGATTTCTCCAACGATGGTGTGACGGACGCCAACATTCCAGATCTTGCCCTCTGTCGATAGAAAAGCCGGGCAAAATTTTTCCAAAAAAATTATTATTATCTCGCTGTCAGTGGCGCAGTCACCCAACATCTTGTAAATCGTGCCTTCGTCGGTGGTGGTACGCCAACTTAATGAAGATCTTTCCTCCGTCGGTGGTGTTGCAGATCAAAATTTCCATCCAGATCCTATCTCTCCGCCGGTGGTGTAATGGATTTCACGTTTTGCTGATCTAGTCTCTCCGACAGTGGTGTAGCAGATCAAATCCTATCCAGGTCTTGCCTCTTCGACAGTATTGCAGCTAGACCTAAATTTTACTCGGAGTTTACCTTTTATCTTAATGGTAGTAAAAAAGAAAGAAAGAAAAAGAAAAATATAAAAAAAAGAAGAGAAAAAGAGAAAAAAATAAAAAAAGAAAGAAAAATAAAAAAAGAGAAAAAACAAAAAAACAAAAAAACAAAAAAAACAAAAAAACAAAAAAGGAAAAAGAAGAAAAATCAAAAAAAGAGAAAATTGAAAAGAAGAAGAAAAGAAAAGAAATGAAAAAAGGAAAAATGAAGAAAAAATAAGAAGAAGAAAACTATCTGATCCTGCCTCTTCGTCGGTGTCGTAGTTGGATCAAATCCCCGGACCTTACCTCCTCGTCGGTGTTGTAGCTTGGTCAAATTTAACTGCCGGTTCTGCCTCCTCGTCGGTGTTGTAGCTGAACCAAATTCACTAAACTCTGGTCTTGCCTCTTCGTCGGTGTTGTAGCTAGACCAAATTCACTAACTCTTGATCCTGCCTCTTCGTCGGTGTTGTAGCTGGATCAAATCTTCAGACCATGCCTCCTCGTCGGTGTTGTAGCTTGGTCAAAATTTACTAACTTTCTAGTTGTATCAATGTTGTATCTCAAAAAAAAAAGAGAAAAAAAGAAAAAAAAAAAAAGAAAAAAAAAGAAAAAAGGAAAAAGAAGGAAAAAACGAAAAATAAAAAAATCAAAAAATGAAAATGAAAAAAACAAAAAAAAATGAAAAAATGAGCTTTCAACCAAATTCTGATCATGCCTCTTCGTCAGAGTCCTAGCTTGATCACAAAAAAGGAACAACTATCCGATCCTGCCTCTTCGTCGGTGTCGTAGCTGGATCAAATCTTCAGACCTTGCCTCTTCGTCGGTGTTGTAGCTTGGTCAAATCTAACTTTCGGTTCTGCCTCTTCGTCGGTGTTGTAGCTGAACCTAATTCACTAACTCCGGTCTTGCCTCTTCGTCGGTGTTGTAGCTAGACCAAATTCACTAACTCTTGATCCCGCCTCTTCGTCGGTGTTGTAGCTGGATCAACATTACTAACTTTAGACCATGCCTCTTCGTCGGTGTTGTAGCTTGGTCAAAATTCACCAACTTTCAAGTTTTAGCAATGTTGTAAAAAAAAAAAGAGAGAGCGAAAAGAGAAAAATTATCAGTTTTCTGACCTTGCCTCTTCGTCAGAGTTGTAGCTGGATCAGACATCAGAACTTTCACCTATCGGTCTTGCCTCCTCGTCAGTGTTGCAGCTGGATCGAATTTTGTAGACCCTGTCCCTTCGTCGGTGTTGCAGTTGGGTCGAAATCTATTTAGGTATTAGCTTATTACCAATAATATATCAAGTAGAACTCGGTTTGGCTTCCCCAACAAACAACCCCCATTTTGAAGGCTTTGCTTCCCGAGAGTGACAAGGTGGATCAACCAAAACAAGAAAGAAGACATGCGCTGAAGAGAATGAAGATCTACCGAAGAAAGAAGACACGCGTCAAAAGGAGAGAAGTTTAGCCAGATAAAACAAAAATGAGTGCTTTTGATCTTTGCTTTGTTCTCGTTTCACAAGAACAAGCAAAGAGGGGCAACTGTAATCACTCATTTTTGTACGGGTTTTTAATATTTTTAGTATTGTTGTAATAATATATATATATATAAAAAAAGCAAAAAAAAAAGAAGGAGTGGTTTAGGGTGGTCCACGTCACCCACATGCCTCCCCCAATCCCCTATAAATAGAGGATTGCAGCGGGGAATTGAGGAAAGAAGAAGCAATTGCAGCAAGCAAATTGAATTGCAAAGGCAATTTCAATTGGAAAATTGCAAGCGACAATTGGAATCGCGGCGAGCCAATTCGGCTAGCCCAGACCGGGTGATATCCTCGGTCCTAACCGGTTCGATCGGGGTCTTATTTTAGGTCCGATCTAGTTAATATTTTTGGAGAGGTCGTGGTAGATCTCGGTGGAGTCCAGTCAGGGTTCGTCGTTCGAACTCCTAATTAGGTATATTTTCTTTCCTTTTATTTATGTTTGTAATTTTTATATTTTAATGAAGTAGAAGTTAATTTAAAATTGTGTTTTTAATTTGTATGTTTATCTATGTTTTATATTAGTATGTTTTAAATTTATATTTTATATTAATATTTTATTTATGTTAGATATGTTTTATTTATAAGTTAAGTTAATAGTTATGTATGTATGTATGTTTTAGATTAGTATTTTATTTATGTTAAATATGTTTTTATTTATATGTTAGATTAATATTTATGTATGTATGTTTTAGATTAGTATTTTATTTATGTTAGATTTATTTTTATTTATGGGTTAAATTAATAGTTATGTATGTATGTATGTTTTAGATTAGTATTTTATTTATGTTAGATTAATATTTTACTATGCTCTTATTTGTTTATATTTTTATCGCATTATATTTGTTCATATTTGCCATGTGTTTTTAAGTTTGTATAACAAACATATATTTTGTCAATGCGGTGCCCTTTTATTCGAGCGTAAACGGGGCCAGTATCAGGCGTAGTGATAGTGGTTGGACGTTTCCTCTCGAATAACGGGGCCTTTAAAATTTACTCGCACTTATAACCAAATTTTAATTTAATCGTCACTTTAATTCGGAAAGTTTAATATTAATGAAGCGGTAATTATTAAAGTACCAAATTTGGGCGGTGTGGGGGTGCTAATCCTTCCACATCCGTAACCGACTCCCGAACCCGATATTTTGAAATCTCTGGTTTTCTACGGTGTCCGGTCCACCTTGAGTGGCCGGTGGCGACTCCAATTTTAAATAAAATGCGAGTTTTATAAAACTCCACGCGGAAGAAAATATTTCCAAACAAAAACAAAAACTTTCATTTTTAGCGAGAAAAAACATCGCTACAACACAAAGGTTCAATAAGCACATAATATAAGTTAATAAAATGAAAGGGATGATGAAAAATAATAATACTATGACAGTGATATTGAACTTATTGGACCTGTAGATACCCATTGCGCTAGTTATTAACACCTCTAGTGTCCATATATCTTATGTCGATGAATATTAAGCAAATGCGCTTGAGAATCAATAAGTTCATAAAAAAATCGATAGAGAGGCCAAGGTGGGTACCAAAATTCGTACTTAAATCGTTAATGACGTCCTCGCGAAGAAGAAATTAAATTTTCAACTCAATGTCTTCGGGTACAAAGTATAAAAGTTTACAAATTTAATTATCTCAAATTTAAAAGAGCAGAGTTCGATTTGACATCCTTGGATACGAAAGAGCAAATCCATCGATAAGAGTTTTTCAACATCACATGAATAAGTTTAGCCATATAAAATCAATATCTTTTGTTTAAATAAAAATCTTCTGCCTTTTTTAGTGATCATATTTATGTTTTTACACTAAAAAAATAGATTTAGAGTTTATGTTTAAAGTTAAGGTTTATGATAAGAGTTTAGGAAATTTAGAGTAGAGTATATTTTTAGGGTTTATAATTTAAGGTTTAAAATTTAGAATTTAGAGTTCGGGTTTAAAATTGGAAGTTTTTTTTGCTCTATTCTCATTTCACTTGTCCATCACGTATTTTTATCTGGCTAAATAATAATTGAGGCTTAAGGGTCACTTTTACCCCTGTAGTGGTCCAAATTTATCAATTTTGCCCTTATTGTATTTTCACATCAATTTAGCCCCTGATGTAGTCGAAATTGCATCACCGTTTGTCCCTTGACTGACGAAACCCAACGTTGACCTTTACGGTACTGACGTGGCAGTTTACGATGCTGACGTGACATTCCACGTGTGAAGATGATATGGAAGAAGGGCAAAATTGATTTTTCAAGCGAGTTCGAAGGCAAAATCGGTTTTCTGGAGTACGATGGCAAAATTGGTTTTTTTAGGGGAAAAATGAGTAAAATATGAAAATATTAAAATATTAAAATAAAAATTAATAAAAAATTTAAAACCTTTTTATTAATATATGACTAAAAATAAAATAAATTAATTAAAAATATCTAAAAATAAGTAAAAATTGTAAAATTTAAATATCATAAGCTAATAAATTATAAATTATTCAGAAATTAAAATTTGAAATATTTATAAAGTATTAAAAATATAAAAACCTTCATAAAAAAATTTAGACGATTTTGATTTTCTTTTTCTTCAAAGAATGTAAGGAAGAAAGAATCCTAAAATAGAGATAATGCGATTCTCTCAACCGAACAAAAATCATCTACCCTTTTTGGTGCCCTTATCTCTCAATACTAAAAAAATTAAACTCTACATTAAGTCTAATTTATAAATCACAAACCTTAAACCCTAAAATTTAAACCCTTGATTAAATTTATATACATACTTTTATGTTTCATAGTCACTTTATATGGATAAAATTTTCAATTAGGGTTTAAGATTTAAAGTTTGTAATTTAGAGTTTGAGATTTTTAGGGTTTGAAATTTAAAAATTATATGTAAGAGGTCCACTATGATTTAGTTACTAACTCTCTTTAATAAAACACATGTATAAAGGAATTCACATTAGTCTATACAAAATTTCTTCCTAATCAAATCATTCCAAAACATCATTTTTACAACTAATACTCTGAAAACAAAATATTTTATATTTCTTGTAAGTAATTGAAACCAATGACTTCCCATACTATTATATGAATGATCACTAATCTTTATCAACTTCACTTTTTTAATAAAAATACACAGACTTGCTAAGAATTTAAGAAATTTGTTAAATAATAAAAATCTAATAACTTAAGAAGTTTAATTATTAATTTATTTTAAAATAAAAGAAAAATAATAAAGTCATTAAAAATATATGAAATTATTAAGAAAACTATATAATAATACGAAAACCTTAACTTTTGTAAAAAATTACAGGGTAGCAATAACTAAAACTGAAGGTTTTCGTAAATGATTTTAAATAGATTTCAATGAATTTAATTTTAATGTAGATACTAATTATAGATCTAACAATAAAATAATTATGAATATATTTACATTTATAAATTTCTGTACTAGATTAATTAATGATTTTAAATAAAGTACTCTAGTGTTAACGAGGGTATACATGCAATTTGGAGAAGAAAAATACTAAATTGGCGTCTTTTTAAGTATTAAGAGTTTAATTTATTGAATTATTTTGAATTAGAATTAAATTGGTAGAATATGTAAGTTTTGAGGACTAAAACTGTCATTATACCAAATCTCATTAGATGTTCATTTGTATTTTAACAGACGAGTGATCTGAGCGTAAATAAAACTTTAATTGAGTAACCTAATTATAACTTTTAATAATTGAATGACCCAATTATAACTTTATTAATAATTATGTGACCTATGATGTAGTTTATCCAATTTTTTTATGGCTATGATAGATACGCCCGAGTGGAACAATAGAAATCGCAAGGGAGCCATCGGAAGGAGTATTTGATTTAGCCATATAATCAGCCGGCATGTTCGCCTCTCGACGAATAAGGAAAAATTCGACAATCCATGGGTGAGCAAGGAGAGAAGAGATAACTCGGATTAAGGCGTGTAGACTCAAAGGAGCAGTGTTCAAAAGAAGCCTATGCGCATCAGCGCTATCAAGTTGCACAATGACACGGTCATAACCCTGACTCGAAGCGATACGTAGCCATTCCAACACACCCCAAACTTCGGCCTGAAGAACGGAGGATATACCTATACACTTGGAATAAGAGGCGATGAAGGTACCATCATGGTCTCGGATCACACAGCCTATCGATCCAAGGCCAGTGGAAGAAGATACGGCTCCATCAGAGTTTATGCAAATCCACCCGGGAGCAGGGGCCTGCCACTGGATCATATCGAGACTGGGATGATGAGGCGGGGATTGAAGCATGGAGGAAGCATATGTTTTTGCCCAGGATAAACTGATCGCAAGCAACAAATGCGGATGAAGAAAATCACCTCGAAAAATTGCCCCATTCCGTCGTTTCCAAGCTTGTCATAAGATGGAGATAAAAAGTAGATTCCAAGGCCCTTCGGTCAAAGGACAATAGCTAGTATTAGAGAAACCTTGGAGCAGCCACTCCCGAAGGGGAAGGTTAAAGAAGCATTGACTGTTGCTAGCAGGAACTAGAGGAATCCAAAGAGAGCGCATATCAGGACAGTCCCGAAGAATATGCAAAAGGGTTTCATCACACGCTCCACACGCATCACACGCAGCTGTGGGAGAGAGATGGCGCAAACAGCGATTGGAGTTTGTTAATAGCTTATCTTGAATTGCCAACCAAAGGAATCCAGGGACGCGCTCCGGAACTTTCAAGGACCATATAAGTTTTCCAACATGGATTAGGTTCATTCCATCTAGATATTGCATTTTGCACATAAGCACTATTGACAGTAAATAGCCTGTTTTGATGCCCTGCCAGTAGCAAACATCGGGGCCGAGGATGGGACTAGGTGTTGGGATATTATGGATATAGAGAAGTGAGATAGGTTGAAGATTAACAGCAAGCCGATTCCAATCCCAATCCCATTAGACAAATTGAAATCGTGTACCTTGGCGTTTGGATCAATATGAGCCGTAGAGACTTGGAAATTAGTGAGAAGTCCGAGATCCGGTATCCAAAGGTCCTTCCAAAAATTGATGGACATACCGTTGCAAACGGACCAAGCAAGATTACTATGATAAGAGGGCCAAATTTTTGCCAACGACCGCCAGAAGGTAGAACAATTAGGCCTTGCAATGGAAGAAGGACAAGGACCATCAACTCTATATTTCTCTCGCAACAGCCTAATCCACAAAGCATCCTGGGAATGAACAAGCGTGTCACAAGTTTTCATCAAGAAGGCTGAGTTAGTAATCTTGGCTCGCCGAATGCCAAGGGCACCCCGATCGAGGGGTTAACAAATTGCATCCCAATTAATAAGAGACATCGGTTTAGCATTAGCGGATGAACCCCAAATAAAAGCGCATGATTTTCCCAATTGCCGAGCATACAGAGGACGGTAGAGCAATTGTTTGCATCAAATAGGACGGAATACTAAGCAGCACTGATTTCGCCAAGGTGACTCTGCCTGTAAACGACAAGTGCTTCGCCGACCAGCCCTCAAGGCGAGATTGTATTTTTGTCAAGAAGGAAATCAAATCTATCATTAGTTGCACTAACATGTTGGACAGGGGTGTCAAATCTTTTATGAAGGGAATGTGACGGGAAAACCAAGAGTGAAGAGGGAATTAATGGCTGATCTTTGGGAAGGCCATTATGCTTTGAGCTTTGGCTATTCAAAAGAAGAAGAACAAGTAAGCTTTTAATTTCTTCTGCAATATGCTTCCTTTATACTTGTGGTTGAACTGAGATTAAAACTTCAACTTTTCAACAGATTTGCCCGTTTCATCTCATTCAACACAAATTTGAGGCCGTTTTCCTCTGGTTTATCAATTGATTTATATGAATCCAGATTTCTCTCAAAGCTTGTGGAATGAACACATAGAGCTGGAGGTTATAAATCCAGCTAGATTGGTGAGCTTGTGATCCCATAGATGAATTATATGCATTTAAATTTAATAATTAATAAAATTAAATAAAAAATAATTTTATAAATAAAAAATTAATATATACATCTAAATTTTATAATTAAAAACATTATACTAAAAAAATAATTTCATAAATAAAAATTAATATATACATCCTTCAATTATTCTTTTAATATATATATATATATATATTATTTTTTGGTACACGATCGAACTTAATCGTACCAATCTTACGAGCCAGGCGATCGATATCAACAAAGGTCGACAACCAGCACCAAAGGAGATGGAGGGGGTTGTTAATCCAGCTCAAAGCCACCTTGGAGTCTGATTCTACCACCAACTCAGCCTTTCCTATCCATTTTGACTCAACGAACGCCTCCAAAGCCACTTTAATTGCTATGACTTCTGCATAATCAGACTCCAAACCCGAAATCGGACCAGAAAATAATGCTCGAATTACTCCCTCTTCTGTGCGTATCACTCTCCCACACCCCACTAACCCGTTTTTGGCCACACCATCTACATTGAACTTTACTGTGCTCGCCGACGGAGGAGACCAAGTCGAGCACGAAGATCTGCCATTAAGCCTCACTTTTGAACAAGACAAGGGATTTTCCCACCAATCATCCATATCATAGAATCTATCATCCTTGGTAGTTTTCTTCCATATTAGCGAACGTAATTTAGAGTAGAAGACAAGGTCTTTGAGGTTCACGATTTTTTCTCTGAACACCGAGTCGTTATGCTCCAGCCAAACACTCCAAAAACCAGTTGTTTTAGTTTCTTAGGATCCTCACTCCCACTAATACCAAAATTCAGACCACTGGTCATTCTTTCCTTGGATCGAATTTTCACTGCTTTGAGAAAGAAAAAAAAAAAGCAGTGTTAGAATCCCCCTTCAATAGCCAATTTATTCTAGACTTCTGTCTCCAAAGATCTTGCAATTTCAGCGTTTCCCATAACTCTAACTTGCATTGTTTAAGTTCATCCTGTTACTTAGGACTCAGGTTCCCACCATTACCAAGCTTTTCAACTTCATTATCTGATATCAATTAATTTTATCAAACACTTCAATATAATTAACTAATCAAATCAGCTAATGCAATCAACTATTAGTTCATTCATTCCGTTATTAGCTATCAGCTAATTATCAAACAATGTCAATATATTATCCTCCCTCCGTCCCACTATTTATGTCACATGTCGACTTTTCACAAGTTTATATAATATGTGTGGTGTAAAATAATTTGAATGACAAATTTACCCTTAAAAGTTAATTTTATTTTTATTGGGAAACTAAAAAGATACAAAATCAAATATAACTTATAAAAGTTATTGAATTTTTCAAAGCGATATTTGATTGAGACGATTTTAAAATATAAATATGACACCTTTACTATGACATAAAGAGTATATATATCTTGTGAAAATAAAATTATATTAAAAAAATTTCAATCTATGCATCGCACAAGTCACAAACTAGTGCGTAATATTTGAAAAAAAATAATTAAATAGATAATCTGATGGTAATTAATTATTGGTTTATGGCTCCAGCCGTTAGATTTAATAGCTACTAATAGCAAACATTAATTAATAACCGTCACAAAGCTATAAAATGGGTAAAAAACACTAATTTCATGGAAAGCATTCAATTAATTTGAGAAAAAGATGGTGTATAATCAAATTTAATGACGGTAAAAAAAAATTAAATTTGACTATAAATATTATTTACATTGATTTATTATTCACATTTTTTGCTCATCATTATTCACATTTCAATTTTTCACTCATTTTTTATTTTTTTTCAATTCTCTTATTTTATTTAGTTATATTTTCACAATTTATTAGAAAGTTTTAAATTTGTTGGGTGTTTAATAGGATTTATTAAATTCTAAGCCCTAACCCCAAATTCTATTAGTAGTTGGGTTTTTAATAAAATTTATTGATGTTTTATATTTAAATTTGATGTATCTATTAGAAAGTTTTTTGAGCGCAAGTAAATTAATTTTATCTCTGTTTGCTCTCACAATTCAATTTTTTCTATACTTATTATAAAAGGCCCAATTTTTAAATTTGCCTTGGGGCCACTAAACTTTACAACCTCTTTCTTTTTAATCTCAATCGTTACCACATTCAAAATGATTAGACAGACTTGGCATTAGAGAAGTTAAATTCTTGGAAGAAAAAAAATAGTCAGGGGCGGGATATAGGGGGTTTTAGAGGCATGTCAACTTTTATTTCAATAGTAATAGAATAGTTATTTTTTAAAAGATAAAATTAGTTTTATAATATTTTTTATCTTTTTAAAATCTTATTATGATCTTAAAATTATTAATTTTATTATGATATTTTTTTTTTATAAATTTTTAGTTTCGCCCTGAAAATAGTGACGGAGATGACAACAATGGCAGTCGTTTTGCGGAAATCATCTGTTATTATGCATGCACCATAATCAAATAGGAATAAGTTGGTGCTCAGAAATTGAGTGGAGCTAAGCTTAACCTTACTATATTCGGCCCCTATTTCATGAATCAATCATCAGATCTAAAATCTCAGCTTTATAATTGCTCAAAAAAAAAAAGCTCAGCTTTATTTTATGCACCACAACCTATGCTTTTCTGTGTACAATTTGATGTCCACTGCATAATTCCCCCCAAAATAAAGGCACTGTCTTATCCTAAGATTGGAGCCATTGCCTTCACCTTCTTTGGAATTTTCCACCATTCACCCCCTTCATTCTCTAGGGGTCTTATCTACCCTTTTTTGATATATTTGAGACATTTGACAATAATATAGAATTTTGCATAAAGTATGAATTCTTCAAACCTCGCGTGCACAGGGATGGACCGAGGGAATATTAGGGGGCAGTCGCATTCTTAACGTAAAATTATGCATCCGTCCCTGCACATGCATGATTGCTTAATTGTTCATGTTTTGATTGCAGATGATCTGTGAATTCAGGTCCTTTTGCATTACAAATTATGTATTGGCTAGTTGGTTGTTAGTAATAGTTGTTGCAGACACATCTTTTAAATGGTTGGGAAAATTTGAATCAATCTCAGGGGTGTGAAAAAGTTTCCATGTTAATATCCACGCCACTTGTAAATAAGATTTGATGAGGTGATAGAAATAGTAGTCGGATCGGAGGTTTACAAAGTTCGAGTGTCAGAATGCATTGTGGTCAAAACAGTTTAATGTGAACACTCTCCGGGTGAGATCGGTAAAAAGTTGTCAATGGAGAAACACCCTTTATCGAAAGTAGAAGTAAGCTCGTCGGAATCATCTTCAAAATCAGATCGGGGAAGCTCGAGAGATACGAGAGTAAAAGCCGGTCTTGGAGAAGATGAAGCAATTAATGCTGCCTTTTTTTGGAAAACATAACACCAATTATGATACAAGCCTTTCTAGGGTGGATGCTAGATATGTGGGTGAATCTAAGTTGCTGGGTGGTCGGCTCGAGGAGAGAGTTCCAGTTTCCAATCCGGAACTGCAAACAAGGTGGGATAACTATACTAAAGAAGCTAAGAAAGCAATAGCATTAGGGAAGAATTTGGGCATTCAGTTTAGGGGTAAGGAACAGGAAGTAATCAAAGAATTTGCTCAGTTGGAAGAACGGGATCAGCTCGCTAAGGAGATTTAATCTAATTTTTTGGCGTGATCCACGAAGATCACAATGAGGATTCTATCATGGAACGTCAGGGGTATAGGTTCAGACACGAAAGTTTCAGAGTTTCGTAAAGCTACAAGGCTTAATAGGGTCGAAATGACGTTCCTACGGGAGACTAAGAGGGAATGTCTAGATGAAGCCCTTTTGAGTAGGATCTGGTATAATAATGAATTCAAGTTTTGTAGTTTCATAGCCTTCTGGCAAGTCTGGTGGTTTGGTAACAAGTTGGGATAAAAACAAGTTCAAGATGAGCAAGTTTCTAGTTAATGAAAGATTTATTGTGGCGTCTGGGAAGTGGGCTTCTGAAAATCTGGATTCTGTTTGGATTAATGTTTATGCTCTTTGTGAGATCTCTAATCAAGTTGAAATTTGGGGGAAGCTGGCTGATTTAAAGAGTAATTGGTGTGCATTTTGGTTTGTTGGTGGGGGACTTCATTGCAGTTAGAAATCGAAGTGAGCATAGCGGAATCACTTGCAGCCGTAGAGGTAGGGAATAAACTTGGACTTTGCACGAAATTACATTTTGCACGAGATAGACTGGAGGAGGGTTGTTTTTGGACGTTGGGAGCGTATTTTGAGCCTCAATATGAAATGGAGGAGGCCATGGCGAAACAAAGGAAGTCGTATCGTGCTGTATACACGAAAGATACTTTTAAACAATTGAGTGAAGCTTATTTTGTGGAGGCTAAATGGTACCAAGAAAGCTATGTACCAACTATGGAGGAGTATTTGAGTTGCTGTTTCTTCCGTTGCTGGTCGTCTCATGGATGACATCGGTTCGCACAAGTTTGAGCAAGAGAGAGGACACTATGTGTCGGCCGTTGAATGTTACATGAAACAACATGAAATTTCTGAAGAAGGGGTATGTATCGAATTGGAGAAGAAAGTGGATTATGTTTGGAAAGATATAAACCATGAGATGATATTTAGTGAGACATCTAAGAGGTAGCAATGGAGGTCTGATCGTGGAGTCGGACTCGCAGATCATACTTAGTTGGTTTGATAACCCGATCCATCGACCATGGATTTGGTGGGAGTTGTTCCTGGAAATTGTTAGAGCAGCCAGGTTGGTGGGAAGGGTTCAGTTCTACTATGTTCCTCGACAAATTTATGGTCACGCGGATGGCTTAGTTAATGATGGAATGGTTACTCGTTGATTTTTTCTTAATTTAGAATGTAAAGTTAAATTTTCGTTCAATTTAGTCAGTTAATTTTAGTCATCTTCTAATCTAAGTGTTAGAAAATAATTTAAAAATCATTAGAAGTGAATTTAAATAACTACAATTATAATTATCGTTTAATACAATTATAATTTTAATCCTTATTGTATTATGAATTTTAATGATTATATATATATATATATTTTATATTTGCCGTATTCGTACCCTATAATTTTGAAAATTGTTGTTTCCTGTCCCCGTCCCCGTATCCGTATCTGTGCAACTTAGCTTAGAACTGCTTGGCGCGCATTCATCTACATGATCTGGGAAGAAAGAAATAAAAGGAAGTTTAGAGGGACCATCCGAACTGCTGAGGAGCTAACACAATGCATACAAAATATAGTTAGAATCAAAAATCACGGGAAGAAAATTGATTGTACAGATGGGATTAATACTATTCTTTGTACAGAATCGGGCATATTTGTATAGACTTTTTTGACCGTTTGTAGCTTTGCTATGTTTTGGATGAAATACAACACATTTTATCCAAAAAATATTAATTTTTTTTTTGCTCAACAATAATTTTTTTATTAACCATTTTTAAACTCGGAATCTCAATCGAATTAAAACTCAGTTAGGCATCGACTCAAATGCTAAGTTCAAGCAAAAGATCATACTAGTACAACATCTATTTTTAGTATAAACTTAGAGCACGAATTCGATTTATGACCATTTTAATTATTAGCAAATTCTTATACATCTAACTTTAGTAATAATAACTAATTTTTTGCATTTAAGTTTTGTTTAGTAAAGTAAAAAAATTGAAACTATGAAAATATTAAAGGTACTAAATAGAAAAATAGAATATTGGCGTGCTTGGTAAGAAAGATAAAAAATTAAAAGAAGAAAAAAATAATTTTCTTTTTATTAATTGTTTGATAGAGTTGAAAATGAAGGGGTAAAACCGTTAAAAATGCATAATTTTCTCATAATTATTTGGTAGAGTTAAATCATATGTCCAATTAGGGGTGGACAAAACTTGACTCGACTCAAAAAAACTGAATAACTCGACTCGAGACGAAAATACTCGACTCGTCTTGACTCGACACGAAATTTCATAAACTCGATTCGACTCGAAAAAATTTCAAATAAAGTTTAAGTTGTAAAATAGAAACTCGAATAACTCGAAATTTTTAGTAGTTAATAGATTTATTTTAAGTTTGAGACTAGTCCCTCAATTTTTTATTATATATATATACAAATATATAAAAATATGAAGAAATATTGCAACATATGAAAAAATATGAAGAAATATATATATCATATCTTATATGATTAGAGAAAGTGATTTAAATTAGAATCAAATCGTACTATAACATGATAAATAATTACAATTAAATTTTTATAGGAACTCGAAAACTCGACTCGAATCGAAAAAATTTCAAATAAAGTTTGAGTTGTAAAATATGAATCGTCAACTCGAATAACTCGAAATTTTTTGACTCGACTCGATCGAACGCTCACCCGTATGTCCAATGATGGAGCCATAAATCAAAATCAGAGGGGATAAAATATTATTGGCTTAAGGGTGTAAAAAGTCCTTGAACTTTTGAGTAAAAAATAATTAAGCCCATAATTTTTTTCGCACCCAATTAAGCCATTGAACTAAAAAATTTAATCAATTAAGCACTTGAACCAAGAAATTGAATCAATTAAGCCATTTGACCAATTTTGACCATTAATTTTTGATAGTTTTTCTTTAGATATTATTGCCACATGATACACTACAGTTCTATCATATTGCATTTGATTTTTTTTCAAAAAATATTTTATATAAATTTTATAAGCTTTTAGAACTTTAAAGAATTTTTAAATAAAATAATTTTTTTGAAAATGTCAAGTGAAAACACCGTGACACGACACACTGTAGTAACATATCAAAAAAATTATCAAGATCTAATGGTTAAAATATGTCAAATGGCTTAATTGATTAAATTTCTTAGTTCAAGGGCTTAAATGGATGGAAAAAAAGTTCAGGAGCTTAATTGTTTTTTTTTAAGTTCAAAGGTTTCTTATACCCTTAAGCCGATATTATTAATTAACCATAAAATGGGAGGCCAAAGTTAAAATAAATTAAAAAATGGATCCAAATAGATAAATATCTCATTATATTTTTAGTAAAAAGTTTGTGAGAATGTGACTAAACTGTTGATCCGTCATGCCTATTTCACTGAAACCAATCCTTAGATTCATTAATTTTTACTTTTTTAAATCAATTAGCATCATATTTAAATTAACTAACTCCTTTTACATCCCAAAGTAGGAAAGTTGACTAATTCCCCATAGCCCAAAATAGCTTACTTCCTCCCCTATAAATTGATCCCATTTCCTTCCACGCAAAAGCAAATCATATAAAGAAGCAAAAGCAATGGTAAAAGCTTCCACGGTCGCCCTTATTTCCTTGGCAATATGCGTTTCGTGCCTCTTTAGCTTTGTCCATGGCACAGTTTTAGTGGGCAGTCTTGTGCGACCCTTGCCGGGCGGGAATAGTCACCGAAGTCACCGAGTTCCAGACAAGTAACAATCGAATCCACAAACCAGCAATTCACTACACTAATCTTCATTTATTTTTCGACTTATTTGTTACATATCCATCCACATATGTTGTTTGGTGTTTAATTTGCAGAGGCCGAAGTGTCGTTGATATGCGAAGACGACAAGAATAAACAAGTGATCAATAAGAAGGGAACTGCAAACGAAAAGGAAGCATACCAATTTGATTGCAAGGATTGCAATTTCGAATCCAACTTTTGCCATGTCTCCTTGGAGCACAATCCCAATGAAGAATGCAATACCTTTTCCTTCAAGGATTGGCCCATACGCAGACCTGAGGGTGCGCTAATCTGGCCCGATGTTCTTCATGCCCCCGACGTTTTCTTCGAGCACCCGGATAACAAAATTCCTACCGACAAAATAAAATGTGAACCGTTACTCAGAAAGCATGGCGTACTTCCCCGCGATCAAGCACAGTCGGAAATGGGGGAGCTTTAAACAACGGGAGATCGCTTTTAATCGTCACCAATAAAGTAACATGTTGATGGTATTTCAAAGTAACAAGTTGCTCCATCGGTATTCTTTGTTGCCCATTAAGTTCACAGAACTTTTAGGTAAACAATGTTTTGAGCTACAATTAAAGGTTTGAGTTATTTTTAGAGATTTGATTAATCAAATTCGTTAATTTAGATATCTTGATAGACAGATGATTGTAAAGCAGATTAGGTGAAACTTCTCAAATTGAAAAAACTACTAAGATGAGTTTTTGGGTTTAGATGATTTGACATAAGAGTTTGTAAAAACTCTTTTATATTTAACAATTACATAAAGTATCCAAATAACATAAATTTACACGGTGACATTTGTAAGCTAATAATTTTTGTTTTTTCTTTTTATTCTCACGTATTTATATTATAGTTAAATATATCACACATGATTTTGAAGTAAAACATATTCTCACATATAATTTAAATAATTATTTTTCTTCAAATATATAAGATTAATACATATGATTCAAATATCATTTAAATTTAATAATTAATCAAATTTTATTAAAACGACAATTCTATAAATTAAAAATAATATATAGATCCTTCAAGTATGCTTAATAATGTTATATTAAAAAATAATTTTCATAATCTAATTAATATTAATAGATATAAAATATTGATAACTAATAAACTATTCAAACAAGTATTTAATATAATCATATTCTTATGTATCATTTTGCTTGTTCAAATAATCAAACAACTATAAGTTATCATTGAATTTAACAATCACTTTCATAACAGTGTTTCGGTGGGTGACTTGAGTAGAGCAATATTCGATTAAGTCTAGAGCATTATTGGTCTGACATCTTTGTTTGGTGTCCACTACGGGTTGGTTTTGATCTGTTTTTAATTCTACCTAGTTGTGTTGTACTCTTTTCCTCCAATTAGGATTAGAAAGGTTTTTAATGAGGCTCACAACTAGGTCTAAGGCCTGTATGGTTTTTCCTAATAATAAAATTATCTTGCCGAGCAAAAAAAAATATAATCCGCTAGCAGCTACCAACTAATATAATTTACTCTCAACTATCCGCTAATTTTCAAACATGAAGAATTTAAGTGTTATTTAAAGTTTAAACATAAACTTTATCCCCTGACATAGAGATGTAGTCAGGGAATTTAGATTGTAATACCAAAATTAAATTATTTATAAGATAAATTTTAAATTTCATCACTAACTTTCTCCTTATTGCTCGCTCAAGCTTAAAAGCAAGTCATATAAAGATGCAAAAGCAATGGCAAAAGCTTCCACGGTCACCCTTATTTCCTTGGCAATATGCATTTCGTGCCCATGGCGTAAATTTAGTGGGCAGAGTCTTGTGCGACCCTTGCCCCCAGAATTTGCTTGGCAATTTGTTTTTAAAATGAGTTCCACCTAAATTTATTTCTGCAAAGTTTCTTGGGTTTTCTGGAACTTTGTCAATCCGGTAATGACTAAGATTCAGATAATGAAGATATTTCAACTTCGTAATATATTTTATTAAATAGTGAGATATTACATTCTTATGTCAAGATTCGAACATATATAAGATAGAGCAATATGAGCCTCCTTAACTACTAGACTAATTAGTGGATCTCTCAACTTGATAATATTGCTTGAAACAGTTTTATGCTTCGAGTTGTTCTTACTCAAAGCTCGAAGTTGGACGAGATGCTTAACTGAATTTGACACTTCTTCTATCTCAGATTTTTTTAGATGAAACTCCAAGAGATGTCAAATGATTGCCCAAACATTGACACTCACTACATCATTTTTTTGACAAATGACCGTCTTTTCATGCATTAGCTGTAAATAGCATCATTAATTATGACATCAATTATGTACTCGAGATCAATGGCAGATCTTGACGAGATAGTTTGAGGAGCCTAATCAAAATTTTTAGAGGTTTAATTAAAATTTCAAAAAATTTGAGGACTTTTTAAGAACGTTTTTTTGAAAAATTTAGGGGTCTAATTAAAATTTTCAAAAAAATCTAGGATGTTTAATTGAAAATTTTAACAATTTTGAGGGCGGTTTATTTTAAAATATTAAAAAATTAAGATTTCATGAGAAATTCTAATAATTTTGAAAGGGCCTAATTAAAAATTCGAAAAAAAGTAAGGGGTATAATGCAAAATTTCCTAAACATTGGGGGTGCCAAGTAGTGGTGATAACGAGCCGAGCTGAGCTCGAGCCTGGGCAGGCTCGGCTTGGCTCAAAAATAGTATTAGTGGACTCGGCTCGAGCTCGAAGCTCATCGAGCTCAAAATTTTCGGCTCAAGCTTGAAGTGGACAATTTGAGTTCGGCTCGGCTTGTTGCTTTCCTCAAATTACTTTTAAATAAATATTTGTAACAACCAGGATATTTTAAATCCACGAGTCGGTTCAACTCGAATCGTAGGCTTGGTATTGTGGGCTGAGTTTGGGCCTTGGTGGAAGCTCATGAGAGCCTTAGTGGACTCCTTTTATAATTGTTGGGCTTAAATTTTGGGTTGAGTTTTGTTGGGGAAGAGGTTAAAGGGACAAATGGGTAAATTCAACCTTTAATGTGTGGAAGTTGGGTTTTGTTGAGGAAGAGGTTAGAGAAGGACAAAGGTGAATGATATCACCATTGTCCCCTTGTCTTCTTCCCTTAACTATTCACTATTCTTCCAACTTCCACACATTAAAGGTTGAATCTTTGTTCTTTGGTGTTGTAATCTTGTAACACCCTTATATATATATATATATTTTGAAGGGGAGTGCAGGTTGCGGGATTCGAACCATCAACCTATAGAAACTTTAACCCAGCCAATTGAGCTAAGAGAGCTTTTGGCTTAAAATTAAACCGTTTTACTCATAACCCTTATCTGTTGAATATGGAGAAATTTGAATATTACAGATTAAGTGACCCTTCATTTCTCATTTTAATTCAAATCAATACCCCAAAATCCCTAATTTTCCTCTCAACTAAACCTAAACCGAGGCAATTTTTGGCCGCCGTGACCGGTTCACCTGTAAACCGGTCTGGTCTAACCCGGTTTAACCTGGTCTAAACCGGTTCAATCTGACCCGACTCGTCCGACCTGACTCGTTCGATCTATCTGACCCTACCAATTGACTGAGTCAGCTTAGTGAATCAACTCAGTGAGTCAACCCGACCGAGTCAACTCTGTGAGTCAACCCTACCGAGTCAATTTAGTGAGTTAACTCACCTGAGTCAAACTGTTGATATCAACGTTGACTACTGATGTCAGCATTGACCGTTGACAGCTAATCGCTGACTTCAGCATTGACTGATGATGTCAGTATTGACTTTGATTGCTGACGTCAACGTTGACTTTGACCAAAAAGTCAAATTTTTTGAAAACTCTTATTTTATGTTTTTTGATGTCCTGGGTCTGTTTACGAAGCCCGTTTCGCAAAATTCTAACCCGAATGCCTTCAAAATCAACCTTAAACCTGAGCATACATTTTATCATGTATTTTATTTAAGGGTATTTATAGTTGAATCAAGGACTAATAAAGATCTTGTTGGTTAAAGGTACTCACGGATCTCCCGATCATGCTTACGCCCAGCCCAGCTCGTCTCAATCTGCCCAGCCGTGTAAACTCATAGTGACCCGTATGATTCTAGAACTTAGTTAATGTTTCCAATAGTGGAAACACAATTATCATAGTAACCTCATTTTTATCAATCTAGGTTCCAGCACTGCAGCTAAGCGTGATTTCGGGGCCTAGTAAATTATTCGACCTACTAGAACTTGTTGAAGTGTGTTCCTTGTGTACTATATGACGATTTACATGTTATTTAAATGTTTTATAAAATATTTTATAAAACTGAACATGTGCACATGACTGATATGACAATTTATCACAAATGAAACTTGTCTTCAAATTTAAGCATGACTTATGGAAATGTTGATGCATGCCCTAGTACCTAATATGATAAGTATGCTTTATGGTTACCGATTACTGATCATGATTATGTTTATTGATAGTTGTAAATTATAAGATGACTTGCATTGAATTATTGAGGTACTTGGGGTTATGATGTGAAGTGATAAAGGTTCAGCCCTGATCTAGCTGGTAATTTCGCCCGTATAAGGTTCTTATGCTTCGGCTAGGGTAATTATGTTCGTACCTAAGGTATTCCCTTAGGCTGGTACCCAAGCCCAATGGGCTAGGGTTAATGCCCATATATATATATATATATGATACCGTTCTGGTGTGGAGTATGGATGGAGGGTAGAAAGAATTACAGGAAAAACCTTGATTGCTCGTTTATCATGTTTTACTAAAATGATTTATGTCTTTCTACATTAAATATAATGTTTTTATGCACTGTTGGAACACACTGAGCTTCGTAGCTCATACCCAAATCTTTTCCCTTTTCAGATACCCTTGGATAGGCTTATCGGACTTGGCACTTGGAGGAGATACACAATCATCTTATATAATTTGATGTAATATGTTATCTTCCTAATTATCTTTTTGGGTGACATGAGCCTACATTTCGTTTCAGTATACTTTTTATATCACCGTTATGGTTTTTAAAATGTAATCGTATTTGGTTGAAGATTTTACTGATTTCTTAGACTTATTTATGTATGACCTCATTTTATTACTTGATTTGGCCGTTACACTTTCAAATAATTTGTGATTACGTTTTTAGTAAGGAATGTGATCTCTTAGAGTTGGACCTTACGCATAGGCTGGTCTAGGGGTTACAAATCTCAAATTTTGGGTTGAGGATGTCGTGATCTTTATCCAATGATCTATATTTTGAGGTAAGAATGGAATTTGTTGCATCCAATCAATTTTCATTGTAAAAACTCATTAATCTAACTCGTCATTGAATCCGTCGATGTTGGTGGCTAATTTAACACTCTCATGCAATACGTAAATCAGATCCAACAATTAAAGCTAAAAAAAAGCTAACATAAATATATATTAAACTGTAGAAATAGTTTCAACAAGTTCATAAAGCTCCAAAAAATTAACCATCGTCAATATGAGTACAAAATACAAAGTAAATCTCCAAAAACATCAAAATAGAGAAGAGTTTAAGAAGATAACAATATATTTCCTCAATTTAGCACTTGACTCCTCTTTTCCTCGGATAAATCTGCCTCACTTAACCTCTAATCTCCAAAAACAAGCTTAAGTATCCATGGAAGGAGGGAAAAAGTTCAAAGGTTGAAGATGATAAAAAAAAACAGGAATAGCGTGACTATTTCTTCCAAAATAGTCCATTTTATAGGCCACCCAAGGAAGGAAACTCGTCCTGCAGGTTAATTGTGTGCCCAAAGCCATACATAATTTGTTGTAACAAACTGGACAGCTGGTATATTTGTCCTTATCCTTAAGCAGACTGAATAGCTGGCAGATGCAGTGTCGAACTAGCTGTAGTGGTGAAAACTTCCTCTACATGGACAATAGTAACGCAACAACAACGAGGCAAAAATAGGTAGAAATATACAAAAACACGAGCCACTAGAAATAAGTTAGAAAAAAATGCAAAAATAGACATGGAAATGGAGAAATGGATGCAATGTACACCAATGTAGGGGCAATTAGACCTATAAATCAAGGGAAAATACATGCTCTCTAAAGAGCTATCACACCCCCAAACTTGAGTTTTTACTTGTCCTTAAGTAAAGATCAAAACAACAAGGTCCAACAACTGATCATAGGCATTCTAGATACTTGAATCATTCTAATCAATCAATAAATCATATGCATCGATAATAGATATAAATGCATAACCAACTCCACATCAATAGATAAGCTAGAAATTCAAGAATACCTAACATCACCCCTAACATCTTAGATTCATTCCTCCTATCAGCTTTTATTTAGCACCACACATAATAAGATATAAATATCATATATATATATGATATTTATCTTATTTTTTCTCTTTTTTATGTAGCGAGGGATATTTAGCAATGAATGCACCCTAGACCCTGAGAAGTAAGATGTTGTGCAACGAACCCCCAGGAAGTACTTCATTATAACGATACACATTCATGCAGCGACAACCTTTGGCCAGATTCATTTTTCTAACACACGCATAGGAGTGTTCCCCCTGAAGGCTACTTTATTTATTTCATTGCACTCACATTGGAATGCCTTTTATTTATACTTAATAAGATATACAAATATATATATATATATACATACACACATGCTGTAATAGGAGAAAGTCATAAAAAAATCAAAGGAATGATGCAAGATATTCTCTAGTCAAACCAACATATATAACAATGCAGAGTTAAGAAATGCAATTATCCATCTTGTATATCTAAAAAACTTATTAATGATTAAAACAATTCGAGATTTACGCATCAAATGCAAGCAAAAGAATTTTCAAAATAAAGGAAACCTGGCATTTGCTTAGATTTTTTAAAAAATTTTGAAATAGGGGTGCAGTTCAACTTCTAGGCTTATACCCCCAAACTTAAAGGTTGTATTGTCCCCAATGCAAAAGAAAACAGAATAAAATGAAGGGATGCAACGACAGAATGTAATGACAAAATGCGATAACAAAATGTAGTTACAAGGATGAATGCAATGCTATTACAACTATATGCTCATGTAACGAAAATGCAAACGCAATGACAATACATGAATACAAAATGAAGTTACACTACATGAAATGCATGCCTACAAAAAACTAAAATAGACTAACTCAATTATTGGGCTCATGGGAGAAAGAGGTAGAGCATATATTCTTCTTCTTGCTCCTCTTCTCGTCCTTTTCTTTTTCTTACTTTTTTTCTTGGACTTGGAGCGCTTTTGTTTCTTTTCTTTCTTGGGCAGATGAGTCACTTCTTCATCATGTTCAGCTTCTTTATCTTTTTTGTCTCATCTTCTACTTCGGCATCATTTACCTTATCCTTAGATGTGATGAACTGTGGTGGTGCCTTGTACAGCACCATTGCAAGAGGGTTTGCCTCTAGTTCATATTCTGTGGGCGTAACTTTCGCCGGTCTCGCCGCATGTGGCTTAAACACAGGTCCTTCCGGGGTTACATCCAGACACTTGGATATAACCGAATTCTTTTCAAAATTTTTCTTAATAGCCGTCATCTTAGCATTAAAATCTACATCTTCATCAATGTCCTCAATAAGGACTTCATCATCTTTGGCAGCAGAAGGTATCGTATCAACATCCGTAGGGATGTTCAAGTCAAACAAACACTCCTTTATGTTTTTACTCGACGCCTCCTCTCGTGGTGAGTCACCAGCGTCCCTAACATTGTCAAGGGAATTCACTGACTTTGCTGGTACATCCTTGGTGGCAGCATCAGAGGATAAATCATATCTGCTGATAATTGGAGGGAAAACATGAAATTTAGGAAGGTTAACTGGAGTAAGTTGGCTCATGGCAACAAGTGCAGACTTGTGCCATGTATTCACATAGGCATAGAACAAGTTATGTGCCAGATCCATTTTCTACACTATGGCTGCAACGACTCCCAATTTACTCATCAATGCATCAAGTTTGTCTTCTATTTTCAAAACTTTTTGCCAGACTTCAGCACTCGATAGGACATTTTGTTACGTGATTTAAGTGCAACGTAAATGGTGCAAGTGAACACATTGCAAGTAATAGTATAGATTAAGATCGTCTCTATAGGGATTGATGAAACTCTGACTTCTAGCTTCTTGCACTGAAAGAGAATAATGTTGGAAGTGATAGGTAGTGATAAATAGCAGGTAAAATAAACTAAACAAATTAAAGTAAATAGAAAGAAGTAATCGATATGAGAGATTAGGATGGGTTATTGTGAGTAGTGGTGTGATTGCCAAATGAATTGCTAAGACAAGTCAATTGTTGTGCAAGTAAACTGCTTTGGCAAGTACATTGGCATGAGAACTGGGTTTCCTCCTTCAATGTTCATCGGAGTGTTCTTCAATGCCTTCATGTTATCCCTAACCGAAGAATTGATGTTTGTGCAAGCATTGTTGATACATCCATGTGTTAACCTTGGGTGAACAACATCGATCTTTGCACTATTCTTAGCCGCTAAAATCTGATCCTTATTCCTAAGGCGAATTAGTTTCCACCAACGGTTGTTTAAATGGAAACCATATCCACTCGTTTTGTGAATCTAGCTCTCTCGAGACTAGATAAATAAATGCACACAAGTTCATTTCCCAATTTCCTTGAAGCAAAAATAAAGAACCAAGAATGGATAAACAATGAATTTATTAAATTAAAAACCAACAACCAAACATTCATCTCTACACACCAATAGAACCCGATAACTCAAGCCAAATTAATCTAGTTCATGCCTGGGTAAAAAGGAAACACAAAAGAATAAAACCTAGACATGGAATAGCACGATACAAGATGAAAAAGAAATAGTTGTACGTGAATCCCACTTGCGATTCGATCTCACTCTCCCAATCTACTCCTAATGTGTTGATGTGATCTCCTTAAATAAGTGATGAGAGCTCCATTTGAATTTCAAAAGATGTATCTTGAGAAGATAATTTAGGCTTTATTTCCTTATATAAAGATATGTAGATAATCCATGATTTATTTCTATATCTAATGATAAGAAAATAATTCAAGCTTTATTTCCTATCCTTATTTGCGCATCACCCTTTTAGGATGAGATAATTTAGGATTAATTCAAAAGATTCTCTCATCTTCATCTTCAGTAGCTCTTAATTTGACTCAGGGATAATTATCCACTGCTTTTGAATTAATTCCTGGAGATAATGTTTTTTATCGCGACTTGCAAGGGCATCCTTAGGCATGTTTCAAATCAAGTATGAGCTATAAGCAAAGGATTATGCTCATTCAAAAAATAGTGTACTTTATAGTCATTTAACCATGATCATACGAAACAAGGATTAATTCATAGACATTGATTCATACTAATAGTTTAACAAACATAACATAGTCAAAGAATGTACACTTATCCAATTTCATAATCTAAAAATAAATTCACATAGATGTTTTTATATTAGATTCATTGGATTACTCTTTTCCTTGGATTACAAGCAACCCTCGGATAAAGGAATCCTCAAACAAAACTGTCACCAATGACCCACAAACCATACCTCCTATTGTCTCCATTATAGGATCGTAATCCCTCGATCGTAGTCTCCATATACACTAGCTCAATTGACTCTATGTCATGCCAATTGTACCTTAAGTTGACTCGAATTCAAGTTTTATTACGAATTTTCATAGTTTAGACTTTAATTGAGCTTAAAGCTCTAATATTTTCAAAGTCTTATCATTGAACTCAGAAATATAGAATTATTGTAACGACCCAGATTTCTCGAGTCAACGAATTAGCTTTGACTTGAGCTTTGGGCTCTAGAGTTGAGGGAAGTAATAACCGTTTGGGCCTTGGATAATGGTAATTGGGCTTATAATGGACCTTGCTAGCAATTATGTGAGAGAAGAAGGACTTGGGATGCGATTTTCCCATCTCTTGGCTGAACACCCCATGTCTTCTTTAGATAAAAGGCTGCCCATTCACTCATCTCCTTCATCCCCAAAACCCCCTCTCTTTTGCAAGAACACCAAGAAGGATTCAAGGTAAAGATCCAAACTTTATCACCTTTCTTTCATGTTCGAAATTTGTGTTTGAGGTATGTTAATCCCCTCTCCATGATTTACATTTTAAGGTAAGAATCATTAAAAATGGTGATAAGGTATGGAAATGGGTTTTGGGAGTTTTTAGTTGTGGGTGTTTTAAGACGAATTTCATGTTCTAAATTCATTTAAAACATATTTCTAATCTTTAGAGAATGTAAAAATACTATTTTTACACTTGTTGATTAGTTAAAGAAGTTGGATAGCCATCCCACACCAAGGGCAAAAAGAAAGAGTGAAGAGAAGCTTGTAGGAAGAGAAATTCTGGGTCTTTGCTAAGGTTTGTACATCTCCAACATTGAAGTGTTTAATGACTTTCATAATAGTGATGCCTTGCTATAAGCATGATGTATGATGTTGTTGGGTGTTTTCAAGAATGATAGCCTTTGGTTGATCTTGTAATTTTCCTCGTGTCAAAAAGTGTATAAATGACCATAAAGTGTTTATAACAATCCTAATAGACTTTTTAAAGCATGAAACTGATTGAGTGATTCGGATTTGGGGGATTTAAGTTGAAATTCGTGTCCTTGAAAGAAAATTTCTGGGCTTTGATACCGGTACACGAGAAGTCGTACGGGTACCTCTTTGCTATTTTGATGAACTCAGACGAAATGAGTGTGGCGTACTGCTACAACATTCAAGCAATATCAATATGAAATTCAAGCGTTATCGTTACGGGTCAACCTGTGTCAGTACTCGAGGAACTTTGCAACTTCTAATAATGAGTTTTGGTATCAGTACAAGGGGTAGTGTATCGGTATTCGAGCCCGTATACCAATATGGTCGATCTAGTACTGATACAAGATGGCTTTCCCCCAATTCTAGTAATGAAATTTAGTATCAGTACGGGAAGCCAAGTACCGATACCCATGGGAGAAGTATAGATACTTACTGGGCCGTATCAATACTCATTGTTGAAACTACCCAATATTTGATGTATTAATAGTAAATGGCTTAATGGGGGTTTGAAGAGGGTTATATGGATTTGATATTGAACCTAATAGGTTTTAAATTGATCCTTTGGTTAAACTATGACTTTAGATGCTCTTCTAGAAGGACGTTTCCTTGTCATGTATCGTTTAAGAGCCTTGTGAGCCTTAATTGATTTATGATTATTTGGTATGGGATCCAGATACCCAAGGTAGGTACTATAGTACATATATGTTGGCAATGCACTCGATGTCTCGGTGGTCCCAAGTGGCATTCACTACCTAACGTCTTAGTGATTTCAGATATGTGTCATGCACTGCCTGATGTCTTAGTGGTCCCAGGTGGGTGACATTGTAGGATATTCTATGTATGGGTGGTCCCGAATAATGATTGAGGTACTCGATGTTTAAGTGGTCCTGAATATATATATGGCTAACCTGACATCTTAGTAGTTCCGGGCTCAACATGTTTGTCTATCATGGTGATTGAAATCGATGATTGATTTCCTTATTCATATTATATGCTCATTGCTTATTCTGTATGCTTGCTTTTATGAATGTCATAAATTATAATAGAGTAAAATATGTACCACTGAATTTTGTTAACTCAGCGTACGAATTAATTGTTTTTCCGTGCGTAGGTTAACAAGTCACTCTCTTGGTGGAGCACATTAGCAAGAATTTCCCAACACCGATTTCAACCTCGGGTACAGTACTTTGATTTTAGTTGTAGTATCATATATCCATAGAACCTTATTGGCCTGTTACTCTATTTCTACTTTATTTTTGAAATACGACATTTTAAATTCGTATGAAGCTCCATTTACCTTAGATTTAAATTTAACTTGATTTACTTATGGTTTATAGCTAAACTTGAGGTCTTAAATTGAACGAAAATTTGAGGTCGGGTCTTGGGTAGCCCGAATATAGCGCCTCATATCTGTGTTACAATTTTAGCTTAATAACTTCTTATTTCGATCAGAGTATAGCAAAAGGGGCCAAAGTCAAAATTTGTCTTAGCATATCAAATCCATTCGATCAAGATTTAAACAAGGAACGTTTCGTCATAGATTGTTAAATTCCATTTGATTTACCATATACCCATCCTTATTCGAGTATAACATGATGTATTTCAACCAAGCTTTCTAATAGATCTATGCCATAACATTACCAAGAGTTCAAATAGATCATTTAGCATCATATCTTAGATTATGGTAGACATTGCTTAAATAAATATTTCATATATTATAAACTTACCAAGCTTACCTTTCGAAATCAATGCCAAGCACAAGTTTTTGCTCTAATTGAGTAGCAAAAACAAGGTTTACTTGCACAACATACAATCACCACTCAGGAAGATGTCAAACCTTTCTCGACTACTAAAACTCTACTCACTTGATATCCCGAAGTTACGTGAAATACAGAATTACGATTCCATCTTGTTTCTCTTCAGTCCTCCCTTTGCGGTTCGATGTCTCTTCGACCTCGACTTACAGATTCATTGATCAAAACAATGCTTCTTAACAGATCGGCTAATCACTTAAGATCCTCCCCTGCTTCTGAACAATAACAAAACCACTCTAGATAAATTTTTACTCTTAAATCAATCCAAATATAACTATGCAACTATAATGATGGATTTCTTCTAAAAATTCGGCAATTCCACTCAAAAATTCCCCCTCCCCTCTTCGAATTGTGACCTTGAATAGCATCACAAAATTTGTTTTCATCCGAATCCTCAAACCATAATCTCTATCTAAAACAAAATGTAATAAAATTCAATGGTCTCAAATCCCTTTTCACAACCAACATAATCAGTTATGACTAGAATATCCAAATCTACATCTTTAATTCATCTCAAATAATATATAATCACCTTAAGATAAAACTTTATCTAAATTCATCACTAACTATAATGGGTCAAGTCTCAATTCTTCCAACTTATGACAAATTCTTTCTAATAACAATTAATCAATCGAAAGTAAACATATATTTATTACAATCGAATTCCAATCTCATACTTGACATGGCCAGTTACTATCTCTATATCAAAATTCCTAAGAGTTTTGTTGGAAGCGTTGGTAGGCACTCGATATAATTTATAACTCACACAATTTATTAATACAAATTAATATACAAGTACAAGTATTTTTTGACACAACACTAGCTGCGGTTAGTTTACAAACACTTCTTTATCATGAAGCTTTGCTAAGCTTAACTTTACAATTACTTGCTGCTGCAAGTTTTATGCACTCACTCACTCATTCATACTTGTATTTGCCCACACCACTAACCAACTACAACACATCCCTATTTATAGTGTTGTAAACCAACATTAGTGAAACTTCTAGACATTAATTAAATATTAGACTAAATCTTATATTTTTCTAGTAATTGATGTATATTTCTTAATCTTCATGAGATGCTGCTACATGTTGCCGATCATCACCATTTCCTTAATTGTTAAGGTTTTCTAGATTTTTTCAGCATGCCATGAAGCTTCCTTGTATGCTCTATTTTTCTTGAATATTCTAGTTGCTGCCAACACAATCCTTGCTAACTACACAAATCATGAATCTTCTTCATAATTCTCTGCCTTGCCGACTCAGGCAATTAAAATCAAGTTTGACTTCTAACACTCCCCCTCAAACTTTATTTTCTATGTCAAGCTTTTCTTTCTCCAATGTCGACAATTTTTTTAATTTATAACTCACAACTTCTTTAAATTCCGGTACTTCATTGTCAACAATAAATAGAAAAATGAAACATTTTCAGTTTCATAATCCATGCACCTCTCTCTTGTGCATCTTCGAACATCAATCGTCTGTACTTCACAATTTTCTATCTCGATGCTATTGTTGCTGCTGCAGCTACTTGATGTCGTAAGCTCAAACTCGAACTTGAATTTGAACCTGATTCAGATACCACTTGTTGGACGCGTTGGTGGGCACTCGATATAATTTATAACTCACACAATTTATTAATACAAGTACAAGTATTTTTTGACACAACACTAGCTGCGGCTAGTTTACAAACACTTCTTTCTCATGAAGTTTTGCTAAGCTTCACTTGAATTACTTGCTGCTGCAAGTTTTATGCACACACTCACTCATTCAGATTTGTACTTGTACTTGCCCACACCACTAACCAACTACCACACATCCCTATTTATAGTGTTGTAAACCAACATTAGTGAAACTTTTAGACATTAATTAAATATTATAGTAAATCTTAAATTTTTCTAGTAATTGATGTATATTTGTTAATCTTCATGAGATGCTGCCACATGTTGCCGATCATCACTATTTTTTTAATTGTTAAGGTTTTTTAAATTTTTCCAGCATGTCATGAAGCTTCCTTGTATGTTTTATTTTTCTTGAATATTCTAGTTGCTGCCAACACATTCTTTGCTAACTACACAAATCATGAATCTTTTTAATAATTCTCCGCTTTGCCGACTTAGGGAGTTAAAATCAAGTTTGATTTCTAACAAGTTTTAGATTAGAAAATACCATAAACATAATGGCTTACCAAGAAAGGGAGAGTTCTTGAAATTTGAAGACTAAAGTGTACGATTTCCAAGCTTAAAATCTATTTCCTCAAAGCTTTACTTCCATGGCATATGCGGGTAGGGAGAGCACAAGGAAGATGATGAAATTGGTGGAAGAAACACTCTCTTTCTTCCATTCACTAACCCGATCGGGTATGCCCACCCTTTTCTCAAATTTTCCTTTATTTTTATTAGGCAATTAAGATTATTCATCACTACTTTAACTTGAGAATAGACACATGGATTCCACCATAGTTATAGGTCTAATTAGCCATGCAAGCTTAAATCTTTTCCCTTCACTCGATTTGGTCCTCTCCTTTTTGTTTCTAATCTATCGCAATCTGGTCACTAATTATCCAACTTAAAAAATATTTAATCACTAAAATTTTAATTTGTTCATATTTTGGTCACTATGTCGCTAAATGCTTAATGATGTTATTCTATGCTAATTTTGAATTCCCTTTAATTACTCGAGATGGGGCATCTTCTTCCAAATAGCAATGGTGGAGAGATGTAAAAAGAGAAAGTGAGTTGTATATCCATATTCCATGTTGATCGAGCGATGGATATTATAGATCAAAGTGGTTTGAGCTTTACGAGTTGTGAGTTGAGTTTTGCAAGTTTAAAGTAGTTTTGGAAAAATCTAAACTGATAGAATGGTAGGAGACGTGAGACAAGTTCGTCGATGTCTTGAGTGGACCAAAAAAACGTCAGAGAATGGTGATTTTAGCGTCGACATGATATAGGATAAAACTATACAATATATATATATATATAAGAAAAAAGGAGAAATAACATGGATGGCATGTGGTTGTCATGTCAGCAAAACAACAGTCCATGTTAGTACACATGATTGTCATTGTAACACCTTTTATCCGGTCTTTGAGAGGGAAATGTTAAGGGTTGATTATATGAACAAAAGTCTTCTACTCCTTTTTGTGTTTTTTTTTTTCACGTCCTAACACTAAAAAAATAAAATTCTAAAACATAATTATAAATCTTAAATTATAAACCATACACCCTAAAAAAATACACTTTACTCCTAATTCTCTAAATTTTAATCTTATACCTTAACTTTAAAATCTAAACTTAAGATTTTAAAGACATAAATAGAAGCACCAAAAGGATAGATAACTTATACTCTTGTTTATACAGGTCGATGGGAGGTGGCATGCCCGTAAAATGACAAGATTACGCATAAGAGCGAAGCTGTGGGTGTAGGGGCATGTCCTGCTGCTCATGTCCACGGTCTGTTCTTTTTTTTTTTTTAATTTGAGTTTTGTAAAAAAAATTAAAGTTATAATTTATTTTATCTGTTTCGTATTACTTCTTAACTAAAAGCACTAAAACATTTGAGTAAGAGAAAGGGCTTAGCCGAAACTATGCTCGATATCAATTGACAATTACCTTCTCACTCTAAGCAATTTTCACGTTCCATTATCAAGCATTTTCAATTTACTATCTAATAAGAAAAGACCAATGAAATGAACATAAATCAAAGTGAATCTAATTATGATTTAAGTCTACTCACAACTCTACAAGTATTAACATATTCAATATATTTCAAACTTAAGTGAACTCACCATAGTTATTGGTCTAATTAGCCATGCAAGCTTAAATCTTTTCCCTTCACTAGATTTGGTCATCTCCTTTTTGTTTCTAATCTATCACAATTTGGTCACTAATCATCCAACTTAATTCAATTCACTTCAATTGAAAAGGGAGAAATGACGTAGATGACACGTGGTTGTCATGTCATAAAAAAAATTCATGTCAGTACACACGACTGTCATGTCACCCTTCTGTTTCTAATTTAACGCTTGAATGATTAGAATAAGAACAAATAAAAAATTGAGCGATTAAATTAAAGAAATAAACTTTAGTGACGAAAATAAGAATAAAAAAAAAAGTTTAGCAAGTCAAAACTAGGTTCAGTGGTCAAGTTGGTCGTTGGAACACCCTCACATCAGATTCAAATTGTTTCAAATTTGTGAAGAAAACTATTGAAATATCCTTTAATTAAAAAAAGACTACACACCATGTATATATTATTAGTAAGTAAATATATAAATTTAAATATTAACAAACCTCATAATTCAAGATAAATATCCTTTATCTTTTTTTTGAATAAAATATTCTTTATTTTTTTAAATGAAATATTCTTTATTTTTTTTGAATAAAATATCCTTTATCTTTTTAATAGAAAACAGATTTACTTTAACAAGATTTACAAAGTGTAATATGATAATTTATTAAAAATAATGTTATCATGTGTCATCTATACTATATTATATAATAAAATGTTGAATTTTCCTTAGTTATAAATAAATAATATTACATGGAATTTGCATCCAAGAGATTACGTGGGAATTTAGAGAAAATACCTATTTGCTCTGATATTCTCTTTTTTTGGTGAGATTAGAAGCAAAAAAGCAAGAAGAAAAAAACATTCCTGATCTTTATTTTTATTTTTTTAGGGTGGTTTTATAGAATGGGGCCTGTTGCAAATCTTGTTCAGATGTTAAAGGCGCCATTGTTAATGGTGGTGGTTCAGTTTATATTTGCAGGGATTAATCTCATGTATAAACTTGCTGCAAATGATGGAATGAACCTCAGGCTTATTGTGGCTTACAGATTCATGTTCGCCTCTGTCATTATGATTCCCCTTGCTCTAATCTTCGAAAGGTTCGAGTTTAATCGAATATATTCTTTCTCTCTTTTTATTGGTTATTAAAATCTTTGATTTTTGTTCTTTTTTACTCAGGAAGAGCTTGGAGAAAATCAATCGGAAGGTAGTGTTTCAAGCATTTCTTTGTGGATTATTCGGGTAAGTTTTAAAAAAATCCCATGATTTATGTTGAAAACAGGGAAGGTAAAAGTGTGTGGGACATTAATAGGAATATGTGGAGCAATGGTGTTCACGTTTTACAAAGGTATAGAGATAAACATCTGGTCGACACATTTCAACCTTCTGAAGCATCCTCAACATCACCGGCATCACATGACACCGGCAGGTTCATTCTGGGTGCATTTCTCGGTCTTCTGAGTTGCATTTCCTTCTCTTTGTGGTTGATCAGTCAGGTAAACTCTTTCTTTCTTGCTTTCTGTTACACCAACTTCATCCTTTGTGTTTCAATTTCATCAGGCCAAGATGAGTGTAAGATTCCCTTACCTTTATTCAAGTACTGCTCTGATGTGTGTAATGGGAGCAATACAAGGAGTTGTGTTTGCAGTCTGCACTGTGAGAGATTGGAGCCAATGGAGGCTTGTATGGAATGTTAGGCTTTTAGCAGGTGCTTATGTGGTATGTTAGTGGCTATACTGTTTGTTTTTTTAATAATGTCTGGAAATTTTGGACATGTTTGTTTGACATATGAAGATGTTGTCTGCAGGAAATCATGGGATCTGCTTTGTTTGTGTTCTTGATTTCATGGGCAGCTCGTTTGATGGGTCCATGCAGCTAATTTTAATCCTCTTGGGCTTGTCTTTGTTGCCATTGTTGGATCCTTGTTACTCGATGAAAAGCTGCACTTAGGAAGGTACACCATTTCATTTTTACTTAATGGTATTGGCCATTGTACAGTAATTTTGATTCGAATACGTATATTGAGGTGACAAAATGAGTCTGAACCCAAACTTGAAATGATCTGAACTTGAAATAGTCATGACTTACATGTATCAAACTTGGAAAGCATGAGTCCAGAGTAATGCAAACCTGAAATGCATGACCTGAATCCAAACTCAGTCAACATTTCTATGTATTGAAACTCACACTGGAATCCGGATAAATTTTTTTTTTTTTATGGAAATCAACAGTATCATAGGAGGAATCATGATCGTGTGCGGAGTATACGTGGTGCTATGGGGCAAAGCCAAAGAGATGAAGCAGAAAACTCAGTTAGTACCAGAGCCAGCAGTTGATGGCGATTCACATGAAGCAAAAGAAGAAGATCAACAAAGTAAGAACAAGGAAACAAATGAAGAAGACATAGAAGTTCCACCAGCAATAGTTGTAGCTTGAAATGTCCATTTCCAGAGCTTCAATTTTGACCTCATTAGCAGCTTACAGCTCTGCAGACATTGCAGAAGACACTCTTTTTGTTAGTTTTCTTGTCATTTACACAGGAATATGAAGAGTTGATTCTTTTATTCAATTGTAGTTGAAAGGTCAAATTTGTACACGCATGAAACTGATATGTTAGTCGGTTATTATAGCCCTATATAGCTAGCTGCGAGCATATTATATTGTTTATGGATAGAATTATTTCAATAAAAAAGGGTTTGTTTTGAGTAAATCACATGCTGACATGTGCTGAGACAACACGTACCATGTTTTATCATAAAATCATATACATAACTGATCAGTTCATGGTTCATAATATCAAAGTTCATAGCATGACATCTCCTCATAATTTCTAACTTATCATAACATTAGAATTTCATCCATACCAAATAAAACGAAACCAAAGGCGTAATCGAGATCTAGGGTCAGAGGCACAAAGGAAGAACAACACCAACAAGAAGAGGAAGTTACCTGGGCGAAACAGAGTGGCTGAGAGGAAGCTTTGAGTTTTAACAAAAGGGGAAAAGGATAGAGAGGCTTAACGTTGAGTGACCGAAGAAATTAGTTAGGCGGGGAGAATATATCTTCATAGACAAGTGGTGAGGTTAGGTCAGATTTGATTGACGCCTATTAACGTGCTAGTTTAATTGGTAAGTGTGTGTCGACGATGAACTTAACTGGTGAAGTACATAGACTTAACGTTTGCTTTATCTGGATATTGATTGGTCGGAGGGAGTATAAGAAAACCTTCAGGTAGAGGAAAGAAAGTGGAGATAAAATAAAGTTTTATTTGTTTATTTTTGTTTTTATTATCATTTTAATAAATTATCTTATAACTTTTACTTTTTATAAATTTAAATATATCAAAATATTAAAGAACTAATTTTATTTAAAAATAAAATTATATAACAACAATAATTTAGTAAAATTTATTCGGTATTCTTGTATCCAACCAAACATCAAACATTATAATTTTACATTCCAGCCAAATTAATTCTTTTTTTTTATCAAAATTCCAACCAAATCAATTCAACCCGTAAACTTACTTGGTTAATTAATTTTTTTATCATTCAATAAATAATTAAATTGAATTAATTTAAAAGGACTTCTACTATAACTTGATTTAATTTTTTATTTGTAACCCCTAGTCCCGCCTATGGGATACACCTAATCTAGAATGCCACATTCGGGTCACCGGAGCGACCCATAGCAAAAACAGAAGAAAACTCTTAAACATACATTGAAAAGTATAAAATAAAATTTCTGTTAAAACCATTTTTAAAATTTTATTACACAAACCGAAATCCAGAAAACGTATTACAGACATGCCCACTAATACACAGGTACTGTATTCCACGCTCAACGCCAAGGGAACTCCAAACTGATATCAGTCATAAATCTATAATCGAATTCCTTTGTCCTGCAATGGTGAAACACGGTGAGTTTGGGAAAATTCAGTAATACAAAACTACCAAATGATGATGTAGACAAAAGCATGTAAGGTAAAACAGATACATGTTATAGTATAAAACTATCACGGTGTTCCGGGTATCCACATGTTCCATTTACGGTTCATTTTAAATTTATATTTATCCTCCCTCTGAACTCCAATAGGCAATTTTCCAAGATTGTATCTATAAGGCAATTACCCAAGCCCATTGGGCGAAGGTGCTGACTTAAAAGGGCGTATTGGGTCCAATAGAATCGTCCTAGCTGAAGCATAAAAGCCTGAATGCAGTATGTATTATTCTAGCAGAAGCGTAGGAACCTGATACAGTAGTCATAAGGAATTACCCTAGCTGAAGCGTAGGAACCTGATATAGTACAGGACATGCGGAATTATCAGCCGGGTTAGGGCTGAACCTAGAACAGGCAAAATTACCAGCTTGATCAGAGCTGAACCTTAGGCACTTCATATAATACCCAAGTACCCCATTAACATTCTAAGCGGTGAAATAGTAACAACAGTAAAAATCAGTATTAAGTAATGACAGCAGAAGATACAAAACAAACCATTCAATCAGATAGGTACACCTTAAGTATTTGTTTCTCAGAACTGACTATAGTGTATTGTAAAGTAGATCACCTTCATATGGTACTCTTCCAGTATCACATTAGTATTCGAAATAACTAACAAACACGGTCGTATATTACCACTTCCAAAGCTAGTCTATTTGTTTGGCTTTTTTGGTATTTCTTATTCCAAGTCTTAGAGGCAGTTTCAGTCGTTACGATACTTCCGGTAATTCCAAACAATTCATTCTTTTCAATTCTTGAGGGTTTATCCATGATTTCAGTTAATTTGATAAATTTTAGTGCCTGGGGTTATTTCAGTCATTTCTATCATTCCAATCAATTCATTCACTACTGTCATTTAGATCATTTTAGGAATATGTAGAATCTTCCAGTAAATTTATCTTCTTGTGGTTGTCTAGAGTTTGGGTAATCCAAGTGTTTTATTATCATACATATTTGAAATCTTAATATTGAATTCTTTTCTGATAGAACGAGAATTTCATATAAAGTAATCATTTATCAGCCCGAGTGTAAAATTTTAAGACATTTCCTTTGTTAGGGGTATTTAAGTCATTCTGATTTCTTCGAGTGTATTATCGTCATTTCTTAGCGAAATATTTCAAATATTAAAGCATTTAACTCTATTTATCAAAACGGGAGATTATGTCCTATTAACCATTTATTGAACTAATGATCCTTTCGGTCTATTAAATTCCTCTTTCAAATAATTCGAACTTATCCAAATTACCATTCTATTATCTCATAATTTAATTGACTCAAGCATAGTTAAAAGTACACATGCAAACTTTATCCTAGAACCAACATGTGTCATACAGCATACAAGAGATAGTAATGTATTACCTTAAGTCCTTGTTATGTTGGTCGACCCTTGAAACGACATTCGAACACTCTCGAACCGAATTCGACATCCCCCAGCCTCCCAGATCCAAGGATATACAAACGCCTTCAATTAACCACAATCCAAAATCAGTCCTTAATCACATTGCCTTTAAATTGAGTAATGAAGTACAAAGCATGTTCGGGTCTAATATCATATTTGGAGGCTTTCGGGTTAAAATTTCACAAAACCGACTTCAAGGAACGATCGGCGAAGCCTCTATTGATGATGAATGAACGATCGGCGAACGTGGTTTTTCTCTTCCAACCACAAGGAACCCAATAGTGGTACCGACGTCTCGATCGGACGGCCACCACGGTCGAAAAATGCAAAAATCAGAACCAACTTGCCCTAGGTTCCATCGAGCTTTCCAACGGCGATTCCAGGCGGTAGCAGCAGTGGTTACGCGAGTGGCAAGGGGGCTTTCAGTCGGGTTGAGACGGCGAGCATTCTGATGCCGGCGGTGAACAACACGGTGCGGCGGTGGTCGGGGTTCAAGGACGATGAACGGGGAATTTGGGGGGAAACATTTAGAACCTTCTGGGTTCCCTAATTGCATAATCATCCCCAAAGAAAAATATAGGTAGTTGAAGAGCCAGATATGACTTATTTAAATTTTTGTATAAACATCGAATATAGTTTAAAATTTAAATCGGGTAAGGTCTAACCCTAAACAACTCTAGCTTGGATGGTTAAGCCTTGTCTTTCAAGGACAAGGGGCACATGTTTGAATCTCCTTGGCAACACCTCATTTTCAAACATTTCATTATCTTCCTCTTCTTTTCTTCTCTCTTTTTTTTTAATAATAATAAGGTGTTACATTATTACTACCACATGTATGACATGTGTTAGTTTTAGTAATTGTATATAAATAAATGAAAAAGACCACCTATATAATTCTTTTTCTTTTGACAAATTCTGTCATTTGTGTATAAGTTGTAAATCTAGTCCATATACTCTGATTTAATTTATTTTACTCCTATCCTTAAATAATACATGGACAATATTACTAAATCATATCAATTTAAAAATCATTAGCTAAACCTACAATTTATATACATAGACTAACAACAAATTTATCAGTTATTATTTAAGTCGGGATTAAAATTTCAAAATTTGAAAAATATAATGACTAAAAATATCATATTCGAATACAAAGACTAAATTCACAACATACAAATGAACTATGGGAAGACCTGAGGTTCATTATTGACGGGACAAAGTCTATATACAAGGTCTATGGTTAACAGAAGTTAACTTAAGATGTTACACATTCAACAAACACAAGTGAAGGGAAAAGAGATTCGAGTACAACGCAGTGATTATACAAAAAAAAGAAGAAGCTAACCTCATGAATTTATCCCCCTAAAATGAATTTTTGAGAAATAAATGAGTGCAACTTCAAGGTGTAACCTTTTTTATGTGTTTCGCCTATGTTTTGCCTAACACTATCGATATGATATGTTACCTTCCTGTCTGTCCGCCTTTGAAGGTGCACATCGATCTTACATCTGATCTCCAATGGTATCTCTTCGACTCCGTCTTCTCTGGAGGAGGCGGCTAACCAAAGAGATATTTCCTCCATCATCGTCGTCACTAAAGCTGTCGTCATGTGGATCAGATAAACCAACAGTGTTATCATCTGCTGCATGCGTAGGCTGCCTTGATTGTCTACTGAGGTCATTCCTGGATGGCCCGAATGCATGGAGCAGAAGAAAAAACGAAATTTATATCTAAGCTTGCTTCGAAACCTCCACTCCTTTCGGCAGCATCTGCATTGAGACCATTATCATAATTCATAGCTTTGCATTTCATCATATTTCATATCTTATCATAGCTTCATATACCCTATCTATCATAACATCACGTACCATGCTTTATCAGTTCATCATGGTTCATAACATGAAAGTTCATAGCATGACATCTCCTCATAATTTCTAACTTATCATAGCATTAGAATTTCATCGAAACATATTTTATAACATGGCATGAATTCATAAAAACTTATGCAAGTGGTTTACCAAACAAAAATCAAAGATAGTAAACTCGCCAATGCTTAATGTCACGGGGCCATTACCCTCTTCCTAAAAGACATGTCTAATAGAATGTGCCCTGCCTCTTCTCAGGCGTGACATTAACTCCATGCCATTTTTACCATATGCTCTACTTGAGCCAAAATCTTACATGCATAGAAACACAAGTCAATACACAATGCAAGTAAATAACACACCAGGATGACACCGGGTCATCTCGAGCATAAACTACACTCATCTAATTCCGATTACCGTACAATTCGGATTTAACCTTCCAAATTCATGAATTTCTCACTCATCCTCGACCTTCACTGATTGGTTTTCATCTAGAAAAACAAAATATCCACAAACACCAATTTATCATCTCTTGACAGATTCGCACTATCTTTAGAGAAACGTTTCTATAAAATATTCTATAACGTGAAATTCACTTTCGTTAATTCCATGCGAAGCTAAACTGAAAGTCACTGGCCGTGCTGAATTTTCAGGGCAGACTACTGTCTAGTTTCCTGACCTTCACTTAGTAAAAAAATCATATATTTTGATTTATAAATCGAAATCAATCATCGATTGTTGTAAACAAAATTAGATTCACACACGGTTCTGTAAGAGATTCAATTCATTCCTTAGAGAAACCCTTGATTACTCAATGTCCTAAACCATGGAAAATCTCTTACAAACAACCTAACCTAAACTTTAATAAAATTAGTACTAATAGAAAGCTTAAAGAATGGGCTTACCTAGCCCAATATCTTAATCCCCCTTTTTTTTTAATCACAATTAAGCATAAGAGGACACACAAGATTGATGACTCATCTTAAAAATTAAAAGTGGTTAATTACTCAATTACTCCTTGTACTCTTCACCCCTTGCACTTTGGTCACTAAACTTCATTTTTTGTTGAAAGATTGGTAACTAAACTTCACCTTCTTTCATTTGGGTCACTAATTCTTCAAATTGAATTTATTCCTCCAACATTAATTTAATGAAATGGTTCAATTACTAATCCTTATTGTCTGAAAGCAAATTTCGATTGATGGAAATACGGTTAACTATTAAATCAGTTTTAAGGGGTGTTACACCTACTCGGCTCGATAAGATTAGTCTGTTTATGCCGTAAAACAGAGAGGAGAGGGAAGCATGTGGTTCACGCCAAAAAGAATTATATTTTGAAAACAATATGTGTAGAAAAAGCTTACACAATTCCTCCTATTTAAACAATATAATCTAAATTTAAATCTCTAATCTTAAAAATATAAACTCTAAGCTCTAACGTTAAATCTTAAATTTTAAAACTTAAAATGTAAACCTCTAAATCTTGAATCCTAAACTAAACATCAAGCCCTAAATTTAATAAACTTGTGTAAACTATTGTGTATCAAAGTTTTTCCTTAAATAAAATAACTAAAAACCATACAACTAAGGATCAAACTCGTGTTTAATAAAATTCGTATATAAATTTTTACCATTTTACTGAAAATTATTATCAAACAAAATTTCAAATTATATTTTTATATAAAATATTTTCTTAATGTGACACTTTTTTGTATACTATAAACGTAAAATGAAAAATAGACAAATATGATAATAAATAGAAATAATCGAGCACTTGTATCAAAGATTTACAGTACAACTTTATAAATTACTATTACTCTAGTAAATTGTAACATATTTATATTATATATATGCATTTTTTTCATTTCATGTTAATTTTTTATATTGTTTAATGTTGAGAGGTCTCAATGAAATACATACATAACTAAAACTGTTTTCAATTTTTATTATATTAATTTTAACTTCATATTGTGTTTTTGCTTTTTTTTTTTTTTTGTAAAGTGGTATGATTCCATAGATAGGAGAATCATACACGGAAAAATATTATCACATGTCTTATTAAAAAACTATCTAAACCTAGTCGGAAGAAAAAATAACATATAATAATACTTAAATAGAAACACAAATGATAACCAACCTTAGACCACTACCCATAACAAAGCAAGGCTGCAATGTATTCCTCAAATGCTCGCGTATCTTCATGCAGGATCGGGGTGACCAAATTTGGTGATGGGGTGAAAAAGGTAGGCACGAACGTGTCAAAGTTAGCACTCTTGGCTAGAGTATCGACCACCTTATTTCTATCACGACAAACATGTTGTACCTGAAAGTTTCAGTGACGGTTCCGAAGCTCAAATAAATGCCCGTACAAGGAATTAGAACCGTTGTTATCACTACGAAGAATCCGAATCGCTTCCAAACTATCAAGTTCAAGAACAATGTGCCTAAAACTAGCCTCTTGTTGGTACTCTAAAGAGCAGGTATTTTCCCACTATTTATCGATTAATTTGTCCCCTTTGGTATCTCATGCATGCATTCTTGCATTTTTAGTTTACTATTTGAATATTTTTTAACTCGGTTAACTTTACTCGAATTCTCTTTAATTTCTCCATTTTTGTTGTCTTGTCACTGCACTGGTAATGTCGCTATAAAAGCATCTTATTATTGCAGTCAGGACTGTCGTCGTATTGTGATGTCGTCGCATAAGCATTGTTTAGATTGCGTTCAGTCACTATCACTGCATTGAAAGCTGTTAAAAATATAAGATCAAATGACGATGAGCTAATAGGTTGTTACAACAATTTTTGTCCGGACTTGATGCCGGCGCATCGAGAGAGCATCTCCTTGTTGTCTTCTTCAATTCTCTAGAAACACCACTAAAGAACACTCTCTATAACCTCAAAATTTCTAAGTCAAAATCATTGCAATTTGGTCATCAATACTTCAAATTGGTTGTATATTTGGTAAGTCCATTCTTTAAGCTTTCTATTAGTACTAGTTTTATTAAACTTAGTTAGGTTGTTCAAAAGAGATTTTCCATGGTTTAGGATATTGAGTAATCAAGGGTTTCTTCGAGGAATGAATTGAATCCTAAGTCAAAAGATATGAATATTTTTACAGAATTGTGTGTGAATCTAGTTTCGTTTACAACAACGGATGATTGATTTCGATTTATAAATCAAAAGATATGATTTTTTTACTAAGTGAAGGTCAGGAAACTAGACAACAATCTGCCTTGAAAATTCAGCACGGCCAGTGACTTTCAGTTTAGCTTCGCATAGAATCAACGAAAGTGAATTTCGCGTTCAGAACATTTTATAGAAATGTTTCTCTAAAGATGGTGCGAATCTGCCAAGAGATGATGAATTGGTGTTTGTGGATATTTTGTTTTTCTAAATGAAAACCAATCAGTGAAGGTCGAGATGACCGGGTGTCATCCTGGTGTGTTATTTACTTGCATTGTGTATTGAGTTATGTTTCTATGCATGAAAGATTTTGGCTCAAGTAGAGCATTTGGTAAAAATGGCATGGAGTTAAGCATTGGCGAGCTTACTATCTTTGATTTTTGTTTGGTAAACCACTTGCATAAGTTTTTATGAATTCATGCCATGTTATAAAATATGTTTCGATGAAATTTTAATGTTATTATAAGTTAGATATTATGAGGAGATGTCATGCTATGAACTTTGATGTTATGAAATGTTATGAACCATGATGAACTGATAAGTTATGTATTATGATTCTATGATAAAACATGGTACGTGATTTTATCTCATCACATGTCAGCATGTGATTTACTCAAGCTCTACTTAACAGCTCAAAGAAACCCTTTTTTATTGAAATAATTCTATCCATAAACAATATAATATGCTAGCTATATAGGGCTATAATAACGACTAATATATCAGTTTCATGCGTGTACAAATTTGACCTTTGAACTACAATTGAATAAAAGAATCAACTCTTCATATTCCTGTGTAAATAACAAGAAAACTAACAAAAAGAGTGTCTTCTGCAATGTCTGCAGAGCTGTAAGCTGCTAATGAGGTCAAAATTGAAGCTCTGGAAATGGTCATTTCAAGCTACAACTATTGCTGGTGGAGCTTCTATGTCTTCTTCATCTGTTTCCTTGTTCTCACTTTGTTGATCTTCTTCTTTTGCTTCATGTGAATCTCCATCAACTGCTGGCCCTGGTACTAACTGAGTTTTCTGCTTCATGTCTTCGGCTTTGTCCCATAACACCACGTATACTCCACACACGATCATGATTCCTCCTATGATACTGTTGATTTCCATAAAAAAAAAGTTATCCGGATTCCAGTGTGAGTTTCGTGTACATAGAAATGGTGACTGAGTTTGGATTCAGGTCATGCATTTCAGGTTTGTATTATTCTGAACTCATGCTTTCCAAGTTTGATATATGTAGGTCATGACTATTTCAAGTTCAGATGATTTCAAGTTCGGGTTCAGACTCATTTTGTCACCTCTATATACGTATTCGAAACAAAACTACTGTACAAGGGCCTATACCAGTAAGTAAAAATGAAATGGTGTCCCTTCCTAAGTGCAGCTTTTCATCGAATAACAAAGATCCAACAATGGCAACAAACACAAGCCCAAGAGGATTGAAATTAGCTGCATACAAAGGACCCATCAAACGAACTGCCCATGAAATCAAGAACACAAACAAAGCAGATCCCATGATTCCCTGCAGACAACACCTTCATACGTCAAACAAACATGTCCAAAATTTCCAGACATTATTAAAAAAACAAACAGTATAGCCATTAACATACCACATAAGCACCTGCTAAAAGCCTAACATTCCATACAAGCCTCCATTGGCTCCAATCTCTCACAGTGCAGACTGCAAACACAACTCTTTGTTGTTAGAATTGTGATCCAAATTCTTTTGGGATTTGGGTTAAAGTTAGAATCTCACTTTCAGTAGATCTTGTTTCCTTTATATTAATTAAAGGTAAAAAACTCAGTTTGAGTAGAATTTGTTTCTATGCAAGTTTCCCTATAAATAGATACTAGGGATTAGGGGTTTAGACAGAACATCATAAATCAGTTGTAATCTCTTTCTTCATCATAGTGAAAGTTCTTATCCTCTGCCCGTGGTTTTTTCCTTTTGGGTTTTCGACGTAAATCTTTGGTGTTATTTTTCTTTTCTGCGTTTGTGCTTATTTACTTGTCTCGTCATTATCGCCTTGATAGTATAACAAATATTTGGTCACCAAGAAACTTTATTCAATGAGATCTCTACCGAAAATAGATATTTACTCATTAAAGTAAATCCTAATTGGTAATTAAGTTGGATTTTATTGTAATTCTAGTGGTTGAAGATTACTTGGTAATTATGATTTACTTTAATGAGTAAATATCTATTTTAGGTAGGGGATCTTATTGAATAAGGTTTCTTGGTGACCAAGTATTTGGGTCTATAAATATAGACTAGGTTTAACCAATTGAATTATAAGGTAGGGCATAACGGTTGCTGCAACGGGCATAACGGTGCTGTAACGAATACTATGTAAGAATTGGAGTTTGTGAAGACTTGGCGGCAGTGCTTCAACAGATATTTAGCTTACGTAAAAATTGAAGGTGTTGAAGACTTGAAGACCAATGCTCGAATAGAATTTGTGTCAAGGTTTGAGATTTGTTATATTTTGACTCAAATTCTAATTGGTAATTAAGTTGGGTTTTATTGTAATTCTAGTGGTTAAAGATTACTTGGTAATTAGGATTTACTTTAATGAGCAAATATCTATGTTAGGTAGGAGATCTTATTGAATAACGTTTCTTGGTGACCAAGTATTTGGGTCTATAAATATAGACTAGGTTTAACCTTTTAAAATATGAGAGAACAAGAGAATGAGAGAGGGGGAATTACTCTGGAGAGATGTAACCACTTTTAGGTTCTTTACAACTATTGTGCCTATATTGTAGAGATGGGTATTGTAGGGATGTTGGGAAGAGTGTTTTGGTTTCACCGGGTCATGGGATTTGTACACCGGGATGATAATGACGAGACAAGTAAATAAGCGTAAACGCAGAAAAGAAAAATAACACCGAGAATTTACGTAGAAAACCCAAAAGGAAAAAACCACGGACAGAGGATGAGAACTTTCACTATGATGGAAAAAGAGATTACAACATATATATGATGTTCTGTCTAAACTCCTAATCCCTAGTATCTATTTATAGGGATAGATTCCTTGTTTACAGAGGAAACTTGCATAGAAACAAATTCTACTCAAACTGAGTTTCCTACCTTTAATTAATATAAAGTAAACAAGATCTACTAAAAGTAGGATTCTAAATTCAAACCAAATCCCAAAAGAATTTGGATCACAATTCTAACAATCTCCACCTTGAGACAAATTCCTTTCGAACGATATCTCTATCTTTTCCATAAAATCCCTTCAAGGGGTAGTCTTCAGTAATGAACACCGACCGAATCCAAGCCTTGCCCAAGCTTAGATGTACAAGGTAATTTAGTCTTCACGTCGATAAGATCAACATTAGTGCCAACTTTGCTCACAACTATATCACCACGAGCAATAACACGACCCCGATCATCAATGGCACTATTATTTATCTTTGAAGCAAATCGAACTCTCTTAAGCTTCTCAAATCCATTATACCCACAGAATTCAACTTTATTCTTCTTTTCAAATTATTCATGCCCACAAAATTGAACTCTTTTTTGCCTACCAGAACATTTATGCCCACGTTGTTATGTTCAACACAAAATCCTCTTTTACTTGATTTAGTCATGACGCCTTTACCAGTAACATCTTCATTTGACACGCAAGAGGAAACAGCGGATGCATCACCTAGAGTAGTTAAACCTTGCAGAACATAAAAATTGGATGCTCTTTTATACCCTTTCATCACAATGAGAGCGCCTTTGCAAATTTTCATAGCTCCACATTCATTGGAGTATATGTACCTTTTGAATCCAGAGTACCTAACGAAATTATATTTCTTCTTAAATCTGGAACATGCCTCACATTATCAAGTGTTCAAACAATCCCATCGAACATCTTAATCTTGATTGTGCCAATACTTGCAACTTTACAAGAGACATTATTTTCCAACAAGACAACACCTATAGACATAGGTTTATATGTTGCAAACTAATCCCCATTTGAACTTATATGAAAACCACTACTAGAGTCAAGAATCCACTCCTTACTCACTATAGAGTCTTCGCCGAAAGTAACCAAATCGTATCAATACGGTGCTTCATGTAGAGCAGCCTCATTTTGGTACACTGTGTACGGTATCGATACACTACGTCGATTTATAAACCCTATTTAAAATTAGTAAAGCCTATACCGATATGGACCTTGAAGGTGTCAGTACGCGAGCTTCGCTCGAAAAAATGGATTTCCAGTAACATAAGACTGTACTAGTACACTTATTACAATATCAAAACTTCATGTTCGAATTGTCCTAGCCGTACCGATACGATCCCCAGCGTATCGGTATGCTTGGGCTTGTAATGTCATTTTTAGCTGGTTTTTCAATCGAATATAGATGCACTTAAGACCTAGTAAACCACATTCAAGAGTTCAAACATCTAACAATACATTAACCATTATTTGCACCAAGATTTAGCAATTACAACAATACCAAAACACTCATTTGAACATTTTCCAGCATATGCAACATACCAACATATCTATAGCATCAACATCAACATGTTAGAATCATCAAAGCGTGCCAATCAACCAATGCTAACTAAATGCATACCTAGGCAACCACCTAACATCAACCATAAGCAAAGATCATCAACATGCTTATCAACATCAAACTCTAAAACACATCAATAATAGGGGAAATCAGAGTTACAAATCCCAAAAACTTGGCGAACACATTGCCTTATTAACCGGAAACTTAAACCGAATTCATACTCAAAAGTAGTCTTTGCTCTTGGATCACTTAAAAACCTTGCCTTTGCTGTCCCAAACCTCAATGCTCTGCATCATTAGGAAAAAGATAGCGTAAGCATATATGCTTAATGATGATGCTCATAAAAAATGATGCATTTAAATCCATTTAAAAACTAAACACTTGTCTTCAAACCATGCTTACGATCAAAGCATTTTCATTGATTCCAAATCAAAACATGCATATCGACCATATGGAAAATCATTTATAATCACATGCTTAAATCCCAAAGCATTAAATCGTATTACCATGCTTAAATTCCAAAGCATTATAAAATAGGCTCAACACATGAACTTTCATATATTAGCAATTATACTGACCCCGGATTGCCGACTGCTATCCTTGATTAGCCAACCGTTAATCATTGGTTAACTGAACGTTAACCTTACATATCGGATCTCTTATGATGACCGAACGCCATCAAAACACATAACATGTCGATCATATGATATAACAACCTTGTCGACCGCAAGATTAAAATCAACAAGGGGAACCGACCGCTCAACCTAAAAGATAACACCATAGTCCGAGTAGCCGACCGCTATACCTCAAGGACCCCTGGTCATGATCAATTTTAAACATATTATAGTGTACTTTATCCTATGGCATGCAAACTATATCTGAATGTTTTCTCATCATGTCACATAGAAAATATATTATTTCCAAAACCATTTACTCACTGTTTTACAATGCATTATACAAAACCACCACATATGCAAACCATATTGCCAAAGCAATACCACATTTCCGACCGAAATGAAAACCAATGCTCTCTAGCATTTCGTATACTTTTAAACCACTGTATATGTACTCAAAATCATGCATTTACAGTAAGTAAAATAAACCATGTTTACAACCAAAACATGAAATCGGCATGCTCATATCCGAACCGATATTTAAGAGCAAAATAAGGGAAACTTACTTCCGAGCTTAAAATAATGTTTCAAGCTCATCTCAAACTCCCAACGTCATTTAAAAACCTTTAAAAGACATTTAAAACTAGTTTCCACTCACCGATACACCTGGCCTCGCTCGTCAATGCAAATCGAGCTCCCGGCAAGCAACGATCCACTTCAAGCTACCTCGCCTTGACTATCCCCTATTTTGGCAACACAAAACCAGAGGAAATATGCATCAAAATGCATTCAAACCACTTCTCAAAGCAATTACCCGAAACTCACAAGTTGCCCACTCAAAAACCATCCAAAACATCAAACTTCATCAATTAACATCCAAAACACTTTTACAACATCCTTTTACTTCCAGCAATGATTAAACTTCATTATCATCACAAAAACCCTTAGCTAACAACCTTAAACATTAGAGATTCAACTAGTTTCGGGATTACAATATTAAATCCAAGCTATTAAAATTATTAAACATCAAAAATCATAATCTGATCAAGAACCCAGCAAAACAGATCCCATTCGAAAATCTTTCAATTTTACCATTAAACCATAATTAAATCAATTTTCCATAATTAAACTATCGAAACACATTAGAAAAAAATTGTAAAGGATCAATAACTTTGGAATTTCAGTAAAGAACCTTTCATTAGAGGATAAGAATGAACATTACCTCCAATGGATGCTTTATCTCTTAATTGGATGAATTTCCGTGAGAAAACAAAGTTAAAACAATAAGGTTTTGTTTGGAAACCATTGAGAATCCATTTGAAATCAAAAGATTTAAGAAAATAAAGACTTACCTGAAGATTTAGAGGAAGAGAATGGTGTTTGGATGGAGAGATTTTGAGAGAAAGTTAGTTATGTAACTTTTGTTTAAAGAATTAATTATCAAATTAATTCTCCCCAACCTATTTATATTTTCCAAAATATTTTAAAATAGACAATTAAGGGATAAAGTATGAGATTAGACTTTGGGCAATTAGCTCCTTAAAGATTCAAAGTTTTGATCCCTTTACAAAATAGTCATTAAAAACAATTTTCAAAGTTTACATTTTGGTCACTAATCCAAAATGTCTGATTTCAAAAACTCATTTTCCAAAATTGATTTCACCAAAAACATTAATATATTAAATAATAATTTTTAGAGCATTTTCCACATTTTTATCACCTTGAAAAAATATCAAATCCAATTTAATCTTGAAACTAACACGAATCTCTAATACTGGTCCACCAGACCCTCAAAACGAACCTCAAAACAACTAGACCCAAAATCGGGGCATTACAAATATTAAAGTAAATTGTACTTTAAAAAGAGAATTCAAATTTAAACTTTAGATATGATGTTATTATAAGAAGAAACGGACATGAATTTTAAATATGAATCATTGAACAAAAATAAATATAGACAAAAGTTTCAACACTATCTACAATCCTCAAGTGCTCGATGATCGAACTTCCACCAAAGAAAAGAATCCACTTAAAAAGTTTCAACACTAAAGATGATTCAATCATAGAAAGGAAAAATTATGTAAAAGTTAAAAAAAAAATTCAAGAGATAATCTTCACATAAACGCATTTAAAATAATCTCAGCCATTCGTTTTACCTATCTAACAATCCAAAAAATGTGTAAAACTTAAAAGTTTTACACTGTGTAACTGAATCCTAACTCATATATATATATATATGTTAGAATCCACTTACTTTACACTTTTTTTAGACCGTTGGATGATGGTAATAAATAGTTAATATTATTTCCTTATCTTTTTTTCCATGCAATAATCTTCATATTTTCCACTATTAATCTCATACATCTATTTACCTTTATTCTTTGTTCCAAAAAAGTGTTAAAATTTAAAGTTTTACATAGTGTAAGAGGATCTTATATATATCCCCTAATTACACTGCCTGTTATCAGATCACCATCCTCATTCCCCCTTTTTTCTTTAATAAACTACTTTTTGATTGATTGTCTTCTAAAGCACACCTCTTTTTCGGTTTAAGACCTCCCATTATTCGATAGCCACATAAATTGGATTACATTTAGTGTAATGACCTGTATTTCAAAATCTGAGAGTCAATTTAAACCTAGTCATGGGCCTTGCATTTTGGTCTATGTGGAGAGCCTTAGTGGGCTTTCTCCTTGTTGTTGGGCTTGAGTCTTGGGTTGATGGTTGGCATGGGGAGATTGGGAGGGGTAAGAAGGTAACTCAACCTATTTTTGAAATGTGAAAGAGTGGAATTAATGTTCTGCAGGAAAAGGAAGTTCATGAGATCATCTTATCTCTTACTTTTCCACCATTCTCATTCTCATCCTTTTCTCCCCAAGAACCAAAGCCTAAAGGTTTGATCTTTTTGTTTTGGAGACAAATCTCGAAATTTGGGTTTGGTATAAGTTGTTCAGCTTGTAAGGATTTACGAAAAAAGGTAAGGATCATTAGAGATGGTGAAGGAATGTGTTCTTGGGTTTAGTAGGGGCTTTATGAGAGTTGGGGCTAAGGTGTCTTTAATCTCGTTTTTCCAGCCCTAAGAGTAAGTTTAGTTGGATTCACTATCTCATGCAAGTTGTAACTCTTTTTACAACTATCTTGTGTAGTGAAAGAGGTTGGAAAAGCTTCTAACGCTCAAGAGAAGAGGAAGGCTTGACCTGTTGGCTTGGAGCTTTATTTTTAGCATCTAAATTAAGGTTAGTACACTACTAACTCCTTGGTTTTATGCACATCCTAATGATGATGCTTTGAGTGCCTAAATTTGATATTTGTGGTTGATTTGGGTGCTTAGAGGTTAAAGACTCTCTTTAATGGCATAATTCAGATTTCGTGTTAATAACATGTAAAAATAGTATCAAACCATCTTAAACACTTCCAAAAGATGTCAGATCGAGTTTGTGGGAAAATGGTAATGAGTTGAAGGCTTAGAAAGTGATTTACCGAGCCTAGAAAGCCATTTCTGGGATTTGGTATCGGTATGCGGGGAGGCAATATCGATACCCTAGTGTTCTAGGTTTAAAAACATTGTTCCATTGGATGAACTATGAAGGGGGTACCGGTATGATGTTCAGCATGTACCCATACTCCTTGTAAAGAGATATCAATACAGGTCGACCCATATCGATATATGTTAGACAAATAAAATTCTAGTAAGCTTATTTCATATCAGTACGTATGGGTATACTGGTACCCAATTGTAACCCCTTTAACCCGGTCTAGCCGAAACCGAGCTAAAAGAGTCATATTAGGTTTGCCAAAGCAAACCGAAACTAAAAACCTAAACTGGTCCATTTTTCCCTTTTATCATGTCTAGATGCAAATTATTATCGTAGAGTGAACATACTGGCAGCAGGTGAAATTACAAAAGAAACGAACATTGGATAGACAACCAATTGCATAGAATCGTACATTAGGGACCAAAATAGAATTTTGGAAAACTATAGGGACTTTATTAAATTTTAGGTTACTAATCCTTAATTAGTCAGATTACATGCTTGTTTGCCAAATTTTAGCTTAAAACGATCACCCATACTCATTCAATTGCATTCATGTATAACATGGACCAAAACAGAAGAATCTGAACATTACATATCACATTAACAGGAAAAACCGCCAGGCGTACCAATACGCATCATGAGAGTATCGATAACCATAACACCCTTTAACTAAATAACTATTGTATGTACCGATATGGAATATGAAAGTACAGATACCCATAGCATACGTTAAATGGATTAACTACTATGAGTACCGATACGAACCCTAGGTGTACCGATACACGGGGTCGTACCGATATGGATCCTATGCATATCGAAATCTTTTTATGTTTCAAAAACCATTAGCACAAAACCGTATCGATACCCCTGAACTCGTACCGATACCATGCCAAAATTACACTTGCCCGTATCGGTAATCTACTACCCGTACTGATATCCCTAGACCTGTAATATCTAATTTTGCTATTTTTCACTCAAACATGGATCCAATCAAGCTCTAACCATGCCATAAACATATAAACAACAATTCTAGGAATCATAACATGTCAGGAAATCAAGGAGACATGATCATAACAAATCATAACACTTCAAAACAAGTTCTAGAGGCATGTTGTCTAAAAACCATTCAACCAAAAGCTCAAAAGCATAAACCGCAATCAATCCAAACTTGTAAGGCATTTTACAACTCTAAAACAATATTATAAACTTGCACAAACATGAAGTTCAGAAAACAACCCTCCTAAATAGCAAATGACCTCATTGCCTTTATTACTTCTAGTCTAAAACAAAAGCATACTTTTGCAAACACAAGTCTTTGGATTACCCCTTTGCTTGCCAGTTGCCACCGATCTTTATTACTATGCATTGATAGAAAAAGAGAGCATAAGCACACTAGGCTTAGTGAGGAGTGCTCTAAATAACAAACCACCATCAATGCATTTTAAAACCATTTTCTAAACATTAATCAAGTTTCTTATAAAACCATCACTTAGCACATCATTGCTTTAAACATCATTTCAAACCTCAATTGAAATCATCATTATTTCAAAAACGTCATACAAAACATCATGCCTTACTTTCCATGCACTTAAACATTTCAAAACATACATTAAACCATATGCAAACATATATCATAATTTTACATGTATAATCTTGTATGCAAACCTTAATTTAAGTCTTCCCATGCGTTCCATCATAATGCAAAGCTTAAAGAGCAAACATGTAAATATCACATTCTACATCATCACCTATACCTCAATTTAAGCATTCTCATGCATAACTACCATATGCAAAGCTTAAAAAGTTTCACATGAATAACTCCATTATATAGCAATCCATCACACAATTCATTAATTTACTTCTCATATCTCATTTCTTTACCACAACCACATCGGATACACGGATTTACCAAGTGATGTCCTCAATCACTTCAGCTTAATGGCTTGGAGTAGATGCAACACATGCAATCCCCTCTACACTAACAAGGCTAGTCCTCCAACATGGAGTAGATACCTTCAATGCACTCCCTCTACGATTCTAATGGAGTAAATGACAATTGAGTATCCCCTCAATAATATTGGGGTTCACATAATCGTAGTAGATACCCTTAATGCATCCCATCTACGATCCCAATGGAGTAGATGTCATTAATGTAACCCCTCTATGTACCACGATAGACTTTTTATAGAGAACTTTAAATCCTATAGGCAGCCAATTATATTTGATAATATTTCTATACCCTTTCCATACCATCATTTTCACATCTAATGCATTTCTTTAACGTTAACTCATTTTTTTCAAAAGCATCAATCAAAGCCACTTAACCAATACATTAAACCATGCATTAACCAATATTTAAAATCATTACCAAAACATTCATTATCTCCAAATGCATCACATTATTTAATAATCATTTTTCCAGCAGTAAATCATGCTCAAAGCATGCATATAACAGTGATAAACCAAATTATTAAATCAAGTGCATCAAAATCAAGTGCCAACCGAAATAAAAAGAGAACATCATTTACTTACTTTTGAGCTTAGACCAACGTTTCAAGCTCGATCTAAACTCCCTAACACAACTTCCAAACCTTTGAAAAGTTGTAAAACACATTTCCACTCACCAACTACGCAACACATTGATCGCCAATATGAATCCAAGCCTCCACGGCTTTCGATACCTCACCTCAAGCTTGAGGATCAAACTCTCCTACTTTAACCACACAAAAATAGAGATTCCAATGCATCAAAGTGCATTCAAAATCCAGTAACCTCAATTCACACAAATCCTCAACAAATCCAATCCAAAACTACTCCACAACAACCAAAATCAACATCAACAATCATCCAAAATTAACCTAACCAAAACCTAACATTTTAAACCATCTATTAACAAAAATTAACATCCAAAAACACATCATTACCCTCCTTATACCTCCAGCATACATTAAACCTCCATAACCCCTCAAAAACACAAAACTATCAACCTAACAAATTAGAGATTCATATAGTTTCGGGATTCCTATGTTAAAACCAACTTATTAACATTAGTAAACATCAAAATTATGTTCCAAACCAATCAAGAACCCCGAAAATAGATCCATCTCGAATCTCAATCAAATCTTTCAATTAAACCTCAATTTAACCATTTTTCCATAATCAAATCATCAAAACTCATTAGAAAACAATTGTAAAGGATCAATAACTTGGGACTTTCGGTAAAGAACCTTGTATTACATGAGAAGGATGAAGTTCACCTCTAACTTTGGCTTTTCCCTCAATTAGATGAATTTTCCTTGAGAAAATAAGATTAAATCAAATAGGTTTTATAAGAAATCATTTAAAGATTCATTTGAAATCAAAATGAGATTAAAAACAAGTGATTACCTGAGAATATTAAGTGAGAAATGGGTGTTTGGCATAAGAGAATTTGAGAGAAAAGAATTTGGAGAGAGTTAGTTACTTGAATTTTCTTTAAATGCCAATTATGAAATTAATCTCTTCGAAGCCCTTTTATTATTTTAAAACCTTTTTAAAAGGTCCAATTAAAAGGAAAAAGTCTGATTTAAACTTTTGGCCAAATAGCTCCCTAAAGATTCTAAATTTTGACCCTTTTATAAAACAGTCACCAAAATAGTTTTAAATCTTCACATTTTGGTCCCTGGCCAAAATGTCAAATTTTGAAACTTCATTTTCCAAAATTGATTTTATCAAAATAATTTATATCATAAATAATGATTTTTTATTATTTTTCCATTGTAACACCTATAAAAAAATGGGGAGTTGCAGGTCATGGGATTTGAACCTGTGACCAATAAACCATGCACCTAACCATTTGAGCTAAATAGCTCTTGGTGATGGGTTTTTCAAAATTCTTATTTGAATGGAATTTTGGGCTGGGATAAACAAAATTTATTAAAACCAGCCTAACTCCTCATTTCTTGGGATTCGAAAAAAAATACCCAAAAATCCCATATCACCCTCTCACCTACCCCTTAGTCGGTCACCGTAGATCTCCCTCACCGCCCGTCCGTGGCCATCACCGCCACCATCGGAATCCTCCTCGTAAACTCTTGAACAAAACCCCTAAGGTCACTCGCCGTTTAGCCTCACTGTTCACCGAAAATCGAAGGTTGAAAACCAACGAACCTAGGTTTATTTCTGCTCGAACCGACGTTGATTTCGACCTCCATGGTCGTTCGTTGGTAAATCGGTGGCCACCATCCTTTTCCCTACCTCGAGACAAATCAGACCTTGGTCACCCCTCATCCAACCGGCAATAACCGAACCTCCGTCGGAGTTTGAGCCGAGTTGGTAAGTACGGTAAGTTTTGGGCTTGTTTAGTGTGTTTTTTCACGATTTTAGAATTTTGGCTGTGATATGGTTAATTTCGGTCAAAAATATACATATTGGGATGTTTTCCCCACCTCGACACGAATTGTTGGGAGTTTGAGCCACCGTGACCGGTTCGCCTATAAACCAGTCTGGTCTAGTTCGGTCCAACACGGTTTAACCCGGTCCAATCCGATTCAACTCGAATCGACCCAAATTGACCTGATCTGACCCGACCTAATCCGAATCAACCCGTTGACCTGACCTGACCCGTTGACCGAGTTAACCTATACGAGTCAACTCGACGAGTTAACTCAGTGAGTCAGCTCAGTCTGAGTCAACTCAACCAAGTCAGCGCGTTGACCGATAACGTCAGCATTGACCTTGACTGTTGAGGTTAGCATTGACCGTTGACTAGTTGACCGATAATGTCAGCATTGACTTTAACTTCTGACGTCAGCATTGACTTTGACCAAAAAGTCAACTTTTTTTGAAAAATTATATTTTATGTCTTTCGACCTCATGAGTTCGTTTCTGAAGGCGGTTTTGTGAGATTCGAACCCGAAAGTCTCTGAAATTGACCTTGAACACGAATTTGTATATGTGTTTGATTTTTAGTTTAAAGAGCAATGGATTTATGATTAATGGCTATGTTTGATTGAATGATATTATGTCTATGTATCCGAGTTTAGTGGATTTCAAATTTGGGTTCGAGAGCGATCGAAGGAAGTTTTAAAGTTCCCCGATGGAACACCGAATCAAGGTAATACTTTACTACCTTTGGTATAGTTTAGGATACATGTGGGTTTTGGCTAATATATAAAATTATATTTGAATGTGCCATAAATTTCCATGTAAGGCAAATGAGTTCGAGTATAAATAAATGGTTAACTGTTAAGATCTAAGTACTCGAATAGGAAAGTTGATGAACCTTAAGGATCTCCGAGTTTGGTAAGCAATTATTAATATTGTTAACTTTCAAATTCTGGTTATGTTTAATAAAAGAGTAAATTTCGGAATTAGTGGGTTAGTGATATGCCGAAATATATTTGATGCTTAAAATGGCAAAAGTACCCTTGATGCGTAAAATGACTAAATTACCGCTGAAATGAAATGGAAAGAGAACACTTGTGAGTTAAGAAAAACAACTGGTTCATTTAAAATTTTATGAACTACTGGATTAAATTCTGGTAATAAGATTCAAACTCATGTTAATGAAAATACTTGGATTCTCTTAATTCTAAATAAATCTCCGAAGTCAAGTTAACAAAAAACTATTCGTATGTCTAGATTAACCAAAGTGGCGTAAAAGATTAAAAGAATTGAAATTTACTACTAAGGTTGAGCTGATCGGAATGACCGTAATGACCAAAGAGACTGGAATACCCTCGAGCATTGAAATGAACAAATTGTTGGAAACACTGAAAGTACCTAAATGACTGAAATATTTTCAAGCATGGAAATTTGCTAAATTTTCTAAAATGAAGAATATGCCATTTAGTCTCAGAAATTAAATTATTCAAAAGAATCAAAGATAAGCTAGAATGTCAGTAATGACCAAAAGATATTGGTGCACCAAAACCTTCAACGTCTAAAACATCCAAGACTCGTGGAATAATTAAATTATCCTTGTATTGTGGCATAAGTATATACCCAGGATAAGCCTTAATTCAGATAAAGTCTGAGAACTGTATCGTTTCTAAAGGATAAGGAACCGAATCTAGAAATATCGGTCACCTATGTTACTACGGTAAAGTTGGTTTATTATATATATATATATATATATAAAGACATGTTCGACTACATGGTGGAAGGTCAGTAATGAATATGATGGTGATTGGTTCAACTTACGATGTTGTTGGTATTAGGGAAAAACATTCGTGAGTCATATTTATAGGAAATCTGGGAACCACATTAATATGAGTTATGGTTATAGCGAATACGTGTGGAAGTCGGATTAACCGCTTAAAATCACATGCATTGCGAGTTTAAATTTTACCCCACTTGGGTTGATTTACCAAATTGCTCTGGGAGTCGAAATGACCTTAAGAGCAAATTGTATGATACTCTCCGAGTGTAATCTAAAATCTTATACAAATCTGTTATACTCAAAACCTTGCATAACATAAAATACCAGAATTTTAAGAAAGACCATGAAGTACGAAACCTTGAGCACCTGAATGATGATGATGATTATCGGACTCTTCGAATAAGTTCATTAATCCTGAAACCAGTACAGCATGAACTAAAGTTTAGTATATTCCATCTTTAATTATTAAGGTTCTCTAAGTGATAAATCAAACCATCTGGTGTGTTCCTTACACATGTATATTTTCTCTATTTTGTAACTAAAATCCCTCTCTAATATGAACCATAAATCCTGTTTGTCAATAATAATAATAATAATAAATATACCACTATGTCTGATATGAAAAATATGCTCTCTGGCTTCTGAAATTCGGGGAATATATGTATTATTAATGTTTTTCCTATTCTGTCTATCTACTAAACTATCTGATTTGGGGTATTTCTGGGATATGATTAAAGAATCTGTAGGCTCAACGCTCGTAAGTCCTTCTGGACCTAAGGCATCCCCTTAGGTAAGCTCCTAGGCTCATTGGGCCTAGGGTAAGTATTTTTGTAAGCTCCTACGCCCAATGGGCCTAGGGTAAGTCTTTCTAGATACTATTCTAGAATATTACATGTCGGGGTAAGTTTGGAGGGTAGTCAGGTAATTAAAATAAAACTATTTGTTCCTTTCTATAATTCTACCCTACTGAATTAAATTACCAAAGTCTGAAACTCTTTATGCTTTGAATCTGATATTTTTGAAACACGTTAATTTTTGTAGTTCGACTTTAGCAATCTAGACCCTTTCTAATTTTTCGGATTATAGGTATCTTGTCTGGTACTCAGATGATCAAATAAAGAACAATCTTATTACCTAAGTATATCGATGTTTCGAATATCAATATCTTAAATGAAATTTGTTGTTGCTTGGTTCATCATATTAGTATTGCTTAGCCATTTACCTACTTGTACCTATAACATTAGTTGGTAGTTCTATATTACTGAGCTTTCCGAAGCTCACATTGTTTTTACCATCGCAGGATAGAAGAAATCTATCTTGGTATAGTGATCGACACCAGTGGTTGGAGTTCCTTCGGTGTTGCTTACGGAGTACGGTATATGTGTATTAGTAGGCATGTATGTCATGTTTTATTTTATGATTGTGTCTGTAATACGTTTTTTGGATTTCAGTTTGTGTAATGAAATTTTAAAATGGTTTAAACATAAATTTTATTTTATACTTTACAATGAATGTTTACGAGTTTTCTTCTGTTTTTACTATGGGTCACTCCGGTGACCCGAATATGACCTCCTAGATTAGGCGTATCGCATATGCGGGTCTAGGGGGTTACATTTAGTGGTATCAAAGCTTAGAGTTATGTCTTTCTGGGTATATCGGCCGATCATCTGTCATAGGGTGTCTGGTCTGTGCATGCCCCTATCATAACCGTACTCCCCTACGCCAGGACTCCGATGTCAATTTTTTCTTGAAATATGTGTATCTAAGCCTTCTGTCCTTTATGGTCCGATTTCTGCTGGAAAAGAATGCCCATGATGTTTTTTTTCATTTCAAATTCACATGATGGATCTAAATTCGGATATAAATATAAAATAGTTGAGGCCTGAGAGAATGATTTGGTTCGCAATGAGAATGAATGATAAAGTCTGTGAAATGATGAAGTATGATAAATTCTGGTAAAGATTTAGAGTTGAGTTTGATTTGGTTGTGGAAATTGTGAATTTGAAATTCGATATGTTTCAAGCTCTGTACTGTGATGATATGGCCATAATGAGATTATCTAGAAGTTTTTCTACCGAAAACAAGTCATACAAATGAGACATCCGTGGTTATAGTGAACACTTAGATTCTAAAATGATTCTATAAAATTTTGAAGTAAACAGTAATGTTTGGATGATACACTGGGAATTATGGTAAAACATTGACGTTCGTCTGTCCTGTTATGGCTTGAGATGTCTCCCAAGTGGATGTAAGATGTAAATTACTGTGAACCCTGTTGTTGGAGTATCTTTGACTCCTGGTGGAAAAGATTCTACACGTGTGATCGTCGAACGACTCGACAAGCTGACCATGTTATGTGATTCAGATAATTGATAGACTATATGGAATACAGATAAATATATATATATGTTCTCGACTAAGATATGTGGGCAACCTCCTATTCTGAAAAGCTTTGTATGAGGTTTTGAGGATTGGTTTGAACTTCAGTGCAGTTTTATGTCTGCAAATCGATAATTAGTCTAAAAGAGTATGTTGTATTTTGAATGATACCCTTAGAGGTAAGTGAATGATTTTCGTGGTAGTGGGAAGGTCTCATGTCCCTAAATAAGTCTGCTCACAATTACGGATATGAGATAAGATTTTGCTTGGCATAATATGATGTTCGATATGAATTCAAATAACATAGTATGATCCTCTAGTTTGAGATGAATGATAAGATGTTTCTGGGTCTAAGTCAGTTCGAGAGACTGGGACACTACCAAATGGATATGTGACCGAGTTGAAAGAGTAGTTTTTGTATTGCTCTGATCCTGTTATGGCTTGAGATGTCTCCCAAGTGGATGTAAGATGTAAATTACTGTGAACCTTGTTGTTGGAGTATCTTTGACTCCTGGTGGAAAAGATTCTACCTGTGTGATCATCGAACGACTCGACAAGTTGACCATGTTATGTGATTCAGATAATTGATAGACTATATGGAATACAGATAAATATATATATATATGTTCTCGACTAAGATATGTGGGCAACCTCCTATTCTGAAAAGCTTTGTATGAGGTTTTGAGGATTGGTTTGAACTTCAGTGCAGTTTTCTGTCTGCAAATCGATAATTAGTCTAAAAGAGTATGTTGTATTTTGAATGATACCCTTAGAGGTAAGTGAATGATTTTCGTGGTAGTGGGAAGGTCTCATGTCCCTAAATAATTCTGCTCACAATTACGGATATGAGACGGATATGAGACAAGATTTTGCTTGGCATAATATGATGTTCGATATGAATTCAAATAACATAGTATGATCCTCTAGTTTGAGATGAATGATAAGATGTTTCTGGGTCTAAGTCAGTTCGAGAGACTGGGACACTACCAAATAGATATGTGACCGAGTTGAAAGAGTAGTTTTTGTATTGCTCTGATTCTGGTAAATTTCGAGGACGGAATTTTCATTTAGGGGGAGAGTTGTAACACCTATAAAAAATGAGGAATTGCAGGTCATGGGATTTGAACCCGTAACCTGTGACCAATAAACCATGCACCCAACCATTTGAGCTAAATAGCTCTTGGTGATGGGTTTTCCAAAATTATTATTTGAATGGGATTTTGGGTTGGGATAAAAAAATTTATTAAAACCAGCCTGGCTCCTCATTTCATGGGATTCAAACAAATAAATAAATAAAATACCCAAAAATCCCATATCACCCTCTCACCTACCCCTTAGTCGGCCACCGCCGATCTCCCTCACCGCCCGTCCGTGGCATCACCGCCACCACCGGAAGCCTCCCTGCAAACTCCCGAACAAAACCCCTAAGGTCACTTGCCGTTTAGCCTCACCGTTCACCAGAAATCGAAGGTTGAAAACCATCGAACCTAGGTTTATTTCTGCTCGAACCGACATTGATTTCGGCTGCCACGGTCATTTGTTGGTAAATCGGTAGCCACCATCATTTTCACCACCTCGAGACGAATCAGATCTTGGTCACCCCTCGTCCAACCGGCAACAACCGAACCTCCATCGAAGTTTGAGTCGAGTTGGTAAGTACGGTAAGTTTTGGGGTTGTTTAGTGTTTTTTCACTATTTTGGAATTTTGGTTGTGATATGGTTAATTCTGGACAAAAATATACCTTTTAGGATGTTTTTCCGGCTGTGTAGAGTGGTGCGTGAGCTCCACGCGCCGGCCGCTACAAATTTCGGCAATCGTGACCGGTTCGCCAGTAAATCGGTCCGGTCTAGTTCGGTCCAACACGGTTTAACCCAATCCAATCCGGTTCAACCTGAATCAACCCAAACCAACCTGATCTGACCCGACCCGATCTGACTCAACTCGTTGACCCGACCCGACCCATTGGCCGAGTCAACCTATACGAGTCAACTCGCCGAGTTAACTAAGTGAATCAGCTCAGTCTAAGTCAACTCAGCTGAGTCAGTCCGTTGATCGATAACGTCAGCATTGACCTTGACTGCTGAGGTCAGCATGATGTTAGCATTGACTGCTGACGTCAGCGTTGACTTTGACCAAAAAGTTAACTTTTTTCTAAAAACTCATATTTTATGTTTTTTGACCTCCTGGGTCCATTTCTGAAGTCGGTTTTGTGAGATTCGAACCCAAAAGTCTCTGAAATTAACCTTGAACCCGAATTTGTATATGTGTTTGATTTTCAGTTTAAAGAGCAATAGATTTATGAATAAGGACTGATTAATGGCTATGTTTGATTGAAGGATATTAAGACAACGTACCCAAGTTTAGTGGACTTCAGATTCGGGTTCGAGAGTGGTCGAAAGAAGTTTTAAAGTTCCCCGATGGAACACCGAATCAAGGTAATACTTTACTACCTTTGGCATGGTTTAGGATACATGTGGGTTTTGGCTAATACATGAAATTATATTTGAATGTACCATAAATTTTCGTGTAAGGCAAATGAGTTCGAGTATAAATAAATGGTTAATTGTTAAGATCTAAGTACTCGAATAAGAAAGTTGAGGAACCTTAAGGATCTCCGAGTTTGGTAAGGAATTATTAATGTTGTTAACTTTCAAATTCTGGTTATGTTTAATAAAAGAGTAAATTTCGGAATCAGTGGGTTGGTGATATGTCGAAATATCTTTGACGCTTAAAATGACAAAAGTACCCTTGACGCGTAAAATGTCTAAATTACCCCTGAAATGAAATGGAAAAATAACACTTGTTAGTTAAGAAAAACAACTGGTTCATTCGAAATTTTTTGAACTACTGGATTAAATTCTGGTAATAAGATTCAAACTCCTGTTAATGAAAATACTTGGATTCTCTTAATTCTAAATAAATCTCTAAAGTCAAGTTAACGGAAAACTATTCGTATGTCTGGATTAACCAAAGTGGCGTAAAAGATTAAAAGAATTGAAATTTACTACTAAGGTTGAATTGATTGTAATGACCAAAGAGACTGAAATGCCCTCGAGCATTGAAATGAACGAATTGTTGGAAACAACGAAAGTACTTGAATGACTGAAATATTTTCAAGCATGGAAATTTGCTAAATTTTCTAAAATGATGGATATGCCCTTCAATCTCAGAAAATAAATTATTCAAAAGAATCAAAGATAAGCTAGAATATCAGTAATGACCAAAAGATATTGGAGCACCAAAACTTTCAACGTCTAAGACATCCATGACTCATGGAATAATTAAATTATCCTTGTATTGTGGCATAAGTATATACCTAGGATAAGTCTTAATTCAGATAAAGTGTGAGAACTGTATCGTTCCTAAAGGATAAGGAATCGAATCTAGAAATTCTGGTCACATCTGTTACTACGGTAAAGTTGGTTTATTATATATATAAAGACATGTTCGACTACGCGATGGAAGGTCCGTAATGAATATGATGGTGATTGGTTCAACTTACGATGTTGTTAGTATTAGGGAAGAACACTCATGAGTTGTATTTATCGGAACTCTGGGAACCACATTAATATGAGTTATGGTTATAGCGAATATGTGTGGAAGTTAGATTAACCGCTTAAAATCACATGCATTGTGAGTTCAAATTTTACCCCTCTTGGGTTGATTTACCAAATTGCTCTGTGAGTCAAAATGCCCTTAAGAGCAAATTGTCTGATACTCTCCGGGTGTAATCTAAAATCCTAAACAAATCTGTTATACTCAAAACCTTGCATAATCATGAAATACCGGAATTTTAAGAAAGACCATGAAGTACGAAACCCTGAGCACCTGAATGATGACGATGATTATCGGACTCTTCGAATAAGTTCATTAATCCTAAAATTAGTACAGTATGGACTAAAGTTTAGTATATTCCATCTGTATTTATTAAGGTTCTCTAAGTGATAAATCAAACCATTTGGTGTGTTCCTTACAAATGTATATTTTCTCTGTTTTGTAACTAAAATCTTTCTCTAATCTGAACCATGAATCTTGTCTGTCAACAACAACAACAACAACAATAATAATAATAATAATAATAATAATAATAAATATACCACTATGTCTGATATGAAAAATATGCTCTCTGACTTCTGAAATTCATGGAATATATGTATGATTACTGTTTTTCCTATTCTGTATGTCTACTAAACTATCTGATTTGGGTTATTTTTGGGATATGATTGAAGAATATGTAGGCTCAGCGCTCGTAAGTCCTTCTGGACCTAAAACATCCCCTTAGGTAAGCTCCTAGGCTCAATGGGCATAGGGTAAGTCTTTATGTAAGCTCCTATGCCCAATGGGCCTAGGGTAAGTCTTTCTGGATATTGTTCTGGAATATTACATGTCGGCATAGGTTTGGAGGGTAGTTAGGTAATTAAAATAAAACTATCTATTCCTTTCTATAATTCTACCCTACTGAATTAAATTACCAAAGTCTGAAACTCTTTATGCTCCAAATCTGATATTATTGAAACACATTAATTTTCACAGTTCAACTTTCGCAATCTAGACCCCTTCTGATTTTTCGGATTATAGGTATCTTGCCTGGTACTCAGGTAATCAGATATAGAACAATCATGTTACCTAAGTATATCGATGTTTCAAATATCAATATCTTAAATGAAATTTGTTGTTGCTTGGATCATCATATTAGTATTGCTTAGCCATTTACATGTTTGTGCCTATAACATCAGTTGGTAGTTCTGTATTACCGAGCTTTTCGAAGCTCACGTTGTTTTTACCATCGTAGGATAGAAGGAATCTATCTTGGTATAGTGATCGACACCAGTGGTTGGAGTTCTTTCGGCGTTGCTTTCGGAGTACGGTACATGTGTATTAGTAGGCATGTATGTCATGTTTTATTTCATGATTGTGTCTGTAATACATTTTCTGGATTTTAGTTTGTGTAATGAAATTTTAAAATGGTTTAAACAAAAATTTTATTTTATACTTTACAATGAATGTTTACGAGTTTTCTTCTGTTTTTACTATGGGTCGCTCCGGTGACCCGAATGTGACCTCCTAGATTAGGTGTATCGCATAGGCGGGTTTATGGGGGTTACATCTATATTTTTATCTCACCCAAAAATATTTATTCCAAATTAAATCCTGAAACCAACTCGAATCCTCTAATATGGCCCTCTTGCCCGTCTAACAAAACGGGCCCAAAACTAGGGCGTTACAACTCTCTCCCTCTTAAGAAATTTCATCCTAAAAATTTACCTGATGAAAACAGATGCAGAAACTACTCTAACATGTCCGTCTTACACTCCCACAAGGCCTCCTCAACACAGCGATGTTGCCACAACATTTTAACAAGCTCAAACATTTTGCCACGAAGAACTTTACTTTTTCATCCAAGCTTTTCAACACATCAAGCATAGAAACATACTTTTCTCTAGCCTCAGCCCAACACAAAGGCGTACGACACTTCCTACCACACAAGGCTTCATACGGTGCCATTTTATACTCGTCCGATAACTATTATTATACGCGAACTCTACCAAAGGTAATTGTCTTCCCCAAGTTCCTTAGAACTCAATGATGCAACATCTCAACATATCCTCCACAAACTGAATCACATACTCGGACTGACCATCCGTCTAAGGATGATACGAGATATTGAAATACAAACGAGCACCCAAAGCTTGATGCAACACTCCTAAACTTGATGTAAACCACAGATCCCTATCCAAAACAATTAACTTGAGTACCCCGTACAACCTCACAATTTCATCCAAATAGAATCCTTTTTAGTCAGTGTCAAAGGTAACCCCGACACAAAATCCATGGTGATTCTCTCCCACTTCCACTTCGAAATTCTCAACGGTTGCAACAACCCAAATAGAAATTGGCACTCAGCCTTAACACATTGCCAAACCATACATCTAACAACACCACCCACAACCTTCTTTAAACTAACCCAACAAAAAGACTAACATAAGCTTAGTCTCGCAGACACGCTCTAATCTAACACCATAAGGCACCACTATTCGACCCTTAAAATATAACACTCCGTCAGCATTAAAGCAAAATTCCTTCAGCTTTCCAGCCATGATAACCTTAACTTATGGTACCAACGCCCTAACAAACAACTACTTCTCCTCAATCATCCATACCATAGATAACCTCACCTATATCTCTACTAACCAACATCCATCACACGGCACACCAAACCGCACACACATGACTTTCAACTCATCCATCGTCATTCTACTCAAGATATCAGCTACATTGCCGACCTACCAGGAGAGTACTTCGTAACCAACGTAATCCTTAAGCCACCCAAACAATGATGCTGCCTATGCTTTATCTTATTTTTGAACATAAACCCCTTTTACCTCTTACGATCCGCAAACTCAAAACATTTTCTCACCCAACAGATTACATTCTCAATATTCCCTACAAACCCAACCACAACCAACTCTTACACAGAAACATACATCATTCACCATACCTTTTAACGTCTATATTCATCTAACACCTAGTCGCAACTACCACTCAAACCAAGCACAACCTTATTTAGCCTTTTTTACTCATCAGCTTCACCATGCACTCCTGCCAACTACAAAACCTGGAGGACATCCCAACTATCTAACTTACACCACTACTTTACCGGGTCTGAAAAGCCATTGGTAAGTGTGAATGTATTTTTGCATGATTACTTATATGCTCTCTACAATGCCTATTCACATGAATGTAAGACCTCTAATGTCATATCGTATGTATGCATGTACCGACATATTTAAATTTATATATAAATGCTTATGCATTATACATGATCACCCGTTCATACTTACTAATAACATTTCAGAACTAACACTTCTACCTACCTATCTACCTCGAACCTAACTATCCGAGAACATCTATCCACCTAGATTTAAAGATTTATCAACAAATTATCGTTTATCAAACAAAAACCTTCTTGGTTTCTCTAAACGAGAGTGAACCTCCCCAGTAACTACCCAAACAACTGAGTATTCCAAAAATACTCAACTTATTACAATCCCGAATGTTACTAAACATTTGTCATCCTTACAATATTCTATAAACCCTTTTGCTGAGATTTTAGTTTTGATATAATAATTGAAAAATAGTTTTGGACTAATTTGAAAAGATTTCAAAAATGATTTCAAAAATGATTTCAAGTTCAAACAACTTGAAAATAAGTTTGAGATATTTTCAAAATTTTTTGGAAGTGTTTAAATTATTTTAAAGTAGCCAAACTCAAGTTTTTAGCACGACTGTACCGATATGGTTAACTCCGTATCGATACACTTTAGGGTTTCAGCTACAATATTTTAGAACCAAAAACCCATATCGGTACAGGCTTATGCGTACCAAAACGGAGAGGGTTGTACCGATACGCATATAGGCGTACCGATCCTTGCTTTTCAAATCCCCAATGGCTAGTTCAAAATCTCTAATGGCTATTTCCCTATAGTGTACCAAACCCCCGTATCGAACCCCTGTATCAATACAGACTGCATCATATCGAACCCTTGTATCAATACGGACTATAGCATACCGAAACCCTATATCGATACGCTCCAAAGGCGTATTGATAAGCTAACGTTGTGACGGGCATAACGGGTAGTTTTTGAAGAATGAGTATCGATACGGCTACTTGTGTATCGATAGGGCTATCTCTATAACTGCATTTATTGCAAGAAATAAAGTCTCCAATGGCTCCAATTCATCCCCAATGGTCACCAATGGCTAGGAACTCATTTGCGAGGATAAAATGACCCTTCAAGCACCTGGAACAACTAATGATCAACAAGACAACATCTAAATGATTGTAATTGAGTCTTTTGTGCTTTAATTCCCATCTTTATATTGGCTATACTTGTGAGCCAAAATATTTATATATGTTCAAGTGTATTAGGATTTTAGGTGAAAGCTTAAAGTGCAAACATATACCTATTGAGAGGATTTCTTGTTTGTTTTTATTTCTCTTTGTTGAGAGGTTGTTGCTTGGCCTTGGGCATAGGTTAAGTGGTTGTAACGATTATCCCTTGTACCAGTAAAAAGGAAGAAATTCATAGTAAATTTGGAAATCCTTAGTGAGGAAGCAAAGGTAGTGGATGTAGGCTTTAGTTAGAAAGCTGAACCACTTTAAATCGTTGTGTTCATTGTCTCATCTTTTGCTTCCACCACCAACACACAAATTGCAACTTCTCCACCACTTGGCAAGCAATTTCGGTTGAAGAATTCGAGCTCAAAACCTTGCCAACCCATCATCTATCCACCTACCATCGATACATCCATACAGTTATAACGGTGCCAGAACTTTCGAAACATACTCCCAACTCAACCATCTCCTTGACACCTTTCCACAAATTACAAAAAGGATTTACCAACTGCATGATAATACATTTCACTGCCAGTTCAACCTCACAATCCCTCGAACAACCCCGAAGACTCCACCAGCAACACTTTTCCTATACATCCAAAACCATTTACGATCCTCATAAAAACTTCACAATACATTCCAAGCAACTCTAGAATAACTTCCTAAAGCGGATATCAATCTGTCACATCTCATCTACTCCTATCACATTACCTCTTGGAGAAACAACGTGTCAACATCATTGGGTTCTTCCCTGTTCACTTCGTTCACAGTTACCAGTACACCTTTAGCAAGGCTTAACACTTTTCCCCTCACCCATAACATCAACAACCATCACGGAACCAACCGCAAACCCTGACACACTCCGCCTAAGATGATTTCAAAACTCATTATGACCCTATACTCGAGCAACCAATCCTTACACAACACCCTATCAACCCATGAAATGACATCTCTAACAATTCTATAGCATCCATGTGGTTTTGCACCATCAATAGACATCTACGATACAACTTTTGTACCACCACTATTTCACCAAGGAACCAGCCACTCAAACACCTACATACAGAATTTCCAATGAGCACTTTAAATAATTCTTGCATACTCACCCAAATTATAAGGACGCTTAAAACCAAAAACAACCAAAGAAAACAATAGCAAAGACTTCAATATGAATACACATGCTTTCTCATTGGTATCCTCACGTCCCTCATGATGCGCATACATCCTCACCGGCCTTTTATTCCTAGATTGGATAGCAACAGCACATGTCTTGGTCCCCCTGACCCTCATCACCATGCTGGAAATACTCCCCATCATACTCGCGACCAATCGATGATGCAACAACAAGTGCAGAAGCCTGCGCACCCCTAACCAACAACGGGCAATCACGCCTCAAGTGATCTCCTAAACTATATCTCCAGCAAGCATCAATAACATTTGGCATAGACGCCCATCCTTCCCTAGCCCCCTTCAGGCAGTCATGCTTCACATGACCTCTCCACCCACAACTCTAACATGTCTTTGGTATTTTCTAACATATTCCTGGATGACTTTTTCCACAGCACGTACATCGAAGTATCTTATCAATGGAATTTTTACTAGACTATCCTTTTTCAGTACTACCCCCAATATGTCCAACATTGGGTCTATGCCTCCTTTCATGATGACTCTTGCGCCGACATTCCCTAACATCATTTCTAACAACCCTCTTACGAGAACCAAAACCTCATTCTTGATCAAATATCCCTTAGTTCTGCCCCATACTTGCAATTCTCATTTCCCATGCCACGGGTGCCAACTTTCTTGACTCAACACTTCTCAACCTATCCAAACACTTGGTGCTCAATTTATTCTACGTATGGTTGAAGCCTAGCAAGTTCGGCATTTCCACTCTTACATCTACTCTGTAGCACAGCCAATAAAGAGGAATTGTAAGTTAGTTGTCAAGTGATTTTTTACTGCATGTTTTTATCATTTTTCTTTCACCCATACCTCATATAACTAATCTTGATGCAACATAATTGCTCAAATAAATTTGTAAGTAGAAATTAAATTTATCTAGTTAAATAAATTTGTTGCTAAAACAGATCATATCCTCAAGACAACGGTGGTTGACAAACTTCCAGATGATTTAGAAGGAATGGAAGCCACATTGCAAAGGCTATTGGCTTTGATCGATGATGCCTACAAATACATCGACGATGTTGTTGTATGTTCTTTTGCTCCATCTTTGTTATTGTATTCTCAGCTGCTGCCTTTTATAACATTTTTCTTTTTTCATTCACAGGAAGGGCGTGTTCCCGCCGATAACAACATAGGTAGATTTATATGGGATACGGTAGCTTCCTAGCCTAAACTATCTCCTCCAGCTTTTGATAAGCTCGTGAACGATATAGCCTACAGGTAAGATCAAGTTTAGTTTATTTCCCGAGTATCATAACAGTTGTTTCAATTTTGTTCCTGTTTTGTGAAGGTCACAGCCGTGTCTACAAGGGTAATCATGTGTTGATTCTGTTTTCTCGGAATATGATTACAAGAGACAATGATTACAAGGAGGCATCATTTAAATTTAACTTTGATAATGACTTTGGAGATGATAACTTTGGAGAAGAAACTGAAGTTGAGTTTATCAAGGTGAAGAAATTTGGAGTTCGTTTGTTTTATGTGGATGCGGAGAGTTATGTCGTGTCTGCTGTGACAGAGAATGAAGTGCTTTAATTAAAACTGACCACGATGAATCTAACTCACTCTGCTTTTGTGTCTGTCTTCTCCTGTAGGTGTAAAATACATAGCAGCACGCGATGGGTACCAAAATTCAGACACTAAGATTCATAGCTACTTTCTTTTTCTCGATTGACTTATTTACTGATTGTTTTTAAATTCATTTAGCTTCACTGTTTAGTTCCAACTTCGGTGCTCAGGAGTGAGGCCATAAGCATTAGCCAGTAAGTAGAGGTTTAATCAGCTGTTATCTCAAAATTTACTACTATGAGGGGGAATGAAGATGGCAATGATTGGTGCAAGGAAAGCATACGAGGAAACAGAGAGTTAAGAGGGAATTAATGGCGGATCTTTCAAAAGGCCATTGTACTTGGATCTGTACATTGTGGTTGAACTGAGATTTTGAGGCAGTACTGCAACTTGTTAGCAGTTTGAAGCCATTTTCTAAGCTCTTTCTGTTTTTTGGAGAAACCATATGCTTTTGGCAGTATAGCCTTCCTGGAGAAGTAAATTCCCTTTGACTCATTGTGAGTTTTAGCATCCTCATAGCCTTCTTTTCCCTTGATTTATCAACGAATCTGTATGAATTTAGGATTTGCCAAAGTTGCTCTTATCTCAAAACTTGTGGGATGAACGCATGGAGCTAGAGGCTATTTCCAATGCCAACCTTAGGCTGTTTCCGTGGGGGGGTCGAACAGAACACTAGAAAAAGAAGTGTAACAAATCCAAATGATCTGGTCTTGGTTAATTAGTTTGAAGCCAAGAGTTGGTTTCATTTCTTGGTAGTCATTTAATTATAGGAGATTGAGCTTTGACTTTTGTAATTAAAATTCCAGAGTTCTACTCTGCTTTTCATTGAAAGGATGCCATATCGGTATTAGAATCAACTATTCTATCACCTTTTGTTCTTCGTATAATTTTATATTTAATTCAGTCGGTTCAGATATTTAATTTTGTGAGATGATATCTAACTTGAAATTTTGTTTGAAATCATATTCTATTATTTTGAACAATTTATTTATATATTATTAACAAATCATATTACTATTTAAGAAATTATAAAAGATGTAAAGGTAGAAGGTAGAATCCTAAAGAAACGCTCATATTACTTCCCATCTGACGGACCTGCCTAAACCACGAAATATATCACATCCTTCAAGAATTGCATACTTATTGTTTACTTTATTCAATCTTTCTTCTTGGAATCAAATGAACAAATATTAAAATGAACAAATATTAAAAAAAATAAAATTAAGAATTGTCATATTGATCTTATAGGGTTTGAATTCTGATATTGATATCAATTTTTGACGGGAAATCTTCCGATTGATTTGTCACAAAACCAATAACTTATAAACTAATGTTGAATTTCGATAATTAAGAATTGCATACTTAATGTTTACTTTATTCAATCTTTCTTCTTGGAATCAAATGAACAAATATTAAAATAATTTAAGCATGGTTTACCAAGTAAAGTTAACAATTCCCTTATATTTAATAGGGTTTTACTAGTATATAAGAACTACTAAATTCCTATCATTAATGGTTATTTTACTTTTAAATGAAATCTATTTGAATGTAATTAATTACATTCTTAAAAAAAATAAAATATCATTAGTCTATGGTTTTTAATGCAATTAAATCCTAACATTCTAAACTCCAATACCCTAAACCCTAAAATACCTAAACTTCTAAACCTTAAACGATAAACTCAAACCTTGAACCATAAAACATAAATCTCAAACCCTAAACACTAAACCATAAAACCTCAAACCCTAAACCATAGAACTACAAACCCTAAATAATAAATCATAAACCCTAAACACCTAAACCATTTTACATGATTGTTAATTACATTAAACACCCTGAATAAATGGTGTTTAATTTTTTAGGAATGTAATTAATTACATTCTAATAGATTTCATTGAAAAGTAAAATAACAATAATGATAGGAATCTACTAGTTCTTTTAGGGTTGTGTATAGAAAAGCTTTTTTTTCAATGTTCAAAACATTTCAAGAAAAAGTCTTCCGTATTTATTGTAAAAAGATAATATGTGCACGGTACGTGCTGAAGACGCGTGTTAGCATGAATGGGGATTACATAGTCTTACTCCCTTGAGCATTTCCAACACGTGTGAGGTTGGGTAAATGCTTCTGGGGCTTTTTTAGATAGTGGTTTTGTACAGAGGGCCTTTGATCATGAAAAATTTCATATGTTATGCATGGAATTCGGGTTGGAAGCTTGATAGCTCATGTGGGAGTTTGGTGTGTGGTGGTAGCCTTGCTTGTGTGGAGACACTTTGTCTTGTTGAAATATTTTTAGCAAGGTGTGTTTTGAGCATTTTATCTTGTAGTGTATTGTGTTTTATTTGGTGCTTCAGTTGGTCGAAGGGATTTACTGAGCAGTGCACTATGTTTGGGGGTTTGTTTTAATTTGTGGTCTTAAGGAGGTTGTGTTTTGTCCAGGAGAAATCTGATATTGGGTTTTGTAGATTGGCTTAGGGTTTTTTTGTACTTGTAGCGTTGTTACATTTGGGGTGTATTTGTGTTTTGAAGATTGACTTAGGGTTGTTAGGAGTATTTTTGTGGAGATGATTTGAGTAAGTTTTGTATCTCATTCTGCATACTCTTTTCCTCCATTTAAGTTTAGAAAAAATTTTAATGATGCATACAATGTAGGTGTTGATTTTATCTTATTAATAAAAACTCAATTGCCGAGCAAAAAAATCAACTAATAAAAAGTCGAATGTGTCTTTCTTAGACATTGCCTTCTTCTTCGCTTTCGAATGGTGTTCTATAACTTCTAGAAAGAGGGTATTCTTCTCTAATAGGGGTGTATACACACCAGTAATTAGGCTGATCTTGCTCTATATAAAAAATGAGAGCAATTCAATCGCTTAAGTATTATATTCATTAAAAGCAAGATTTTTGCTGATGTTCGTGGCTCAGTTAAGCATTATGAGAATGTCCAAGGGTTATTAACGACTATAGAACAACAATTTCAACAAAAATACCAGAGCCGAGTAGGGTTGATGAGAAGAAAGCTTCATTTTGCTAAGATTCACAAAGAATTCATCGATACGGGCAGATGTAGCATATTAAGTGGGTGGTCGCTGATTGTCGGTGTTCAATATTCTTCATATTTTCTTCTATCTCGTTTTAGTTTTTAAGTTTTTAATAATTCTATGTGTTTTGGTTATTTTCTTCTCGCAAATCTTGTTGCGTTTGTTTTTTCTGTCTTTGTGGCACTTCTTTTCTTTGTTTTATGTCACGTCTATGTCTTATGACACGTCTCTGTCTTATGACATGTTTTCTGAATACCTTTGCGGCCGTTTGATGCTCGTGTAGTGTTCCTCACGACGTTTGTTTTTTATTTGGGTTTATCGGTGGTCTTGGATAGCTTGATCCCCTTTTGTAGTTGTTTGTCGATGTAATCAGAACTGTGTAGCGGATTGGAGCCTATGGAACCGACGTAAAAGGTATTTACAGTTTTCTATTGGGGATTTCATTTAGTTCATGTTTTGACAACTCCCCGATGGACTCTTCCTATAATGGACTTCAGAGATTTGTTGTGGTACAAAAGGAAATGTCTAATTTGGTCGGAGCAGCCCTTTAGTTTTCTTTTTGGATTTGTCTTTTTATTGTTTTTTGGATATTTAAAATCTTGGAAAGGTTATGTTTTAAATTTTCTTTTATTTATTAATAAAGTTCTATGTGTTTTGGTTATTCTCTTCTCGCAAATTTTGCTGCGTTTGTTTTTTCTCTGTCTTTGTATCACGTTTTTTTCTTTGTCTTTGAAACTTTAGAAAGGTTATGTTTTAATTTTTTTTTTGTTTATTAATAAAGTTGTATGGTCTCAAATTCAAAAAAAAATGATATATGTATGTAAATGACCGCATGCGTATAAATGCTTTGAATAATGAATCTAACTCTACATGGAGCTTTACTGTTGTCGACGCTGTTTTTATTCGAACCAAAATTAATTGGGCCATTGAGGTTGAAGCACTCCACTATGTCCATGAATTGATACTTAAAGATTTATGTTATTTCTAAAAAAATCTCCAAAACACGGTTAATAACATACTAATGCAAAATACTTGAATGTATGATGAATAACATGAAAGAAATAACATATGCACAAATATTAAATTGACAAATAAGTCTAGAATAAATTGTAAAATAACCAAAATTCATGGTAAAAACAAAATCTAATGCTAAGGGGCAAATTTACTTAATTGAAATCGTAGGTCTCGGATTCTAAAGAAACAATTCTTATTTATTAATCAAATAAAAAAAGCCAATTAACATTGAATTAATCCTAATTAAACACCCATTAACAAATTAACCAATAATTAAAATTGAATTAATTATTGGATTTCAAAACAAGGGTCAAATTGAATTAATGAACGGATTAAAAGGCTTAATAATTAATCAATTCCATGAAAAAAAACTTAATTATGGACAATTTAATCACATGGTCGATTATTAAGTGACATGTGAAACAGTGACTTAATCAAAAAAGAGCTAAAATCCAGTGACTATAAAAGGTTAATTAATCAATTATAGGACCTAATTAAAGGAAACTAGAACCTACAAGCCAAAACTAATTAAACTAATTTAAACTAAGACTAAATTGAGTTAAAATCAAAACCTAGAAGGAAATCTGGACTTAAATTGAAGGATTAATTGTGATATTAAACAATTTTACCCAAACTGTCACGTCACCTCACTGAAGGACAGTTAAGGCTTAGTGACCATTTTATAAGATTTGAAAGTTTAATGAACATAATAAATATTGAGACATAAATTAGTGACCATTTATGAACTTTACCCTTTAAAAAATAAAATCTCAAATCCATATATAGTAGAAGGACCAAATTAACAATTTGACCATTTATAAAGCCTTTAATAAAAATATTTTTTAGTCGCCCACGCAAATCAAAAAAGAAAGAGGTGACGATTGATGTAAGGAAAAAATGTGAATAATTGTGAACAAGGTAAGGTGGCTAGAATTCTCAGTCTGGGCTAGCTTCTTCATTGTTTTGTTAGTACTATTATTAAGATAGCTATTACAACATGAAAAGATGCAATTTTAAGTGTATTTAAACACGAAACATCCTCATAAGCATCATGTGAAAAAAATGGTTTTTAAACATTTAAACACACATTAAGCTGATTAAAATGGTCTAAGTGGTAAGGCAGTTGTTGCATAAACAGGTCTCGAATTTGAGTTTTTGTGCATGCAAAAAATTCCGTTAAAAAACTCAACAATATCAAGTATACGACGCGGGTCAATCCGGATTAGTTAAAACAAAGTCATGGAAAAATAATTTAAGCTTATTTACACTAGGTTGCTATGGCAACAAAACTCCATTACCCCAAGCAACATAAAAATAAATGTTAAACTTATTTACACTAGGTTAAGCTATGGCTACAAATTACAATTAGCTTGATCAAGTTCTAAACACGACAAACAGATGGAACAACAATTTACCAGGGGAGAATTTACTGTTGCATCCTTTCATTAGGAGTGTTCGTTGTCGGATATCTAATCGGATCCAATTTAATTTTTTTTGGATATCTAATTTTTCAGATCGACGATATAGTAATCCGTATTCGATTTGAAAAAAAATCAAATATCCAAATATTCTGATTAAATATTCGAATATCCGATTACCAAAAATATAATTTAATTTAACTGTTTTTTTTAATTTGAATGCCGTATTTATGAAAATTTTGAATATAACAAACAACAAGTTGTTAAATATAACATGATTCGCATTTGTAAAAATTTTGATTTTTTTTAATTTTTGAATATAACAAGCATCAAATTGTTAAATATAACGAGATTAATATTCATGAAATTTTCAAAGCGATCCGTATCCGATCCTGAAACTTTAAAATCAGATCGGATATCCGATTCAAAAATAAAAAACGGATCGGATATATGAACTTTCAGATCGGATCAACGGATAATCAAATCAGATATTTTTGAATTCCCCTACCTTCCAGTGACCAGTGGCAGCCCTGTTCCTCGTTTTCTGGAATAGAGTTATCTTTAGCTCCTTTTCGTTTCTCGGTCTCACTGTGTGCACTGCTGGAGGTGTGCTTACATGGACACTATGACGGGTAATTCCGATAGGCTCTACGGGTAATGTTGCTCCCACAGTAGCGGCACTAATACTTGAGAGTTTAAGTAACTAAAAAGATAGCTCTATTTGTTCTAAAGTTCAATGTAATGCCATACAAATTGGAAATGCTAAGATAACAGAAACTACTATCTATACCAAAAGTTGTAAAAGTCAATGAAGAGCTTGTTCCCTAGTTCATATTCCTACAACGAAAATCAAATACGACTCCATTAACATGATTTTAAAAGATCAAACATACATGAAAACCGCATTGTACCATAAGCTTATAAATGCATACAGTTCGACACACGGCTCTACAAGTCTTTCAAGTATTATCCAGCAATGCTCGATGATGCAAGCATTTCTGAACCATACAGTGTCAATCCTACATTCCTAATCTTCAAGTTCAATCTCCTACAATCATATTCAATAAACCAAAGACCATTCAACAATTACTAACAAAAAACCCAAAGATCAAACATAAGGCATACAACAAATACTAAAATTTTGAAGTGAACACTAACAATTTATTCTTGTAGCAGAAGAAATTAGCACATAAGACACAACAACAGAGTTATTTTCAGCTCACTTGTTCTTTGATCATTTTAATCTCCAACATTAAAAACACAAACCCATTATCAGATCACAGATTATATACACAAATATTTTTAAATATAAGCCATTATCATCATAACCTTCATCACAATCATCATTGCCTTAGAAAACCAATCAATAATCCGGGCGGTGATAATCGCTATAATCGGCCCTTTCCTTTGAAGTCACTTCATGCTCCACCCTCTCACCAATCTTTTCTTCTTCGTATTTCAATCCTTCTTCTAACGCCATTCCACCTAAAGCCCCGGCGACAGCTCCAACAGCTAATCCAGTTCCCAGCCCAACTTTAGGGGCCCCTCGAGGCTTCTGATCGTACGGAGAGTAATCTACGGGCGCCGATGGAGTGCCATAGCTGGAAGGTCGTTCAAAGAAGGGGCGTGGAGGCATGGGCGGAGGCGGGGAGGCATAGTAATGGCTGGAGTAATAGGGAGAGTAACCCTCGGGGACGGCTGAGTAAGGCGTCGTTGGTGGAGGAGGAGATGTTGACGGCGGGGGAAGAGAGACGTAAGGTGGAGCAGAGTATCTAGGTGGAGGAGGGGCATTTGTGTAATAATAGGTGGGAGGAGGAGCAAAATGGTAATCATGAGATGGAGGAAGGGGACGTTCTCGGATCCCGAGTTTCACTCGGATCTTACCCTGGGGACGACCCGATGGTCGGAGAAGAGGAAACGTTCGGCTCTTGGAACTGTCATCCGGGTCGGGTAAGCCCTTGAGTTCAACCCGGAGGGTGGCCACCAAAGGCTTCGGGGTTTCCGAGGGTTTGGAGTGGAAGATCTCGAGGGTCAAAACGGCATCGTGGAGAGGAACAGCGAGGGGAAGGGTGAAACGATCGTTCCAGACCGGTCGGGTCGAGCCGGAATCGTCCGATCTGGTCGAGAGACGTCGATCTGGATCGACCCAGAAGACTGCGTAGGGCTTTAGATCGCCGTTTTGCCAGTTGACGTTTTTCAGATGCTTGGCTGATACGATAGTGAGTTCGAGGTCGAGAGGTCTTGGTGGCGGCGGTCGGGAGTGAGTCGCCATGACGGTAGCGGTGGCGGTTGTTTTTGGTAGGTGATGATGCTAATGTGGACCGGATCAAGTGGTGCGTAGGATAGTTGGGATTTTTTTTTTTGAAAGACAAAGGGGGACTGGAGATTGCTTAGGTTAGGATTTAGGAAGGGGAGAAAAGAAAAGGAGCAGTGAAATGACGATTCTAGCCTCATTGGTCGGCGGGTTTTTATCAAGTGTGTTCATGCTTGTATCCGTCTTGGAATACTATACTATAGTTTGGTCAAATTATGTAGTAGGTCCATAAACTTTGTATTGAAAATTTACATCAGTTTTCTCTTTTATTTTTTTCTGATAAATAAAAAAAAAAGTAAATTCAATTAGTTATTGTAGAGGGAACGAAAGCAAGCAAAGGAATGTAAAGAAATAAACAACAATGTCTTATACGCTTCTTCGGTAGTCGCTACATTATACAAAGTCAGAATTAGCCTTCGCCGCTTCTCTTTTTTCCCCTCTCATTTATTTTCCTCTCCAAGATCAGTTGATCTCTTTTAACACGTCTCCAAACCAGATTTTCTCGCGAAAATTTTAATTTTTTCTCGGGTACCAAACTATGTCTGACGCTTTGATCAATGGACTGTCCGGAGCCGGAGGAGGGATCATAGCTCAACTCATCACATAGCCTCTTCAAACTGTACGATTCACTTCTTCCTTCCCTTTTTCAAATTCAAAAACAAAAATCTATTTAAATTTTGTTCTAACAGTAATTTTCTAATTTCTGCTTTGATCTGCAGGTAGGTAAATACTCGTCAACAAACAGAGCGTGATCTCAAGAAAGTGAAACGGAAAGTCGGAACCATTGAACAAATGTGCCAGGTCTTTTTTTATTCAATAATTTAATTTTATACGATGGCTTTACGTTATAATTGACGGAAACTTCTGAACATTTAACGGAATATGCTAATTGAGCTATTCTAAGTTAGGCACTGCTTGCTTGTTGATTTTTCAAACCTTTTTTTTATTTTAACATTAGCAATCGTATTAACAATTGAAGAGTGTTAGTAATTTAGTGTTTAGTCTTGCATTTATTTGCTCGCTTTTGTTTAATAGGTTGTAAAACAAGAAGGACGGGAACGGTTATACGGAGGTTAGGGGTGTTCACACTTTGTTAACTGAATTAACCGATGGAACTGAAATTTTTTTCGGTTAATCGGTCAGTTAATTTTAAGTTCGATCGGTTAACGGTTAATAATTTTTTAAAATTTTGATTATCGGTTAATTCAGTTCGAAATCAGTTAATTAACCGAATATTTTATATTATATTTATTTATTTATTTTTTGGTCACTAAACTTTTAAAGATTATAAAATGGTCATTAAACTTTATCAAATTAGCACAAAATAATCATTAAATTTATTGAATTATTAAAAAATAATCATTAAAAAATAATGTCAATAAATTAATGATCATTTTGAAATAATTTAATAAGTTTAATGATTATTTTATAACTTTTGAAAGTTCAGTGGTTAAAAAGATTATTTTAACATAGTTTAGTGACCATTTGTGTAATTTACCCAAAATTTTATAACAAATTTCGGTTAACCGAATTAACTAGAGAATTAACCGAAATTTTCGACAAAATTTCGATTCGGTTAACGGTTAATAGAAAAAAAAAATCAGTTAATTAAATTTTAAAAGTTCGGTTCGATCGGTTAATCGAACCGACCGTTTGAACACCCCTAACGGAAGCTTAACGCCTTCTTTAGTCAGTACAGCTGCATCTCAGGTGATAACCTTTTCGATTTCTAGCATGATTGTTCTTGTTCTTCAATTAATAATGATAGGAAGTGCTTTTTGTTTGCTTCTTGTTTTATTCTATATCATTGTTTGTTTGGTTGCCGAGAAAGTAATAGGAAAAATTAGAAGTGGATTTATGAACTTAAGAATCTTTGCCCAATTTATTTTATGCTTCGGTTTTACGTTGAAACTGAGAAAGTTAGTATTTATCCCTAGGTTTTCATGATCCTTACCTTGAAAATTGTTCTCTTAATGTACAAATGGATTGCGACTTTCAATGTAAATGTAAGTGTTCCCCTGTGATGACAGATTTGTCCCCCAGTGCAATTTTTTATTTCTAGTTTTTTTCTTCCCTTTTAGTTTTGTTAATATTTGTGAAAAACTAATATCCGAATATCATATTGGCTTAATTATAAAATAAAGGTCCAAATTATGTATCTTTTTTGCAATAGATGCCTAAAGTATTTTTTGACTGAAATAGTTGCCTAAAGTTTCATTTTTTGTTGAAATAGGTGTCCGAGTATGTGCCTCAATTGACTTTAAAATAAGCTAAAAATAAAATTTTAAACGCCTATTTTGGTAAAAAAATACTTTAAGTACCTATTGCAAAAAAAATACATAGTTTGGGCTTTTATTTTGTAGTTTAGCCTATCATATTCCTTGTAAAACCCAAACTATAGCCGGAATATCTGCAAAAATTAATATAGCAAATACCATATTCCCTGTAAAGCATAAACTGTAACTGGTTTTGAGATTAATCACCATAGAAATTAGGAGTGATATGTTATAATTGGTGTTCTGATGCTATTGATCTAAATCAAATTCCAGATAACTATCTTGTGAGCTCTATGGAGAATATTTTGCATCTAACCATTTTTGTTGCTTAACTACATTTTCTATACATTGTTTTTCGAACTGGACTTTCTTACTGATATGTGATTGTAATCGATTGCTTGCTGTTGGCTTTCATAAACTGGTTTTGCTTTTGTTGTGACTTTTGAAATTTGTTGTATTCTGTTCGGTTTTTTGCCGGATTCATAAAATACTTACTACTTCTGTGGTACAGGGTGTTTATTATTATTTTTATCAAATATTCAGGAGCAAAGCTGAAACTCAGCACTTCAGAGCCAGAAAAGAGGGATTGGTGATGGATCAGTTGGGATGCTTTCTTCACTTGTTGTAGCAGCTTTAGCTGGGTAATGTAATTTTATGTGTTTCTAATGTTGCCCTGTATCAGCTATTTAAAAGCTCTTTTATAAGTTGTAAAGCATGCATGCCAATTACTTTTATATGATATCCTAAATTGTGTTGTAATTCTCTGCAATTCTCTCTTCTTCAGTTCTTTGTATATCTGTGAGCTAAATATATGCTTAATCTTTTGTCTGTGTAGGTGTGTGAATGTGCTGTTGACAAATCCTATTTGGGTAGTTGTGACATGCATGCAGGTAAAAAGAAAATGTGCATTTCAGGAAGCTTCTTATTTGCTGTAAAACACAGAAGGAGCAGAACTTCATTGTATGCATTCTTCACCAAGTCCACAAATAAACTTAAACCTGAATAATAATAATAATAATAATAATAATAATAATAATAAGCATGGAGCTTTGGATGTAAGCCAATTGGATTCTTTAATTATTATAGATTCCAAGAAATAATTATGCCTTGAGAAAATATGGCCCCTCGATTGCGGTAAATTTGTTCTTAACTACTATGCCCAACATTATTTTATACTTAGCTTCTGCCCTTTTGTCTTAGGTCACGCATAAAAATTCGCATTTGTTTCGAGTTCTGAATCATGCATGCAATCTGAAAATATCTCTGTCTTGTTCAGTTTAAATGCATGTTCATATTTAAATTAAACAACTATTGTAATGCAGACTCACACAAAAATCTCGAAGAACGACCATTCCAATAGATTAGCAACTACAGCTCCAGAGGAGACAGTTCTTCCCGTCATTGACCCTCTTTCTTATGGAATGAGCCACGTGGTACGTACAGTTGCTTTGTCTGATTGTTCTTTATGTAATTTGCTTGTAATATTGAATCAAATACAAGTTATCTGTAATTAAAATAGTAGGATATTATTGTTTTAAATCCTAGAGTGGGAAATAGAAAAAACGTGAAAGAAGTAATTCACATCTGATGTTTGTGCTGTGTAGCGGAATGGCTACATGGATATGATAGTTGATAGGATTGTTATTTGATGATAAACCTAAAAGTGATTGTAGGACTTTTAACTGATGGAGAATGTATTGCCTGAAAAGAAAATGCTTTTGAAGTTGGAATGCAGTGAAAATATTAGTCATTGTATTATATTACAAGCATTTATTATTGTTTCAACATCGAGTTTGGTTTTATTATGTTTGCCTGGAGCGGTCAGCAGTCATAATCATCTTAAAATTCTGTGATGTCAACCAAAATGCAATATATTTTGTTACATTCTTCTGCAAATGGAATACTTGCAGATTCAAGAAGTCTATGATGAAGCTGGAGTTTTGGGCTTCTGGAGAGGTGTATTGCCAACATTGATAATGGTATGTGAGAAGTGACTGTTACATCTGTAAAGTTTGTGTCACTGATTGTTCCTGATATTTCTAACAGGTGAGCAATCTGTCAATACAATTCATGCTGTACGAAACGATGTTGAAGAAACTGAAGAAAAGACAATCTCTTAATAAGCAGGGCAACAATGGTGTGACTGCTTTGGAGGTTAACTGAGTTAATCTCCCTTTACTAATAATTACGTTAGTGCTGCTTGAAAAATGTTAGCTTTAATCTCTACACGAACTGTCTAATTATGCTAGATATTTCTTCTCGGAGCTACCATTGTGACTTATCCCCTTCTCGTTGTAAAGGTATGGTCATGTAGATGTTCACCTTTTTGAAGAAAAACAACTTGGCATTAACCATTGTGACATAACCCTTCATGTATCGAAATCATACCCGTTTCTTTGTTGCTTTTACAGTCAAGACTTCAAGCAAAACAAGTTACAACTGGGGACAAAAGGCATCACTACAAAGGTACGAATCATTATGAGTAAGCTTATGCTCAAAATTTCTGGGGTCTTTTGACTATGAACATCCAACAGCGGCAAACCCGAAAAAGGTTATTGCAGTCTGGTTGGTCTTTGGAGAAAACAAAAGCCGACGATAGAATCATGTTTATACTTTTCAATTTAAGGTTCAAATTAATTTCTAATATTTACATCATGTGCATCGATATAGGGACTCTGGATGCTATTATAAAGATGATCCAGTACGAAGGCTTCGCCGGGTTTTACAAAGGAATTAGCACGAAAATCGTGCAAAGTGATATTGCAGCCGCCGTGCTGTTCATGGTTAAAGAAGAACTAGTCAAGGGTGTTCGGCTGCTGCTTCTTAAAGATGGCACGCGTACCACGAAATCCAAGTCTCCTTAAGTGAAAACTGCCGTGCATCTTCCCCCACTCAATTCCCCAAGTCCATTTATTCAACAAGTTGTGGTTGGTCAAAATATAAAACTTGAATTACAGCATCTAATTAAATTATATAAAAATGAATTACAGCATCTTCCCCCGCTCAATTACCCAAGTCCATTTAGTGGTTTTAAAACTTCCAAAGGATTAAAGTACAATTAAACCATAAACATTAGGATGAGTCATGTTCATTAACCCTACGATATTCCGCCACTTAGCCTAATTTAGAGTACACACACCTCAGATTCTGCTTATAATTTACATATTGCTCAGTACCGAAATTTTCCACATGAACATAAGAATCTGTAAAACCCCATGTCATGTACAATTTCTCAACGTAGTTGCATAACATGACGGAATTCTTTTAACATTCATTGTTATCATCATCATCACATACAATCTCGATCATCATCAATGTCACCTTGTACATTAAGATATTCATCATCATCATTACTCGTCATCCGAAGACCACTCCATACCATCAAGAGCCTGAACATATTCATAATCTTCACCTTCTTTATATACAGCATAGTTGAATGAAGCATAGGAGACGACCCGAGACTGGCCATTGGGGCCGCGGCTCGGAACCTTCTGCAAGGAAGTAATGGCAAGACGATCAGCTCCTCTACTTGCCATGCATAAACTAGAAGGAACTAGAATTCGAGATGTTTCCACTGTTTTATTCTAGTGGCAACAAGCTTGTTGTTCAAGCAGAATGCATTATACCAGTGTTATTAAAACAGATTAGGACAAGACATACCCGTCGGTTATGTTCGATGTTGGTTGCAAGCGCAGCTTTATCGATAGCCTTTGGAGTCCATATCTTGATGCCATCGACTCTGCTGCTAGCCAGAGCAGCGGTATGTGGATGAGAGTCGACACATTCGACCCCGAGTACATCTGCTCTCATAACATGAACGAGCTCTTCGCCTTTCTTCCTCCAAATATATATATTCGAGAGCGGGATCCAGTAACCACATACTCGGATTTGGATCCAAAGAAGCCAACACCCTTCATCCTCTGATCATCTCCATGTCTCTTATAAACTTGAGAAATAGCTTATTCATTTGCTTCACTACATGCAGAGGATGGGGAACATGGAACTGGATTGTGCCCCAGTCCCATACGTAAACAGATAAACGATGTTGTCCTTGCAATGAGACAAGAAGCTCACTCTGGTCTTGAAAGGTTAAGCAGATTTCTCCAATTGAGTTATCAAGCACATGAGAGGGGTAAAAGTAATCTGTAGGTTGTCCAAAATCAGTCGAACCATCGCACTTATATTTCCGAATATCGTAAAGCGAGTATAATCGTCCCATCCCCCAACTGCAACTAGATTCGGGTTCCTCGGATCAATTGCAATAACATGAAGAGGAATGACCGGCTTATTACGAGCCCTGAGAACATCTATCGGTTGGCATTTAAAAACTTCTGTAGCTTCTGCAGTTCTAAGATCAATCTGAAAGGCAAAAGTATAAAGCCACTAAACGTTCTTAAATTATCAACTCAACTCACATGCTGCACTACTCCATCTGCACCACAAGTGTAAACTAAATGAGGGTTTCCTGCTTCAACGGCCAAATTGTAAGCTCTCCCCTGATGTTTGGCCACCCGCTTAGCCTCAACACCGCACTCCGATATTCGAGCATGTCGAACCTACAATTAGGAAACGGTTTTTAGTCAGTTTCCTCAATTCACTACAGAGAGGTCTTTGCTGCATGCCGGAATATGAAATTCATTCAACTGACCATCTGAAGCACACGTAATCAAGCTGTGATCACCTGTAAAAGGCATGAATTTAGTTCAGAAAACGTTGCAGATACACGCATGACCCGACTCGAAAGTAAGCTTGGGAAGTCCAGTTTTCCAGTCCCATAGTATAATCTGCTTGTCATCAGCGCCTGAGGCTAAAATGTTATCATCCCCATTAAAGCTCGCGGTGTATACACAACCTTGATGCTTTCCGAGCTTCTTGGAAATGTCGAATCGGAGCACGAGATCCTGGAACATAAAACAGGTAACTAAATCAAAAAGTAATGCAACATGGGAATTTGTAAATGACAGTAAATCCGTCTCTTCCACCTTTTACACCATTCATTGAATTTCTCGGTAAGATATGAGAGTACTGAAAATACAACTTCAATTATAGTAAAAGGACTAAATCTGTAAAAAAAAAAATAGAGATTATAGGTAATCTCGGAAGCAGCAAGGGGTAGGCAAATTTCCTATTGGAGAGCTCTCCGGCTTCACGTCGCCGGACATCAACCACCGCCATGTCCACACTAGCCATCGCCCTTTTTTTCTCCATCGCCGAAGTGTTGTATTTTTGGTATGGGTTTCACGTAGGTTGAAGTGGAGAATCAGGGGCCTTTTATAGGGTTCGTCGTACCCCAAAAAAAAATATTTTATATATGAATATTTTTGGTAAACGTGCCTTATCGGTTATTTTGGATTCTATTTTAATCATTTTGTTGAAAAAAAAATGGATAAATAAAAAATTAAATTTAATGAGAAATTTTAAAACTTTTAAGGTATTCAATTAAAAATATTTTAAAATTTAAAGCTTAATGAAAACTTTAAAAATTTAGGGATTAATTATTTCTTAACTTGATGAGCATAATATAGAATTCAAAATTTTCATTTAATATTGATGTGTCATTTTCATAAGAGCTATGTTTGATAAACAGTTTTTTGAGTTAAAATTAAAAGTTTAAACTATTTTTAGATGTTTAGTTAATAGATAATTATAATAGCAGATTCGAGTGAAATATCTCCATTTAAAAAAAAAACTCCTTTCATGAGCCTTTTGAAAGAATGAAACTTAAAGGTCTAAATTTTCAAAGAAAAATTTTTAAGGGTGCAATTGAAAACGTGGTAAATATTGAGGGCCTTTTTTTCCATTAGACCTTTAATGAAATTATTGTATTAAATTATAAAATTTAGGAAAATTTTCAGGACAAACTTTCAATAAAAGGGATTTATTATTATAAAAAAAAATATGTTTTGTATTTTGGTTTAGCTATTCAAACAAATTATAAAAAAAAAGCCCAAATTTCTAAACGACGTCGGTTAAACACTTCGTAAGACCACTTATAAAATCCTTGACTTGGATTTTTTGGTAGCGTAATCCAGTTTTAGAAAATCAACAGCGCCAGTTCCTCAGAAACAAAAATGCAAGAAAAGAAGGCAGAAACGGGCAATAAAAACGCAAAGAAGGTGAATCTCTTAGATAACAGCTCCATCAAACACATCCTCGATGAATCCGTATCCGAGGTAACAAAAAAGAAAAAGAACAACGAATCAAAACAACCCTAGATTCATTTATTTTCACAATTACAGTTCAATTTTTGAGTAATTATTCCTATTTTAAATAGATTGTTAAGAGCCGTGGATATGTTGAAGATGTGAGGATGAGCAATGTCAGATTAGTGATTGGAACTATTATTATTGTAATCGCTCTTGTTGCTCAATTTTACAAAAAGAAGTTCCCCGAAAACCGTGATTTCCTCATCGGATGCATCGTATTATATCCTTTTTCCTTACTATTGCAATTTCTAGATTGATATTTATTTATAAATGTTTTAAATTTTGAAGTTGTGATGATAAGCTGGATAGAGTCTAAATTAGGCTCTATTTGGATGTTAATTTTGGCTATTTAATCGAAACACGTAGTTATATGGCCGAGAATTATAAATATAATGCAGATATAAGCATAGTTATCCATCTGAAAGTGAAATTAGGATTTAGGTACTTTATTATTCACACAGAAAAAATAAATTTCAAATTATAATTATGTAAAAGTGTATTAGCTTTTGTAGCCAAATGAGATTTTTGTTTTTTTTTTTAATTTTTATTTCTAGATGTGAAACTGAGCAGTGAAAGCAGCGACTAGACTGAGTATTAGATAACTAAATATATTTATTTTTGTCTGCCATATGATCATGTGGATATTTTGTGTATGAACTAAATTCTGTTGAAATTCTCATCTATTTATTACTCTTTTAAATAATTAAGAGCTTTGAGGAAAAACTCTTGTCCTTCATCTGACCATGCTTTGGCATTTGGCTTCTTTGTTACTTGTGTAGAGAGGCATGAACAGTGATCATTTTTTTTTTAGTTTCTAATGCTTAAACCGGAAAGCAATTGGTTAGAATGTATCTACTACGAAGAACTGGATGGTGTTGACTTAGTTTCCGCCTCTCTCCCATAATTTTTTGGCAAATAAAGAATGCAATCTTTTATGTTACTTTCATGTTTCTTTGATCCTTGACTCTGGCAAATATATAGTTTTTAATGGAGTACTCCAGCTGATCATATACGCAAAGGAAAAGAATGCCATTCTCTTTACTTATCCTCCTGCTGTAAGTTCTCTTGCATTGTAATTAAATATTTCCTTATGTTATATGATGTGCAATGCGTTGATTTCTTTTTCTTTGAGCAGAGATTATCTTCATGTATGATAAGTTTGGACAGTGTTCTTAACATGTTTAAGCCTGTGATGTTGAACTTTCCGCAATATTTGCATGGTTGCTGATTCATGATATTATTACCATCAAACTCTGTTCTGTCTTATTAGCATGAATGCATGGTGGAACTTTTTAATACCGATTCATTGTCAACTAGCACTCCGTCCAAGTTTCCATTGGAATGTTGAAAAAGTATTTGCAACATAAATAAAATTGAAGAAAAAGGAGTTTTAGGACTCTATCTACTTTTTTTGTTCTCTTTATGGTTAAACTATTACATTTCATAAATTCATCCTTATTACAACGTTTCCTTTTTAGTCTATCAATGCTTTTTGCTCAAAGTAATGATGTGGAATAATGCCTAGCATCTATAGACTTCTTTATTCTTGAATAGTGCCTAAGCTAATGATGTTTTTTTTTTTTTACAAACACATGCACCAACAAGCTCCTATTATTGCCTACCCTCTATGATCTTTCAGAAAAAGCTTACGCAGTGTGGTACTTTTTTCATGCCTTTGGTTTGGAGCTTACCAGATTACAAAGTCTAGAACTAAATCCACTACACAATAGGCCTAGTTTTCGAGGATCCTGAGATGCCCTTCTATACAAAGCCGTGTTTGTGTTGTTTCTACATCTAAGAGCTGATTTATTGTTTTCAGGGATCCGTCACTAGCACCGGTTTGGTGGTCTCTTCAAAAATGCCTAGATTCTCTGATCTTTATACCCTTACGCAAGTGCAGATCCCAAGTCGATCTCTGCAGGGAAACCGGTCGAGTTGGCCAAAAGTGTTAACCAATGGTAGCTGTCCCCCTATTTCGTTCTCTCCTACCCTGTTCGCATACCTGCCTTCCGTTTACATTTCTAACCTGTAAAAATATTGCAGGTTCACCAAGGACGGAGTATTGGTGGAGGGCCTATTCTGGAAAGATGTCGAAGCACTAATAAATGATTATGCTGCAGAACCAAAGAAAAAGAAGTGATTTAGATAACTAGATAACATGGCTTACTCAGATAGGTTACTGATTATGTCGTTTGCTCGTCTTGTGTTTGAGGATTTTAAAGTAAATGAAGTTTGCCTGAGGATTAGAAGACAATTTTTGTCGTTTAACAAACAACAAATTCCTGGTAATGAAAAGAGACTTGGCATCTTTAGTTTTATTGAGTTTTGTTGTATAGATGGTTATGGGTTATTTAATCACTGATGATGATTTGCAAGTAGCTTTCGTCTATCTTAATCTTAGCTTAATTGCTGTTAGGACCAGCTCTAGATGTCAAACTGCAGGTTGTTGCTTATGACGGGGTTAGCTCCTTACCTAATTGGTTGTGCTACTTATTTTTGTTGGGTCCAATTTTGATTTTGGTCCCTTTACCATGCTTAAATTTGGGATTCAGTCAATGTACCTTAATTGAATTAGGCTTAAATGAAAAATAGGTACTTAAAGTATACCTTTTTTGAATTTTAGGTACCCAAAGTATTTTTTTTTTGTAAAAATAGGTGCTCAAAGTTTCAAAAGTTATAATTTTAGGTGCCTAGCCATTAATGAGTGTTAAAAAAAATTTAACCAACCAATGCTTGACATGTAGCATATTTGTGGCACCTAAAATTTTAATTTTTGAAATTTTGGGCACCTATTTTTATAAAAAAAAATACTTTAGGCACTTAAAATTCAAAAAATGTATATTTTGGGCACCTATTTTTTATTTAAGCCATTGAATTATGCAGTATTAACTATCAAGGAATTTCTTTTATAAAAACTGTTCTCTTGGAATAAGATAAAAAGACTGCAGTGCTAAGCTGCGAATTTTAATCTTATTAAATATTATTCTTCGAAGAAGATTTTGCAAAATGTTAGATTAGAATTTTAAAGATGAGTTAAATAGGAAAACATGCATTATAAAACTCCAACAAATGTATGCAGATGTCCTGATTCTAGTCCAGTGTACTCTTCCAAGTTAACATAAGAGCACAGACTTACGGTGTCAGTGTTTGTGTGGTGGAGTACTTTTCAAAGGGTTTCCGCGTGGGTCTGTGTGTGCTGTCAGGGGCCAGCAAGCCGTAACACTGGACTGAAACGAAAAGATACAAGGGAAGACTTTTGACTTCCGAAGCAATAAGAAGTTGTTTCAATTGGAGTAAGAGATTAGCCTGTAAAATCACTAACACATGCTATTATCAAAACCTACTCAAAATAAGATCAAACATGGCCTCCCCTGTTTGGTTCATCACCCTTGTTCTTTCCTATGTTTCAACTCTGGTTACCGGTTCGGTCGTGTCAGCCACAGCATCGTCGCTAGAGATGGAAGCAGAAGCTCTCCTCCGTACTGGTTGGTGGAATTGGTATAGCAACGACACTTCAGAAATTTGCGAATGGCCAGGTATATCATGCAATCAAGCTGGAAGCGTCACCCGCATTGATCAACCATATATAATGTGGGGAATCTCAGATAAACTCGAGATACTGAATTTCTCTTGCTTCCCAAACCTTGTTTATCTTGATCTTGCTTCGTCTAAGATTAATGGAAGCATTCCGCATCAAATAGGTGATTTGTCATCACTGGAGTACCTCAATCTTTCATCCAATTCTCTAACAGGTGAGTTACCTCAATCCCTTGGAAAACTCACTCGCTTGAAGGAGGTCAAGCTTTCTAATAACTTTTTTCAAGGTTCTGTCCCTTACACTTTGGGTAATGTAACCCTTATGAAGCAGTTGGACCTATCCTATAACAAAATCACTGGTACTATCCCTTCTACCCTGGGATACTTGGCCAATTTGACACTGTTGGACCTATCCCATAACCAAATTACTGGTCCTATGCCTTCTACCCTGGGATACTTGGCCAATTTGAAGCAGGTGTACCTATCCCATAACCTAATCAGTGGGGTAATTCCTCCAACTTTAGGTGGCTTAATCCATTTGGAAATTTTGAGTTTTACTTCAAACCAAATCAGTGGTTTGATCCCTTCCTCATTGTCTAATTTATCTAGATTGACCCAATTCTGTCTTGATTTAAATCTTCTACAAGGACCAATTCCTGCTGAAATTGGAAACTTGGAGAATTTGTTTGAATTGAATCTAAGTAATAACAAGCTCGAAGGGTTGATCCCATCATCACTATCTAATCTATCAAGTTTGAGCTACTTGTACCTTGATTCAAATCTTCTACAAGGTCCAATTCCTCGTGAAATTAAGAACTTGAAGAGCTTGTTTGATTTGAATCTAAGTAATAACAAGCTCAAAGGGTTGATCCCATCATCACTATCTAATCTATCTGGTTTGAGCAACTTGTACCTGGATTCAAATTTTCTACAAGGTCCGATTCCTGCTGAAATTGGAAACTTGGAGAATTTGTTTGAATTGAATCTAAGTAATAACAAGCTCGAAGGGTTGATCCCATCATCACTATCTAATCTATCAAGTTTGAGCTACTTGTACCTGGATTCAAATTTTCTACAAGGTCCGATTCCCGGTGATATTGGAAACTTGAGGAGTTTGTCTGAATTGAAACTAAGTAGAAACAAGCTTAGTGGTTTGATCCCATCATCACTATCTAATCTATCAAGTTTGAGAATGCTGTACCTTGATTCAAATCTTTTAGAAGGTCCCATACCACAAGAAATGGGGAATCTCAAAGCTTTGAGGTACCTTGACTTCTCCAATAACAAATTGATTGGACCTATTCCCTCTCTAATTGGGGCTTGCTCGATTTTGCAAGAATTGTCTTTGAGCCACAATCATATAAATGGAAGCTTTCCTTTAGAAATCTTCTTTTGTCCTCATACTCTGAATCTAAGCCATAATTTCATCCAAGGACAAATACCGCTCCAATATGATCACTGGATGGACTTGTATGTTGTGTATCTTAGCCACAATAATCTAACAGGCATGATTCCTGAATTTTTGAGGCATTTGGAACAGCTCAATCTATCATATAATTCCCTAGAGGGTCCAATTCCATATCAGTTCAGTAATTTATTTGCACCTGACTCATTTTGGGGCAACAAGCATTTATGTGGAAATGTCACTGGCTTACCCAAGTGCCCAAAAACAAGTAACAAACTGAAAATCATTGTTCCGGTTGTAAGTGTTTTAGCCTTGTTATGTTCAGGATTTTTAATCTGCCTTAGATGCAGAGTAAAATCTAAAACCCATGAACCGAATGTCACAAAAAATGGGGATTTATTCTCAATCTGGAACTTTGATGGAAGAATTGCATTCCAAGACATCATTGTGGCCACAAACGACTTTGACTTCCGATATTGTATCGGCACTGGCGGATATGGTAGTGTTTATCGAGCACAGTTACCGAGTGGAAAGATTGTTGCCTTAAAGAAACTTCACCGTAGAGAAGCAGAGGTCCCAGCGTACGACAAGAGTTTCAAGAATGAGGCAAAAATGTTATCTGAAATACGACACAAGAACATCGTGAAGCTTCATGGATTTTGTCTCCATAATCGCTGCATGTTTTTGATTTACGAATACATGCCCCGGGGGAGCTTATTTTCTGTCTTCATGGATGATACCGAAGCAGTGGAGCTGAATTGGATCAAAAGGGTGAAAGTAATCAAAGATACAGCATGTGCTGTATCTTATCTGCATCATGATTGCCACCCACCAATAGTTCATCGAGACATATCGAGCAACAACATTTTGTTGAACTCAGATTTTGAGGCTTGTGTCTCGGATTTCGGCACCGCTAGACTTCTCGATCCTGATTCATCCAGTCAAACAATGCTTGTTGGTACCTACGGATACATTGCACCAGGTAAAGTATCAAAGTTCTTGTGTTGTAGAGTCTGTCCATCGTAGATGCTTCAAATGATTTTAAGAACTATTTTTTGATTGTAACTCTTTTGTTGTTGCTAGCAGAGCTTGCTTATACCATGGTTGTAACTGAGAAATGTGATGTGTATAGCTTTGGAGTATTGGCACTTGAAACACTCATGGGAAAGCATCCCGGTGAACTCTTGGTATCACTTTCAGCATTATCTTCCAACAACATAATGTTAAGTGATATATTAGATCCACGCCTATCACTTCCGAGCGATCGGAGAGTGGCAAAGGATATTGTTTTTGCTGCAACAATTGCCTTTGCTTGCTTAAGATCGAGCCCAAAGTTCCGACCAACGATGAAGCGTGTTTCCCAAGAGTTTCTTTCTAAAAAAAGAGCGGTAGCAGATCGTCTCCAAGTTATCTCTGTGTTGCAACTCAAGAACCATGGCCTGTATATGGATGGTGAAGGTGAAATTCAATCTGAGAATGCAGTTCAAGATGGTGAAACCCATGGCACTTCTTCAACTTGATTCCCATGTGTAGCATTTTTCGAACAATGCAAGGCATCTCTGCGTTATTCGGTCTCTTCATTTCTTGTGTTTTCTTTGGATATCGGAGGTTTGTTAGTTGTGAAATTGTGATTTATTGTAGTGCAGTTCGTCTTTGTTGCTTACAAATCTTAAGCCTAAACCATATGCCAAATTAAGTAATCCAACTAAAGTAGCATCCCTTAACTTTAGTAATTTCCTTCGAAGGTGGCTACTAGATAGCTTAGCTTCCATATGCCAAAAATCAGCTCCTCCCAATACGTACTCATGGATCCATCTACAAGATATTTGATAATACCAACTGAAACAGATGAAGTATAACTATAAGAAGCTAGGATGCGATTTTACGCGTTAATAATTCATCAAAAGAGTCCTGATTTAGCTTACAAACTATGTTATCTCTATTCTTTATAGTATTTTTTGTTCCTTCCCGTCAAACCAATCAAGAGGGGACCAAAACAGGAAAAAGGTGATAGTTAGGTGACCAAAACAGGAAAAGGATGATAGTTTGGTGATTAAAAATAAAAATAAAATGTCAAGTCAGGGATTTTGTTAAGTTTTTAAGGAGGGACCAAAATAGGAAAGATATTTAACGGGAGTGATGATTTTGACAAAAAATTAGTTGGGTGACCAAAACAGGAAAAAGGTGATAGTTTTTTTTTCCTTTTTATTATATCATTATTGGTTTATCAGAAGCTTCAAGGAAGAAAATTACAACCTCATTTCCTTGGACCAATGGAAAAGACAAATCAATTTTGCTGGTCGTTTTACACAAATTTAGAATTAGACACATTAAGGGTTTCTGCGTGGATCACTAGCCTCAAGTGGAAGGAATGAAGGGAAGACTTTTGACTTCCGAAGCAATAACAACTTGTTCGAATTAGCCTGCAAAATCACTAACATATGCCATCATCAAAACCTACTGAAAATAAAGCTCAAACATGGCCTCCCCTGTTTGCTTCATCACCCTTGTTCTGTCCTATGTTTTCATTGCTTTTGGGGTTGGCTTTATTTCAACTCTGGATGCCGATTCTGTCATGTCGGCCACAACATCGTCACTAGAGATGGAAGCAGAAGCTCTCCTCCGTACAGGTTGGTGGAGTTCGTCTAGCAGCGACACTTCAAAACGATGCAAATGGCGAGGCATATCATGCAATGAAGCTGGAAGTGTCACCCGCATTGATCTTTCTTGGTCTAAAGTTAATGGAAGCATCCCGGCTCAAATAGGTGAGTTACCTGGATCTTTCTAACAAATTTCTTACAGGTCAGTTACCCCAATCCCTTGGAAAACTTACTCGTTTAAAAGACCTCAACCTTTTCGGCAACTCTTTTGAAGGTTCTATCCCCATACCACAAGAAATGGGGAATCTCAAAGCTTTGATTTCTCCAATAACAAATTGGTAGGACCAATTCCATCTCGATTTTGCAAGAATTGTCTCTGATTAACAATCATATAAATGGAAGCATTCCTTTAGAAATCTCCTTTTGTCCATAATTTCATCCAAGGACAAATACCGGTACACGAGTCACTTGTATGATTTGGATCTTAGCCACAACAATCTAACAGGCATGATTCCTGAATCTTTGTGGTCTGTGGAAAATGTCAATCTATCATACAATTCCCTAGAAGGTCGTATTCCAGATTACTTGAGTTATTCATTTTCACCTGACTCATTTTGTGGCAACAAGCATTTATGTGGAAATTTCACAGGCTTTCCTGATTGCCCTCCTTCGCCCATTGCAAACACTACAACAAGCAGCAAAGTGATACACAAGGTACCAATCACTAAAATCATTCCTTCAGTTCTCGGTGTTCTAGCCTTGTTATCTTTAGGATTTTTGCTCTGCCACAAATGTCCAGCAAAACATAACACCCTTGAGCCAAATATCACTAAAAACGGAGATTTATTCTCAATTTGGATCTTTGATGGAAGGATTGCATTTGAAGACATCATTGAGGCCATAAACGACTTCGACTTCTGATATTGTATCGGCACTGGCGGTTATGGTAGTGTTTATTGAGCACAGTTACCAAGCGGAAAGATTGTTGCCTTAAAGAAACTTCACCGCAGAGAAGCAGAAGTCCCTGCTTTCGACAAGAGTTTCAAGAACGAGGCAAAGATGTTATCTGAAATACGACACAAGAACATCGTGAAGCTTCATGGTTTTTGTCTCCACAATCGCTGCATGTTTCTGATTTACAAATACATGTCCCGGGGGAGTTTATTTTCAGTATTCATAGATGATACGGAAGCAGCACAGCTGAATTGGACCAAAAGAGTGAAAATAATCAAAGATACAGCGTGCGCTTTATCTTATCTGCATCACGATTGCCACCCGCCAATAGTTCATCTAGACGTATCGAGCAACAACATTTTGTTGAACTCAGATTTTGAGGCACAGCTAGACTCCTTGATCCTGATTCATCCAATCAAACAATGCTTGTTGGTACCTTACCCATAATTGAGTGACCAAAGTGTAATTTTTAATAATTGAGTGATCCTAATTTTACTCATAATTAAGTGACCTAAATATAACTTTTAATAATTAGGTGACCCTAATATAATATTTCCTATAACTGAGTGACATCCGTTGTAGTTTACCCTTAATTATACCATTTTTGTGCAGGAGATACATTTGTGTCTCTCTCTAAAATCACTTCCTTTGAAGCTTTCCCCGTTCGATCTCTTCGATCTTCACCCTTTTAATTACATATTTCTTTTCGTAATCAAATCTTTAGCTTCTTAATCAATCGAAGAATTTGATTTCTAAGATGTCTAATTCTAGAAACCATGAATATGTTGACATCGCGTGGATCAAAACGACGACGAGTTAATGGATTCGTCGGACTCATTGTCTTCAACCAACGGCGATGTTGAGACCTCTAGCGTTGGATCTGGAATGGCATCGAGACAGGACGGCGAGGTAAGGAACGGAATCGGACTCACGGAACGGTTAACCGACATTTTCGTTGAGGAAAACGATGGAGATTTGCTGCTTCAACAAAGCGATCGAGAGGATAGGGTTTTGCAATGGTTACAAGCTTTGGATATGCACGTAATCGGCGCCTGTCGGACCGATGAAAGGTTAAAGCCCTTGTTGAAAGTCAGTGTCTCAAACGCCGTTGCTGAGGAACGATTGTTAGCTCAATTGAGTCAGGTATATTGATAAATTTGAAGTTTGTTCTTTATCCATTTTTAATCGAACTCTAACATGAAACTTTAGCTCAAATTTTTATTTACTTCGTAAAATTTTTGATTTGGCTGACTTGTGTGTTTAATTTGACTTGTTTGCAAAAAATCTCACCACTTTGAGCAATCGGAAGTTGGTATGCTGGCGAGGTGTTTTTGCATACCTTTGGTTTCAATTCGAGTGGGGAAGATCAACAAACAAGGGATTCATTTCCAGCCTACTGCTGTAAGGTAATTGAATTTTTACACCCTGCTCTCTCTAGAAACTAGTCTTTCATGGTAGATTTTTCCTTTTTTTCACTTAGATTTGGAATTATCCATGTTATCCTTTTTGTTGCAAACCATAAGCATTTATCCATTACATATACATATATCAAACAGCCATATGTTTAATTAATTGCCAACATTTCTATGGAATTTTTACACCCTGCTCTCATTAGAAACTAGTCTTTCATGGTAGATTTTTCCTTTTTTTCACTTAAATTTGGAATTATCAAATTAGCTAGTTAATTTTTAGTTTGGAATATTAAAGACCAATTATATATAGCACATTTTCCCCTAGTTTTTATCCTTAATTCATATTTATTAATGATACCATTGTAATGGTCTCATTCCTTTGATACTTCTTGATCCTTAAGCATATAGCACCTTGGCAATTTACCTTGGATTACTACGACTCTTTTCTGCCCTTTGAAGCTTTGGATTTGGAATTGTGAAATTAGTGAACTAATGCTTAGTTTAAAATATTAAAGACCAATTATAGATATTGCACACCTTCCCTAGTTTTTCATCACTAATTTATATTCATTAGTGATACAGTTGTGATGTTTAGTTTGAAATTTGAAATTATCAAATCAGTGCTAATGCTTAGTTTGAAATATTAAAGACCAATTATGGATATAGCACACTTTTCCGTAGTTTTTCATCCATAATTCTTATTCGTTAGTGATACCGTTGTAATGTTCTCATTGCTTTTATCTTTCATAGTCTTTGAGCATATAGCTTTTTGGCAACTTACCTTGGATTACTACAACTCTTTTCTGCCCTTTCTGTCTCTGTTTGGGAATTGTGATGGTTTTAATTGACTGCATTATGTTATATGGTAATGCTTTCAATATTCCATGCAGGCAGCTGGTTTAAAATATACATGATTTAGAATGTTCTGATTGTCAGAGTATGTTACCTATATATACTACCTGTAAGTTTGAATGTAATGTATTATCACATGATTACATGAACTGACATTTGCAATTAGCATATTTCCGTGTTTTTCTTATATTAACTTTGTTACATTGGTGGTTCCAACCCTTTTCTTAATCTTTGAATTTGGTCATGCCTTCCAAGTATCATTCTGTTTTAGGTTGGATTATTTCTTAATTGTAGTGACTGTTTCTCTTTTGATTATGATCGAGGTTACTAAAGGCATTATTTTTACTTTATCCTTGTGTTGAGTTCATATCTGATCAGTTTCATGATTTACTATATTGGTGCATTTTATCTGGTTGCATTCAGCATGGTTAGAACTTAGAAGTTTGGAGTTTGGTCTATTTATCATGCTTTGGTAACTGTTGTCTGCAAAAATCTGCAAAAACCCTATATCTGTATCATCCACTAACATTTTCTCGTAGTCTTTTAATCTAGCAACTAATTGAATTGATTTCATGTGTTGAAATCTGTTCCGTAGTACCACGTTTTGAATTGAAGGTGCATATTTTGTGGTTGGTAATCGGCAGAAATTGCAGGGTTCTATTTCATCTTGTTGGTGTAAAGTGGGCGTATTCTATAATGATCTCTGAATTATGAGGAAATAAAGGTAGTTTCATCTCCTATACTATATGGTTTGCATCTTCTGTTTTGTGGGTATACAAGGTTGACATTCAATGAATCAATTATAAGTAAAATAGGGTGCTAGTGACTTTTATGAATTACAGTTGTGCTGCTTCATCAGTGTCAGTATTCTTAATTTTGCTGTAATTTTTGTTTCAAATATGAACTGTGTATTTACCGTCCCATTATTATCCCATAGGTATTCTTTCGCCATATACTGCCATTCATTAGTTGATTTGACTGTTTTATTATTTAGTGTTGAGTTTGAACAAATTGTCAAGTTCTTGATTGGAATTTATGATATCCCTTTATTCTTGTTCATATCTTCCCATGTTTGTCTAAAGGAAGTCTGTAAGCTGTGTTGCATGATATCCACCTGGTTGTTTTTGAATTGTTGAGACCATAAAACCAATACAGTTGGAAATATATATGAATGCTAGACTCCATCTTTAGTTGACATTAAACCATTGAGTAGTGGTATCGTATTGTTGTTTTGTTTGAACAAACCAAAATTTAATTTCTTTAGTGTTACTGTCATAGCAGATGGTACTTCTAGATTCATGTGTGATGCTTTAGCTAGAACAAACTGAATTTCTCTAGGGATTTTTTATATTGAAGTTAGCCTTCCATAGACGTCCAAAAAAGTCTGCTAAAACCTTTATTTATCTTATTTGGTGACCTGTGCTATAACTTACAGCTGAACCCCTCCACTTAGAATTCACACTTTTAGGATGATTTGAACCATTAAACCTTACAGCTTGGTTCATGCAAGTTGTAATAGATTTGATATCTATGCTTTTAACTTGATTTTCTCATATTGCTGTTTATATTTTACTTCTAGCTCTCTAAAATCTAAAATGTTTCCTAATTTTTTTTGAATTGCCACAGGGGAAGTTTGAGTCTTGCGCTCCTGCCAACATCAGACTTGCGCCTTTCATTTGTTGGGGATGATGGTCAAACAGAGAGATTGTTTACCTTAAGCGACAAACCTCAGTGTGCTGCTGTTTCCATCAATGAGATTCCAGCAGACAGTTCTGGACGATCTTTCCTTGTGAAAGTGCCAGATGGCAAAGCTTTTTACTATTGGTGCTCGGAGAAGTCAAAGTTTTTTTGGGGTTGAATTGCTTTCAAAGGTATTTGATGTTTAACTCTTTAATACTCTCGCTAACAGTTCCATGAAAATGCTTTGTTTGTTAAGCGATTTACATCTAATATTGTTTTTTTCCCTTTGATAGATGAAAGATCTAATCAAGAGAAAACCATCTATAGCTGAATTAACTGGACTCAGCTTCGCGCTTATCTAGGAACAACAGTGAAGATACAAGCATGCTGTTCTGGTTCACCTTCACCGAGTACCACGTGTGATGCCATTGATGTGCAGAATGGGCTGCATCAAAATTTTTGCAATCCCAGTACTCTACGAGTCAAGCACTCAAGGTGAATTCACTTCATCAAGCTAGCTTAAGTCCAAGATCAAGTTCTTTCAAAGAGGGTTTGGCCCAAAACTTGTTCTTATATAAACTTTTACATATTCCATTTATCTTAATAAGATATTTGTGAATTGAGGTTCAAACTCTTCTAAATGTTCTTTCAAAGTATAAAGATATGTTTTTTTATCCACCTCGAATGAATATACGTAAATCAAATTCCGAATATATATTTATTAAATGAATCAGTGGGCGGTGAAAAACCAATGACCAAATATGTAAAAAAAACCTTACTGCCGCTGCTCCCTCATACCTGGTGTCTCTGGCTTCGCCAAAGAACGGTTGCCGTCCTCTCTTTTTCTTCCCTCGTTCCTCTAAGTTTTTAGTGGTTCTTATTTATTTTCTTCGATTGTAGACCTGGTTTATCGTTCCTTGGAGTTCAAATCTCTCGACGTCTTTTTAATTTTTTTCCAGAGCTATGATGACTCGTAAAAAAAGGAAGCACTGTCGAATATCTGATTACCTTTTTCTTTCTCAACTTTTCACAACTCGCTTCACTCTTCTCTTCGATCTTTCGCTGTAATCTTCGGCCATCATTTAAAGCTTCTTTCGTCTCTTGTTGTCTGGAATTTGTTGTGATCTCTGTCGCCGTGCTTAGGCTTGGTGTATCCTCTGGTCCCCCTTATTACCCCTCTACAGTGGTTTCGTTGCTGTTTTCAGTCAGAATGGTGGGTGTCTATGGTCCTGATTTAGGGTTTAGTTTGTTAAAATTTAAAATTTAGAGTTTAGAGTAAAATTTTGAATTTTTATTTTTTAAAAGTAAATATATATGTTTGTGTAAATTTTTATAAAAACTCTTAATCTCAATTAGTTTGAAACTTGTTAAGATTAAAAAAAATATAAAAAAAATATTATTTTTATAATTATTTTAAGATTATTAAAAAATTAAAAAAATAGCGATGTCATGTATTTACTAATGGCAAAAGATCGGTATAAATATCTAATAGTAGAAAGTGTATATTATTAAAAATTATTTTAATCAATTAAAATTTCAAAACAAAATGAAAATTTGAAATAAAAATTAGATATGTCATTTATTATCATTTTAATCATTCAATTAATTTTTTAACAAAATAATATTTAATATTATTTATTTTAATAAAAAATATATTATTATATGTCTCATTAAAAAATTTAAACCGAAATTTATCCAAAAAAAATGTTTACTTATTTGAAAGAATAATTAATGTTTTCATATATGGAGAAGATATGAACATGCCGACGTCATCAATGTGTGCGCCGACCTGGAGGATTGGGTTCTTAAAATATAATAAAAGGTTTAAAAAGAATATTTATATTTTAGTCTCATTTTCAGTTTATCATTTCTATTAAATTTTTTCAGTTTATTCTTTGTATTATTTTTTAGTTATCACTTTGTCTCAATTGGCATTTACATGTATCTTTATATACTTTTGATTGTAAGATTTTTTAAGTAAATTATATTAATTATAACTGAACTTTACTCTCAAATTTATTTTAGTTACTAAAATTTAAAACGTTCAATTTATTTGCTGAAATTTAGGTATTGAACGTTTTTGTCACTGAAGTTTAGGCATTAAACGTTTTTTTGTTACTCCTCGGACACACACCATAGATGGTGATCGTTCGATACCAAATTTCTATAGTCGCTTCGTCTCATTTCTTTAGTCCGAATATGACCTCCATTTTGCCCGAAAGTGCTTCGAAGCCCACGAATCGAACAAAAACCTTTCGATTTTTCTCTTTTCGATCCTCTTTCCTCCATCGTCGGATGAAGGTTGTTTCTCATTATATTATTTTTCTCGTGTCAATAAAGTTTTCACCGTTCAAATTTTAGAAAAGTTCATTTGTCGGTAAATAGACATTGTCATAAAGTCGATGGAAGAATGACAAAAAATATTCAATTTTTGAATATCAATGAATAAATTAAACGTTTTAAAATTTTAATAACAAAATAGATTTAAGAGTAAAGTTCAATGATGAATTACGCGATTTATATCTTTATAAAATGATTTTAAATGTTGTGATAGATTCGACAGCCAGTTTTGCTATTTTTATTTTAAATGGAAAATTGAATAGAGAAAGCATCTATTCCGATCTTGAACTAAAGCGCATATATATGTTGACCCTAAGGCCAATTCCATTAAATTAAATATACACCTTTAATAATAGACTAAAATAATAATGGTACGAAAACGATATATATGTTAATACATTAAAATTTGGGGAAAAAACTTTGATACACAAACCATGTAAACTTTAATTTATGCGTGCCTTTTAGTTTTAGGGGTTAGGGTTTTAGTTTAAGGTTTAGGGGTTTGGGTTGTAGGGTTTAGAATTTAAGGTTGATGTTTATAATTTAGGGTTTAGAGTACGGGGATTAGTTTTTTCGGGTTAGAAATTTATGATTTGGTTTTTATAGTGTAAATACACATGCTTGTGTAAAATTAATTTTACACAGCCTATGTATCAAAGTTTTACCTTTAAAATTTATATAACATAAATTACAAAGATATTAAATATATGTAAATATAATACTTTAAAAAGAAAATATTTTAATACAGGTTTGTCTAAACTTTAGTTTACGCAAACTCTTTTTAATTTAGGGTTTATATGTTTATGTTGTAGGGTTTAGAATATAGATTTTAGAGTTTAGGGTTTAGACTTTAGAATTTAAGGTATTAGATTAAAGATTTGGGTTTTACAATTTATAATTTAAATATAAAGTGTTGTTTAATTTATTTTATATAATTTGTGTATCAAAATATAACTTGTGTAGTTTAAATTTAAAGATTAGACTCTTAGTTATATTACCTGATTACAAAAGAAACTTCAATAACAAAAATTCAACTTCAATAAGATTTTCTACTTTTACTTAATGCTTTTCAATCAAACCCAAAGGAAGTGACAAAGTATCCTTTGAAGATTTTCTTTTATATATATTATTTGTTTTAGTGGGATTAAAAAATAAATCTTTTATTTAAGTTAAAGGTCTGAATCTTAATATTATAAAAGGAAATGATTGGGTTGAGGGGATGGGATTTTGCACAATATGATTTGAATTAATCGATTCATAAATTGAATAATAATGATTATACCAAAAAAAAAACTTACCAACAACTAGTTAGCTTACTAGGATGAGGCAATAAGGTTATGGATTTGAATGTTGGCGTTGTGAATAGAACAAATTAGGTTGGGAGAATCGCCCCATAACGAGTCTTTACACTATTTAATTTGGATCAGCCAGTTAATGGATTGGATACCGGTTGTTAAAAAAAAACCCTTTGCTTAAGAGTTGTAATTGATTGCCTGAATTCAAGGATGAAAATTATGTTATACCTTAAACCTTATATGCTTATACTAAACGAAGGAAAGTACTTTCTTTTACATCATATTAACTTGTGTTATGCGGTAATTACTATTCCTAGAGTTTATTACTTCTTTTTCTTAACCAAGTATTCTACTTCTGATAATCCTCGATGTGACTTCTAAACAATTTTTTACAAGTAAATTATATATATATATATATATTTACAAGTTAGGATTCACTTACACTATGTAAAACTCAGTTAGCTTTATACTAATTCAATGCCATTGGATGGGTGAAATGGATGGATGAGATTAACTCCTTACTTTTTTTTCCAAGTGATAATCCTCTCATCTCCTACTTCTAATCTCATCCATCCATTTCACTCATCCAATGGTCATGGATTAGTGTAAAACTAATTGAGTTTTACATAGTGTAATTGGATATCATCCCTATATGTATGTGTATATAATATATATATATATATGGGTTGAGTTCCACTTACACAGTGTAAAACTAAATAATTTTCAATTTTTTAGACCTTTGGATGAAGGTAATAAATGGCTAATATTATTTATTCATTTTTTTTCTTGTGATAATCTTCACATTTTCTACTATTAATCTCAATCATCTATTTACCTTCATCCAATGGTCCAAAAAAGATGTAAAACTTTAATATTGTACATAGTGTAAAAGGATCATATATATATATATATTACAATAGTGTAAAAGAGGCAATAGTTTGATAAATTTGAACTCGAATTTATTAATTGTTGTGTCTTAAGAATAATTACACAAATTAAGATCTACTAATTAGTCTAGTGTCTAAAGAATGTTCATCTTATCATATCTTGTCCTATCTTGTATGGAATTTAATCTAAAATATTGTTAGGAATTTGTTATGCGGCAAAATAACCAAAACGATAACGATATAGACCAAGATATGCACAGGAGATAAGATTTAACGTGGTTTAGCATAGCCTGCCTCTACGGGCGAGAGAAACGAACACTCCACTAATAACGTAGAGAACCCGAAGAGTACAAATACATGATAACCCATGTAATCCCAAAACCCGGTGTACAAATCCCATGACCTGGCGGAACCAAAACACTCTTCCCAACATCCCTACAATACCCATATCTACAATGTAGGCACAATAGTTGTAGAGAACCTAAAAGTGATTGCATCGCTCCAGAGTAATTCCCCCTCTCTTGTTCTCTCATTCTCTCATAATTCAAAAGGTTAAACATACTCTATATTTATAGACCCAAATACTTGGTCACCAAGAAACCTTATTCAATAAGATCTCTACCTAAAATAGATATTTACTCATTAAAGTAAATCCTAATTACCAAGTAATTTTCAATCACTAGAATTACAATAAAACCAAACTTAATTACCAATTAGAATTTGAGTTAAAATATAACAAATATCCCCCTTGACACAAATTCTATTCGAGCATTGGTCTTCAAGTCTTCAACAGCTTCAATTTTTACGTAAGCCAAATATCCGTTGAAGCACCACCGCCAAGTTATCAACAACTCCAATTCTTACGTAGTATCCGTTGAAGCACCGTTGAATTTTGAGAATTACTCCCCTGCAACTGAAAGCTCATTGCAGCAATACTCCTCTAGCATGTCTCCAACATCGCACCGCAAAATCTGCAACAAAAATTCCTCCACAATCGCGCGGCTCGAATCATAGCTCATGATATCATTTGTTAGGAATTTGCTATGCGGCAAAATAACCAAAACGATAATGACATAGACCAAGACATGCAAAGGAGACAAGATTTAACGTGGTTCAGCATAGCCTACCTCCACGGACGAAAGAAACGAACAATCCACTAATAACGTAGAGAACCCGAAGAGTACAAATACATGATAACCCATGTAATCCCAAAACCCGATGTACAAATCCCATGACTCGGTGAAACCAAAACACTCTTCCCAACATCCCTACAATATCCATCTCTACAACGTAGGCACAATAGTTGTAGAGAATCTAAAAGTGGTTACATCTCTCCAGAGTAATTCCCGCTCTCTTATTCTCTCATTCTCTCATTCTCTAATAATTCAAAAGGTTTAACCTAGTCTATATTTATAGACCCAAATACTTGGTCACCAAGAAACCTTATTCAATAAGATCTCTACCTAAAATAGATATTTACTTATTAAAGTAAATCCTAATTACCAAGTAATTTTCAATCGCTAGAATTACAATAAAACCCAACTTAATTACCAATTAGAATTTGAGTCAAAATATAACAAATCCAAATTGTTAGAATTGTGATCCGAATTCTTTTGGGATTTGATTTAAAGTAAGAATCCTACTTTTAGTAGATCTTGTTTACTTTATATTAATTAAAGGTAGAAAGCTCAGTTTGAGTATAATTTGTTTCTATGCAAGTTTCCTCTGTAAACAATGAATCTATCCCTATAAATAGATGCTAGGGATTAGGAGTTTAGAAATAACATCATAAATCAGTTGTAATCTCTTTCTCTATCATAGTGAAAGTTCTCATCATTTGCCCGTGGTTTTTCCCTTTTGGGTTTTTTACGTAAATTCTTGGTGTTATTTTTCTTTTCTGCGTTTACGCTTATTTACTTGTCTCGTCATTATCGTCCTGGTAGTATAACAAATATTAATTATACAAATTAACTGAATTAAATTCTAAGTTTATAGGTCCGACCATTTAAAAACATCAATTCTAGTAGGCCCATTTTGCTATTCAAAATTTAATAAAAATATTAAAATATATTTTTTATATCAATATTTATATATATATATTATTTTGTTTACTGAAAAGTAGCATTTCCATTGTAATTATGGAAAAGGATAATCACAAAGAAAACTATTGGGTTCTCTACTTGGGATGGAAATTTCCCGACCAATACTTTGAGATATTTCAAATTCAGTGTAGCCTATTGATTGAAGACAAAAAGGAGTTATTATTGAACACATGTATACAATAAGTTAGTTTAACGAATTAACTCGATATTAATTTAGTTGACAAAAGATTTAAGAATTTTTTAAAGTATTCACTAAAATGAGTCTAGTGATTAATCTTTTGCGTTTTGTTGATTCATATAAGGATAGGCGTTGGTTACAAGTTATAAAGCAGCTTCATACCAAGGACGAGAATCAAACTATCAACTATTGGTTAAGGTAGAAGAGATTATTACCATCTCACCTAATTATCGTAGTTAATTTTCTTTTTAAATGATAATTAATATTATTATAAGAGTGTTTTATTTTTTATATTTTTATGTAATCTTTAAATAAAACAATTAAAAACCAATCCAACAAAAAACTGAAACATTTGTATTCATATCGTTTTCCACTTCACCTATAAATCATTTATTTTAAAAAGTTATTCTGCTGACGAGTGTAGAGATTTTTTTAATATGTAATAAAATATAAAAAAATATAATGGTATTTCTATCTTTTCTTACTTCTATATAATCTTGAAAAAAAAAACTAATGAAGTTATATACAAATCATTTACTACTTCTCCTCCAATTATTAAATATAATATTAATGTTGAAATTAATTGTAATAACATCTATATTAAAATAACATAAATACTAAACTTATAAAAATCATAATATATTCAGTGTCATAGGAGCAATCCTCATGGGCAGAGCTCCTTTGTGGCCAAGGGCCGCGCCCCTATCGTAAAATTTAATTATTTGCTATTTTAGTTTAATAACAATTTAACTTCTGTAAAAAATAATTATTTAAATTAAAAAAATATAAAAGTTTATTAAATATATAATTAAATAATAGTTGAATTAGGGGTGTAAATGAATCAAGCTCGAATGAGTAAGATTTTGTTCTTGTTCGTTTATTTATATTTGAAGGTATTCATGTTCAGTTCGTTTAAATTTTTAATATCATGTGTGTGCTCGTTTATTTATTTTTGATGGTGTTCGTGTTTGTTTGTTTAACGTGTTCATTTAACATTCAGCAACATATCCATGTAATGTTCGCAAATATGTTCATTTATATGACCACTAACATGTTCATCTATATGTTCGTCAAAATGGTAAAACTACACCACTAGTCTTTACGCTCATTATGTTTCACAGTCTGAACTCAAAAGTTCACCATGTGTTCAATTTAATCCATACATTCACCAATATTTAAAATGTAAAGAAATAAAAGGAAACCAAGTAAATGAGCTTATAAATGAATCAATAAACGAATTTGTTCGTGAACATAAACGAGCTAAATACACATTTGTTCGTGTTCGTTCGCTTATTCAACAGACATAAAATTTTGTTCATACCAGTTTATTTAGCTTAATAAATGAATGTTATACGAACAGTTCGCTAACAATTCATCGAACACTTTGTTCATTTACACCTCTAGGTTGAACTAAAGAAGAATGAGCATGTATCCTCAATTTTTTTTGGTCCAATAACAATTTAGGTCCTTATAAATTTAAATATTAGACAAACTAGGTCTTGCCCATCAATTTTAAGTTTAAATACGTAATAAACTCTTACATCTTTAAAAATTCAAAATTTTAACCCTGCCCATATTCAATCTTGGCTCCTTCCCTTGCGGTCCTAATAATAATAATAATTCACTTAAAAACCTAATTTTACTTTAATATATTTTCTTCTAAATATAATTATTCTGAAAAATGCCGTTTTCTCATTCACAAAGTGAGTGGTACGAATTCTCTTATAAATAATATTGACGAATGTACTAAAAATGGTAAATAATAATCTCGTGCATTAAATTATATAAAATTCTTATTTAAAATATTAATAAGACGTGAACCCTAAACCTTAAACTTGAATCCTAAATTATAAACCCTAAACTTTAAATTGTAGCCATCTATATTAAATTGTAGACAAAGAGAGAAACTTGTATTATTCTCAATGAAGTGTTGTATACAATGCTTTCTCTAAACTCTATATTTATGGGTATAAGAGAGAAACTCTAATTTCAATGAGTATTAAACTCTAATAATAAAGTACATTAAAGTTTCCTTTAATAAATTGATATTCACCATAAATAAATATTAATAACATTTTCTCTTGGATATCTATGAAGATAATGTGTCTCGTTAAAACCTTACTAAGTTGATCCCGTGATGCTAGGTGATGTTAAATCTCTCATGCTATCTTGGGTTTCGATTGATATCCCTTTGAGATCCATGATGATTTGGAAACTACGCTTCTTTTGCTTTATTTGGTCTATATGGTTATATAGGAATAATGTTATCTTTAAAAGAATTAAAGTAGACGTGAACCATCTTTTCGATATTTGTTTATCGCGACTAGGGTAGTGGTGCAAGGCTAAATGGCCTTTGTCCGTAGCCTCTAATCATGATTTTTTACAGTCTCCCCAACTTTTGAAAAACTTGAATGTGAACAGGTTGTGCAAGGTTTACTGTCCTTGGCTGAAGCCTCCCACGAATTCTCTGAAATTTAATGTTGATGGGCGGTTGAGGGTGGATTTGGTAGAGCAAGTATTGGAGGTATCCCAAGAAATTGGGATAACGTTACCCTTTTGATGTTTTCTAAATTAGTTGGAAGCATCGATGCCACTTCGGCCTAACTATTCGCTTTGAAAGACGCTATTTCTATGTTTAAGGACTCCGTATGGTCTCAGTCCTGTTCACTAATCTTGGAAACTGATTGTTCGAATTGTGTTGATTGGTTTACTAACCCCAAGTTTGCTCCAAGTATTTTTAAAGATGTTATTGAAGAATGTTTGAGAAGGTGCTCAGGCATTTCTTGGACAATTCAAGCGGTGTCGAGGGCAGCTAATTCTACTGCTGACAGATTGGCTAAAAGTGGGATTGCTAGATACACTCCTTTGATCTGGAAGAGTTCCAGCTAAGGAAGAATCAAGTTGAGTATCCAGGTTGCTATTTGGTTATGAATGATGGATATGTTGGAGGCTTTAATCCCTGGTTTTGTCCGTTCCTGATTTGTGTCTTCAACCACAGGGAAGTGCCTTGTAGTGCTAGGCTTTTGTGTATGTATGTTATATTCTGATGCCAGGGGTGTTCGTTTTGTAAGATCGAGTATCTTCGCCCCCATTAGCAAATTGCACACTTTTTTCTAGGAAAGTTTTTTAATGAAGCTCTTGTTAATGGCTATCATATTATAATAAAATATAATTTTAAAAAAATATATAAAATTAGCAAAGAGAAATCGAGTGTCAACAATCTCTAAAGTAAGTAAGAGTAAAAAAAATATTCTCCTTAAATCGAGTGTCAACAATATCTAAAACTCTCAGTTGACACCTTATTTTTTCCTTATATCGTAGGTTCAAAATCTAATTAGAACAAAAAATTCTCTCTTCTCTCTTTAGATAAAAATTGTTCAAAAACAAAGAAAAGTCAAGTAAATTTGTCAAAAAAAAATAGTCGAGTAAATGGCATCATTTAATATTAGAACAATATCTTACATCTTATCTCAAAATTGGATGAAAAGGCTGACTACTCATAAATAATAAGTATTCTTGAAGTTTGAACTGAAAGGTTACGTATTTATGACTTTCTTTTTTGTAATATTTTGTTTTAGATTCGCAATCTTTTTGAAAAATATATATATTAAATGTGATTAAGTTTAGTTCGAATAGTATGTCATTAGTACAATAATCATAAAGATTTAGAATCGAGTATAGTTAAGCACTCAACTTTCTCTTATTTATAGATAAGGAGAAATCTTAATAGTTTAAACAATATATCAAATTGGCTGAGTGACTAAATATGCTTATGTTGCTTTATCTTATATGAATCTAAATTTCTATATTTATTTCGATAATGTAAATACATCTTTGCTTTATAAAAAATTTATTAATAACATGATTTGATGATAAAAGTATAAGAAAAAAACTTTGATACAAAGGTTGTGTAAACTTTAGTTTACAAACCTTTTAGTTTTAGTGGTTATGAGTTTAGTTTAGGGTTTAGAATTTAAAATTAGTGTTTAGGATTTAATTTTTAGAATTTTTGGTTGAAAATTTAATATTTAAGTTTTTTAGTGTAAATTTATATATTTATATAAAATAAATTTTACACTGCATGTATCAAAATTTTACCAAAATATTAATGAAATTGATCACTTCAATGTCATGAATGGACATACACATGGAAGCTCACGTGAGTACATTGATTTTCGGATTGAATCTTTGGTAAGTTTTATAAGAATATTCTGTATGTTATATTTTTATAATTATTGATATTTAATCTATTGAACGATTAATTTGAATCGAATGTTATAAAGATTTAGGAACAACTCTCTCAATTCAGTATTCTCAATTCACAACGTCATAAATCTAAACTCTAATATTATTTAAAAGATAATATATTATCCCGCTAAACCAATTATTAGTCGATCATATTATATTTTTTTTATTAATATTAGTGTTATTTTTTTTATTTGTTGACCATTTTACCGATAATCAAAGATCAATGGATGTTTAAACCAAATGGTCAAAAGGAAATAGGATTATTATTGGTTGGGTGATTATGATGATGATGCTAAATTGCTAATTATATACTTGATAAATGGAATAGGCTTTTTGTCAAATAAATATTTAGATGTTATGAATATTTTTATTTATAATGGATATCCATGTACTAAATGAGACTTTAGTGTACTTTATTATTAGGGTTTAATACCCATTAGAATTAGAGTTTTCATCTTATGCATATAAATATAGAGTTTGAAGAAAGTATTGTACACAATCACACATTAAGAATATAATACAAGTCTCTCTCTTTGTCTCTCATCTTTGTTCTTGTTCATCTCTCTTGTTCTTCTTTATTTTATTCACAACACGTTATCAACATGATCTCACTAAATTATCGTGGTTCTTGTCGGCACTTCCCGAAAAAAGATTTCAACATGATATTGGTGAATACATCTACCGTATATTCAACTCATCTTAGAAAGTCTGGTACTTATATTAAGGTCAGTGTATATTGATCTATTATTTGATTATTATTTTGTTCTAATATTCAATGACATTTTGTTGCACCGAGTTTATATATATAACTCCAGGAATAAATATTGAGCCTTCAACAAAACCTACGGGATCAACTTAGTTTGAAAATTATGGTGATATAATGGCCAACCACTACTTTAAGGAAAGTGAAGAAAGCGGTGGATTAGATATGTCATTTGACAATGATATTTTTCGAGTTCCTCAGGCTTTATGCACCTCAATAATATTTTTTCCATTTACTTTTACTTTATATATATACAAACATATATTTGAGATTACTTTTTATTATTATTTGTCTGAATTTGGCATTTTTATTTTTTAAGGTTCACGAAACACTGTGATAAAAATGTGTGATTGTTTCATGGTTCACTGAGGATGAATCATGTTACAGTGCAGTACTTTATTGGATTGAAAACCTCATTCAAAAGAAAAGGATTGAAGGCAAATTCAATAGCAAATTTTTTATTTGGCATCCTGATTTTTAAGTATGGTAAGTATTATATATATATATATCAGTTGATCAATTATTCTTTAATAGTATGACTGTTATAAAGTCTATATTTGCTTGAAAGCAATAATTTCTCTATGTCGAAAAACTGGACTATAGACTTCTCCCAAGTTCAAGTTACGAAAATTCGTCTTGATCCAATAATTTTTATGGGAGGCATTCCCTGAAGTGAATGCAAGCATGATGTTTATTCTAAGCGATTATTGGATTTGTTTCATTCCCTGAAGTGAATGCAAACATGATAATTCACTATATGGTTAATGAATAAAACTCAGCTATGTGAATGCTTCAAATTAAATTGAAAATTTGTTGGCAGAGTATCACCGATGAAGATATGTTAGAAAAACATACTCCATTTTTCACGCAAATAATATTATTCTATAGACACATTATCATGAAAAAGGTTTTAAAGACCTATTGGCTCTGCTCTATTCCTTGAAGTGAATGCGACATTTTATAGCAGAAAGAATAAATGCCACATTAGCAATTGTGGTCGCAATTAATGAACATGGACATGAACAAGATGATCATTTTAAGAATGCTTATAACCACTAGAAGTAGGTTTATAAAGATGAGAAGAATATATTAAGAAAGTGAAATTTTCATGCAATGGTACAAACCATTGATCTCGTACTTGTCATAAGCTGAAGCATTATGGACCTTATCCACAATCATGAATAATAAAAGAAAGAAAATATAAATAATTTTTTTAAAAAAATGGCAAAAATAATTATGACGTTGTTGGTCCAACTCAATTGGATATTGTTAATTTCCTCATAACCCTTGAAGGGAATAATTCGCTAGTTATTTTATTTTCTTATAATCTATAAAAGGAATAATTGACCTTTTAATTTATCTTTTTTATGTTAATTTATTTTATATATTATTTATTTATGTTTTTATATTATATATTTAAATATGTTAAAACATTTATTTATTATCCTTTAAAGAATATGATTACTTCCGGAATACAATATGCAATAAATTGTGACGATTTATACTTAACAAATAGTGCAAGTACTCATACTGTACTTAAGCATAAGAAATATTTTTCCCATTTAAATACAAGGGAAAATGTGAGTACTATATCTCAAAGTGCTAAAAATATCAATGCTTTAGAAGAGCAATAAATTCTTGAGACATTATCTTTGATAGATAATCGATTTGATATGTGATATATTCGATATTTTTCATTTCTCGAAGTGAATGGAATAAAGCACGTATTAAAAATGCATAATTATGCATATTTTCTCATTTAAAAATGCAAAGGAATAATGCAAATACTATATCCAGAAGTTCTAATATCATAGAAGGCTCAAGAAAAGCAAATATGTTATTTCAAATGGAACTCAATTTCATATTCACAATGCGTTATACTCCCTAAAGTCGCAAAGAGACTTATTGAATTTTAAAGATATTCGCATAAATGAATATCATATTGAGACTATTAGTCCAGGGGATGTTGACTATCTCCATATTACAAGTATAACCCAAGGCAATAAGAAAATCTTGACAAAATTACATACACTATCATCCAGATTGTATTACACAAGAATTAATACAAATTGAAGCTCATGCTATTGTAAATCAGAAGTTTACTGATAACTTTATTAATTGGCATGACTAGTTATACCAACCCGGTTCAATTATGATACGAAAAAATATTGACACTTCATGTGATTATTCATTGAAGAGCTGATAGATTTTTCAAAGTAATGTTTTTCATGTGATGCTTGCTCTCAAAGCAAAATAATTATTCTACCATCACCAGCTAAGATAGATTATGAATCTATTAATTTTTGGAACGGATACAGGGTGTATATGTGGGCCCATACACCCTTCTTATAGATCATCTAGATATTTTACGGTTTTAAATATGCATCGACTAGATAATCATATGTATCCTTGTTATTAAACCTCAACTTGGCGTTCGTGAGGTTATTTGCTCATGTGATAAAATCACGAGCACATTTTCTAGATTACCCTATAAAGACAATCAATCTTGATAATGCTGGTGACATGCCATTTTACATGCAGCATCACTAATTCGCATCAAGCAAAAAATTATCATAAGTTGTCCCCATTACAAATGGTTTTTGGTCAGGAACCAAATATTTCTCATCTTAGATTTTTTGGTGTACGTTATATATTCTAATTGCTCCACCATAACGCACAAATATGGGTCCTCAAAAGAGGTTGGGAATATATGTCGAATTCGAATTCCTCTTGATAATTAAAGATCTCGAGCTTCTTATAGGGAATTTATTTAAGTTCAATTTGCTGACTATCATTTTAATGAGTCAGTTTTCCCAACATTGGGGGAGAAAATAATTAGCTGGGAAAAGTGTTGGGATGATCAATCAATGGAGAAGTGTCCAAGAGGGGAGTGAATTGGCAATTTAAAATTTTGAAAGAAAGTAGGAAAAAATAAAGCAATGGGACACAAGGATTTATAGTGGTTCAACCTTCTAACAAGGTTTACGTCCATTACCTTAGCTTCCTACTAAGGATTTCAACAAATTCACTAAGAATTCTTCCCCTTTTCTATGCTTAGGAGGCAACCATTACAACTTCAAAGCTTTCTACCCAGTGCATTGAAAGACTCACTCTTTTTACAATGATGAAATTTGGCAAATGAAATAAACCCTCTCAAAGGTAATATTTTGCCCAAATTGCAAGATCACTCAACCCAAACTTGAAAATAAATAATACAAATTTGCTCTCTCAAGTGGGTTACAAAAGATTTGACTCTAATAGGTACAAATATTGGATTTTTGCTTGAAGGCTTGTAAGTTGATCAATAGTTATTGTAGTAGTGGTGGAGACTTCAATTTATACACCTTCATTGATTTTTAACCGTTTGGGTGGTTGGGAAATTGAATATAGCAGTTGGAGAGCTAATTTCCCGCAATAAATGCAGCCTGCCAACCTACCGATCGGTACACGAGCTCGCTGTATTGGTACCTGACACAAAAATATAACCGTTGTACAAATGCGTATCGATACGCGGGAGAGGCGTATCGGTACGATATGTTGAAAAATACACAGGTGTACCGAAACGGTATCGCCATATCAGTACAAGGCATACTCACTAGAATCATTTTTTGTTTAAGTATAAAGCACAGTATCAATACGCTATAGAGTCGTATCGGTACGCTATAATCGATTTTCAAAGTTTGAGATTCCAATAAACTGACAAGGCAACGGTCAAGTTTTAAATGCAAAGATTTGAAAAATCTAGCACCTCGTATCGATACAGGTAGCAACTGTATCGATACTCATATAGCTGTTGTCTCATAGGTTACATGGCGTATCGAAATAGGTACATTGCGTACCAAAACACCGTACAGGAACGGCTATAAGCCGTATCAGTACGCAATAGCTATTTGCTTAAAAATAAACTCCAATAGCGATAGACTGTATCGATACGGTAATGAGTGTATTGATGCGTTTAGGCAATACCTGACTATTTGAGTACAAAAACACTTAGAAAATATTTGGGGTTTTAGTTTTTGATTGAGAAACACTTTTAAGTTCAAATCTTGGTCATTTTGTAGGTATTTTTGGGTACTTAAAATGTTATCTTATTTTGCAAAATAGTCCTTCAAAATACTTGTTATATCAAAATCAAATATAGGTTTTACAAAAGGAAAAAAGTTGAAATGAATTATCATTCTCTCATTTTGATCCACATACTCAACAAATGTGAACTAGAAGTTCAAAGGATAATTCATTTACAAAACTTAGCAAGTCAATGCAAATGCTTTTGCTGACCCTGAAAGAGTAACTAAGTCACATATACCAGTTATGAATGCTCCGATTGAAAATTGATGTCCCAGAAGGACAAACTCTAGTTGCTAATGAGTTTAACTCACGCCTAAAGCATGGTAGACAAGTAGGTTCCAAAGATAAAAATCCTCAAAAAATAAAATGAGCCATATCTTATGATGGTCCGATCGAGGAATAAACAAATTATTAAAATCTCTAGAAGAGATTAAAAAGTCTTCAACAGAGACATTATACATTACTTGGGTACCTGATAATAACGAGATCACAATAAATTATGTCATATCTGGTAATAAAGGAAACTGAAATCAAATCGACGTCGACAATACATTTACATGCAATATATCACTAGAGATTTTGGATGATGATGTGGATCATGAACCATTGTCAATTGGACAATGTAAACAAATAAATGATTGGCCAAAATGAAAATAGGCAATCGAGGCGGAACTAAAATCTCTTTCAAAAGAGGAGAATTCGAACCTATAGTCTATAAACCCATAGGTGTAAAACTCATGGGATATAAATAAGCCTTTGTGAGAAATAAAAATGAAAAAGGGGAAATCATGAGATATAAAGCTTGTTTGGTTGCACAAGGATTCTCACAGAGACCTAGAATCGATTATAAAGAAATATACTCCTCGGTGGTAGATGCAATTACTTTTAGATTTTTTATTCGTCTGTAATAAAAGACTTAGTTTCTGCCTAATGGATGTTGTTACATCCTATTTGAATGAGCCTCTTGATAATAACATTTACATAAAACTTTCAGAAGAATTTGTACTATAGAAATAGTAAATTCAAGTTCTCGAGAACATTATTCAATCAAATTGAACATATCTCTTTATGAATTAAAATAATTTGGGCGCATGTTGTACAATCGCCTTAGTGAATACTTATTAGCGAAAGGCTATAAGAATGATTCAATTTCCTCGATCACTTTTTCTTAAGAAGTTTAGCTCCGAATTTGTTATTTTTGTGTATGTTGATGATTTGAATATCATTAGGACTCATAAAGAGATCTCCCTGCTAATAAAATCCTTGTGCATCAATCGACATACATAAAAAATGTTTAAAAAGATTTTACATGCATAACACACATCCGTTGAGCACAAAAAACTCGAAAAATAATTGCTATGCATCAGATCTTAATTGGTCTAGAAGTACTATCTAAGTGTTACGAGACCATTACCTCTAGATCTTTCAAAATTCGATGCCTCTCTAAATTATGTAAATAATTGCTATGCACGAGACAAAGCCAAAATATGTGTTTCGCTAAACATATCCAGAAGATATGTGAATTGCTTTCACAAGATAAGATGTAATCTATCTTGTGTAGTGACGACGCAAAATTTATATCTCATTCAAAAGGTGGATACATCAAATGTGACATAACGAAACATATTTCTTTAAAGTTTTGTCCCTCATGATCTTCAGAAGAATAATATTCGATGAATCCTTTCAAGCAGTAATTTGAAAGATCTATTCACTAGTGCATAGTCTACTTCAACATTTGAAGATTATATTCAAGATTGAATTATAAATATTCAAAGATATTATGTGATGTTTTCATAAGGGGGAGTAAATACGCATTGTACTCTTTTTTCCTTAACTGAGATTTTGTCCTAATGGGTTTTCCTGGTAAGGTTTTTAATGAGACAACATGTTATGCGTATCAAAGATATGCGTACTCTTTTTCCTTCACCAAAATTTTTTCCCTACAGGGTTTTTATCTTAGTAAAGTTTTAACGAGGCACATTATCTTCATGGATATCCAAGGGGGAGTGTTATGAATATCTTTATTTATGGTGGATATCTATATATTAGATGAGACTTTAATGTACTTTATTATTAGGGTTTAATACCCATTGGAATTAGGGTTTCCATCTTATGCCTATAAATATAGAGCTTGAAGAAAGCATTGTACACAACTCTACATTGAGAATATAATATAAGTCTCTCTCTTTGTCTCTTATCTTTGTTCTTGTTCATCTTTATTTTATTCACAATATGAGAATAATTATTAATTTCTAGTATTCTTAAGTTAATTTTCCCCTTAAATGAATCAAAATGTCTAGAAATTATCTAATACATTAGTAGAAAATTTTTACTTTTGGTCCTCAAATTTTATTTTTTCTGTCAAATTAAACCAATTGTAAAAAAATATAATGTCAATTATTTTATTTTATTTAACAACGTTAATGCCGGTTATTTTATCATTTTGTGCAAAAATAATATTTTTAAAAAATTGTAATATATATATGTGTGTGTGAATTTTTTAAATTTAAATTACTAAAGATTAAAAAGGTATAAAAATAGAAAATTATATATATTATTTAAAATCTGTTACTTTTTCCGTTAGATGGTTTAATTTGACAAAAAAGAGAAGTTTAAGGCCAAAAGAGATGAGAATTTAAGCATTGAAATGATTCTTAAAAGTTTGAGGACCAAAAATTTCAGTAGACAAAATAAGATTATAATATTTAGATTCTTATCATTTCGATCATTTCGTAATCTCACATTCCTAAATAGTGTCATAATGTTGTAATGCAAGATGTAATTTCATTCTTTCCGACAGATATATGACATTGATAATTTAATAAAATATGATTGTAGGTGATCTAAATCCTCTCAACAAAATGTCATAATATTATATTTCAGCCAAATAAATCAAACAAACAATGCAATATTCCTCCTAAAGCGAAAAAATGATCATGTAGTATGCAATCATATACCTAAAAGTAATCTTACACTTCATGAACTAAACATATAATGACTCGGATTTCTGAGTCAACAAGTTAGTGTTGACCTGTGCTTTGGGCCTTAGGTTAGAGGTGGGTAATAAACGAATGGGTCTTGGTTTTTGCATAATTAGGCTTGAAATAAACCTTGTTTGCTTGGTGAGGAAGATGAGGGGCTTGGGGGTGTGATTTTCCCAATAAATGGTAGCACATTTCCTTGTCTTCTTTAGACAAAGGTTGACTATTACATCATCCCCATTTACTCATCTTCTTCAACCCAAAATCTCTCTCCCTTGCAAAGATCACCATGGAAGATTCAAGGAAAAGATTCAAACTTTATCCTTTATTCTTCCTACCCAAAAATTGTGGTTGATATATGTTAATCTCCTCCTTACGATCTATATTTTGAGGTAAAAATCTATGGAAATAATGGTGGTAGAGAAAATGAGTTTTTGAGCGGTGGCTATTTTAGGACGAATTTCATGTTTCAAGTCCGTCTAAAATATATATCTAATCTTTTGAGAGTGTAACAAATTCATTTTACACTTGTTGATTAGTTAAGAAGTTGGAGAACTATCCCACACCAAGAAAATGAGAAGAAGTGGTAAGTTTGTTTGCAAGTGGTTTTCGGGATTTTGAGCAAGGTTTGTACATCTCTAACTCCATTATGCTTTATTCTTTGCATGAATGTGTTTGCCTTGCACTGTTTAAGCTTTCGGGTGTTAATACTTTGATATGGTTGTTAATGGTGAAACTCAGATTTTGTGTTAAAACCCGTAAAATAGTAGTAAACCATCCTAGTAATCTTTTATAAGATGTAAGATCGAGTTGAGGGGTTAAAGTTTCATTTTGAGGGCTTGGAAAGTGATTTCCAGAGCCATAGAAGCCATTTATGGGCTTCGGTATCGGTACACAATGAGACGTACTAATATCTTATGTTCTGTGGAATGAACACATGCAAAATTTGAAGGGAGTATCGGTACAGGCTTGAGCCGTATCGGTACCCTATGTTCCTTTAGAATTCTAGTAGCTAAAAATTATATCGATATATTTGGAGGCGTATCGATACCGAGAGAGTATCGATACATGGTTCATGTATTGGTACGAGGTCAATAGTCAACCCTCTCTCCTTAAAGCTTAGTATTGGTACGCATAGGTTGGGTATCAATATCCAGAGAGGCGTATCGATACGTATTGTTGGGTATCGATAGCCACTGGACAATCTACCCAAAAATGTCAGTTTTTGTCCGGAAGGCTAAAAATTATACCGTTCGATCCAATAGACCCCAAATAGCCTAAAATGAGTTGTAAAACAGAGAAATCTCCTTATTCTCAAGCATAAAACTTAAGAACTTGGTAAAAGTCTTGTATGACTTGTATGTTGATAGAAACCATAAGATGGTATGGTTATGTGTCGGGGTTGTGTGCCATGTGGGCACTTGGTTGATGGGATCCGGATACCCAAAAGTAACCTTACTCGATGGCTATGTGTTTTTGAGTGCTAGATATTTCGTTATTCAATGGCTATGTGTTTCTGAATACGAGATTTCTGCTACTTGATGGTTATATCTTTCCGAGTATGCGATGAACCTTACTCGATGGCTATGTGTTTTCGAGTATGTGTTATCCTCTACTTGATGGCTATGTGTTTCTGAGTAGACGACCTTTGTTACTACCCGATGGCTATGTGTTTCTGGGTACTTAGCTAATGAAAGGACCCGAGTTTGAGGTAGTTCCAGGTTTGACTACCACTTTGTTAACACTTGTCAATACCTTCACTATCATGCCTTATGCTCTATGCTTATCCATGCATGCTTACTTTTATGATCATCATGAATTATTGTAGAGTAAACATGTACCACTGAGCTTTGTTAGCTCAGCATGCGGATACGTTATTTTTTGTGCGTAGGTTGACAAGTCACTCTCTTGGAAGGAGTACATCGACGAGGATTCCCCAGCACCGAATCAACTCGAGTTCAGTACCTTAATTTTAGTTGTAGTGCTATGTATCCATAGGACCTTATTGTAGTTGGTTTGTAACTCTATTTCTACTTTATTTTGATTTACGGTGTTTAATTCGTACGAAGCTCTATTTATATTTTGGATTGAAATTATTATGAAACTTATTTCAAATAGCTTGTTTTAAATGTTGTTTTGGCTAAAATTGAGATTTTAAATCAAACAAAATTTTATGGATCGGGTTAGAGGTAACCCAAATGTAGAGTCTTGCATCTGGTGGGATCGGGGTGTTACAAAACACATTACGAAAACCGAGTTATTGTGCAATGACAAATGACTTGTATTGAAATTAAGTCATGAAATCCTTTAATTGGTTGAGTGACCAAGGATGCTCATCTACTTCCCATCTTGTGTGGGTTCGAATCCTGACATTGCTTTAAAATTTTAAATATCGCTCTATTGTAAAAAAAAACTTGATTAACACAATCTCATATTCGATTGTTAGACAACTCATTTCCTCGTCCCTTAATAAAAAAAACTAAAGTAATTACGAGTAGGCGCTTAACCGTAAAATAAGTTCCCAAACTATACATTTTTTCAGTTAGGTGCTTGAACTATTTTTCGGGCCAAATAGGTGTCTAACGTTTCATGCGTTGCTCAAATAAGGTTTTCCATCAACGGACGTTACATAAATTCTGCCATCCAATCAAAACATGACGCGTGGCTTATTTTTTATTTTATTAATTTCTAAATTTCTTTAAAATTTTGATTTTTTTTAAAAATCCCTAAGTTTTAATTTTTTCCAATCAAACCCGCAAATCACATCTCCCTCACCATCCGACATCCCCCACACATCGGAGGTTCATTGTTCACCACCCAAGCATCGCGTACCTCATTGTTCGGCATCCCCACCCTCTAGTCTTAGTCAAAACCCAATTTGTCTCTTTTTTTCCATTGTTGAATGTTCATTGACAGTTCATTCGTTGGTTTTTGATGACAAGATGATGAAATTTTCAGTCATGGTGGTCTGACGAAGGCAATGGTGGCTGATGGTAATTGAATCTGTGGTGGGAAGGGAGGGATTTAGGGTTTTTTAGAGAAATTAAAGATTTCAGGTTTTATAAAATTAAAGATTTTATGATTTTTAAAAAATAAAAATTAAAGAAAATAATAGAAATAGGTCATGTGTAATGTTCTGATTGGATAACGAAAATTTTTAACGACTTTGACAGAAAACTTTATTTAAGTAATAGAATGAAACATTATGCATCATTTTAGCCCGAAAAAATAATTTAGATACCTAACTAGAAATAAATATAGTTTGGATACTTTTCTTACAGTTAAGATGAGGAAGACTTGTCTCCTTTATGGAAATAGAAGAGTTAGCAAGTTGCAAATTGCAAGCAAATTTTCTGGATTTATTTAATAGATAGAGTAGACATTTCAACATTTGGGTGATTTTGTTCATAATAAATTATAAAAGTCCCTAGTTGCTAGGCTAGAAAGAAAATCCACTTAGATTCTTTAATAAACCATAACTAGCGGTAACCAAATATAATATCTAAGATTACCAAAGTAAATTAATATTTTAATATGCATTCTTATTCTTTATTAATTTTTATTGTTATTATTGAACTCAGTGATGTCAACATGAGTTGTATAATTATAGAAAGCAAGAAGAAGAATATAATTGAAAAAAAAAACCTCAATTTGACAAAGAATGAATCTTAAAACAATATTGCAATTCTGCATTTAATACCACCAATTACAAGTTGAGTAGCGATATCATATGCTAAGTTATTTAAATAAGGTTAGAGGTTCGATTATGACGTTATGAATAAAATAAATTAGGTTGAGAGGGTCGTTCCATGATAATTCTATGCAATACTCGATGTGAATTAGTCGATCATTGAATCAGATATATGTGGTTAAATGGTTATACCAAAAAAATAATTTTACATTTATTTTTATGAGTATCTAGTTTAATAATTGATTTTAAAAAACATTTTTGATATAATTAATTTTAGTTCAAAAATTGATATTTAAAAAAATATTTACATAATCCTAAAATATGCAGGTGGAGAAGTGATTCGTTTATTTTCTTTAATCATCTCAACAATTAACATGTATTCATGTATAATTATAAAATATAATAGAGCAAGCACATTTGACTGGTTGGCCAAGCTGCTCATCTTTGTTCTCTCATTTCTCCTAGGTCATGGGTTCTAGACTCACTAGGAGAACTCCTCATTCCTCTAGAATCTTCCATTTTCCTTCCTTTTAGGTAGGATTAAGATCAGAATTAAAATTTGTCAAAAAAATCACTCCCTCTGTCCCGTAAGTTTATTTTAATTATTTTATAACATATATCTTATACTAACTTTTTTTAAAAAATTTCGTAAAATGTCAACAAGACACAATATTTTTGATAATAATGTAGTATAAAATATAATAATAAAGTAATAATTTTCCCTTTTGAATTTTAGCAATTTTTGTTGACATTTTTGTACAAACCATTTCATTAATTTGCAGCCTTTCAGATTATTTCTGTTTAAACCATAATAGACATCCAACTTAGGACTGCCACGTGTAAACTTACATCTCTGCAACCGTAATTCAAACATGGGCATGGTGTAATTATAGATTTAGTTCCTTTATTATACTAAAATTTGTCACCTAATCCCTCTGTTTTAATTTGACCTAATTTTATCTCTCTACTTTTATAATGTTATAAGCATGTTCAAATTGATAATACTCTCAGTTACCAACATTAAAACAGATACGTGTATTTACTTCTATTTTTTCAAATTATTTTCGGGTCGGGTTCAATCGATCAAAAATTTAACTCGACTTGTGCCCATCCCTAAGCTGGATAAGATAATAGATTCCTTTAGCAAGGCCATATGTTTGAATCCTGATATTGTGAATAAAGAAAATTGAGTTGAGATGATCACTCTTATAATGGACTTGTATAGTAAATGATTTAGATTAATCGAATAATAAACCAAATATTGGTGGTTATAAAAGAATAAAGTAGGGACTAAAACCAAAATTAGTCCTTTTAACATAAATCCGTCATATGATATGACTTCGTGTATTAGCCGCCACGTAATAGAGTTTCTAATTTTGACGTTTTTTTGCAGCCCACAATCATTGGTTACGTTACAGCTGTCATCTGATCTTCCCAACTGCCATCAGTTGACTTTCGTCATATTGCTCTTGTTTTCTTATCAATAATTACTCATTTTTTTAATATCTAATATTATAAATTAAAATACAAAATAAATCATTTATAAACTAATGGGGTGTGTAAGTGGTAAGCAGTTTGTTATCACTTAAACATATCTTGAGTTTGAGACATTGTGTATATGGAAAATCTTCACCGGAGATTCACCCACCAAGTCAGGTGTGCGACGCAGATCTGTCCAGATTAGTCAGGCAAAGTCTTGTAGAATCGAGAGGGCAACCAAAAAATAAATCATTTATAAATCCCTTATAAAATTTAACGAGTAGTCCCAATAAAAAAAAACAGTTGATCTTCTTCCTAAGAAAAAAAGTATGAACGGTAGTATATTATAATATCCTTAAGATTAAATCCTAATTTAAATACAATTCCGAATTATAATTGACTAATTAACTATAATTTTGGTATGTAGAGTTAAGCAGGGACGGACTCAGGATTTCATGTAAGGGGTGCAAACTATCAGAAAGCTATATTAGAAATGTAGGGGTGCAAAATTATAAAAGTTTAGGGGGTGCAAAACTAGATTATCAATAGAAAATACAAAGGAAATATATAAAATATAGGGGAATTAAAATTTTTAGGGGATGCGACTCCCCCAACACCCTCTAGGTACGTCCCTAGAGTTAAGTATTTAATTGAGGTAATTAAAAAATTAGTTGATTAAAATTATTTTTTTCAACTAAACTTGATTTGAAATATTATCGGAATTGGAAACAATTGAATCTAGTTAATTTGAAAGCTTTAGTTTACACAGACATATCTATTTTTAGGTTATGTGTTTAAAACTTAAGAGTTATGATTTTAGGGTTAGAGATTTACATTTTAAATTTTAGATTTCATAGTTCAAAAATGTAAGGCTATGCAAATCTTTATATAAAAATACTCATAAATTGCCAACGATCTATAGAGCAGGTGATTAAAAGCTCATAGTTGACATCCTCCACTCTCTCTTAGGTTGTGGGTTCAATACCCATTAGAGAGCAGATTTCTCCTCCCCATCCCCTAAGTAGGAATTGTTCAAAAAAATACTCATAAATTTAGCTATGACAAATAAAGTTATAAAATAGGCATTTTGTGCACAATAGATAAGATTGAATTATATTTAATTGTTTGAATTAAGTGAGATATTTGAATCGTTCAAGTTATAAATTTAGTTTCAATATAAAATTAGTTAACTCGAATTATATAATTTAAAATTTAAAAGTTTAATATTTTTTAAATTTGGTTATATTTTGCTCACCCTTATTCAGTGGCAGATTTAGACTTCGTATTAAGTGTGTTTAAGAAATTCAAAGTTAAACGAACTAAGTGAGGTCAAATAGGTTCAAATATATTTAATTTTTCCTCCACCCTCAAACTTTTTTATTTTTACAAGGATACTCTAGAATCAAGTGGGGTCAATTGACTCCACTAAACTCCACTTAAATTCGCCCCTGCCCATAATCTATAAGTTACTAAGTTAAAATAAACTTTGATACACAAGCTGTGTAAACTTTAGTTTACACAATTTTGTTTAGTTTTAGGGGTTAGGGTTTAGTTTAGGGTTTGAAGTTTAAGAGTGTAGGTTTAGGGTTTAGAATTTAATGTTAGTGTTTATAATTTAGGATATAATGTTTATAGTTTAGGGTTTAACTTTTTAGGGTTTAGGATTTAGAATTTATAGTATAAGTATACATGTTCGTGCGTATCAAAATTTTATCCTTCTAAATTTATGATATAAATAATAATGGGTTTATTATTGAGCAAAAAAAAAAGGTTTATTTTAATAAATTAAATAAAAATTGAAATATTAGTATTGGTTTTGAAATAATTACTTTGGTATGGAATATTCTGAAGTTACTTGTAAAGGTTATTATTTAAATAAACATTAGCTTTGTCATGTATATGTTAAAGGTCATTTAAGAGCTTGCATTAAATACAAGATTTTATTTGAAAAAAATTCTATCATTCTATGTATTACAAAACCCTAAAAGATTCTATTGAAAAAACTCTCATTTAATTTATTGCTAAACCTAAAACCCTAAAACCATAAACAATAAAATACTAAACCCTAAACCCTAATACTTTAAATGAGAGTTTTTTCAATGGAATCTTTTAAGGTTTTATAATACATTGAATGATAGAAATTTTTTCAAATAGAATATTGTATTTAATGTAAGCTCTTAAATGACCTTTAACCTATGCATGTATGCATAGGTTAGATAAAGCCATAAACATTTTAATAGATATAAAGAATTTTGACTAAATTAATTAATCATTATATTTAATATAACATTAGTAAGCAAAGATTTGAAATTAAAGCAAGTTTCAATAAATAAATTGATGCAAATGGCTTAATTTCTCAGCATTTAAAAATATTTGATCCAATTATTTTTAAAAAAAGATTAACAAAAATTATATATATGAAAAATAATTTAATTAATATTTTATTTTAAATAATTTATAATTATATGTTTAAATAATTTATAATTATATATTTAGTCCTTGAGATTTTTAATCTTTAGTAATTAATTTAATGGTGTTCAGCAGTGTTCATCGTTAGTGGTGTTAAGTAGTGCTCGTCGAGCGTTGTAGAATTTTCCATACAAATAAGTATGGATTTACTTTAAAAATAAAATCTAAATCTCTAATTTAAAACATTAAATCCTAAACTCTAAAACCTAAATTCTAAACCTTAAAACTTAAACCTTAACTAAATCTCTAAACTTTTAATTTAAATTCACCTGTGAAAATTTTTCAAGACTAATGTATGAAATATTTTTTATTAAATAAATATATTTATTAAGAAAATACAATATAAGCAATTGTATAGTTGAAAAAAAAATACTAAAAAGAAATAAAACTGCAAACAAAATAATTTCCATTATTTTTAAATTTTATATAATACTAAATGAATAAATTATTGATGAAATCCACCAATTGCATTAAATAAATTAAGAAGAAAAGATTGTAAGAATTGAGTAGACATCTTAATCTTATGAAAAACAACTTTGTTTATAACATAAAATAAATATCTTAACCAGGCTTCTAGTGTGCTCATAAATGGATTGAGGAGTGTTGAAGCGGTCGTATTTTAAGAGTTCCAATTTTTCATATGATTTAAGTGTTTTTTGCATTTTTATTGATGATTTAACTTTATACCTCTACAAATTTTTCATATGATTTAAGTGTTTTTTGTACTTTTCATATGATTCAAGTGTTTTTTGTATTTTTATTAATGATTTAAGTGTTGAAGCCGTCTTTATTATAGCGGATTATGGTGAAACCTCTAATTTTGAAAAAACTGTTAATATGAGCTTTTTAAAATTAGAGGTTTTGACATAAGAGTTATAAAGACCATTTTACCCTTAACAATTATCAAAAATCTTCAAATAACTTAAATTTAACCTTTTTGATTTTAAATTATTCACCCTTACGCATTTGCATTGTGACATATTTATAAACTATTTTTTTTCTTTTTTTATTCTCATACATTTATATTTGTATTTAAATTTAATAATTAATTAAATTATTTTAAAAATAATTATATAAACAATAAATTAATCTATAGATCTTTCAAATATGCTTAGGCCTTGTATTTCATTGCTTTTCAAACTAGCTTTTGGCTCTAAAAGGTAGTTTAAGACCAAAAGCAATAAAAAATATGTAGCTTTTCAAGCCAAAATTGATTTCAGCTTGGTTTGAAAGTGCTTTTTAAAAGTTAAAATTTTTAGCTTTTTCAAAAGCACTTTTAAGTAAAATTACTTATATATCATCGTTTATATCACCAATCATTTTATATTTTCAAAAAGAATGTCTAAAATAGACATTTGATCTACTTAAAAGCACTTTTTGACAGCAATACCAAACATTTATATTTAAATCAAACAATCCAAAAACACTTTTTAAAACCACTTTTCAAAATTACTTTTCCACCGCACTTTCCAAAAGAAATACCAAACTGCCCCTTAGTAATGTTATATTAAAAACATATTTTTCATAATCTAATTAATATACAAAATATTGATAACTAATAAACTATTCAAACAAGTATCGAATATAATTATGTCCTTATATTTCATTTTGCCTTTTTAAATATTTATCAATTAATTTTACCGAATACTTTTATACAATCAGTTAATCAAATCAGCTAATGCAATCCCTTATCAGCTAATGTAATCCGCTATCAACTATCCCTTAATTGCCAAACAGAGCCTATATTTTTTTCATAAATTATAATTAAAATACTTAGTTTTAAGATTAAAGTGTTAGGGTAAATACTATTATTTTCACCAAAGCAATCATCGATAATATTATACCTACAAGAAATAGTAAGAAAGTGATTCCTTTTTAATTTGTCAAAAAGCCACTAAATTAAGAACTTATTAAAAGTGAATAATTTAATTAAATACTTTTGTATAAAGTTCTCTTTCTTCTTTCTAAATTAACCCAAGATATTGGCAATGCTTACTTTATTTATTCTTATTCCTTTTGAAATTTGGTTTGTTTTATTATTTTTTATTAGAATATTTAATTAATATTATTTGATTTACATATTCTTTTATCCACACAAATCTATCTAAAAGCCACTAATTGATTGAAATGTTTATATGGATCAAAGAGATGAAATAAAAATTAAAAGAAATATATTCTCAAGATATTGTTTTCATAAAAAAATATACTTTTTTATATATGAATAATTATTCTATACACTTTCAGAAGACTAAAAATAATCACAAACGAGTTTAAATATTGTCACGTATTTTAAAATAAATAAATAAGAAGGCTGATTTTAAATATTACAAACAATGCACTTATACCAACCCAATAAGTTTTATTGATGAATAAAATAATATTTTTAGCATTTTTGGTGGGCTTAAAGGAGAAAAATCCCATTAAAAATATTATTTTATTTTTGTAGAATTTTCTGCAAATAAATTCATAACTCTATCACGCTTGTTTATTTTTAATATAAATTAAAAGATATAATGCTATATTTTTATTTGTGATCTGTTTTATTTCATTATTAATGCATAGAGTAACAATCTATAGAGGAAATCAAACAACGTTTTTTTAATATGTTGGTATGATTATAAGGTAGCATCTGTTTAATTTTTTTAGCCCTTCAATAACGCATACACACCGAGCACACATGGTGCTCGAACCCGAATCACATGGACGAAATACATCATCATTTACTACTGGAACCACTCCACGGGTTCAGAAATCAAACAACTTGATTTCATTAAAAAAATCATAAAGCTTATATAATGGCAATCACATGAATTAAAATTTTAAAGTTTGTTAAAGAAGCTTATATAGATGATAAAGGTCTTTTTAGTTTAACCAATGATCTACGGTTCAATATTCGTTCTGGACATATAGTAACTTTAAAATTTGTAGTCAACGTCTACTTCAATATAAGCTAATAAAATTTAGATAATTAGTAATTAGACTCGTTCCAATGAATACACTAGGAAACCCAAAAAAATCAAAGTTCACTTGTTTCTCTTATGTTAATTTTTATATTAAAAATTAAGTTCTATTATTTGTTTAAAAAATATAGAAGTTTTTAAACTTAAAAAATAAATTACTTAATTAAATATAAGTTGACATTTTTACTAAAACATTAACAAGACACTCAAATTAAATTATTTACGAAAATGGCAAATATCTTTGTCATGTAGGACAAAGGCGTGGATGATTAAACATGTCTTTATTTTACGTGATAATCCTGAGTGCAACAACAGGGACTATGTGGGTGACACACCTTTGTCCGAAACCGAAATTATTTGTGTCATGTTGGTAAAGTTCGTCATTCGTGTTTTCTTTTCTAATTTCAATCAAAGAATGCCATTACTGTAACTAAAATAAGTAGGTTTAGCGAGTGTTCATAGTTAACTAAAATCAATTATGTTCTTAGTGCAATTAGATAATAATGTTTAAAGATAATGTGTTCTAATTATTCTAAGAACATAATCTACGGGTTAACTGTTATATAATTATTTAACCATAAATAACCCTAGTTAAAATCTCGACGTTGTAAATAGAAAAAATTAAGTTAGAAGGATTGTTCAATACCTCTGAAAAACTTGAACAAGATTAATCAATTAATGATTCGAATACCGGTAGTTAAAAAAGAATGTCATTTTTTGTAAATTTTTTTAGTGTAATTTCAATAAATAATTAAAAAATACCATTTTAATAAAAATGCCACATGAGTTACTATATTTATGCAAAAGAAAAGAATCCAACATCAAACTCACTCTTACCGTTATTGGTTTGTCCCATAAGTTAGTAGGAATCTACAGTTAACACATCCAATCAAATTCCGCCACCTCATACTCCAATTAAATTAATTAATTAATATATTAAAATTGAGTTGTATTAATACATTTTGTCGTTTTCATTCATTTGTTTTTTTTTTGTAAATTTGAGAGCCGCACTTGATATCATGCTTTCGTTCTTCACCGTTCGATCTCTTCCTTCAAATCAATCTCGACCGTCCATTTCTACTCTTAGCTCCAATCTACTAGAAAATGCTTTCCCAGCTTTGCTTTCTCCGGTTTTCTGTGGGCGATCTCTTCTTCTTCTTCTTCTTCTTCTTCCCTGTCTTGTGGTCTCGATACATACCCGACCCGGTTCGTTCCATACACGGACCGATTCCGTTCCGTTTACGATCCCGACGCCGTTTGTTTTCTCTTGTTTTGTTGAATATAAAAGAAGCTCTCGAGTAAACCGTTTTCTTGCTTTATTACAGATCGGTTTTTTTATTCTCGTTTCTCGTTCGGTTTTCTTTGATCGGATTTGATTGTTTGGATGGAGGAAAACGATAGCAAGCTGCTCAGAACGGCGTCGTTCAATTCCGCTATGTCCGACGTCGTATTGGAATGCGTTCTGCCGTACGTATATGACCCGAGGGACCGCGCCGCCATTTCCCTCGTCTGCAGGCGGTGGCACGAGCTCGACTCGTCTTCGCGTAAGCACGTAACCATCGCGTTTTGTTACACGACGACGACCGATCGGTTGCGGCGGCGTTTCCCGGTGTTGGAATCGTTGAAACTGAAAGGGAAGCCTCGGGCTGCGATGTTCAATTTGATTCCCGATGATTGGGGAGGGTACGTGACGCCGTGGGTGTATGAAATAGCGGAGAACTTCAATTGCTTGAAATCTCTTCATTTTAGGAGGATGATCGTTAGAGATACGGATCTCGAAGTTTTGGCTCGGTCTAGAGGGAGAGTTTTGCAGGCTTTGAAGCTTGATAAATGCTCTGGGTTTTCAACTGATGGACTCTTCCATATTGGAAGCATGTGCCGGTAATTTTCCAACTTTTATATATTTTTTTTGATTTTTCTAAAAATTTTGCTCTGTAATTTACGTGCTATGAGCTTGGTGGTGTTAATTTTGCTTATTAAGGGCAATTACAGTCATTCTTTAATTCGCTAAAATTTAAGATTTATTTCTAAAGTTGATATAATTGGATAGTTTGGTAAATTTTGACAGAAAATTCTAAAGGAACTATAAAGTAGTATTGGTCAACTCGATTAATTCAATTTTTTTTTTCAATCGATTTGAATTTGTATGTGTCGGAGAACGGCGGAGCTTAAAGTAGCACGGAGTTGTATTCGTTTTCGTCTCGAAACAATAGTTGAAGTTTGCTTCTTATTCTTGTTTTTATATGCTTCAAGTTGACTAGAGAATGTCATGGTTATTTGTGAGGTACAGAGCAGCAAGGTATTCTAGACATAAATGATAGGATGCTGATAGCAATGGCTGAACTTTTAGATAAGTTCATGTGCTGTGGTCCGTCTGGAGATAGTCCGATTTTCCGGTTTCATTGCGATTTAAACTTGATGAATCGGCAAAGAAGTAAAAGATAAAGGGTTAGCTAGTTATGCTTTTGGTGTAATTTAGTAGGTCTTAAATTCTCTTTATGACTTTAAATCTTGATATGTTCCTGCAGGCAACTAAGAACCTTGTTTTTAGAAGAGAGCTCGATCATCGAGAGAGATGGTCAATGGCTTCACGAGATTTCGATGAATAATTCCGTTCTGGAGACTTTAAACTTTTACATGACTGATCTCGTCCAAGTGAGTGTCAAAGACCTTGAACGGATTGCCAGGAATTGTCGCAACTTGACTTCCATGAAGATTAGCGATTGCGAAATTCTGCATCTTGTTGGCTTCTTTCGTGCCGCTTCCGTTTTAGAAGAATTCTGCGGTGGTTCGTTCAATAACGAGCAATCGGACAAGTATAATGCTATAAAGTTCCCCCCGAGGTTATGTCGTTTGGGTTTAACATACATGGGGAGTCATGAAATGCCAATTGTGTTTCCTTTTGCATCGTTGCTTAAAAAGTTGGATCTCCTCTATGCGTTACTCGACACGGAAGATCACTGCTTGCTAATTCAACGATGCCCGAACTTAGAAGTTCTCGAGGTAGAATCACAAATCTATTATTTCTCAACATTGTGTTCTAAATAACTAATCATGTCTTGTTGCATGTATTTGCTTGATGGACAGACAAGGAATGTTATTGGAGACATAGGATTAGAAGTTCTTGCACAAAGTTGTAAGAAACTAAAGCGGCTTAGAATCGAGCGAGGTGCCGATGAGCAGGGAATGGGGGATGAAGAAGGTGCGGTTTCACATAGAGGATTAACGGCTTTATCTCAAGGATGCCTTGAATTGGAATATATAGCCGTTTATGTATCCGACATCACGAATGCATCATTGGAATCCATGGGGACGTACTCCAAGAATCTCTGTGATTTTCGTCTTGTGTTGCTTGACCGAGAAGAAAGGATAACAGATTTGCCTCTTGACAATGGAGTCCGAGCTCTACTGAGAGGTTGTGAAAAGCTTAGAAGATTTGCGTTGTATCTCCGACCTGGTGGTTTGACTGATGTGGGACTCGGTTATATTGGTCGATACAGTCCAAATGTGAGATGGATGCTTCTGGGATATGTCGGGGTGTCCGATACCGGGCTTTTGGAGTTCTCTAAAGGATGTCCTAGCTTGCAGAAACTTGAGATGAGGGGTTGCTGCTTCAGCGATCGCGCGATTGCACATGCTGCGTTGCAATTACCATCTTTGAGGTACTTATGGGTGCAAGGATATAAAGCATCATCACAATCAGGTTGCGCTGTGTTAGCCATGGCTCGCCCATTCTGGAATATCGAGCTAATTCCTGCAAGACAAGTCCTTACGACTAATCAAGTTGGAGAGACAGTTGTGCTCGAACATCCAGCTCATATACTCGCTTACTACTCCCTAGCCGGACCAAGAACAGATTATCCAGACACTGTTATTCCGTTAGACCCGGTGCTGTAAATATAACCTTTTCTTCAACGTTCCAATATTTCATATCCACGTTCTGTTCATACAGGTTTATGTACTTTACTTTCACCCTTTCTTTTACAGTTTAGAGGGTTCCGGTTTGATATTTTTCGTTTCTGATTTCATTTCTCGACTCTGTCTTGTAATAAAGATTGTGTTTTGGTCTGTAATTTTGAAAGCATTTGCAGTCTAACATTGCCTGGTGGGCTACCATGGAGAAGTAGCTTAGGTGTTAAGCATGAATTTCATATTTGATAGTGGCAGACACTTGAAATGTTCAATTTTGAAGTGTATTTGTTGTTGTGAAATGGGAATTTCATTGCATAATATAATTCTTTATGACATTGATGATGTTTATGTATATATTCTTGCATAGGAATTCTGATTGCTTGGAATGTTTCATTAAAACAGTTCATGGAATAATTGAACATTTTTGTCTGAATAAAGTATTTTCCGGGGTTTAGAAAATGTCCACCTTTAGTATTACTTTCATGTTAAAGATGCTAAAGAAGCCATCCAAATTGGATTTTGCAAGGAGTGGGGTTAGACAGGTTAATTTAGTCGGATTTGTTTTTGGATTGTTCTAAATTTAGATCAATTTAGATTTGAGTCGATTAAAGTTTAAGTTGTACTAGTTCGAAGTATTAACTTTTAGGGCAAATTATATGATCGAATTTTACTTTCAAATCTATTTTGGTCACTTAAATTTTAAAACGGTCAATTTACTCACCAAAATTTAGACATTAAACATTTTTTGTCACTCTTTCATCAACTTTTGGGTGGCGTTCATTTACCGACGAAGGAAAAAATTTCTCGAAGATTCAAATGGTGAAAAGCTTCATCGGCACGAGAAAAATAATATGTTAAGAAACGAACTCCATCCGGCGGTAGAAGAGGAAGATCGGTGAGAGAGAAATCGAAAGTTTTTAGCTCGATTTGTGGACTTCAAGATACTTTTCGATGAAATAGAGGTCGAGTTCAGATTCAGGGGCGAGATGAAATAACTGGTGAAAATTAGAGCAGACAACCTTCATCTACGGCTGTCAACGGTGACGCCAGACGACGGTGAACGATAAACGGAGGAGTGACAAAAAATGTTTAATGTCTATACTTCAATGAGTAAATTGAACGTTTTAAAACTTCAGTAACTAAAATAAATTTAAAAGTAAAGTTTAAAGATGATTTACATAATATACACTTGCTTTTATCACGAACTCAAATTAAGTCGGTTTTAAGTTTTAAGTTGTTTCAATCGAATTTTTAGATTCGAATGAAAATTGTGAGGCCTAGTTTTACTTATCCTTGTTGTTGCTCATCCTAGTTTTGGAAGGCTAAAACAATTTAAGCCATTGACAGTGTTGGGGCAGGTGGCTATAAAAGTAAGTGATCTGTATTGTATGAAATTGACCTCAACCGTTCTCTTACTCTTCCCGGTCATTTTCATCCTTCCACAAGGTTTGGGCTTAAAACATTTCTAGATGCTGACGGTTCAGGGATGATTCTGGATCACATTAACTTCAGTTTCTAGAGCCATTCCAGATACTGAAATTTCAGTGTACGACTACAAACAGCATTCTGATGTGGGATCATAAAGCACTAAGTTTTCGTTTTTTTGTTGCGTTAAGCAACTAAAACGAGCGTTTGTCTTAAATTTTTTCGTTAAATAGGTATTAATTTGGTCTTCAACGGACGTTTGCTCATCATTTTTCTGTTCAAACGGACGTTTGCTTACAGTTGAATTTTTTAATTTTTGCCAACCATCGTTCAACCCCAACCGGCGTTTACCCACACCAATGACAAACGAAACCTAATTCAATCTTGGTCTAATTATAGCTTATCCTTTTATTATATTGAAATAAAGTTTAAACTCGTCTAAAAGTTAGGGCATTAATAACAAGTATTAAAAAAATTGGATCTCTAATAATAAGTATGAGAAAAAAATTAAATTTGAAGAGTATGCCTCTAATAACAAATATTGGAAAAAATTAGGCCCTAATCACATGTATTAGGGAAAAAATGGAGTCCTAATAAAAAATATAGGAAAATTGAATTTTAGGAGTAGACTCATAATAAAAAATATTAAAAAATTAGACCCTAATAACAAATATTGAGAAAATTGGTACCGTAATAATAAGTATTAAAAAAATTAGACCAATTGAATTTTAAGAGTAGACTCATACTAACAAATACGGAGGGGGGAATTGAGCCATGATAACAAGTGTTAAAAAAATTAGGCCCATAATAACAAATATTGAAATAAATTAGATCTCTAATAATAAATATTAAAAAAATTAAATTTTAAAAATAGATCTTTAATAATAAATATCGAGAAAATTAGATTATATTATCATATATTAGAAAAATAATTAGACCCTGGATGGATGTCCTTTTTGTCCATTCCCAGAAACAATTCTGTATGTCCAAACTAATAACACCGTTAATTATTGTCGTTTGTCGGTCAGAACCAAGGTGGGGTACGAGTGAACTAAATGAATGGTCACTTAATTATGAGGAAATTTTAATTTGATTATTGATCTATTAATTTTGTTAATCGTATTATTTAATTATCTACACGACATCAGTCAAGCTATTTGTTATTAATATTTTTTTAAATAATATAAATGTGATTACAAAGTAATATCTGTTCATAAATATTCTTAACCCTTTGACAATGTACAAATACATTGTAGACATTGCGATTGAACTTAGGTCTCTTAAAATAAATATCGTCCGCTTTTTCACCGGGACCACTTGTTGGGTTCATTTGTTATTAATACTTAACAGAGAAGCTAATATGACAGTTAAATAAATTTAGTATAATTATACATTTGATCCGCATTACTTACATATTCTATCGGGTTGTGACACGTGTCACAATCTGATTGTATGAAAAAATAAATAAATTAAATAAATTGAAATTAAGAAAAAAATTCCTCAAATTAGATAGTGACACGTGTCACTATTAAATGTGTCATGACAAGTGTCATCATTTGATTGGAAGATTAAAGACATGAAATTAAATTAAAAGTAAGGTTAAGTTGATAGAATATGTTAATAATGATGATCAAATGTGTAATTATACTAACTTTATTAAACTACCGCTGTCAGCTAGTCAACTTCTCTGTAAAATGTTAATGACATGTGGCTTGATAGTTAAATAATCAGCTTGACAAAATTAATAGATCAGTCAAGTACAGAGCTAGAAAATTTAAATTGTGGTGTTAAAATTTTAAAATCCTATAAGAGATTTTTTTAAGTGGGTGGAGATAAACGATGAGTGTCAATTTTTTTTTAAAAAAGTGTCAATTATTTTGAAAATGATGTCAATTTTCTTTTAAAGTTGTATTGATTTTATTTTTTTAATATATAAAATTTATAAAAAAATCTTTTTTTTTCCAAAAATTTTGACAACCCATTCCTATGGCTGACTCCATTCATGAGTAGCGGTCAAATTAGAATCTCCCTATAAGTGGCCATTCATGTAATTTGCCCATTAATTTATAACATACTAAGAGTGTGGTTTTTAGATCCAGTAAAAGCAAATTTTCTTTTTTTTTTAGGTAGGAATTGTTAAAAAAAACTAACAACATTAACTTATTCATGGAAATTCACAAATTTCAATATAGATAAGGGACTAAAACGACAAAGGTGTGGAATGTGTTTTGATAGTGGATTAGTACACATCTTGAACAAAACCCCATAAACAAAGCCAAAGTGTTGATGTCCTTTTGATCCTATAAAGAGAGGTCAACTTTGGTGCACTCTACCACACTCAAATCTAATTAAGCATTATTTAATATTCAAGGAATAAACAAACCATGACAAGCCAAATAATTTATAAATTAAAGTGTGCATCAAAGTGATAACATCAACTCCACTTTAACATGTGGTGTAAGATATGATGACACAAAAATGTACTAAAAGAAGGGTCCAATATGCAAAATACATCATGCTAATGTCATGGGAAGATTTGTATACACATTAAAGAGGTAGGTCTAATATTTGCATGGGGATTTTGAATGTTCATCATTGGGTTATTGTTAAAGTTTAAGATTGCTATATTTTCTTTATGGAGAAAAAAATAAAAGAAGAAAAAGATGGCAAAAAAAAAATTGCAGATTGAGACGTTAGATTTTTTAAATAAGATTAAGAGTTCTAATTATGACATTGTGAATGGAACAAACTGAATTTGAAGGATCGCTCTTATAATGAACCTCTTTATCAACTGATTTCGATTAGTCAATCAATAAGTTAGTTATTGATTAGGGGTGCTTATTGAGCAAGTCGATCACGAGCTAAGTAGTGCTCGATTCGAAAACTATTCCTCGTGCTCGACTCGATACTCAATAAGCTCGATAAAATTTTGCTCGACTCATGCTTGTTAAAAAACTCGTTGCTTGACTTGACTCGACTCGTTGCTTGTTAAGCTTGCCAAAATATTTACTATTTTTATATAAAATGTAGTAATACTATATATAACTTGATATAAACATTCAACAACAAATTTAACAAAAAAATGATCAAAATGGTGTGTGAAGCATTTTCAAAATCTAAACTCCGAAGCAATAATCCATAAAAACACCAAACTAACGTATTATAAAAAACTATTGAGTTGCTCGAGAACTTATTGAGTTGAGTTGGGCCTTACTCGACTCGTTAAGGTTTCGAGTCGAATCAACTCAAATCAAGCGTTGAACGAGTCGAACTCGAACTACTCACGAACTACTCAACTCAGTTAACACCCCAGATACCGATGGTTATAAGAATACATATATATATATATATATATATATATAACCTTCTCAAAAGGTTTTCATCAAAACTTTTGAATAAAGTGGGTGAAAAGAGTCCTTTCTCATTCAACTTGCAAAAGAAGGCTACTCTTGCTTAAAAATATATATGAACATGATGTAATGAGTTTTGTCATCTTATGTGAAAAAAATTAAAGAAATAGCCATATTGATCATATTTGATTTGTAGCTTTTGAGTACACTTAAAAAGGTTTATTGTGTGGCATAGAAAATGATAGATTTTACATGCAATGTGACATGAGTAGAGCACTAACTAAGCCATTTCATCATAGTTGCATCACTAGCAATAATTTGCCTACCCCCATGAAATGGAGTGGATAATCATCAATCCATTCATTTCATTAAGGCCCACATGAAGGATTCAAAAGAGTGTAATATTTCCAACATTTTATTAATAGTTTTCCATATATTAAAAAAAATTCATTAAGACTAAAACTTAAAGTTAACACATTAAGAATGCAATACTTAACATTGGTATTCTAATTTTGTGACAAATAATACTTCACAAATTTCTCTCGAGCAGAATAGGAATAGTACATCAACATAAAAAATGTATTATATATTGATATCTCGATTCTTGATGTACTTTACAAACTTCTCTGAAACAGAATCAAACATCTACAATTCTTAATTTAAATTAAGAAGATTAATCTCTAGTTTATAACATCTATGTTATAGTATAAAATCTGGGGAAGTTCTAGGCTGAGGCGGCCCAAAATGAGATTATATAAAAATACTTACAAAAATAGTAAGAATTTCGGTATATACAGAAATGCTTACCGATTTTATAAACATTTCTGTATGTACATAAAAGTTGATACCGAAATTCTTACCATTTTTATAAACATTTTTGTATAACCTCATTTTAGCCTCATTTTAAATTAAGAAGATTATCTCTAGTTTATAACATCTATGTTATAGTATAAAATCTGGGGAAGTTCTAGGGTGAGGCGGCCCAAAATGAGATTATATAAAAATACTTACAAAAATTATAAGAATTTCGGTATCGACATTTATGTACATATATAAATACTTACAAAAATAGTAAGAATTTCGTATATACAAAAATACTTATCGATTTTATAAGCATTTTTGTATGTACATAAAAGTTGATACCGAAATTTTTATCATTTTTATAAACATTTTTGTATAACCTCGTTTTAGCCTCATTTTAAGCACATCACGTTAGAAAAACAAATAAAATCTGTCCCCTTGAAAACTCAATGCATCATTGTAGGACACGTGGAAGAAAAATGAAAACATATTCTAGTGAAGTAAAAAACATAGCTCCAATCCTAGAGGAAGAATCTCAGAAGGTATTTAGGACAGGTGGAAGAAAAAATTAAAAAAGAATACTCTCAAGGTCAACGAAAAAGGTCAAACATGAGATTCTGCCTAATTTCAAAGCTAGACATTTTCTTTTATTCCTTTCAACACGGTTATAACGGCAAAATTTGTTAGATATTTTATCTAAGAAAATTATTTTTAAATTTATAGTAATTCTCATATTATTTTTGAATTTATAATATTTTTTACAATAATTTTTGAAAATAGAGTGCTTTCAATCTGATTTTATAAAAATTATTAAAAAATCATGAAAACATAATGCTATAAATGTACAAGTAAAAAATTTTGGTTTCTTTAACAAAAAAATAAAAAAATTTTGATTTTCAAATTTGTGCTGCCATGACTACAAGATATAAGTTTTCATTTTTAAATTTTTTTTTTGTTAAAGTCAGATTAAAAGCATTAAGGTTTCATTCTTTTTTTAATATTTTTTGTTGAAGTCGGATTGAAAGCATCATGCTTTTATGATTTTTTAATAATTTTTATAAAGTCAGATTGGAAGCACTCCGTTTTCAAAAAATACTATAAAAATGCTATAGATTCGAAAATAATATGAAGATTGTTATAGATTTAAAAATAATTTTTTTTGAATACAATATCCAACAAATTTTGTCCGGTTATAACGTGTCAATAATTACGAGCACAATTACATTCGTTATTTGCCCTCCAATAAAACCATGTTATTTAGATTCGAATGTGAGTACATATATTATTATATAAGAATATAAATAAAATCAAATATACTTGCCGTTATCCTGTTTTTACTAAGTTTGAGTTTTTTTTTCATAATCATGAATCTTTCATGGTTTAGCCATTAAAGATTTTTTTAGAGCATGAACTCCAGCATCCTTTAGTTTACTTTCGTCTTGCAGAAACCTAAAATCAAATAACATCTCTAAAAAACTCGTTGACGGTTTCTGCAAGACGAAGGGAAACTAGAGGACTAGATCAGTAAAGTTGAACGGTATGTATGTATATGTGTGTTCACAATATTGCATCTTCCTATATTGTGTAAAAGATTGAAAGCATGTTATGCTGAATTAAGTGGAATGCATACTCAGCTTCTACTAAGTGATAGCAATCAAAGCTGAGTTAAGTTGGCCATATTGAATCCACAAAAAGGAGAAAAATGGGCGGAAAGGGGTCCCTAACACAAAAGCAAGCTATCAGAAATACCAAAGGAATTTCCATGCCAGTGCCAAATGAGTCAGCCTGCTAGACCAAATCACAGATTGACATTTCAGTAACAAAGTTCTTTTTGATAATCTCGGTATCAAATCATTGATCTCGCCTCGAACATGTCCGGTCGTGTCTCGGTTCGGTTTCAGGTCACAATCATCCAACAAGAATTTAGCCTGACAAAGAACTGCAGAGAAAAAATATTAAGGGTCTGTGATGGTCCTTTTTCTTTCCTTCGATTCATACTCCGAACAGCCGGTTTTTTACTAACAGGATAACGTATTATTACAGAGTTACGGTACATGATTTCACCATTGTGGAACAAGTAAACCATTTAACATCATGAAATCGAAACGTTTTCGAGTACAACAGAGAACAACAGACTTGTACATTTTTAGAACACTGAGCTTTGGGGTTTGATATGAGCTCCCTGATAAGCACTGCCGTACAGATTTTGTCCTTGAAGTCTCATACCATTCGAGGATGTAAACCGGTTTCTGTTCATCGAACCGAGACCCATAGCCGATCCATCGTTGTTCTGATTCCAATTAAGGCCTGCAGCTCTTGACACACTGGCCAGCTTTTGGTGCAATGCAAGAACATCAGACTGGTTTACCGAAGGCGGCTTCCGATAGTTCGAAAACACAGCGGTGCTGGTGAGATTGAGAACCGTAATGTCGTGGATGCTTGGTCTCCTCTTATCTTTCCCTCCTGAATGCTGCCTCTGATAGTATTTTTGAGCATGGCTTGCAACTTGTGTAGGTGTCTTGGAAACCACAAAGTTCCTTGAGATATTTCTCCAATCCCCTTTACCATACTTTACAAGCCCCATTAGAAACCTCCTTCATGCCATAATCAAAGCAACCATTGTTAGGCATTAAAGAAAAATCAGTAAATATACATTTTGGTACCTAAATTTATCTTCAATGTTCAATTTGGTATTTCATCTTCATTGGTCCAATTAGTTGCTTGAATTTAGTTGAAAGGAATTTACTTGCAAACTAAGAAACCTGATGAAAGTAACCCTAAGTTGAATTTGATCAAAGTTTTCCAACATTATCATTAATCACCAACAAAAACCAAAAAACCCAGAATTTTAAAGTAAAATTTGAACCAGTTTATGAAGAAAATTCACCTGTGTTCTTCCTCAGTCCATGGGACACCTTTCTTCCTTTCATGATCATGGCCTTTAGCTCCATTAGTCCTCTTCCTATAACCATCAGGACCATGGTGATCAACCAGTTCCAACGTAAAAGACGAGCCGAGATATCCCGGGATCGGAACTCGGCCGGCCTCGATATCGGAAACATCTTCTTCCAATTCCCTGTACTGTTTAATCACATCAAAGACAGTTTTCCCAGGTATCATCTCTGCAACTTTGATCCACCTATCAGGAACATCTTCACCATATATGGCTAAAGCATGTTCAAACCTTTTGTTTTCTTCTCTGGTCCAATATGTGTTTTGGTTCTCTCCATGATCATCAAACCAGTCCACATTTGACATGAAAGAAGTTGAAAATAAAGCTTCCATACTTGACAAATTCAGACAACAAAGGAGGAGAAATTTTAACAAACAGTTTGGATGTTGGAGATGAGATAAGGGAGATTTAGAATCAGAATAATTTTACTTGGGAATCAAGAATCAATCTTTTTCCCCCACAACGGCATGAACTGGAGAATCTAAAAAGACAAATCTATTAAAGAATCTAGAGGATAGTAAAACAAGAAAGCTTGGGACTTTGGAATTTATACTAAAAACAAGGCAATAAAGATGGTGGAGAAAGTTGAAGAGTAAAATAAATAAGAAAAAAGGATGATTCTTTTGGATGGTTGAAGACAGGAAAACAGTGGGGAAAATGGGGTTTCTTTGAAGAGAAGAAACAGAATCTGATCAAATGGGAAATGTGGAAGAAAATTGAAAGAAAAATATATTGGCTTTTCGCTGTTGGAAAGTGGATGAGATCAAAGAGACAAGAATTGGAAAGAGAAATAAAATAAAATAAAAGGAAGCTAACAAAGATGTCAATCTATGATTGGATTGGAGGTTTAAAGTGAAAATTTTCATTTTATTTTTTTATAACATGCACTTTGACGGTCGACAATTCTCTATATTATTATATTGAACTTACTAATAATATTATAAAAATATTAAATATTAAATTTCAACTTAAAAGAGTAATTAAACCATAATTATACTCCAAAATGAAAAAATTAGGCCTTAAAAAATGATAACAAGTCAAATCACATCATGAACATAAACTGGTCATAATTCTTAGCTTAAAGTTGACAATTATCCATCTTTGCAATTTGCTGCAAAGTTAAATACAGTGTTTTAATAAAGTTAAATACAGTGTTTTAAGCGTCTGTTTCCTAAGCAAAAAGTCGTAGGTTCGACCCCTGCCTGGCGCGAATGAGTTGATTTTTATTTTTTGCATTTGACCGGAAAATTCTAAATTTAATTACATACTTGCAAAACAAGTAAAAGATTCAGATTCCAGTTTCCCAAAGCTTCAATTTCACCATAAATTTTTATTACAACCCTGATAGCTACATATATGTCACTTCCATTACATACACTCAAAGTATATATATACCCCACCAAAAAGTCCAAATGATTGAAAACGAAAGAGATTAATTATATTACATGGGTAGATATTCAAATTATACAAATTAAAACAATCCTTTGATCATCTGCTGTTTATTATTATCTGTTTCTCCTCTCTACTGCCCTCAAACTTTGATTCTCAAAGCTTGGTTTAGCACTTTGGAAGATCTCTCGGAGGTGGTTCGATCGACTCGTTCGGGCCCTCCCCGTTCTCCACCAAGAATGCCATCTTAAGTCCCCATGTTGTATGAACTTCCAAATGGCAATGAAAAAACCAGACCCCTAAAATGACAAAGACAGTGACATAATGTTGGAACTTGGAACGTGTGTTTTGTTTTGTAAGAATTTTTTCATTGCTGGTTGTTAAAGCAAGCTGAATTGACAGTTTATGAAGAAGACATTGCTTGCTGTGGAAGTAATACTAATAATAAAGGACAAATGTAAGATGCAATTTCTTTTTCGTCGATACGATTTGATTGTAATTACCTGGGTTATCTGCTCTGAATCTGATTGCAGTCCACCCTGCAGTCGGTACGCTCACCGTGTTCCGTTCGACTGGATCGACGAGATTGAATTTCAATGGATCTTTCTCCGGATTGAAGTTTCCGACCCCTCTACCGACTACGAAGAAGTTGGCTCCATGCAGATGTGTCGGATGGCTCTCGGGTGCTAATATAGTGTTCCCTTGGATCACTAGTTGAACTGTTGAATTATAGGCCAGTCTATATACCTTGGTGCCATTCATTGTTTGTACGTTGGACGGTGGAGTTCCGGTATAATTGAAAGGTATCAAAGGCTTTCCCGGGAAATCATCGGTGAAAACACCGTTTATGCCGTAGTAATGTGCTTGAAGGAGAGCCGTGGTTGGCAAGACAAAGGAGACGTTGTTAATAGCTGCTACGGCTCGGCTACCGTTGAAGCACGTGGCACAAGGGTTAATCCCGACACCGATGGTGAAAAATAGTGAGTGATCGACGGTTAAAGGGACACTGGCTGGATATTCTTTCGAATTAAGGCTTCGAAGAGAATCAGAAAAAACCGTTGTCACCGGTGTTGCGTTTGCGGCAGGAATGCTGACCAAGGTAGTCGGTGTAAGGGCAAGGGTGTTGTTGTAGCGTAAGTATCCAATTCCGGTCACGTTATCGACTGCAACAATGGTGTCCATGAAGGGAGATATGGCTATTAAGTACTTTCCGATGCCCTGCTCTGCTTTAAGAAGTGCAGTTGTGGTTTGTCCCGGACCGAGAAATAATGTATCGGTTTTAAAGGGTTTCGTATACGCGGCATCGACTTCGACGACTGTCAGTTTGTGGTATGCGATCTTGAAGAAGAGTTCATCATTCACAGCCGCATTTATAACACGAAGTAAATAGGTCTTTCCGGTCTCGACATGTAAAGTATATGCATCTGCATTCACAAAATGATGCAACTCTGTTAAATGATTAACATTGATCGAAAGAAATTGCGATTTTTATGATTAGGATGCAACGGAACACAAGATTATATAGAGGCCAATACTAATACCATCAGAAGAACAGTTAGGAACCGGTCCCGGATGGCCATTAATCGTGTGTGCGTCTGATATATTCGGAGGCAAACCGGTTTGCATTGCCTGGTTCACCACAGCTTCGGTATCTGCTTTCCACCATTCCCCTATAAACATCGGCTTGTTAGTCTCGTGAATACGTTCTACGCAGGCAAAAAAAGCTTCGACGTGCCCGGAAAGGCCGGAACTAACCTAATACGATGACTTTTTCCTTATCGGGTTTTGGAAACGGATAAGGGACGCCTTTCTTAGGCAAGATAACTATGGCACCATACACTGTTGTTCTCAGCCAGGAAATATGTGCATGCCAAAGGAGTGTCCCTCTTTGACCAGTTAATGTGAAGTTGTAAAGGAAGTTCTGGCTTGGTTGAATTGGACACTGTGTAATATATGCAGGTCCGTCGGACCAACCGGTTTGAAGTTGACGAACCCCATGCCTGCGACATAAAGAAGGCTCTCAAAGCTGCAATTTTCAATGGGATCTTTGTGAATTGTGATGGAATAGCTTACCAGTGGATCGTAACATTGTATTGAACATGATTGGTGACCTTCACGAGCACGTTGTCGCCCTCTCGAGCATAAAGAGTCGGCCCCGGACACTTTCCATTGACGGTCACGATCGTCTTGGTGGCGCAAAGCTTTGTTTCATTTTTCAACACCACCTGAATCATATTCAACGCGAAAACACGACACATGACATCGGACACAATAAACCCGACGCGACACTATACATTTGGTAAGTTGTGTGACATGAGAATCAAATCATATATATATATATATGTATAACATTCTACCACCAGATCACATGACTTTCGACCGGAAATAGAAAGGAACGACAAGACACATCACGGAACAAGAGTTACTTACAGCGAAATGATAATGCCGGACCTTACACTCCATCAATGCAGGAACTAAGACAGACATAAACAGCAATGTCTGAACCCAATAATCCATCCTTTTTGCTCCTTTTTGTTCAAACTAAGTTCTATTTTTCCTTACAGCTACTAGATTTAGAACAAACCCATGTCTGCAAACCACATTTTATAGCATTTTCTCAGTAAATCACCATTGATGCAATGTCATTTTAGCTGGTTAGGTGAATGAAGAAGAGATGCCAGAACTTGACAGGTTTTTGTTTTTGTTTATCTTTTTATTTATGAAAATCAAAGTTTTCTTGGATGGTACACAAAGTAGCAAAATGACATGGCATGTTTTCAAAGGTTGCCATTGTCAACTGACTGATACTTCAATTGGGTCTGAAACTTACTTCCCATCCGTACAACACACATATCTTCTTTCTCGAACTCGTCCTTCATTACAAGTGTTTTCAGTTTCGTGTTACTTTCTCCAATATTTAAGTCCCAAGTTGTTCGTATCTTTAAGAGTAAATTACATAAATTATCACTAAACTTTACTCTTAAACTTATTTCGATCACTGAAATTTTAAAACGTTTAAACTCACTAAATTTTAGACATCAACGTTTTTTGTTACAAAAGTTTAGACATTAAACCCAAAATGGTCGTATATGGTGGTCTTAAACCCTTGAGTTTGTAATCGACCTTCATTTTATCGAAAAGTACTCCGAAATTCACGAATCGACAAAAAAAATTCTGATTTTTCTCTCCGATCTCTCTCCTCTGTCGCAGTATGAAGCCCGTTTCTCATATGTTGCTTCTCTCGTGCCGATGAAGTTTTCTACCGCCCGGATTTTGGAGAAGTTCATTCGATCACCAGTAAATTAATGTCGTCAAAAAACTAACGTAAGAATGATAAAAAAACGTACAATGTCTAAACTTCAGTAAATAAATTGAACATTTTAAAACTTTAATGATCAAAATAGATTTGAAAGTAAAATTCAATGATAATTTACGTAATTTATCTTATCTTTAATTTTCTACTATATATATATTCAATTCCTTTTTAACTAAATAACCATATAGTTTAATTCTATTTAATCTTTTTAATGACAATCTTCGAATTAAGGATGGTAGTATATAAGTTTTTCTTTATATTTGAAAGATTGCATCTTTATTTATGGACCATAAATAAATAAGCATACCTTCCAGAAGAGTAGAAATGTACACGCACATGTGCATGGAACAGACAAATACGGTGGTGGGTAGTTGTCTATATGCATAAATGTAACGATGCTGAGAAATCTTTTATATATATAGATTTATTTATTTGTAGTTGAGAAATGGTTTTCAAACGTGAAGAATCAATAGCCTGGTCAGTTGTCTAGAAACTTTGAGAAAAATATAAAAGATGTGGCTTTCTTTTGGATTTATTAGCAAATTAGCCCCTAAATCAAACTCAATGTCAAGATTGGTCCTTGTTGATGCCAAAATGAGGAGGCACAAGTAAAGACAGCGAACCAAGGTAGTTGTGACAGATTTAGACGGTTCACCCCTGTAAATTTGAGGCGGAGAACTGTTGAGATTTTTGTTTTTGATATAATAAGTTGAAAATTGCTTTTGGACTTATTTGATATATTGCAAAACTTATTCAAAGTCCAAATAACTTGAACAATATGTTTAAAATAGTTTCGAAAGGTTTTTTACTCAAACATATGTTTTTCAAAGCTTCAAACAGTAAAAAACAGGCCCCTAATACCGATACCCAGTCTCTGTTATCGATACCGAAAGGCCCGTACCGGTATGTCCTTGCATGGTACCGATATGCTTGTTCAAACCAATTTTTTAGAATCGTTTTTTAGTACTGATACTGCCCTAGCAGTATCGATACCCCTATGCTGGTACCTATACCAATCTAATGGGTATCAATACCCCTTCACAGTTTTGCCTCCAACATCTAATTTTTTTGAAGAACATGTACCGATACATGTCCACGTGTACCGATACTGACAGCTCCAGAACTGCATTTAGTGCGGGAAATAAAGTCTCCAACGGCTTCAATTCAATCCCAATGATCACCAATGGCTAGAGACTCAATTAGAAGTATAAAAGACCTCAAGAAGTATCTAAAGAAGTTAATGATCTCAAAGTCAACATTCTTATGATTGTAAAAGTGCCTTAGTGCTTAATTTTTACATTTTTCACTAGACAACACTTATGAGCTTATATTGTTAAATTTGCTCAAGTGTTTTAAGTTTGGGTGAGTGAGCCTAATTGTGCAAACATTCTAGCTAGAGAGGATTTCTTGTTTGGTTTCTTTCTTTCTCTTGTGAAAGAGTGTTATTCTTGTTTGGTTTCTTTCTTTCTCTTGTGAAGGAGTGTTTGCTATACTTTGGGTATAAGTCTAATGTTTGTAATGGGTTACCTCTTGATCCCGGGAAAAAGGAAGGAATTCTTAGTGAATTAGAAAATCCTTAGTGTGGAAACTAAGGTAGTGGATGTAGAGCTTGGTTAGAAGCTCGAACCACTCTAAATTCTTGTGCTCAATTTTTCTATCTTTTTGCTTCCCACAACAATCACCCAATTACCACTTTTACTTGGCGAGCAAATCGGTTGAAAGTATCGAGTTCTACAAGAATCACAATCAGCATGGTGATCTGAGCCATGAAGCAAATAAGGAGAGATGATGAAGAAAGGAGAATTGCCCTTATAATTGGCATGCCTTCTCTATTTGCTAGTTTGGGTATTTATACTCTGAGACTGTTGGTGATTAGATGGTGTCAGGTATAGTGATGGTCTATGAATGGGTTGGCAAAAACATGTCCAACTTCTAATTACTTAGGCTTTTCATCTTGGGCACGTGGACACCGTACAAAATTGCTAGACTGAGGCCTTTGGGACCAATAGAATCTAGAGGGGCCCTTCTTTATAAAGACAGTCATCGTGATTCATCTCGAGTGTCCGTCTTATATAAAAGAGCCGGAGGATATTTTTAAAATTGCACTGAGACGCCAAATTTAGGTGTAACTTTCCTTAAATTTATTTTTTTAAATGGTACCTAAACTATCAATTTGTTCTTACTTTACCCCAAACTAATAAACTTTTGGGATAAAACCAGAAAATAAAAATGAAGAAAATTTAGATACCACCTTTGACCGAAAAACTTTAAGGACTAATTTAGGAATTGAGGTGTAGTTCAGTGACCAATTTACTGATAACGCATTTTTTTAATTTTTGCAGTCTGTAGTAACAGCTAAACTTGCCTAATTTTTTTTTCAAATCTCGTATCTTTTTCAACCTGATTGAGGTTTTTTTTTTTTTTTGCTCCAAACCCCACATTTATCTCACTAATAAATTACCAAGATTCTTGTTTTAAAGGTGGTGAATTCATGTTTTTGGTTGAGATCCTTGGCCTTAAAGACAACTAAAATTGATAGTTGATCCATTAGTAACTTTTGGTAAGCATATCATGAAGGATTAAATACATCTAGCTAGCGGACGAAAGCAAGGTTAAAAATTCGAATTCTGATATTTTGAATGGAGAATATAGGCTCACGAAAGTCAATCCATAATGAGTCTCTACAATACTTGATTCATATTAGTCGGCCAATGAATCAGATACCGATGGTGATACTAACAATAAATACACCACCTTAAACCCTAAAAATGCTTTAAAATATGAGTTAGCAGATGGATATGCACTGCCTTTCCCATTATTCTTTAATTCTTCTAAAAGAATGTCTGCATTTGACATCCTAACAAAATTGACACTTTATGAACAACCATGGAGTTTAATGATATGTTCATATATTTCCACTAGCACTTCAAGCTTACCTTACTCATTAAAGTTTTACTTCAAATCTACCAGCCTATTGTCCTCCCACATCTGAATACATATTTAAGTACGATACTTCGAATATACGGAAAATATTTAAAAAGAATTCGATCATATCATGTTAGACATATATTCATATTAGATTTAGTGGGTTTGGCTTTTGAATCGGGTCAATTTGAGTCATTCTGAATTTGGATCTTTTAATATTTTGATCATTTCGAATTCAAGTCCGACGAACTGACTGGTCTAATATGTATCCTAGGCTCAACCCAAGTCTAAGAAAGTTATATTACATGGCTGAAAATGCTTAGCATTCGTAAGGAAACTGAAATAGATAAGTTGGTGCATATCTTTCGTTTGATTATTTTATTACATTTTAGGTCTAACGCATGCTTTGGGACTTTTAATGTTTTAAGCATTTTGTTGGCATGGACAGCTGTCTAGAAACTTTGTGAAATTTAATAAAGTATATATTTTGTCTCCTGTACTATCATTTTCGTCTCAATTTACTCCTAAACTGTCATTTTCGTCTTATTTTTCAATATATCACATACACTTTTTCGTAGTTTTTTTGTTGTCCTTCTGGTTCTCAAGATTTTGTATTGACTAATCCGGATCGACTCGCGTATAGTTGTTCACTTTGGCGAGTGAGTCTCCCAGCGGGGATTTTATGCATACACAATGCCTAAAACTCGAGACTTGCTTAAGCGATACCAAACTGCTTATTACTTACATATTTTTATTTCAAATCTCACATCTTTTTCAACTTGATTGAGTTTGTTTGCAAAGCCCACATTTATCTCAGTAATAAATTACCAAGATTCTTGTTTAAGGTGGCGAATTCATTTTTTTGGTTGAGATCCTTGGCCTCAAAGGCAACCAGAATATGATATTGATAGTTGATTAATTAGTAATTTTGGTAAGCATATCATGAAGGATTAAATACACCATCTTAGACCCCAAAAATGCTTTTAAAATGATTGTGCAGATGGATATGCATTGTCTTTCCATATATTTTTTACGGATTTATATTCAATACACTGGAACGCTTTAATTTTAGGGTTTAGGGACTTAGTTTAGGGTGTAGGATGTAGGGGTTTAGGTGTAGGGAGTTATAATTTTGGGACAGTGGTTAGAATTTAGGGTTTATGGTTAAAATTTAGGGTTTAGAGGTTAGGGTTTAATTTTTTAGGGTAATATGGTGAGAATTTAAGTTTTAACCTATAAACCCTAAATTCTAACACTAAACCTTAAATTTTAACAACTATCCCTAAATTCTAAACACCTACACATAAACCCCTAAACCATACACCCTAAACTAAGTCCTTAAACCCTAAAACTAAGGCACTTGTGAGAATTTTTAGTTTTCACCGCCAATGTATAGAATAATTATCCTTTTTTAAATTCTTCTAAAATATGTTCACATATTTTCCCTTGCGGATCAAATTAGGGATGATCATGGGTTCGGTTGGGCCGAAAATTTGACTAATCCGACTCGAATATTATACCTTTCTACCTGCGCTTGATCCGGGTGTAGGGAAGTTCCACTCGACTCAACACAAATATATGGAGTAAAAGAATTCTCATTTTTATTTGGTCAAAATAGGAATTTAATTGAAAAATATATAAGGAGAACCATTATAGCAATTATTCCTAAAATATATAGGGACGTGTTACGTCGAATCCCACGTTGCTTGCTTCCATTTTGTAAACATAACTGTGTGATGTCGAATCCATTGCGACCAGCCTCTCTTTGATCCCTGACCTTTCTCCGTTTTGTCGAGGGAGCGTGAAGCTCGAGACTAGTCGAATGTACCGGGAAAGCCTTCGTCTCTTGCTAAGTCCGTGCACCACACGACCATCTGCGTCCATTGTGATATTCTTTTGTTTTTGAAACGACGGTCGGAACTTTCACGAGAGACGAATCAACTAGCCCGCGGACCGATCCATGCCATTTGAGATTTTCAGTTTCGACAGCCTGCAAACAAGGTTGAAACTTTAATCATGTGATGATATAAAATCGAAGGGCGAAAAAACACGATTCATTCCGTATTATCAGTGTTATTCGGATTTATGAATTTTCTTTTGGCATTGACAAAAAATGTTGTGTATGTGATGATAGACTGAAATTCAATGCCTTATAATATAGGAATTTTCATTCTTTTTTGGATATTAGTTGTATTGTTTAGATAGATCGATGTGACAATAATTCGAAAACCTGTCGAGAAATCGAATCCGAAAATCGAAGTTTCATCATAATTCAATTATTTCATTTCATTTCATTTCATCCACTATTTCCAGAACTTCTATATGGGAATTACTTAAAAGTTCTTGAGATAATTAAGGTACAAGGAAAAGAAAATGTCTGAAAAAGGACACAAGTGAAACATTATAGTTTAAGCAGAAGCTCCAGCAGGGACCCCTGCACTGAGCCTTGATGATCCGTATAGGGTTTCTTCGAACCGAATAATCTCGTTCTTCGAACCGTAGGCGACTTGAGTTCTTTCGTCAAGGTTCATGATCACTTTGTCGAGCACCGATTGTTGACCGTCACTGCTGTAACCACCAGCTTTCTCAATCAAGAACCCCAATGGAGCTACCTCAAATAACAATCTCAGCTTGGCCTTGGCAGATGGTGAGGTCACATTTGTAAATATACCCTTCTCTTTTACAATGATCTGTAGGGGTGAAAAAAGAAAAAGAAAAAACAAATAGTAAATCACGTAAATTTGACAAAAGTGTTAAAATGCAAAATGGCCCTTGAACTTGATAAGTTTCGCCAAATTAGCCTCTGAACTTGACAAGTTTGGTCAAATTGACCCTTAAACTTTCTATAGCAACTCCTAAGTTCAAAGGGAAAATTGACTAAACTTGTCAAGTTAGGGACTAATTCGACCAAACTTGTCAAATTCAGGGGCTATTTTGTGTTTAAACTCGACAAAACATGGGATATACCTGGTTGACATCAGGCACCATTCCACTAGTGTACCTCAATGTGTATTTCTCTCCCACATAATAGTTGATCAACTGTTTCATTAAAGGGGTTAAAGTTAGTAAATCATGAACATGTGAAAGTCTAAGTAAATCGAATTCGGTGCGAGTTCTGAATACGGATATACATGTTCAAATATGTGTACCTTATCATATTCAGGGTTGTCAAATGTGGCTCTCAAATTTCCAGGGGAGAACATTTTCCCTTCGCCAATCTCATAGGTGTCCTTCACATGCTGCCATTTTCCTTCATCAAGGAGGAGGAATTCATGGGTGCCGGGGATGTCCTTAAGTGCAAGAACGTATGTCGTCCGAGGACCAAAAATTCCCATTGCAGCGGCAACTTGGTCTCATCCCGTTACACCGGTTAACTTGTCACCCGGCCACACCCCGAAGATGGTGCCGACTGTGAAGTTTGTATCGACAATGCTAGAACCATCGAGCGGATCGAAAGCAACACTGAATCCACCAGTTACATGTAGTGATAAATTATAGCTACACACATTTCAGGCTTACTTGGACCATAAGAAAACAAGAAAGACAAAAATTGCAGACCTTCAGCAGGGCCTCCCATGTCTTGAAGCTCGGGAACTTCTTCGGAGCATGCGTATTTGCAGAAGTGCGAGTACGTCAAGGCCTACACATTACCGATCATATCCGAGAAAACCGTTAATTTCTCGATAGTTTCATCAAAAACTTGGACAAAAAGATACCATTTCGAACCTCGAAAAGAAGATTGTTGGCGAGCATATCAACAGCAAGCTGTTGATCTCCAAAGGAATTGACACAAGCAGTGCCTCCACACGAAGCTGTCCTCACTTTGAAAGCAATTGTTCTCAATGCTTCTCCCATGCACATCATCAACCGAACTAATCCCTTATCCGATGTCGATTTCGTAAGAAACTCTTCCTACAAAACCATAAACTCAAAATCGAAACCGAAACCGAATCCCCATACATAAGACGACACAGACCGATAAGTACTAACCAGACTGTCTCCAATCTCACATTTTGTGACAAGGGAAGTGTTCTTTGCCTTTGAAACCTTCAATGATGATCTCGGCACAACAACCAATATCGAGCTCGATTTAAGGCTCTGCAATACACATATAACATTATGAATAAAAAGAAAAGAAGCTATACATATACATATGTATGTAATTATGTACCCTTGAGGTGAAGGAAGGGGAGACCAATGCAGTGGAATGCTACACTAGGAAGAACAATCCCACGAGCATAGCACGTGATACCAGTCTCCATTGCCAAAAAAAGGGTTTTTTTTCTTAGAATTCTTCAAAGAGAAGATGTTTTGAGGGGCTGTGAGCAGGGGGATAGCAGATAAGCAGATAACCGTGTTGCGACACGTGGTGGAGGAAAGGGTTAGGGTATGGTGAGATTAGCATCTCTCATTTAATGTGTGGCTAAGGTCCAATGTTTGCTAAGATATAATGTGATAGGGGAAAAGGGTTTTTGCAACTTGGAAATGGGGAGCTTTGCAAGTGGAGGACCACACAATTCCATCACCATTTTCTTCTTTCATTGTGTAATGTGTCATTTAATATTCATATTTTTTTTCTCTTTAAAAACTCGAGTTTTTACTAGGTGTTATGAGTTTGAGAGAATTAAATTTGAAAGGTACATAAACTAAAAATGATCAAATCAAAATACATGAACTTTTGATAAAAAGAAATACATGAACTAAATCTACCACTTACATATGATATAAGGACTAATGGTATACTTTGACCTTAATTTTATATTTTTATTGAAGTTTTGACTTTTGAAACTCTAAAATTTGGGTTTTTGATACAATTTGGGCTTGAATCATAAATTTTAACCAAACAAAAATTCAAACCCAAAATATAAGAACCAATTTGATTGGATTTTGGGATTAGAGTTTATCTACAAGAATTCAAACTTAAAGTGGCTAGGAATTAGGGGCAAGTATTATTTAGTTTTAACCTAATTAACCGACCGAACTGAGAAAAATATTTGATTAATTTTAGGTGTGATCGATTAACGGTTAATTTTTTTTAAAATCTTCAGTTATCGGTTAATTCAGTTCAAAACTGGTTAATTAATCGAATTAACTAAAATTATTATATATTAAATGTTATGTATGTTATATATATATGGTTACAGAACTTTTAAAAGTTATAATATGATCATTAAATTTTTCGATATGTTATATAAAATGGTCATTAAACTTTATCAATTTAACACAAAATGATAATTAAATTTATTGGATTATTACAAAATGGTTATTAAACTTTTCAAAATTTATCAACAATTTATAATTTTAATGATTGTTTTGTAACTTTTAAAAGTTCAATGACTAAAAATAACATTTTAGCATAATTTAGTGACCATTTGTGTACTTTATTCAAAAACTTATAACAAATTTCAGTTAATTCGAAAGTCGGCTGAACTAACCAAAATTTATTCGGTTTGAGTAATAAGTTTTAAAAAAATTCGTTTCAATTAACAGTTAAAGAGAAATTTTTTTGATTAATTCGATTTTTAGCTAATTGATTCGACCACCGACTAAATTAACCGAATGCATACCCCTACTAAAAATAACACAAAGAACCCCGTCTTTTTAACTTCACACCCCAATTTTATGATGGAGCAGCAATTGAATTATAAACATTTAAGTGAAAACAATATTTTATAAACCCTTCTCACCACGTCAGTAATGATCTTGCTCACTAAAAATTACCCACATCACAATTTAGTCCATATATTTTCTCAGGTGAATCTATACTAATATTATTTACACATCATTTAAAAATAGTTATTTGAAAATTACAATTTGAGTGGATTGATATATGGGAAAAAATAGTGATATAGGTATTTTTAGTGGCTGAGACTTAGCACTGTTTGTTGGAGTATGCACAAAGACCAATCATGAGATGATTGTAATTATATACTCATTTTACCTCGTTTATTAATATAAGACGTTCTATTATTATTTTAGTTAATTTATTGTGTAATAAATAAATTATTTTATAATAAAGTCCTAAGAATAAATATATTTATTTTTAAAAAGTCCTTAATCAATTATTATTGTGGGCTTGGACAATAATAATGCATTGAGACTAATATGTAGTTAATTGATGACAAAGAGTTGTCATTGACATGAAGATGTCAAAATAAATACACAAGTATATGTTAGAGAGCGACATATTGGACTACCCGCTATGAGCATATTTATTGGATTATTATGTGACAGTCACAACATTGCTCATAGTGATAACTACATGTATAATCCTCAGACTTGAGATCATCATTATTTCAACATCGTGAGTTACATATTTTGATACAGTCAAATATGTTTCGTAACTGACTACACTATAAAGCATATATTGGATATGTCACAATCTATGTAGTGGGATATGGTTGATCAAGATAAGATTTGTCCCTCCTACATAATAGGAGCAATGTCTAAGGTCGCTTGATTGAGTGAGACTAGAAATGCATGGTCATGCTCGAATAAATTGATATGAGATATCTTAAATTATCGTTTATAATAGTTTACTCAAGATATCAAGAAATATTAGATGGACTATACAAGCGTGACAATTCCACGACTTGTGTTAAATCTAGATATAAAAGACAAAATGATGTAATACATGAAAATAGTTAATCACGAAGAGGTTATGTTGAATCATAACTTCTTGTAACGTAGGTGACAATGACATATTGCTAGATGTCACTCCTTGTTTGTAATGTTAGAATTGTTCTAATATTTACTACTAACATTACAAGAACATACATGGTTACACCCACGGTTGAAATGAGCATATATTAAACGAATTACTCCCGATGTCCCCAATAAAGTTGTTACTTTTATGTTTTAAAATTATCTCACTCAAATTGTCACTTTAAAAAATTCACCAACTTTTACAACACACATTTACTTTTCTATCATTTTTTACTTTTACAATAAAAATAAAAATTAACTTTCTAAGGGCAAACTTGTCATTTAAATTATTTTACATCACACAACTCATACAAATTTTTTTCTTTCTAAAACTCCGTGAAAAGTCAACATATGACAAAAATAATGGGACAGAATGAGTATATGTGTACAAATTTGTTGTACACAAATTTAGTTAAATTAATATATATATATATATATATACAATTTAACTATTACATAAATATTAAAAGGAAATAATTATCGCACATATAAATCTTTTAATATATAAATAATAATCAATTTAAATTAATATATATTAAAATCCTAATTAAAGTTAAAATTATATATATAATGAAATTTTAATTTAGTTAAATTAGGTTTATATATATATTAATATATATATATATATATTAAAATTATAATTAAGTTGAATTGAGATTATATATATATTAATATTAGTAGTAATATTAATATATATTAAAATTCTAATTAAAGTTAAATTAAGATTGCAAAGGCTATATAAATGCGTGAGATGTCTAGTAGCCATCAATACTTTTTCGCAAAACCCTCTAAACAATTTAGAGTGTTTTATTTGCTCGTTTAATTGAGTGAACTAAGTAAAGGTTGGAGAGTTATCGTTACGGCTTAGGAATCGACCCCGTGGAATCATGATTGGATCTCTGTCTACTCCAATTTCAGAATTATAAATTTTAAACAGGTAATTTTTCACCCTTATTCACCTCGTTTTATTCTTCGTACATAAATCTCTTGAGGTGATTGTCGGATAATTTTTTCTGTTACGCCATGAGATGTACCGACGTGAACCAAATCTATTATTGATGTGTCGAGAAGAGTTCATAAAATAATTTCTCCATTAAGTGACTAATATCCTACTCGTTTAAGGTTTGAATTTGACCCTTCTTTAACTATAGAAAAACTACTATAGAAACCCATGTAATATACCTCAAATTACATTCCGATCCCTTTATTTGAAAAATAACAAATTAACCTTTACGAAAATAAAAAAATTATCCATCGATTAAAATTTCTGACAAGCCGTTAATTGCCAAAGATGAAATTTTAATGGGTTAAAATTTACTTATGATGTAAAACTTAATTAATTTTATATTAATATATTATTATTTAATGAATAAAATAGATAAATAAGATTAAAAATTGAAAAATGATGAAATTTATTTAAAAGACAAGGGAATGATGAGATTTTTATGAAAAAAAGAACAGAGGGTTTAACTTTCTTCTTCTATTTCACTCATCTAATAATCGTAAATTAGAATTAATAGTACCGTATGTCTCTAAATTATGACTCTTATTTTATATTGATTCTCAAACTTTTGAATATTCGAATTTTATCCCTAAGCTATGACTATCCTTCTACATTAGTCCTCAAAACAAATAAGCTCACAATACTAAGATTCAAACTCTAACAAAATCCTTCGTCCTGTTAGATCAACTGATTGTTGGTCTACTATATTCGAATCTTGATCGATGAATTAAATACATGATGGTTAAACTAAAAAAACTATAACCAGACTTGACTTGCAGACAAATCTACTCTCTAGAATAAGATATAATGGATTTAACTAGAAAATAAATAAAGTCTAAATATCTCGTCAATCCAACATTATTGGTGGTTCCTTACAGCGCATGATTGAAATGGTGGACCCCCAAAATGAAGATAACACCAGGTGTATTAGTTTCATAAGCAACCCAGTGATGGCCGTAGGATCATCTCCATGGTATTTGAACTCAAAATCTGGCCCTTGATTTGAGCAAGAACTCAGACAAATGTCACTGGTTTAAGTCATTCATCTCCTTGTAAACACCGGATTGGCTATAATTAAATAAAGTACAAAAAAAAGGAAGTTTCACCACGAGAAATACACAGTTTCCCTTTACTTTTTGTCTGCAAATCACGTGTGAACTTGTTATTACACTGTTCACATTTCTTCGAATGCTTTTCCCAGGTTCTGTAATCTGTCCCTCATCTCTCTTTCGATTTGCCTTTTGTTTTAAGGTTTTGTTTATGATGTCTGATGAGAAAAAATAATCATCATTTTGCTTGGATTCTGCTTTGTTTTATGTTTCATGGTGCTTTTCTATGTTGTTGTTTTTTTTTAATTGTTCTTGTTTTGTTCTGAAACTGATGTGTTGAGCAGTGAGTTATTTCTTGGATAGACAGATGAATCTAGTGTGTTGGGTTGGTTTTAGATTAGATTAATTGTGTTCGGATTATTTCGAGTACCGATCATTTCGGATTCAGGTCATTATAAGTTCAGGATATTTGGATTTGTGGGGTAAGGTTTTCGGGTATAGTCCTATGTTACTCGGGCTCCGATATAGATATTTCACGAAAAATGAAGAGTTCGTCCTATATATGTCTAGTTATCTCGAGTTCAAATCATGTTTTGGCTTGGGTAGGACGGGTTTGGATTGATTACTTTTTATGATTATATCGAATTGGTTTTCGAGTTCAAGTCAAAACTGAAAGATCTTTGCATCATATTTACAGGTGACCCTTCTATGATTTGGAAGGGAGCTATTTGCAGCCCTGCAATCAAGCTAGATTGAATCAACAATGTCGGCTTATGGCCATCAAATGGAGCGAGAGTTCTCCGGCCAGAGTCTCTTAAGTCGGGGAGACAGTGGTACTTTTTTAAGTATCTGCAATGCCTGGACTGAATTTGATATCCGATATATATATATATATGTATAGACGTATTAATCTCCTGCTCGTACTCGTGAATTAGGAACAGAGATGGGAAGCCGATACATCGCCGAGTCAGGATTCTACATGTCATCTTTTGCTGTAACAATCTTCATTGCTGGTCTTGCAACAATTGGGGTCCTATTAGTAACTTTGGTGGTTTCATTAGCAGTAATGATACAGTCTTGTGAGAGTCGGAGCAAGGGGGTCGTCGGGATCAAGAAAGCAAGCGACAGTCACCGTCACTGCGAGATTCTCGCACTGCACGGGGAGCTCAATGGGTTTAAACCCGATGAAGTTCCTCCGGTCTGCAGGAGTCTCGCCCTTCAATATATTGAAGGAGGAGGGTACGCAAGAGACTTGGATTTCACAATGCGGATGATCGAAAGCTTTTTCGATACCCTTTCACCATCGAATGATCGCGTGGTGTTATTGGACATTGATGACATCCTTGCTTCGGATCCTCGGTCGAACAAACCGAGCAGCTGCATCAAAGGTGCAACATATCTGAAGCAACGACAGACACTCGAATTGTACACGAAACTGCAATTGAGAGGATGGTCTCTGATTCTATTATCGAGGAACCCCGAGAGACAACGAAATGTTACCATTCAAAACCTTAATTCTATAGGATACAGTGGTTGGTCTTCTTTGATGATGAGGTACATATTGTTATTTCTTTTGATTTGCATTTCTGGGATGCATACATTCAATGCAGCTGGTTAAAACTTTCCGGGAAAATTTTTTACAGGTCGGATCAAGAAACGGAAACGAGCGAATACTTCTCGAGACGAAGAAAAGCATTGAAGGAAGGAGGGAATGAAATAATCAGTGTGATTAGCAGCCAAATGGACGCTTTAACAGGCTGGTCTCTGGGAATACATGTGTTTAAGCTTCCAAATATTTGGTACGAGAGTTGAATATGTGTATATATACAATTCGATACGAGCATACATATTTGAATATGTGTTGGCCATGAGTCTTTCGACATGCTCTAATGCTATAAATCCTTAACTAACTTGTTCTTAATGAAACTTTCAATTTACCACATGAACAAACGTATCACATTGGCCTCAAAAGAGCTTAAACTAAAAACTCAGCCTCCATTAATGGCGACTCTGCTTCGATTTACAGAACAAACAACAAATTGAAAATGGTGAAATGAAGAAGAAAACCATATGAACATCAAGATCTAGAGCCAAACTTATCATCTCTTCCACAACAGAACCAGTAACAATGTCGAAAGAATCTTCAATTTCCAAAAACAAAGATGAACGCCAAGAAAATCGCCATAAACCCAGAATTCTTAGCTCCGTCGGACATGTCGACGTTGTATTTTCGAGTCATGTTCTCCGATAAAATCCCCCATTTTCTCCCTCTTTGCTTATCGCCGCCGCCATTTCCATGATCCATTAGCTCATAAACATAAACCTCAGCCACTCCATCTTTCTTCAATGGCGTACCGATCCCTGACTTCAAATGCCTGACCAACCCTCTCAAATACATCTCTGCATACGCCTCGTTGGCCTCGACTTCTCCGTCTTCGCCTCCGCCGCTCGGCCAGCCGGTTTCTGCCACAACGACCGGTATACTCTCGTATCCCATTACGGCCATCGACGTCAAGACCGCGTCCGCCATCATGTCGAACAGGTTGAAATATCTCACCCCGGTGACCAAATCGTCCCGGAAATTGAAAGGGTAGTCTTGGAACAAAGCGAACCCCACCGGGATTTCGCTGTTGAGGCGATATAGATTGTAGGGGTAAAGGTTGATCAAGAAAGACGAGTTCGTATCTTCCAAGAATTGGAGCAAAGGTTTTAAGATTAGATCGCCGGCGGGCTGTTGGAACTCGGCGGAGGACGGCGGGAAGGCGGTGGTGATGGTGGAGAAGAACGAGAACGTTGTGGAGACCGGGATTTTTTTGATGCCCAGTTCGTGGAGAGCCAGGTGGAGGTTCCTGATCGCGGGGAGCAAGTAAGGGGTGAAGTCTTCATCCGCGACGGAATCGAGGACGGCGTTTCCGACGGAGACGAGTGCGATTTTGGAACGAGGGTAGAAAGGGAGGACGTGTTTGTAGAGCCAGGCAAGGGCGAGGGAACGGTTGACGGCGATGGCGGGGAGAAGAGGGTTTGGGATGGAGAGGAAAAGGGAAGTGTTGGTGAACGCGAAGGCTTTGATGAGTGATGGGTCGGCGTCTGGGAGGTGGACTGCATGGATTTTGAGGGCGGTGATGGCGGTGGATATCTTATCCGGCGGCAGTGGAGGGGTTGATGCTGCAGCTGCTGCGGCGGCGGTGGTGGTGGTGGAAGGGGATGAGTAAGTGACTCCGATGGACGGAAGGGAGGAGGTTAAAGCGACGAAGGAAAGTAGGAGGGAAATGAAGAGTAAAGAAGCCATCGTTCTTTCTTCTCTGTGTTCAGAGCTTTTTCTTTTTGCTGTTTGGGAAGAAAGGAAATGAAAATGGAAGGGAAAAAGAAAGTTAACCAGAGACAGTTAACTGAGTTCGTTACTTTTGGCGGGAAAAGTTTAGGATTGGCTGCGGAAGGGTGTATGTTTTGTTTTCATCGGAGCCCTCCACTGTACAAGATTTTGAAATTTAAAATTCGGCCTCTATACTTTATTTTTGCGAAGTTGAGTCCATATTAAATGTAAATGTAGCTCGTATGCTTGTGTTTGTACATTGATATATCTATTGCCATTTATTCGATTTTCGGCTCACCGGTTAATTCAGTAGTCCTTAGTTAGACTGCGCAATCGAACTTTGTTGGAAGAAGTAACTCGGAACACATCTTCCTAGGCTCTGTTAGCAAGAGTTGTTCACGCTATAGATTCAGTTGACGAAGTGGACTTTTCGGCTTCTGACTCAGCACCGCATTCGGTTGGGTAATTACTCATCAATGGAAGGTGTCCTCTGCAACATTACTTATGTTTGATTCTGTATGAAGTTTCGGTATAGGATGTTGTTGTTTGTGTAGATTTCAGACGAGATATCGCGTGGCAAAGTGGCCAGCATGTTTTCCGGGACACCAGAGAAATGTGCTACTTGTTTAAAATGTATCATCATAGGGTCAAAATCTCCTCAAATCCAAATACTTGCTTTTCTATACAGATAAGTGCCGATGGACCTAACTGAGTTTGTTCTAGTCATCATCGTTTTTTAAATTTACGAGGTTTATCCCTATGAAATATGTACCGTTTCCCTCTTGCATTAGTTCGGTGATCTCGGAGTAACCTTGTTTGCCGGGTAAGTTCTTGAACAGATGAAATCCGGCAAAGGGTAAGGCCTTAAGTAGTTTCTTTAGAGATGCAGGGTTAGTGCAGCTAGGTTTTCCTTCAACGTTATGCTTTTACAGAACGCAGGGAGTTCGGCACCTCTCATAAAGGAGGGGTATGCACCGGTTTAAAGTCGTGCACACTCCCGTTCGGAATAATCAATTGCTCTCGTAAAAATCATCGATGTAAGCATTTGGATCGGTTTCTTTGTGTCTAACTTTGATAGGTAACAGGGGAAGGTCAGTCATACCACAAGTCACGTTTCAAGTACTCTCATTGTGGTTGCCTGCAAAGCCCTTAAAATTATGCAGCACTTGAGGGCATTCTGTATTGCAAACATCACTTTTCCCAGCTTTTCAAAGAAAAAAGGAAGCTACAACCATCTGTTCAAGTCCGCATCAATTAAGCAGCGGCCGCCCCTGTTCCGGAACCTTGATTTTGTCATATGCATACTATTTTTCATGTTTTTCTTTCGTTGTGCTTGCTGAAACTTGTGTTGCTTTCGGCTCATTCATCTGCAGATCTGAAACGGTATGTATGTATGCCTGTGTGTATGTGTATGATTTCTCCAAATGGAGTTGTACCTTAATATGTATGAATGTATGTATGCATGCATGTCCAATATGTTTGGTTTAACTATTAGTGATGGCAAATATAGTACTTTTTGACAGGTAAATTCTCTGTGATGCATGTATCCATCATATGATGATGTGGTCATGATACATCCATCATCATACATCTCATAGCATATAAAGAGATTATTACATGATTACATACATCAACACATCAAGCAATAAAACGGGTAAAATTATGATTTTTTCCTTTTTCCATTAATAATCAATATTAGAAATGTTATTAACAGATAGAACTGTGTAAACTGTAAAAGACCAATTCTACAACTTTTTCTTTTTCCTGAAAGAATAACAAAGACCAAATCAGTCACTTATTCGAGTTTCCTAATGCTCGACTGGTCCAGCAGCTGTAGCCGATAAAGAAGAAAACCCGGTTGCCCAGTTTTTCCAGGGAAAAGTTAAAAGAATCTAAGGTGCAAAATCCATGTCAATCATATGCTACAGCATTGCCGTAACTGTCCTCATAACATTGTTGATGTTCTTTGCAATAAAGGAAACAAAATATTCGACCGATCACACATATCTCGTGTTCCCAGGATGATTGTCTCATTTGTTTCGTTTCTTGGACTCTCTGTAGAGTACAACCCCAAAGACTGTGAGAGTATATCCGAGAATTCCGGTAACGGAGACAGGATTTTTAAAAATTAAAATCGAAACCACCACAGCTACAGCTCCTTTTGCATTTCCTAGAACCTGCAAGAGCAAAAATCTCAGTTTCTCGAAAAAGTGCATGAAATTACCGGCATCTGTTATTCTTACGCGAAGCTCATAATCTAGAAGGTCTACTTATGCTAATTTAATTTAATAGTGCATAAAAGGTTCACACGATCCGTCCTCGTAGTTCTTTTCTTTAGAAGAAAAGATACAAAACAACTGTAGCAAATTCCTACAGGTTGAAAAATTAGGTAAAGCCGGCTATAAGTATCACACATATCGTACCTGCAAAGTGAGGGCACTGGTGTGTTTCGTGACCAAAAAGTTGGTCAAATTCACGAAGTACGCAAGTGCTGAATTGAAAATTAGATACCAAACGATCTTGACGTCATCTCTGGCAAGGGCAACGGTAATACCGAGAACATTTTCTCCATAATGAGCGATGCTGGAAGTAGAAACACAACAGCTATTGGAGCCATGTAGAGGAGGAGGTTCATGGAATTCAGCTTCTCGCTAAAATAAAATTACAAGAACTTTTCAGCTATCGTTTCTAATCTCTCAACTAATGTACACATAAAACATAAGCCATCAACCGCAAAGCAGAAGCGAATGCATAAAAATACGCTCACCTTTCGGAAGAAAGTAAAATTCCTTGTAAAACCGACTTGAGAGCTCGTGCAGCAGTAGCTGCGACGCACATGATGAAACCAAATAGATGGAAACTTGGTCCGCCCTATGACCATGGGAAAAAATGAATGAAAACAATCAGTTAAACGGAATAACTAAATTAAAAAGTATGTCAGTGAACAGTGCAGAACAAATGTTTTCAATTTATTAAGGTAAATTGCCGACATTCGAATGTTTTCTAAATCAAATAGACCGGGAAAAGTCCAGGCCACACACTTCTAAATGCCACAAACAAAAAAGACATTAGGGAAGAGAGGTTGTATAAGTGAAGCATTGATGAATCATAAACAAAACTAAAGGTTTTCCCTATCAGACTTTAAGATTCGATCGCCCGTTTGAAACCAAGAAAAAGATAATCCACAAACTGTGATGATTATCATTGAAAAAACCTCCAAATCAAGCTAAAAAATTGGGTCAATTTAGAATCTTGCATGTTTCAGCATTTGAATAGAGCTTAAAGCAAAGATCATAGTTCTAAGTTTCTAACTTATACTTCTACTCGTATTCGTAACCTCGCCTTACGACAATCGTTCAACTATCAATGAATTTTTTAAAAATTACAAGTAGAGAATACTTTGAACCTTTCATGTCACATCAAAATAAGCATTTTCCTCTCTATATTATCACCTGAAAACACAACAGAATTCAACCAAAACACAGCAAATCCTTTCCACATTCCATTAAAAACTCCATAAATACAAAAAGAGAAAGAATTAATTTCTCCAATTGAAGATATAAAGCTTAAAGAAATTAGAATCATGAACAAACTAAAGCAAATCAATTTCCACATTCCAATCAAATCCTTAATACCATTTCCATTAAATATAAAAAGTCTAAAAGTGAACAAAATTCAACAAAAAATGAAGCAAAATCCATCTCCAATAGAACAAAGGCAGCTCATTTTCAAAATTTTCCACCCCAAAATGAATGAAGCTAAAGATTTTAAATTAAACAAACAAAAATTAGCCAAAATACATACCCCACTGGCAATGATAACCCCAGTAACAACAGGGATGAGAGTAACATATGTAAGCCAAGCTTCCCTCTTCAACGTCATCAAGTAAGCGAAAACCGCTGTGAAGAACGGCGTCGTAGCGCCGACGGCCTGGTTAAAGCTCATCGGAAGGAACCTCAGGGAGATGTTCCCCAACACCACCGACACACAAAAGACCAAACTCAAAGCCAAGATCTTCAGGAACTGGACCCTAGATCGAATCGTCTGAATGGGGACCATCTTCAGCCATGCAATCGCAGTGTAGCTCAACAACGAACAAGCTGTCATATGGCATATGGTCAAGAAGATTGGGTATTTGAAGCCGTGATTGCTTAGTAAATACTTGTTCAATAACAAGACACCAATGTTGGATGAGTACCAGGCTGTTACTAGCCCGATGGTGAAGAATCTCGAATTGGCTTTCATGGTTTTGTCTTTTTGGTGTTTTGAGGATCTTGGTATCTTTATTTCGAGAGAGAAAAACTGGGTTTTGGAAATGAAAAGGAAATTGGAATTGTATGAAGGTAATCGGAGTTAAGTCTGGGAAATTTGGGGTTTTCTTGGGGGAATAATTTGATGAAAATAACTTCCGAGGATATAATTTAAGGTTTTAAGCTTCTCATTATGGCAACAATGAGCTCCAAATAGAAGAAAATTTAAAACTTTAACAAAATTAGGAGCAAAAAGAAATCGGATTTTGAAGAAGATAAACGGATATATATATATATATATATATATATATATGAGCTCCAAATGGAAGAAAAATTAAAACTTCAACAAAATTAGGATTTAGGAGGAAAAAGAATCAGATTTTGAAGATAAACGGATATCTGCAAATTTAATTGAGAGGATAATAAGTGATGAACTATCTTTTGTTTATTAGTCGATTAACCAAGATAAATGTCATTATTTGAATTTATACAAAATAAAATAACATATGCATTTTTAATCACAATCTTAGTTAGTAACAATATTTTCATTTAAGGGTAAAACTTTGATACACATGCTGTGTAAAATTAATTTTGCACAACCCTATGTATTTACACTATAAAAACTTAAATCCTAAATTCTAAACACTAACCTTGAATTTTAAACCTTATAACCTAAACCCCTAAACCTTAAACCATAAACTAAAACCATAACCCCTGTGTATCAAGGTTTTTTCCTTCATTTAATACATAAAAACAAAATGAAAATTGATGATTATTATATCCATAACACTATTTTTTATCATAATTTTTTTAATCACCGAAAATTAATTTATAATTAATTAATTTAGATCAGATATAGCAGAGGTCCATAATTAATTTAGATCAGATATAGCAGAGGTCCATTATAAGACAATCCTCCCAACCTAATTTATTTCGTTCACAAAGACAAGATTTAAAACTCTTAACCTTACTTATGAAAATTAATGTCTCATCCCACTAGACCAACTAATTGTTGATAAAATTGCATTTCAAATGCATTCATAGATTTCATGCTATCTTTTAGTTTAATTAATTAAACAATAAATGGAGTAACAGTCTTATGTTCATTGGCCCAATTAAATTGGCATGATAAAATTTCCAATAATGACCCCCCTTTTACATTTAGTTCATAAATGTCCCTCATTCTCATTTCATAAATTTATTATCATAAATGTTCCTTATTTCTTGGATTAATATTGCAATTTCCCTTTAGATATAGATTAGTGATAAGTACATTTCAACGAGAACTCAAGTTGAAACCATAAGATTGGGAGATACGATCACAAACCTCGAATTCAAGTGAAAGCATGTGGTGTCAACTCAGTTACGAGTTCAAATAAATTTAAGCTCATAATATCTTTTCAAAACTTACAAGTTAAGTGAATAAGACTCGAACTCAAAAACTACCATGCTTGATTCGGTAAATCCGACTTGTTTGAATCGGACTTTGAACACAAGTTTCTTGAATCGGGGCTAATGCGAACAGGTCAGATTCATATTGAATAAATTTAAAGCTAACAACTAATGATATGTAATCTCCAAGAAGTTCATAAATAATTAATTATCCAAAACTTCAAAGTCAAGAAACATAAATGTCGAATACAAATGCCGAGTTTCACTACCACCGTAAAGAAACAAAACAACTTTTCGAAAAACACACTGCATTTTGAAAAAGTTTTGTAAAAACCTGGTGAAAAGGCAAGAGTCACTTGGGATCGAATGCCTTCAAGCATCTAGAGACAACTGCAAGGAAAGAAGAAATTACAACATTAGGGAGATTGGACAAATTGTTCCGATTCTACAAAGGAAAATCTTCATAATTAGTTATCTTAATGTTCTCAAAAGCGAGATACCGTTAACTGAAAGCTAAATATCGCTATAACGAAGCATACAAAAGTTTATGGCCTGGTGCATAAATCTAGGTAATGAACTACGCAGTGGGGAGAATTAGTAAAGCTGATTATGCCATACGGTCAAAAGTTAATGCCGGGGTCTTATAACGAATAATCACAAATGACTTAGAGGTCACAGACAAACTTTTTTTTTTGAGAAAAGGTCATCGTTAAAAAAACTTTTGCAACAAGCAACTAATCTTCAAACAGAAAGTTACATTCCTCGAATATAAACCAATATCGCGAATCAAAATGAACCGACAAATTAATTAAGAAAGATCATGAACTGGGAAATCTATATTACCTCAAATGTTGCTGGGGTACATGAAGACTCTGACTCTATCTCCCTGCAAAGGAACCAAAAGATGCATGTAAGACTAAAAGCAAAATGTACGTAAACCCGATAAATAAAAACAATATAACACAATTACCATAGATTTTGGGGGAAGGTTGGACTTGAACTTAGCACGAACGACACCACTGTTACCATGAGGTCTGGCTACCTTGCCCCAAATGCAGCGATAGTGCGAGCCATTCTTCTTCACCTTGGCCTTGTAAATATAAGCCATTCGCTTTCCAGCATACCAAGCCACTTCCTCCTTGGTGTTAACTCCCTCGATCTGGATCAGTGAAGTGTTTGGGTACTGGTTTGACTTTGACCTAACACCCACCAGCACCAAAGAAGTCATAAGCACGGATACAAAATCAGGGGGAAACAAAAAGAAAAAAACATTTCAAAGAACACATTCAATCATACAAAAGTAATTAATTTCTCTCCCCCAAAGCAAAACCTAGAAATTGAATCCCACCCTTCATTCCAAAACACTAATTTCAATCCACAGAAAAGTTAATAGCCTGTCCTAATTGCCAATGCAAACCAACTGATTCAAACAAATGAAACTTGATTCTATTTCCCCTTACTCATTTTCTTAACCAATCAACACAAAATATGAAAGGAAACCAAACACATCAAATCAAAGCTAATTTTACTCATACACTAACTAAATATTTAAGTAAAACAAAAAGTTTAAAGCTTTATTACCTCTTGTAACCCAAGATGGTTCCTCTTACATAGAGTCTGCAAATAGTAAGTTAAAAACGAAAACGGGAAACAGTAAGTTAAATCTAAAAACTGTAGTAAACTATGCTAAAATCGGAAAATGAAAAGAAAAAATTAGGGTTTTGAAAGGGTAAATGTAGAGATCAGAACGGACCTGACTCGCTCTCCTTGGCGCCCCTTCACCCTTTTCTCCGATTTGGAAGCTGAAGCTTTTACTCCTTTGGATTCTGATAAAGGCGGCTGCAAAGGGGAGACCCTAAAACCCTAATTACAAGGGGGAAGAAGATTTGGGGAATTTATATAAGGTGGCCCAAATTTAAGTCCGGTAAACCCAATATATATATGCATGTGGATTTGGGCTTAGTAAAGCATGGAATATCGAATTAGTCTATCAATAAATTAAATACCGAATCCTTATACTAATGAGATTCTTTTTAATAAGATTAGTGTTTAAAATTTAGGGTTTAAAATTTAAAATTTGAGATTATTTTTTTAAGGTTTAAGTTTAATTTTAATTTAAAATATAGTTTATCAAATTTAAACCCTTAAAACTCACGAAATTAAACATAAAAAAAAATCGGATTATCTAAAATATGTAATCATTTACTTGGAAATTTCAGTTCCTTGTAACAAATTTTCACCATTATTTATACACACACTTTATAGTAAACTACTAACAAGAATACCAACTCTTATTCAACAGCTAGTTGAATCAGAGGTTGCAAGTTAAAAAGAATAAATTCCGCAAAGTGAAAAGAAAAGAGTCACCCGAGATTTGAGTTCGAATTAGTCACCCGAGACTCGAGTTCGAATTTCAATATCTGCAACCCCTTCATCTTCATCTATTATTGACTTACAACTACTCACACATCGGCGAATATATGATACTCCTTGGAATCCACGGCAATAAGCCTTATACCGGCAATTGTTGCTCCCAAAGACATGAGACCAAAGAAACCGACGTTGAGCCAATGCCAGAACTGTTGCATGGAACTCAATTTGTGCTTCTTTGCCATGAGGTACATGTGGTTCGCGAGGATGAATGTCAGTGGGAACGTGCTCAATGCTCCTGTGAGGGTCTCGAAATCTCCGAGGAAAGGCAGAAGAGCTGACACCAATGTACTGACAGTAAGGTAGCTGCCTCTCGCTATGAGTCTGAAGGCTATGTTTGTCAGTTTCAACGAACTTCCGGTAACTCCAAACTTTGTGTCCAAATACTCGTATGCCGGACTTGCGAATATCTACGGGAAAGGTGATCAGGGTTTGTTGAGGTGTTTGCTAAAACCGGGAAATACAAACACGAATACTTACATGCAAAGCGATAACGGATTGTAGGAAGGCAGACATGTTTGCAGCTGCCTTCACCCAAACTGGGCCACTGGCACTGTTAAGTAAATATGTTGGTGTTGAAGATCCATAAGCCCAGTAGCCGATAAAGGTAACAGCGTACATCGGTACAACTCCGACAGAGAACTGAAAGTACAAAGCTTTCAGCATATTCCTCACCGCAGGTTGCCTTACCGTTGCCTGTTATTGAGAACAATGTTAATTACTCACACGAAATTAAATACAGAAATAAAAAACGTAACCATGAATTCAGTCGACGTTTAGGAGACAGTAAACAAACTTCAATGAGTTGAAAAACAATAGTATCGACAAATTCCTGGAATTCTCATTAACAAGCGAGAACTAAACCCTCCTATTTGAGTTTCACAAGATATACTAAAAATAGAAATGCAGCCGGATATAATCTGGCGCACCTGTATTTCAGGAAGCATTCCAGTATTGAATGCAAACACGAGATTCGCAGATGCCCCAATGGTTGAAAAAATTCTGTCGATGGTCGATTTCGAATGTATTGTGTAATCTCTAGGTGGTGCATTCATTCCTATAATGGCATGAGAATCATTAGTGTCATATAAATGCAGCAAAAACCGTAAATTTACACCACCGGTTCCAGAAAAAGTGAAACAAAATGAGAATATCGGAGTTCAAAACAAGACTCGCTTATTAACACAAATTAACCGTGCAAATTGATTATTCTTGACTAGATTTCTCTTTAATTTCTATACTTAGTAATATTTGAGCATTCAACAAACACTGATCAATAAGGAAATCATGAATATCAACCAATAAAAATATTGCACGTCTTCTAATTAAACTAGAATCCACTTTAGGGTTTATAATATATTTTTTGGATAATTGGGTTTATAATATATGTATATATTATTACAAAAAGTCACACATACATATTGCACTTTACCAGGCTAACGCTTTTCCTGCACGTGAGGCAATACAAGGGTTTAAGCACCTAAAGTGCGCTCTGCGCCCTTGACAACATTGCCCTATACCTGAATAGGCAGCAAATTCAATTATCCAACACCAGATTTCAACGAATAATAAAAAGTCGAACTGAGTAAGTAGTCGTCTCATCAAGGTGGCCTAAGTGGTGGCAAACTTTGTTTAACCGAAGACAGACAAATATTGAACCGGTTTCTTTATGTATGATTGCATATACAAATGAAACTTAAAAGCTTCGAAACATGAGTCAATATTTTACTGCAATATTCAGCCGCATAAATTAAAGTTATAGAGTAATTGGTTTCAAGGTAATTGTTTCCGTCCATGGTTCAGTTGCCAATTCAGAGTAATAAGATAAACTTTCCATGTAATGTTAGGACTTACCGTCATTAGTTGCTAGCACACATGCCACAATGATATATATCAGGCTGAGAATGGTCGAACATCCTAACCATACTCTTAGTGATGACAAATGAGGTGTCGAAACAGCAAAGAGAATACACACAAGTCCTTCTATGGCAATAAAGTGCGGAAGCTTCAGGCTATGCTCTTCGTTGAAAAGGACATAACAAGACTGCATCACATATCCGTTTGTTACAAATTGCCGAGTAAATATACAAATCATCTTCCAGATACACTAAGCAAGCTCTTGTAACATTTATCTGTAACATAACTTCCGGGTCTTACCTTTAAAGCGGAACCACCTAGAATGAGATATCCGATGTTGATCATGAACAGATTGACATATTGCAATGCCCATGTAATGTAATAAGCTTCCCTGCCTGTTGAAAATAACATCTAATCAAACAACAATCGAAATAGATAACGAAAAGTCGAAAAAGTTAAAGCCTATTAGGCAACTCATACCGTATATTTGTGCTGCAAGATCTCGGTATCGGATATGCCTCTTCCCCTCGAATTCATGGAGCTTGGCAACAAGCACATTCGCCTGCAACGATATCGCGGTGGCTAGAAGCAAGCCGACTACACCTCCAACCCATCCGAGAGGGACCATGATGGTTCCGGAATACCCCAAGACAAACACACTGTTGATACCAGTGGTCAAGACAAAACCTGCCTGGAACCATGAATCTGAAAATCCAACCCAACCAAAAGTCAAACGAGCTCGAAACGAAACCGGAGCCTCATCAGATCAAAACTCACAGAATCAGCCATTGAAGAATTCAATTTCAACATGCAGACAATAACAGAAACAAAATCCCAGAATTAAAGAAAATGTTGCAATCAAATTAAACAAGACAGGAGATCAAAACAAAAGAAAAGGAACAAACTTTGAAAGAAAATAACAATCACAAGACACAAAAAGAACCTACTTTTCACCATGCAGACAACAATAGAAACAAAATCCCAGAATTAAACAAAATGTGGCAATCAAATTAAACAAAAGAAAAGAAACCCAGAATCAGAAAAGGAGCAAACTTTGAAAAGAAAATACCAGTGCTTATTTGATGAGCGGTTTCAGGGACTTTCACAGTCAACTTATCATCGTCCTCGGGATCATCTGTGCTTTCTTCCACCATGTTCGGCTCTTCCTTTCCTTCATCTGCGAAGAGCCAAACAGCTTCCCCTTGCTGGTCTCCGTCTTTATCTTCTTCCGCAAGTATATCTATGGACGCCAGGGTTGCTGATTGGGATTATACCTTCTTTTTATTTGTGTTATTGAATTAAATGTCAGAACTTTACACAGTCAATGAAAGACTTTGATTCCCAAGAATAGAAAAGGTTTGGGATTTTAGCAAAGAATTAAACCAAAGGAAATCTGGGTTTTTTTTGTGTGCTAAAGAAACAAATTGGTCATTGTTGTTTGGAGCAGCAAACTAATGTCTCAGAAACTGATCTCTGTTCTTCTTTCTCAGGCACACATCCACAAACAAATGAAAAATATATATAGGCTTAAATAAAGGGAAAACTGCCTACCTTTTAATTTACACACGTGTCTTTTAGTTTTAAGCATTAAGGTTTTAGTTTAGAATTTAAAGTTTATGAGTTTATGTTGTAGGGTTTAGAATTTAAGGTTAGTGTTTAGAATTTAATTTTTTAGGGTTAGGTTAAGAATTTAGAATTTAGGTTTTTATAGTGTAAATACACAGGCTTTTGTAAAATTAGTTTTACACAGCCTATGTATTAAAGTTTTACCCTAAATAAAAATAGGTTGTTAAAGTATATATTTTTTTTGAAATTTAAATGTTTAACGTATTTTTTTTTGTAAAAGTAAGTGTTTAAAATTTTAAAAGTTATAATTTTAAGTATATGACAGTTAATAGGTGTTAAAAAAAGTAACCAATCAATACTTGACACATGATACTAATTTATTTTTTAAAATTTTTTAAAGAAAAACACTTAAAATTTTTATTTTTTATAATTTTTTTAAATTTTGCAATTTTTACAAAACATTGCTTAAATTCCTAGAATCTCCCAATCTCAAACCTCAAATTGTCGTTGCGTCCACCGTCGATCGCCGCCCTAAGCCTACTTCTTTGGTCACCAGATCTAGCCAGTCGTTTTCTTCATCACGGCATCGCCGAAACTGATCAACGGCGTGGTAGCCGAACGTCGATATCATGTTCACTGTTCGCCGTTCGAATATCACGCCGTTCATCGTATTCAACGATGTCGTGATGGGAAAACGACTGGTTAGGTCCGACGATCAAAGGGGTAGACTTAGGAGTGACGATCGATGGCGGAAGCGGCGACAGTTTGAGGATTTGTATTTGGGAGATTTTAAGGATTTGTGGACTGTTTTATAAAATTTGCAAACTTTCAAGAATTTATGAAAAATTGAAAAATGTTTTAAGTTTTTAATTTTAAAAAAATATATAAACATTTCATATATCATAATGTTCTACGGCAAGAGGCTATGAGTACAGTGCAATGCAGTTCATACATACAAAACAATGCACAACAGCAGAAGACGTAAGTTAGTGACAACAACAAGAACAGCAACATGAAAAACACGGACAAGAACAATGCTCTGCATAGATTAGCTTCAACTTGAACAAGCATATAAAGATTCGACTCAAAGCAACAGATATTGCATTTCAAACGACGATCCAAGCAACAACGTCGCTAATAGAAGAATTAAGGTTTTCATATATCATAATGTTCTACGGCAAGAGGCTATGAGTACAGTGCAATGCAGTTCATACATACAAAACAATGCACAACAGCAGAAGACGTAAGTTAGTGACAACAACAAGAACAGCAACATGAAAAACACGGACAAGAACAATGCTCTGCATAGATTAGCTTCAACTTGAACAAGCATATAAAGATTCGACTCAAAGCAACAGATATTGCATTTCAAACGACGATCCAAGCAACAACGTCGCTAATAGAAGAATTAAGGTTTTCATATATCATAATGTTCTACGGCAAGAGGCTATGAGTACAGTGCAATGCAGTTCATACATACAAAACAATGCACAACAGCAGAAGACGTAAGTTAGTGACAACAACAAGAACAGCAACATGAAAAACACGGACAAGAACAATGCTCTGCATAGATTAGCTTCAACTTGAACAAGCATATAAAGATTCGACTCAAAGCAACAGATATTGCATTTCAAACGATCGATCCAAGCAACAACGTCGCTAATAGAAGAATTAAGGTTTTCATATATCATAATGTTCTACGGCAAGAGGCTATGAGTACAGTGCAATGCAGTTCATACATACAAAACAATGCACAACAGCAGAAGACGTAAGTTAGTGACAACAACAAGAACAGCAACATGAAAAACACGGACAAGAACAATGCTCTGCATAGATTAGCTTCAACTTGAACAAGCATATAAAGATTCAACTCGAGTCGGCATTTCGGAGAATGCTTTCAATCCAATAGAAGCATTAAGGATATTCATATACATGTAATATTCATATACAAAACAATGCACAACAGCAGAAGACGTAAGTTAGTGACAACAACAAGAACAGCAACATGAAAAACACGGACAAGAACAATGCTCTGCATAGATTAGCTTCAACTTGAAGAAGCATATAAAGATTCAACTCGAGTCGGCATTTCGGAGAATGCTTTCAATCCAATAGAAGCATTAAGGATATTCATATACATCGTAATATTCATATACAAAACAATGCACAACAGCAGAAGACGTAAGTTAGTGACAACAACAAGAACAGCAACATGAAAAACACGGACAAGAACAATGCTCTGCATAGATTAGCTTCAACTTGAACAAGCATATAAAGATTCGACTCAAAGCAACAGATATTGCATTTCAAACGACGATCCAAGCAACAACGTCGCTAATAGAAGAATTAAGGTTTTCATATATCATAATGTTCTACGGCAAGAGGCTATGAGTCAATAGAAGCATTAAGGATATTCATATACATCGTAATATTCATATACAAAACAATGCACAACAGCAGAAGACGTAAGTTAGTGACAACAACAAGAACAGCAACATCGAAAAACACGGACAAGAACAATGCTCTGCATAGATTAGCTTCAACTTGAACAAGCATATAAAGATTCGACTCAAAGCAACAGATATTGCATTTCGAAACGATCGATCCAAGCAACAACGTCGCTAATAGAAGAATTAAGGTTTTCATATATCATAATGTTCTACGGCAAGAGGCTATGAGTACAGTGCAATGCAGTTCATACATACAAAACAATGCACAAGAACAAAATACGCAAAATTCACAGGCAAATTTACATAAGTTCATATGCTAATTCGTATCGAATTGATTGTCCTTCTCTACAATCACATCGACTTTCTCGTACCTGAACTCATCGGGATTTGCTTGACTCTTGACTGGGAACTCCGTGTGCCTACTAACTAAAATCGCCCATATAAACAGAATCACAAAGGCGAACAAGGCTCCACATCCGGTCCTGAAAATCAACCCTGCTAAGAATGTAAATGCAGAAAACCTTGTTTCCCCTAATCTAAATTCATCACCATCATTATCTCCATGAGCACCCCGTGGATCCACGGGCAGCGAATGCATCGAACTCGAAACATGTCTAACCCTAAATCTCCATGAATAAACATGGCTACCATTACCATGTGAAGAATCATCATTGTTACTTGACACTATACCAACATAAACATTCTTATCACCCCACATTTCTAGCAAATCGATACGGTACGCTAGGATCGGATTGAAAGGCCTTTTAGCATCGAATTTACTCAACCTCACTTGTAAAAGCTTAGAGCTTGAATCATAATCAACCCAAGATTTCAATGTCTCCCCATTGTTCAACACCAAATTCAAAGGTGAGAAATTGCTAACTTTAACAGATTCAAGACTTCCGACATCGATTCCGACATGCTTTGCATTAAAGTCACCAACTTTTTCATCTTTTTTAGTGCCAAATTCAATACCCAGAAACAAGTTTTCACCAGAAAGACCAAATGATCCTTGACCCTGAAACCTTGAACCAAACCCATTAGATACAAACACCAAAGCTAAACCATCAGCATTACCAGGAGACAATGAAAACGAAAACTCAGTCGAAAACGACATCGGTTTACCCCGCATTCCTTTCCTCCACGAACTTTAAGGGCTTGTCCAGCAACAGAAGCCCGGAACTCGGCGCGTGATGGCGCGTGAGACGAATGCTCGAGCTTCCATTTTCGATCCGGGCATCGCCGAAGAGCGAAATGTGGTGATCGAAGTTGGGGTTGTTTTCAACGGCTTGATGGGCGAAAATGGGAATGGGGTTCTCTGTAAAGAGTAGGAAGATGAAGATTTGAAGATTAATGGAGAAATGGTAGCTTTGAATGAGAAATGTAGCCATTTTTGTTCCCATTTTTTCTCGGATTTTTGCTGATTTTTTTCTGGGGAAAAAAGAGACGGTGAGAGGGAAAGTTATAAAGGATCCGAATTCAAAGTGTTTCAACATTCAAGGATTGAGCAGTTGGCGAAAAGCTTCCATTTTTGGATTATGGAACTGCTTTGAACGACCAAATCTTATTTTATTATGAAAACTCTTTTTAAGTTTTGCAAATTAAGTATTGTTTTTGTTGAATTAGAAATTATAGTTATTTTTTGAGACAATTCTTGTTTCAGCCCCTATAATATGCTAAAGTTGTGAGTTTAGTCCTCTATTTTAATTAACATAATTTGATTTATTTTTTAATAGAAATTTGTGCCTCGTTAAAAACTCCATCTAATACAGGAGAGGAAAAAATTCCAATCCGTTTAGTTGAAGGGAAAAAGAGTACCCGCTCTTTGTTAATATGAGAAATTGTCACCTACATATAAATTGATAATGAAACTAGTTAGAGACTTCTTACAATTTTATTCAATTGCATAACCAAAATCACGTGATAATCTAGTTAGTAATGCTCAACCTGTAATAAACATACTTAAGGTTATTCGAAAAAGTTCTACGATTGACGAGTATGTGGACGAAAAAACTGATTGATACGTTATTGATACTTTTAAGACCTAATTGAAGTATTTTAAAATTCAAAGACTAATTTAAGATTTAAATTATAGTTTAGGGATATCTAGTACACTTTATCATACCCCTACAAATTGGGCTGTACACATCTAGCCCTAAATACATATGGCAGGTAAGCCCAAGCCTATGTAGTACTTATATTTTTAATGTATCGATTGGCGTTATTTTCGAATAAAAATTATTTGTCATTTTTCTGTGTCTTTATTTATGCCTCACACTAAATAATTAGATTTAGGGTTAAGGGTTAATGTTTAAAGTTAGAGTTTAAGGTTCAGGCTTATGAAATTAGGAGTATGATGTATTTTTTAAGGTTTATGGTGTAGGATTAAGGGTTAGAACTTATAATTTATTTTTTTAGTGTTGAGATATAGAAAGAGATATCGAAAAGGGGCAGAAGATTTTTGTCCGTTATTTTCTTTTCCTTTTGCTACCAAAAAAATACATTATAAAATGGTACTATTGTCGTGGGATCAAATGGTATCATATTGAATATTAGGGATTTGATCGATTATTTTGGCAAACGACACCTCTCTAATTTATTTCGAAAGAGTCAAAGATCCTCAACAACTGAGAGCGCTTCGAATTTATTGACATATATCTCGTGCGTCCTACACATCGTATGCCTTTAAACTCGAAGCGCTCTCAGTTCTATGAACTTGTCATGAACTGTTGATAGAGTATAAAAAATGAAATTCCATTTCTCAACAATGTCAATTATTGAAGATTCGACAAATTATCCGACTAACGATACGTTTCTAAACTTTTCTCTAAATTCTCTCGAATGATTTATAAATAGGGACAAAGTTATATGGGGATGGGAGGAACAATTCAAGAATGGAGACTCAATAAATGATAATCTTGGAGTCCTTCTAATCTTAGAGACACAATGATGCAAAAAGTGGTTGATGTGTTTAACATCTCAACTAGGGGTGATAACGAGCCGAGCCTAAAGCTCGGCTCGGCGAGCTCAAAATTTTAGGCTCGAGCTCAACTTGGAAATAATACTATTGGGCTTGGCTCGGGCTTGAAGCTCGTCAGGCTCGGCTCGAAATGAACTTGCTATAGTTTTTTTAATAAAAGATAGGGCATCGTTAAAAACTCATTTCATAACCAATTTATTTTAGTTAATTTTTTAGTGGATATTCCCTATTTATTTTATTACTTTTCTTTTGCGGAAGAGATTACTTTTAGTGTATATGTAGCATATATATAATTATTCTGAGTTTGTTCACGAGCTTTTCGAGCTGAGTTTGGGTCGGCTTGGCATGTTAAGGTCTCGAGCCAAGCTCAAGTCGAGCTCAATCAAGTCGAGTTTTGATCGAGTCGCGCCCGAGTAGCTCGTGAGCCGGTCAGGCTCATTATCACCCCTAATCTCAACTCAGACCAAAGACAAAGCTTGCAGAACCAGTCGTAATGGAGCATAGGACAGTTTTCCAGTTAATGTTCCATTTTCAACTAAACAAAATAAATAAAGAGAACCCATGTAACTTGAGGAGTAGTTTCAATAGTAAAGGGTAAGATATTTTATTTAAACGACCCGTATTTAATTAGTTTCATCTATAAATGTGTGCGAGTTTAACTAGATTTAAAACGGACACATAATTTTTGAAAATAATATTTCATGTAAAATATTTTTTTAAATGAGTTGATATATGTATATATATATATATATTATCCATGGTTAATTTTGGCAGTTTATGTGTCCTTGACATAAATTTGTGTAGTCCAAGGAGGAGACATTAGAACTACACATTTCCCATTCAAAGGACAAATTGTACACTCTAATGTCCCAAACAATTCTTTTCTGAAAACCCAGCAAGGACCCCATATTTTTATCACCACTTTCAATTTCATTTCAAAGAATTCAGCTTTTTTTCTTTTAAAAAATTTATTTCAACAGACTATCATGTTCCTCAATAAACATCTCTCAACATTCATTTTAACATGTTCCTCAATAAACATCTCTCAACATTCATTTTAAACTCAATTGTAAAATACAAATATTAAAGACAGTTTTCTCGGACTTAGCCGGAAATAAAAACCAATTATTATAGTATAATATTGTGATTTTTTTATTAGTCTTAAGATGCTTACAAGGTAGTATTTGTTCATACTTTTCTTAACCATTTGGACGCATACACACATTGCAGATAAGACTGCTTGAGCCCGAGTCTCCTATGGTAAATATCATAATCTTTTTTACTGACATCACTCATTGAGTTCAATATTGTGAAAGATTGAGTACAAATTACTTGAACAGAAATAATTCACTCAACCATACAAAATATTATTGTAATAAAAGATCAAACAAATATTCTTCTCTATATTTAGATCTGATTGTTTTCTTAATAGCTTACAACTACTGATAAATCATATTGAAAATGTCTCAAACATGTAGGGTAAAATCCCCATTTTCAACTTAGTCAAAAAAATCCCCATTTTCAAGGGTTAATGTTTGTTAGTATTTGTTTTTTTATATAGAATTAATGTACTTTTATGTTATAATTCATGACTATTCCTTTCAATAATATCATCTCTAATATTTAAGTTTGAACCCTCTTTCAAAATACAATATTTGCTAATTCTATCATTTAAGTGAAATTTTCTCTCATTTTAGTATAATAATCGGTATTCAAATCATTGGCTGATTAATCTGTATCGGGTTTTTAATGGATCATGATGAGATGATCTTCTCAACCTAATTTACTCCATAACGTCATAATTCAAACTACTAATGTTATTTAAGAAATCTAATATCTCATTTCACTAGTCCAACTAATTATCGGTAAAATATACCTTATTTATCAAAGGTTGTTGATACATACAAATGTAGACAATGGTAGGAGTTATTGAGCAAATTAAATGGGTAGTCAATATTGTTGGGGGCCATGTGACAAAAGGGATAATATAATATATAAGATATTAGAATGTTGGGATCATGTGCTTGGAGGAATCAATAAAATTAAAGGGAAAAAAATCAAAGACTTTTTTTTTATTTCTAAAAATGAGTACAATTGAATAAGATAATATCAAATAGGATAATAACATAAAGCAAAAAATGAATTTTTTAACAACAATCTTTTACCAATTATTAATTGGTCTAACAAGATGAAATAGAATAAGTTAAATTAAAAGGAGTGATTCCTTTGCCTTTGGGACTCTCAATATGGCCCCCAAAGTGGATTTTCATTTTTTTTAATTGGAATTCTTAAATACCAAACTTTCACTACCTTGGATCCTACTTAAAACTAATTAAGCATATGATTTAGAGCCTTGATTTAGGGCCACTAGGTTTGTTGACAATTCATCCATATATATTTTCGTTATAATCATTGATATTTGATGATCTATTAACTGATTATTCTACATCAGATACTACAAAGATCTTTTGTAGGAAGATATTTTCAACTCAACTTGCTTCATTCACAATATTAAAATTCGAACATCTGATCTTACTCAAAAGATCTAACATCTCATCCAATTGGATCAACTTATAATATAATTTCATTTTAGTAAAACAAATTTTGTCATCTTAGACTTAGGAATGAACTATATATATATATATATATATAATTTAATGATTTGACAAAATAATTTGTAATCACTTCCAAGGAAAAAAAGTTACCTTTCAAAAAGGGTTAAATAATAATAATAATAATAATAATAATAAACCCTAAGATTTCACATTTGGGTGATTTCATTTTATATTTATTATAGACACTGTTTTATTCATAATGAGTATGAATAGCTAGCTTCTTCAAATTACAATATTCAATGAAATTAAAGAAAAATAACTAAGAAATAATTAAGAAAATTAATATTTAATTTTTTGGGTGATCTCAATTTGAATGTTGCTTGAAACCAAAGAAAATTAATTTTCATGAAATCAGATCCAATACGTGTTCAAAATCTAGAATTTGGGGTTGAATTAACCATGGGATTTCTCTCATTTAACTCTAATAATTAACCTTAAAAACCCTAGGATAAACCTAAGAGAAAACTAATGCAAAACATAGAGTTTTGAAACACACCAAAAAAACCCAGCAAAACATATGTGATGACTTACATGTTACTGAGACGATGTCGAAGCCCTTTTCTCCGACGAACTCCGCGGTTTCGAGACAAGAAAGCTACCCGAATATGCATCGTTTATGTATATAGCTACTGGAGGAGGAATCCAAAGGGATAGCATGATCCAAAATTGTGATTTTTTTTTCTTAGGGGAAAATGAAAACAAGAAGGGTTGAAAAATAAAGGATCAATGCGATCCCTTTGGATGCTTCCTCTAGTACTTGGCAGTGTTTAACCAGCTGACCACAAAGCTCATATTAGCTTTCTCAAAGACACCTTCTCTCTTCTTCTTCTTTTCTTCTTTTCTATCTTTCTTTATACAGAGGAAAGTGGGTTTCGGAGGAGACCTCCAATATAAAAAGAGATAGCTAAGTGCTCAACACAAAGACCAGTAGTGGGACCAAGCTTTTGAGTCAAGTAAAAAAGATTTCAAGTTATTTAAGTTTACGAGTCCTATTTTATAACTCAAATTTTATTTGAAAAATGTTCAAGTCGAGTTGAGTTGTTTGAGTTTCTGTTCAAATTTAATTGTAGATATCTATAATGTTATGGTAGTAATTGGTTCTAATTTAAATGACTTTCTATAACCATATACGATATCAATATGTACTTCATATTTTTTCATATGTGATACACATATATCAAACAAAGTTGTGGGACTCGACTCAAATTTGAAAACTAATATACTAATTACTAAAAATTTCGAGTTATTCAAATTCTCGTTTTATAGCTCAAATTTTATTTGAAATTTTTTTCTAGTCGAGTCTAGTTTTGCTCATCCCTATTTGCATCTGATAATGTTTTGGTGCACTTGTTTCCTTCTTTCATTATTCAGATTATATTCTGATATGTTTTGATTATGAATTTTTTTTAACGAGATCTCCTAATATATTTTTTTAAATCTTAACAAGTAGGGTGGCCCTTATTAATAAAATTTTTGTTTTGTTGTTTGGTTATTTTAATGAAGGATTGTGGTCCATTTAATGGACCAATCTCCTACACCAAACTTCTTTTATATTTACTTATTTCTCAAGGGAATAAATTCTTCATTTCATAAAATTTATTTTATTAGTATACCATATGATTAACGTTTTTGTTAATTCGATTCTCGGATTACGATGCTTTTGTTATTAATTTATTTTGTATACCATATCGTTAAGTCAAAGATGCATTACATTTAGGCTCTTTCCGCAGATATATTGAGTTATATTTTTAAAATAATACCAGATAACTTTTATTACTTAGAAAGAGAGTCAAACAAAGAGATTTAAATATGAAAATATCTATAACCAATAACAACAAATTGAAAAAAGAAAATGATAAAAGAATTCTCCTCCTTCCCGAAAAAGGAGAAATTATATCATAGGCTCGGCTCGCCACATCATCTATTGTCCCAACCAATAAAAATCATCAATTTCATTAAATTTTTTCATGTCATCTTTTACCAAGTGAATCTTTACTCAGATTTACTGTAAATTAAATTAAAAATCACTTTTTACCAATTATAGATTCACTTGGTAAAAATATGACATGAAAAAATTTAATGAAATGGATGATTTTTATTGGTTGGGACCATGGATGACGTGGTAAGCCGGACCTATGATATAATTTCTCCCAAAAAAGGGAAAATTTAGTCACGCCAGTAAAGGATGCTCTCACCGTTGCTCTGATGGATAAGCATAGGCTCAATTGAACTGCACAAGGCCCGGGAGTTGTCCACACACAAGGTATAAAGTGAATCCCCTATATGCTTGATGCGAAACCAACAACCTTGCAGGCTACTTCGCTGAGTAGATCTGAATGCATTGGCAAACAATAACAATAGGGGATCAAACTACTGAACGACCACCGACAATCGCATATTAGAACCGAGCGTCGTGAGAAATTCTACACGAATGCATATCTACCGCAATGGTAGGCGAATAACGTGTCATAAGGTAGAGACATGCCACAAAGATAGAGAAAATAAGAGCAACAATATGTGCGAGAAGTAGGAATCTGAAATAACGAAATTCTAATATAAAATCGAGAAAAAATCCAACAAAATGTAAAAGTAAAAACGGGGTATAAGAAAGTAAGGGAAAAAATACAGGCGGTTGACAACCAACACCAAAACTGGTGCCACCTCTGGCCAAATAAAAATGAAAAAAAAGAAGTGGCACTACACTGATTAAGAGAAAAACCAAAGTTGAGAGAAAAAAGTATATTGAGTTATTTAATTGGCTTGCTTTGATTTTTTATTATTTTATTAAGTAGAAAAATATTTACATTCTCAACGTAAATACTGAGATTCGAACTCATATAATATGAGACAACGTAAGTATCATTGGTCACTCGACCAATTAGTGAATATCTATTTTTTTAAAGAAAAGATTTCCCTTTATTAATCTTTACATAAAAATGGCTTAATTAAGGCTTTCTACTTTAATTTATCAAAATTTGATTCTCATACTTTACAAAAAAGAATTCTCCAATAAATCAAAGAGGATGGACTAACTTATCAATTCAAGTTATGAGGGACTAATCTCTAAGTTATTGTAACAATAATAGTGTTAACCGAGTTAAGTCTTGATAAATGTTTATATAACTTTAACTAAAACCATGCATGCATCTAATAAGCAATAATGTTAGATTTGAATGGTCAATGATTCAATTCATATAACATATGGTAAGAAAAAAATTATTACTTTTTCATGTAGTTTTCACCAACTTTTATAAAGGCTATAGGGAAGTTTCTTTATATGTGGATTTTTTGGTTGTCCTCTCGGTTCCTTAATGTTTTTTCTTGATTAATCTACACTGACATGAGTCGCACATCTGATTTTGGTATATGAGTCTTCTAATGAAATTTTTTTGCATACACAAGGCCTCAAACTCGAAATCTGCTTAAGCGATACCAAACTGCTTACCATTTGGACCAACCCGTTGGTTCTTTGTATGTGGACTTTGGCAATGCATGAATTTGTGTCAAAATTTACCTTTCCCCCCTATCTGTTTGCTGCTTTTCCCCGAGCCTTATCATTTCTAGTTACTTCATAACTATAAAGTGAAACACAAAAGCTTATGGTTACTCCAATATATATATATATATATATATATATATATGTGTGTGTGTGTGCATGTGCGCTTCACAACAACAATGGGTAATTTGAGAAGAACAAATATGAGCCATAGGATGAGCAATTCAATGACTATGAAGGGTCAAGATTGAGCTCTAGAGATCATGATGTATGGTGCTAGATCTTGTCCACACTAAAGAAGCATAAATCGACCACATGCAGAGTGCAGGCTTTTGTTTTCTTTTTCTTCTTCTTCCATGGTGCTATTAAGACCCCACCACTTTGTAACTTAACTTCTTTATATATATATATATATATATATATATATATATATATCGTAACGGAATTTTGAAATATATCTCGATATGAAATTTTAATGTCACGTTTGGTACATCAAATTATGTATAGTGAGAAAGGGTAAAATATATGGTTGGATGATATTGTGTGATTGTGATGTGAAAGTAGGGTTTTTGGTTGTATCTTTGGTTTCTCTTCCATGAGGGGGAAGAGTGTGCATACAAGGACATATGTTGTCCCTCCTTTGATGGACATAGATTTTCATCACCACTCAGTTTTTGTCACCCATTAAAAAAATTATTTACGGATGTTGAGTTTCGAATCTTATACGTAATTATAACAGAGTAAAATCACACTAGAATCAATACATATAGGGTTGTATGATTCAAATAGATTAAAAATTCGAATTTCGACATTCCTACATACTTTTTAGATTCTTTTGTTTGGAATTTACTTTGTTTAGCTTGGACTTTCAGTTTCTGTTGGCCTTACTCATGATGACATGATAACATCATTAAGTCACCCTATTATTATACCTTTATTGGATTTTAGTGATTTTTTTGGTCAAACAAGAAACTTCAATAATTATTTCATGAAATTAACTTTCTATATTTATTTTATAATCGATGTTTAAAATTTATAGCTGTATTTTTTAATAATATTATTTTTAAAATTTAAATTTATGTTCTTTTATTAAGAGTATAATGTTTAAATTTATTTAATCCGAATTAATATAAGGTGACTTTATTTAAATTTTAGCTAATTAATGTAGGAAGTTTATTAGTTGTGCCACTTGTTGACATTTATTCCTTATAAAAACAGCCCCACATGTACAATTAATGAATTTTAATGCTATATAACACATACATATTTTTACACCCAAGATTAATAAAGACATTTTTTTAATATTTGAATGATAAAATAGTATTGATTTTATAAAAATAATAAACCTCATTCGATAAAATTTAAGAATTCAACACTTATTTATACTCTGATGTAATTACATGGCAGTATATGTTCTTTACTCTTAACCCTTTGAAACATACATTGTGCATACAATTTGCTCAAACACATGTCTCCTAGAAATAAAAGCGCGCACACACTTATAGATAATTTCATTATTTTTTAGACTTATGTTTTAAAATATTTATCTGAGGTTTTCTTTTTGGTACTAATTAATTTGAGATTCAATGTGATTTCTTATTTAAAACATATAATTTTGTTGTCCGATTTTAATTTGGTTGATGTAATTGTTGTTACAACATCTAATAGATTTTGAGTTCAAGTGTATCTAAACATATATTATCTAAATATTAATAATATAAACATTGTATAAAAATATAATTCTTTAAATTTTAAAACATTTAAACAATTTTTAAACCTACTACTTAAATTATACCCCAATCATACAACTTACACCATTTTTAAAATTCAAACCCATATTCAGAAATTTAAATTCCACAATTGTTACCTACCAAATTGTATGGAATTTTGTAATCTTGTGGTTTGCAATTATCATGTGATGGTCCTACAACTTCTAATCTATAGAACTATTCTTTTATTTGATTTGATGTTTGAAGATTGGACCACAAATTGCTGGCATCATTATTCTTTCTAAGAACCAGCTGTAGCAAAATAATAAACCATGAATGCTACCACTGATTTAAATGCCACCACCTTGAATTTCATGCCCACTTAGGGGTTTATTTATATACTATGTTCAATAAAGGGGAGAAAATTGAAAATTTGAAGTTTCAAAATCCACATTTAAGATCATGGTGAAACTTAAATTTAGTTCATTTTCCTCAAGTTTTTATTGCGTCGATTAACAAATTAGAAATAGATTCTTATTTCAATCAGCTACCCTCCGCCTCATGAATCTTGTCTCTTATTGATTTTTCACGTAGTTTTAGTAATAAAAAGTTTGTGTAAGAGATGTGTTGTAAAATAATTAAAATGACAATTTTATACTTAAAAAGTTAAAGTTTGTTTTATGGGAAAGGCTTAACTACAAAATAAATGCCCAGACTATGTCTCTTTTTTGCAATAGGTGCCTAAAGTATTTTTTTTGTTGAAATAAGTGCTTAAAGTTTATTTTTTTGCTGAAATAGGTGCCTAAAGTATATTTTGGCTGAAATAAGTACCTAAAGTTTCATTTTTGATTGAAATAAGTGTCAAAGAAGGTGCCTCGGTTGAAATAAGTGCTTGACGCGTTCTTACGAAAAATATTTTTTGTTTTAAATGGAGTCGCCACCAATCTTTTTAATTCAGGTGTGATTGGAACACCTGAAAACTCAGCTATTATAATAAAACTTGTTTATGCGTCATTTTATTAAAACAACGAGTTTTGGTCTGCGAAACCAGAAAACAGATTCGGGAGTCAGTTACGTGTGGGGAAGGGTGAGCACCCCCACAACGCCCAGAATTGGTACCTGGACGATTATTTATTGTCTAAACGAGGGAAATTAAGAATTCTAATTTGATTTAAAATTTGTGATCTTTTGTAAAATATTTAAAAGAATATTTTTGTGTATGAAAAAAGAATTTACACCCCTACATTCGGGGCATAATTTCGGTAAGATTTCCGAATGAAAGAAATCTATTTTGGAAATTGTAGTTTAGAAATAAAAAATTATATTTGGCAATAGAGACTAATGGAAGACAGCACTCCTTACGTTCGAGGTACGTTTTCACAATAATCCCTAATAAAAGGTTTTTAATTTAAAAATCGACTAAAACGCATATAGGATGTATACGAATATATATTAAATCATAAATGTTATGTAAATGATAACATTAATAATAATAAAAATATAAAATACATATATGGAATAAAATAATAGTGGTAATGATAATACGATATAGTATATATTTATAATAATAATTAATAATAATAATAATATGATATGTGATAATAGTTTAAATAATAATGATAATAATAGTAAATATAATTTACATAATAATAATAGTAATAATATGCAATAATATGTAATAATAATATTAATAATAATGGCTAAAATATAAACAAAGATTAAAATGAAATAAAAACAAAATTAAGAAGCCGAATTGCAAGGATCAGAAGTGGGAGGACTGAAAAAGTAATTTCCCCCTTTGAAATTGAATAAAACGAATCTGGTGGCCAAATTGAAAACAAATCAAAACATACAGGGACCAGTTGAGTAAATTTCCCATGCGGCAAACCCAAGGTGAAAAAGTTTTTTATGCGGAGAAGTTTAGTGTGTAATTTTATCATTTTCTATCCTAACTATATAAGTTAAAATTTGAGAAAATAAAAGATCATTCTTTCATTGTTTCAAACAAAAAAATAAAGAGAGACTCAAATTCTCTGCCCAGCCGCCGGTGTTGTGTCGCCGTTCGCCGCGCCGGCGTAGACCGCCTGTCGCCTGCTGTGGTTGCCGCCGTCGCCGGTGGTCGAGAAGGCGAAAGTTTGTGCTTTTCCGATTTCGGATTCAAATTCTCTGCCCAGATTCAATTCCGATCTCGGATTTTCACAACAATCTCCCTAAACGCGTAGATCTGAATCGGAAAAATAGAGGTATGTTTTTTTTTACCTTTTCGAATTCTTTTTTTTGAAAATAAAAGTTTGATCTTTTTTTATTTCGAACTGAAAAACTCTTTTACATATTTGAATCTCAAATTCTCTTCCCAGATTCAAATCCGATCTCGGATTTTCACAATAATCCCCCTAAATGCGTAGATCTGAATCGGAAAAATAGAGGTATGTTTTTTTACCTTTTCGAATTCTTTTTTTTTTTGAAAATAAAAGCTTGATCTTTTTTTTTATTTCGAACTGAAAAACTCTTTTACATATTTGAATCTCCTTATCTTTTCGAAACCTCCCTCTTCGAATCTGATCTCTCTATTTTTTGGTTAAAAAACCTCCCTATCCCTCTCTTTCTTTTATTCGAAATCTGCCCCCCTCTTTTGATTCTGATCTCTCTCTAATTTCTTTTATTAATCGAAAAGCCTCCCCTTTTACAAACTAGATATGGGTTCTTTTTATAACCCATTTTGCATGTATTTAAAAAACTCAAACTAATCTGATAATGACGCTTTTTTCTATCCTTTGCAGATCTGATGAAGCAATGGTGGGCGGTGGCCAGACTGTGGTTAGGCGGTGGCCGACGCGCGTGGCCAATAGTGGCGCGCGCGGCCGTTGGCTAAAGGGTGCGGCAGCGGCAGAGTTTGGTAGTAGGTTTAGGGTTTGGTATTAAGTGCTAGAGGCAATAGGGTAATTTAGATTTAATGGGTATTTGGGTTTTTTTAGGTTTTATTATATTAGGATTTAATTGGGTAATTGGGTCTGTTGGGTGTAATGGGCTTGGGGTATTTTAGGTATATTTGTTTTGGGTTTGGTTTTATTGTAATTTGGGTTTATATTAATTGGGCTTAGGCCCGTATAAAAATAGGATCTACAACTTTAAAACAAGCCAAAAATGAAACTTTAAACACTTATTTCAGTCAAAAATTACTTTAGGCACATACTGCAAAAAAGAAACATAGTTTGGGCACTTATTTTATAGTTAAGCCTATTGAAAAATTAAAAAGAGGGTAGAAAAGGAAACGTGTCTAGTAAAAATAGTCGAGTTTTTCAAAGAGACAATTTAAATAAGACAATTTTAAAACACAAAAGGTATAAATTTTATGGGACAGAGGAAATATTTTTTAACAGCGAAGATTCTTCGATGAAATCTGATATGGTTAAAATTTGAGTATAAGGGAATCACAGACCCTGAATTTATGTATAAAATAAATGGCTTTATAAATGACCGTGTTAGCTTTTTATTTTTTATTTTTTATGTTCTGAGTTTATAGCTGACTTTACTAATAATATTATTTCTAAAGTTCGTCGTTAAAAAATGATCATGAAAGATATTTAATGGTATGCACTGTTGTTTTTTTAGTGGTACATGGACTTTGAATGTCAATGGTTGTCAATAGAGAGGCTATTCATATAAAAAGGACAATTCAATTAGTGCTAAGTACATTCTCTCCTACCATAGCTAGTTTTACTTGGCAATAACATCAAGTTTATAGCCTTTGTGTAAGAAATGGGGCATTGAGTGTGTAGGGAAAAAACAACAATTAGGGTTTTTGGGACCCTCAACTACAAGGGGTTCTTTGTCTTCCTTTTCTTTTGTTCATATTCTTCTTTGTAGAAAAAATAAATTTGAAGTTGGCCCGTCATTATCAATCATTTTTGGCCTTGGAACTCTGTATTATTTTATTCTTCGGGTTTTGAGATATATCTATAATATAAGGGTCGTTTAGTTCAAAGTAAACTATAAAACGATGAAAAGTTAATACGACGACTATAACAATAACAATCAAACTAAAATTCAGTTAACAACTTCAAATCAAAGTTTGAATATAATCATTAAATCTTTTTTTTGTACTTAATTAATTAGATTTAAGGCAAGCATGTGTTCAAGCAAATACATGGTTATTGCTTATTTTTACTTGGTTGTACTAATAGGGGGTTGGATATGAATTTTGGAAAATTGAAACCAATTCGATACGACTTGAATAAAAGAAATGAATAAGTTTTTAAATAAATATACTAAATTCTATTTAGTGATTTTTTGGGACCAATTATTTTGTGGGATTAAATCTGTATTTGGTCCTAAAGTTGCCTACTTTCATCACTTTAATACTTACAGAAGTTTTTTTTTTCACTTTAGTATAAGAAGTTGTAACTTCTTATCACCATTAGATCATTGGCTAATACCGTCGGTCAAGATGGCATGGCACAATAAGAAAGCATCACATGACGTAATAAGAAATTGTCGCACAGAAAAAATGTTTATGCCATGCGGCGTTTTCTTATTGTGTCACATGGTACTTTCTTATAGTTTCATGTCATCTTGATTGATGATGTTAATCAATGGATTAACCGTGATAATAATTTGCGTACTAAAGTGATAAAAATGGATAATTTGGGGAGCCGAGTATAAATTTTACCCTTAATTTTTTATTAGTCATTGGTCTAAGAAAAAACATGCTATCCAATGTTGTGTTTCTCACTTCAGTTAAACAAAAAAAAAGGTGCAAATCCGAGTCACGTTAAAGAGATTGCATGCCATGGATTTTCAGCCCTTCGTTTGCTACGACCGTATGATTCTATTTCGATTATGTCTATCTAGAAACAGCCATTGTCCCTGTTTTGCTTTCAAGACAATAGAGGTTGGAAACATGGTCCATGGCACTTTGGTTGGTTGGAAAACATGCTCCTAAAACATGTTTCTTTGGCTCTCTATTTCATCCTATTTCGCCATTGTTGGTTTGTATCTCAAAGTTATGTTACTCAAATTCGAATGGTAGTAGATTACAAGACACGATTGTGTTTAAGTTTTTGAAGTTCTTTCGCGTAGTTAGAGAATCCCTAAAAGCTCAAATCTTCGAATCTAACTAACAAGCTCGAATAATTCTAAGCCGAAATGTATTGAACATTAAAGTTGATTTGACCAAACTTAAATTGACTCGATCCAAAACCAACCTGACTCTTCCGATTGACATGTCTAATTATTGATTTATAGCATGAAGTTATGTACGACGTGAATATGTTTAACTTTTTGAAGTTTTTTCGTATATTCAGAGGACGTATGAAACATCATATAAAATCATATCTTATACTCAAAATTAAATATATATCGAATACGAATATTTCAAATATAGACCCAAAGTGATTTCCATGGCTCCCATCTAGTTCCACCATCAACTTCATTTCTTTTCCTTTTGATCAATTAATTTATTGTCCTTTTTTCCTTATAGCTTTAACAATAAAGCTCTCGAAAGAACATGTAGTGCTAGGGAAATTTGATGATAGAAAAATTTGGGAGGTCTATGTGAAACTTCTCTTAGCTGCCCCATACTTTTTAAGGACAAAAGACCATTAAAAAGAAAGAATGTCTTAGTGTCGGAGTCGAGTATCTAATTTCAACTTTCAATTTCAATAAACATGCATGAGTTGTTTTCAGATTTATTTATGTCTCACTCTAAAAATTAAATTATATTGAGAAAGAGAGATTTATTATGCGTCGCTCTTCTCTCTTTCTTTTGGGTACAATTTATTTTCTTTCTTTTTCTTGGTTGGCCAATAGTCGCGGTAGTATTAGTTTTAGTGCTGTGGTCGACCGCGGGTATTTCATTCTCTTTTATTTTTATATATCTAGTTCTTGTCTTCTCTGATGTCTTTAATTTTCTTCTAATTTTTTCTCTGCCTTTGTGGCACGTTTTTCCTCTATCTTGTGACGTTCTTTTCCTCTGCCTTGTGGCACGTTTGTTTTTATGGCACGTTATCATCTACCGTTGTGGTAGATTTGCATTTGCAGAAACTTTTTTCACGGCGTTCGACTCTGATTTGTAGTTTGTCGATGGTCTTCAGTAGCTTGATCCCTTTTTGTGGTTCGTTTGCAGATGCAGTCAGATCTGTTTTGCGAAGCAGCCTCTAAGATTGTTGGCTTTGCTCACCACTCCTACTCTAATCCTGAAGCGTGTAGATGAATAGAGACAAGAAGTCTTGATCCCTGCTTCTATTACTCCAATGTTTCATCTTTATCCATATTTTGCAGCCCACTGGACGTATTTTGTTGGTCTAATATTTTGTTTTTTTAACCTTTTCAATTTAAATTTATTGTATTTTGTTATTTTTCTGTTGCAATTTCGTTTTTTTGGAATGTTTCTCTATTTTGATTTCTAATAAAATTCAGTCGATATATTGTTAAAAATATTTAATTATACTTTATAATTATTAATTATAATTTTAATATGTTTAGATATTCATTATTTGCCATTGTGATTGTACCATTAGCTCATACTTGATAAAACAAATGTTCCAAATTGAAGATCAAGTGTGGTACTAAATGGAATGTGAGGGTTCAATCGCTAATTCGATAGACAACATTTTAAAGACTTCTCTTAATCGAATCAAGGATTTCTCCATAGTAATAAACAATTACTATATATTTTTTTGATCTAATTGTAAACCCAAAAGTAGGGTTTCTTTGAAATAATTAAATATTAATAATTGATTTTCCACATTGTAAAAGTGACAGAAGAGCATACATTCTTTAAAACATTGTCATTTTTTTAAAACACAATCAACAATCTCTAGAGCAAATGTTAAAATTCTTAGTCGACACCCTTTCTTCCCTTTTAGGTTATGGGTTCAAAACCCAAACAAATTCTTCTATGTAGAAATTGTTCAAAAAGAAGTGATAGAAGAACAGACATTCTTTAAAACATTTTTCATCCTTTTATCTCTTTCTGGTTAGAAACTGAAATCTGTAAAGGGCAAGACTGTTGCAATCTCCATCTTTGTGGACTTTCAGACAAAGTTTAAAAACATTTCACAACAATGCTATAGTTTCGTTTCATCAGTGTCATAAACCAGTCATGTCTGGCTTTGCGCGATCATTGCAGCTGATTTTGGAACCTTTTTTTTCACTGCTTAGATCATCTCTCATATGTCATACCAAAGGTTTTTTTTTATAAAAAAAAACCAATTAAATCTCAATTATTATAATAGGAAAAGAAAAACACTGTAGGATGAATGAATTTATTATGTTAGTTAGAGCCAGCAGATCATTGACAGGTGTTAACTCTTTCTAGTCAAAAAGCAGTTTAAATTAACCGACAACAAATTGGTCTAGCGGGATGAGACGCTATGTCTCTTGCGTAAGGTCAGAGGTTTAGATTCTGATATTGTAATGAAGAAAATTGGGTTAGGAGAACACCTCTATAATGGATATCTGTAAAACTTAATTTAGATTAGTCGACTAATAAATCAGATACAAGTAGTTATTAAAAAAATTCAATTAGGTCAAATTGTGTAAAAACTAAAAAAAATAAATGAAATATGTACCAAAGACAATCAAATAAAATATGATTTTAGCTGAGTTAACGTTCACCATAATTCTATTTAATAATCTTACATTAAGTAATTTCAAACTACAATCTTATATTCTATGAACTAATCACATTTGAAATAGTACAATGTCGTAATAATTTAAAAAATACTTGATAACATATTAAGTATCTATTGATAACAATCTAACAATTCTTTTAGTCAAACCTTCTCTTAACCAATGTCAAGAACGACAGGATTAGGGGGAGGGTAATTGGCGAAGGGTGTGAACTCTGTTCGTAAAGAATATTTCTGATCGCTTGCATTGGCAGGGTGTATGACAGTCGTTCGATCGACACGGTGAGGTAATCGATGTTATTCTTGCTCATGATATTGTGTGTGAGTGTGAAGAGGATGATGATAGTTGTGATAATGAGGTGTTACAAGATCGGATTGATGGGGAACAGGTTCGCGAGGGTATGTCGGATCGGTCACAGGGAGTGAATGAGGCAGGGGAAGGATCATGGGCAAATTAGCAATCGAATGAGATATGGGAGGGCAGCATCGGGCAGGTTGGAGCTGGGCCCTTCGTGGCCTGTGAGGGTGTGGTACCTAAGGAATTGGTAAGGATGGTAGGGTGAGTGGTGCCGTTGTAAGTCATGAATTCGATGTGGCATGCTGCGAGTCTGGAGACGTGCCGTTGTGAAGGGTAGTGTCCGGTAATGCAATGCTGGAAGAAGCTGTTGGGATGGATATAGAGTTTGGATTGGCTTCGAAGTCTATTGCTGGTAAGGTGTTTGTGGTAGTTGTTTGTGCCGAACGAGGGGTTGCTGTTGTGGCTTGGGGCTGCTGTACTAGACGGTTCATGCCGTGGGGCTTGTCCCTTTGTGGTTGGTAGTTGGTTTGTGCTTGTTTGTAGTTAACATGAGTATTATTTTCTCTGACTAGGTTTAGAGAAGTTTTTAATGAGGCTCATGTTGATTAGTTTGTATAATTCACCGGAATAAAATCATACATTTTTAAGAAAAAAAATATATATACATGAAAGAGACACCTATATTTCATGTCTGCAAATTTGAGCTTAAGAGACAACGATAAAGCTAATAAATGAAAAAGAATTGCCAATACCGACAACTACTCGAATTAGTATATGTGTGTGTATATAGATATATTTAGGGTAGTTATGAAGTCAACTACATAGCCATAGGTGATTGGTATGCAATACTTATTTTAGACTTGTTAATTCTGATTCAAACTCAAAAATTCAACATGATCAACCTAAATTCAATCCAAATTGATTTTTTGTTGCGTTCCGGTTCTCCAGGTTTTGCCTTGACTAATCCGGACAAACGCGCGTCACACACCTGGTTTTGGTGGGTGAGTCTTCCAGTGGAATTTTCTGCATACACAAGTGTTTCGAATGCGAGACCTACTTAAACGATACCAAGCTTCTTACTAGTTAGACCAACCCCGTTAACATAAAAAATAAACAATCTGAATAGTTCAACCCAAAATCAAAATAATCTGAACTCGAAATAGTCTAATTTCACAAAATTCAATCCACAAACCTCAATGACCCGAATTTGAAACAAATTGAATCCAAAATTGTCAAATCTGAATTTGACCCAAACTCAAAATGTTCTCAACTTGAAATCAATCATAAAGGAAATAACCTAATTTTTTAAACTAAGTTAATCTCATCCAAATTCAATTAACCAGAATCCGATCCACCTAATTAACAAATTTAATTATATACCATAACCCATGGTTCCAAGATTTTGAAATAGGGAGGAGAAGTTGAAACAAAGGTGAGATTACTTATAATGAAGAGACCCAAGCTTGATTAAAGTGGATGTAGTAAAATGAAGTGGATTTGATCATGCTTCCCATGATTATAAGTCAACTTAATTATACAAAAAATAACCCAATGTTTTTAATTGATGTGGGGGGTACTACTCATCATTAAAAGTGTCACATTAGGATCCATTCTATTATTGATTTGGTGGTGTATAATATAAAGTTTTCAGGACTTCTTGGTTGTTGGAATCATCATTACTTATCAACTGCTTAAACTTTGCTTTTTAGTGAATTTTTATATAATCACCACTATGAACATTGTTACTTCTTTTCATTTCATTTTAGGGTTTTTTTATTAGTATTTTTAAACAATTCTTTTGGTCTATGGTAGGGTAAAGGAAGAAGGAGAGGTGCAAAAAGGGTTCAAGGAGGGTCCCTTGCTAGAGGATACAGATTTGTTGACTCCTCATTTAGGGGGCCATATGACCCTATGATGTTAGGTATGCTATCGGTTGATTTCTAGCCAAAAAAAAAGTTTGATTTAACCAACCATGCATCAAGGGAAAAATAATTGATAAACTATGAATAATTGAATAAACTTAGGTCATCGAATGTTTACTATTCATGCTCGACTCTCATCTTGTATAATTATGTGCGAGTTATATCTAAATTTTTGTTGTGGTTTTAAATTTTAAATTTTATCATGTATGAGTTCTTTCTAAATGTATTTTGGCTATACAGTTCGATAGAGTTGAGTAAATTTTTTTTGAGTTAGTCGAGTTAATGAGTCCTATTTTTTTTAAATCAAACTTTAATTAAAAATTGTCAGTAGAGTCAAGTTGTTCGAGTTTTAATTCAAATTTAATTGTAAATATTTAGGCTTTAGGGTATTTTAAGCCCCCGAACTTTTGAAATAAATCAATTAATACCCTTATTTTTTGCACTTAATTAAACCCTCGAACCAATAAATTTAACCAATTGAGCCATTTGACAGATTTTGACCATCAATTTTTGACGATTTTTTTCTTGAAATATTATTGTCATTCACTATAGTTCTTTCGTGCGACATTTATACATTTTTTAAAAAAACTATTTTTTATAATTTTTATAAGCTTTTTAAATTTTTTAGAACTTTTAAAGAATTTTTTAAATAAAATAAAAAAACTCTAGAAATGTCAAGTGATAACACTGTAACACGAGACGTTGCACCAACTGGTCCAAAAAAATTGTTAGATTTAACAGTCAATGTTGGTCAAAGGGGTGAATTGATGAAATTTTGGAGTATAAGGGCTTAATTGGGTGCAAAAAAAGTTTAGGGGCTTAACTGATTTTTTTTGTAAAAGTTTAAGGGCTTATGATACCCTTAAGCCAAATATTTATAATGTTGGGTACTAATTGGTTCCAATTTGAACGGCTTTCTATAACCATATACGATATATATATATATATATCTTTAAATTTTTTTCATATGCGATGTACATATATCACGCATGAGGATCTTGACTCAAACTTGATAATTGATACACTAATTACAAAAGTTTCTAGTTATTCACTTTATTTGAAACCTTTTGAGTCGAGTTTATAAAATTACAATTCAAGTCAAGTCGAGTAAAAAAAATTAATTTTTTTAGTCGAATTTTTCTCACCCTATACTAAACGGCTCCGTCCCAAGTCATAATTTGTTTTTGTTGGTTAGGCCCATTGGGTCACATAATTTACTAATAAATAAATTTGGGCCGGTAATAATTATAATAGGCCCAATTATGTAATTTCCAGTTTAGGCCGTAGGCCCAAAGCCCAAATTCGAAACTCAATAGCCAACATAAAGGGTAAAAACGTGATTGTACGAACGCAAGTCTGCTTTATTCAACTTCAGAAGACGAAAACCTGATATGCAGTGTGGCCCACCAAAATAACTGAACCTCAATTACCGAAAGTACCCCAAACATCCTTCGATTTTTATAACAAAAACCTCATTACCAAACACACGAAGTTCAAGGGTAAGAACGTCATTGAAGACCAGCATACCGGTCCCCACTTGAACAGAAGTCAACCGAAGTCAAAAACGACACCGAGAAAATAATAAATCTCGCCGTTTTGAAGCAGAAAAAAGGGATTAGAACGGTCATTTCGTAGAAAGAACACCGAAAATGAGTATATCTCTGCAGTTGGTCAGGTAGGTAACAATAAAGGCGAAAAAATAAACTGGAAAAAACCCCAAAAGATGGAGGTTGAGAAAGAGAGCAACTGCCAGGACTCGCCGGCGGCGGGGTGGAGTGGTTCTGGAAGCGGCGGTGATGAGTTGGAGCTTATTGCGGCTGATTCGGAGCTTGCTGGCGGCGATGCTGGCGGTGGGAGTAATACTAGAGTGAAAGGACCGTGGTCGCCGGAGGAGGACGCGGTGTTGAGTCGATTGGTGGCGAAGTTTGGGGCGAGGAATTGGAGTTTGATCGCGCGAGGAATTCCGGGTCGGTCTGGGAAATCGTGTCGGCTTCGTTGGTGTAACCAGCTTGACCCTTGCCTTAAGCGCAAACCTTTTACCGGTAATTTTGTTTTCTTTTTTCATTTAAATGATGATTTGGGGATTCGTTTAGATTTTGATTTTTCTAAAATGGGTAGTTTTTGTTTTCTGTGTTTCTGTTTGTTGGAATGTTGGAAGTCAAGTCAAGGCCTGCTTTTTTTTCCCCTTGGGTTGATTTAGATAGTGAAAAAGATTGTGTTTTTCTTTCTGTTTTATAGTTGGATTAGTGTTCATTGGTCTGATGATGTTTGGTTTTGACAAATGCTGTAACTATTCCTAGTTTTGTGGATGTTTGCCTTTGTTTCCTATTGTTCCAAATTTAGTAATCTGTTTGTTGCATTGTATTGCAAGGGTTGTATCTTTGTTTCTTTGAAGTAAACTAAGTTCTTGAGTGTAATAGCTATCAGTGCTTAGTGGAAATTGGTGTCTTACTCTTATCGACTCGAATTAGTTCAGGAAATTGGTCTCTATATGTGGGACGATGCCTATTACGGAGAACACGATTGTTGTTCTTGTCTTGTGTTTGTTGTTTGAAAGCCTTTTGAGTGTAAATGCAATTCCTTTTTCATCCTTATGCGTAATGCGCATATTTGGGATCCATTGGAAGTGAGTTCGAGCTGAATGAACACTTTCACCCCTATTCGCACAAGAGAATGCTCACGGTTATTGAGGGTAATATGTGTACGTTTAGGAGATAAGTTTTGTTTTCTTTGTTAACTATTTCCGGATAGTGGAGACTTAAGTCAGAATGCCTGTTCATTATTTTGTAACCCTATTGTATTCTGTGCCGTATACTTAGAACAATGTATATTTGCCTAGTTGATCTTAGTGAGAGAGCAAGTATAACTCTTTGCATAGAGCAAAATATTTAACGGTGGAGTTGGGGTTGTCTTAGAGTTTCTAGGTTGTTTTGCTTGGCTGTTGAACTTTAGGGGAGCTCTCTGTATTTCCAATGTCGGATTATTGAATCTGTTTCTTGGCTGAGTCATATATTACTAATGTTTGTTGTCAAAGAAGATGTATGAAGTTTTAAATTTCGAACAATGATATGTAAATCTTTTGAAGGGAGTGTGGTGTCTCTCCTTTTCTTTTTCATTTTTTATTCTTTTCAACTGGTGATGCATCCGAGTTGGTCTTTGTATCACGAAACTCGAGTTTCTTTTTGAGCTGAGTCAGAGGTCTCAATTTTCTGTTCTTTATGTTGCTGAGAAAAGATGTTGAACAAGTGAATATTTTCTTATATGCAAACATCTGCAGATGAAGAGGATCGTATCATAATTTCAGCTCATGCAATCCATGGCAACAAATGGGCTTCGATAGCAAAGCTTTTGCCTGGTAGAACTGATAATGCAATTAAGAACCATTGGAATTCTACGCTAAGACGCCGATGCATGGAACTAGGTAGGTTTAAACCCGGACCAGCAGCAGACACAATGGAAGATGGCAACCTTGATCGAACAAAAGCTTCCTCAGAAGAAACACTTTCAGTTGGAGATATAAACCACTTCAAGCCTTTGGAAGGAAGAGATGTGGTGATGGACGATCGATCGAACTTTCAAGAAGACAAACCTCCGACACCAGAGGATCAAACCACTGTTGAGCCAAAGGACCATCCTACCCTTTTCCGTCCAGTTGCTCGTGTTAGTGCATTCAGCCGTTATAACGCTCCTAGCAATTCTAAAACTGAATCTGGAATGACAAGTAGAATCCCAATGCAAGGGCCTCTTGCTCAATCGTATAGACCGGACAGTGGAGTTGGAAAAATCCTGGAAGATCTTCGCTGTGAACCCGTCATTCCCTCGCGATGTGGATTCGGTTGCTGCTCAACTCCTTGTGGGGGTCATTCTCAAAGTTCATTGTTGGGGCTGGAGTTCATCGACTATGAGGAGCCTCCCATTTTTTCAAGCCACGAACTAATCTCCATAGCAACTGATTTGAACAATATTGCATGGATAAAGAGTGGTATAGAGAACAATTGCGTTAGGATACCGAGCAATGCAACAACAGGCCAGAGAATGTCTCAAGGAGCTACTCCCAGCATGCAAATAGGGATATCGGATTTACATACAAAGAGTGACCCTATGCGCTTCAATGATGGACAGAGCAAGTTAACCGGCATGTCGACAGAAGTTATGCCGACACAGATGCCTAAACAGACGTGTGCAATGCGATCCGAAGTGGAGGGTTTGAGCTAAAGAGTGATCATACTGTTGTTAGATTACTTTTTTCATATTGGAGGGTTAGGGTATAGAATGATATGTTGTTTCAGTTGGTCTTTTGAATATGCAGAACTCTATAGTTGATCTTGTGGGCAAGGAGATCATGAATTTTTGGTCATGGAAAAGATGTAAAACATTGCTCAATATATAAGTTGAGAATTTAACTAAGAATCTTTTATAATATCAGGATTCAAACTCTTAAAATATTTAGTGTCTCGTCCTAGATCAATTAGTAGTTGGTCTATAATAATCGAAAAAGGAATGAAATAAATGTTACAAGGGGGAATGGAATGGGGTATCTTCACTTTTGTTTTCTTGTATGAATTACAATGATGTGTGTTGGCAGGCCGTGTCTGGCGCTGCTTTGTCTTTTATGCAAATGTGAAAAGAGTAGTAGTAGAGGTGAGCATCAATTCATCTATCCAAACTGACATTATTTTGTCAATATCATTTCTGTTAAAGCTGATAAGTTCTGCATCATCAAACATAGAATTCTCTATCAATTCATTTAAATATTTAATGATCTTAACCAATAATTTTTGGTCCGATAACATGAGGCAATAGATTTTTGAGATTTAAGTTCTGACGTTGTGAGTAGAAAAAATCAAATTGTGAGGATCGCTCCATAATAAGTTTATGCAGTAGTCGATTTAGATTAGTCTGTTAATTGGTTGGATACCGGTAGTTAAATCATCTTAAAAAGTTTCGAACTCATAATTTTAAAAAAAATATTAATCGAAAATTTTAACCACTTATTTTAAATATTGCTACATCATTATAGGATACTTGCTAACAAAGTCTCATTGATAAAATAAATAAATAAAAAGTATTATCAGTTCATTTTTACCCTACATGGTAAGAAATTTTATATTAAAGTAGGGATAGTTCCGAGATTTCATGTCTTTACAAAAACATTGGGCTGTCGCACTCGCATCTAAATCCAATGATATGATGAAAAGAAACATTAAAGAAGAAAAAGAAAAAGGAAGCAAAAACAAAACACTTACTTACCTGTATACTTTTGATGCATCATCAATTTAGCCACCTATGCTTACAGTATATGCTGCCTCTAAGGGACAACATGATAGGTTCATATGGGTCACTTCAATCAAATTTCATCACAATTATATATATATATTATCCATTTACACAAAACGTAAAATTTATAGTTTTTATGTGTTATTTTGAATAGTTCGATGAGAAAAATTAACAACTAAGGTTAACTCATTATATTTTTTTGCTTTAAAAAGTAAATATCACGTACTTAGTAAAGAACTTTTTTATTATTTTAAAGATAATCCTTTAAGCAAGGCTGGAGATTCAAATCATGGCATTAAGAATAGAACAAATTGGGTTGGAAGGGTCGCCCTTATAATAAGCCTCTACATTACATGATCTAGATTAATCAACAAATGAATTGGTTACCGACGATAAAAGAAATCTCATTGGTAAGGCAATGTTACTTAAATTTTTAGTCTAAATTCAAACTTCTCTTATTCATAAATCCAAAGATGTTATCAGGGACGGAGTCAGAGTTAGGGAAAAATTATAAATATTTAAAAGTATGAGTAAATTTTTAAATAATTTAATTTAAAAATATATATGTATAAAAGGACAAATGTGTAAAAAAAATTTTGAGTGGAAGCAATTGCCTCTCTCCATCCCATATAGTTTTGTCACTGGATGTTACACTTAAGTGCACTCGAATTTAGTCTTCATATGTATCACTATAACAACGATGGTAATCAAGAAAATATCAATTAATTTATGTGTTTTCTTAAGATAAGAGAATGAAACTTTTCTTTTTACAATCAAGAGAGGAAACTTCTAATTATCTAACTTTATAAAAAAAATATATTAAAGTATACGTTACTCAATTATCGGTTATTTTAGTGAAATAAAATGTTAGATCTTTTAAATAAAAACATAAATTTAAATTATAATATTATAAATAGAATAAACTAAAATTAAAAAGGACGCTCCCTTATTAAATTTTTACCGTGTTTGATTTAAATTAATCGATCAATACTCAAATACCAATAATTATAAAGAAAAATTACAACTTACTCTTGAAAAATAACCTACACCATTTGCGTGGAAGTAACCAAAAAATTGACCTCGAGATTATAAATACACATATCAAGGAAAAAAATTAAAACAGAAAATTAAATCCACAAATAAAATATAATACAAGGACTTTTTATAAAATTTGACCATATATTTCTTTTTCTTACAAATCTATGTATATTAATATTTCTACATTAGATCTTTTCTAGTAATCCATGGTTTCTCTCTTGTTCCGAACAGATAAACAAGGAGAGAGAGAAAAGAGAGATTGCAACACATACCATTTCCCACTCTTTAAAACAGTATTTACCAGCAAAAAATCATGTAACTTTCGTATGATGTTTCATCGAGTTCATGTCTGAGAGAGCTTGTTGTCCGAAATTTGAAGGCTTTATTGTGTTTAACAACAATTACATGAAGATTCAAAATCTGGGTCTTGATAAAAATGGAAGCTTTATCAAAACAACCCCAAGGAGTCGTCATTGATGTTGTTGATGAAGGAAGAGGAGAAGAACAAAGAAACCAAACAGGTAATGAGGAACAAGAAGACAGCCGGTGTTCCTTGTCTTCAACCGAGATCATTAAAGAGAGGGAACCTTGTTCTTCAATATCAGGAACATGTTCTTCTCCTTGTTCTTCACTTGAAGTGGATCTTGAGTATGGAGTGGTCGAATCCAAGCCAAATTTGGGTAAAGAAATGGAGAGGGATTGCAGGATTTGCCATCTTACATTGGACCCGACCAACCATGAATCTGGTGTCCCTATTGAGTTGGGTTGTTCTTGTAAGGATGATTTGGCTGCTGCTCATAAACACTGTGCTGAAGCTTGGTTCAAGATCAAAGGAAACAGGTAAAGTAAACCAAATTCCTTCCAACATTTAACATTTTTGTCTGCTTTTTTTATATGTTTCATCAAACATTATCTTCAGTGTTTTGCTTGAACCATAGTGATTTAGGGAACTGAAATGTTGCTTGAAAGTGGTCAAACAATGGTGTGGATTCATAATATTTTCTTTTGAGGTTATTTTGGTTCAGATTTGTTTTTGTCCTTGTTTGTCTTTTGTGTCTTTTTGGTTTGTTCTGTAAGAAAAAGGGTGAGATATTTTTATTGTTAATGCTATGATGTTGGAACCACATTAGGGAGAATATCAAACAAAGAATAATTATCTCTTGCTCTGTTAGATTAAAGTGAAAGACATTAAGCTTAGTGGAATCAAATGTTAAATATTATAATGCAAAACATGGAACCACTAGGATGCTCCGGGAATCTTACTTTTCTTACTCGAATTCGGGTTTGAGTATCGGATTCGGGTTTTTTTATAGAATCATACCCCATTCCTTGTTCGTGTTAAAACAAAATGAAAAGTCGAAACACCATAGATAAATTATGAATCGGCATTAAGAAGATCATTTTCTTGATTCAGGGTCTAATCCAATTGATTCATACAATCATCCGGCATCGGATTTCTATTTTTTTTATATATGTGTGAAGCGTAAGTGTTTTAATATGTTGTCTTGTCAAGATGGAGGAACCGAAGAAAGTGGGTTTATCTTCAATGGTGTAATAATCAAATTAAGAAAGGTTTTAGCTTGGATTATATGGCAGTGCTATTTGCGTTGTGGATTCGTAAACATCACTTATTACGTTCAAGAATTTGATAATTTTCTAGTCGTCACATTTGTATTTTTCATGACATATTCGTGTCTGACACTCATGTATGTTGTATATTCGAATTTGAGTGGCGCATTGTTTTTATTTTTTTATTGTTTTAATGCTTAATGGATGCTCTCAAAATATCTCACTGCCGTCTTTTTTGAATTATGACTCTTGAGCATGTTGATTACCTTAGCACCTTTGCCTATGGCTTTATTTATTAGCTATATCGTCTCGACTTTTCGTTTTTCTTGAAGTATTCGTGTTTGGTACATCGTAATGTTTGATAAAATCGGGTATTTCCGGGTAACATAGGGTAAAGGCCTCCTTGCTGAAATTTATTCAATGTTCCATTTATATTGCTGCAATAATTTTCCTTATAATTGCGTAATCTCAGAACTTGTGAGATTTGCGGATCAACCGCAAAGAATGTTGTTGCTGCTGCAATCGATGCCGACGCAACCGAGCCGTGGAACATAGCAGCAACAGCAACGGCTCCCACTACCGTTCATGCTACGGAAACCCGAAACTTCTGTCAAGCCCATCGGCTTCTAAATTTCTTGCTAGCATGTATGGTTTTCGCCTTTGTAATCTCGTGGCTCTTCCACTTCAACGTACCTTCTTGAGAAAAACCTATATCCAAGGTCACTGCACTTGTTTCGCATACGATGGTCGAGACAGTGCCCCGGGGAGCCTCTCGATTTATGAATCGTGTTCCGTCTTCTCTTCCTTGCATTAGTTAAATCCGTAAGCATGATGTTTATATTAGTATCATAGGGCTTGAAACTCTTGTAATCTATATTTGCATATTGTAGCATTTCGATTTACGAGGATATCCTTCCAATCTAGTTTGTTTTGGTCACAATATCAAAATTTAAATATCTAATCTAGCGCTTCATCTCGTACGCGGACTAGTTGTTAGTTTATACATTATATTTTCGTATAAAAGAGTATAATTGGGGAAAAGTTTTACAATATATTATAGCAAAACCATGGCATTTTCATATGCTAAGAACTACAAAAATACATAATTTTATAGTATTAATATTTACAAATTAATATTGCATGGAATCAAATTCAAAACAAATCATCATCGGAGGAGGAGGATTCGTCATCATCGTCACGTTCATCGACGTCAATGGCAACAACTTTGGAACCTTTAACCCTGTTAGGTTGATCATTTCTAAGCTCGAATGGCAATCTTACATTGCTCGGCACGATCCCAAACCCTTCCTCTTCTTTCTTCAAATCACCAGGAGGCAAAAAGCAATCCGTCGACAACCCTTTGATGTTAAAATCGACTTCTTCAATCGTCCAGACTTCTTCCATCCTCGTCCTCGAATGACTCTCAGAATTCTCCCCGAATCGAAACAACGAGACACGAGTCTTGCCGGCGTGTGCAATGTTGACACTGTCTACGGTTCTATAGTCTTGGATCAAAGACTCCATCGTCGTCTCCCAAAAGACGCCGTCGGATCCGGGGGAATTGATACGTAGTAGATGGGAGTCTTCGAGTTGGACCAAGAGGCCGGTTCTTTGACTGAAACAACCCCAAACCGTGTGACGGATGATCTCTACATTGCTGCTGCTTCTAGCTCTTAGCGTTGGAGGTTCGGCCTCTAGCTTTAGGATGAAACAGTCTTCGTCGTTAATCGTTCTTTCGCCGATGCAAACCGAATTTGCGAACAAATTAGCTGTCGATCTTGGATCAAGACCCTGACAAATAAAATGAAATAACAGTTATGAAAAATACAAATTATGTATCTAACACGAGTATGGTTTTTCGTATATTTGGACCCCATATAGATATATGAATGCAAAGTATCGATATGTTTGTTAAAGGAATGGAGCATGGGGACCCTACATGGCGTGTTGAGCTAACCTTATGGTCCATAAACCACGTTCAAGTGGGTCAGATTGTAAGTATAAGGTCAAAAGTTCAATTAGAGTTGTTCACATGAACAACCTCGTTATTAGTATGCCTAAAACTGGACTAAAAAAAAAATTAAATTTTTAGATTCAATAGAAATCCATCTTAATTTAATTTGAATTGTAATTTCATAAATTTTATACGAAAAAATTTCAAATAAAATTTGAGTTATAACATGAGACTTCGAATGACTCGGAACTTTTATTAATTATTAGATTGGTTTTCAAGTTTGTGTCTAGACACTCAACTTTGTTTGATATGAATTTTAGCATAGGAAAGAATATATATATATGTATATCGTATATATTTGTAGAAAGTCATTTAAATTTTAACTAATTAATACTGCAATATTTTAAATATTTACAATTTAATTTAAACATAAATTTGAAAAACTTGACTTTCGACCTGAAAAATTTTCAAAATAAAATTTAAATTATTAAATAAAATCTTGTCAATTTATCTAATCTATTTTTTTTACTTGACTCATCGTATATTCAATCATATTCATTGTTATGCAGAAAGCAAGGTAAAAACATGAAATTCAGTGAAGAACTGAGAAAGTAAAATGACAGAAATCATCAAATCATACATCAACTGGTTACCTGTAAGAAACGCCGGAGATGCCTAGGTGGACCTCTAGAAGCATGAGAATGGTGCCACGGTGTCTGCCTCCAAGCCACTTTCCCATCACTCCCGGCGCTGATTTTGCAGCCGGAAACCACCAGTTCCAGGCACCAAAGCTCCGGCCTTTTCTGCCACAAAACGAAACCACCTACCTCTCCGTCACCGTGCCTCAAGTTCCTCGCTTTAACAATCTTGTTATTCACACTGCCCTCACCAGAACTGAACTCCGAAGCCGCCATTCGCACTTTCCCCATCGCATACATACTGTCAATGCCACCCAACGCCTTCTCCCCGCCGACCGCCGCAATGTACTGCTTCACTATGTATTTCGCCATCGAAGCCTCCTGTAATAAAAAAAAAACCCAAAATCATAAGCAAAAAAAAGATGATAATTTGATGATATTAAAGTTCAAAACTTGGGGTGAATTAAATTTCTTACCATGGGTTGATCTTTGATGTTTTTGGTAATGGAATGGTCGTCGGCGTTAGGATTTATAGGGAGAGGGATCAACGGAGCACCGATTACACCGAGCAAGAGCTGAATCTCGGTGTTCCTCCCGCCGAAAACAGCCACCATGGAATGCCTCTGGTCGGGACTCTGTTTCATGTTCATCCATGATTTCATGTTCTGCCATGAACGGTGGTGACTTGGCTTGTTGGAGACGAACATTTCTTCGGGGATTGGTACTTCCAGGACCGTGTCCAATCCATCTGGGATGTCGTAATTTGGACAAAGTTTCCTCATTATTGAAGGTTTTGTTTGTTTTGGACACTGAAACAGAGGAGAACCGGGAGAAGAAGAAAGTGAAGTAAAGAAAGAGAGAATTGGGATCAAAGGGGAGAATAAAAGAGAGAGAAGGAGATGAGAGCTGGTGAACAATGGACATCAACAACCGACCAATTGGCCCCTTTGTCTTGGTCCGCTTCTGTCGTGTTTGCACGCTTTCTCTCTCTCTCTCTCTCTCTCTCTCTCCTCCTCTGTTTCAAGTATATATATATATATATACTTTGTCAAATCTTGGTTAATCAATAATGTATATTGCGTTACAAACGGGGTTGGCATCAGTTTGATAATAAATATGTTTCGAATTTAAGACTTTGTGCATGCATTAATTTCATAAATCCGAAATAACACAAATTCTAACCAATTTGAGCTTGAAACTGATTTTTATATTTTTCAATGTTTACTTAAGACCGTTGTCCATAATCTGTAAGAAAACAATGGACACTTTTTAATTAAGCTTTTTGACTTAACAAAAATAGGTAGGAAAATGTTTCTAACATTCACATCGGATTACACAAAAAATAGGGTTTTGGTCCATTAATTTATTGCATTAATTAAGTTGTAAGTTTATGTGAACAAAAACAAAGAAGTCAATGGGAAAAATGTGACAACTAAAAGTGAAAAAGAACAATTTTGGAATTTCAACTAAATTTAATTAATTTGTGTTATTTTCTCTTAAAGGAACTTCTTTTTCAATGGTTGAAACCTGAAAACGAAAGCCTGGCAGAATAAGATATAGGGAGCTCACCAATTTTTCAGTTAAAAGGGTCCTACAACATTTGGATTTTTATGGTACAAATTAATCCGTTTTTCAATATTTTTTTTTGTTTAACCATTTATTTCTGACCTACCGATCGGCTAATATAGACCGAGTTTACAGAGGTTCATTATAGGGGTGACCCTTCAAACCCAATTTTCTCTATTCACGACGTCAAGATTCGAACTCCTGACCTTAGTTAAGAGATTTAGTGCAAGCTGGTTGTTGGTATTTTTCAATATTTTTCGTATATATGAGTCAACAGAATGCAGAAGATTAATTACTGAACACGTTCTATTAGATATTATAGAAAAATAAATAAATATTTTTAAATTTATTTAATTTTAAAACTTTAAAATTTATTGAAAATAAATATTATCATTCTAACTCTAATTTTTTATTTTTCACTGATAATATATCGAATAACAATCCACATTCCATTTATCATCGTATTGTTTCCTAAATTTTCTCCAAAAAAATCAAATAGTTAGGTATACATTAATTCCTTATATCATATAGTTATCTATTTCAACAAGCTTATCTTCAAAAGGGAAACATAAAAGTTGTATTTTTTATTGAGAAAAATAAGAAAATACTACTTTATGCATCGTTAAAATATTACATAAAAATTGTATTTATTATAATTAAATATATATTAACGATAAATGTTTAAAAAATTAATAAAATAATTAAAAATTTTCAAATATATAAGGGGCATAATAATCTTTTTAAATATTTCAAAGGACCAAATGATAATTTTCAAACAATTTAAGGGACCTAATAACCATTTTTAAAAATTCAAAAGGGTTAAATGATAGTTGTCTAATAAGAGGAGGCGTTGCAGTCATTGACAAGAGCAAATCTTAAGAAAAAATTGAAGGCAATTAATTGGATAAGAACCAGTTTTTGATTTATTTTATAATATAAATAATTAGCACCGTTAATCACATCATTAATAAAAGCAAAAGCTTAAACATGGGTTTATGCCGCAGCATGCGACCGACATTTTGATTGACGGTTATAAGACACGGTGGTTTGAGGAACAATCCATTGTCTCCGCCGCCACTGCGGTCCAAATTATTCTCCAAATCAAACATTATTTTTTTCTTTGTTTTTTCAATCAAATTAATCAAAATTATATCTTCTCAAATCTTGTATCTCGACACGTGGATGCTAATCATTTAATTAATTAATAATTATTTTTATTAGAGAAAATATGAATCGAGGCTCAAGAGAATGAACCTTATCTCGCTTCAAATCCAATCATGCACTGCACGTTCAATGCATATATATATTTTTTTCAATATTTATATTGTGGGTTTTCTTTTTGTTTCATGGTTGTGGGTTTGTTTTATTATAAGGATGTTTAGGGTTAATTATACTCCGCGTTCTTAAAATATGATTTTTATTTTAAATTGGTCTTTAAAGTTTGTAATATTTTAATTTTATCTTTAAATTAGGACTTTCATTTTAAATTAGTTCTCTAAGATTTTAAAATTTTCAATTTTATCCTCAAATTATGTCATTCATTCTGATTTAGTCCCCAAATTTTTTAATGTTTTAATTTCACTCCTAAATTATAGATATGCTAATCATATCTCATGTTAATAAAAAAAGTTATAAAAAGTATTAATTGCCATGTAGACACTTATGTGCATTATGTAATATGGTGTTGCACAAATGTAATTTGAGGATGAAGTTGGACTTTCAAAAGTTTGAGGTCAATTTAAAATGAAGAACATTATTTGGGGATGAAGCTGGAATGTTGAAAAGATTTGGGATCAATTTATAATGAGAGTTATGGTTTGAGGATAGAATTGAAGCGTTCAAAAGTTTACGACCAAATCAAAATGAAAATCACAGTTTGAGGATAAATGGTTCATTGAACTTGGGTTTTAAATATTTTGGCCCTCTTTGACAATTAGCATATAGCTTATAGTAGATAGCAGATTGCATTAGCTAATAGTTGATTTGACTAGTGGATTGCATTAGCTTATTGTATAAAAGTATTTGGTAAAATTACCTAATAGCTGGTAGTTGTTGATTATTTAAACAAACAAAATGGCTTATAAGGACATTATTATATTCAATACTTGTTTAATTATTTGATTATAAAAAATAATTTTTTAATATAACATTGCTAAACATATTTGAATATCTATATATTAATTTATTATTTATATAATTATTTTTAATATAATTTATTTAATTATTAAATTTAAATACAAATATAAATGTGTGATAATAAAAAGAAAAAAAACCATTAGTTTTTAAATGTTACAATGTAAATACCTCAGGGTGAAGAATTAAAATAAAAAGGTTAAAATTTGGGTTATTTGGAGATTTTTTTATAATTATTAAGGTTAAAATGGTCTTTATAACTCTGTTAAAATATTTGTTTTGATATAATAATTGAAAAATAATTTTGGACTAAATTGAAAAGGTTGCAAAAATGTTTTTAAGTCCGAACAAATTGAAAATAAGTTTGTAAAGTTTTTGAGAGGTTTTGGAAATAATTTTAAACATTTTAAAGTAGCCAAAATGTTGTTTTCAACACAGGCGTACCGATACGGTATACCTCGTATCGATACGGTACAAGGGTTTCAGCTACAGTAATTTTCCAGTAACCAAAAACCATACCGATACGCACCTAGGCGTATCGATACGGGAATGATCGTTTCGATACGCATGTATGCGTACCGATCCCATTTTCAACACCTCCAACGGCTATTTCCCAACGATTTTTCAAATTGCAGAGCGTACCGAAACAAGCCAAGGCGTACCGATACGCGTACCGATACGGTCCAAGGCGTTTCGATACGCATATCCAGAATGAGCATAACGGCTAGTACCTGTACCGATACAGATACACACTTACCGATACTGGAAGGCAACCAAGAGCTTAACGGCTAGTTTCCAAAAAGGGCGTACCAATACGGGTAACCCACTTATCGATACGGATAGTTGCAGAGCTGCATTTTGAGTGAGAAATAAGTGCTCCAACGGCTCTAATTCAATCCCAACGGTATCCAACGGCTAGGAACTCATTTGGGAGTATAAAAGGGACACTCAAGCTTCAGCAACAACTAATGATCTTATTGCCAACAATATTATGATGAAAATTTGTCTTAGAGCTTAAATTTTCTATTTTTTGTATAGACAACACTTGTGAGCTTAAATGTTTATATATGCTCAAGTGTTTTAGGTTTTGAGTGAGTGCTTTAGAGTGCAAACACATACCTTAAGAGAGGGATTTCAGTTTGCTTTGAATTTTCTCTTTGTAAAGAGGGTTTACTCAAGCTTTGGGGTAGAAGCTTTGAGTGTTGTAAAAGGTTGCCTCCTAAGCCTAGAAAAGAGGAAGAATTATTAGTGAATTGGTTGAAATCTTTAGTGGGGAAGCTAAGGTAGTGTATGTAGGCTTTGGTTAGAAAGCCGAACCACTTTAAATCCTTGTGCAATTTTCCTATCTTTTTGCTTCCACCACCAACACCCAAAAATCGACTTCTCCACCACTTGGCAAGCATTTTCGGTTGATCCATTGAGCACAACAAACTCTTATGTCAAAAACTTGAATTTCAAAATGTTCCTATTAGCCACTTTTCAAAATTAGAGGTTTCACACCAATCTGCTATTCACCAAATATCTAAATTAGCGAATTTGACTGGTCAAACCTCTAATATTAGCTCAAACATTTAATTTTATCTCAAACCGCTATTTACCAAACATAACCTAAAATAATTTAATTTGATTCGATTATTTTTTAAATATAATTTATATTTTAGGTAAAGCAAATAGGATTTTCATCATTACAATTATGGAATTTTGATTTCTTTTAATGTGTTCCATCAATTAAATCATTTTTTTTCAAAATATGATTATTTTATATGAACTAATAAGAAAATTTCTAGATGCAATGATGATCTTAATTTCCTCAATCTTTGAAGTACTTATGTCAAATGATTTTACTTAGGAAGCAAGTGATGACCTAAACATTCCTTTTGTGTTTTACAAACTAGGGCCGATTTCTGATTATGGTACCTTTACTATGCTCAAATTTAGTACTTAGTCTCTAAATTTTAATTTGACGTACTTTAATCCCTCTATTTAAAATAAAGGTGTGGATTTTTTATATAAAAAAAGACTTGTTCTAATTTTCAGGCTGAATTTAAAAAGAAGAAGAAGAGATGTTATTAAGAAACAGAAAATCTCACCAGTATATTAATTTAAAAAGTTAATAGTGTCCATTATTTAAATTAACTAATGACATACTAAAAAATAGAAGGAAAAAACTTTGATACACAGCCGTGTAAACTTTAGTTTACTCGTGCCTTTCAGTTTTAGGGGTTAGGGTTTTAGTTTAAGATTTTAGTTTAGAGTTTAAAGTTTAGGGGTTTAGGTTGCAAGATTTAGGATTTAAAGTTAGTGCTTAGAATTTAGAGTATATATTTTAATATTTAGGGTTTAATTTTTTAGGATTAGAGTTATAAATTTAGAATTTAAATTTTATAGTATAAATATGCAAGCTTGTGTAAAATTAGTTTTACACAACTTGCGTATCAAAATTTTACCCATAATAAAATGATTGCCGAGTTTGAGTGTAGTAAAAGGGGAAACCATAATTTTACCTAAAATTAATTTTGCGTAACCAATATTTAACTAAATAGTTTCAATAAATATTTTTTTATAACCACATGCTCTGCCTGTTTGTAGGGTTAAGGGAGAGACAAAAGGCATAAAATCAAGTCTTAAAAGAAATCTAATTATAAATCCATGATACAATTTTTTTTTATTTTTGGAAAATCATGATAAAATAATAATAATAATTATTATTATTATTATAGAAAAAAATGGAATCCAATGGATTATAATGAATGATCTCCCACTTATTGAGAAACAAATATTTTGATTTTTGTTTTTTTCTCAAAAATAATTCGGATTAATTGATAATGTTTGATGTGTTTTTTGGGGGATTGGATGTATAATTAATTTAGACAAATCCTCAGCGATAATCACGGCATGTTCATAGCAATGATTGGTGTATATTGACATCAATTTGACTATAATGTCATAGGATCATGTCAAATGTTAAGTACTTATGTTTAATGTTTGTCTTTTTTTTTCAATTTATTTCTATTCCTAGTATCTATATGATTTTTTTGGTAATATGCATGTTCATCTAATGGTTCATGTTCGGGGTACGAGGCTGCCCCTCTTAATATTGTTGTTTTCAATATTCGAATTCACGCTCTCACATTGGGAGTGCAATGTGCCTTACCAACGCACCCAACACTTATTGGTATCTGGTATCTATATGTTTGTTTTAAAGTTTATATTTTAAATTCGGAATTACTTTGTAATAATATAATTTCAAAGTTCTTCCTTCAAATGTAATGTAATGTACTATACCTATTTTTGTTCAAAAAGTATATAGTATTGTAAAAAGATATTTGTCATCATTTAAAAATGTATGTACGAACCAAACAAGTGGTCTCAGTAAAAAATCGGATGATGTTCATCATTTAAAAATGAGTGTGGATTATCAAAGGGTTAAGAATATATATAAACAAATATTACCTTGTAATCACCTTTAGACTATTAAAACAAATGTATGCAGATTTTTTTTGCTGTACACCAAATAATAATCCAATAATCCGCGTAAAATAATACGAGTACATTTTGTTCTACCGGGATAAGACACTAAACTCCTTAAATAACATATAGAGTTGAAATCTTAGCATTGTTAATTGAACAAATTAATTTAAGAAAATCATCAGCATAATAAATTTTTAATACTCGAATTCGAATTAGTTGGTCACGCTTTGCCAGGTTGGAATCCAGTAAGAATTTTATTGTTTATATGAATAAATTTCGGTCCACATGTTTACCAAAGCCCAAGCTTTGCCTGCTTGGTTTTATAGATGCTAGAATATGCCCAACCTTTGTAATTCAAAAATAAATATATATATATATATATATATATAATTATGTAATTTTAAATAAAAACATTACATTAAAACGTTAAATTATTTGATAAAATTATGTGAAATATGAAAATTGAAATTATAATAAAAGTAATCAAATGAATTATTAATCTTTAAGTAATTATAATACTTTAAATAGAAAAATAATAAAAACACGATACAAATATTTATTTTTTCTTTAAATTAAAAGGTTATATTTTGATACACAAGCTGGGTAAAAAAATTTACACAACCCTTCATATTTAAGTTATCAAATCTAAAACTTAAATCTCTAACCCTAGCACCCTAAAACTTAAACCTTAAACCCTAAACCATAAAGTATAACCATAAAACTTAAATTCTACACCCTAAACCCTAACCTAAATCAATAAACCCTAAAATTATCAAGCTTGTGTATCAAAGTATTTTAATTTTCCTAAATCAATAAAGTTTACACAAGCTTGTGTATCAAAGTATTTTCCTAAATTAAATCATTATACTAAATTATCAAACTTTAGTTTACACAAGCCTTTTAATTTTGGGGCTTAGGGTTTATATTTATGGGTTTAGTGTATAGGGTGTGGAATTTAAGTTTTAGGGTTAAAATTTAGATTTTAGGGTAGAAGGTTTAGGTTTTAGGGTGCTAGGGTCTGAAATTTAAAAATTTAAATTTTATAGAAGGGTTGTGTATCAAAATATAACCCTTAAAAACATGTTTTGGACTACACCATAACATGAATAAACAATCAAATGTAAAAAGAGGGCTCGAAGGCCACCGCCCAAAAAAATAAAAGTGGCTTTCTTATTAATGATTAAAAAAGTATAAAAACCCCACCAAATCAAATGTAAAAAGAGGGCTCGAAGGAAATAAAAAGAGTGGCTTTTCGATTAAAAAAAGTTCTATCTTATCTCTACTTTGTTCGAACCAAATCACACCAAAACATTTAAAATAGGGGAAGAAACCGAATATGAAAAGGCAAAAAGGAGTATAAATCGTACCTTTCATCTTAGATCTACTCAAATAAGGGCTCCTACGTTGAAATTCAAGGTCAGGTTCGAAACTGAGACACTAAAAAAAAGCCAGAAAAGTTGCGACTTTTCGAATTCCGGCCACCGGCGACCGACATCGGCTTGATCGGCAGGAGGAAGGCAGAGAAACAGGAGAGTTTAAGTTTTTTTTAAAATGTTGATATAATGATTTTTTGGTCAAAAGTTAACTTATATACTAGATAAAAATTGTAGCATAATTGCATACTAAATCCTCCCTTCCCAGCTATTTTTTTCATTCCTAGTCTGTCGAATGGTATATTTGCAACATAGGTCCCTGTATTTTAAAATCAATTTTCAATTCGGTCACTAAATTGAGTTTTATTAGATTTTTAATGGGTAAATTACCTACCAGTCCCTCTGCCCCATTTTTATTCTCTCCGTAAACCTCCTAATTTTTATTCATTTTCAATTTCCTCCTTTTTTTTGTGTTTTTCAAATTTCTTTTTTTTTTTCTAATTTAGCCACTTTTCTAGTTATATTATTATTACTATGTATATTATATTAACATATATATATATATGATATATATTATATATATATATATTATATCTGGTGTATATGGAATGTAAATATATTACGTATATGGTATATGGAACGTAAATATATTAAATATATGTTATTATTTTCATTATGTAATATATAAATATATTTATATAACATATATGTAATGTGTATTATTATCATTATATGTTTATTATTATTGTTAGTAGTATTTTTATGTTTGCTAATAATATTTCCATATTTAATATTATTACCATTATTATATATATATATATATATATTATTTTCTTATATTATATTATTTCTCATATATATATATATATTATCTTATAATGTATTGATATTATTATCTATATGTTATAATATAGATTTTAACGTGTTTATTATTATTTTTATTAATGTATATTATATTAATATATTTACTATATTATGTATATTATATTATATTTTAGTATATTATAAATACATGTACATTTTTTTATTTTTTATATAATATGTGTGTATTATATTTTGTATTATATGTAATATTTACTTGAAGGTTTTCTTTTCTTTTAATGCATAAAATTTATTTTAATTTAAGGGAATATTTTCCGCTTTATTTCGAATACCGGCTAGGAAGTGACATCCTGACACATTCATGTGTCATCTTCCTCGGTTTCATAAATAAGGAAACGTTCTCCTTAGACCGTTTTTTTGGGGATTAAATTTTAAATTTAAATTCGAATTTTTGTTTTCTTGCAAAGACAACACTTAATCAACACGGTACCAATTTTGGGCGTTTTGGGGGTGCTAATCCTTCCCCACGCGTAACCGACTCCCGAACCCAAAATTTTGAATCTCTGGTTACCTTTTAATGGTGTCCGGCCTACCAAAGTGGCCGGTGGCGACTCCATCCGTTTTTCATATTTCCCATCGTCCATTTTTTTATATTTTCCAACTTCCACATTTCCACCATTTTCCATTTTTAAAACATTTACGGTGTTCTGTTGGGAGCGTCATCCCGGTCTCTGGGTGTCGTCTCCTTTGACTCTGTAAAACCTTATTTTTTTTAAACTTTATCTATTTTTCGTAGAGGGTAAAAACCCCTATTACGACAAATGACGACTCCGCTGGGGATATTTTTTAGAGAGTCAGGCCAAGGTTAATTTTGTGTTGTTTTGCAAGAAATTTAAAATTTTGATTTGATTTAATTTTTAATCCATCTACATTCATGCATGAGCTTTCTACCCGAGCTCCTCAACCCGTAAGTGGGAGAGATTACTTCGTTTCGTGGGGTCTTCACCTCCGTAATGTTGTAATGTACTCTTAGAGTAGTAGTCCTTATATTTCGTGGGGTTTTCTCTCCCATATGGTATAAGGGTCGTATTCCCTCGAATCGATGTCCTCGCGACAGTTCGAGTACCCTTTTCCTTTAGATCCGAACCTCATATAGTGAGCCGTAGAAGCCGACCTCTTAAGCCATGCGAAACTCTACCCATTTAGCGGTCCCCTTGTTAGGCTTTGGTGCCTGTATTTTTTTGTGTACAGTTTTTTTATCCATTTTAATTTTCTCTTCACTAATTTATTCATTTGATTATCTTTATTCAAATTGACCTCGTTTCTTTTTTGTTTGCATCATGTTCAATTTATTTTGCATTAATTGCATCACCGCATCACTTTAATTTCTTGTATTTAATTCGCATGAAGTGCTAATTCACGACTGGTTCCTAATTTAAAACAAAAGGGAAATTCATCATCGGGAGAAAGTCTAGTACCTTAGATGTTAATGCAACATTCAAAGTTGCGAAAAATCCCATGAGTTCAAAAGTTAAGCCGCAGAAACCATTTTTGAATCGATACATTTGCATCTAGAACATGCAATTTGGATCTACATGCATACATTCACAATTTTGAAACCGGTCCCCAGGATGCCCCGTGGCAGTAATACCATATAAAGCGAAGTCTAGCATCATGTTGAACCTAGGCAAGGAACCGGTCCAAAGACATTTTTTGAGAATAACCTTCGTGTTCATACATGCACTATACAGGCCCCACATCCAGGGGCATTTTCAGGCCTGACTGGGGGGCAACATATCGCCTTTACTCTTCAAGAAAAGGCGAAAACATACTCCAAGCTTCAAATTCGCTTCTTTTCCAGACGAAGTTCAATAAAAATAATTTTGGTGCATGTACCAGAAAAGATAGAAGAAGATGATCAAAGCCAAGAAAGATTGAGGGCATCTCCACAAAATAAGACCGAGAGCTCAACATGAGGTCAAGGGCATCCCTTTGAGGGGCAAAAAATATCATTTACACATTCATCAGGATCATTTGGCATCAAGTGCATACATCATACATTCATACGAGTTATCATGCATTAGGAATGAAGTTAGGGGCATACATCATGCATTCATTTTTGGCTGGAACACATAAACAGGTCCAGAAATGAGTTCGAAAACCTCAATCACGTGGGCAACAACATGATGATCAACCTCTAGCCCTGAAGAAGGCCGAATATGCAGACAAGCTCAAACGTCCAGCTCAATGGCAAAATTGTAAACAATTACTAATTAATGTTCTCCTTCATTTTCAGATTTTGCGCTACCGTTGATGGCAACAGATTAAAGTTTTCTCTGGATCTCGACTCTTCACCAATGATGTAGCATATCTTACTTTTTTCCCGATCTCGCATCTCCGTCAGTGGTGTTGCAAGATCAAATTTCCCTCCGGATCTTATCTCTCTGTCAGTGGTGTAGCAGATCCTACTTTTCTCAGATCTTGCCTCTCTGTCGGTGGTGTGGTAAATCAAATTTCTAAAGATCTTGTTTCTCCGCCGGTGGCGTAACAGATCAAGGATTTTGTGGGTTATGCCTCCGTCAGTGGTGGTAAACCAACTTAGTTCAGATACTGTCTCTCCGTCAGTGGTGCAACAGATCAAACCCTATCCAGGTCTCGCTTCTTCGTCGGTGTCGCATCTAGACCAAACTTTTTCCTCGGATATTTGTATCTTTCGTGTAGTTATAGCTCAAAAAACTAAAAAGAAAAAAAAAAAAAAAAGAAAAAAATCAAGAATTGAAAAATTCAAAAAAAATTAAAAATCAAGAAAAAAAAGCAAAGCTTCATCATTCGATCCTACCCCTCTGTTGATGGAGTGGTTAGGTCCAAATTGTCATTATCCCTGCTTCTCTGTTGATGGTGTAGTGAGGTTTGAGTTGCTATCATCTAGATTCTGCTTCTCCGTTGATGACGTGGTAGAATCCAAGTTATCCGATCCTATCCCTCCGTTGATGGTGTGGCTAGGTTCAAGATTTGTTCTTACTCTGCCGTTGAGGGCATAGTAAGGTCCAAGTTGTGGTTTATCTCTGCTTCTCCGTTGATGGTGTAGTGAGGTTTGAGTTGCCATCATCTAGATTCTGCTCTTCCGTTGATGGTGTGGTAGAGTCCAAGTTATCCTATCCTGTCCCTCCATTGATGGTGGGGCTAGGTTCAAGATTCGTTCTTACTCCGTCTTTGAGGGCGTAGTAGGGTCCAAGTTGTTGTTCATTCCCTCTCCTCCGTTGATGATGTAGTAAGGCTTGAGTTGTTGTTATCTAGATTCTGCTTCTCCGTTGATGGCGTGGTAGAATTTAAGTTATTCGATCTTCTCATTCCGTTGATGGTGTGGCTGGGTTTAAGTTGTCATTTATTTTTACTCCACCTTTGAGGGCGTAGTAAGGCTCAATTTGCTGTTCATTCCTACTCTTCCGTTGATGGTGTAGTAAGGTTTGAGTTGCTGTTATCTAAAATCTACTTCTCCGTTGATGGCGTGGTAGAATCTAAATCATCCGATCCTGTCCCTCCGTTAATGGTGTGGCTGGGCTCAAGCTATTGATCGTTCTTACTTCGTCTTTGAGGGAGTAGTAAGGTCCAAGTTGCGGTTCATTCCTGTTCCTCCGTTGATGATGTAGTGAGGTTTGAGCTGCTGTTATTCAATTATGCTTATCCGTTGATGGTGCTGTAGAATCTAAGTTACTAAAATCCAATTTTGTCATTCCGTTGATGGAATGACTGAACAAATATGCCAAATTCCGATCCTGCCTCTTCGTCGGTGTTGTAGCTGGATCAAAATTTTCACCTTTAGACCGTGCCTCTTCGTCGGTGTTGTAGCTTGATCAAATCCTAGTCTTGCCTCTTCGTCGAGTGATGTATTTGGACCAAATTTATTGACTTTCGATCCTGCCTCTTCGTCGGTGCTGTAGCTGGGTCAAACCTTACTGACTTCAGGTCTTGCTTCTTCGTCGGTGTTGTAGCTGGACCAAATTTACTGACTTCTAATCCTGCCTATTTGTCGGTGTTGTAGTTGGATCAACCCTACTGACTTCAGACCCTGCATCTTCGTTGGTGCTGTAGTTGGGTCAAACCTTACTGACTTCAAGTCTTGCCTCTTCGTCAGTGTTGTAGCTGGACCAAATTTACTAATTTCTGATCCCGCCTCTTCGTCGGTGTTGTAGCTGGATCAACCCTATTGACTTCGAGACCTTGCCTCTTCGTCAGGTGTTGTAGCTTGGTCGAACCATACATTTCTTCGGTCCTGCCTCTTCGTCAGATGCTGTAGCTGGGCCAAATTTACTCTTTCAGATCCGGTCTCTTCGTCAGAGTTGTAGCTGGATCAGACATTAGAACCTCCATCTTTAGATCCTGCCTCTTTGTCAGTGTTGCAGCTGGATCAAACTATTTTGACAAGTCCGACAAAAATGTTGGCACAACGTGCTTAAACACGGTAAATTTTAAGACAATGGATAATTCAAATGTCTATTGAAAATCTATTTTCACGAATGGTCGAAAGAAAATAAATCATTTGGAAAATCCAATGCCATGATTGGTAAAAAACTGATTGTACCTAGGGGAATGGTACAACTAGCCTAGAGCAAACAACTACCGGTAAAGGCAACTCAAAACCGTTGATCCCTGTGCATTTGGGAAAAATGCAAAAGAAGCTCCGCATCAAAATTTATCAACTTTCGGTCCTGCCTCCTCGTCGGTGTTGTAGCTGGACCAAATCTTCATCTATCGATCATGTGTCTTCGTCAGTGTTGCCGCTGGATCAAGTTTTGAAAACCTTAACTCTTCATCAGTGTTGCAGTTAGGTCAAATTTTCTTCAGGCATTGCTTCGTCGTCAGAGTTTGTAGCAAGCCGAGCTCGTTTTGTCTCCTCCAACGGATCGCCTCAAATTTTTATCTTCCCCAATGAACCTTCCATTCTGAAAAGCGACAAAGAAAATCAAGAGAAGCCCGAGAAGAAGAGGTGGCTAGAGAAGGAACCTAGACCCGTCCGGACAAAAATGGTTATTTTTTTGTCTTTGCCATATTCCTATTACACAGCAATACGCAAAGAGGGGCAATTGTCATAACCAATTTTGTCCGAGACTAAGCCCCAAACTGGTTTTAATACTCATTACAACATCAAACCCAAAAAACCATAAACCCAAACCCAAATACCCAATATCCATATAATTAAATACCCAATACCCATTTAATTAAAATAACCAAATACCTAAATTTACAATACTACCCTAAAACCCCTAAAAAATAAACCTAATGCCCCACTTGTCCTGCAGCCGCCGTCCCTCACTGCCCAATCACACCGCGCGTGGCCGCCACGCGCGCCACCATTAGCCACTCGTGGTGGCCACCGCCCACCTTGCCGACCACCGCCCAAAACCTGCAAGAACCAGATCAAGTTGTTAGCTTTCTTATTACCCATGCATGTACCAATCGGGATATAAAAACCCTCCAAATCAAATGTAAAAAGAGGGTTCGAAGGAAATACAACGAGTGGCTTTTCGATTAAAAAAAGTTCTATCTTATCTCTAATTTGTTCGAACCAAATCACACCAAAACATTCAAAATAGGGGAAGAAACCAAATATAAAAAGGTAAAAAAGGAGTATAAATCGTACCTTTCATCTTAGATATACTCAAATAAGGGCTCATACGTTGAAATCCGATGTTAGATTTTAAACCGGGAATCTAAAAAAAGCAGAAAGGTTGCGGCTTTTCGAATTCCAACGACCGTCGACGACGGTGTTCGCCACCGGCGACCGACGTCGTCTTGATCAGCAGGAGGAAGGCAGAGAAACGAGAGAGTTTAAGTTTTTTTTAAATGTTGATATAATGATTTTTTTGTCAAAATTTAACTTATATACTAGATAAAAATTTTAGGATAATTGCATACTAAATCCTCCCTTCCCAGCCCATTTTTCATTCCTAGTCTGTCGCATGGTATATTTTCAACATAGGTCCCTGTATTTTAAAATCATTTTCAAATTGGTCACTAAATTGAGTTTTATTAGATTTTTAATGGGTAAATTATCTACCAGTCCCTCTGCCCTATTTTTATTCTCTCTGTAAACCTCCTAATTTTTATTCATTTTCAATTTCGTCCTTTTTTGTGTTTTTCAAGTTTTTTTTCTTCTAATTTAGCCACTTTTCTAGTTATATTATTATTACTATGCATATTATATTAACCTATATATATATATATATATGATATATATTATATTATATCTGGTGTATATGGAATGTAAATATATTATGTATATGGTATATGGGATGTAAATATATTAAATATATGTTATTATTTTCATTATGTAATATATAAATATATTTATATAACATATATAATATATACGTAATGTGTATTATTATCATTATATGTTTATTATTATTGTTAGTAGTATTTTTATGTTTGCTAATAATATTTCCATATTTAATATTATTACCATTATTATATATATATATTATTTTCTTATATTATATTATTTCACATATATATTATCTTATAATGTATTGTTATTATTATCTATATGTTATAATATAGATTTTAACGTGTTTATTATTATTTTTATTAATGTATATTATATTAATATATTTACTATATTATGTATATTATATTTTAGTATATTATAAATACATGTACATTATTTTTATTATTTTTTATTATATAATATGTGTATTATATTTTATATTATATGTAATATTTACTTGAAGGTTTTCTTTTCCTATTACGACATAATGTTTTAAGGCGTAATGACATCTTTGCTCTTGAACTTAAACCTTTTTTTGACTACTTTTACCCGCTAACTTTATTTTTTTGTCAAATTAAATGACCTGACAAAAAATTAACAAGGTTTTAATATTTTTTACAATTTTAATAATTTAAATATATATTTATGTCTTCACCATAATTATTCAAAGTAAAGTAACCTTTGATTCATTATTATTCAAAGAAACAACACATTTTACTTATTATTTACATATACAATTGCAGATTTTATTTAGCTTAAACTGTTAGATGTTACAGAGAATCATGCATGTTTATACTGCTGATACCATGCAATTGGAAAGTCTTCAGACTTAAAGCATAGTGAAAGCTGCATGAAACAAACAATTGCTTCATCACAATATTGAAACAAACACCATTAAAGCATTAATTATGTACTTAAATGAAAGGTTGTACCTCTACACTTGTTACCAACAGGGCGATCGGCAATGTTGCAGCGTTTCGAAATGGTCACCGCGATTTCTGGCCTCACTCCGACAATGTATGATGTTTGAGTAAACATAACAACGCAAAGGCAGGCTGGATTCTTTACCTTTTTCTTCATTATGGCGCAGCAACGCTCGGAGACCGGGGCTCTCCGATGCTGTGCTGCGTATGCACGTGGTTCCAACTTCTCAGCCTCCTTCTCGATGTCATGTTTCCTAAGCAGTTCCCACGACAAAGTTGAGCCCTGCAATGGTCATACTCACCAGAAACGCGAGAACGAACATGTACTTCACTGGGGTTTCCATTCCTACAATGCAATTAATCAGGGACACTTGTGATCAACAACTTAAACTCAAATGAAAACGCTTCTCAAACAGCTAGCTCGGGCCTTTCCTCAATCCAGATCAATTTAAAGTTTGATTGTTTCTGAATTCCATATTTTTCTCATATTACTTGTATGGACCTAATATTGCCCGGCCCAATATTAAGATATTAAATAATCGATTAGATGTTTATTTTAGACGTTGTGAGGTGTTAATATTTTGCTACACGTAATTGACTCTAAAAATCGTTTTCTGATTTCAAATATAGAAAAATCATTGTTTTAATAAAAATTAAAAGTTTATTAAATAACTAACAATGTTTTGCATTATTTTTCAAGTCAGTTTTTAGAGTCAAAAGCTAGTTTGAGATCAAAAGCAATAAAAATATGTAGCTCTTCGGGTTAAAAGTGTATTTCAGCTTGGTTTGAAATTGCTTTTCAAAAGCCGAAGTTTCTAGTTTTTAGCTTTTTCAAAAGTACTTTTAAGTAAAGTCACTCATATATCCTCGTTTATATCACCAATCATTTTATATTTTCAAAAAGAATATCTAAAATAGACATTTTATCTACTTAAAAGCATTTTTTAGAGCAATATTAAACACTCCTATTTTAAACCTAACAATCCAAAAACACTTCTAAAAATCACTTTCCCACCGCATTTTCCAAAAGCAATACAAACTAGCCCTAAACGATCAATTTTTCCTTTGACGTGAATACCAAGTGCCCGATTTGTTTTTTAATCAGTGGTATTCAACACATTGGTTGATTGATTTGGATCAGATATTGTAAAGGACTATTATGAGGACGATCCTCTCAATCTCAGAGTCTTTTATTTCTTTCTTTCCGTATCAAGTAGATACTAGTACTTCGGAAATTGTCAATTCTTCTTCAACCAATTGGGATATTGCGAGGAAGTAAATTTTGAAGCGAGAAACTAGAATAGCTTTGGCACTTGGGAAAAGAGTAGGGATTTAATTCTTGGGCAATGAGAAGGATATTATTGAGGATTTAGTCGAGTTTAGCTTCGACAAGATTAAGAACTTCTCAATAGATTAAGATTTGGGTGTGACGTGGATGTTCATTACACTTCATTTCGGATTGGCCAGGATGTGGTCGGTTGGTGCACCAATGTCCATGGCCGTTCGTCGTCAGTCATGCTTTCTTTACCCATGTCAATTTTCTATGAAAGTTTTGAACCCTGGAATACTTTGCATATTAACCAATTTATGAATACGGATCCCACAAACAAAAATGTCACTTTTACCATGAAATACTTCATTAATTTTAATAATCCAATGCTGAGACAAAAATAATCTAAACAATATGGTAATACATAACCGCATTTGTAATAGACCTTTTATAGTACTCCATTGAAATTAATCGATCAATAGATAAAATATTGATGGTTTAGATAAGATATTGATGGTTCATCAGAAAATGGCTGATACTAAAAGTACTAACTTGGTAACTTAGGCCTTGTTTGACAATTAGTGAATAATTGATAGCGGATTACATTAGATGATTGCACTACCTGATTTGACTAGAGAGTTGTATTAGTTGATTGTATAAAAGTGTTTGATAAAATTAATTGATAGATGATAGATGTTTAATTATTTAAGCAAGCAAAATAACACATAAGGACATGATTATATTCGGTACTTGTTTGAATAGTTTATTAATTATCAATATTTTGTATCTATTAATATTAATTAAATTATAAAAATATTTTTTAATATAACATTACTAAGCATATTTGAAGGATCTATATATTAATTTATTATTTATATAATTATTTTTAATATAATTTAATCAATTATTAAAGTTAATACAAATATAAATGTGGGAGAATAAAAAAAGTATTAGTTTACAAATGTTACAATCTAAACATGTGAGGGTGAAGGATTAAAATAAAAAGGTTAAATTTAGGTTATTTGAAGATTTTTAATAATTATTAAGGGTAAAATGGTCTTTAAAACTCTTATTTTAAAACTTCTTATTTTAAAAAGCTTCTATTAAAAGCTTTTTTTAAAATTACAAGTTTTACCCCAATTTATTATTCACCAAACGTTTAAATTAGCGCATTTGACCGTTCAAACCTCTAATATTAGCTCAAACTTCTGATTTTGGCTCAAACCGTTATTTACCAAATATGACCCTAAATTTTTAGTTTTTTCTCAGTCCAAAAATCATTTCTCTATCCTCTATAAAACCTCTCTTTTGCTCCGTTTTCTCAGTTGGTTGTTTGCCGTCAACGGTCTGACTTTTTCCTCTCCTATATTATAAAACCTTTTATTATTGTGAAAGATCGACGGATCTCTCTCATAGTGTTCATTGACCAAGCTAAATTCAAACACTTTAAAATAATTTAGTAAGGTCTAATTACGAGTTTTACCCCTTTAAATTTTATTAGATTTAAAATTCAAAAACTTATTTTTTATTATTTAATAGAATTTAATTTATTTAATTTAATATCAATAATTACCAATAGAGATAAGTCAAAAAAACTATTTTTTATTTTATTTTTTAAGAGAAAAAATAAAATACACATGCCGTGTAAACTTTAGTTTATACAACTCTTTTAGTTTTAGGGGTTAATGATTTAGTTTAGGGTTTAGAGTTTAGGGGTTTAGGTTGTAGGGTTTAAAATTTAAGGTTATTATTTAGAATTTAAGGTTTAAGATTTAGTTTTTTAGGGTTTAAGTTTAATTTTGATTTATAGTATAAATATGTAGACTTTTGTAAAATTTATTTTACACGCTCTATGTATCAAATTTAAACCCATTTTTTAAACCCTAATGTACATCTAATAGTATAAATATCGTATTTCAGCCGAGCAGCAAAAAGGTTTCCTATTTCAGCCGAGCAACAAAAAGGTTTCCTATTTGAATCACTTGTGCTTTCTCTGGGTGCTAAAATCGACATGGAGATGGAAGGAGGTTTCTTTACTTCCCTGCCTGCTGGCTATCGGTTCAAGCCAAAAGATGAAGAGCTCGTTGATTTTTACTTGAAAAGGAAGATTTACAACAGACCATTGCCACCAAATATATTTAGTGACGTTGATCTCTATAACTACGATCCACACACTCTCACAGGTTTTTCTAAAACCCTAGTGTTTTTCTTCTTTCTTTCCGATTCTGGTGTTTTTTTTTCCGACAAATATGATTTTATTACTTTACGGTACTGATTGTTTTATTTTCATGTCGACAGCAATGAGTAATAATGCATCGTCAAATGGTGTAGTGACCGAGTGGTACTTTTTCACGCCAAGAGATCGCAGACACCAAAATGCAAACGGCCTGTTCGAACTGCCGGTGATGGGTACTGGAAGGAAACCGGAATGGCTAAACCTGTCCTCTCCAGAGGAAAGGAAATCGGAACCAAGAGGAGTTTAGTCTTTTTCAGAGGTAAATCATCTGAAGGTGAAAAAACCGACTGGCTCATGCACGAGTACGTGTTAAACAAAGCTCCACAAAGACAGAGACTCAGCAGCCAAGACATGCAGGTAACCCTTCTTTTACAATCTTTCAAATATACGAAAGGCTTTGAAGAATAATCATATATTCGTATCTGATACTCATTTCCGACTTTTGTTTTTTCAGCTTGACGATTGGGTGTTGTGTAGAGTGTACAAGAAGAAGGAACAAAGGACAAAACCTAGAACCCCAGTTGAAGAAACCACAGCTGATAAAGTTGTTGCTCATACTGAGTCTGAAGCCCAAGTGCTGGGAGATGGGATTTCACCTCATGGATTGAATACACTCATGCAGCAACACACTTGTTCAATGCCTATGCTCCAGCAATATCCGGAATCTTTTGGTTCCATGCTGGGACCAAACCCTGCAAGTTTTGATCCCCAAGATCCTGTTTCTAATAATGGTAATTTTATACCAATGCCTACTCCATTGGCATCAATGCCTCCGCCGCAGCAGTTTTCCGGTGTCAATCCTAGTAACGATTGGTTCGGCTTAGACACGACACAAGAGGGAGGTGATATCGGTGCAGTTGTATATTATCAAGGTGAAGTCCAAATGCTTGGAAACGGGATTGCACCTATTGTTCAATATCAAGAGTTTGATGCTGCTGGCTCCTTGAACATGTCAATGCCACAGCAGGAGCACGTGCCGCAGTTGCAGCGACAACAGCTTTTGGGAGTCAATCCGAGTCAGCCCCTGCAGCAACAGCAGCTTTCCGATGTCAATCAAAGTCTGCAGCTTCCGGAACAACAATTTTCGGGTGTCAATCCTAGTAATGATTGGTTCGGTTTAGATACAACACAAGATAAAGGTAATATCGGTGCAGTTGCACTTCAACGTGAAGTTCAAATGCTTGGAAACGGGATTGCACCTATTGTTCAGTATCAAGAGTTCGACACTGGTTCCTTGAATCTGCCGATTCCACAGCAGCAGCAAGTTCCACAGTTGCAGCAACAACAGTTTTCGGGTGTCGATCAAAGTAACCTAGATTTTACGGTTGATGAAGAGTTTCTCCTAGATTTTACAGCTCATGATGAGTTAAGTCTACTTTTGGATTTTTGAGGATTATAGAGTTAAACCTCTCCTTTGTAACAACACTTACGATCCATTTATGTTTGTGCTTGTGTTATGTGAAACACTGTTTATTTCTTTAAAACACTATTGTAAATCATTTAAATATATATATTTATAGTCAATTTTGAGAAAAAAAAAACCTGCCTTATTTTTTTTATCAAATTTGTGGGCTGCATTAACAAATTAGTGTCCAATGATATGTTTTGTTCTTGACAAAATCTACACTTTCACAAACAAATATCATTAAAATTACATTACTTCATTACTTTCAATAATCCAATGCTGAGACAAAAAAATAATCCAAATAATATAATACATAATCATTCCTATACAGTCACAAGAATGTATGGTTTTCACTTCACATACCTTAACCTGCCATAATTTTATGGATGACAATTTTGAACAGACTTCCCGCTAAGAATAGACTAATGAAGATGGCGATTAATGTGGAATCTAGGAACTACTTTTTTTAATGCTCTTACTCTCGAGGCATTTGGGAAGCTACTGCTTAAATAGAGCTGTGATGTGCCTGGGATGATGAATTAGCTTGGGCTGTTGCTTTACTAACAGGGAGCTCATTTCTTGTTTTCATTTTAAAAGTTCTTGTTTCTTTACTAGCATGCAGATCATTACTAATAGAGATCGGAATGGTATGCCGGACCATTTAGCGAAAGAAGGTATGTCAAGAGAAGATCTGTTTAAAGCTTGGTGGTAGCAGGTTATAAAAGATCTTGTATGTTTCCTTGGAACAGATTCCTGCTGCAATTTTCCTTCCATTTAAGCTCTTGTCTAGTTGTGTTGCACTATTTTTCTCCATTTAGGATTAGAGAGGTTTTTAACAGCATACAACTAACGCACATGGTATGCATGATTTTATCCTAATTAATAAAATCGTACTTTGTTGAGCCAAAAAAAAAGTTGCTTGGAGTGCATATGTTTATTACATATGGGAAGAGAGGAATCAGGCAGTTTAGAGATGTCTCTAGGAGTGGGGAGGTATTGTTGTAATGCATTAATCAATGATATAGTTCGAATTAGAATACAAAACAAATGTATTATACTTGAGAATGTAAACATAAATCTTTTTGCAGCTTGGGAAATTCCTTAGAGGGATGGTTGTCCGAGTGCATGCATAGGTGATTTGTAGCAGCTTGTTGCTTCTTTGGATAACATACAAAACATTTATCATGCCTTCATAATATTAGCCTTAACAATGTTTGAATCTCTTTTTAGGAAAATCATTGGGGCGAAATATTATAAAGCTGATGAATATTTCGACCCCGATTATGATATTCGATCCCCGAGAGATTCCGAAGGTCATGACACTCAAACTTCATCAGCAGCTGCATGTGGCTTTGTTAGCAGGGCAAGTTTATACTGTCTAGCCAAAGGGATGGCTCGTGCTGGGGTGCCATCAGCTCGCATTGCAGTTTACAAGATTTGATGGAGCTATGGTTGCTTTGACGTAGACATTCTTGCAGCGTTCGATGATGTGATAGCCGATGGTGTCGATATAATCTTGCTTTTTGTTGGTGGTGCCCCATCAGATTATTTTGATGATCCGATTGCTATCGGAGCTTTCCATTCGATGAAAAATGGAACATTGACATCAAATTCTGCCAGTAATAGTGGTCCTGTTCTCTCATCGATTTCGAACCTTTCACCTTGGTCTTTATCGGTAGCGGCTAGTACCATTGATAGAAAGTTTGTCACTAAGGTCAAGCTTGGAAATGGCGAGATATATGAGGTAATAGCTAACAGGGTTACTCTAATCTCAAATTTTCGAATACATGAAAGCATTCGATACTTACATCCTTAAATATTCCAGGGAACCTTTATAAACACATTCGATCTCAAGGGAAAGATGTACCCTTTCATTGCCGGTGCAGCTGCACCAAACACCTCACATGGTTATTTTTTTCAAAATGCCTAAGAAAGTTGTTTAATTTTTTCAAAAGAAATGTGCTTTTTCCTTTTTAATTAAGTAAAGGGTAAATTACGCTTGTCATCACTCAACTCTGACTATGTTTCTGTTTTAATCGCTGACTTTAAAAATTGAATTACTCTTGTTTGGTTACTCATGCATTAATCAAAAACAATAGGATGATATTAAAATATTTATGTTGACGTGAAACCACATGTTGTGCACATCATTTTCCCCTTTTTTTTATTTCATCATCTTCCCCACAAAGATAGAACTTTAAAAGTTTCATCCTTATGTCACATCAAAACTAAAATCAATGTTTTTAGCGTTTATTTTACTTCTCAAGACAACGCCGAACTTTCCTCGTCTCTCCATATCACTCTATCAGTTTAAATTTTTTTAAATCTCAACGCCCGATCGGTGTGAAATCATGATATATAGCTCCTCTTATTCTTCCCCGCATCCCTACCGTTGAGATTTTGAAGAATATGCTCCAGCGTCGAAAAATTCAAGGGAATCCGAAAAATTAAGTTTAGGAAGATTTCAAGGGTTTAACACAAAAAATAAAAAAAAGTGTTTTTGAGCCTTTTTTATAATTTATAAAAGATGTTTGATCATAGTGTGGTCCCAATAGAAAAGCAGATGATATTCATCTCAAGAGACCCGAGTTCAATCGCAATGTCTGCAAGGTGTGTGCGCATTGTCAAAGGGTTAAGAATATCTATGAACATATATTACATTGTAATCACTTTTAGACTATTCAAAATAAATTATTTAACGACGAAGTGATAAAAATCAATCTCCACAATTGAATGATCAAAATAAAACTACAGTCAAAATTGAGTAATGAAAAACTTAGTTTACCCTAAGTAGAATTTGTTTTACCTCCCCTTTTAACTTTCACTTTCACTTTCCAACCCATGCCGAAAAAAAAATGGATTCATTAGTCACAAAACTCTTTAACGCATTCCAATAATAAAAGAGCCATTTGACACAAATTCTTCAATCAAAATGATTTGGCCCGATTAACAAGTTTGACAGAATCACGTTAAAATTATTATAACAATTATACTTTTAACCTACGAGCACGTTACTAAGGATTGAATAATTAAAATCACGTTTATTCTACTTTTTCTTACAAGAAAAAACTTTTAAGATTCTGAGTCATAATTGGATATAAAAGCGAATTAAAAAAACACAAAAAATATAATTTAAATAATTTCTTTTAAAATGATTTTGTAAATAATTGTGAGTACACTTTCTATTTACATGGAAAAAATTCATTTTTATGAGATTTTGAAGCAAATGAAACCGCGTGGGTGATCGTCGGCTAAAACCTTTATATAAAGAGAAAAATCAAATTGAAAAAAATAAACATTTAAGCAAAACATTATTATTTAAACTTTTGTTTCAAAAACTTGCTATACATGGCTAAACATTTAGGGTTCTTCATCTTTCTCGTAGTGATATTATCGTTTTCGAATCTCGAACACGTCGAATGTGGAGTTCTCAAACACGTTCATAGACAAGGTATGTGAAAAATTTTAAGTTTATTTCAGGGTTTTATTTTCATGTGTGTATCAAACGGGTAAAAATTAACGATATGGTTATTCATCGAAATTGATATTAGGGTATGCAAAATTGGCCACCCTAGGAGTTGTGTGCAAATGCTGTGATGGTGAAGGAGGTGAATGCAGAAGCTCATGGGATGCTTCTTATTCTTGCCCAAAGCTTCAATGTCTTCCTTGGAAGTATCAATGATCAGTTTAAATGATCTCATGAATAGAATTACCCTATCTTTATAATATATCTGTAGCGACCCTTTTTTCTTTTTGAAATTATGTTTGAAATGCTTTGCGGCATCAAGAGAGATGGCACCCTGAAACCGGGATGACACTCCCAATAGATCACCGTTAAATTTTTAAAACGAAAGGTGGAGTCGCCACCGCCACTTTTGGTAGGTCGGACACCGAAAAGATAACCAGAAATGGGTTCGGGAGTTGGTTACGAGTGGGGAAGGATTAGCACCCCCACTACGCCCAAAATTGGTACCTAAAAATTCACATTATTTTTATTAAGGAAAATGAAAATTTGATTTAATTTAATAATTAATTTCCAAGATGCGTGCACAATAGTTTAAATCTGCCTTGACATTCACGACATTCAAATGAGATGACACCCGGATGGCCGGAATGACACTCCCAGCAGAATTATCGGAACAATAAGGGCTGAATACTATATGTAATAATTATTATGTAGGAACAAAATAAAATTAAAATAGAAAAGAAATATACATATTAAATAATTAAGAATATATATATGATAATTTCAAAATTGGCCTCGATATTCACGACACTCTAAGGAGATGACACCCGGAGGCCTGGATGACACTCCCAATAGAAATATCAGAATAATGGGACAAAATACCGTATACGGTATTTGTGGGAAAAATTATATTTTTTTACATGAAAATATATATACATAAAGTAGAACAAAATAATATATGCATATAAATATGATAACATACTATACAATATACATATACCTATTATATAAATTATACTATACAATATAAATATCATATCTATATATATATATACATACTATATACATATATATGTATATATATATATATATATATATATATATATATTTAATATATAAATAATGTACATATTATAAAAAATATATATATATATATGTTATGTGTATAATATAAATACACTATATACCATATAAATATAATATATATACATACTATATACATGTTCATAGTAATATACATATTAGATAATAATATACATATTATATATATTTGACATATTAATATACATATACATATATACAAATTATATATTAATATAATAAAAAAACATATCAAATATAATGAGAAAACACAAATAAGGACTGAAATTAAAAGGATAAAAAATAGTGCAAAAATTTAAATAATGTACATAACTAAAATTAAATAATTTACAAACATCGAGGGCTAAATCCAGAATTGTACCACTGGAATGGGATAAAATTAAAAGCTTTCGGACATTTGAAGGACCAGAAGTGAAAATTTTCCATTAACCATTGATTAAACTTGATTTAGGGACGAGATTGCAAAGTATTCAAAATTTCCAGGGACTTCAGAGCGTATTTACCCATGCGACAGTCCTATTTTAAAAATGTACTTGGGACGAAAGGACTAACTGCGTATTTTACCCATTTAAAATCTGAATGAAATTAAGAGTAGTGACTAAATTGAAATGAAATTAAAACTTCCAAGGGCCTCAGACATGATTTCCCCATGCGGAAGAACTAAAGTCAAATTATCCCCATTATTTTTTTTGCACGGACCCTAGACTCGGGTCGGGTTATGCCTGGATTGAACAAAAACGACGTCGTTTAATGCCCCTATTTAAGTGTTTTAACCCCCCAAAATTCATTTTATCAGATTTTATTAAACAAACCCCCCAAAATGCTCTTAAATCTCCCTGGCCGGCAAGGTTGCTGGATGGTTGCTGGCCGCGAACCGCGGTGGTCCGGCGGCGGAGCGCCTCCGTCTCCGACCGCCGGAGACGTCCGAAATTGGCTTAAGCTTCAATTATATGGTTATTTTCATGTATGTATCAAATGGGTAAAAATTAACGATATGGTTATTCATCGAAATCGATATTAGGGTATGCAAAATTGGCCACCCTAGGAGTTGTGTGCAAATGCTTTGATGGTGAAGGAGGTGAATGCAGAAGCTCGTGGGATGCTTCTTATTCTTGCCCAAAGCTTCAATGTCTTCCATGGAAGTATCAATGATCTCATGAATAGAATTACCCCATCTTTATAATATATCTAATCATTAACTTATATGTTTTCAACATTAAATTTTAGGGTAAACTATACCAAATACCACCAAATTTTTAGGCGGGTATCAATTATACCATTAAACTAAAAATCGATTCTATTTAACCACTGAACTTTAGCTTAAGTTTCAATTATAACACTCGACCATTAAAATAGATGGTGTCCAAGGTAGTTTGAGTCAAAGCCGGGAATCGCTGCTTCAAGGAAAGCAAGAGACTTTCAGCTCTTTCTGCCAGAAACTCTCTCTTTTCTCCATCAACCATAAGGTCCTTCATCATTTCCCATGATGATTTTGTAGTGAATCAGTTCAGATTGATTGGGGGCTTCGAATGAGATCTTCGACGCCAAACATATATTGTGGATCGGCGTGGAGGTGATTGATGTTTTGTAAAAGACTTGTTTTTTTTTTCATTTTTTTGTGCTTCAAATCGTATAAATTATACAAATGGTTAATGTTGATGGCTTTAAGTTAAGACTTATTTTTAGGTCGGAACGGATCAGATTTGATTCGGATAAAAATTTATACACGAGTAAGAATATGCATGAAAAATAAATGGCTCAATGGACAAGAAGTCTTTGAACATTAAAAATAAATTAATTAAATACCTAAAACTTTTTTTGCAGCCCAATTAAACTCTTAAACCAATAAATTGAATTAATTAAGTTCTTTGACCAATTTTGACCATTAAATCTTGATAGTTTTTTTTCTTTAAATATTATTTCTACATGATACGCTATAATTCTATCTAGTGATATTTACAGATTTTTTAAAAAATATATATATTTTTTAGATTTTTTGGGACTTTTAAATATTTAAAAAATATATAAAAAGTTCAAGTGGCTACAGTGTGACATGACGCGCGACATCAACTGATCAGGGAGAAACGGTCTTGTATTTTTATGTGCGTTAATTTCGTATATAATCGGTATTGACGTTGATTTGATCCTACCATAAATATCTCTAGGTTTAAAATACAAAATTAGATAACTATATCTTAATTATATTTTATCGATTTATTTTGTTAAGTAAAATATACATATATTTTTTTACAGGTATCAAATCCGTCGAAAATAAAATACCTACTTGTTATATGAATTTTTGTAGTAGCGGCAAACATGGTCGTATCCACGGAGAGCTGTAAGAATATTAAGTCTATGGTTAAATGCAAATAAAAGGAAAGGGGGTTTGTGATTTGAGAGAAAGATTTAAAAAAAAATCAATATAAAATAAAGGTGTTTGATGATAGGATGAGCTCTAGCCAAGGTAGTTCTCAGAATTTAATCCAAGTAATTAGATCATCGATCTTCAAAAGATAACCTGCATATATCTCAAGTAGCTCGGTTTTAAGTTAAATGATAATCCACAAATAACTTAAATCTCTTATTTGATAGAAAGTAATTTAATAGTCCATAAATTACTAACTCTTATTATCAATGCTAAAACTCTTTAGATAGTCCACTAAGAATTAAAACGTATCAAATAACATTAAGAACTATAGAGACCCAAAGCACATAAATAGAAAAGTGATAGTCTACACTAATCAAGAACATGAAATCATACCTTCATAAACCATAATCCAGGTTTACTTACCACTTGCGTCAATAATCAATGACTTGGTTGATTTGCATACGTATAATTCAACATACAAAAATAGAATAAGCTTGGAAGATATAAAAATACTCTAAGAAATATGAGAAGATGAAGAACAAGAAATCTCACTAAATATTTGTATTAAAATCTTCAAAACTACACTTGACTAGAAAAAAGCTTTAGCAACTCATGGAGAGGGGAAATCGACAAAAAAGAGAAGAATGAGAATTGTGGGATGATTTTTTTTTCTCTTCTCCTCATGACCTTATTTATAATAGAGGTCATTTACATCAACTAAGAGAAAAAATTAAAATAAGATTTAATTTAAAACTCTATCCTACTCCTAATATAATATAAAAGTGAAAGTTCAACTTCAAGTAGAATTCTTCTTCCTGTGTTAAGTGCTCCTTAGAATCCAAATCCAACTGAAACTTCTTTTTTAAGCATGTATTATCCTTTATCTGTCAAAATTCTTACAAAAATCAAACACTTGTTAAAACATAGATTTATAGTTAGATTATAACATTAAAATATAGTTATATATATATGAAAAATATGCAAATATTAGACTTATCAATATATATGTAATCATGTATGTAACGACCCAATTCTTGGGTTGGTGAATCGAGTCTCGAGCAGAGTTTTAAAAATTCGATCTATAGAGATTCGAGCATCTGTTCGCGACACTTCGAGAATTGTTGGAAAAATCTCGTGGAGACGAGTCTACCGGCGGTCACCAAGTCGTCGCTACCATTCATTGGGGGTGAGAGAAAGTAAGTTTCGGGTTGCTTGAAAATGGAACATTTGACGGCCAAATCATAAAATGGAGGGCACCATTGTGTTCACCGACGTTGGGATAGTAGGGCTAGAATTTGACGCCATCGTTCGACCATCAGAGACGCCTTTACATACCCCAACATGTCGCCCCTACGCGTGGGCATGGTTCAACTGCAGTGGGTATCTATATCAGCTCGGGCCGAGCTGGTTGGGCTCAAACTGTTGGGCCAGTCAACCGAGCTGGCTTGCTGAGCTGACCCAAACCGAAGACCGGGCTAGTCTGCCAAGTCGTAAGTCAAGCGGCCAGCTGCGTCATCAGCCACCGTTGACTACCACCACCATTGTTAATCGTCGCCATTGACCTTTTTGGGGGGATCTTACGCAGCGGTTTCTCGACGTTTTGAGTCCATTAGCGCATTCTGTTTTGCCAAATTCGAGCTTGGTAAGCTATTTTATGTGTTTTATCCCTTAAAGTAGTCTGATAGTATGAAATGGCTTATGTAGTCGTATCTGTTTTATCCGAGGTTTTGGTGGACTCGAATATCGGAATTAAAGAAATGTATGGAGGTGCTTGGATGGGGATTTATTGTTTTGGCTTAAGGTTAGAACACCTCAAACTCCTATTGCTTCATGAGTATCATAAATATGACTATTGTGGATGTTAGTGTCTGCAAAAAAGGTAGACGATAAATAAGCATGTTTAGAGAAGACTGATATTTATGAGATGTATGATGAGTTTGAGAATATTCGAGACTTGTAAGGGCTGGAGAGACCGAGCAGGGTTGTCTAAATATCTGTATATTTATTTGATTGGTTAATTTCATATGTTGTGTTGCTTGAGATATGAATTTGACATATTTGATAGAAATTAAACTTAATGGACTGATAATTGATAATATTCGAATAAATGATTATGAAACCGATAATAAATATTAATTGGGTGAATGCGTTAGTAAACCAACCCTAATGACTTTCATAAGCTTTAGAGGTCGAATAAGTGTTGTAATATCGTAATTTTAAGGAAATTGTATGAACCCGTGAATAGGGTATCGATACACATTTGAGGGTCGTATTGGTATGGGTCAACCGGTATCGGTACTTGTGAAAATTAATGATTTCTAATAAGCTATTTTAGTATCGGTACACGAGCAAGTACCCATACCTGAGGGTACTGTATCGATACTCGTATACAAGTACCAAAACCCAATGCGACAAATAATCTATAAATGCAATTTGAGGATGGAAATTGATGTGGTTATTAATAATTAAATTATGCCTTGAATAAATATGATAACATGGATTATTGAAGACAACGAATGAGATTAATTATATACTTCTCCATAATGTATTAACGATTCGGTAATGTAAAATAAATTATTTGTTGACGATTAGCAACAATAATGGATCCTTGGGATCATGTTGCTTGTATGTCGGATAGGCATATGATTGGTTGAGTTGATGGTTGGTGGGATCTGGATACCCAGTAAAAGAGTATTGCAACACTATGGTTAGATATACCGAATGGAGGTTACCGATGCTATGTGACCCGGGCCTCATTCGAAGGTGCTCAAGGGGGATTTCGAGTACGGGTGTATGTTTCAATGGTACGTGACCCAACCTCACATAGGGTGTATGTTCTGATGCTATGTGACTCAGTCTCACCCGGACTGTATGTTCTGATGCTACGTGACCTAGCCTCACTCTAGAGTTGTTGTTGACATGTTTTTTTGCCTAGATGATCTGTTGAGATCTCGGGCTTGGTTGGGTCTTGTGTGCCATGTATGATATTTTTCTATGTTGAGAGCATGTGTTTAGGCAACTAGTGGTAGTGCCACGTATTTATTTATCTCTCCTTATTACTCGTACTAGCTTGCATGCTTATGTTTATGATTAGCATGAAGTATAGTAGAGTAGATGTGTACCACTGAGCTTTGTAAGCTCGGCGCTCAGAATCGTTGTTTTTGTGCGTAGGTTGATCGTTAGATTGTGGGATCGAAGAGCATTATCGGTACATGATTCTAGAATGTGGTGATCTTTAGAGTACGATACTTGTGTTTAGTGGGCTATGTATTCATATGACCTTACACGGTCGAGTCTGTAATTCTTACTTTTGAAATTGTATTAATTAAGCCAAATCTTTAAATGTTTTAAATTAAAGTGGAGCTCATTTGTAATGATTTAAATTGTTTATCTATGTTTTCAACTATTGGATCTAAATATTTTGGAAATACCTTGTTTTGGCCTAAACCAGTTTGAGAAATTTTATGGTTTTGGGTTGGGCTTGAGGCTCAATTATGTTATCCGGGTCGAGGGTGTTATAGCAATAGTACCAGAGCCTAGGTTTAGCCAGTTCTAGGAAACCCTGAGGTGGTATAGGTGTTTTAGTAAGATGTCTAGTGAATACAAGCCCTTAAATTAAGTTCGTACTCCGTATGAATGGAATCTTGACAGTGTGTCCAATGTTACGACGCTAAGTTGGTTATGATCATGGCCGAGAGGGTCGAGTTAAATGTTGAGCTGCTCGTGGGAGCAATTTTAGAGGGGCGAAGTCGCCCTAGATTGTTAAGATACGAGTTAGTTAAATGATATCAGAGTCGAGGATGTGTCTTCCTCCTACGACTTGAATGACATCTTCGTTGTTTGTTGTGGTCGTTTTGAAGCCTTCATATATGTTTTGAGATGTTATGGAAAGAAATCTTTATCGTTTTGCGTTAATAACATTTATGAAGCGACTATGGATAACCCACTTTCGAAATCGATCAGCGAAAGTATGTTGGGTGAAGGACTCTTTGCTCATATAAATGGGAGTCTTGTCGAAATGGGCGTTTTTCAGAGATAGTGGATTCAGAACTTACTAGTTTGTTAGAGTGTGGCCGAAGTTGGACGTTCTACAGGTTTGATAGAGCTACCTTCTAAAGAATTGTTGCACCTTGGAAATTGCTTTGGTTAATCAAGCGTGATGTTAGCCAGTAATGTTGAGAGTTGTGCTTGAGGCTTTCGAGACCTCTGGGGAACCCAAACTTTGGTAATGAAAATGTTAAACGGGTTACCCTTATGCCGTGATTTTCATAGTGGTTGTTTAGAGAATGACACAACAGGGGTGTGGGACATGTTTGACCGACTACTCGAAGCTTGAGAGCTTTTAGACTATCAGAGTATTTGTTTATGCTTCTTGAAGGAGTCGTTAGGACTTCATCCCTATCAAGGATATGATTGGATAATAAGGTAAGATCGAGTAGGACGTCAGAGCCCATCGCCTTGTTGAAGGACACTAACTCAGTTTAGGATGTCGAAGGTTCAATTGCGAATGTGCAACTTGAATAAGGTTTTCTTTATCTGAGTGTTTCGCCCAAAGGAGGGCCGAGCTTGTTCGCTAGTAAGAAGTTGGTTCATTGAGGTAATGCTAAAAATGTATATAGCTTGTTAAGCGATAGTGAAAGACCGTTGCCTGCATCTAGGGAGGAAGACTCGTTTAACCAATTATAAAGCACCATGTTTTTTCCCAAGATTTGATCGATAATGAGATGTTTACGGTTAAAGTTTTGGGGGGCTAACAGTTTCGAAATGAATGTTAGAATGATGATTTCTCTCTTTAGAGTGTGTCGTGCTAACATTTGATGTCCGCAATAATGTTTGAGGTGTTCCTGTGATGATACAGTAGGGGTCACCGTGTTGTCTCTCAAATATAAGTTTGATGTTTTACGTGACACGTGTGAATGTATAAGGAATATAGAAAGATGATTGTTAGCAAGATAATTAACTTAATGACCTTGTGTGTGAGAGGTTAGTTACCATGTAATCAGTTAAGGAAACAAGGGTTTGACAATTTGTAAATGCTTTTGTTTTGTATCACAGTTTTCTTGAGGCAACCCGAGGAACATTGGTGGGAACCAGAGCCTCGTGAGACTGTTTTGTTATGACAGTGGTTATGACTCGATTAGTCAAATAAGATTTTGAGATCCTTGAGGATGTTTCATGGTATTGTCAAGGTTGTATTATTGTGCTAGAAGATGGAAGGTTGTGTTCACCCCAACAGTGTAAAATTTTGGGTACTTGATATTTAAGGAATTTGAGATTTGGATAACGACGTAAGTCGAAGTAATTGAGAAATGTTGATCGTGTGATCGATCAACACCTAAGTAAAGTGAACTCGATAAGTGATGGATTGCATAAAGTTATTTCGGGTTAGAGTATGGGGCGATCAAGGATCACAAGTGATGGTCAAGAAAGGGAGTACTGTTACTAGCTCCATGTGGTACTGATACTCGATTTATCTTGTGTCGATGCTGATTGGTCAATACTGGTATCCATGTGTTTCATTAGTTAAGCCTCAAGTTAGGGATTGATTTGCTTGGGAAGCCGCAAAAAATAACATCTGATTCTAATTAAGAGGACATAGTGTCATGATTGGATTTAGGCCTGATGGTTTCTGATGGACTTCGAGATCTTATTGTTGGTGCTTTAGAGAAAAAGATATCAAGGCAAGAGAATCCTCCTGTATAGTATAGTGGACATGATTTTGTTGAAACTTTTAGTCCAGTGGTCAATTCATTCACTGTCAATACACTTCTCTCTCTTATTGTTACCAATCAATGGCAGATACGACAAGTAGATATGAACAACGCTTTCTTAAAAGGAGACCTTACTGAAGAAGTGTATATGCAGCAGCCTGATGGCTTCCAGTTCAGGGGTGCTGATGGCCATCTTTTGGTCTGCAAGCTCAAGAAGGCCTTGTATGGGCTTTGACAAGCCCCACGCAACTGGTTCACCAAACTTAAGGAGTTCCTTATGTCTCAAGGCTTTCACTCTTCGAATGCTGATGTGTCTCTGTTTGTGTATAACAGCAATAGAATTCAAACCTATATTGTGGTTTATGTAGATGGCATCTTGATAACTGGTTCTTCACAGTAGCATGTTGAACAAGTTATCAAGCAACTTGATTAGGCGTTCTCTTTGAAAGATCTTGGTGGTCTTAAGTTTTTCTTGGGCATTGAAGTTCGAAAGATTAATGGAGGGTTGCTTTTGACACAAAAGAAGTATATTGTTAAACTTTTGGTCGGAACTGATATGAGAGATATCAACCCCTTTGTTACACCAATTGCAATTTCCCCAAAGCTAAGCAAGGATGATGATGTGCCTATAACTGATCCACATGAGTATAGGAGAGTGGTAGGGGCTTTACAGTATGTCTGTCACACGCGTCCTGCCATTGCATACTCAGTCAACAAAGTAGCTCAGTTCATGCATCAACCTTCAAATGTTCATTGGTTGGCTGTGAAGACGATTCTTTGTTATTTGAAAGGCACCTTGGAGTTTGGCTTATTTGCTCCACAACAATCTAATCTCTTATCTCTGTCATCTTTCTCTGATGCTGACTGAGAAAGTGATGTGGATGACCGTCAGTCTATTTTTGGACATTGTACGTATCTGGGTGTGCATTTACTTTCTTGGAGTTCTCGAAAGCAGTGTTCTGTTTCTAGATCTACAACTGAAGCAAAATTTTATAGCTTGGCAGATGCCGCCTCTGAGTTAATCTGATTACATGCAATTCTGAATGATATGAATTTTCTCCTAAATTAAAACCCTAATTTTAGGGATTTTGGATCTTTTTGTCAAAAACTAAAATTTTGAATTTGGATCAATATGAAAAAAAAATTAAAACTTTTCATGACTAACTTGTAATATCTGGAAAGATTTGAATTTTTAGACTGAAATTTAATGCCATCCAGAGAGATCATGTCTTCATCCATAAGACCCCAAGTGACTGGATCAATCAAAAGTTCGATTTTATCTGAACTATTTAAAAAATAACTCTAAACTCAAGATTAAATTATGAGAAATTTGAATTTGACGGTCAATGCGTGATTTTCAGAGAATTTGAGATATTTTTTGTAAATTCCAATAAGTTTGGTGCTTTTTTTGGGAACCATAAAGAGTTCGTGGATTGACTCCATAAATAACTCATTTTATTTAAATTGAATTTTAATTCTCTTTGGTTTCTGCCCACCCATCTCTTTCTCTTTTAAATTGTTTAATTTATTTTTTTAAATCTTTATAATAATAATAATTATTATTATTATTATAATATTGTTATATTGCCTTTTCTCCCAAAACATGTCACCGCCGAAACCCTGAAACCTATTTTTCCTTTCATAAAATTTCACACTTTCAATACGATTTGGCTTCATTAGACCCAACACCGAGTGGAACCATGCTCCTTTAATCCACTTGTATGCTGCCATGACTCGGTTGTTAGCCACGATCCATATCCATGCTATTCTCGGCTATGTAAGGTCTAGGCCATGAAATTCTCTTATCATGCATGTGCACCATATTTCGATCCAACATAACTCAATATTAGATCTGAGTGCAAAGGGGAATCCTTCCCGACGTTAAGGTTATTGTTGCTTTAGGTGTGTTTCTTCCGGTGCTATAAATAATTTTTATGTGTGTTTCTTATTGTGTTATATAATAATGATTTTACCGTTTGATATTGTTTTATATCGTATGCATATTTTTACATGTGATGTAGCATAATGAATTTTCCATGCATTCATACTTGATTTTAGATTTAACTAAACAACGAATTTATTGAATTATGCAGCATCGTATTTATCGAACTATGTGTTGAGACTAGTAAAAATGTGATTTTACTTCATTGTCTGCATGAGTTGGGTTTGTACAGTGGAAGTAGTGGTTTTTACCACACATCGATTGGTGACGATGTAGAGAGTGGTTATGGGGAACCTTACTCTTCGGACGGTGCAACGGAATTGGGTACTATGTTTTCATGTGCATCGGACATCATATCATTACAATTCGAATTTAATGTTTTTTTCAAAAGAATTTATCAAAAAAAATAAAAATACTGTTTTGCTTTTGTGGTTGCTTGCACTTCTGAGACACACTAAGCTATTTCGCTTACACCTCTTGCACTTGGTTATGATCACTTGTAAGCCAATATGATTGTTAATGTATCATTGAAAGGTTTATGTTGTATAATGTGATTTATACATGTTTACTCTTTAAGCTTTGCATATTATTGTTATATATGAGAAGGCTTAAATTGAGGTTTAGCAATGGGTTTTGCTGTTGGTTAATGATACATGTTGCATATGGTTTAATATGTTGGTTTTTAACGATGTTAAGTGCATGGTTTTCAAGGCATGATAATGTTTTACATGGTGTTTAAATGATGATTGAAATGAGATTTCAATGTGTTGTAGAAAAATGGTTTTAATGCATTGATGGCGTGTTGTTTTTGAGCGCTAGACTATAAGTAATAAGGGCAATGAGGTTTCCGTTGTTGTTTTGGGAGATGTTTTGTTAAACTCTCTGGTTGAGCAATGTTGTTTTGCTGCTCATGGTTTGTAAATGGCCATTTTGGATTGTTTGTGGTGATGGTTTGAGATTTTATGTTTTGCTTGCTTTGGTTCTAGGAAGCATGCCTTTAGATTTACTTTTGAAGCATAATGCCATGAAGTGATGTTGAAACTAGGTTGTTTTGATGTGGTTAGGCTCTTGAATATGTTGGATGTATGCTAGAAGCATGTTAGGATGTCTTGGTATGATCGAAAGCATGTGAAACCAACTAATATGGACATTTCAGGCCCAGGCGTACCGGTACGGGTGTCTCTGTTTCGGTACGAGTATGCCATTTCAGGCTTAGCGTACCGGTATGCAGGCAAGCATTTCGATACGAGCATAGGAAAATTTTGGCCAGGGTTTCGATACGTGAGGAGCTGTTTCGATACGGCATAGTGTTTTCATGAAGGACGTTTCAATACGTGGGGGCGTATCGGAACGAGGTTTGGCTACTGGAATTTTGGAGTATGAATTAATGAAGGTGTATCAATACACCCTCTTGCCTGTACCGATATGGTGGCAGTTAAATTAGTTATTTGGTATATTCTGAAGTTCTGGTTTCTTACGTTTTAATCCTTGAATGTTGTGGATGCAATTGAATGAGTATGAATGACCTTCATAATGTGATTTTTTGACATGAAGGCATGAAACCTGCTTAATTAAAGGTTGGTAATATAAAAGTGAGCTAAGTTCCTATAGTTTTCTAAAATTGCAATTTGGTCCCTAAATTGCATTTGTGTTCAATTGGATGTCAATTCGATGCCCGATTGAGTTAAGTTTTCTCCTGTGATCAGTATGTACATGTAGGATAATAATTGGGCATCTTGACAAGATAAAAGGAAAAAAATGGACGTGTTTCAGGTTTTTTCTTCACGGTTTACTTTGGTAAACCTAATGTAGCTCGCTCGGTTCGGTCTTGCGACTAGGCCGGGTCGAGGGGGTTACATTTGGCGGCATAATGTTTTTATGAAGGGCGTTTCGATACGCGGGGGCGTATCAGAACGAGGTTTGGCTAATAGAATTTTGGAGTATGAATTAATGAAGGCGTATCGATACACCCTCTTGCCTATACCGATACGGTGGCAGTTAAATTAGTTATTTGGAAAATTCTGAAGTTCTAGTTTCTTAATTTTAATCCCTAAATGTCGAGGATGCAATTGAATGAGTATGAATGACCTTCATGAGCTAATTTTTGACATGTAGGCATGAAACCTGCTTAATTAAAGGTTGGTAATATAAAAGTAAGCTAAGTCCCTATAGTTTTCCAAAATTGCAATTGGGTCCTTAAATTGCATTTGTGTTCAATTAGATGTCAATTCGATGCCCGATCGAGTTGAGTTTTCTCCTGTGATCAGTCTGTACATGTAGGATAATAATTGTGCATCTAGACAAGATGAAAGGAAAAATAATGAACATGTTTCGGGTTTCTTCTTCACGGTTTACTTCGGTAAACCTAATGTGGCTCGCTCAGTTCGGTCTTGCGACTAGGCCGGGTTGAGGGGGTTACAAAAACTTTCGAAAAGGATTGATTTGTAAGAAAGAAAAATTAGTGGTTGGTTCAAGTGCACAAAGTCCAACCAAAAAGCCTAAATCGAATTGAAAAATGATCAATATCCCCTTTCACATAAAATAAATTATACATAAGAGGTGAAATTTAACGCAGTTCAATCATATCTATCTCAACAAATCAGAGAATAAATATATTACTAATGGTATTTTACAAGAAACTCTATGTACAAAAAAACTCAGTATATGTCAAAATTTTGTATATTTTCCAAACAAGGTATATCTCACAAATCTGATATTTTATCAACACTCTTCCTGAATCCCTACAAAATTCATCTCTCAAACAATGATCTCAAAAGGGTTGCATCTCTCAAAAAATAATTCTCTTTGATAATAATAAAGGTTGAGAATTACTAAACTTAACGTGTGGCTTTAGTGAAAAAATGATGTTCATCTTAAAAGACCGAATTTAAACATCTATATATAAAAGGTGTATGCATTGTCACATAGTTAAAAAAAATCCTTAATTAGCCGTAATTGTAGAATAAAAAATGATTTATCAATGGACCAATGTTGCTTATCCACAAATCATATCAAAAGTCTCCATCATGACCGTGACTGATACTCTACGTAAGGTTATTACGGACATCGTCCCATACTACACTGAGACCCTCCAAAGCTAGATTCATACCGACATTGAGTTGTAGATGAAATACAGGAACACCATCACCACACTTATATTTTGCTCGAAGGAATCGTCCCTTTCAAATTCTATTAGATTTAAAATTTAGAAACTTATTTTATATTATCTAATAGAATTTAATTTAATTTAATATTATTAATTGATTCAAAATATAAAAATTAAGAATTTGAATTAAGCTGGGATTCTAATTTAAATATATTAAAATAATATATATTTTAAATAAAATATTACAAAACAATTTTTTACTAACAAGCTGCATTCAACGAGAATTTTCCAAGAACAAAAATCGAATGTCCTTTTTGGTGTTATTTTTTATGTCCCAAGATTAAAAACACTAAAAATTAAATTTTAAGCCTTAACTTTAAATTTTAAATTCTAAACTTTAAAAAATATTCCCTACTCCCAATTCCCTATATCTTAACCATAAACTTAATTTTTAGTGTGGGGACATATATAGGGCACCAAAAAGAGGTAAAGAATTTCTATTCCTTTTTCAAATTGATTCCCACTAGAGATAAGTCAACAAAAAAATAAACTATTTTTTATTTATTTTTAAGGGTTATATTTTGATACACAAGCTGTGTAAAAAAAATTTACAGAACCCTTCTGTAAAATTTAAAACCTAAATTCCAAACCCTAGCAGTCTAAAGCCTAAATCTTAAACCCTAAACTCTAAATTCTAATCATAAACCTTAAATTCTATACCCTACACACTAAACCCCTAAACCCTAACCTAAAACCCTAAAACCTAAAATTGAAAGGCTTGTGTTTACACAAGCTTGTGTATTCCATTTTTTAAAAGCATAATGCTAAAAAAAATGCCCCTAACGTTTGACTGAATTGTCACTTTGGCCCCTATTCTTTTTTGGAAGCAATTTAGCCCTCAACGTTTCATTTTGGGACAAAATGGCCCCTCTGCGGATAAATATTGTTAGTCAACTGACGATAAACAACTTAAAATGACTTGGCAGAATGACACGTCAGAAGAAAAAATATTTTATATTTTATATACAATTTTATAAAATTATTTTTAATTGATGTGTCATTCTGTAAAGTCAGTATCTTTGCCTAGACATTGTTATCGCGACGAGTACTGTCTTGTAGGTTTTTCATATCATTTAGAGCTATTTACCGTTGGTTGACTAGCAGTTTTCATTCGCAGAGTGGCCGTTTTGACCCAAAAATGAAATGTTGAGGGCTAAATTGCTTCAAAAAAGAATAAAGGCTAAAATGACAATTTAGTCAAACGTTAGGGGCTTTTTTGATATTATGCCTTTTTTAAACCCTAATAAGTTTCCTATTTCAGCCTAGCAACAAAAAGGTTTCCTATTTCAATCACTTCTGCTTTCTCTGGGTTCTAAATTCGACATGGAAGGAGGTTTCTTTAATTCTCTGCCTGCTGGCTATCGGTTCAAGCCAAAAGATAAAGAGCTCGTTGATTTTTACTTGAAAAGGAAGATTTACAACAGACCATTGCCACCAAATATATTTCGGGACGTTGATCTCTATAACTACGATCCTCATACTCTCACAGGTTTTTCTAAAACCCTAGTGTTTCTTTCTTTCCGATTCTGGTGTTTCATTTTTTTCCCGCAAATATGATTTTATTACTTTTCGGTACTGATTGTTTTATTTTCATGTCCACAGCCATGAATGATAATGCATCGTCAAATGGTGTAGTGACCGAGTGGTACTTTTTCACGCCAAGAGATCGCAGACACCCAAATGGCAAACGGCCTATTCGAACTGCCGGTGATGGGTACTGGAAGGCAACCGGAATGGCTAAACCGGTCGTCTCCAGAGGAGAGCAAATCGGAACCAAGAGGAGTTTGGTCTTTTTCAGAGGTAAATCATCTGAAGGTGAAAAAACCGACTGGCTCATGCACGAGTACGTGTTAACCAAAGCTCCACAAAGACAGAGACTCAGCAGCCAAGACATGCAGGTAACCTTCGTTTACAATCTTTCAAATATACGAAAGACTTTGAAGAATAATCATATATTCGTATCTGATACTCATTTCCAACTTTTGTTTTTTCAGCTGGACGACTGGGTGTTGTGTAGAGTGTACAAGAAGAAGGAACAAAAGACAAAGCCTGGAACACCAATTGAAGAAACCACAGCTGACAAAGTTGTAGCTCATACCGAGTGTGAAGCCCAAGTGCTGGGAGATGGGATTTCACCTCATGGATTGAATAAGCTCATGCCGCAACACACTTGTTCAATGCCTATGCTCCAGCAATACCCGGAATCTTTTGGTACCTTGCTGGGACAAAACCCTGCATGTTTTGATCCCCAAGAAGCTGTTTCTAATAATGGTAATTTTATACCAATGCCTACTCCATTGGCATCAATGCTTCCGCCACAGCAGTTTTCCGGTGTCAATCCTAGTAACGATTGGTTCGTCTTAGATACAACACAAGAGGGAGGTGATATCGGTGCAGTTGTATCTTGTCAAGGTGAAGTCCAAGTGCTTGGAAACGGGATTGCACCTATTGCTCAATATCAAGAGTTTGATGCTGCTGGCTCCTTGAACATGTCAATGCCACAGCAGGAGCAAGTGCCGCAGTTGCAGCAACAACAAGTTTTGGGAGTCAATCAGAGTCTGCCCCTGCAGCAACAGCAGCTTTCCGATGCCAATCAAAGTCTGCAGCTGCCGGAACAACAATTTTCGGGTGTCAATCCTAGTAATGATCGGTTCGGTTTAGATACAACACAAGATGAAGGTAATATCGGTGCAGTTGCACTTCAAAGTGAAGTTCAAGTGCTTGGAAACGGGATTGCACCTATTGTTCAATATCAAGAGCTCGATGCTGGTTCCTTGAATCTGCCGATTCCACAGCAGCAGCAAGTTCCACAGTTGCAGCAACAACAGCTTTCGGTTGTCGATCAAAGTCTGCAGCTGCAGCAACAACAGTTTTCGGGTGTCGATCAAAGTAACCTAGATTTTACGGTTGATGAAGAGTTTCTCCTAGATTTTACAGCTCATGATGAGTTAAGTCTACTTTTGGATTTTTGAGGTTTATAGAGTTAAACCTCTCCTTTGTAACAACACTTACGATCCATTAATGTTTGTGCTTGTGTTATGTGAAACACTGTTTATTTTTTTTAAACACTATTGTAAATCATTTAAATATATATGTTTATAGTCAATTTTGAGGGAAAAAAACCTGCCTTATTTTTTTTATCAAATTTGTGGGCTGCATTAACAAATTAGTGTCCAATGATATGTTTTGTTCGTTGGCAAAATCTACACTTTCACAAACAAATATAATTAAAATTACATTACTTCATTAATTTCTATAATCTAATGCTGAGACAAAAAATAATCCAAATAATATAATACATAATCATTCCTATACAGTCACAGGAATGTATGTTTTCACTTCACATACCTTAACCTGCCATAATTTTATGGATGGCAATTTTGAATAGACTTCCCGCTAAGGATAGACTAACGAGGATGGGGATTATTGTGGAATCTCGGAACCACTTTTTTTTAATGCTCTTACTCTCAAGGCATTTGGGAAGCTATTCTCGGAATGTGCTGCTTGGATAGAGCTGTGATGTGCCTGGGATGATGAATTAGCTTGGGCTGTTGCTTTACTAACAGGGAACTCATTTCTTGTTTCCATTTTAAAAGTTCTTGTTGCTTTACTAGCGTGGAGATCCTTACTAATAGAGATTGGAATGGTATGGCGGACCATTTAGCGAAAGAAGGTATGTCAAGAGAAGATTTGTTTAAAGATTGGAGGTAGCAGGTTAAAAACGGTCTTGTATGTTTCCTTGGAACAGATTCCTGCTGCAATTTTCCTTTCATTTAAGCTTCTTGTCTAGTTGTGTTGCACTATTTCCCTCCATTTAGGATTAGGGAGGTTTTTAACGAGCATACAACTAAGGTACATGGTATGTATGATTTTATCCTAATTAATAAAACCGTACTTTGTCGAGCAAAAAAAAGTTGCTTGGAGTGCATATGTTTACTACATATGGGAAGAGAAGAAACAGGCAGTTTAGAGATGTCTCTAGGAGTGGGGAGGTATTGTTGTAATGCATTAATCAATGACATAGTTCGAATTAGACTACAAAACAAATGTATTAGACTTGAGAATGTAAACATAAATCTTTCTGCAGCTTGGGGAATTCCTTAGAGGGATGGTTGTCCGAGTGCATGCATAGGTGATTTGTAGCAGCTTGCTGCTTCTTTGGATAACATACAACAACACATTTATCTTGCCTTCATAATATTAGCCTTAAAAATGTTTGAATCTCTCTTGAGGAAAATCATTGGGGCGAAATATTAAAAAGCCGATGAATATTTCGACCCAGATTATGATATTCGATCCCCGAGAGACTCTGAAGGTCATGACACTCACACTTCATCAACAGCTGCAGGTGGCTTTGTTAGCAGGGCAAGTTTATACGGTCTAGCCAAAGGGATGGCTTGTGCTGGGGTGCCATCAGCTCGCATTGCAGTTTACAAGATTTGATGGAGCTATGGTTGCTTTGATGTAGACATTCTTGCAGCGTTATATGATGCGATAGCCGATGGTGTGGACATAATCTCGCTTCCCTTTGGTGGTGCCCCATCAGATTATTTTGATGATCCGATTGCTATCGGAGCTTTCCATTCGATGAAAAATGGAACATTGACATCGAATTCTGCAGGCAATAGTGGTCCTGTTCTCTCATCGATTTAGAACCTTTCACCTTGGTCTTTATCGGTAGCGGCTAGTACCATTGATAGAATGTTTGTCACTAAGGTCAAGCTAGGAAATGGCGAGATATATGAGGTAATAGCTAACAGGGTTATTCTATTCTCTAATTTTCGAATACATAAAGAATTCGATACTTACGCCCTAAAATATTGTAGGGAACCTTTATAAACACATTCGATCTCAAGAGAAAAATGTACCCTTTCATTGCCGGCGCAGCTGCACCAAACACCTCACATGGTTATCTTCCAATCAAATTTCGGATCGAAAGAGGTGTTAGGGTGCGGTCGTACATTTGGAAATTCTAAATTTTATATAGTTTATATATTTTCTTTGTATTTTTTATTGATGATCTAATTTTGTAATTTTATAATTCCTAAATTTATAATATAACTTGTTAAAATTTTGAACCCTAATATAAAATCATATATCCGTCCCTGATTGTATAATCAAATTGAACCTCTCAAATTAGAAACAAATAGTTACATAGATTGAATGCTTAGCATATTATCTTAGTTTATGCATGAATCACTTCTTGGAGAACATTCATCAAAATGCCTAGGAAAGTTGGTTAATTTTTTCAAAAGAAATGTGCTTTTTCCTTTTTAATTAAGTAAAGGGTAAATTACACTTGTCATCACTCAACTTTTTCTATGTTTCTGTTTCGGTCACTAAGTTTAAAAATTGAATTACTCTTGTTTGGTTACTCATGCATTAATAAAAAACAATAGGATTATATTAAAATATTTATGTTGACGTGAAACCACATGTTGTCCACCTCATTTCCCTCCTTTTTATTTCATCATCTTCCCCACAAAGATGGACTTTAAAAGGTTCATCCTTGTGTCACATCAAAACTAGAATCGATGTTTTTCGGCGTTTTCTTTTACCTCTCAAGACAATGCTGAACTCGCCTCATCTTTCCCTATCACTTTATCAGTTTAAAATTTTTCAAATCTCTCTAAAACTCAACTCAAAACCTATAGAAAATTATTTTGATCTATAATCTTCACCGCCCGATCGGTGTGAAATCATGATATATAGCTTCTGTCATCCTTCCTCACATCCCTACTGTTGAGATTTTGAAGAATATGCTCCAGCGTCGAAAATTCAAGGGAATCCAAAAAATTAAGTTTAGGAAGATTTTAGGGGTTTTAACACAAAAAACAAAAAAAGAAAGTGTTTTTGAGCCTTTTTCATAATTTATAAAAGATATTTGGTCATAGTGTGGTCCCAATAGAAAAGCGGATGATATTTATTTCAAGAGACCTGAGTTCAATCGCAATGTCTGTAAAGTGTGTGTGCATTGTCAAAGGGTTAAAAATATCTATAAACAGATACTACCTTACAATTTACCTCAAGTAGAATTTGCTTTACCTCCCCTTTTAACTTTCACTTTCCAACCCATGCCGAAAAAAAATGGATTCATTAGTCACAAAACTCTTTAACACGTTCCAATAATAAAAGAGCCATTTGACACAAATTCTTCAATCCAAATGATTTGGCCCGATTAACAAGTTTGACAGAATCACGTTAAACTTATTATAATAATTATACTTTTAACCAACGAGCACGTTACTAAGGATTAGTGGATAATTAAAATCACATTTATTCAACTTTTTCTTACAAGAAAAAACATTTTTTAAACAAATGATTTTGTAAATAATTGTGAGTACACTTTCTATTTACATGGAAAAAATTCATTTTTATGAGATTTTGAAGCAAATGAAACCGCGTGGGTGATCGTCGGCTAAAACCTTTATATAAAGAGAAGAAATCAAATTGAAAAAAATAAACATTTAAGCAAAACATTATTATTTAAACTTTTGTTTCAAAAACTTGCTATACATGGCTAAACATTTAGGGTTCTTCATCTTTCTCGGAGTGATATTATCGTTTTCGAATCTCGAACACGTCGAATGTGGAGTTCTCAAACACGTTCATAGACAAGGTATGTGAAAAATTTTAAGTTTATTTCAGGGTTTTATTTTCATGTATGTATCAAACGGGTAAAAATTAACGATATGGTTATTCATTGAAATTGATATTAGGGTATGCAAAATTGGCCACCCTAGGAGTTGTGTGCAAATGCTGTGATGGTGAAGGAGGTGAATGCAGAAGCTCATGGGATGCTTCTTATTCTTGCCCAAAGCTTCAATGTCTTCCATGGAAGTATCAATGATCGGTTTAAATGATCTCATGGATAGAATTACCCTATCTTTATAATATATCTAATCATTGACTTATATGTTTTCAACATTAAATTTTACTGTAAACTGTACCAAATACCACCAAACTTTTAGGCATGTATCAATTATACCATTAAACTAAAAATCGATTCTATTTTACCACTGAACTTAGCTTAAGCTTCAATTATAACACTGGACCATTAAAATTAATGGTGTGGATGGATCTTAATGGTCCCCGTGCGATGACGTGGAAGTATTTTAACGGTCCAATAGTATAATTGAAGCCTAAACTAAAGTTCAGTGCTAAAATAGTATCGATGTTTAATTTAGTTGTATAATCGATAGATACTAAACTTAAAGTTTAGTGGCATCTGGTGTAATTTATCCTAAATTTTAATTAATTATGGTTTTTAGGTTAAATATGTTATAAATCTTTGTACTCTTATATATGGTATTCGAATTTATCTCTTGGACTACCAAGATACACATAATTGTTTAGGTTAAATATGTTATAAATCTTTGTACTCTTACATATATTTTGAATTTGGTCCATATTAAATAATTTCATAGATTTTCCCTAATTGTGTCCGTGTAAACAAATAATTTGAAATATCTCGACTCAAGTCTGGATCAAATAACAATGACTCGAAGCACTTCTCAGCCTCCTTCTCGATGTCATTTTTCCCACACGGACCATAATAATAAGCAGTTCCGTTGACTCCATTGAGCCCTGCAATGGTCATACTCACGAGAAATGCGAGAACGAACATGTTCTTCACTGGGGTTTCCGTTCCTACAATGCAATTCATCAGGGATAATTTGATCAACAGCTTGAACTCAAATGAAAACACTTTTGAAGTGCTTGAACTCAAATGAAGACGCTTCGCAACTATTTATACTGAAACAAAATGATATAAAATATGAACTCAAGCAATTACAATGGACGTGGAACAAGAGAAAGTCTTTGGTTATCAATTCCACCTTATATATGTGTATGCTGTTGCTCTAAAACCTCATGAAACCGATCCACTGATTAAGCATCCATGCAAATAAGAATGATGCAGCGCAAGCAAAAGTCAATAAAGCAATAGAATAGGGCTGGAAACAATGGGACAATTTCATACTGACCACCAAGCTTTAGCTTATGAAAAAATTGTGTAGCAGCCATCTTTGTGGGCTGATAATTTTTTCGTTTTTGTTTGTTTTGATTTTTTAATAAAAAATTCATGTTTTGGTTTTTGTTCCTGTGGGATCTTTCAGACTATTTCCCCACCTCCATCAGTTGTAAAAGACTTTTTTTTTTTTTTTAACTTTTTGAGCTTGAATTCGTATCAATGATACAACTTTGTTGATTTTGATGGTTTTGATTCTTGATTTCGAAATGTTGTTGGGTTAGGTCGGGTTTAAACACGCCATCTATTCGAAATGGTTTTGATGTTCTTGGACATTTTATTTAACAGTTGAGAAAGGAGAGGGAAGATGATGATCCAAATGAGAACAACCCTAGTGGTGCTTCAATAGGGAATTGGTGGCAGGGTATGGAAAATATTACTCTTCGCTACTGATTAACACCACATTAATGTTACTCCAACTCTTTGTTTTAATCCGAGTAGAATATGAAATAGTTCTTTAATCAAGTATTCTCTTTGCTTGAGCAGGCTCACTGCACAACTAACATCTCAGTCCAGAACAATGCAAAATTGCCATCCCAATGCTATAAGTAGATACATATATTAGAGTTCCAAGTGTAGAGACCCATTTCTGTTCGGGCCCCTTAAGCCCAATCACCCTTTACATTTAACTCAAACCCATTACCTAATATCCAAATCCATTAACCAAATCCAAGCTTATACCTAAATTAACCTAACATAACCTAACCCTAAAAATCTAACTACAGTCGACGCCACGATATGTTGTCGCCTCATCGACTCTGACCGCCACCGTCAAAATCCCTAAATAATCCCAGCAAAATCTTAAACCGATCCCTAACTAAGCCCTAAACGGTAACCAACTAAAAATTAAACCAAACCCCAAATAACCTAAGGGTAAAACTTTGATACACAGGCTGTGTGAAATTAATTTTACACAAGCTTTTGTATTTACACTATAAAAACCCAAATCTTAAATTCTTAACCCTAAACTTAAAAAACAAAACCCCACACCCTAAACTCTAAATTCTAAACACTAACCTTAAATTCTAAACCCTACAACCTAAACCCCTAAACCTTAAACCCTAAACTAAAACCCTGACCCCTAAAACTAAAAGACACGTGTAAACTAAAGTTTACACGGCTTGTGTATCAAAGTTTTTTCCATAACCTAAACCTAACATCATATCCTTTCTTTTTTTTACCTGTCATCTGACAGCCGCCTGTCACTACCGCCCTATTCACTCATTTTACACTTCTCATCCTCATTTGACTACCTCCACCGTCCAAAATCAGCCTCATCAAACCTTTACCTGTCTCCCCACACTCGAGTATAACCCGAATCAATGCCCTATATAAAGGTTTTGTCTGCACCAAAAGAGAGACTTTGAGAGAAGATCGAAAAAAAAAAAGAACCAAAAATAGATTAAAAAAGAGAAAAATGTAAAAACAATGATAATAACCCTTCGTCTTTTGTTAGATCCATGTAACTAGGATGAGATTTGGGAGAAACCAACCTCATATTCGAGTTTAGAGAAAAAATGAACCGACCTCACCTTTTATAGGAACTTTGACCGCCGGAGGCAGCGATTCACTGTCGCCGATGAACGGCGGCCTACGATAATTCACGACAGACGGTTGAGATGCCCTAGGTTTAGAAGAGAGAGAGTTTGATAGAGTTTTTTTATATCAAGATTCCTAAATAATTTTTTTGTCAAAAAATGGGTATTTAAAGACGGTCAAAACGACATCATTTAAGGATCGTTGTACTTACGTGTAGACCCGACTCGAGAGAGAGGATCCGCGCATTTTTGATGAATGGGAAAATTGCATTTCTGGTCCATTTGTTTTTGTATCCTTCACACTTTTGCATTTCAATTTTTACTTTATCTCATTTTAGTCACTATTTTTTCTTTTTAAGCTATTATTATTATTATTCTATTATTATACTATTATTATTCTATTAATATTATTATACTATTATTATTATTATATTATATATATTATTATTATTACTATTATTATTATTACTACTACTAACACTATTATTTACTTATTATTTATAGTTTAATGATATATATATTATTTCCATGATTATATATCCATATATATACACCTCCTTTTAATCCTAAATTATAATATTTGAACTCGTAACCTTGGCTGCACAAGCATAAGTAGTAACCATTTGAGCCAAGGCTCATTTCTAATATGAGTTACCCTAATTAAATTATAACCTTTCAAGGCTCGGTTACGTTGGAAATAATAAAACCAAATCTGACCCTCATCTACCATTTATTCGAACCAAATCACCCAAAAAATCCATAAATATCCTCTCACCAACCCCTTAACCGGCCACCGTCTGATCTCCATCATCGCATGTCCGTGCTGTGCACCACCAACATCAAATGCTTTCCCACAATTGTGATCAAAACCCCTAACCCCACTCACGCAACTACCGCCGTTATCTCCTGGAATCGCCACTAGAAGGTTCAACGAACCTAGGGCTAACCCATTCAAGAATCCTTGCATTTTTCGGCTACCGTAGTTGCAGGATTAAGGGATTCTAGCTACCACCGTCCTCATTGTGTCGAGACGAGCCGAACCATAGCCGCCGATCATCCAACCGGCAACGTTTGGGTTATCGCCGGAGTTTAGATCGATTTGGTAAGCTAGGTGAGTTTAAGATGTTTTCCAATGAGATTTGGAATGATTTTGGGTTCTTGAAGCTTTAGGGGTGACAAATCCGGCCAGAAAATGTATTTTGGTGCATTTTCGGCCCGTGTGCGTGAGTCCCACACGCCGGCTAAGGCGATTTTCGGCCACCGTGACCGGTTCATCTGTAAACCAGTCTGGTCCAACCCGGTTCGACCTGTGTTTAACCTGGTCCAAACTAGTTCAGTCCGACCCGCCTCGTCCGACCTAACCCAACTTAGTGAGTCAACCCGACCGAGTCAACCTGACTGAGTCAACTCGCCTGACTCAAACTGTTGACGTCAGCGTTGATTTTGACCAAAAAGTCAAATTTTTGAAAACCCCTATTTTATGTTTTTCGACGTCATGAGTTTGTTTATGAAGCTTGTTTCGCAAAATTCTAACCCGAAAGCCTCCAAATTAACCTTAAATTTGATCATGCATAAGTATTTAAATTATTCAATTTAAGAGCAAAGATTTGGATTAAGGATTCTAACATAAATATTATTTGTTTAAGGTACACAAGTTACGTTCGACCACTCATCTGCTCAGCCCAGCTCTTCCCGATCAGCACCTCCTTGTGCTCCTATAGTTACCAATATGTTTAAAACTCCATAGATTAATTATTTCTCTTTAGTAACTCTGATTCGTCATGTCATAGGATCTAGCACTGCTGCTGATTAGTGCTTAAATTATGCATTATTCTATCTCTAATTACTCATTGATTGATTGTTTTAAGTTGCTAATGTGGGCATTTTTGTTCATTTTCCATGCAGGACAGTAGATTCCAGGAATATTGCTTAAACTACTGAAATTGTGCAATTTTTGATTTTCTGGATTCATGGCTGGATTAGTGGGCATGAATCTGGGCATGAAAGTCTGACTGGACGCCATGTCAGCAGCTTCTAGAAGACGCCACGTCAGCAGCAATGATAGCTTATCAGCCGCATATCAGATAACTTATCAGCCGGATTTTAAATTCAAACTTTGGAATTATCTTTTGTAATTAATTTAAATAATTTGGGATTTATCTCTTATCTCTTTAGGGTTATTTTTAGGGTTTTAGGCTGCTATAAATACCCCATTCGGGGCAAACTCAAGAATCATCTCACATTCTCATTCTTAGCTTTGTTTTTACTTTTAAAGTTTTATAAAGTTCTTTCTTTTCTTTAGTTCTTGCTTTAAGTTTTTTTTATCTATTTTTCTTTTATAATGCTAAGTATGATTTTTACCATAATCATACTTAGCTAAGTTTTCCATAGCCTAGGGCTAAATCAATGACTTAATTTTAACGTGAGGATTGAAAAGCACTTAAACAATTTCGGGTATCTCTCTTAGTTTTCTAAATTTAATTTCAAAATCAAAATGATTTCAAAACCAAAGATTGACGTTGGTCAGGATGTTGTTTTGGTTAAATGTGTGGGAGGAAGGATCGGCTATTGAAGCACATTTGACTTCCTGGGAACACACTTAGCAAAATTGTTTGCTAAGAGGAAAATGAGATCGAATCAGTTATTATTGAAACAACGTAGTCCGAGTCGGCTTACTTATTTATTTTTTATCTACAACATTGTTGTTGATTAGATCAATTTCCAAAATCGATATCAAAGATGGCACTTGGGTATTCGGTATACAAGGCACAGTCACAAGGATTGATCCTTGTAGGCGAGTAACCGACGTGAACCCCGAAGTGAAAAATCCTTATTCCAATGATCTGAAAAAGCTGAGTCAAAGCAAAAGCCCGACGCTAATCTTTACCATATTGAATCCACTTCTTAATCTTCTTTACAATCTCTTATTATTTCTACTCAATTCCACAAATCTCCACCATATTTAAATATTATTCAACTCTCTTCTCAGCTCACCAATTGAACAAACATAAATCAAGAAGTTCTCTTGGTCCCTGTGGGATCGACCCTTACTTCTCTTTTACTATGTTTGAATTCCTTTATTTATTATTTGAGAAGAATGAATTATTTTGACGCGAAAATGACGTGTGTCAACTGCAGAGCGAGGAAGGTGCTCGTTAGATTTCGACCAGTTTTTTGAGGTGTGTCCCTTGTGTGCTAAATTACCGTTTTATAAGAATTGTTTGAAATGATTTTCTAAACTGATCGTGAGATGTTTTCTTGAAATATTATATGCATGTTTGTATGATTTGATAGCATGCTATCTGGTTATTGTTTACTGGAACATATACCTATCGAGTGATTCTTGATATTATTGTTTACTGCATAAACTGTTTTAATTGGGGTTACTGGGAGAGTGATTGGAGACCCTCAGGTACAGTCCTGATCTAGCTATACCTCCAGTTAGGCTTCCTACACCTTCGGGCCTAGGTCCAGCCTCCAGTTAGGCTTCTTACGCCTTCGAGCCTAGGACTAGCCTCCCGTTAGGCCTCCTACACTTTTGAGCCTAGGACCAGCCTCCAGTTAGGCCACATACGCCTTCAGGCCTAGGATCAGCCTCCAGTTATGGGGAAAATGTATATTGGTGTTCGGTTGGAGGGTAGCTAGGTTTTAAATGAAAACTTTGGTTGCCTATAACATGTTTTACTGATATAATTTTATAATTAACTGAACTATTTTAAATATTTTTTTGTATGCACATGTTGGGACACATTGAGCCCCTAGCTCACACCCAACCCTTTCTTTTCAGATACCTTTTGGATAGGCTACCCGATTTGGCACTTGGAGGATCGACATATTTTGTACTCGTCTTTGTTGTAATATTTCTATCTTCCAGACTGGCTCAATTACGGTGACATGGGCCTATGTTTTGTTACTATATGTCTTATTATGTTGCCCTATGAGGTTTATGATATAATATCACTTAATATGGTTTATTTTGGATAACTAATTTGACTTATGTTCGAATTAACTATTATTTTTAAAGATTTTATATCTTTAAACATTTACGTGAAAAGTCTTTTGGTAAGTAATGTGATCTTCTAGATTCAGACTTTACTCATAGGCCGGTCTAGGGGGTTACAAAAATAGTATTCCTTTATCCGGGGGATCTCTCAGAAATTATGTCTCAAACTTAAAGGGGCGTAAGCTTCTCGTTAGTCCCATATAAAGGAGTATTCTTTTAAATATATTTTGTGATAAAATTCATGCATTAAGGGATCACAATTTTCAAATTAAATTTGAATATGTAATTGCAATCATTAAGACATTATGTAATCGACTAGGTACCAGTTTTCGGGCGTTGTGGGGGTGCTCATCTTTCCCCACACGTAATAGACTCTCAAACTCATTTTTCTGGTTTCGCAGACAAAAACTCGTTGTTTTAATAAAAATGACCAAAACAACTATTATTAAAATGACCGAGTTTTCAGATGATCCAATCTCACCTAAATTAAAAGATTGGTGGCGAATCCTATTAAAACGAAATAAATTTTAGTAAAAAACTCGTCAAGCTCGCTGGCCGTTATTACACTAAGAATTATCTTTTATGCTCGAATTTCATGTAAACTGGTTCTTATCAGCCATGCTTATGAACCATTTTGCAGGAACACTACAACCTGATCAACCTTATTATTATAGGAAAATAAGCTGGTACATAGCAGAGCCGTTTCTGAGATTTTAGTGGCCCTAGGGTGAACCTAAAAATTAGGCCCCTGATAATAATCATTGAAAAAATTAAATTTTAAAAGTGGGTCCCTAAATCAAATATTAAAAAAATAGGTCTAATAAAAAATTTTATTTAAAAAAATATGCCCCTAATAACAAGTGTTGAGAAAAAATTGCACTCATAATAACAAATATTTGAAAAATTAAATTTTAAGAGTAGATCTCTAAGAACAAATATCGAGAAAAAACGGGCCTCTAATAACAAGTATTGGGGAAAAAGTTGAACCCCTAATAACAAATATTGGGAAAATAAATTTTAAGAGTAGGCCCTAATAACAAGTATTGAAAAAATTAGGACCCTAATAACAATTATTGAAAAAAATAGACCTCTAATGAAGTATTGAGGAAAAATTAGACCCTAATAACAAATATTTTTAAAAAAATTAAATTTTAAGAGTAGGCCTCTAATAACAAGTATTGATAAAAATTGAGCCCCTAATAAAAATGTTAAAAAATGAACCCCCTTAAACCCTAATAACAAATATTAGAAAAAAAAATGAAGAGTAGACCCCTAATAACAAATATTAGAAAAAAATGAAGAGTAGATCCCTAATAACAAATATCGGGAAAAAATGAGCCTAATAACAAGTGTTAAAAAATTGGGCATTTTATAACAATTATTGAAAAATTAGGCCCTGATAACAAATATCGGAAAAACTAAAATTTAAAAGTAAATCTTTAATAATAAATATTAAAAATTAGACCATAATACTAATATTATAAAAAAATGGGCCTTGAGCGGGCGTCCCTCCCGCCCATGCCCAGGGACGGCTCTGGTACATAACTAGCAGAAGTGTACTGAAGTATGCTCTGTGGGAATGTTGCCAAAACTCATGACAGATGCATACAAAGACATGAATATCGGATATAACTCCAAAAAATCTAAAAAAATTTGGGGAAAATTAAATATGTCCATGATCGGAAAAGGAATCGTGATGAAACATTAGAGGGGTCAAACATGAACTTCAAGTGATCTTTTGCATTATCGAGCCTATTGATAGCATAGATGGACAAAATTGTGTTTATATATTTGAAAAAGAGGAGAAGATGATTTGAAAAGAAAAGTAACCTTTGATTTATTATTATTCAAACATACAACTTCAGATTTTACGTGTTATTGAAAGATACATCAGCAGATTTTATTTAGCTTAAACTGCTGGATGTTACAGCGAATCCAGCTTCCTTACACTGCCGATACCACGCAATGGGGAGAATTCAGAGTTAAACCAGAGTGAAAGCTGTGAGATATAAACAATAGCTTCATTAGAATATAAAGCATTATATTAAAAGCAAAAACTAGTATTTTTTAATTGAGAAAAACTAGTGTTGAATGTGCGAATTGTACCTCCACACTTGTAACCGACAGGGCGATCAGCAATATTGCAGCGTTTTGGAATGGTAACTGCGATTTCTGGCCTCACTCCGGCGTTGTATGCTGTTTGAGAAAACAGAACAGCGCATAGGCAGGCTGGATTCTTCACCTTTTTCTCCATTACAGTGCAGCAGCGCTCGGGAACCGGGACTCTCCAGTGCTGTGCTGCGAATGCACATGGTTCCAATTTCTCAGCCTCCTTCTCGATGTCATGTTTCCCACATGGACCATAATAATAAGCAGTTCCCATGACTCCGTTGAGCCCTGCAATGGTCATACTCACGAGAAATGCGAGAACAAACATGTACTTCACAGGGGTTTCCATTCCTAGAATACAATTCAACAGGGACACTTTTGATCAACAACTTGAACTCAAACGAAAACACTTATCAACAGCTTGAACTCAAAGGGAGACTCTTCTCGGCTATTTATACCGAAACAAATAGATAAAATATGAATTCCAACGATTACAATGGGCGTGGAACAAGAGAAGAAAGAAGTGTTTGGTCAGCTGCAGCAATCTCATGAAACTGACCCACGGTTTAATAATCCATACGAACTAGAATCATGCAGCGCTAGCTGAAGTCAATGAAACTTTAGATGAAACAATGGAAAGAAGATATAAATCTACCATTAGTCTATCAATTGCTTACATTGTCTGCTTCTATTCTAGCTCACGCCCCTCTTTGTGGGTTGATCAGCTTATGGTTTTCGTTTTCTTGCATCCACTTGTGTGTTTTAGTTTGTTTCTTTGTGCAGTCAGCCAGAAAGTTATGTTTTCTAGGATAACAACGCTCTCTTCTTTTTCCGAGGCCACCCAATAAGTCAAATTCGAAGTTCCCAAATGCAGTTGAGTCAAACTATTATTAAAAAAATAAAAATATTACTGTTTCTGTATCCTTCACACTTTTGCATTTTAGTTTTTACTTTATCTCATTTTAGTCACTATTTTTTCTTTTAAAGCTGACATTATTATTACTTAATATATTATTATTAATAATATTACTGTTATATTATTATATTATTATTCTATTAATATTATTATACTGTTATTATTATATTTATATATTATTATTATTGCTATTATATCTATATATATTATATTATTATTTATAAGCATTAATGTTATTATTATAATTAGTATTATTATTACAAACACTATGATTTACTTATTATTTATAGTTTAATGATATATATATATTATTTCCATTATTACATATCCGTATATATACACCTTGTATTCATTCGTTTTAATCAAAATTTTAAATTAAGTCAATATTCTTTATTATAGATTCTCGTAAAAAATGTACCTCAAACTTAAAGGGGCGTTGCTTTCTCGTTAATCTCTAATACAAGAACATCCTTTTAATCCGAAATTATAATATTTAAAATAGTATTCCTTTATTCGGGAATCTCGCGGAAATTATGTCTCGAACTTAAAGGGATGTAAGTTTCTCGTTAGTCCCATATAAAGGAGTATTTGTTTAAATATATTTTGTGATAAAATTCACGCATTCAGGGATCACAATTTTCAAATTAAATTCGAATCCTTAATTGCAATCATTAAAACATTATGTAATTGACTAGGTACAAGTTTTTGAGCGTTGTGGGGTGCTCACCTTTCCCCACACGTAACAGACTCTCAAACTCATTTTTCTAGTTTCGCAGACCAAAACTTGTTGTTTTAATAAAAATGACAAAACAACTTTACTAGACCAAAACTTGTTGTTTTAATAAAAATGACAAAACAACTTTTATTAAAATGACCGAGTTTTTAGATGATCAAATCTCACCTAAATTAAAAGATTGGCGGCGGCTCCTATTAAAACGAAATAAAGTTTTGTAAAAAAATGTGTCAAGCTCGCTGGCCGTTATTACACTAAGAATTATCTTTTATGCTCGAATTTCATGTAAACTGGTCCTTATCAGTCATGTTTATGAACCATTTTGCAGGAACACTACAGCCTGATCAACCTTATTATTATGGGAACATAAGCTGGTACATAGCTAGCAGAAGTGTACTGAAGTATGCTCTGTGGGAATGTTGCCAAAACTCATGACAGATGCCTACAAAGACATGAATATCGGATATAACTCCAAAAAATCTATGCTTGGATATACTTTGATAGTCGGCCAGCCCATATGTATTTTGTAATGGTTGATTATAAATGTATTTATATGGATGTCTTTATTATATTTGTAGTTGCATTTGTACATTATACTTGTTAATTAATTGTAAATTTAAGTGAACTTATGAAATGCGTTAGGAATTTATAAGCGAAAAATAATGACGCAACTCAACCTAATATAAATCATTCACAATAAATAAGCAAAATTTAGCATGATTCGGTTATGTTTACCTTCACAAATGAGAGAGAAAATCCACTATGAAAAGAGATTACAAAGTGTATTTTACAAGGAACTCCATGTATCCAAAAAACTTATCATGTTTAATAAGACGAGACCAATACCGGCGAGCAGTAAGACAACCACAAAGAACATGGACAACATCTTCATCACTTTGTCCACATAACTGACATAGACATGTATCTGACAAATGCCTTCGAACACGCTCCATGTTTGTAAGGAGACCATTCCGCAGTGCAAGCCAAAGAAAAACTCTAATGCGTTGTGGCACTTCAAATGTCCATATGAATCTCCACTTCAAATGTGTATCCTCGTGACTCTGCGTATTCAACGCTCTATACGCTGAGCGCATGAAAAATCACGATTATCCTCCATCGCCAACCTGGGAAGTCAGCCCCCAAAGATGCCTTTGGCGGGCATGATGCGGCAATTCGACTCAAAGTAGTGTGGTGTTAAAGAATAAACTTTGGTGGATTAAAGTTTGTTGGACTGTTACACTCAGTTATGAGCTGTTATAGGTTGTTAGTCTTGGGCTATAAAATGCCTTGATATGGGCTGTAATCAATATCCATCTTTTGTATTCTCAGATTATTCAATATTCAATAATACATGTGATTAAACCCTTCAGTTTCTCTAATCTAAATTCTAAACTGTTTTTCTCTCTTGATATCTTTCGTCTTCTCCGATGAGTTCTGCACTCCGGCCACCGTTGTTAGTTTCACATCTGGCAAGACACCATAGAGCCAAGACCAATTCTAATTTCCTTCGGCAGTGACCATTGACGCTATTGGGCATGGACTAGGGGGTACATCCAGCAAACATCTTGACACAAGCAGACCTTCCATATCCAACCAAACATCCAGTTTAACCTAAAATAAGTGTTTACTGTTTGATTAAAATCCGCAATTGTGGGCATATATGTAAAACATATTATGCTACTATAAAGTATGACACAAAATTAAGTGACCAATTATGTTAGGCGTGTCATAGATATTAAAGTATAATAGAAATAAAAATGTAGATACCATTATATATATTTATAATTCAATGAGGGGCAGAGTTATAAATATTTAATAGTTGATTTAACAATCAACTATATAAAGAGGTAGTGATCCCCAAGAAATATGTTAACTTGTTTTTCTCTCCTTCCCGTTGGAGAGTTTTACGTCAAGAGATAACCTATTTTCTTGGAAGATAAATACCAAAGATTTGTGATTTCAACATGAATATTCAAGGTTTTTTTTCAATCTATCAATGAATTCAGGTACGCTTCCGCTTTAGTTTATTGTTCTTAATGATTTGACATGATTGATCATGGGTTAGATTTCATATTAATTTATGGTTTAGTTCTAACAAGTGGCATCAGCGCATCGTCAAGTTAAATAATTGAGAATCAATTTCTTTGTTTAATTTTGGATTGATTCTTGAGTTGTGATGTTAAAGTTTTGAGATTTTGCATGATTTAGTGGTTGATATTCACACTATTAATTTTTAACTCAAAACAACGTTTAAGGTTTCAACGAATGTTAACCCTCTCTATTAATGTTCTGTGTTAATGAAATTTAAGGGATACTTTAGGTTTTGAACGACATATGGCAGGGGATAAATCTGCTATTTTTAAGTCAACTTAATGTTAATTCATGCATGAATGTATTAATTATGTGTAGCACCTTTTGATTATTGAATTTTAATTTGAATTCTAATTTTTTTAGAACCATTAAGATTCTCATATTTTAGGGTTCTAATTGACGGTTAACATGATTGTGTTTAGTTTGAATGGTATATACTATTTAATCTGAAAATATTTATATGTTGCAATTTGTGCTATATATATTTATTTTGAAATATATATTCAATTCGGTTTAATAAAAATTTAAGTTTTGATCGTTAGTAATTAAGAATAAAAAAGTTTGATTTGGGCGTTGTCGTGGTAAATTTATTGCGACTTAGAAACTTTATAATCAGGTTAGCTCTCGAAGCTTTATATTCGGTTTATGTCTAATAAATTATGGTTGAATTTTGTTGAATCATGTTTAGTTTTGTACAATATATTTTCCTTAAATTTGTTTAACATTATTCTTAATTATGTCATTAATGCTATCTACGGAATATACATATTTGCATTTGGTATTGATGTATTTTCGTTTCAGTTTGATTAAAATTTCAATTTTGATCATTAGGTTATTATGGATATATTAAAGTTTAATGTGCTCATTTTATGAATTATTCATTTATATGATTTTTTTTTAATTTAAGTTAAAGATTGTTTTATTTTATTCAGTCTTTAATTTTGGTAAATGCATGCTTAAGGAATTTTTTGAGAAACAGTCAAAGATTTCGGTTTTTAGGTTTCTGATAGCCCCATTTAGACAACCTTATTTTGGGTTATTTTGGAAACTCAAGTGTTATCAGAAATTTCAGTTTTGAATGTTACAAAATTTTAAATTTGAATATCGGTACATTTATATTATATATTTCGAGATAAATTAATTGAAGCATTAAGCCACCAAAGTGACATCTATTGCGAAAATTATTTATTTTGAAATGTATAAGGTTTTATGCATATAATTCAGTTTATGTTGGTATTAATCGGCCCAAAGGTAGAGTAATAGTTGACATTGTTAATGTGCAACTGTGGTAATAAACATGTGATAATTATTCAGTTTTACATGTGAGCAATAAATCGGCCCAAAGGAAGATTTCTGTTTGATATGTTCTTATTATCAATGTTTGATTACTATACCAAAATATCACTTGCAAGTTAATGTTTTGTCCAAAGATAAAATATTAATGGAGTGTCCGGTATCTTGATATAAGGTTTACCTTTATTCAAATTTATTATTATGGTTATCTTTTAATTTGATTGAAAAATAAAATTAAGACAAATATTTTGAAACAATTAAATTAATATTTTAGCTTCAGATGTCTAATATTTTAATGGAATAATTGAAACATAATGTCACCAAATTGACCACTTTTGTGTAGATTAGTTTATTTAAAATATTAAGATAATTATGGAATTTTGTAATTCATGTGTTCATTAATTGGCCCAAAGGAAAGTTAATATTTGGCAGAATTACAACGATAACTGTGGCGATAAATGTGTGACAATTATAAGGTATTTTATGTGAGCAATACATTAGTCTAAAGATTAATCTATTGTTTGACATAATTTATTGTCAATATTTGATTGCTACAACAAGAGTACCGCTTACAGTTAATATTACTGTCCAAATACTTGATATTAATGTTGTGTTTGGTATCTTGAGGGGAACTAGCCATTATTTTGAATTTATTTGTTTACTTATGAATAGTTATGTGAGCTTGTTTTTATTTTATTTATTTATTTTTGTTCTATATTTAGGTAATTTATCTTTTTCTTTCACAATCTATATTAATATACATTCTACACTCATGTTTAGTGAAACTAATTTCAAGGAATAGAAAAGACACTTGCATATTGTATTTGGTGGTTGTGTGAACATAGACTTTGTACTAAGGAAAGAACAACTTGCACCTCTCAATGCGGTAAACACCCATAAAAGGTATTTTGAGAGGTGAGATTGCTCGAATCGCATAAGTCTAATGATCATAAATCACAACATTTTATATGTCTTTAGGAGCACAAATCTAAAGAAATTACTCACACTAAGGGTTTCCTTGACGAAATTAAGAAATATTTTATCCAAAATTTTAGGGTTAAGATGACATCACTTATGTCTTCTTTGATGTCTATAAAATATAAAGGTCAAAGAAATGTGAGCGAGTATACTATGAAAATGTTTAATATGGCTTCAAAATTTAAGACACATAAGATCAAAATTTTTAACAATTGTTTGTTCTTATAGTTTAACCAATTCAAAATAGTTACAACTGTCAAAAAGAGAAATATACTCTAATTGGGTTCATTTCTCATTGTGTTCAGGAGGAAGAAAGGTTGAAGTATTATAAGTGCAAAAGTAACCGTTTGGTTAGTGCTCATTTAGTTAATGTCTCTAAGAATAAGGGCAATAAAAGAAAATATTAGAATAAATTTGCTAAGGGTCAAACTCAGAAGAAACGACAATAAGTTATAAAGGGTTGATTTCTTTTGTAACAAGTTAGGACACATGTGAAGTAATTAAACTTCAAAGGTGAGCAACTACTTTGGTTATTTTGAGTGATTTATGGGTTGTAAGTTTTATGATCCCACAATTAGAGATTATTTAATGAGAGATCTATAACTTTTTTAGGTTGTTGAGTTTGGAGGGAAAAATAAGGTTAGATACATTGCTTTTGAGGAGAAATTGGATTATGATATAATTCATACTATCACTTTTGACGATGTTTAGGTTTTCACACCTATCATTAATCAAGAAGTGAATCAAGTACCTCGGCAAAACAATGTTGAACAACTCCCATGCAAGATAAGGTAATTATTTCAGAAGAACAAACTCAATAACCTCAAAAGGAAAAAATAGGTGTCATTAAAGAGATTCAGGATAAAGGACAAATACTATTCCAGATTATTATATTACATTTCTTCAAGAAAATAAAGATAATAATGGAATGATAGAAAATGACCTAATTATTTTTCATCAAACCACAAAAAGTTCTTACTCTCAAAAGTGGATTGATGTCATACAAGAAGAGTGTAATTTTATGCAAGACAATAAATTTTAGGAACTTCTCTCGTTACCTTAAGGTGCAAACCAATTGGTTGTAAATGGATATTTAAAACCAATAGGGATGGAAATGGTAATGTAGATAAGTATATGACACGTATTGTATTTGAAAGATATACTCTAAAAGAAGATGTTGAATTTGTAGATACTTTCTCTCAAGTTTCATTAAAAGACTCTTTCAAGATAATTATTACACTTGATGCTCGTTTTAGTCTTAATGTACATTAGATAGATGTTAAGCTTGTTTTTCAATGGCGACATTGAAGAAACTATTTATATGTTACAATCATAGAGTTGTGTCTTATGATACAATATCAATGATATGTAAATTAAAGAAATCCATCTACGAGCTTCAGTATAACTCTCATTAATGATATTATAAATTTTATAATGATTATCTCATTCAGTTTTGAGATAAATTTGGTTGACAATTGTATATACTACAAGTTCAGTGGGAGTAAACCAAGTGATACTCATATTGTTAAAGAAGCCAAATTTTGTCTTACTCAATGCCCTAAAAGTAACCTTAAAATTTAGAAAATATAAATGATTCCATATGCATAAGCTATTGAGAATCTAATTTATGTTCAAGTATGTATACGTTTAGATATTGCGTACAATGTTGGAATGTTAGACAGATATTTAAGCAAATTTATTATGGACCATTGGATAGCAGCCAATAGGGTTATAGGATATCTTTAGAGAACAAAAATTACATGCTCACATATCGGAGTTCTGGTAAGTTAGAGATTATCAGGTTTAAAGACTTCGATTCGATTAGAATATTGATGCTAAAGACTCTGTCACAGGAGCTGGTAATTATAGATTGAATAGAAAGACCACTTAAGTTATTTTGTGATAATAAATATGCATTCATTTATTCTATAAACAATAGGAACACTTCAAATTTGAAGCATATAAATATTAAGTTCGTAGTCGTTAAAGAAAATTCAGAGTGGTTGTGTGTTTATATTGCATGTTGGTACAAACTCCATAATTGCGCCCTTACTAATAAATTATCACCCTAGGTCTTTCATGAGCACACTACTCATGTGGGTGTAATGTTATTTAAAGATTCAATTTTAGTGGGAGTTTGTAATTTTTGAAAATGCTCATTTGTTTTAGACACAATTTCGGTTACTTCGGTTTAAAGTTATTTAAGATTATTTTCTGCAGAAATAAAGTTTTTTCGGTTTATGCACACTCTAAATTCAGTAAAGTTTGATCTCACTAAGGTTTAGGAGGACCAGTTGGAAATAGACATGTTCGGTTCACATGTCATGTAATATTCCATGCTACGCATCCATAATTGATTTATGTCATTTGACTATATTTGTATATGTGACCATTAATGGGTCTAGTCATGATTGATATGGCAAAGGCTACTTTGATCTTATAATGATATAGTTGATGGACGAGATTGTTATAGAATACAAATTATATAATAGCAAATTTTTTAGCTCATAAGGTTGTACATTTATCAGGAAACATATGTTGCCCAAGTGGGAGATTGTTGGATTAAAATCCGCAATTATGGGCACATATGTAAAATGTATGATGCTATTATAAAGTATGACACAAAATTAAGTGACCAATTATGTTAGGCGTGTCATAGGTATTAAAGTGTCATAGAAATAAAAGTGTAGATACCATAAGATATATTTATAATTCAATGAGGGACAGAGTTATAAAGATTTAGTCGTTGATTAAATCAACTATATAAAGAGGTAGTGGTCCCCAAGAAGAAATAGGTTAACTTGTTTTTCTATCCTTCTCCATTAGAGAGTTTTACGTCAAGAGATAACATATCTTCTTGGAAGATCAATACCAAAGATTTGGGGTTTCAACATGAAGATTCAAGTTTTTTTAATCTATCAATGAATTCAGGTACGCTTCCGCATTTAGTTTATTTTTCTTGATGATTTGACATGATTGATCATGGGTTAGATTTCATATTAATTTATGGTTTGGTTCTAACATTTACTTGTTAAGTAAACAAATTTAATAAATAATCTTTGACCACTAGAATTATTCTAAAATCCAACTTAATAATCTATTAGAATTTAAGCCAGTTCTATAAAAAAAAAAAAGCTAAGTATATTCAGTTTTGTTTATTGATACATTAGTTTATATAATGTATTGTGAATTTGTAATAGATATTAAACGAAAGAAATTTATTTTTGGGACTTTAAAAAATGATAAAATGAAATTCTTTATCAAAATCCTAATCCAAAAATATTCTAATTGTTAAAAATTTCAAAAATTAAAGGCTCAAATAGATATTTAGTTACGATCCCATGAATTACAAGATAAAAAGAATAATTATACGACTTATTGGTACAAAAATCCTCTAACTTTTCAAAATAAATCAATTAAATAACTCTATTAAGCTTTCCAACTACAAAATTTAACATAAAAAACGCTTTGATTAGCAGGCTGGATTCGGTGCAGCAACGCTCGGGAACTGGGGCTCTCCAATGTTGTGCTGCGAATGTACATGGTTCCAACTTCTCAGCTTCCTTCTCGATGTCATGTTTCCCACACGGACCGTAATAGTAACCAGTTCCCTCGACACAATTGAACCCTGCAATGGTCATACTCACAAGAAACAAGAGAACGCACATGTACTTCACTGGAGTTTCCATTTCCACAATGCAATTCACGGACACTTTCGATCAACGATTTGAACTCAAACAAGAACAGTACTTGCTAACAACTTGAACTCAAACAAAAATGCTTCTCAGCTATTTATACTGAAATAAAGAGGCAGAAGGTAGCCAATTGAATATGAATTCCACCAATTACAATGGAAATGGAACTAGAGAAAGAGTTTTGGTCAGCTGCAGTACCTACCATTCAAGAACATCGATTTCGAATTACCTGACCATATTAAGTCATATATTACTTACACCTTGTTTCTCTGTACTCTCTTTCATTGACAACCTTATGAAACCGATCCACAGTTTATGCATAAATACGAACGAGAATCAAGCAGCGCAAGTCAAAGTCAATAACAATCGAAAGAAGAGACAAATTCAAACTGACCACCCAACATTACCTTGCAAATGCATAGTCCATCAATAGCCTACATTGCATATTCGTCGTTTTCAGCTTTTTATATGAAGAGTTGTGTTTTTCACTTTATTTCTGTGGGAGTATTTTCACAACTCCATCAGCTGTATAAAAAATCTGAGAGTTCAGTGCCATCAGTAATCTTTAACTCTATAAACTACAAACTCATTTCCCAGTTCATCGATCAAATCAAACACAGACACCAGCAATTCGCCGAACACGACTCACCATTACTAAACCTAGACATTATCTGCCATAATTTAACACCTACAGTAATGATAAGCCAGAGTGACAATACAGTTTCAAGCCAGAGCGTTCAAGGCATCACGGGCCAATCCTGTCTCAGATACACACACAATGCCCGAATATCTATGCCATGGGACCCATAAATGCTTCTTAAATACCCTTTGGGAAGAAGATAAAAGATGAATTTCATGGCTCGATAAGCAGCCGAATTGATCTGTTACCTACACATGTTTTGGTAGCATTACGAGCATGTCGAGGGAGCAACTTATAGAGATTTGGTATGGACTTGTTACCAGTAAATCCAAGTTCTAGCTTGTTGTAAGGCCAAATTCTGTGATTGAGAAAGATAGTGAAGGGGAGGATGTTGTAAAGGAGCTTTTCGACAAGACTAAGGATCGAGGCTACATTGTCGATTGGGCTCCGCAAGAGGCGGTGTTGAACCACCTGGCTGTTGGCGATTTCTTGACGCACAGCTGATGGAACTCGAATTTAGAGGGTATCGTTGCCGGGGTACCGATGATAAATTGGTCGTACTTTTCTGTTCAACAAGTGAATAGTAGGGTGGTAAGTGAAGTTTGGAAAATTGGGTTGGATATGAAGGATGCTTGCGATCGGAAGATAGTGGAGAAAATAGTGAATGATGAGAAAATAGTGAATGATGTGATGGTGGATTGAAAGGAGGAGTTTGCGAAATCTGCAGCCGAAATGGTTAAGCTGACCAATCAATCTAAGCTGTGTTGGTGGGTCTTCTTATAGTAATTTGGATCGTCTAATTGAAGATATTAGAGAAATGAGTTTGAAAACCCCACAAATGGTGATAGTTTCGTAAGGAAGAACAGAACTTTCAGAACCTGCTCATTCGAATTCGAGTAACATAATTGTTCAAAGAAACCAGAATTATACGATTTGAAAAGATAACCTTTTTTATTTAGTATTGTTCAAACAAACAACTATACTTGTACTTATTATTGAAACATTCCAGTACATATTTTATTTAACTTAAACTGCAGGATTTCACAGTGAATCCAGCATTATTATACTGCTAATACTACGCAATGGGGAGTCTTCAGGCTTAAACCAGTGGGAAAGCTGCAATAAATAAACAATAGCTTTATGAGAATGAAACTAAAACAGGGAACATCATGCAGAAGCAAAGCAGTAACGAATATGCGAATTCTACCTCCACACTTGTGACCGACACGGGGAACAGTAATGTTGCAGCGTTTCGGAATGGTCATGGCAACTTCTGGCCTGACTCTGGCACTGTATGCCGTACGAGAAAACATAATAGCGCAAAGGCAGCTTGGATTCTTGAGTTTTTTCTCCATTACAGTACAGCATCGCTCAGAAACTGGGGCTTTCACAGCTTGTGCTGCCTTTGTACATAGATCCAGCTTCGCAGCCTCCTTCTCAACGTCATGTTTCCTAACATGGACCGTAATATCTAGATCCGTGGACTTCGTTGAACCCTGCAACGGTCATAATCACAAGGAACACGAGAACGCAGATGTACTTCACTGGAGTACATTGTCGATTGGGTTGAACCACTGAGCTATTGGCGGGTTCTTGACTCATAGCGGATGGAACTCGACTTTAGAGAGTGTGGTTGCTGGGGTGCCTGTGATTTGTTGGCCGTACTTTGCTGATCAACAAGTGAATAGTAGGGTAGTGAGTAAGGTATAGAAAATCGGATTGGATACAAGGGATGTTTGCGATCCGAAGATGGTGGAGAAAATGGTGAATGATGTGATGTGGATGGAAAGGAGGAGTTTGCGAAACCGGCAGCTGAAATGGCTAAGCTTACCATCTTACCAACCAATCTGAAAATGGTAAATAAGAAACAAGAAGCACACATTTTGCAAAGATAAGTGATCTTTTATTTATCATTATTCAAAGAAACAAGGCTTTTTACTTGTTATTGAAAGATACAAGTGCAGATTTTATTTAACTTAAACTGCTGGATGTTACGGCGAATCCAGTACTCTTATACTACCGATACCACTCAACGGGGAGACTTCAGAGTTAAACCAGAGTGAAAGCTGCAAGATATAAACAATAGCTTCATTAGAATATTGAAACAAACACCATAAAGCATTATGTTAAAAGCAAAAAGCAGTGACGAATGTGTGAATCGTACCTCCACACTTGTAACCGACAGGGCGATCAGCAATGTTGCAGCGTTTTGGAATGGTCACTGCAATTTCTGGCCTCACTCCGGCGTTGTATGCTGTTTGAGAAAACAGAACAGCGCAAAGGCAGGCTGGATTCTTCACCTTTTTCTCCATTATGGTGCAGCAGCGCTCGGGAACCGGGGCTCTCCAATGCTGTGCTGCGAATTCACATGGTTCCAACTTCTCAGCCTGCTTCTCGATGTCATGTTTTCCACACGGACCATAATAATAACCGGTTCCCACGACTCCGTTGAGCCCTGCAACGGTCATACTCACAACGAACGCAAGAATGAAAATGTACTTCACTGGAGTTTCCATTTCCACAATGCAATTCAGGGACACTTTTGATCAACGATTTGAACTCAACAAAGGCAGTACTTGTCAACGACTTGAACTCAAAAAAAGATGCTTCTCAGCTATTTATACTGGAATAAAGAAGTAAAAGGTAGCCAGATGAATATGAATTCCACTGATTACAATGGACATGGAACTAGAGAAAGAGTCTTTGATCAAGAACATCGATTTTGAATTACCTGACCATATCGAGTCATAGATTACTTACGCCTTGCTTCTCTATATTCTCTTTCATCAACAACCTTATGAAACTGATCCACAGTTTAAGCATACATACAAACTCGAATCAAGCAGCGCAAACTGAATTCAATAACAATCGAAAGAAGAGACAATTTCAAACTGACCACCCAGCATTTCCTTACAACTGCATAGTCATCAATCGCCTACATTGCATATTCGTCGTTTCAGTGCCCTCGGTAATCTTTAACTCTAAAAACTACAAACTCATTTCCCAGTTCATCTATCAAGTCAAATACAGACACCAGCAATTTGCCAAACACGACTCAGTGTTCCGAAACCTAGAGCTTCTGTACCCTAATTAACACCTACACTAATCAAAAGCCAAAGTCACAAACAGTATCAGGTTACACTTGGTTTACAACTTCATCAAACACGAAAAAGAAACCCAGAAGATAAACATCAACAATGTTCTCTAAAGTTTCAATCTTTATAGCCTTAGAATTCAATTATACAGCAAAAACATACTAAAAAAACATTGCAAATTAAGAAAATTAAAGCAACATTCTCAAAGTTTCTCTATAATCCCACCTAGATCATACAACAACACCTTCAAAACTATAATTTCCACCCAATTTAACGAGTAAAAGCATAAAGTCCGACACAAACATAGATCAGAAGAGCAAGGGGAACCAAGATAACAAGAGGAACAACCGCCGCAAAAGCATGTCCACTACCACAAGCCAAAGTCCCGACCTTGATCTGAACCACATTAATCAGAGCCAACATCAGAAACAAACAACCCGCAACCGACCCAGCACCCGAAACCACCATGCCGACCCGAAGCAATGTCTTGTTAACATCGAGATGCTCGAAAATCTGAGACCCACGGAAGTGGATGTGGATGTTGAGGGAATGGGATTTGGAGAGCTTGATTGATTGTTTGAGGGCCAAAGCTACGAGGCTGGAGCAGAGGAAAGAGCTGAAGGAGTAGACGTGGAATTTAATCAAATCCTCGGCGATTTTCGAGGTGGGAAAACATTTGGTGCCTGGGTCGACGAGAGTGTTGCTGGAATCGTAGGGATTCCAGGCTAAGCCGATGAAGACGGCGAGTGTGAAGAGGGAGTTCACGTTGACGACGATGTCTAAAGCGGTGAGTGGATGCTGGTTGTCATTTGTTTGGAACGGCGAAGAGTTTTCGAACAAGAAGATCAGACAAGAGTAGATCTTCGTCTTTGTGATACGGTGTTAGCTGTGAAAGTTTTATGCCTTTTTTCCCCGGAAAATGAGTAGAAAGGAAAAGAAAAGAAAAAGTTGCGTAAGAAAGACAAAAGAAAAAAACAACGCCGTTGCCGGGGATCGAACCCGGGTCACCCGCGTGACAGGCGGGAATACTCACCACTATACTACAACGACTTGGATGTCCATTTTCCTTAAATATTTTAAATAATACATTTACTTAAAATCATACAACAGGGACCTTAAATTCATCATAGTAGAGGACTAAAATCGTATTTCGACCTACTTTTGTTTTGCTGGTACCGTATTAGAAATGGTAGATGCTCAAATAATGATCTAACTTTACCATAATATTAAATTACAGTCGTAATGTAAAGGTCACATCGTAACAATTTTCAATCACTGTAATTGCTATTTTTCATAACTATTTATAACAAAGTTAGGGAGCCCCGTTGCAAGGTTGAAGAGAGAAGATGAACAAAACACCTCTTGATTCAATTACATTCAACATTAACACACAACACTCAATTAGTTCTTATCGTATCCGTATTGATTTTAAGGTAAAACGAAACGATAACGATATCGTAACACAAACGGTACAAATCACCGGTACAAACTACATTGATGAACACCCTATGAAAATATGTAGGTTGTTTTGTTCATAAACAACAGCTTCTTCAAATTAACTTACAAGAATGGAGGATACAACCAAAAAAATATATAAATATAACTCATACACGTCAGTAATTTACTACAACCAGGAGTTTACTATCCACAAACTAATCTATTTGTCAAGTGACTGTATATTGCGGAGGATTCTGTCGTATTTTCGTTCCGTTCTGGTATGTTTATGATTGTTTTGATATAACTTGATGGCCCTTTTGATTCCCCGAGTTCTCTGTACTGTTAGTAGAGTTCTTCAGGATTGGTGAACTATCTGTGGTGGGGTTACCACATATCTTTGGTTTCGAATCAACTCCGAGATAATTAGTCAAGACCCTCTTCACTCCGAAGCCTCAGCGATATGGCTTGATAATGCTGTTGTTATTATTGGTGTTGGAGTTATTGCTGTTGTTGTTGTTGTTGTTCTCCTTGAGAAAATGAGTTCTTTCTCCCCTCCCCTCGTACTCACAGGGCTGATCAGCGGTGCAGGTGAAAAGCTCGGTGTGGAGGTGATTGATGTTTTGTAGGGAGTGTTTAAGACGGGCACCGAATACGGGATGGATACCTTTTTGTGTGCAATTACACTAACTGTAGGAATCGAGGACAACTTATCTGATTGCTTCGTTATGTCGTCTACGTATAACAGATCGTCGATGCGTGCAACAATGTTGTATGCAAGGCTTTCGTGAACTCTTGAATAACTTTCAAGAATGGACTTTCCAACATCCTGCAAGTTCGAAAAATAAGGTATAATCGAATGGTATTGAAAGGGATAAAAAGGAAGTAGCTTTCGAATTCGATATTTCGAACCTTGTTGCACTGGATTTTGCTGGTGTCCAAGGTAGTTTGAGTCAAAGCCGGGAATCGCTGCTTCAAGTAAAGCAAGAGACTTTCAGCTCGTTCTGCTAGAAACTCTCTCTTGTCTCCATCAACTATAAGGTCCTTCATCATTTCCCATGATGATTTTGTAGTGGATCGGTTTAAAAGAAGTCTTGTTTTCCCATGCTTTCTCAGCAAACAAACCGGATTGTACAAATTGAGAAAGTAATTATAGATGAAAATTACCTCAAGCTTGCTTCCATCTGGAAAATTTTGCCAAGAAGGTATGAACTCAACAATGTGGTCACTAACACAAACAAGCCATTCCATCTCTCTTTTCCACATGGATTTCTTCTCTTCAGAAATAGGCTCCAATCTCCATAATTGTCCAAAAATAGTAGCTGTATACAGTAATTTCAAATTTTCAAAAGTTCAAAAAGAACCAAAATTATTAAATTGTGACAAAAAGGCCCTCAAAAATCCATAAATTCATGAACAAAGAGAGAATTTACCACAAAGATTGGTAATGGCATTTGAAATAGCCAAAGCTGTGCAAACCCCTTTTCCTGAACCTGACATATCTTCACCAAGCAACAACTTTGCAAACCTTTCCTTCATCATATCAATCTCTGAAAATCCCACACACAAAAATTCAAACTTTTGGTCTAAGAAAACATTTTGAACTCAAAAAGCAACATTCACTAACCATTAATCTTTGAACCCATTTTTTTGAACTTATCGTATTCATTACTAAGTTTCTCTTCATCCCCATCTCCATTAGAAACATCATTTGGCACTGAAGGAGTAGCAGAAATTGCTCTCCTTATAGGCCAACCCAAAAGGGGAGGTGGACCTGAACCTGAACCTAAATTCCCAGAACTCGAACCATTTGAATTGCTGCTACTACTACTCTCTTTAGACTCAGCACCATTGCAGCCACTCAACTCAGTTTCACTCACTGACTCAGTCCGGTCATCTTTCTTCTTCAACAATGGCTCCATTTTTGTAAAAGGGTGCTAACTTAAGTAACTAATAACTACCCTTTGTTTCTTAACACTGAAAAAGGAACATACACACACAAAAATGGGATTCAAAGGCCAAATCTTTGAGATACAAAGAGAAACAGTTGTTGAGGTGGGGAGTCCGGGTGGGAGAGTTAAAAGATTTGATTTTTGAACTGTCAGAGAGATGGAGAGATGGTCACGTGCCATGGGGCAACGTCTCTCTTTGAAAAAGGGTGGATGCAATTTGAACATTAAGGATAACCTGGTAAGAAAAATAATTATAAATTCTGATAATAAATCATAAAATTAACCTAATTCAGATTAAAAAATTGAAACTTTTTATCGTTTGATCTGTTTTCGTGGATTTGTCTTTTTCTCTCGTTTCAGTTCTGTTAGATTTTTTTATTTAAAAAACAAAAGGCTTCGGTTTCGGTTTTGTGTGTGAAGAATACGTTCAGAAATCAGAAAAATCAATTGATAAAATCAAAAGAGGTGGGTCAGTGTCGCAGTACGTTGTCGTTTCGACAGCAAGTTGGACTTTTAAGACCTTCCCCACTTCCGGAGTGAAGGGATGTCAACGGGCGGGATAGGTTTTTGACCATTCCAACTCCGACTTAAAATTTTAAAATTTCGACTCGATTTAAATCTTATTTAAATTTAATATATTTTATTTTTAATTTAGTATAATAAAAGTATAATCCGACCTCGATTGGACTCTAAAATTTTAATTAAAAAATTGAGTAATCTCGAATTGCCTCGACAAAAGTTAATAAAAATATTAAATATATATAGTTATAAATAAACAGGGTCGAGAAATTTTAATCCTAATCTCGAACTTGACCTAACTCAAACTTTTTTCAAAACTTGACATGAAATCGATTTTTATATAAAAAATCTGTCATATGGTCTAGTCAGACTTGATGGAGGCAAGTAATTTTGTTATCCCTAGTTCTAGTAAGGACTATCCAATTTTTTATAAGGTCATTTCTCTAAACTTCTCGTAATTATTGTTTAGATTTTAAATTGATTTATAAACTTCGCAATGTTCTAACAAAAAATTTTAAAGTATCAATACTTTTTTTATTAAGTAGAGAAATATTTATATTATCAAGACAAATGTTAGGATTTAAACTCATTCGAGATGGAGCAACATGAGTATTCTTGATTACTCGGTCAATTAGTAGAGAAATACTTAAAGTATCAGTATTTTATTAATTAGGTCTTTATATTAGTTTGGTCATTAAATGTTAGTTTCTGAAATAACATGGTATATACTTAACAAGATAATCAAATTGTAAACGTATGTGTATCTATCATTTAGATAAATCACTTTTACACTGTATATACCATGTAATTTCAGAAACTAACATTGGTCCTTTCAAATCCCCTAAATAGGGAGAATTAACAATTAGACCCTTTAAATTTTGTGATATTACAAGTTAATCTAATTTTTGAAATTGAACTTTGGCCCCCAAAACTTTTCTATTCAATCCCACCCCCATCCCAAACTAGACTTCAGCTTCGCCCTTGGTCCTTGCAATAGGATATTTACAATTAGATCAGTGCGTTTTAAATATGGTTTACGTTAGATTTGAGCCGGCATTTAATGTCTAAGCTAATATGTAGGTTAATGGAAGGATATCATTTTATAATATGAGTTAATTCGATTAAAGTTGAAACATGAAAAAATTGATTTGTTATAAACATTTATTGGTTGTTTTTCATGTGCTTAATTAGGAAGTTAAACACTTTAAACTAGAAATAAGTAGCTTTTAAAAGGAAAATTAATGTAAATAGTTGCGTTAGGTTATAGTTGAGTTGTAACTTTTAAAGGTGGTTAACTATTTGTTCAATGCACCCCATGTTATCATCAATGGGACACTTTTTTCCCTTCAATTTAGTCATAAAAACTAGCTTAGCACAATTTCAATGCCAACCACTCAAAAGGGTAAAATGTTAAATAAATCGAACATGGGTTGAATCGAGCATATATTAAAAATAAAAATAAAATTAATTATGATTTATCTCAATTTCTAAATATTTAGGCTTAGCGGCTACTTTTGCCCCTATAGTAGTCAAATTAATCGGTTTTGCCTCTATGGTATTTTCGCATCAATTTGGCCCCTCTCGTAGTCGAATTGCATCACCGTTTAGGGTTTAGGAATACTTTTATGTTTCATAACCACTTTAGATTGATAAAATTTTCGATTAGGGTTTAGGATTTAGAAATTTGGGTTAGAGTGTCAGTCAAGGGGCTAAGGGTGATGCAATTAGACTACTTCAGAGGTCTAATTTATATGAAAATACCATATGGGCGAAATCGATAAATTAGGACTACTGTAGGGGCAAAAACAGCCCTTAAGCCAAATATTTATGTTTTACTCCAACTTATACTCGTCTCTGATTATAGTTGATTACAAAAAAGAGAGAGGGATTTATATGTTCTATTCATCAAGGGTAGAGAAAGGAGAGGAGAGGAGAGGAAGTTTGGGGAAATAGCAAATTTTGAAAAATGTTTCATTAGGAAAATAATTTATATTTAATTTTTTTGTAATTATTATTTTAATAAGAAAATATAAAAAGAAATTTGAGAAAGAGCAATGAAGGAAACAGAAAATTGGAAGAGATGAGAAGGTAAAGACTATTTGACTTTTTATATGTATTGTTTGAATGTAAAAATATAAAATTTAGTTGAAAATAATAATGATTTAAAGAGAAAATTGAAAGAAATGTGAAGATAAGGACTTAAGTTGATTTTTTTAAGAGAAATTTTTATATATATAAGTTTGTGTAAACTTTAATTTGCATATGTTCTCAAATTTAGGGGTTGGGAATTTAGTTTAGGGTTTAAGATTTATTTTAGGATTTGGGTTGTATGATTTAGGATTATATTTTAAGATTTAGAGTTTAGAGGGTTTCAAATTTAGGGTGTTATGCATTTAAAATTTAAATTTTAAAGAAGGGTTATGTAATTTTTTTAAAGATTTAGATATCAAAATATAACGTTTTTATGCTTATTTAAACCAATAAACTTGTTTTAAGTATAAAAGTATTCGTATTTGAGAATAAAGATTTTAAAATAGGAAAATTTCAAAGTTTAAATTTATAGTTAAATGAAAATTCATTTTATATTTGAGAATAAGAATTTTGAATGTATCAAATTGATAAATTAACATTTACTTCACAAACTTGATAATAAATTCGAGTTTCTTAAGATGAACATCACCCTCTTTTTTACTGAGATCACTTGTTGGGTTTTAAACTTATATTACTGTGTAATTATATTTTGTACTATCAAACATGACGAAAGTTTTTATATCAACACAAACATGACAAAATTAAGATATAGTTACGTTATATTTTCATGCAATTATATTGTAACATTCGAACACACAATAAATGTTGATTTATCCGTATATAATTGAAGTTATACATAAACTTACCAATCGATCGAATTTCGAATAAGGTTTTTTATAATTCGAAATGGTCCAACTCGAATTATTATTTATATAAAAATGTGTAGTATGGACAAAGTAGATTTCAAATGTAACTACCGTTTGCTACCGTTAATATAAAAGCCATGACGGCCCATAAAATTTAAAGTAGTTTACTTAACGGTCGAGAAAACCAGAACAAAAGTTGTTTGTGAAGATATGGAACCACAGGTGATGTGGTGAGCCAGACACATCTAATAATTTTTCGTATTATTGGTCTTAAAGGTTTAAGGCTTTTGTTGTCTTTAATTTTTAATTTTTCTGTTAAACTATAATCAATTTCATTTAGAAGTTTTGAAATATATAATAACTTCTTTTTAAAAATCAACATAAACCTAGCAAACGAATGAAATTGTCAAATTTGTACGACACAAATTATTAATAAGTTAGAATTTATATTAATGTGTAAAAATTAAACACGATTATAATACAAGCCACTATCTGCGAAACTTCACCTGGTCCAAAAAATGATGAGCTATCATAAATCAACACACAACTTATGAACCCAACTTAGGGAAAAACAAAATGAGCTCCCGAGGTTCAAATTTGCTACAAGGGCAGTATCAGACGATGGTAGAGAATGAACAAAAAAATTTAGGGGCATGTCCCAAGCGAGAGTTGATCCAAGGAAAGGTGATCAAACCCGAAGGAGGTTGAGGCACCACCGCATGCACAAGACCAAGAACTCGATTTGACCAGCATAAGTCAGAGGCATCATTTTGAGGGCAAAAAATCATCATATCACATTCATGCATTCATCTCGCATTTAGAATAAATCATTTTTGCACACATTGAAAACCATCATGCATTTAGATTAAGTGCATACACCAAAGTCACCATGCGTTTAGGACAGACACACGCATTTAGGCATAAAATTAGATGCATTCATGCATACATTTTTGTTTGCACATACAAACAGGTCCAGAGAAGAGACCGAACATCCTCAACGTGGGGTAACAACACGATGGCCAACCTTAGCCTTGTAGGAAGCCAAAACACACACAAATTTTTTTTTTGCTAAAACATCTAAATAAAATGTATCAGTGACAAGTTTCTGAACGGTTACTAATAAATGTTTTATTTCCTTTCAAGTGTGGCGAAAACTGACATTTTCTAGATTCTCACTCATGACAAAAAGAAAAAAACTCTTTTCGGGTCTTACCCTATGTGGATGGAATAACAGAATAAATTTTTCCCAGACATTGTCTCGCTGTTAGTGGTGCAACAATCCAGCACTTTGCAAATCATGCCTCTGTCAGTGGTGGTAGGCCAACTTAGTGTAGATCTTGCCTCCATCGGTGGTCTGGCAGATCAAATTTTCCATCCAGATCCTATCTATCCATCGGTGGTGTAGTGGATCCCATATTTTGCTGATCTAGTCTTTTCGTCAGTGGTGTAGCATATCAAATCCTATCCAAATCTTGCCTCCGTCGGTGGTGTTGCGGATTAAATTGTTCATCCAGATCTTATCTCTCCGTCGGTGGTGTAGTGGATCCCATATGTTGCTGATCTAGTCTCTCTGTCGGTGGTGTAGTGGATCACATATGTTGCTGACCTAGTCTCTCTGTCGGTGGTGTAGCAGATCAAAACCCATCCAGGTCTTGCCTTTTCGACGGTGTTGCAGCTAGACCAAACTTTTCGTCAGAATTTACCTTTTTCATTACAGTTGTAGCAAAAATCAAACACAAAAAGAAAAAGAAAAAACAAGAATATAAAAAGTGGAAAAAAGTTTAAAAAAAACAAAAAACAAAATAGAGAAGAATTCAAAAAGAATCAAATAAAAAATAAAAAAAAGAAAAAAATCAAATAAAAATCAAAAAAAGAAGAAAAAGAAAGAAATTCAAAAAAAATCAAAAAGGAGAAATCAAGTCGTGGTCATTCGTCGATCTTGCTCCTCCGTTGATGTTGTAGTAAGATCCAAGTTGTTGTTATTCGATCTAGCCCTTCCGTTGATGGTAAGGCTAATTCCAATTTGCTCAAATCCAATACTACTCTTTCTTTGATGGCGTAGTAGGATTCATATTGCTGTCATCCGATTATGCTTCTCCGTTGATGGTCTAGTGGAGTCCAAGTGCTGAAATTCGATCTTATCCCTCCGTTGATGGTGTGGATAGATCCAACTTGATTGACTTTCGGTTCTACCTCTTCGTCGGTGTTGTAGCTGAACCAAATTTGCCAAATTTCGATCATGCCTCTTCGTCAGAGTCGTAGCTTGATAGAAAAGAAACCAATCCTTTGATCCTACCTCTTCGTCATAGTTGTAGCTGGATCAAATCCTCAGACATTGCCTCTTCGTCGGTGTTGTAGCTTGGTCAAATAAAACTTTTGGTTCTGCCTCTTCGTCGGTGTTGTAGCTGAACCAAATTTACTAACTTTAGGTCTTGCCTCTTCCCCAGTGTTGTAGCTAGACCAAAATTACTAACTCCCGATCCTGCCTCTTCGTCGGTGTTGCAGCTGGATCAACATTACTAACTTTAGACCTTGCATCTTCGTCGGTATTGTAGCTTGGTCAAAATTTACTAACTTTTAAGTTTTATCAGTGTTGTAGCTTAAAAAAAGGAAGAAAAATTCAAAAAATGAAGAAGAAAGAAAAAAAAAGTAAAACAAAAAAAAGCAAAAAAAAGGAGAAGAACGAAAAAGAAGAAAAAAAGAAAGAAAAATCAAAATGAGTTTTCAATCTTTCAATCATGCCTCTTCGTCAGAGTTATAGCTGGATCCAAACACCAGAACCATCATCCACTGATCTTGCCTCCTCGTCAGTATTGTAGCTAGATCAAATTTTACAGACCCTGGCTCTTCGTCGATGTAGCAGTTGGGTCAAATTTTCTTTAGAAATCACATCGTCATCAATAATGTAGTGAGTCGCACTCATTTTGCTTCCTCAACCCTATTTTGAAGATTTTGCTTCCTCCAAAAGTGATAAATTAGATCCGTCAAGTCTAGAAAGAAAACATGCGCCGAAAAGAAAGAAGATCTACTGAAGAAAGAAGACACGCGTCAAAAGATGAGAAGTTCAGCCAGACCAGACAAAAATGGTTATTATTTTTGTCTTTGCTCTATTCCTGTTACACATCAATGAGCAAAGAGGGGCAGTTGTAATACCCATTTTTTGTCCGGGCTCCAAATTATATTCGAACCATTTACTCTATTCGAACCAAATTAAAAAAAAGTAAATTCTAAAAAAAGGATAGCAAATTGAGCAAAGCAAGGCATTGACGCCCATGCCCTGTTGCGCGCCTCTCCCCCATACCGCCCATGCCCTTTGAAGGGCTTTCCCACACTCCACTCAACCATATTTTATTTTCCCTTCACCATTTAAGCTCCCTTACCATCCATTTTGTGGGGGGAGGGCTCTCGGCAAGTAAAAAAAATGGGATTCACTCTATTTTTGCCTTTTGAAAACCACAAATTAAGAAAGAAAATGAGAGAACTCACTACCATATTTAGGTTTGGCCATTTTTTATGTATATTCATGGTGTAATCTATTTTTATCATCTAATAGAAATGATGATTTTATTAGTAATCTTTTTATTTATTTATTTTCTTATATTTTTATATATTTTTATGTTCATATGCTTCTATATGTTGTTCGAATATATGTAGATTAATTCTTAGTGGTTGTCTAATGTTTGCTCTTCAATCTTCTCATATAAATATGTGTGTTTATTTTTGTCATGGTATGTATTGGTTTATGGTTTTATTTGTTTTTACATGTACGGTATGCATATGTTTGTATTTGATATGATTAGTATATGGTTTCGTTGTAATATTACTTTTATTCGATCTTGTATAATTGTTCCAATGTATATATGTTTTTAGTATATATCTATGTATATTACGTTATATATATATATATATTAAGTTATGTCTACCAATATATATACTAAGTACGATACATGTATATGTACATTATGTTTTATGTATTTTTGAGTAGCATATATTTTTATATACATACTATTGTGTATATATTTTTTAAAAAAAAGCTATGTATATGTTTTTATGTACTTATGTATGTATATAATATTATATCCATATTATATATATATTATTATTATTATCATATTTCTTAAACGTATATATATGTATATATAATACATAATATATATGTTATTATATATTTTGCTCATTTTATACTTTTGTATAATATCGTAATTTTGAGTGTATATGTATTATAATAGATAAGTTTATGTATTATATTCTTTTTGATATATATTTATTTAATATATATAATATGTATATTTGTCATCTATTATTATTGTTTTACATTATAGTTTTAACATATGTATTTAATATATATATATATAGGTACATGTATTTATTTATGTTTTAAATATTCATGCTTTGTATTTATTTTATTTATACATATTCGAATATAAATTGCCAATGGGACGCTCCCTCTTTCGACGATAAATTTGGCTACCAGTCTAAGACGTAGATGGTAGTTTTCGTTTATCCCTCGAACACCGAAGCTTTTAAAATAAACCCGCATATATAATTGAATTTTAATTTAAATGGCTCTTAAACTCGTAACTTTTGATATTAATAAAAATGCTAATCGACATGGTACCAATTTTTTAGCGTGTCGGGGGTGCTAACCCTTCTCCGTATGTAACCGACTTCCGAACCCAAACTTCTCAAATCTCTGGTTATTTTATGGTGTCGGGTCTACCGAAGTGGCCAGTGGCGACTCATTTTTTTAATTTCTATTTTTCCCCAATTTCCAAAATCTAATTTTCTTCTTTTAATTTTACTCTATTTTGTCAAATTCTTTTTTTAATTTCCTATTCCCCACACACATAAGAAATACATAAATTTAAATAAATACTCAAAAAATGTAAATTAAAATATAAATGTGAATATTGCAATATTAATATATGTTACCTCTCCAAAAGTACTATTTTTAATGCCAATCTTACAATGCTTTTGCTTGTTTTTAGGTACATTTAGTTGCATTAGGATGTTAAAAGCATGCATGTGCATAAGGAGTTTGGAATTTTGTCTATGCCAGCGTGAAGGGTTGTTTTGTTGGCAATTTTGCAGGTTTGGCATAGGATTTGGCCCAGAAAAGCACCATATGAAGGAATACCAGAGAGAATGCCGAGTGCTATTGGCATAGATGGACCAGACAATACCAAGCACCGAATGGCAGAGAAGTGAACTTGATGCCAAGCCAAGAAGCTCTTGGACCCCAAAAAAATAGGATATGATCAGGCTCCAAAAAAATAGAAATTGGAACAATCTCCGAAAAAATTACGGATAAGATGGTGCCAAGACTGGCTAACAAATTCATGCCAAGCTTGGACACCAAGGCAGCGTCGGCAGTATGACGTCAGCCCTAGCCTGATCAGCTCTCATTCAAATTTGGATAAGAAGATAATCTCTTATCCCTTGGGCAGTTGAAATTCAAAATTTGAAGAGCTAATCATATATCTTCCTCGCACGCCTATTTAAACGCCAACCAAGCTAGCATTTGGGAGAGATTGGATGTGAGGAGTTGGTGTGTGACGATTGACAACCGGCTGCACCTTAGAATGGTGGTTCGACCAGCTTGGTTGAGAAGCCTGGATCTTGAAGGGCTGTATCGAGAGACCCCTTCTAGCCCAATTTCTCTTTCAAGATATTTTAATTTGTTTTTAATGATGATGTATTTTGAAAACGTTTGCGGGTTGTTGGTTAAATCCCTCACCTTTAATAGTTGGTGGGGGATGTTTGCGTTAAACGCTACTTTTATGTTTTAGTTTTTAATAATAAATTTGCATTGGCAATGTTTTCACTATTCGGCATACTTTAATATTTCCTAAATACTATACCTAGCGAGAGCTGGCACTGTTAGCCTATTGCTCCTCAATATCGTAATAGACTTGGGTGGCAATGATTAAGTTGTTGAATACTATGGAGAGAAGCTTCCAGAGAAGTCATTCAAGTAGATGAACTTACTTCGGGAGTGAAATCTACCCCTTAGGAGTATAGATTGGATCTTAATCAAATTGGTTTATTTAAAAACAAACACTCATCTTGGCAACATTTTTATACCTTTCCAATACATATTTTCTGCCCCTTTTTCCAGCATTCACTCAGAGAGTCTACAAGTTTTTGGCTTCTTTGCCAAGGATTGCAACGGAATTGATTGTTTTTTAAATTTTTACTTGTCTTTCTTTTATTTTTATTTTTTTTCATCTTTTACTTTTTTGGTGTATGACCAGAAGCCATCCTGTGGTGGACGAGTGGCCATACGATCCGAAAATTATGAAAATCTTGTGGAGGCTAAAAATAAGATTTTGAGAGGTGCAAAACCAAGGTAATGGGGGGAATGATATGAATGGATGAAATCCACTTAACAATGAGATACCACCACCACCCGCTTTCCCAATTGTTAATGAGAGGCCTATTAGAGAACATTCGGCACCAACCATTGACAATTTGATGCCAGGACTCGTTGGCACAGAGGTAAACATTGTCAATTTTGAACTTAAGCCGGTAATGATTCAAACTCTTTTGAATGTAGGTTAGTTTGATGGAGCACTCACTTGAGATCCTAGGCAACATCTGAAGCAGTTCATGGAGATTTGCCAGCTATTCCAACAAAATGGAGTGCCTGAAGATGCCGTTAAGCTGAAGTTATTTACTTTTTCTTTGAGAGACAAAACGAAGGCTTGGCTTAATTCCTTGCTGCCATGGTCGGTTACTTCATGGGCAAACTTATGCCAGAAGTTCTCGACAAGATTCCAGCCACCAACGCTCACTACCAAGCTACGAGGTGAGATCATTACATTCAGGCAGGCTGAGATGAAACCTTATATGATGCCTGGGAAAGATTTAAAGACCAGTTGAGGAGGTGTCCTATGTATGGATTCCTTAATTGGACCCAGATACAGACCTTTTACAATGGGTTAAATGCACAAACAAGAACTGTTGTTGACGCTTCAGCAGCTGGTTCGTTGCTTGACAAGACATATACCGAGGCTGTTGACATTCTAGAGAGGATTGCAATCAATGATTTTGAATATCCTATTACTAGACTTAAGACAAAAAGTAAAACCAATGGGAAATTTAGGTTGATGAACTGACATCGATTCATGCCGAAATTTCCAACCTTACTAGCATGGTAAGAACATTGCAAAAGAATAATGAGTTCCAAGAAGTCAAAGTATTAGACCCATTCTGTACAATCTGCGGAGAGAATCATCATGTGGATGAATGTCCTGCCAACCCTAAATCGGTAAACTTTGTTGGCAAAGTTAATCGTTACTACAATCCTAACTCCAATACTTATAATGCAGGTTGGAGACAACACCCTAACTTAGCATGGGGAAATCAAGGAGGTAACCAATACAATGCCCAACGCCAGAATACCCAAAGGCAGAATAATAATGCCATGCCAGCATTCTATCATAATGCCATGCCACAGAAAACCCAAAACAATTTTCAGCAAGGGCGGGGACTCAACCAATGAGGCACTCTCACAGAGTACATGGAAAGGAATAATGCCACAGTTCAAAGTTTGACAGCATCAATGAGAAATTTGGAAGTCCAAATTGGCAGATTGCTAGTGCACTCAACAATCGACCCCATGGAGCATTGCCAAGTGACACAAAAGATGCTCGGCACAAAGACAATGAGCAGTGTAAAGCTATAACTCTTCGGTGTGGTAAGTAGTGCGAGATGGAAAAGGTTGCTAAGCAGCCAAATAATTACCAAGTTGAGAAGCCCGTGCCAGTAGATAATCCCATAGAAGCAGAAAAAGAGGAAACAAAAGCAGATGATGCCAGAACCGATGCCAAATAGACTGATGTCAGCACTGCATTGGCAAAGCCAGTAGAGCTAGCACATATTTATCCACCGCCACCATTTCCAGCAAGACTTCAAAAGCATAAGCAAGATCAACAATTCAAACGCTTCTTGGAGGTTCTTAAGCAATTACAAATCAACATTCTATTGGTAGAAGCCCTTGAACAAATGCCCAACTATGTCAAATTTATGAAGGACATTCTGTCCAAAAAGAGGAGGTTGGGAGACTTTGAAACTGTTGCTCTGACCGAATGATGCAATGCCATGATCCTAAATCGATTGCCACCAAAGTTGAAAGATCCGAGAAGTTTCACTATTCCCTGCACCATTGGTAACAAATTCATGGACAAGGCACTGTGTGACCTAGGAGCCAGCATCAACCTGATGCCAATGTTAGTTTTTTGGAAGCTTGGCATAAAAACAAGACCCACCACGGTGACACTTCAGCTGGCAGACCGATCATATGCACATCCCAAGGGTAAGATTAAGGATGTGTTGGTAAAGGTAGACAAATTTATTTTTCCAACTGATTTTATCATTTTGGATTATGAGGTTGATATTAATGTCCCGATTATTTTGGGTAGACCTTTTCTTGCCACGAGTAGGGCTTTGATTGATGTTTATAAAGGGGAACTAACAATGCGCATGAATGACCAGCATGTCACATTTAATGTGTTTCAAGCTTTGAAATGTGCAGATGAACCTGATGAGTGCCAAGTAGAGGATATGATAGATTCCATTTACACTTTGGACACGGCACAATTATGCCAGGATACAGAATTTGATGCCAAAAACTTAGATGGCAGAGCTGAACTACTTGAGAAACCATAAAAACTGGTCTTGGAGGATGAAGAGGCGAGATATTTTGAGCCATTACAATTAGCCGGTAGAGAGATTGATGCACCTATACCATCAATTGATGAGCCACCTGCGTTGGAACTGAAACCACTGCTAGACTACTTGAAGTATGCTTATTTGGGTGAACACTCAACGCTGCCAGTGATCATTGCCACTGATCTCACTAATGATCAGGAGAAAAGGTTGTTGGCAATATTACGTGATTACAAACAGGCGTTAGGTTAGATTTTGGAAGACATCCGAAGAATTAGCCCAACCATTTGCATGCACAAGATTATCTTAGAAGAGTACCATGGCAAGACCATTGAAGGCCAAAGAAGACTAAACCCAAGTATGAAAGAGGTAGTGAAAAAGAGATCATAAAATGGCTTGATGCAGGGATTATATATCCCATTTTAGATAGCTCTTGGGTTAGCCCGGTGCAATGCGTGCCAAAGAAGGATAGTATGACCGTGGAGTAAAATAGTAAAGCTGAGTTAATCCCCTCCAGAACTATCACAAGCTAGAGAGTGTGCATGGACTATAGGAGGCTGAACAATGCCACAAGGAAAGACCACTTTCCATTGCCATTCATTAATCAGATGCTAGACATGTTGGCAAGTAAAGCTTTCTATTATTTTTTGGATGGTTATTCATGTTATAATCAGATTGACATTGCCCTTGATGATCAAGAGAAGACTACATTCACGTGCCCATATGGGATGTTTGCATTTAGAAATATGCCATTCGGCCTATGTAATGCATCGGCAACGTTTTAACGTTGCATGATGTCCATTTTTTCCGATATGATCGAGCACAATATGGAAGTGTTCATGGATGATTTCTCAGTGTTTGGCAAAACATTTGAGGAATGTCTTCAGAGTTTGGACCAAGTCTTGAAGAGATGCATAGAGACAACTAGTGTTGAACTGGAAAAATGCCACTTCATGGTGAATGAGGGCATTGTTCTAGGACACGAGGTAACTAAGAGAGGGTTAGAAGTGGATCAAGCAAAAGTTTAGGTAATTAAGCAGCTACCACCTCCAACGAGTGTTAAAGGTATAAGGAGTTTTTTAGGACATGTCGGTTTATTATCTACATTTTATTAAAGATTTTTCAAAAATTGCCAAACCTTTATGCTTGTTGTTAGAACATAATGCTACCTTTGTATTTGACGATTCTTGTTTGAGAGCATTTTAGGAGCTTAAAGAGAAGTTGATCAATGCCCCTATAGTTGTGGCACCATACTGGAATAAGCCCTTTGAGCTCATGTGCTATGCCAGCGACTATGCCGTTGGAGCAATCTTAGGACAGAGGCATGGAAAGGTTTTCTATGCCATCTACTTGCCAGCTGAACTTTGAACGAAGCACAACTGAACTATTCTACGACCGAGAAATAATTTCTTGCGGTTGTATTTGCTTTTGACAAATTTAGATCTTATTTAATTGGTAACAAAGTTGTGGTTTTTACGGATCATTCGGCATTGAAGTATCTCTTGGCAAAGAAGGATGTCAAGCCCAGACTAATCTGGTGGACGCTCCTACTTAAAGAATTCGATCTTGAGATCTGTGACAAAAAAGGCAGTGAAAACCTAGTAGCTGACCATCTCTCACGTTTAGAATATCATCTTGAAAATGGTAAGACTAATTTTATAAGAGATGAATTCCCTGACGAGTTTTTGCTTGCAGTTAATACCATACCGTGGTATGCCGACATTGTCAATTACCTGGTAAGTAACATTCTACCACCATACTTGGCGTACAATGCCAAGAAAAGGTTCTTGCGAGAAGTCAGGCAATACTATTAGGACGAGCCAATTTTGTTCAAACAATGTGCCAACCAAGTGATTCACCGGTGTGTGGCCGAGGAAGAACAGCATAACATATTGCATTTATGCCATGCCGCACCATATGAAGGTCACTTTGCTGGGGTAAAGACTGCTACTAAGGTACTACAGTCAGGATTCTTTTGGCCCACACTATATAAGAATACCCACGAGTATGCCAAGACGTGTGATCGATGCCAACGGACGGGAAACATCTCTGGCAGACACCAACTACCGCTCTAAAACATTATGCCTATGGATTTATTTGATGTATAGGGGATAGACTTTATTGGTCATTCTCCACCCTCATTTGGTAATGTATACATTCTTGTGGTTGTTGACTACGTATCTAAGTGGGTAGAAGTTGTTGCTCTGCCAACAAACGATGCCAAGGCTGTTGCCAAGTTCTTACATAAGCATATCTTTCTAGATTTGGCACCGCTAGAGTGATTATTCATGACGAGGGCACTCATTTTAAATGTAATATAATTTCTAAAGCCTTGTGCAGGTATGGTATACAACAGAGAATTGCCACGGCATATCATCCACAAACAAACGGGCAAGCCGAGATTTCAAATAAGGAGATTAAAAATATCCTAGAAAAGAATGTTAATCCATCAAGGAATGACTGGTCCTTGAGACTAGATGAGTCCTTGTGGGCTTATGAGACTGCTTTTAAAACTCCTTTAAGTACTTCACCATTTAGACTTATTTTCGGAAAACCATACCATTTGTCAGTGGAGCTTGAGCACAAAGCCTACTGGGCCATCAGAACACTTGGCATAGCATGTAGAGTTGCTGAAGAAAAGAGGTTACTAGACCTAAATAAGTTGGAGGAATTCAGAGCACAAGCCTCTGAGAACGCCATGATCTACAAGAAGAAGGCGAAACGTTGGCATAACAATAGGATAATGCCAAGGCAGTTTGAGGTAGGCCAACGCGTTTTGTTATTCAACTCGCAACTTAAGTTGTTTCCAGGGAAACTCATATCAAGATGGATGGGCCCTTATGAAGTTGTGAAGCCCTATGCCCATGGAGTTGTGGACATCAAGAACTTGAAGACGAGAGAAATCTTTAAGGTGAATGGTCAACGTTTAAAGCACTACATGGAAGGTGATCAAAATAATGCCAAAGAGGTGATCCTCTTGGCAGGCGAACATGAAAACACCATCAGGTTTGAACTTTTGTAAATATTAGGTTAGTGTTTTTCTTTGTTTTTAGGTTTCAAGGTTTTTAGTAGTTTTTCTTTCTTTTAAATTTCAAGTTTTTATTCCTTTATTGTGTTGAAAGGTTTCCTTTGAGTTGTGCATATTCATTATCCCAGGAACACTGTCAGGATTGTTGGCAGGAACCAATGCCCCAATAGAGAAATTTGCCAGGCATAGTGCCAGACCAGCTTGGCATGCAACAGTGCAAAAGACGGAAGAAAAAGAGAAACCCTTGCTTGATCGGCCCATTAAAATAAGATAGAGAGTATTTTTCTTTAACCTTAAACCCTAACCGCCTAAAATTTGGGTTGAAATTTAAATTCAAAACAATTACCATATCACTCCAATCCTTACCCTATCTTATCACCTTATCACTTCATCCTTATCACTTCACCCCTTTTAAATTTATTTTTTGTTTTTTTTTCATCATTATCCTTAATTACTACACCCATTAAAACACTCAACCGACCCAAGCTTTTCACTTTCTCACCCTAGCCGACATCTCTCTCACTTTTTACTTTTATTTTCAAGCAAGTACCAAAAATTTCCAATCGTTCTTTTTCTTCATCTTTCAACACTGTTTCAAATACTTCAGCAATTTTCAATGGCTTCTTCCTCTATCCCTTTCAAACGATTCTTCAACGAGGAGATTCAGAAAAAGTTTGAAACCAATTTTACCTCGAGAAGTTTTTGCTACGAGAAGCACTTCGAGTTCAAAATAGAGACAACCAATGGCTTCCCTCTAAAAGTCATGTCTACAACTAACTTGCACAAATAGAATCTATTCTGCCAGCAAAAAAGGGGAGATTTATGCCACCATCGTTCAAGAATTCTACCTGCACCTTGTGACCAAGGATTCACCCTTCTTGATGATTAGAGGTAAGTATGTACGTTTTGATGAAGGGTATATTAATAATATGTTTGAGTTGGATGGTGCAGAGGATGAGTATTTCGAGTACGCTGACTCAATGAACTTTGCCAAGAGAAATAAGCTGCTTGCAGATTTGTGCGAGCCTGGCACGACCTAGACAGTGTCATCTAAGGAACATCATACGGTGAAGAGGTTGGCATTGAAGCTTCAATAGAGATGGTGGAATCACTTTGTGAAGGCGAATCTGATGCCTACATCCTATAATGAGACTGGGTCAGATGAAATGATGATCCTGTTGCACTCTATTGTTATGGGGCACAAGATCAATGTTGGCAAGCTTATTGTTGAGGAAACTTACAAGTGCGCAGTGAAAGGTAATGGTAGTTTGTTCTTTTCTTTGTTGATTTCTAACATTTGCATGCTCCATGGTGTGCCAAAGCTTGATACAGATAAGGGACAAACAATCAAAGGAACAACAAATATTGTTGCTTTGTGGAGAAATCTCATTGTTGCTGAGCCAAAAGACAAGGGCAAGAGGAAGGCAAAGGCACCCACGCCAAAGCCCAAGGAGTCAAAGGCTGTGCCAGACACTATACCTGAAACTGTGCCAGTCAGTTCACTGGCAATGCTGTCACTAATTTACCATCGCCAGGAGATCATTCTTCAAAAGTTAGAGAAAGCAGAGGAGCTTAATGTCAAGCTAAGAAACTACACACAGGGTAGGGATATTGTAATCATGAAGGTTCTTAAAAAAATTGTCCCCTAATTTCGTGCCAGAATTTATAGATTTCCCTACCGAGCCATCTGCCAGTGATGATGCCATACCAGCAGCCCAGTTCATACCCATAAATTAGAGGCCATATAAATTAGAGGCCATATCGTCAACTTAACTTCCTCCTCAAAGAAGGAATTTGACCTAGCCCTATAATTTAGAGGCCATATCGTCAACTTGAGAAAGAGAGCAAGAAGAGAGAATTTTTGACAAGCATCTAGGGCAAGGAGGATTTAGACAAGCTTCATCATTCATCTTTTTCTTTCTTGTTCAATTAGGTTCATGCTAGGGATTCTTTATCTTGTGTTTCTTTGGAACCTAGCCATGAACTAAATCTATTTGGCTATGGTTATTGTGTTTTGTGGTTGTGAGAAACTATTGGATTTTGTTTAGGTAATAAGAGTTTGGACTTTTCTATTCAAGGTTTATTCATTCTTGGTTCTTATTCTTGTGTGCGAGTGAATTGGGAGAGGATCTCGTAACTTCATCTATTTATCTAATATCGGGAGAGTTAGATTCAAGAAACGAATGAATATGATCTTTATTCAATCTGTTGATGGTGAAGATTAATCCGGCTTAGGAATAAGTCAAGGATTTCAACGTCTAAGAGGAGCGCAAGATTGGTTGTTGTTCACCCTTGATTCACGCAGGGATGTATTATCAAGGCATGCACAAGTAGCTAGAGTTTCGACTTAGGGATAAGAAGAAACCATTGAAGAACGCTCTGCCAAACCTTGAAGGTTGTTGCCCATACGCCCAAGTAGTTGCCCAACTAGTCGCCCAGGCAACCATCGATTAGTTGCCAAGGCAACCCCGTTGTGCAAGTTGCCACGACAACTGAGTTGCCCGTGCACTCTTACCAAGATGATCCAATCGGCTATCACACCTCAACTCACGATAACCTGGCCTATCTCTCTCATTTGTTCTCATTTATTCTTTTACTTTATTGTCTTCTAGTTTAGTTATTAGTTAAACTCCTATAATCCTTTATTTGTGTTTTTACTTTTTACAGTGCAAGAGACTAGATTCTTGAAGTGGCACCAATCCCTGTGGAGACGATATCTTTTATACTATAACTTGTAATGTGTATACTTGCACAATTGCGTAGCACTTATTACGCGCAACAAGTTTTTGGCGCCGCTGCCGGGGATTGGCAATAGCGACTTTGTTTTTATTTTCTTGCACTTTCTTTTTACTTTTCTTGTTTAAGATTCAAAGGGCTAACAAACTTTGGTTTTGCATTGGTATATGACCAGGGTGAGACCGATTACACCAGAATATCCATTTGATCCAGAAATCGAACGAACCTTACAAAGACTTAGACGAAGGATAAGAGTAGCAATGGCTAATCAAGATGGCAATATGAATCAAGATGTTCCAGCACGAGGATGAGTGATTCTTGCACGAAACAGAACTATTCGAGACTATCTTGAAGAAGATCTTGATGGACTTAATCCATGAGTTGTCGCACCTGAAATTGAAGCCGGCCACTTTGAGTTGAAACCGGTAATGTTTAATATGATCAACACAATTGGTCAATTTGGCGGCTCAGCAACTGAAGATGCACGGCAACATCTTAAATCTTTCCTCGAGATTTGCAACTCGTTCAAAATACACGAAGTCACCCCCAATGTTTTACGATTAAGATTATTCCCCTATTCACTGAGGGATAGGGCGAAAGCATGGTTGAATAGCATTCCTGCCGGATCAATAGGATCTTGGACCGATCTTTGTCGTGATTTCCTTACTCGGTTTAATCCTACAAATTTGACTGATAAGCTTCGTAATGACATTACTTCTTTTCGGTAGGCAGATGATGAATCTATGTACGAGGCTTGGAAGCGATATAGAGAACTTCTACACAAATTGCCCCTACACGGATTCCCGGTGTGGACTCAAGTAGCAATGTTTTACAACGCCGTAAATACACCAACAAGGATGATGCTAGATGCCTCAGCAAACGACATACTCCTAGATAAGTCACCGGAGGAAGCAATGCAAATTCTAAACATGCTGGCCAAGAATGATTATCAATTCCCCTCTACTAGAAGAGGAGGAGTTAGACGCCAAGCCATAATACATGAATTAGGATCATCAGATTCAATTTCGGCACAATTGGCCACTTTAACCAAGATGGTCCAGAACATGCAAAAACCAAACAACACACATGAAGTCAAGGTAATGGATTCTTTTTGTGAGTTATATGGTAATAACCATGATTCTTCTGAATGTATGCAGAATCCGGAATCCAGCTTCTATGTGGGGAATTACAATCAGAACAACAATGTGATGTCCAATACATACAATCCAGCTTGGAAGAAGCACCCTAATTTTTCATGGATTAATCCCAACAATGCTCTAAGCCAGAACAATCAGAATGCACAAGCACCGGGATTCCAGCAAAATATGCCACGGCAACAGTTACCCCAGCAACAACCGACAACATCTAGTTCTTTGGAAAATTCTCTAAATGCTTTTATGATGAAAACTGAATCTTATATGGCTGAGAATAGTAACTTCATAAAAAGAACTGATGCTTTTATTAACAGGACCGAGATGAGATTGCAAAACCAAGAGGTGGCAATCAAATCATTGGAAAATCAAGTCGGACAGTTTGCTAAAAATCTAAATACTAGACCGCAAGGAGGTTTACCTAGCGATACTGAAGTCGCAAGAGGAACTGGCCATGAGCAATGTAAGGCGATCACCACTAGAAGTGGCCAACAACTTAGAGAGGCTCAAGCCCGCTCATCAAACAAAACTCCACAAAAAGATCAAGATGAACCTAGCGGCAAAGCCTCAGATGTTGAACCAAGAATTGTCGCAGTAACCGGCAATAAGCATGCCTCGGCAACCGATGATAAGGATGCTTCGGCAAATTGTGATAAGCATGCCTCGGCAACCCCAATTGATAATGCCTCGGCAACTCTAATTGTCCCGGGAATACCGTCAATTAGGTTCTAAACCAATGAAAGGATCGAAGATATCCGACTTCCACGACCATTCCCACAAAGGTTGAAGTGACAAAAGCAAGAATATCAATTCAATAAGTTTCTTGATATCCTAAAGCAAGTTCACATCAACTTGCCATTGGTGGAAGCAATTGAACAAATGCCAAACTATGCCAAGTTTCTTAAAGACATTGTGTCCAAGAGAACAAGGCTATGAGAGTTTGAAACAGTTGCAGCAACAGAGGGATGCATGGCAATGTTGCACAATCGTATGCCACCCAAGTTGAAGGATCTCGGAAGTTTCACAATACCATGTTCCATTGGAAACCACTATGTCGGGAAAGCATTATGCGACCTTGGGGCTAGCATAAACTTGATGCCTAAATCAGTTTTCCAGAAACTAGGAATCGGGAAGGCAAGACCTACAACAGTTATGCTACAGCTAGCCGACAGATCCTATGTGCATCCAAAGGGAAAAATCGAGGACATACTGGTAAAAGTTGATAAATTTATTTTTCCCGCTGACTTTATTGTTTTGGATTGTGAAGCAGATGAGTATGCACCTATCATTCTCGGGAGACCATTCCTAGCAACAGGGAGAACCTTGATCGATGTTGAAAATGGAGAACTCACAATGAGAGTGAATGACCAGCAAGTTAAACTAAATGTGTTCCAAACACTAAGGCATGCCAATGATCCATAAGAATGCCAACTTCTTCATGCCACGACAGAGTTTAACTTCGACAAGAAATTTAGTTGTCTCGGCAACTACATTGCCGATCAAGAAGAACCTGAGGAGTATGAAGAACCGGTCGATGAGGAACAACAAGAAGAGGCAAATTGGCTAGTCAATCGACCAGGTACATACTTTGAACCAATGGATTACTCAGGTAAAGAAGGTAAGCTCGAAAAACCCTCTATTGAACAACCACCGATTCTTGAGTTGAAACAATTACCAGAGCAACTAAAATATGCATACTTAGGAACCGATAATACATTGCCTGTAATTATTTCTTCTAAGTTACAGCCTGAGCAGGAAAAGAAGTTGATCAAAATGTTGAAGCTACACAAAAAGTTAATAGGATGGACAATTGCCGACTTGAAGGGAATTAGCCCGACAGTGTGCATGCACAAGATTTTGTTGGAAGATGATCACAAACCTTCAATTGAGGCTCAGAGGAGACTGAATCATGCCATGAAAGGGGTTGTAATGAAAGAAATCATCAAGTGGCTTGATGCCGGCATTATATACCCTATCTCTGATAGTACATGGGTAAGTCTGGTACAATGTGTACCGAAAAAGGGAGGTATAACGGTGGTAAGTAATGAAAACAATGAACTCATTCCAGCCAGGACTGTGACCGGTTGGAGGGTTTGTATGGATTATCGAAAGCTAAACAAAGCCACTAGGAAAGATCACTTCCCATTACCCTTTATTGATCAAATGCTTGACCGTCTTGCAGGTAAACCCTTTTATTATTTTCTTGATGGTTATTCAGGTTACAATCAAATTGCCATAGCACCAGAAGATCAAGGAAAGATAACCTTCACATGCCCATACGATACTTATGCTTTCCGAATGATGCCATTCGGATTGTGTAACGCCCCGGCAACCTTCCAAATATGCATGATGGCACTCTTTTCAGACATGGTCGAAGACTTCCTTGAGATCTTCATTGATGATTTTTCTGTTTTTGGTAATGACTTCGACAGCTGTCTCGGCAATTTAGAGAGGACGTTGACAAGATGTGAAGAAACTGGTTTAGTCCTCAATTGGGAGAAATGCCATTTTATGGTAGATGAAGGAATAGTGCTCGGCCACAAGATTTCATCCAAGGGAATTGAAGTAGACAGAGCCAACGTGGACGTGATCGAGAGATTACCCCCACCAAGTTCGGTTAAAGGAATTCGAAGTTTTCTTGGACATGCAGGTTTTTACAGGAGGTTCATTCATAATTTTTCTAAAATCACTAAACCTTTGTGCAATTTGCTTGAACAGGATAAAGTCTTCGATTTTGATGATTCTTGCACCCCAAGCATTCAAAACCCTAAAGAAAAAGCTTACCTCGGCACCCATTGTCGTTCCACCAGATTGGACGCTACCTTTTGAGCTCATGTGTGATGCAAGTGATTTCGTGGTAGAAGCAGTCCTAGGCCAACGCACAGGTAAGACCTTCCATATGATATACTACGCTAGTAAAACTCTTAATAGTGCTCAAGTGAATTACACAACAACAGAGAAAGAGTTACTAGCTGTAGTTTTCGCATTTGACAAGTTCCGATCCTATTTGATTGGTACAAAGGTAATTGTTCATACGGACCATTCGACAATCAAATATCTATTTGCTAAAAAGGATGCCAAACCTCGTTTGATTCGTTGGATATTACTTTTACAAGAATTTTATATTGAAATTAAGGACATAAAAGGAACAGAAAATCAAGTGGCCAATCACTTATCACGTTTAGAACGCAATAGGGAGGAGGACGCGGATCTAGAGATATGTGATGCATTCCTGGATGAACAACTTTTAGTTGCCTCAGTAACCATAGACGCGCATGCCTCGGCAACCCTTGTCGCCTCGACAACTCTCGATGCCGCAGCAGCCCTTGACGCGCACGCCTCGGCAACCATGGATGCGCATGCCTCGGCAACTCTCAACGCCGCAGCAGCCCTTGACGCGCACGCCTCGGCAATTGTCGGAGCAGTCGCCACGGCAGCACATGCCTCGGCAATACCCTGGTATGTGGATTTAGTTAATTTCCCTGTTTGTGGTATTTTACCTTATGGCCTTACTCACCAAGGGAAGAAGCGATTCTGCCATGATGCTAAGCATTACTTTTGGCACGAGCCTCTTTTGTTTAAACAATGTGCAGATCAGGTTATACGCCGATGTGTCCCTGAAGAAGAGCAACAAAATGTACTCCGGCAATGCCATTCTTCACCCTATGTGTAGCGATGTCCCTTTTCGCTAAAAAACAGGGTTTTCGAGGTGTCTGTGATTTTTTGGATATAAAATGTTTATTCTGTGGGGGTTTTTAAAAAAACCGAATTTTATTTAAAAATTGGAGTCGCCACCAGCCACTTAGGTAGGTCGGACACCATAAAACCAGAGATTTAAAAACTGTTGGGTTCGGGAGTCGGTTACGGATGGGGAAGGATTAGCACCCCCACACCGCCCAAAATTGGTACTTTAATAATTACCGCTTTATTAATATTGGATTTTTCGGGTTAAAGTGACGATTAGTTTAAAATTCGGTTATAATTGCGAATAAATTTTAAAGGCCTCGTTATCCGAGGGTAAACGCCCAACCACTATCACTACGCCTGATACTGGCCCCGTTTACGCTCGGATAAAAGGACGCCGCATTGACAATTTATATTCCATTTATGCAACCTTAGAAAGCAAAATAAATACAAAGCGATAAAAATATAAATAAATACTAATATAATAAAATAATAATCTAACATAAATAAAACATTAATCCGAAACATACATATATAAATACTAATCTAACTCATAAATAAAACACATCTAACATAAATAAAATACTAACATTCCTAAATATTAATCTAACACAAATAAAAAACAAATTCAACATAAATAAAATACTATTCTAAAACATACATACATAAATATTAATCTAACTCATAAAAATATATCTAACATAAATAAAATACTAACATTCATAAATATTAATTTAAAACACAAATAAATATTATTCTAACACATAAATAAAAACAAATCTAACATAAATAAAATATTAATATAAAACACAAATTTAAAACATATTAAATACTAATCTAAAACATAAACATACAAACTAACAAATAAGACTACAATTTTAAAATAATTAATACTTCATTAAATTATAAAAATTACAACACTAATAAAAAGGGAAGAAAATATACCTAACTAGGAGCTCGAATGACGAACCCCGAACCCCACCAAAATCTACCACGACCTCTCCAAAAATATTAACCAGATCGGATCCTAAAATAGGACCCCGATCGAATGTTGGATCGAACCAACTGGGCCGAGGGCACTGCCCCCAACCCCGGCCAGCCTTGCGGCCGGCCATGGCTCCCATGAATTGGGTACCAATTCAATTGCCAATTCATGGAAATTTTTGGCGTGCCATTCTTCTCCCAATTGGCGTGTAATTGGCTGTGATTGCTGCCTATTTATAGGCAAACTTCAAAGGGTGGGAATAATTTAGGGTGACGTGGAGCAACATGCTCCACGCATTTTCTTTTTTTTAATAATATATTTTTTTTTTATTATTTTTATTTTTTCATTAATTTTATATTAATAATATTAATATTAAAATAATACTACTAACACTAAAACCCGGTAAAAATGAGTGATTACAGTTGCCCCTCTTTGCTTGTTCTTGTGAAACGAGGACAAAGCAAAGATCAAAAGCACTCATTTTTGACCTACTTTATCGTCTTTGGCTTTGGAATCACGTGTTCTTCTGGAACTCTCCGCTCTTCCTTAGTTGAATCTTCAGGATCGTAAGTTGTTCATATATAGAACTTCTTCACCTTCTGATCTTGGAATTACAGGTCCTCCTTATATAGAACCTTTCATTCTGAAGCCTCGAGTTATGAGTCCCTCCTATATAGAACCTTTCATTCTGAGACGGTGCAGCTTGGAGTCCTTCCTATATAGAACTCTTCGCCTTCAACATTGGTTTCTCCTATATAAAACCTTTTGCGTCGCTGATGGATTCTTCCGACTGGGAGTTCCTTCTGTATAGAACTGCTAGTCTTCAAACCCTGGAGCCGCCAGTCCTTCCTATATAGAACTTTTAGCTTCTAAAATCTCAGCGCTACAGGTTCTTCCTATATAGAACCTTTCATTCTAAGACAGTAAAGCTCGGAGCCCTTCCTATATAGGACTCTTCGCTTTCAACACAACAGGTTTTCCCTATATAAAACCTTGTGTATCATGGGTGAATTCCTTCGGCTGGGAGTTCTTCCTATATAGAACTGCTAGTCTTCACCCTGGAGCTGTAAGTCCTTCCTATATAAAACTTTCAGCTTCTGAAATCTTGGAGCTATGGATTCTTCCTATATAGAATCTTTTACTCTAAGACAGTAAAGCTCGGAGCTCTTCCTATATAGGACTCTTCGCTTTCAACACAACAGGTTTTCCCTATATAACCTTGTGTGTCATGGGTGAATTCTTTCGGCTGGGAGTTCTTCCTATATAGAATTGCTAGTCTTCACCCTGGAGCTGCAAGCCCTTCATATATAAAACTTTTAGCTTCTGAAGCCTCGGAGCGGCAGATTCTTCCTACATAGAACCTCTCGCTACGGGAGCTTGAAAATATAGGCTATTCCTGTATAGAACCTTTATCTTTGAATTTCTCTTTTCTGTTTTTTCTCTTTTTCCCTTTTTCTGCTCTTTTTTTTCTTTTCTCTCTTTTCTTCTTTTTCTATCTCATTTTCATCATTTTTTTACAAGGTTGTTGATATCTTTGGACTTACGCTTCTAAGGTTGACGCATCATGCCCGAATGACTTATCACCAGGCTCGAAAGACTTACTGGTGGCCCGAAGGACTTAACACCGTACCCGAAGGACTTACCGATGACCCGAAGGATTTAACATATGGGCCTTACGCTGTTATGGCTGCCGATTTTTCTGGACTTACGCTGCTAAGGCTGCCAAAATCCTTCTTCAAATTTTGGGATTCACGTCAAAAATGGCTACCGACATTTCTTTAGATTTAGGGATTCATGCCAAAAATGGCTACCGATCTCTTAATTTTGGAGACTCACGCCGAAGGTGGCTGCCAAACTTTCTTCAAATTTTAGGGACTCACGCCGAAGGTGGCTGCCAAAATTTCTTCAAATTTTAGGGACTCACGCCGAAGGTGGCTGCCAAAACTTTCTTCAAATTTTAGGGACTCACGCCGAAGGTGGCTGCCAAACTTTCTTCAAATTTTAGGGACTCACGCAAAATATGGCTGCCAAAACATTCTTCAAATTTTAGGGACTCACGCCGAAGGTGGCTGCCAAACTTTCTTCAAATTTTAGGGACTCACGCCGAAAGTGGCTGCCAAAACTTTCTTCAAATTTTAGGGACACACGCCGAAGGTGGCTGCCAATTTTTCTTCAAATTTAGGGACTCACGCCGAAAATGGCTGCCAATACTTCTTCAAATTCAGGGACTCACGCTGAAAATGGCTGCCAATCTTTTCAATGAAATCCACTTCTTAATGTTCTTTGATAATTCTTCAGGTACCTGTCCAAAATAAGCAAAAATTGACATGCCCCTATCTATATGATGCATGCAATGTAATGGTTTCTTTCTTTTCTTTTTCTTTTTCTTTTTTCTCTTCTCATTTTCTTTTTCTTTTCTTCTTTTTTCCTTTTCTTTTCTTTTTTCACTTTTTCTCTTTCTTTCTCTTTTTTTCTTTTAGCCTTTTTGTTCTAAAGTCTTACACCCTGAAAGGTCGTTCCTCAGATTTCTTCATCTCTTTACTGCTTCACTGTATGCTCTTAAATCCTTATTTGAACCTGCTTTTAAACCTTTTTGTGCGGAAGGCTTTCTTGTCTTCAGGGTTATCACCCGTCTTCATAAATGTTCCTCTGGTTCTTATATTATTCTTATAAGAACCCTTTTCATCTTCTTCGCTTGGCGTTGCCCCATTCAACCATGGGCTCCACTGCTTTGAATTTTTTGACCCATCATACAGAGCTTTGATCTATTTCTAGTCACCAGGGTGAGCCAAAATGCTTCCATCCCCTGAGCTCATCATTGATCTTTTCGTAGCACTTTCGACAGGAACTAACTCTCAGTCCCTATGCTTTAAATCTCATCATCATTCATTTTTAAAGTAATGCAAAAGGCAATTTACTTGCGTATATTTCATCAAATAATGATTGTTTGAAAAGATAACAGTCATTTTGAAAATCACAACTTGGAGGGGATACCAAACATTTTGAAAACATTGTTTGGAACAAATGGTAAACATCTTTTTCTTTTCTTCTTCTTTTTTAAGGACCATACATTTTTTAAATAATGCTTGGAGAATGGTAAACAAAATTCGAAGTGTATTGCCAAACATTTTTTTAAAAAAAAAACTAATGTTTGGGGGAAATGGTAAACATCAAAACTTTGGGAGAAAATGTCAAACCTTTTAAAACATGTTTGCCCCCGAAATATCAAACACCATAGCACATCTGCTTCAAGTTGCCAGAGATCAACTCTAATGAAGCGCATATTTAGAAGATCTTGACCATTGTGGAGATATATGCCAATGTATAGTTTCTTCTGGTCTAATATGCTTTTGAGAGGAACAACCCTACCTAGTTTCTACCCCCGTTTAAGGTGGCTCTCTTAATCTCATTATCTCACCATGCCCCATCCTTCCCTCATTTGGGTGTCGATCAAGCACTTCGAAGTTTGACGTTCCTTGAAGCAAAGTTAACCCTTATAGGCGGAATGAAATCTGAAGACATTCTCATTCAACTTGGATATCTATGGATGACCATAATAGTCTTTGGGGCTTGTAATGTAGGCCTTTGGTTTATGGTTAAGAAACAGTATTTCTGTACTTGTGTAACTTGGATATGCCCATTATTCCTTCTCTTTTTTTGGATCACTCTAGACAGCCCGTTTTCGGGTTTTCACCCTAGAGTTCATTTCCTTTCTTTTTATTGTACGTTGCCTTGCATTCTGGCTATATACTGATATTCGTTTTCTGTTCAATAATGTTTGATCCTTCAAAACTCCTCGAAACCGAGATTTCTTGAATGAAGGACTACGAATACATTTTTGGAAATTCTTGTGATTGGCACGCCCAGATAAAACGTTATCCTTTCTTTCTTCTTTTCTTTCTTTTTTTCTTTTTCACTTTTTCTCTTGGATCGCTCTAGACTGCCTATTTTTAGGTTTTCACCCTAGAGGTCACTTCCTTCAGTGTATTTTGGTTGGATATTGATGCCAGCAGGCTCAGGTAGACTACTCTTTTTCTTCATTTTCAGGATCACTCTAGACTGCCCATTTTTGGGCTTTCACCCTAGAGGTCATTTCCTTTTTCAAGATTGGCAATCTTCGGGCCGACTTGTCTTGACTTGGTTTCAATTCGAGCTTCTATACTAATTTTCAAAATTGATGTTTACTTGAAATGTGGATTCCTTCTGTCTCTTGCTCATAGTTGAAGTCTCGTTCTTGTATTGTTTGATATGTGTGTGAAACATATACAATATTCTTTCTTTCTTTCTTTTTCTTTTTTCCTTTTTCTTTTCTCCTTTTTCTTTTCTCTTTTTTTTTCTTCTTTTTTCTCTCTCTTCCTTCTTTTTATTTTATTTTATTTTATTTTTCTTTTTTTTGTTTTGTTTTCTTTTTCTTTTTTGTTTTAGACTGCCCATTTTGGGTTTTTAGCCTTGAATCTCTTTCTTCTTATTCGAGTCTATAAATGTATCCTCGAATCAACACGTATCTATACTGGGTATTGATGATATCTTCTGCTCGAAGTTACTTGCCTTTCTGCAGCTCTTCTGATATTTGCTCGATCTGGATTGCTTCGGCCTTTCGATTGCCATTTCTTTTCTTTTCTTTGGTTTTTCGTTTGGACCTATCCATGTTTTTAACCATTTTCTTCTGATGATTTTCTGATCTTCGTATCCAATCTGTCTGGACTCATTTCTGTCTTCTGGTAAAGTAAAAGAATATCATTCATGGTCAAATTCACAAATGTCCTAAGAGTGCCTTCAGGGGGTAGAGGTTTAGGGTCAACTCTCGTTTCAAGGATCTTAAACGACAAGTGCCTGAGAAGATAAATTCTTAAAATGGGAACTGCCCATTGTCTAAACACTCACTTTGTTCCTCTGTTGGCCTAAGTAAACTAGCAGATACTTACATTTACAGTATCCCCACAACATTCAATCTCTTCTAAATATATGCGACTTAGAGTTGATCTTTAGATCTGAAGCAAATGTACTATTGCATTCAAAATTCGAGGACCTGGTATAGAAATGATATATACATATGTCCATTAAAAAATGTATTATATGCATATGGGAAAACTACCCCATAAAAATAAAATGTTTAAAGAATCAAGAATGTAAAAATGTTTTTCTAAATGGAAATGTGATTTTTAATTCTAAAAATATTTGTTTGAGAGTTTTTTTCTTCTTTTTTCTTTTTTTCAAAGCATTGAGCATTTCTTTGTGAACTGATGGGAAAACCATAGGGACCTCCGGACTACCTCTCGAGTACTAACTCATTCCGGTCCTTTATAGTGTAGGCTTGTGCCACTTCTATTGTTTTTCCTTGCTGGATCAACTCTCTCGTCATGACTCCCTCGCCGAACAGCTTCTTGATTTTTTTTATTAACGACCCCAAATTTTTTAGTGTCATGCCCCAGCGCCTCAATGTAAAACTCACATATACCTTGACCAGATAAGGCCATATGTCCGAGATGGAATACTTTGAATATCTCTAAATATGTACTTGTTCGAGGAATTTTTCTCGGTGATTTGAAGGAATCTGCGTGTCTTCTTCTCTTACGATCACGATAACCTTCGAAAGTGCATGTTTGTTTCTCTCTCCGAATGTCATGAAGTCCTCAAGGCTGGCCTTCGTTTTCTCGAGCATCTTATTAAAGAATGTGGTATGGAAGTCACTTTTCTCTTCATCTGCGGGAGGCTGCACATGGGTCACTAAACACAGACACCTCAAAGCACATTCCTTGAAGCTTTCATCAGGTTTCATCTTCGTACCCTAGAGATACTGACGACTTGGTGCTGGGTCCAAAGCATATCATATCAGGGTAGGTCCTGCTAGACTGTCGGGGAAGTAGTGGATCGGTAATTTTTCAATGCAACCCTCCATTTTTTTTTGCAGAATATGGTCGAGTGAATCTTGGGGCGTCTTGTTCCGTTATCATGCGCAAATCTGGGAATCTTTGGAATTTGGAGGAACGACCAAACCAGGGTTCAAACAGAGTTTTCTTGCAACGAAGGCATCAAACTTCTTCTTTTTTTCTTTTTCCTCTCGAGCCCATCTTTTAACTACTCGAATCTTGATTTTTGAGTGTCTTCAATTTTTTTATCTATGATAAAACCCTAATTGGTCTTTGAATTACTCCTCATAAAGTTTATGCAAGGTGATAATAATGCAAGGTAATGATAATGTCATGTAAAACATGCCATGTTCGTGCAAAGCAATGCAATGCAATCCTAAAATATAAACGTGAATGCAATAAGGTATTGATTCCAAAAGTGATCCCCATAGAACGACGTTCATTGAGGCCAAAAGGTTTTATTATATCAAATATTAGATATTTACAGTTACTGATAAGCTTCAGTGCCTATTTTCTTAACTTCATCCAGTAGTCCGGTCAGCTTGCCTCTGTAGTCCAACACTTGATCCATGTTCTGACAAAGCCTGCCACCTTGTTGAGCCGCCTTACCTGCTCGGGTAACATCGATCTTTAGGTCTTCATCTATCCCATGCTTAGTCTTTTGTAGCTTGGAAATTGTCTTTTCCTACTGAAGAGTGTTGGATTGTCATTGCTCTATCGTAAACTTGTTTCCAAAACTCTTGTTAAAGGCTAAGTTATTCTGTAGCTCATCTCTGGAGACTGTCGTACATATTCCCAATTTCCTCAAACTTACCTAATTACAGCTTGACTTGATTCTCGCTTGACTAGTTTCTCTTCTTCCAATATTCTGAGTCGTCTTTCAACTGGATAACACCGTTCATCTATTCTTTAAAGGTGACCCAATATGATATTCTTAAACACTCAGGAAAGCTTCTGATGATCATTCTGCATATTCAATTTTATCCAAGTTATCTCTCTCTTATCTGAGTTGGCTGAACTCGAAAGAATATCCCTCTTCTGGGATGCCCCTATCTCCGATCTTCAAATTTAACTCGCTTGAGTGACCCACTTCGGCATTACTCGAACTTTGTCCTGGATATCGATTCCTCCTCAATTTTTCCCTCGGGTGATTGTTAGCTCAATATAGACTTGGGGAACTCCGTCTTCGAAACCTAAAATCCTCATCGCGATAAGATCTTGAACTCATTCCTCAGGGCCCCGCAATCCTCAATACCGTGACCCAAACTTCCTAAACGGTAACTGCCTCTAGCACGTGTGTCGTAATCTCTCGGATAAGACGGTCTCTTCGCTAGAGACTTTACCGAGGTAATAAGGCTCTTGTCGATAAACATTAGGAGTAGTTCGGTGCACCTCACAGGAATCGAGATATACTTCTTTTCATTACTTGATTCTCAAGTTTCTTCTGGACCGAGCTCTATTTTTTTGAAAGCCCGACTCAAGCATACCTTCCGCCTATTTATTGATGCAGATCACAAAAAGGGTTCAATTTTTCGTATTTGGCTGACTTTGAGGTAGAATTCTGACTATCTCGCTCTCTATTCTGATCCTTAATCGGTTCTTCTTTCGGTTTGATGGATCGCTTACCTTTCGTCAAAGTATTCATCTGATTCATTACCAGTACCGTGTCTCCTTGCCGTGTCTAACCTGAAGTCTTCAGATGGTTCCTCTTCTATTGTCTCCAATCTTGTTCTTGGACAAAACCCTGGATCCGTGCCCTCTAATATCTGACCAGACGACCCTTTGCCAATTATGAACGATTTCTGAGAATTGAGGAACCACTTCGGGAATCAATACCCTATAAATGCGAGAATGCATGCAAATGCGATGTTGATTCTCGAACAGTCTTTGAAAAACTTTCAATAGAGAAAATGTATGTTTGCAATAAATTAATAATGAATTACAAGCAACAGTTGAATTTATTCTGGAGACCTTGACTTTGGGAAGCAAAACCTGTGCTCCACGTCTCGACGTCGTCTTCAGGATGATGGATGACTCCGTCTTCTCCTCTTATTCTATTCTATGGACTCGTGACGTCGTGATCTTTATTTTTGTGGCTTCTGAAAAGGACATCAGACAATATATTTTCTTCTGTAGATCTGGGTACGTCTAAACAGGGATGGATTCTATCGATCCTAGGGGAGTACTTTAAAACTTTTTGGGGTTTAAATTAAAATTTTCAAGGATCATTTGGTTTAAAAATTTCCCCTTTTTATTATCAAAAAGTTTTAACTTACTTAAAAAATGAAACTTTTAGGTTTCTTTTTGTTATTATTATTATTCTGAAAGTTTTATGAGGGAAGAAGTTTCAAAGCAAAATAATAATATTTTCAATTTTTTTTCTTCTTTTTTATGAGTTAACTTAAAATCTGAGATTTTTTTTTAAAAAATGGTCAAATGTGAAGATTTAAAATTAGGGTTCTGCGGCCCTGACTGAATTTTCTGCGTCGCACGTGCCTTACTATCGTATTGTCTTCTTTCGCGATTGGTCTTTGCTCGGCCTAACTTGATACTGTAATATTATCGTTTCTGGCAAAGCAGACTTTTTCTATTATGAAAGCCTTTTAAAGAATTGTTCTTGAATCAACACCATATCATGATATGCAACATGAATGCAAATAAAGGCGTTGATTCCGCTGGTAATCACCCTTTCGAACGACTTTTATGGGAATTAAAGGGTCCAGATTACAAAAAAATCCATATTAAAAAAGGAGTCCCTATTACAAAAAGAGTCTCTATTACAAAAAGTCTTAATTACAAAATAAAGTTCTACACATAATCCCTAGCTCTACCTCCTAGCTCCTCGACAGCTCTGAGCAACTTGATAAACCTTGGTGCTTCTTCCATGTCCGGGGTTACGAAAGGTCGGAGAGTCGCGGCTTCGGTAGCTAAGTCATTCACACACCTTGTAGCTCGTTGTATGTCCACCATCAGGGTCTCGTGTGTATACTTTGGCACTACACGCTTGTTCGGCAAATCGTTACCTCGGATCTGTTGATTAATCTCTGACCAATGTCATACAACTGGATCGATGCCATCCTTCCTAAGACACATTTTTTCCATGATGAAAGATTTTCTAATCGGGCAAACCACTTGAATCAACGCCTCTATGTAATGTGGATGCAATGATAATGCAACAAAAGTATGTGTAAAATAAAAATAAAAATAAAACATAAAAATGAGTTAGTATCGGATAAAAATAATAAATACATAAATAAAATGACAAATAAAATAAAATAAAATAAGGTAAACAAACAAAAAAAACTCTATTTATCCCGTCTAAAACACCTAAGGTTATCCGCATGGCTCTAAAGGGGTGGGTTTCTATGTGTTCTCTACATGCAGTGTTGGTGCTAGGAGGTACCCGAATTGTCCTTGTTGTCCTCTACTAAGAGTAGCAAGGCCCCCGATCATCACCCATTATAGGCTCCTTTCAACCGGGTTCAATTCAGGGGGACCCATTCGCTTATGCCCGTACGAATGAACGATATCCTTACGAAAGCATAAGGTACTCGAGCCCCGAAGGTACTTGCTAGGCCCATACGGGAGAACGATATCTCCACGAAAGCATTAGCGTTTTCCCCCCACTTAAAAAAATAGGTTTATATGCCATATTTTAAATGCGTTAAAATAAACGCAAAATTATAACCGAATGTTAATTTAATAATCACTTTAACCCGAAATTTCTAATATTAGTAAAGCGGTAATTATTTTAAAAGCTTGACTCTCATTTGTACTTTAAAAAAAACAAAAATGTTCCCCAGTGGAGCCGCCATTTGTAGCGATGTCCCTTTTCGCTAAAAAACAGGGTTTTCGAGGTGTCTGTGATTTTTTGGATATAAAATGTTTATTCCGTGGGGTTTTTTAAAAAACTAAATTTTATTTAAAAATTGGAGTCGCCACCGGCCACTTAGGTAGGCCGGACACCATAAAACCAGAGATTTAAAAACTGTTGGGTTCAGGAGTCGGTTACGGATGGGGAAGGATTAGCACCCCCACACCGCCCAAAATTGGTACTTTAATAATTACCGCTTTATTAATATTGGATTTTTCGGGTTAAAGTGACGATTAGTTTAAAATTCGGTTATAATTGCGAATAAATTTTAAAGGCCCCGTTATCCGAGGGTAAACGCTCAACCACTATCACTACGCCTAATACTGGCCCCGTTTACGCTCGGATAAAAGGACACCGCATTGACAATTTATATTCCATTTATGCAACCTTAGAAAGCAAAATAAATACAAAGAGATAAAAATATAAATAAATACTAATATAATAAAATAATAATCTAACATAAATAAAATATTAATCTGAAACATACATATATAAATACTAATCTAACTCATAAATAAAACATATCTAACATAAATAAAATAGTAACATTCCTAAATATTAATCTAACACAAATAAAAAACAAATTCAATATAAATAAAATACTATTCTAAAACATACATACATAAATATTAATCTAACTCATAAAAATATATCTAACATAAATAAAATACTAACATTCATAAATATTAATTTAAAACACAAATAAATATTATTCTAACCCATAAATAAAAACAAATCTAACATAAATAAAATATTAATATAAAACACAAATTTAAAACATATTAAATACTAATCTAAAACATAAACATACAAACTAACAAATAAGACTACAATTTTAAAATAATTAATACTTCATTAAATTATAAAAATTACAACACTAATAAAAAGGGAAGAAAATATACCTAACTAGGAGCTCGAATGACGAACCCCGAACCCCACCGAAATCTACCACGACCTCTCCAAAAATATTAACTAGATCGGATCCTAAAATAGGACCCCGATCGAATGTTGGATCGAACCAACTGGGGCCGAGGGCACTGCCCCCAACCCCGGCCAGCCTTGCGGCCAGCCATGGCTCCCATGAATTGGGTGTCAATTCAATTGCCAATTCATGGCAATTTTTGGCGTGCCATTCTTCTCCCAATTGGCGTGTAATTGGCTGTGATTGCTGCCTATTTATAGGCAAACTTCAAAGGGTGGGAATAATTTAGGGTGACGTGGAGCAACATGCTCCACGCATTTTTTTAATAATATATTTTATTATTATTATTATTTTTCATTAATTTTATATTAATAATATTAATATTAAAACAATACTACTAACACTAAAACCCGGTAAAAAATGAGTGATTACACTATGGAGGACATTTTGGAGGAACTCGTACCGCGTCCAAAGTTTTGCAATTCGGGTTGTATTAGCCAACATTGTACAAAGATGCCCAAAACTTTTACAAGCAATGTGATCGTTGCCAGAGGACGGGCAATATCTCTAGACGATATGAGATGCCACTCCAGAACATCATCGAGGCGAAATTGTTCGATGTATGGGGGATCAATTTTATGGGACCTACATTTCCCATATTCATTCAGAAACCTCTACATTCTACTTGCCGTCGACTACGTGTCTAAATGGGTTGAGGCAGCTGCAGTTCCCAACAATTTTCCAAGACCGTGCAACGTTTCTTGCAGAAAAACATATTTACACGGTTTGGGATGCCGAGAGCAATTATCAGTGACGAAGGCAAGCATTTTTGACAACAGACTTATTGCCAAGATGTTGCAACACTTCGGCGTATCACACAAGATCGCCACGGCATATCACCCGCAAACCAACGGGCAAGCAGAAATTTCCAACCGGGAATTGAAGGGTATACTCGAGAAAGTTGTAAATCCCTCTAGGAAGGATTGGTCATTAAGACTAGATGGCGCACTTTGGGTATATCGTACTGCATTCAAAACACCCTTAGGTATGTCCCCCTTCCGACTTGTCTATGGCAAAACATGCCATCTACCGGTGGAAATCGAACACAAGGCATACTGGGCAATCAAGACCGTGAATATGGATTGGGAAAGTGTCGGACAAAAGCGTTTGTTGGATCTCAATGAGATAGAAGAATTATGTGCACTCGCCTATAACAATGCACGAATCTACAAGGAGAAAACAAAGCAATGGCATGACAATGAGCTATTGCCACGGCAATTCACGCCAGGGCAACTAGTTCTCTTATTCAATTCTCGGCTAAAACTTTTCCCGGGAAAGCTGAAATCAAGATGGTCAGGACCATTCAAAGTTGTCAAACCATTCTCCCATGGTGCCGTGATAATCAAGTCCCTCACTGACAAAAATGAATTCAAAGTTAATGGACAAAGATTGAAGCACTACAATGGTGCCCATGTGGAACGTAACAAAGAAGTTGTCACCTTAGGAGATGCATGAGCATGCTCTCCTTTCGATATTTTATTTTTATTTTATTTTTATTTTTATTTTATTTTTAATTTTGTCGAACTATTTAATTTCTATTTTTTTATTTTTTATTTATTTTTTTATTACTTTCGATTATTTGTTTTTTTTAGGATAGATTTATTTTCTTCTATCTTTCTTTAAGTTTAAGAATCCCTTTACACATCTTTATTTATTTTCTTTTATTAGTTTATCTTTAATTTTAATCCTTATTTGATTTGTCTTTGAATTGTAGGAAAAGAGTTCAAGATAAAGAGGAATTTTAATCCAAGAAGGAAAACATCTTCAACAAGGAAATTAATGGGCTGAATCTAAGGCTTATATAAAGCCTCCAACTTATCCTAATTAAACACCCCTTGCAGTCACCCTTCCCCTAAACCAAAACCCTTTTTTCGTCTTCCCCTAATCACACCCACCATATTTACCACCTATCTTTTCTATAAAACCCATCACCCTTAACCTATTCCTACTTTTTATCTTGTAACTCTTTAGTTTCTTTTATTTTATTTTATTTGTTTTTACAAAACTCACAACCAAGATCATCCATGGCATCCAAAATTAAATTTTTGGTTCCTCCAAAGAACCAAGATACAAGAAGTTTGCTACACCGGTGGTTCAAGAAAGATTTCACTCCAAGTTTGAAAGCCGAAAGATTTATGAAGAATAAGGCTTTGAATACTCCAACTCTCATCAAGATTTCGACCTTGAACCATTCATCTTCGAGAGGATTGCACATCAAAAGTGGCAAATCTTTTGCCATCAATCGGAACCGGGCAACATCTCATGGGCCATACTCATAAGCCCCGAAAACGTCAACACCTTTTACGGGCTTTACATTGAGAAGGACGAGCATCAAGCTTTCGTTGATCAAATCACGCCCAAGCAACTCGACAAGGTGCTTCAAGAACTCACTCAACCGGGAACTCATTGGAACGACAGTAAATACAAGGGCACGGTAAATCGCCTTCGGCTTAAACCCGAGGCAAAACTATGGAATAAGTTTGTTAAAACTTCTTTAATGCCCACCACACACAATACTACCGTTGATATACCACGTCTTTTGCTCATACATTCTATTTTGCATAATCGCATCATTAACATTGGAAAAATTATTTGTGATGAGATTTTTGTATGTAGCTCAAAAGATAAGGGTTCTCTTTTCTTCCCTTGCTTAATTTCTAATCTTTGCAAGGAGATGCATGTCCCAAGTTAGTCCACCGATGAAAATGCCCTACCAAAGTCCGATTGGAATCAAGCACAAATCTGAAAGCTAATGGGAGAGGCACCAGGAAAATCTTCAAGGCCTCCAATTGCCGCGGTAACTTCTGTCGCCCCGGCAATCCCTAATGCCCAAGCACCTAACGCCCGAGCAACTCGGCCATCAACCCCGGGACACTTTGAAGCACTCTTGCAACCATTAACGAGCCACCTAAGGCAAATTGAAGACCGGCAACTAATGTTCATGTGGTACATAAAGGAGCATAACAATGCCATCACCCAAGTCATCCTAGAAAAGTACCCGGACAGTCGCGTACCGTTCCCAACCTTTCCTGCCGAGATCCTTGCCTCGGCACCCAATGAAACAGTCGCCACGGCAACAACAACAGATGATGCCACGGTAACCTACATCGTGCCTGCACAAGCAGATGCCCCAGTAACCAACCCTGAAGATGCCACGAAAACCAAAGCTAAAGACATCCCGACAACCACTGCAAAAGCCAAAGGTAAATCACATATGCCCGAATCAACTCCTACGGAATCATTTTCTGACTTTTCAGATTTGGACGAGTCCTCCATTGCACCAACAAAGACCGCATCAATTGAATCCTCCAAGCGAAAAGCCAATGACACTGATGAAGAGGACGATGAGGACAACCTCGTACGAGGATCGATTCCACCACCAGCAACAAGAAAACAACCATCGCGTTCAAGCAAGAGAATCAAGACACCGACCAAAAGGAAACTAATCATCCACGATGACGAACTCTCGGAGTAAGTCCTCGTATATATTTTATTTTTCGTTATTTTTATTTTCCTTTAATACATGTATTCAGGACAATACCTCACTCGAGTTTAGGGGGGATTGTTATTAGTAGTTACCATGTTTAGTTACATTCATCTTAAGTATTACATTTAGGATACATAAATTGCTTGCCATGCCTTTAGTTGGAACAAGAATTGCTTAGATTTGTTGAATATCCGATGATGACTTTGCCAATGCACTTAATTGATAGAATTTTTATTCTAGGATAACCATGGAAAAACTTAGAATTTTACTATGATGCTAAATTTGATGAAACACTGTTGTGGTTTGATTGATTTAAGGAATTCTAGTGAACTTAGGTTGATAAATAACAAATTGGGGGATTAGAATAAAAATTGGATGAATGCTAGAGGTGCCCGAAATTGGCTCTATCATGTGCTAAAAAATTGATCACTAGAGGTGCCCGAAACTGGCTCTAGTATGTGCTAAAAAAAATTTGCTAGAGGTGCCCGAAACCGGCTCTAGTCGAATAAAACTAAAAACAAAACACTAGAGGTGCCCAAAACTGGCTCTAGTTAAAACATGTTAAAAAGAACCCAATGAAGTAATTTGAAAACCTCTTGTTTGCATAGAATCCGAAAAATCAACTTACACACAACTCCGCACACACTCACAAGCATTATAGTTTGATTCCGAGTAACTCCTAAGTTTTCTGAGAAATGAAAAGCCAATCATACTTTGTGCCCTGGTTCTGAGAATTGAAATCAAGTTCAAAGCTAAGTTTGTGAAAATTGAAGTCTTGGCAGGTAATTATTAGTTTGCATTGCTTGAGGACAAGCAATAGTTCGAGTTTGGGGGTGTGATAAGTGTTCAAAAGTACTATTTTTCTTACCCTTTTTACTCATATTATTGTTAGACTTAGGCTCATATTAGTTGCATAATTAGCCATTCATGCATTAATCCATGTTTCCTTCCATCGTTGAGCTTGATTACATAACTTGGTAGTTTTGTGGGAAAAGATGTTGCTTTGGTGTGTTTTGTGTGTATGTACAGGATCACTTGCCAAAGCAAGGCTAGAGCTAGTTGCCAGGGCAATACATGAAGGAGATGCCGAGCTAGTTGCTAGGGCAATACATGAAGGAGACGCCGAGCCAGTTGCCAGGGCAATTGTCGACAAAGAACAAGGTCATATGGTAGTCGAAATTGATGACTAGACAAGCCCAAGATGACGTGGAGCAAAGCTAAATCCCAAAGGAATTTGATTTCCATGAAGAGATTAAAGAAGAATTAAATCCCAAGAAGATAGGAGAAGTTCTAGAAGAAATATAATTATAATAAAGAATTATATTCTTTAAAGATAATTTAATTCCAACTTAACTTCCTCCTCAAAGAAGGAATTTGACCTAGCCCTATAAATTAGAGGCCACATCGTCAACTTGAGAAAGAGAGCAAGAAGAGAGAATTTTCGACAAGCATCTAGGGCAAGGAGGATTTAGACAAGCTTCATCATTCATCTTTTTCTTTCTTGTTCAATTAGGTTCATGCTAGGGATTCTTTATCTTGTGTTTCTTTGGAACCTAGCCATGAACTAAATCTATTTGGCTATGGTTATTGTGTTTTGTGGTTGTGAGAAACTATTGGATTTTGTTTAGGTAATAAGAGTTTGCACTTTTCTATTCAAGGTTTATTCATTCTTGGTTCTTATTCTTGTGTGCGAGTGAATTGAGAGAGGATCTCATAACTTCATCTATTTATCTAATATCGGGAGAGTTAGATTCAAGAGACGAATGAATATGATCTTTATTCAATCTATTGATGGTGAAGATTAATCTGGCTTAGGAATAAGTCAAGGATTTCAACGGCTAAGAGGAGCGCAAGATTGGTTGTTGTTCACCCTTGATTCACGCAGGGATGTATTATCAAGGCATGCACAAGTAGCTAGAGTTTCGACTTAGGGATAAGAAGAAACCATTGAAGAACGCTCTGCCGAACCTTGAAGGTTGCTGCCCAAACGCCCAAGTAGTTGCCCAACTAGTCGCCCAGGCAACCATCGATTAGTTTCCAAGGTAACCCCGTTGTGCAACTCTTTTACCAAGACGATCCAATCGGCTATCACACCTCAACTCACGATAACCTGGCCTATCTCTCTCATTCATTCTCATTTATTATTTTACTTTATTGCCTTCTAGTTTAGTTATTAGTTAAACTCCTATAATCCTTTATTTGTGTTTTTACTTTCTACAATGCAAGAGAATAGATTCTTGAAGTGGCACCAATCCCTGTGGAGACGATATATTTTATACTATAACTTGCAACGTGTATAATTGCACAATTGTGTAGCACTTATTACGCGTAACACATTTCATGTTTAATTTCTGTTGCCATGCCATCCAGGTCATTTAGAGCAGATGCATACCGAAGCACTAAAAAATTTTTTTTGCCTCGATTTAATTCTGAAAAATGTTAACAATTGTTAGGCAAGCTTAAATTGATCTAGGTGTCTGTCCAATAAGGAAATTTTAATCTTTAGGTGTCATGCCAGCAGAGTAGTATGCCAGGTTTGCTTGGTAATTGATCTCAAGTTTAGGGAATTGAACTTACACTTAACACGTAGTATGTATCTAGTTCCTTAGCAAGCTTAGACTTTTTGAAAGTAGGCTCATATTATAAAAAAAAGAAAAAAAATGATGATGTCAGGGTAAAAAGAGATAAATAAGGCATCAATGATCTGCCAAGGTAAGAAAAAAATATAACTCTCCTCTACCTTAGGGATAATAAGTTACTTGGGGCTTCGTGGTTTGCTCACTCTTAGTTCTCAAGTCCAAAACCTTAGGGTGTGAGTTGAAGAGAAAGCCTAGTGATGTCTAGATTAAGGTGGGGATTCGTGGTATGCTTTCTCTTATCTCTTACGCTAAATAGTGTCACGAAGCAAGCCTAAATGAATGGCAGCAAAAACCCTTGGCAAAGAAAAAAATGAAATAAAAATAATAATAAAAATCTAAGTTTAGGTAGTAAAATTTTTCTAAAGGAGTGAAAGGATACTTGATACATATTTTCCACACATCATGCACTCTTCATGAGCTTAGACTAGAGTTATATTGCTACACTTGAAATACTACCTACTTGGCATTATTGCACTAAGATACTGAGGACAGAAATAGAGCCAAATTCTGCTTGCTAGCACGTGTTGGCATTCAACCAAAATTTTGTCGAGGTAACATTTTCACAGTTTTTTTATTTTGATTGCATTACTTGAGGATAAGCAATGAGTTAGGTTTGGGGTGTGATACATCTCCAAAAGTAATGTTTTTAATGCCAATCTTACAATGCTTTTGCTTGTTTTTAGGTACATTTAGTTGCATTAGGATGTTAAAATCATGCATGTGCATAAAGCGTTTGGAATTTTGTCTATGCCAGTGTGAAGGGTTGTTTTGTTGGCAATTTTACAAGTTTGACATAGGATTTGTCCTAGAAAAGCACCACAGGAAAGAATGCCAGAGAGAATGCCGAGTGATATTGGTACAAATTGACCAGACAATGCCAAGTATCGGATGGCAGAGAAGTGAACTTGATGCCACACCAAGAAGTTGTTGGACCCCAAAACAATAGGATATGATCAGGCTCCAAAAAGATAGCAATTGGAACAATCTCTAAAAAATAGCGGATAAGATGGTGCCAAGACTGGATAGTAGATTCATGCCAAGCTTGGACGCAAAGGTAGCGTCGGCAGTATGACGTCAGTCCTAGCCTGATCAACTCTCATTCAAATTTGGATAAGAAGATAATCTTTTATCCCTTGGGCAGTTGAAATTCAAAATTTGAAGAGCTAATCATATCCCTTCCTCGCACGCCTATTTAAACACCAACCAAGCTAGCATTTGGGAGAGATTGGATCGTGAGGAGTTGGTGTGTGACGATTGACAACCGGGTGCACCTTGGAAGGGTGGTTTGACCAGCTTGGTTGAGAAGCCTGGATCTTGAAGGGCTACATCGAGAGACCCCTTCTAGCCCATTTTCTCTTTCAAGATATTTTAATTTGTTTTTAATGATGATGTATTTTGAAAACGTTTGCGGGTTGTTGGTTAAATCCCTCACCATGAACTAATTTAATAGTTGGTAGGGGATGTTTGCGTTGAACGTTGTTTTTATGTTTTAGTTTTAATAATAAATCTGTCTTGGCAATGTTTTCACTATTCGGCATACTTTAATATTTCCTAAATACTATACCTGGCGAGAGCTGGCACTGTTGGCCTATTGCTCTTCAATATTTTAACAGAATTGGGGTAGCAACGATTAAGTTGTTGAATACTAAGGAGAGAAGCTTCGAGAGAAGTCATTCAAGTAGATGAACTTACTTCGGGAGTGAAATCTACCCCTTAGGAGTATAGATTGGATCTTAATCAAATTGGTTTATTTAAAAACAAACACTATATAGATATATGAGTTTTTACATGATCAATTTAGGGCAATGACCATCGAGAGAGGCTTTGCTAATTTTGAATCTGCTCAGCAAACAATACCAAGACAGGTTGTTATTAAAGGCTGGCACGGCATGAATAGCGTGAAAACTAGGCATTCCCTGCCACGCTCATCATTCATTAAAACACCTTCCTTGCCAACGTCTTTACTTTACTTTCTTTTCTTTTCTTTTCAATTATTTTCAAAACCAACTTCAAAACAAATTAACTTTTTCTTAAGGCAAGTAACAATCAAGGCAATTGAATTCCAAGTCAATCTTTGTGAGATTGATACTTAGCTTACCATTTGTATTACTTGTAGACTGTGTATACTTGCACGCAAAAGACTCATCTTGACAACATTTTTATACCTTTCTAATACATATTTTCTACCCCTTTTGCCAGCATTCTCAGAGAGTCTACAATATACCTTTTAAATTTTTTTGGGTAATTAAATAAAACCTTTATAACAAGAGTATCATTTTTGGATTTTGGTTTAAGGGAGTTGGAAGCTACATTCAAGGATCTATCAATCAAGGTAAGGATGAAGGGAAATGGTGGAGTTTGGAGAATTGGGTTTTGGTGGGGGTTGAGGAGGAAGAACTAGAATTGAAGATTTAGCTTCATTTCTTGTTGTAAAATTCTTCCTTTTATATCCCTTAATCTTCTAGAAAGGTGGTAACTCATTTTTTAACTTCTCATTGTAGTGAAAGAGGTTGAAGATAACTCAAAAGCTCAAGGCAATAGAAGGACTTGAGGCAAGAGTAAGGAGGTTCTTTTCTAGTGTTTGGAGGAAGGTTAGTGCACTTCCAACTCCATAGTTTCTTGCATATCCTAAGCGTAGGGTCTTGTATGCTTGTTTGATGATTTGGGGTTTAAATGCTTTGTTATGGGTGTTAATGGAAAAACTCATAATTAGAGTTTAAATGGGGTAAAAATGGTAGAGAACCACTTAAACTATCTTCCATAACCTGTAAGTTAATTTTGGGGTCCTTCTATAATGTTTGGGGGAGTGTTGGGATGAAATTCGAGCTCCGGGATTTGAATTATGGTCTCGTGTACCAATACGGCATAAACATGTATCGGTACCCCGTTGATTTATGGTTTTTCAAGAAAGTGTTTAAAGGAGGTATCGGTACACGTGAGGTTGTATCGGTACTATCCCTATTTTATCAAATTTAGTAGCCAAAATGGGTATTGGTACATTAGATGGTGTATGGGTACAATTGGGGTATCGGTACACAGCCTTGTGTATCAGTACGGGATAACCAGCCAAACTCCTATATGTGTAAAGCTAGGTATCGGTACACTTGGATGGGTATCTATACCCTGAAAGGTGTATCGGTATGCGAATGAGGATATCAGTATCCTCTAGACAATCTGCCCAAAAATATGAGTTTTTGCCCAAAAGGCTAAAAATTATATTGCTCGATTCTATAGACCCCTAAAGGCCTAAAATGAATTGTAAAACTGAGAAATATCTTTATACTCGAGCATAAAGCTTAAGAACTCGATAAATACCTTGTGTGATTTATATGTTGTTAGCAACCATAAGATGATGTGGTTATGTGCTTGATGTGGTGTGTCGAGCGGGCACTTGTGTGATGGGATCCAGATGTCTGAGATGTGTTGCAACACCATGGTAAGAGAATTACCGAATCAGGTTGCCGATATTATATGACTCGGGCCTCATTCGAAGGTGCTCGAGGAAAAATTCTAAGTACGGGTGTATGTTTCAATGTTAGGTGACCCGGCCTCACCCAGGGTGTATGTTCCGATGCAGCGTGACCCGGCCTCACCCATTGAGTGTATGTTCCTAATGCTATAGACTCGGGCCTCACTCTTACATTGATGTGGTATTGTATGCTTGGGTCGTGCCCCCATTATTGTTGTGATGTTGAATTACATATGTTAGGCGATTAATGTCAGTGTCACGTATCATTTATTTAGCTGCCATATCATCTTTCTTAGCTACATGCTTATGTTTATGATCTACATGAAGCATGGTATAGTAGAAATGTATCCACTGAGCTTTATGAGCTCAGCGTTTGGAATCGTTGTTTCCTTTTAGATGGCAATCGCAATGTATTCACATGACCTTGGATTTATGTTTGTAACTCTATTTGAATTTGTTAATCATGTTGAATGCTTTTATTTACCTTGTTTTAAATTGGAGCTCCTATACAAACAATTTAATTATTTTGTATTAACTATTTTCCAAACGTTGTTGGATTTATGAAAATATTTAAGTTTGGGCTAAATCTAGTTGCAAAATTTATGATTGGGTTTGGGCTTGAGGCCCAAATATGATGTCGGGTTTAGGGCGTTACAATATATATATATATAAAGTAAGACGCATGTCTACCTCGATCGATTGGGACATGACTTTGGTATTAGTTTGTTATGAATACATAATACGATATCAGCACCACTGTGCTACGACTAGATTTGTAGGATGTCGACACCTAGTATGCTACGATCATAATCAAACCAATAATATATGGCATTGCAAAACAAGATATATTAAACTCAAATCAAATTATACAATTAATGAAGGCTTCGAGGATTTATTCACTAGAGTATCTTAGTCAAGTACTGTTAACTCCTTAAAAGTACTATTTTTCATATTTATATTGCTACGCTTTTGCTTTCCTTTGAGTATACATATAGGCATTTTAGTTAGTAAAATCATGCATTTACATTAAGGAGTTAGAATTTGTATTTTTATGGAGTGAAATGTTGTTTTGATGGATTTGATGCAGGTTAGGAGCAGAGCAGGCTTGGCAGAGCAGCGTAGGAAGCCAGAAAAATAGAAGAGAGTTGCCGATGTGCAGTTGGCAAAGTTGCACCAGAAGAAGAATGCCAAGCACGCTTGGCAATAAGTTGCAATAAGAGTTTTGCCAATAACCCTTGGCAATACCAGCCCGAGAAAATAGGACCAGACCAGACTGCGAGAAAATAGCATTGGATCAAACTCTTAAAAAACAGAGCCAGACAAGATGGCAAAGTTGTACGAGAATTGCCAAGCTCGATTGGCAATAGATTGAAGAATGATGACGCCAACCCTAATGAGAGATGATGATGCCAGTCCTAATGAGAGATGATGACGTCAACCCTAATCAAAGATGATGACGTCAGCCCTAATAAAGGATGATGCCAAGCTTGGCTGGCAAAAGAAAGATGAAGAATGTTAAGCTTCGTTAGCAAATATCGGAGGCCGATGACATCGTCCTTAAATTTCAAATAGAGAGATAAATGGATAATGAGATAAGATGATAAGCTGAAAACACGCTTATCCTTCTGCACAACCAATTTTCGAATTTCAAACCCCTCTTAGGGTTTCCACGCATGCCTATTTAAAGGAGCTCAAGCCACCCCTTGAGGGAGAGAAAAAGAGAGGTGCTGCGCTAAAAAAGATGAAGGCTTGAACTTGAAAAGCGGTCTACAACAACGGAGAATGAGGAATTTGAGACAACAAGATCAACGACTTGAAGATTCTATGAGACATCTAGAATCTATGGAAGGGCTGCATCGAAAGACCTTCTTCCTTGCCTTAGTTCCTTGCTGATCTTTTGTATTTCTTTTCCATTTTAAAGAATGATTTCAAACTTATACTTGTTGCGATTTACCCAGCCATGAACTAACTCTTAATTGGTTAGGGGATGTTCGCGATGAACGCTCGGTTTATGTTTAGTTTTCAATAATTTAAACGCCTTGGCATTATTTTCTATCTGTTAGTACTTAATTTTCCTAAATTCTTTGCCATTCGAAAGTTGGCATTGTATGCTTATTGCACCTTAATACCTTAACAGACTTAAGGGGAAATGATCAGTTGTCAGGTACTAAGGAGAGAAGCTTCGACAGAAGATATTCAAGTAAATGATCTTACGCCTGAAATGAATCTACCCCTTAGGAGTATAGATTGAAACTTAATCGAGTTAATTAATGAAAAACTTCGCTATAGACATATAGGGGTTTTACCATAGTTAACTTAGGGTATTGCCATCGACAGAGGTAATGCTATTCTTGAAATCCGCTCGGCAATAAATCCAAGGCAGGACATTATTAGTAGTAGCTGGCATAGCTAGTGTGAAATCCAAGCATCCTATGCCAAGTCGTTGTTATCATTCTTGCACCCATTGTTTGCCAGACTATTATCATTTCATCACCGTAATCTTTACTTTACTCCAGTTTATTTTACTTTTAGTTCTCTTACTTTATTTGTTACCTCAATCTATTGCCATCCTCAATCTATTTCCATCATATTTTATTTTCTAGTTTACAAGTATTAATTGTGGCAATTAATTCCTGGACAATCCATGTGGAGATGATACTCAACTCACTACTATATTACTTGTTGACCGTGTATACTTTCAAGCAAAAGACGAATCGTTGGCATCATTTACTTGCATATTTACAATGATTCTTCAATCTTTTGCGATACGATATTCCGTCGCCAATTACTCACTGACAGGGATTCAAATAGCGATCCACAATGATCGCAATACATCTGTCATTGTTTGTAACTGTGATAAAACAGCGCGACTGGAAACCCGACAACAACTGTAATTTAAATCCTTGCTCACTAGTGTAGTTTAATTTGTTACCTAAGATGGCATTAAAATTCTTGAAGTACTAAATCATGATTTCTTACAATGTAAGCATCGGTACCTACCCTTTAGTACCAGTACTGCCTTATATGTATCAATACATGTATATGAGTACCGGTACCGCTCCCATGAGTACAAGTACTGCTATCGAGTACATGTACTGAAATTATATTTAATGTTCTGATTTATTTTTCAGTATCGGTATCAGATAATTTGATCCTTTTCAAATCAAACCTTAATCTTCAACCCAAAAATAGAAAAGAGTTATAAACCATGATAAAAAGATGATCAAATTTTCAAACCAAACCTTAATCTTCAACCCAAAATTCTACTTGGAACCGTCACACCAAGGTCAAGACAAAGGAAGGTGAAGTCAAGGATCAATGATATATCTAACTTGATAAAAAAATAAGGCAAAAACTAGAGGAAAAAACAAGGTAAAGGGGATAAAAATATTAGTCTAGCTTCCAATCATACTTGGGCTATTGCTATGGGTATACAATAAGCCCAATCCAAAATAATTTCATCATATCACCTTCTAAATTAACTCAAACTCAAAATCTAACTCGAACGGTAAAATTGATAATCGAACTTCATGGCGTTATAAGGAGATCCGGATTCAAGCACATGTGTATAAGGTTTGTACGTGTTGTCAAATGGTTAAGAAAAAATACGAATATATATTACTCATCCGACGATCCAAAAATCGTATAAAACTATAAGTTTTACATTCTGTGTAAGTGGATCTTATCATTTATATATGTTGAATCGATTACTTCTCTAATTCTTGGTTTAAATAGTTTAATTGGTTGAACTGGATCGTCCAATTATATAAGAATGTGTTCATTTTTCAATGTATATCATTATGCATAAGATTTAATATATCAAATCTCCTATTTAATGATTGAGCTGATTTAACACATTATTGACCAAAAACAGAAACAACTCAAAAGTTTAATGATCAAATTGAAAATTTTTAAAGTTTAGTGACCAAATAAGAGTAAAAAGAAAGTTAAGTAATGGTTTTTGTAATTTACCCTAAAACCTATTCCTCCGATCTAAAATTGAGTCCTCTGCTATTTGAAAATTTATTATATGGTCCCGGCCCATCACGTCATTCATAGTCTCGTTCACTAAAAATCAACCATATAATTTCTTCTTTTCCATATCATTTTTTACCAAAGATGAATCTTCACCTTTTTATGCCATGTAACTAGAGAGTGATGGTTACATAGAAATTTGTTATGAATGGCTTATTTTTAGTGGATATGAACCATGGATGACGTGATGAGCATGGTTCATAAAATAATTTATCCTACTATTTTTATTCGAAAGCTTTGGGATCACTCCCCCGTTTTTGTTTAAGTTTACTATTAATTGTTGACCTACTATCTATAAAAAAAAAAAAGATAAAATGATTTTTTAGTTTATTGTGTTTATAATTTTTATCAATTTGACCCTTAATCTTTAGAAACAAATAAAAAATTCATTATTAATTGAACAATACAATTTTCAACCATTCATATTTACAGCTTGTATGGATCAAATCGTTAAGAATTGTTGTTACATCTTAACTTTTTTATAGTTGTTAAGTCAACAATTGACGATAAAATTAGACATAAGTTGGGGGAGAGGTCAAAATTTTCAAATAAAAAATAGTTTATGGACTCAATTTATAAGAGTAAATATAGGAACTGAATTTTTAATTTTAAATAGTACTGAACCTTTGACATATTTAAACTAAAAAAACCAAAGAAGTTTTAATTTATTGGGTTGTCATATAACTTTTCTCAAATTGGTACTCGAATCTTTTATCAAAAACTATTATTTGTGTTGACTTGAGTTTTATTGACCGATCAAAATGATGATGTATTAAATGTCATATCGAATGAGTGTGGTCGGCGACAACAGTTGGCGGCGGCAGGGGTGAGGATTTAGAGATTTAAGGATTTAGAGACTGATTTGAATATTTTGTAAATTTTGGGATTTTTTTAAAAATTAAATTTTAAAGTCTTTTTCAAAAATAATTTAAAAAATCAATATTCATGTCATGTGTCACGTTTTAAATGGATAACGGTTCTTTTAATAGTCAGACACCTAAAATTATAACTTTTAAATTTTAGACACTTATTTTTACAAAAAAAATACTTTAAACACTTAAAGTTCAAAAATAATATATTTTGGGCACTTATTTTTTTGTTTAAACCATTTATAATATGCCTAAACTATTCAATGATATTTCGGCTTCTGAGTTGGAATTTTTTCACGTTTTGAGGTCCAATTAGATTCTGCCGCGTGTTACTTCGTCCTGTAAAATCGTTTAGAAAAAAAAATAATAAAGCCACCAATAGATTGATTCAAACAATGGAAAAAGTTTTGGTTTTTTAATTCCATTCTCAGAACAAACGAAAACCATCATTATTTTTCCTTCTCCAAAGGTATGAATTCGTTTCCCCCATTTTATTTCATTTTTGTTCTTCAAAGTTTAGATTTTTATCCAGATAGTGCGTGTTTTGGATGAGAATTTAAGATTTTAATTACGTTTTGTTTGACTTTCTGAAAGATTTGTTGCTTTTCCCTTAAATTAGTTAGCTAACCAATGAATTTAGTGCCTGATAATCTTTATTTTGCTGTGTAATCAGATTTTGAACAGATTCAAGAACGTTAACTTTTGATGCAAAGAAAGCTAATTTTGACTTGAATCTTTTCAACATTATTGAATTAACCAAATTTGTGGTATTTGTAAAAAAAAAATGAGCTTGAAATTTATAATTTTGTTGTTTTTTATGTATTGTGCAGGAAAAACTGTGAAAAGGAAGAAGAATTGATGGTTAAGGTTGTTATAACTTGTCAAATAAATGCTCTCAGTGGCATTATTTTGTAATTTAATCAAGAGAGGAATCACCTGATGTGGCCTTTATATTTTCTGTTAAATAAGATTCTTAAAGCAGATGAAGATGATGAAGAAGGGAATAATGAGGACCGCATGAACGTGGCAGCACAGTGCCGCTGTTTCGAGTTATCATCTGATAATCGGAGTAGCCATGAGGCAACGTTGCCTCGATCGCATTTTGTTCAAGTGAGTGAAATTAGCGAGGTGTTTTTTTCTCGCTGTGATTGTGATTTGTTTCTCTAAAATGAAGGTTGGTGTTTTATAGGTTCCACATGTAAACCAATTGTTCTCTTGGGATTGTGGACTTGCTTGTGTTTTGATGGCTTTGAATACGGTTGGTGTTGATGATTGTAGTATCGAGAAATTGGCTGAGCTTTGCTGCACAACTAGGTATGTTGTCGGTCTACCATTTCATTTAATCTTTTATGATAGACTGCATTTTGATATATAAGCTGATATGAGCCTCTTCTGATGAATGTTATTGATCTTGTTTGCAGCATTTGGACTGTAGATCTAGCTTACTTACTGCAAAGGTTTTCGATTAGATTTTTCTATTATACCATAACATTCGGAGCTAACCCGAATTACTCTGATGAGACATATTACAAGGTACTTTATCTTTGCACCATATGCGATTTTGTAATTATTTTGTGTTAGTTATGCTTGGTTGCGATTTCATGAGCAATGTCATGTTCTCGTTTGTTGTTTCAAGCTCTGCACCATTAACATGCCTGTTTTATTAGCTTCTTAATGAGCCTGTATGCAGTTTTCCATTTACTGCTTCTATTTGCCTTGTTTCGCTTCCTTGAAGGAAACTAGATCTGAAACATTTTTCTGCAGGATTCTCCTCCTTCCGATGGTGATGTGTTAGGAGATTGTAATCTGAGCAAAGTTCTCGTGGTTTATGTTTTTTACAGTTGATTGACTCATAAGATTATTTTTGCAAACACAATCAGTGATATTACTTTGAGTTCTCTGCAGGAGCAACTGCCTACTGATCTGGTTCGAGTAGATGCGCTATTTAAAAAAGCAGTGGAAGCGGGAATCAATATAGGGGTATTCACTTGAACATTAAACCCTGACTGCATTTTGATCGATGTCGTGATGAAAGTTCTTCCTTTTAAATGTTAATAGTCAGGGGTTTGTTTCCATATTAAAGAAGTAAAATGGTTGGTAACATCTAATTCTTTGCAATTAAACAGATTGGATTCATTCATTCATATTTATAATCCGTTTCTTCGAACTTTGTTGAATGCTTAATATGAACTATGTCCCTTGTTGCTGATGAAAATTTTAGCTCCTTTTACTCTGGCCTTTTCTGTGTGACAATTAAACTTTTTTCTTGGGGTTATGAACTGCCCCCCATTTTACAGTGCAGGTCAATCAGTGGCAAAGAAATCTCTCGCTGGATCTTGTCGGGGAAGTATATTGCAATTGCTTTAGTTGACCAGTATAAATTGAGGTATGTATTCTCTTTTAAGGAATCTTTTCCTAGTTGGCTGTTACTCGTTATTGTACAACTTCTGCTGTATTTTTTCGTATATCCGGTGTTCTGTAATTTAGCAGGGATCATATGCGTTAGGTTCTGGCATGATAATGATTTCTTATCCAGTGATGATATCCTAGTGTTGAATTCTCCTTTCAAAATCTTGCATTGCAGTCAGTCTTGGATGGAGAATGTCATCATCCCCGGATTTCATGGAAACGATGTAGGATACACTGGTAGGTGTTGCACGCTTTTAGAATATCGTTTCTCATATCATTCTGATGATATTTATATAATGCTGGCATTGATTGGATAATTCAACCACGCCATTTGCTTAGCTCTCCCTTGCTTTGTACATGGTCACAAACTAAACTAATCAATCAGAAAACATATCTTTTTCTTACTCGATAAAATTCAGTAAGTGTATTATGTATTTGCAATGAACTTTCACAACCATTCTACGTCGGGTCTTGTTGTTAATGAACCTCTTTTGCAGGTCACTATGTCGTGATTTGTGGCTATGATGCTGAAACAGATGAGTTCGAGATTCGAGATCCTGCGAATTCTAGGTACTACCTAAAGCATGTCATGTAATCTGTTTTTGTTCTCTTTTTGTCAATGTCAATATCCAACAAGTTGTGGAAATTTATTTCATTTTCCGTTAGAAGCATAAACTTGAGAACGACAACTTGCAGGAAACTCGAGAGGGTCTCATCGGAATGCCTCGAGGAAGCATGCAAGTCCTTTGGGACTGATGAAGATCTTCTTCTGGTAATTTCTCTATAGAACATTTGCGTTTACCTTCTTGCATAGCATCATTAATCAATCATCGCATGTTTGGGCGTGCTATGTTCCTACGCAGATATCTCTCGAGGAGAGCCGGAGACCGAACTACTCGTCGGTCTTATAACTTTTTACACGTCACACATATGTCACAATCCGTGCCCGAGACATACAACCGAGGTCTTTCATGTAACTATATAAATAGTCCTGCATGCTGTAGTTGCTAATGATTTGGTTTTAATCTGCAAATTGCAGGCATTTGTACAACAGTGCATTCATTTTGTACATGAATTGTATATTGCAATATATAATTGTTGTATAATCAATTCTCCTTCAAGTCTTGTTTTTCTGTGATAATGTTGACAGCTTGTAAAGAAACTCAAATCTTTTCTTCTGTTGGATAATTACTGTCCTTCATGAATCGTTGAAAACTCCTACCGATCCGGCAAACTGTACGGTTAAATCGGAAATCGAAGGTCTGATGATATGTTTGTTTGATATTAATCATATGTTTGATTCTTAAAGTTATTTGGACTGGCTAGAGATATTATAAAAGTAGAGGATTGAGTCATGTCAAATTAAAGTGAGAAAATTAAAGGGACCAAAACCATAATTTGACCATAAATTAAAGATAAATTTAAAACGAGTTAGAAAAGCATTTGAATAAGGATGAGTGCGTTTATACCTTAAAGAAATTTCAAATAATTAGGGAAAAAGCATCTGTGACTAAGCAGATGGTGTTCAAATTTAAAAGGATTAATTAAATCAAAGCCTCAAATTTGGCCAAAAATTTAAAAATAAACCCTTGTTCTAGGGGTTCTTAATCCACAATTCTTAGACCAAACTCTTATATAATTATCAAATTAAAACAAGGAATTTGGACTTGTCTTTGCATATTGAACCTTAGATGACATAATTTAGGCATTAAATCATCTATTTATTTATCTTTCTCTCTCATCTATATACACAATGCGGTTCAAAGATGTAGGATTTTGTGCAGTTTATTAAAATACGACTCTTAGTTTAGAAAAATTAAATGTTTGTGACTTGTGTGCAAGGTGGGTCGAATTATGATTAAAAAATGAATACAATATAGAAAGTACAACAACATTATATTTTCTATTTGTTTTATCACTAGTTCATATTATTTGTCTTTTTTAAAAGTTATATATGGTCGCTTTATTGTACATGTCCTAAACAAAAAAATTTAATATTATTAAAAAGAATCAGATTGATAATTATTTTCATATCATAAATTAGATTGATAATTAATTGTAGTAGTGGGGGTGCAAAGTAATGTGTGTTGGGAGTGGGAGCCAATGAAATGAAACATATATTTCCAAGAATCTCACAAAACAAGGAGACCATTGGCATGGCTTCCGACACACCTTTGCTATTTCCCGCGTAACAATGAGATTATAGAGGTGGCAAAACTAAAGTTTGGGGTAAATCAAAGTTTTATAAAAGTTGGTTTTTATAATTTTTGACAAATTAAGGTTTGAGAAGCTAGTTTGGGGGGCAAATTAAAGTTGTCACTTAAAAGTTGTCTGTTTTTTGTTGTTTATGGGCAAACCAAGGTTTTGACACTCAAAAAATGCCTGTTTTTAGTTCCTTCTAGCTTCTCAAACTGACTTTTCCACCCAACAACAACCGCAAACAGGGCCTATGTCCTTTTCTCCCCTTACAATAACCTCATCATTTTCAATTTTTTCAGTGGTAGATTCAGAAAAAAAAAATTTAAATATTAATACATATATATTAAATATTAATAATACAATTTTTTGTATAGATAAGTACAAATAAAATTTTAGGTGGACATACTCAATAAAATAAATAATAAATAAAAAATTCATATTTTCATAGTGGGCACAAATAGAATTTTAGAGTGAGCAAACTTAATAAAATAGATAAGTAATAAAGAAAATTCAAACTTTCGGGATGGTCACATGCCTACCCTAAACCCTATTTACATCCGCCACTGCATTTCTTCCTGCATAAATATATTTCTTTTATGTTTTTTTAGATATTTAAAGTTTTTTTGGTAAAAATAATAAAATATGTACTCAAGTTTTATTTTATGTTAACAAAAAGTGTTTAATATTTTATCTTGTTATCGTTTTAAGGTTAATTTGTTAAATACTTAACACCCAATCATTACTTGGCATGTGGTTTTATTTTTAATTTTTTTAAATTTTAAAAATCTAAATTTCTTAAATTTTCAATAAAACTCTTAAAAAATTTTAATTTCTCAAAAACCTTAAATTCACAAAACACCCAAAATAACCAAATCCCCAAAGCTAAATCCAAAGGTCTTGCATATGTCGTCATCGCGGTCATGATGAAGTCTTCTTCTCTAGCCACAAAATCTGCAATGTAGTTTATTGTGCATCCATCCGCAGTTTTTCGCTTGATTGGAAGCTTTCGAGGTTTGGCATTCGACATTTAATTGGTTTATTGATTTTCGATGACAGAAGAGTAGGGTATTCGGTAGTGAAAGTTCAACGACACAGGGAGTGAGCGGTGACGGCTGATCCAATGGTGACATCTAATGAATTCAGTGATTTAGGACTTTTTGGATTTAAAGATTTTAGGGGTTGGAAATTTTGTACCTATATTATGTTTAAATTTGAAATTTGATCCATATACTCTAAATTTATTAAAAAGGGTTCGAACTTAAGACCGAGTGTCTGCTGAAGACCTAATAACAAAATAAGTCGTTTGCTCCTGGATCAGCTAAAATTGCTAACATTAAGAGTTATTATTTGGTATACTGCTAACAGAAAAATAATTTCGAAAAATGTCAATGTAGAAATTTCTTAAATAATTCCCTTACAACGAAAAAAAATAAAAAATTAGTGTTAAGGAAAAAAAATCTTGTAACATTTTAATCGAAATAGTTTTATAGAAGTAAGTGATTAAATTATGTCAAATCAAAGTTGAATATCAACTATCAATGAGATTTATTTTTTAGTAGGTCGAGACGGAGAGAATTTTGAGATTCTAAATTTAAGTCTCATTATGTATAAACAATTTGTGAGTTTTCTTTTGATTTATTTTAGTTTAAGTCTCATCGTATGTGAATGTTGTCTAAATTTATTATAATTTATGTATGATTATTAATTGATGGCATTGTAATGATTGATTTTAATTATAATTATTTAAAAATATTATTTATAATTACAATTGTGATTAAACTTGAAACTGTGCTTGTAATTTCTAAAATATAAATACTAAATCTCAAATTTGAGTTTAATATAAAAAATGATGAGTCTATCATGCTCGACGAGCACCGCTAAACATCATTACCGTTGAATACCGCTGAACACTATTAAATTAATTTATAAAGATTAAAACTCTAAAGGATTCAACATATAATTATAAATTATTTAAAATAAATATTAATTAAATTATTTTTCATATATATAATTTTTTTAATTTTTAAAAAAATAATTTGATCAAACACCACCTTAGTCAATTTAAAAAATAAAAACCTGAAACCCAAAACTTTAAACACTAAACTCAAAATTTAAATCCTACACCCTAAACATGAAACTCTAAACCCTAAACTTAAAACCCAAAACACTAAACCATAAACTTAAAACCCAAAACACTAAACCATGAACCCTAAACTATAAACTCGAAACCTTAAATCTAAATATTAGGTTTAGAATTTAGGGTTTAAGGTTTACAAATCATGGTTTTGGGTTTTGGGTTTTGGATTTAGGGTTTAATGGTTGGCATTTGATCCAATTATTTAAAAAATATTAACAAAAGCTATATATATAGAAAATAATTTAATTGATATTTTATTTTAATAATTCATAATTATATGTTTAGTCATTGAGATTTTTAATATTTATTAATTAATTTAATGATGTTCAGCTATATTTATCGTTAGTGGTGTTCAACGGTGCTCGTCGAGTGTTGTAGAATTTTCCTATAAAAAAATATTGGTTTAAGGGTTCAATAAGCCCTTAAATTTTTGCAAAAAAAGTTAATTAAGCTCCTAAACTTTTTTTGCACCCAATTAAGCCCTCTAACTCAAGAAAAAAATCAAATTATCCCTTTGACCAACGTTAACCGTTAACTTTAACGGTTTTGTTAATTCTTCTTGGATGTGTCGCAACAGGATAATGTCACTTGTCATTTTTAGAAATTTTTAAATTTTAATTTTAAAAAACTATATAAAAATCTGAAGAAAAAAAAACTTAAAAAATTTAAAAATTTTGGAAAATTGTAGAATTTTTTTAAAAATATAAAGAAAGATTATTTTTAATTCTGTAATTTATTTAAAAATAATAACTAATAATTTTTCAAAAGATTAAATATTTTGAAAAATTAAAAATATTAAATATTATTATACAATTATAAAAAATAAATTGAAAAAAATATAAAACAATAAAAAAATTAAATAACTTTTATTGTTTTATGTTTTAAAATAACTTTTTATTATTTTATATTTTAAAAATCAAAATAACTTTTATTGTTTAATATTTTTTTACTTTTTAATAATTTTATAATAATATTTATTATTTTAATTTTTTTAAATATTTTAATCTTTTGAAAAAAATATTATTTATTACTTTTGAATAAATTTTGAAATTTTAAAAATATTTTTATATTTTTAAAATAATTTTTAGAATTTTCCGTATTTTTAATATTTTTTTCTGATTTTTATATATTTTTAAAAAATTATCTTTGAGATTAAGAACTTCCAAGTTCCAAACTTAACTTTGAGATTCTTAAAAAAACTGTTAAAACAGCTGTTTCGAATTCAGTTTACAGACAAGGAAATGAAAGATCCAAATGATTAATTATTGGTTCCAAATAAAATGCAATTTTTATAATCAAGAATGTTTTGAGATTTTACGTCTCATTAACTTACAAAGAAACATCACATAAATTAACAAATAATTTGTCATAAGTCGCTCCAAACAGACACATGGATCACTTGTTCATGTTTTTCTTACAACATGTTTCACGAAAGCATGTGAATCCACCGCAAAAAGACATTTCACCAAAACTAAATTATAGGGTTCGATTGGAATCACATCAGCTTTGCCATAAAATTTTCAGACAATTTTTAGCAAAAATAGTCCTCTATTTTTATTTATTTATATTTTTGGGGGTTAAAGATTGAAGTCCAAATTCAGTGTAAACATTAAAAAAAACTGTAAATCACATCCAAATTTTATTATTGATAAATAAATAGTTATAAATTATTATTTTTTTGTGATCTAAAATTTCAATTTGTAAGCTGGTATGGTGACAAATTTGGATATATGTCTATCAATATGGGTGAGATATATAAATACAATGGATGGGTTGTTTTCATTGGATTTTTATGTTTTTTCAAAATTCAAAAAGTATAGGGACTAAACTTGATCAAATTAAAGCATATGAACTAAATCCACAATTTATACATAGTACATAAACTAATGACAAAATTTGCCCAAAAATTACGCAAAAATAAACGAATACACAAATTAACTTGTTAATATGTGTGTGTCAGGATCCATTTACACAGTGTAAAACTTAAGATTTTTACACATTTTTTTATCGTTAGATTAAATGATTTTGATGGTTGAAACTAAAATTTTTAAATTAAGGATAATTCATTTATTTTTCCATGTAAAGATCTTCTCGTTTATCTACTGTTAATCTTAACAATTGATTTTTACTAGTTTAAGCCAACTATTCAAAATTCGTATAAAGCACACAAGTTTTACGTTATGTTATCGAATCCTAACCTTATATATTTAAGTTGTATCAAAGAGTTTGGGAAATCTTTAAAGCTCAATAAAAATATGATCTTTGTCAAAAGGTAAAAGAAGATGCATTGATCCAATGTGGAAAGCCATTGAAGATAAGACTCTAAAATTTAGCACAACTAATTTTATTCCTTTTTTAATTTTATTGATTTATAAATATATGGAGACAAGTTTTCATATAAAATATCTAAATTATTTATAATTTTGGTTAAATAAATTGAAAGATATTACACAGTTAAGAATGTGTAATAAAAATATTTACAATGTTTTTGATATTTTTATCATGGAAAAGTTAAAGTTTGTTTTGTTAGAAAACTAAAAAAATGGTTAAAAAAAAGGAATGTGCCTAGTAAAATTTGTTAAGTTTTTCAATAAGACAATTTAAGTTGAACAATTTTAAAACATAAAAGAGACAGGTTTTATGGGACAGGTGTAACACCCCGATTCCGTCTCGGATTCGGAACATCACTTTCAGGTCACCCAAAACTGACCCATCAAAATTTCTCGTTTAAAACCACAAGTTAAGAATTCTCAAAATAATCCATTACCGTACCACTGAGCTTTGTTAGCTAAGCGTGCGGAATTGTGGTTTCTTCCGTGCGTAGGTTGACAGGTTGCATTTGGAGGAGCACATCGAGGAGGATTTTCCAGCATCGAGCCAATCTCAGAGTACAGTATTTGATGTTTAGTTTGGACTGATTGTATTCATAGGACCTTACCACAGTTGAGTCTGTATTTTATTCTGATTTACTGTATTTGGTCAAACAAAGTATTTTAATTGAAACTTGTGTTTTGTAAACCCCTTTTAATATCATTATCTACGTGAATTTTACGGTAATAGATTATTTTGAGAATTCCTAACTTGTGGTTTTAAACGAAAAATTTTGATGGGTCAATTTTGGGTGACCCGAAAGTGATGCTCCGGATCAGGACGAAATTGGGGGAGTAGTTGTTTAGACGTGTGATTTTTTGAGGGACTAAAACTCTTTGATGTTCAATAATGATATAAGTCCCGATTTATATTTAGAGTTGAACCGGGTCATGAATGAGAGACAAAGCTTTCAATTTTTTTATGAGACTCGAGCCGATAATTTTACCGAAGAGACATCAAATTTTGTATCACTCAATGCAACAAAGATTAAGTTAGATCAAATTTCTTCCAATTAAACTACAACTTTGAATATATACGTTCACATATATTTATATACTTATATTAGACCTACGTGTTTTAGCATGTCATGAAAACAAATTGGTTCATACGTCCAAAAAAAAAAACAAATTGGTTCTTACTTTGTTTTATAGTTTTTTAAAAAATATTTGATGACTGACCACGTGTAATTTTATATACTTTTAGTAAATCATATAATAATACATCATCAAAAATAAATTTATTTCTAAAATTTTATATTTTTTAATCAAAATTCAAACTAAATTTCTTTATTAAAAATAGAAAACCGACACAACTTCCAAGAATTTGAACATTGACCGCAACATGCATTTTCCTTGAAGTTTCTGCATGTGACTATGTAATCACTCATTTTTATCCGGTTTGTAAATATTATTAATATATTAGTATAATAATTAATGGGGAATTATTATTGCATGTATACATATTACATTATATGTTTGCTATATATATGCGATTAATGTGTGTGAAATATACACGTGTGATGTATGAGTGCATGTGTACTATACATATTATGTTTATGTATATGTTAATATTTATTATAGTATATGTGTGTCGTATGTATGTTTATGTGTGCATTGTGTGTGACTGTGTAACATGTGAATGTTATATTAGTGATATGTATAATTAGGTGTGCCGGTACATTTATGTTATATTAACTAAGGGCGTGTAACGTACATTAATGTCGGATGCCATACGTATAGATGTACGCGTACGAATATATATGTGTATATATGATCATAATCGTGTTATTATTATTATTAATATTATTATCACATATATATATATAAAAACAGAGAATAAAATAAAACCAAGGTTTATTAGTATCCAAGCCCACATAATATTACAAAAACCCAAAAAAATATAATGTAGTTTACAAGGCCCATTTTTGGCCGGACCCAATATCTAAAAAAAACCCTCTCTAATATCCTATCTCTTTCTTGCAGCCGTCACCCTCCCAGCCGTTGGATCAAAATTTGATCCAACGGTCTAGATCAGTCCAAGACGATCCAGCTGGCGCGCGTGTAATTCACCCCGGGACTGCTCGTCTCCCACTCGCGCATGCAACGCACTCGCGAGACCGTTCATTACCCCTCTGCCACGCGTCAAGATCAGATGTAGCTTCGCTCATTTCAAGGCTCGATCTAGGCCGCTTATCCCCCATGTAATCACAGTCGTTGGATCAGATCTGATCCAACGGTCGTGAGTGGATCTGGCAGAGGACACCACCACCATGACTCTCTCCACTCCTCCACCATGCCGCCGTACCAACCACCATGCTCAGATGCAAAAAAAAAATGAAAATACAGGGTGTCAGTACCAAATCGAATAATACATGTAATATATTCTACCAAAAAAACAGAGATCAGGAGGAGGATATAGGCAACCCACCAAAAGTGTATTATCATGAGTTTTTCCAGAAATACAAAAAAAAAACATAAGTCGAGTTGTAATCAGTTACAGAAAAATAAGAAAGAAGCAAAAAAGTTTCAGTGGTAACTCCCCTTTCTTTTCCTTACTTCTTTGCATGCATGTACAAAAAAAAAGATACGAAGTAATAACAAAAAGAGAGGGGTGTAGATTTGTTACCTTCGTCGTCAACGGATCTCCTCTCACCAGTGGCAAGCCTCTTCAGCTTTCTAAAGCTGAACATGGTGAACTGAAGGGAGAGGGAGGTCCCTTTTGGTTTCGTTTCGGCTAAACATAAACAAAAAAAAACTTTTTCTCATTTCGTATTTGCTTAGATCTAGGCAAAAGGGTGAGTCCTAGTGTAAATCTAAGTTCGAATTTGGGTTCGGTTTGAAAAGATGTTGGTTTTGGGTGTTTCTTTTGGTTCGCCGGCGGCGGAAGGGACGGCGGAGAGCCGCCGGTTTTTGGGTTCATCAAGGTTTAGCTCTATGGATTCAGAGAGGAATAAGAGCTTCGCTCTTAAGGGTAAAAAAAATGGGGGGAAAGGTCGAATTTTAATCTGATAAATGTGATATATAGCGTCCCAATATTTTCAAAATGGGTTAATTCGGGTTTAAGGGCTCTCGCGTTTCTGATCTTTTCAAATTGAGCGTCCCCCTTGGTACAATCACAAGCTTGGTCCTTCTTATCGTTTTTTTTTTTAATTTCGTCCTGAAATTAACCAGAATCAGCGTGTAAATGGTGAAATTACCTCACCAGTCCCACCGCGTTTTTGAAGTTTTCATTTCAAGCTTGCCCCTTGGTTAAATTACAGATTTAGTCCTTTTAGGTTCTGGTTAATTTGTAATTGCGTCCCTAAATCGCACTTTATTACCTTTAATTTCTGTTTTTTTATGTTCGCTTCTTTTCATTTCAGTCCAGTTCCATATTTAAATATTCATGTTCGTTTATTATGATCGTATATGTTGATGTAGCCTTTTGCCTTCTCACATGTCTCTCGTACATGTTTCATATTTTCATGTTTATATGTATATATGTGTTCAGTTCCTAGTGATTGTGTATTTTTATGAGTTTGTTCGATTATTCGTATCACACGTATTCGATTGATATTTTAGTTGGCTCGTACGCAATATGTTTTATATTTTAGTATGTATAGCATGTTCTCTTTGCTTTTAGGCTACATGTTAGTATATTTTCTTGGTCATGCATAATGCCATGTTCTACATATGTTACAGTGTGTCTTATTGTAATATGTACATTTTTGTAATATGTGTTTTTGTTCCATGCCTTGTAATTGTGACATGTTAGGTTTATTTTTAGTCACGAGTAGGGATAATTTGTATGCATGTATGTTTTAGATTAGTATTTTATTTATGTTCTGTTAATAGTTTATTATGTGAATATTTACTGTATTTAAATTATTGGCCATGCTTTATATTTTGTTCACTAAGGTTGCATAATGAAATATATAAATTGTCAATGCGGTGCCCTTTTATCCGAGCGTAAACGGGGCCAGTATCAGGCGGAGTGATAGTGGTTGGGCTTTTACTCTCGGATAACAGGGCCTTTAAAATTTATTCGCAATTATAACCGAATTTTAAACTAATCGTCACTTTAATCCGGAAAGTCTAATATTAACGAAGCGGTAATTATTAAAGTACCAATTTTGGGCGGTGTGGGGGTGCTAATCCTTCCCCATCCGTAACCGACTCCCGAACCTAATAGTTTTCAACTCTCTGGTTTTATGGTGTCCGGCCTACCTCAGTGGCCGGTGGCTACTCCTTTTCTTTAAATAAAATACGGTATTTTCAAAACCCCACGGATAAATATTTTTATACCCGAAAAATCACAAAAACCTCGAAAATCCACCGATTTTTAGCGAAAAAGGACATCGCTATAGATGGCGACTTCGCTAGGGACCATTTTTGTTTTTTTCAAAAACAAATGAGAGTCAAGCTTTTTAAATAATTACCGCTTTAATAATGTTAGAAATTCCGGATTAAAGTAACTATTAAATTAATACTTGGTTACAATTACGCGTTTATTTTAACGCATTTAAAATTTGGCATATAAACCCGTCCTTTTAAGTGGGGGAAAACGCTAATGCTTTCGTGGAGATATCGTTCTCCCGTATGGGCCTAGCAAGTACCTTCGGGGCTCAAGTACCTTATGCTTTCGTAAGGATATCGTTCCTTCGTACGGGCATAAGCGAATGGGTCCCCCTGAATTGAACCCGGTTGAAAGGAGCCTATAATGGGTGATGATCAGGGGCCTTGCTACTCTTAGTAGAGGACAGCGAGGACAATTCGGGTACCTCCTAGAACCAAAACTGCATATAGAGAACACATATAAACCCACACTGTTAGAGCCATGCGGATAAACTAGGTGTCTTAGATGGAATGTAAATAGGATTGCCTTGTTTGCTTATCGCATTTAATTTGCCCTTTTATTACGTACTTATCATTTTTGTCCGGTACTGACTTGTTTTCTTTTTGCTTTGTTTTTGCATATCATCGCATTCGCATTACACAGGGCATTGATTCCCGAGTGATTTCTCCCATAATAGAAGATTGTTCATGATGGACCAAGGTTCTTTGACCTGAAGAAATGGGGCCCAATTCCAGAGTTCCATCCCGAGACTGGGCCAGGGACAGTCGAAGAAGAATCATTCAAGGACTCCAGAACAGATTCGGTAAGCAGTGTCAATTCTGGTGACAAACAAGATGAATACAAGAACTAAAGAAGCAGATGTCTGAGATGATGGATCAGATGAATGCTATGATGAAAGGCAAGCAGCATGTCGAACCCAGAAAAGATTCGATCGAGGAGCAGAATGGTCAGAATGTCGAAACAGACAATAACGTTAAATATGACAAATCGAATCCCTTTGTGATCAATCTCAAGAAGCAGACAAGTAGCATATCTGGGGTAGATACCGAGGGAACAGAGGCAAAACCAGGGAAAGCTCGAGAATCTAATGACATCAGAAGGCATTATCCTATACCCATGAGATACACCGAGTTACTTCCGTTGCTTGTCAAAAGGAGCCTTATCACACCAGTGAAGTCTGTAGCAAGAAAACCTCCTTATCCGAAGGATTACAACAGTCGTGTCTGGTGCAGCTACCACATAGGCGATTCGAGTCATCACACTGAAAATTGTAGGGCCCTGAAGGGCAGAGTTCAAGATCTTATCAGAATGGAAGTTTTGGGTTTCGAAGAAGGACAACCCCGATTCTACAGCGAGCCAATCGTTGCCCGAGGGGCAAAGTCGAAGGAGGGTCAATACCCACCCCAAGGTTCGGGTAACACAGAAGTGGGTCACTCAAGCGGGATAAATTTAGGAGTCAAGAATAAAAGCGTCTCAGAAGATGAACTTGCACGCAAGTACGGCCAGCTTGAGCATGAGAGGCACGATATGAACATGAAATTAAAGAGTGTACAAGACGAGTACCAGAAGCTGCACTTTGAATTCAAGAATGTCGGTCTGGGTGACACCGTGGAAGAGTGGGTCAATGGTATGATTCAGCTGAGGAACGGTTCAGAACGCTGGAAGCAGAAATGCAAGGATAGTAAGAATAAAGTCAGATCATTATCACAGAAGCTGGAAAAAGCTGAGGGCCAACGCGACATTCTCCAAAGTGAGTTGGAAATTAGTCTGGCCATGGAAGATATCCTGAAATCAAGTCTGCAGCAGGAAAGGAATGAATCACAAGCCTTTCAAATGGAAAACGCAGCACTCAAAGAACAGGTAGCAAGGCTCGAGACTTCTTTACGTACCAGTGAGATCCGTGCTGGGGCAATGGTCGTTCAGCTACAAAAGGCCGAGCAAACAATACGGGAGAAAGACCGGGACATGAAGATGGTTACGACTCAAGCCCGGCAAGTAGCTCAACAGGTAGCAGATTTAGCCGATGCAGCAGCACTAATAAGCCAGAATATGGATCTAGCGTTGGACCGCGAAGGAAAGCTGACAGGACTGTTGAATGAGGTCAAGACATTAGGTGCCAGGGCTCACCGCTATCTGTAAAACCATAATACCGGATGTAATGAAACCTTATGGTCTGAATGAAAGATGTCCTATAGGGACAAATCACTTGCGGAATCGATGTTTCATTGCATTCATGCATTACATTTGCATCACGTCCTTTGCATTGTTTAATAATTTTATCATCGCATGGCACTTCATCATTTAATACTTGGGGTTCGATGGCAGAATTAGTTGGAAAATGGAACGAATTGAAGAGTCGAGGCTTGACCAGCTAGAAGAAAAAACTGAGAAAGAGCTTAAGAAGAAAGAAAGGATAAATGTTTTCAATACGAGGGAACTCTGCCTAGTCCCTGATTTGGTCATTCCTCCGAATTTCAAGGTTCTCGGATTTACGCAGTATGACGGAACCAGTTGCCCGAAGATTCACTTAACCATGTTCTGTAGAAAAATGGAATGATACATGAAGAATGAAGAGTTGTTGATCCACCACTTCCATGATAGCCTGACGGGACCCGCAGCAGTGTGGTATAACCGTTTGAACAGAAACCAAGTTAGGTCATGGGGTGACCTCGCTAATGCCTTCTTGGGTCAATACAAATATGCTTTAGATTTAGCACCATGTCGTCAGTTTCTTCAGAATGAGAAAATGAGACCAAGTGAAAGCTTTAGGGAATATGCACTAAGGTGGCGATGTTTGGCGACCCAAGTCCAGCCTCCTATAGCGGAAGAAGAGTTGACTCTCATGTTCCATGCAACGCTTCCCTCTCCTTTCTTCGATGTGATGTTGGAGAAATTGAGAAATAGATTCGAAGATTTCATGACGATTAGAGAGAGGAAAGAATACACAATCAAACAAGGAAAATTAGGGTCTAAGTCTAAGGACCGAATTAAAGATAAGATAGATGAAGACAGAGATGTAAATGAGTGTCATCTCCAGGGTTCGCATGGCTGTAAAAGAATAAGACAGACTGACACCTCCAAGTCATCAAGGAAAATTCCTCGGACGAGCGCAAATTTGGAAGTGTTTGGAACATTTATCTCAGACATTTGGCCTCATCTGGTAGGGGGTCACTATCTTGTTCCTAGGCCGATGAAGATTGCACCTGACCCGTCTGCCCATAGTTTTGACTCGAGTAGCACATGCGAATTCCATATGGGGGCACCGGGGTACCCCACCAGAAAATGTAGACCTTTATTGGAGGAAATCAAGAAGCTGGTCAATGATGGAACCCTGACACAAGAGCTGATCCAGCAGTGGAGGACCAAGGATGAGGGGCAAGTCTGCATAGTGCTGAAAAAGCCAGAGATGTCTCTACATTAAAAGACTTTCCTGAAGTGATACGAGGAATCAACTTTACTACATGTGGCCCACATTTGGTAAAGATCTTTTGTGATAGGGCATGTTTGTTGATTTTTATTCCAATGAAGAACACATTTCGCTTAACATATAATGTTCTTGGAAGTACATAGATATATATTTTCTCGCCGTGGTAGGACACTGGATATCAATTGCAAGATGTGATATTAGATAGATTTTAGTGGGGTGTAATCTTCCCTACCAGACTCTGGTCAGCAAAGCGAGACTACTACTCTTTCGATGATGTTCAAGGACGAAAAAGCTCCAAATGTCAACCATGTAGAGTCGCTTGAAATTGAAACTCTAGGCATAATCTTTTAGGTAGTAAATAAGTAAAAATAAGAATTAAAAGAGAAAGAATTAAGAGAAAAAAAAGAGAAAGAAAGAGAAAAGAATAATAAAAAGCACTCATATGTTCGGAACCTGGTAATAGGCTTGTTTGGATAAGAGTGTGGGAATTTTGGGGCACTCCGCTGAGGCGATAAGGTGGAGACACATCATCCAATTCAAGAAACCTTAGCTTCATGAGTGGTGGTAATATTTTCAAATCGTGACTATGCCGAGTAACTTGGGGCAGTGTTGTTTGCTCCATCGTTGTCCTCAAGACAAAGGACTGTGACGAATTGATTTCCTCAAATAATGATAAAAGCAAAAAAAAGAAGGAGAAAGGAAAAGAGAGAAGATAGACGATGTCATAGGAAAAATTAAGACTCACACCACCCAGAACTCTATTCCTAGAGTAATAATTCAGCGCTCGAGTGGTCATACAAGCCCACCCTTTTTGGGGCGGAGTAGATAATGAGAATTGAGAAAGAGTAGTATTCTGCAGCAACGCGGTAATCATGAGGATGAACTGAGTCACCAGGGAAAACTTCACATCCTTGAATTACTGAGTGGTTGAATCTAAGCCGCTCTTGCACTTGATATCCAGAGCTCCTATGTTGTGTTTTCAAGATCTTGTATGTTAAGCTAAATGATACCCTTCAGTGGAATACCAATCAACAAATTGACAAGTTAAAGCAACAAAGATTTCCATGTATTGCTTCAGGGATAAGATCCAGAACACAAGGTTGCGGATACTATTGGAGCACCTAACCAGAAATGATCCCACAAAGCATAGAATGAAGATGATGACAGAAGTATAGGTGTCATACAGCTCAAGAACAAGAAGCGAATTCCAGCCATGATGCCTTGTTTGGTTCAAGAAAATGAAGGACGAAACAGGACAAGAATGAGCTTACAAAGTATGGGGACGGTAAAAGGTAAACATTGAGTCTCCAAAGAATTAAAGCACAGAGATCGATGAATGGTGCGCGTCAAGAGGCAACAAGAAGATTGAGGTTAAGAAGCATTTTGCTTACCCTGATGACGAAACTAACAAATACTCAGAATGTTGGGTCAAAAGAATTGAAAGGTAGCCGAGCACGATCGAGTGGGGTAATGCAGAACAGAAAGAATGGTAAGAATCTCTACACATGCATGATATAGAGTTTGTTGGTGAAGCGGGCAGAGACCCCGAAGAAGAAAGGCAAGTGCTCATGCAAAAAAACAAGAGCGAGTACTCATTTAACAAAATTTGACAGAAATGATGATCAAACCTGAGCATACCGCAAAAGGAAAGGAAACAGAGAAATCCGAAGAATGACTTTTCATGGCATATGATTTTAAAACGGGTCTAAAAAGAAAAAGAAATAAGAAGAAGGAAAAAGAAAGTGAGAGAAAATGATGATAAAAAAGAAAGAAAGAAAAAATAAAAAAATAATAAAAAAAAGAATAAGAAGAAAAAAAACAAGAAAAAAAGAAGAAAAAGAAAAAAAAGCACGATATTGCATGGATCATATAGATAGAGGCATGTCAATTTTGCTTGTTCTTAGACAAGTATTTGAAGAATTATCGAAGAATTTACCAAAGAAAAGAAAGAACAACAGCCATAGCGGCGTGAGACCCAGATGTTAAATCCTTCGGGTCATCGGTAAGTCATTCGGGCATGATGTTAAGTCTTTCGGGCCACCAATAAGTCTTTCGAGCGTGGTGATAAGTCCTTCGGGCCATCGATAAGTCCTTCGGGCATGATGCGGCAGCATGAGTAGCGTGAGGCCCAGATGTTAAATCTTTTGGGTCATTGGTAAGTCCTTCGGGCACGATGTTAAGTTCTTCGGGCCACCAATAAGTCTTTGGAGCATGGTGATAAGTTCTTCGGGCCATCAGTAAGGCCTTCAGGCATGAAGCGGCAGCATGAGTAGCGTGAGTCTCGAAAGAACGGCAGCCATAGCGGCGTGAGGCCAAGATGTTAAATCCTTCGGGTCATCGGTAAATCCTTCGGGCACGATGTTAAGTCCTTCGGGCCACCAATAAGTCTTTCGAGCGTGGTGATAAGTCCTTCGGGCCATCAGTAAGTCATTCGGGCATGATGCGACAGCATGAGTAGCGTGAGTCCCGAAAGAGCGGCAGTCATAGCGGCGTGAGGCCTAGATGTTAAATCCTTCGGGTCATCGGTAAGTCCTTCGGGCACGATGTTAAGTCCTTCGGGCCACCAATAAGTCTTTCGAGCATGGTGATAAGTCCTTCGGGCCATCGATAAGTCCTTCGGGCATGATGCGGCAGTTAGTAGCGTAAGATATCAACAACCTCATAAAAAATAGAAAAAAGAAAAAAGAGAGAAAAAAGAAAAAAGAAAAAAAGCGAAAAAAGAAAAAAGAAAAAAAGAGAAAGAAGAAAGAAAAAATAAAGAGAAAAAAGAAAAAGAGAAAAGAACAAGCGAAAACAAAGGTTATATAAAGGAGAGACTTACGTTTTCAAGCCCCAGTGAAAGGATCCATATAGGAAGAGCTCTAACTCTAGAATCGCAAAAAAGAACCAAAGGTGAAGAAGTTCTATACAGGGAGAACTTATGAGCCTGAAGATTCGGCCGAGGAAAAGCGGAAAGTTCCAGAAGAACACGTGATTCCGAAGTTGTGAGCAGGGAAGTCGGATAAAAATGAGTGGTTTCGGTCTTTGCTTTGTTCTCGTTTCACAAGAACAAGCAAAGATGGGCAACTGTAATCACTCATTTTTATCCGGTTTGTAAATATTGTTAATATATTAGTATAATAATTAATGGGAAATTATTATTGCATGTATACATATTACATTATATGTTTACTATATATATGCGAATAATGTATGTGAAATATACACGTGTGATGTATGAGTGCATGTGTACTATACATATTATGTTTATGTATATGTTAATATTTATTATAGTATATGTGTGTCGTATGTATGTTTATGTGTGCATTGTGTGTGACTGTGTAACATGTGAATGTTATATTAGTGATATGCATAATTAGGTGTGCCGGTACATTTATGTTATATTAACTAAGGGCGTGTAACGTACATTAATATCGGTATGCCATACGTATAGATGTACGCGTACGAATATATATGTGTATATATGATCATAATCGTGTTATTATTATTATTATTATTATTATTATCACATATATATATATGTAAAAACAGAGAATAAAATAAAACCAAGATTTATTAGTGTCTAAGCCCACATAATATTACAAAAACCCAAAAAAATATAATATAGTTTACAAGGCCCATTTTTGGCCTGACCCAATATCTAAAAAAACCCTCTCTAATATCCTATCTCTTTCTTGCAGCCGTCACCCTCCCAGCCGTTGGATCAAAATTTGATCCAACGGTCCAGATCAGTCCAAGATGATCCAGTTGGCGCACGTGTAATTCACCCCGGGACTGCTCGTCTCCCACTCGCGCGTGCAACGCACGCGCGAGACCGTTCATTACCCCTCTGCCACGCGTCAAGATCAGATGTAGCTTCGCTTATTTTAAGGCTCGATCTAGGCCGCTCATCCCCCATGTAATCACAGCCGTTGGATCAGATCTGATCCAACGGCCGTGAGTGGATCTGGCAGAGGACACCACCACCATGACTCTCTCCACTCCTCCACCATGCCGTCGTACCACCCACCATGCTTAGATGCACAAAAAATGAAAATACAGGGTGTCAGTACCAAATCGAATAATACATGTAATATATTCTACCAAAAAAACAGAGATCATGAGGAGGATATAGGCAACCCACCAAAAGTGTATTATCAGGAGTTTTTCCAGAAATACAAAAAAAACATAAGTCGAGTTGTAATCAGTTACAGAAAAATAAGAAAGAAGCAAAAAAGTTTCAGTGGTAACTCCCATTTCTTTTCCTTACTTCTTTGCATGCATGTACAAAAAAAGGATATGAAGTAATAACAAAAAGAGAGGGGTGTAGATTTGTTACCTTCGTCGTCAACGGATCTCCTCTCACCAGTGACAAGCCTCTTCAGCTTTCTAAAGCTGAACATGGTGAACTGAAGGGAGAGGGAGGTCCTTTTTGGTTTCGTTTCAGCTAAACATAAACAAAAAAAACTTTTTTTTCATTTCGTATTTGCTTAGATCTAGGCAAAAGGGTGAATCCTAGTGTAAATCTAAGTTCGGATTTGGGTTCGGTTTGAAAAGAGGTTGGTTTTGGGTGTTTCTTTTGGTTCTCCGGCGCCGGCTAGCGACGGCCGGTGGCGGAAGGGAGGGTGGAGAGCCGCCGGTTTCTGGGTTCATCAAGGTTTAGCTCTATGGATTCAGAGAGGAATAAGAGCTTCGCTCTTAAGGGTAAAAAAATGGGGGAAAAGGTCGAATTTTAATCTGATAAATGTGATATATAGCGTCCCAATATTTTCAAAATGGGTTAATTCGGGTTTAAGGGCTCCCGCGTTTTTGATATTTTCAAATTGAGCGTCCCCCTTGGTACAATCACAAGCCTGGTCCTTCTTATCGTTTAATTTTTTTAATTTCGTCCTGAAATTAACCAGAATCAGCGTGTAAATGGTGAAATTACCTCACCAGTCCCACCGCGTTTTTGAAGTTTTCATTTCAAGCTTGCCCCTTGGTCCAATTACAGATTTAGTCCTTTTAGGTTCTGGTTAATTTGCAATTGCGCCTCTAAATCGCACTTTATTACCTCAGTTCAGTTCCATATTTAAATATTCATGTTCGTTTATTATGATCGTATATGTTGATGTAGCCTTTTGCCTTTTCACATGTCTCTCGTACATGTTTCGTATTTTCATGTTTATATGTATATATGTGTTCAGTTCCTAGTGATTGTGTATTTTTATGAGTTTGTTCGGTTATTCGTATCACACGTATTCGATTGATATTTTAGTTGGCTCGTACACAACATGTTTTATATTTTAGTATGTATAGCATGTTCTCTTTGCTTTTAGGCTACATGTTAGTATATTTTCTTGGTCATGCATAATGCCATGTTCTACATATGTTACAATATGTCTTATTGTAATATGTACATATTTGTAATATGTGTTTTTGTTCCATGCCTTGTAATTGTGACATGTTAGGTTTATTTTTAGTCACGAGTAGGGATAATTTGTATGCATGTATGTTTTAGATTAGTATTTTATTTATGTTCTGTTAATAGTTTATTATGTGAATATTTACTGTATTTAAATTATTGTCCATGCTTTATATTTTGTTCACTAAGGTTGCATAATGAAATATATAAATTGTCAATGAAGTGCCCTTTTATCCGAGCGTAAACGGGGCCAGTATCAGGCGTAGTGATAGTGGTTGGGCGTTTACTCTCGGATAACGGGGCCTTTAAAATTTATTCGCAATTATAACCGAATTTTAAACTAATCGTCACTTCAATCCGGAAAGTCTAATATTAACGAAGCGGTAATTATTAAAGTACCAATTTTGGGCGGTGTGGGGGTGCTAATCCTTTCCCATCCGTAACTGACTCCCGAACCTAATAGTTTTCAACTCTCTGGTTTTATGGTGTCCGGCCTACCTCAGTGGCCGGTGGCGACTCCTTTTCTTTAAATAAAATACGGTATTTTCAAAACCCCACGGATAAATATTTTTATACCCAAAAAATCATAAGCACCTCGAAAATCCACCGATTTTTAGCGAAAAATGACATCGCTACAGACTCCCCATGTAACAAGCTAGTGTAATGGCATTTTAAACTATGTATTATAAATATTATTTCAACCAATATTTACAAACCTAATCCAATGGTATCCTATGCATGTGACATGGGGGTCCACTAGGTTTTTCTCTTTTTAACATTTGAAATCAAAGTAGTAAAGTTTCAAAAGCAAAATCATGGCTTGGGTATATGCATACTTCTTGTCATTTTGATATGTTTCTTCAATTTGCTAACAAGGGATCCATTCCACTAAGTTTGTAAAAATTTGTATATCAAACTATGCATAGTTTTGTTTCAGCTAAATTCACGAGTTGTATGTCAAATTTATTAAAAGTTTGTAAAAATAAATATACATACTTATAATGAAATGACATAAGGGTGAAGTAAAAAAAAATATGACCAAAATTAAATTATAAAATTTTAAAAGATCAAAATTGAACCCAACAAGTGATCTCAGTGGAAAAGTGGATGATGTTAATCCTATGATACCTTAATAGTGTATAAATGTATAGACTATTATCTCTAATTTAAATTTAAATTTAAATTGATTTATTATAATAATATATTTAATTTTTACAAATATATTGAAATTAAAACCAAAGGGTTCTAATTAAAAAAAACTAGGATGTATAAAAAGCATAGATCCTCCTCCTAAGTTAAGCTAGATATATGCCATGACATGTGAGAGGAACCAAAAATTATTGGGGATTATAATGAAAGGCTTATTGCTCACTCAATGTAGTAAGGGTAGGTGCCTTTAATCATATAAGACACCCCAGTCTTTTTCTTTCTCAATTTTTTATAACTTAAACACAAATATTTTTCAACATATCTCCTATTGTGATATTATTTAGTCCAAATAGTGGCGAATTCATAAATTTTATTTTAGGATAGACACATATATTAAGTATTAGCAAATAAAATTTTGGGGGTGAACATACTCAACAAAATAAATAACTAATAAAAGAAATTCATATTTTCAGAGTGTACACACTCAGTATAATGAATAACTAATAAAAATTTTATATTTTTAAGATGACACGTGTCCACCCTGATCCCTTACTACATCCACCACCAAGTCTAAACATATTCAACTGCAGAATTATGATAGGATTTAATACACCAGTCTTGATGTGATCGCACATCATGAAAACAAAACTTCTATTTTTTTTTAATCATGAATTTTTTTTTTCCTTTTGTGCTATGTTTTATTTTCCCTCTCATCCTCCTTCAAAATTGTGTGCCCCCACATAACTAATGGAAAGACCTCATTGCATTAGAGGGTATCTTTGTTAAGGTTGTAGTTGTTAGATGACACATTGATATTTGATTTAAATGTCACACATTTAAAAATATCAAATTAAATTTTGCAAAGTTAGGGGGACAAATAGCATTATTCATGGAATTATTATACAATTACTTATCCACTCAAGTATTTTAATATAATTGTAGATGAAGGAATATTTTAGAAAACTTTCACTAGGCAACAAAGCATGGAGCACTATCAAATAACAATTAAAAAATAATGAGAGTAATGGAAAATCAAAATAATATTCTAGGAAAAATTATATTTTAATAATTATTATAGTTAATTAGTTATAGTTCATCTATAAAATAGTTACTCTGAATTTGATTTTTTTTTGTTTAAATATGCCGAAGGTCCTTGTACTATTTTAAATTTCTCAAAACTAAAATATAAATACTAAATTTAAAATTTTAAATATTATAAAGACCCTAACATATTTATTTATTTTTACTTTTATTTTGAAAAGTGAAATCCTAATTAGCTGTAAAATAAATTAAACCGTTGAGTTTAAATTTCAAAATTTCTAACCATCAAAATCACACATCACCTCTTATCAAAAGGACAAAGAGGAAGGAGAATATCGTTGTTTTCTTTATTTGTATAAAAGAAAATAATTTAAACAATCAATTAATTATTTATCATTAATATTTAAAGTAATAATTATAGTAACGTTCAGTTTCAAAGTTTTATTTTTCAAAATTCAAATATTCAAATCATTTTATTAGTATCAACCAAACTTGAGTTTAACGATAAGGTTGAGATTTTATTTTTGATAAATTAATCAGAGTGTTTTATTATAAACAAAAGTAAATGAAAACATAAGTTATTAGAGGTTTTTAAAATATCTAAAAAAAAAACAAATGATATATTTAAAAAGTAAATATAAGCGTTGCATCGGTCAGATCATAAATTTTTTATTTGTACCAAAGAAAATTTTTACGGTTCATTGTAGGAAGAGTTTTTTGAGAAGTTGTAAAAATACGAACTAGATGAAATCTCAAAATTAGCAATCATCTGCCACACTTATTTTTAAAGACGACGATCCACTACAGATTACATCGGCAAACAACTCATAGGGGATAAAACTATCCGCGATCATCGACAAACGTGAATAAGAAACAAGCGTTGTGAGGATCACCGTACGAACACCAAACATCCACAAAGACAAAGACGTATCATAAAGGCAGAGAAAACACATCACAGAAACAGAAAAAGCGCATATAAATAAAACAAAACACGAATAAAAAATTAAAGGAAATCCACTATGAGTCTTAGATTTAGATTTACTCTTATTTAAATTTTAATATATGCGAGTCAAGATTTATGTATTGAGTTTGAAAAATACTCAGGCACAACTTAATCACGGGACATAAGTGAAATAATAAGGATTGTTCCTATCTCTTAATGAATGGTCGAAGATTATATACTCACTCTGGGTATGAAACAATTTTAAAACTTATGATCAACATTACCCTCAATAATTAATATGGACTATCTAAACACAAAAAAAATCATTAGACTCTGTAATAACCCGTTTTAACCAAACCCTAAACTAAACCGACCCGAATCTAAACTAAACCTGAACCGACCCAGATCCAAACTAAACTCGACCCGACCCGGAAACCAAAACAACCATAACCTAAAAATAAACCCTATAAGCCACCCCCATATGCCATTAACTGCCGCCGCTGTCACCTCCACTAGTTGCCGCCGTCACACTCCGGCCATAACTTCGCCGGCAACCAAAATAAACCCCGAATTTGAATTCAGAAACCACAAAAAATAACATAAATCAAACCTAACCCTAAACCAGCTTATACCCTTGCCACAACCATACCCATGCCGAACCCATACCCACAAAGTCTGGTCCCCCAGATCTGCAATCAACAGAGATTAATTATTTGTTTTGTGTGTAAAATTTCGGTATATAAAAAACCAAATCTAAGGTAAAAAAAAGGGGGGGCTAGAGTTGAAATTAGAGAAAAAATAGAGATCTTTAGAGGGGATAATCCGATTGTAAAAAAAAGGTACAATAAAATAAAATTTTCAGAACGTCTTTACTTTCTTTATTTTGGAATCAAGCAAAAATTTTCTTGTGTGTGTTAAATCTTAAATCGAAACCTTACTTTTTATTTCGAATCCAAAATCAAAAGGTTTTCGTTTTTTTTACCAAAATAAAAAGAAGAGGGTCGAGAGTTTACCTACCACAGAGATCGATGCCGTGGTGCTTCGCCGTAAGGCCATTCGGCCGAGGAACGGCGACGTCGGCAAGAGCGGCCCCCGCTCTGGTTCAAGTGGTGAGAGTAGATGAGAGTTGAGAGTTTTATTAGGTTTAGTTTTTTTTTTTACATTTCGAAACGAAGAATAAAACCCTGCTTATGTTTTAAACAGGCCAAAGCAAAACGACGTCGTTTGGCGAGTCTCAACCCGCGCGGTGACCCGGATCCGGGGAGAATCCGCGTTTTTGGGCAAGGGGCAAATTACACGCATGGTCTCTGGACTTTCCTCCCTCTTTCGTTTCTGTCCACGGTAGATTTACCATATCGGTCCTTCCATTTTGTTCCCGCATCTATTTTAACCCAGGGTCTAATGACACCTTAAGTCCTCAAATTTTCATCCCGTTTTAGCCACTGGTCATGGTGTAATCATGTGTTTAGTCCCTTAGAGTTTTTATGCCCATTTAAAATCGTCCTTTCATGTTTTTGTGGCTTTTTATTTCCGTTTTCTTTCAATTTCGTCACTGCCATTATATTGAATTTAATTTTAGTACTTTAGTTTTTAAGTTGTTAATTTTCTGTTTATGCATTTTGCATTTGTTCCGTTTTAGTCATATTTTTATGTTTTTTGCCATGTAATTTATTTTTGATGCATTTAATCTTTAATGTTTAATTTCATAATGTTTTATATGTATTAAATTAGTTCATGTCATGCATTACTCATTATTATTATTATTATTATTATCATCATCATCATTATTATTATTGTTATTATTATCATATTTTATGTGTTAGATTCGTTTTACTTACGTGACCGATATTTATGTATTTATGTTAAATTAATGTTTTATTATGTTAGCATTTATTTATATTTTTATCGCAATATATTTATTTATATTTGACATGTTTTTTTTAGTTTGCATAATGGATATATATATATTATCAATGCGGTGCCCTTTTATTCGAGCGTAAATGGGGCCAGTATCAGGCGTAGTGATAGTGGTTGGGCGTTTATTCTCGGATAACGGGGCCTTTAAAATCTACTCGCACTTATAACAAAATTTTAATTTAATCGTCACTTTAATCCGAAAAGTCTAATATTAATAAAGCGGTAATTATTAAAGTACCAATTTTGGGCGGTGTGGGGGTGCTAATCCTTCCCTATCCGTAACCGACTCCCGAACCCATCAATTTTAAATCTCTGATTTTTTACGGTGTCCGGCCTACCTAAGTGGTCGGTGGCGACTCCATTTTTAAATAAAATATGGGTTTTCTAAAATTCCACGCGGAATACAACATTTTCAAAAGTAAAACAAGAATAATAAAATCACACATCCTTTTTTAGCGAGGAGGACGTCGCTACAGATGGCGACTCCGCTGGGGAAATTTTTGTTTTTCAAAATCAAATGAGAGTCGAGCTTTTTTCAAATAATTACCGCTTTATTAATATCAGAAATTTCAGATTAAAGTGACTATTAAACTAACATTCGGTTATAATTGCGCGTTTGTTTTAACGCATTTAAAATATGGCATATAAACCCATTTTTTTAAGTGGGGGAAAACGCTAATGCTTTCGTGGAGATATCGTTCTCCCGTATGGGCCTAGCAAGTACCTTCGGGGCTCGAGTACCTTATACTTTCGTGAGAATATCGTTCCTTCGTATGGGTATAAGCGAATGGGTCCCCCTGAACTGAACCTGGTTGAAAGGAGCCTATAATGGGTGATGGTCGGGAGCCTTGCTACTCTTAGTAGAGGACAGCAAGGACAATTTGGGTACCTCTTAGTACCAAAACTGCATATTGTGAGCCGTAGGAGCCAACCCTTTAGAGCCGTATCAGTACTCTGTCCGTTAGTGGTCACCCTATTTAGGCTCTGGTGCCTTCTTTCTTATTTATGTATAGTTTTTTTATTACTCTATTTTTCATTTGGTACTAACTCGTTCCATTTTATTCTCGTCACATTGATTTCACCTGCATCATTGCACAACATCATCACAATCTTGATTTTGCATTGCATCAATTTAGGACACATTTTGCATGCATATACATTCATTTTCAAAATAAGAAAACTGACTCTAGGGATGCCCTATGACAGTGATACTGGATAAAGCAGAAGATCAGTCAGCTCAGCATCCATACGGGACCCGGTACAAAACAAAGATGGCGAACGATGAAAGATTGAAAAAAAATCGAGCAAGAACAGAAATAATTGCAAGCGAACATAGCCAAGCAGGTTGAGGAACAGCTGGCGAGAGTTCAAGAGGATATGAGGGAACAACTTGCAAAATCACAACAAGACATGCTGGGCCAAATGGCACAAATGCTGGGATTAAAGCTTCCCAAGCCGGGAGCGGCCTCTGTTGTAAATCCCACTGCAAATTCTAAACCCACTATTGAGGACGAGGATCTTATGTATCCTCAGGGGTTCACGCCTATTCAAACCAGGACACAACCGGAAAATCAACCTCAGGTGATCATTTCTCAGGGAAAGTCTCATCTACATCAGACCGGTACTTCGATCCCTATAAATCATCCATCTGCATCAGAAGTTAAGACCGGGGGCAATCAAGCTGAAAATTTATCTCAGAAATGGATCATCTATTTGAGACCGAGAAACCAAAGGTAGAAGCTTCAAAAGAAATCGAAGATCGATGTAAGAGACTCGAAGAGAAGCTAGAGGCTATGAGAGTAGAGGATACCTTCAGTGGATTCGATGCCAATGAACTCAGTCTTGTCCCAGATTTGGTTTTACCTCCTAAATTCAAGGTCTCATAGTTTGAGAAGTACGACGGAATAAGCTGTCCTCGCGCTCACCTCACTATGTTATGTCGGAAGATGACAGGATACGGCCGAGACGACAAGCTATTAATTCACTGCTTTCAAGACAGTTTATCGGGATCTGCTGCCCAATGGTATAATCAATTGAGCCGACATCATATCAAATCCTGAAGAGACTTGGCAAAAGCTTTTTTAGAGAAATACCGACACGTCAATGACATGATGCCAGACCGGTGGACGTTACAACAGATGAAAGAAAAACATAATGAAAGCTTCAGGAAGTACGCTCAGCGCTGGAGGGATTTAGCAGTTCAGGTCCAACCCCCGCTCAGTGAGAGGGAGACGGTGGTCACATTTGTACAAACTTTAGAGGGTCCGATCTTGGGTCGCTTGATAGGCAACGCGACTACCAATTTTGTCGACCTCATGTTATCCGGTGAGCTCATCGAGAATGCTTTCAAGACTGGCAAAATTGACGATGGAGGTTCTTCCCATAAGAAACCTTACTATGGAAGGAAAGACCAGGAAGTGAACTCTTCGGGAGTTAACAATGCAAATTATTCCAAGTCGAGCATAATTGTGCAATCTAAGGCCGTGCCAAGTTCTCACGTTGCCTCTAGCCAAGGTTCGGGTCAGAGGAAGAACACTGAGAAGATAGAGTTCACTCCCCTGCTGATGTCGTATGGAGATCTGTACAAGGAACTACTAAAAGCCCATATAGTGGTACCTTTCCACCAGGCTCCGATGCAACCCCCATTCCCTAAGTGGTATGATCCTAACGCGAGTTGCGAATATCACGCTGGAATGGTGAGCCACACGATTGAAAATTGTTGGGGCTTCAAGAGGCTGATAGAATGATACCTCAAGCTCGGTGTTATAAGTATTGAAAACCCTACAAGTTCAGCCACAAGTGGGAACCCTTTACCGAAGCATGAAGATGCCAACTGAGGTTGTTAAAGTTTTTTTGAACTGGACCATGTTAAGTATTGCATTGTCCTGACCATGGCAGGTCCCCTTGTAGTTTTTATCACTTTCAGAGTAATACTTTTTGTAAACCAACCTCACCGACTTAAGTACAATAGCGGTGAGAGTATTTTGTAAGGGATCAAAACTACAAGTAGCAATGCAAACATCTTTTGTTCATATCTAAGTCCTGAATATCCAAAATACATCACCTTAAAGTTTCAAATTTACTACGAGAACAGTGTCAGATGATGTCATGAATAAAATTTTGGGGCATCCACTCAGATGAAAGCTGATTGAACCCAGGGCAAAGTCGGGGCACCACCGCATGAAAAACCAAGATCCTGACATGACCAATCGAGAGTCAGGGGCATCCCTTTGAAGACCAAAAATCAAATTATGTCGCATTCATGCATTTAGTTGCATTCATCTTGCATTGAACCATCCTTGCATACATCATACATTTAGGTTAAGTGCATATACCGAAGTCACCATGTATTTAGGCATAAAATTCAGGCATTTTTGCTTACAAACAAGTTCGGAGGAGAACCCGAACACCCTCGACATGGGGGGCAATGACAAGAAGGTCAGCCTTAGTCTTGGAGAAGGCCCAACACAAAGAAGATGCCGAAACATTTAAATAAAAGGTACCAACGACAAATTTTGTGAACAATTTACTAAAAATGTTTTTTCTCCTTTTCAGGAATTCGTTCTTCCAACGATAGTGTGATGGAAGTCAACATTTCCAGATTTTGCTTTACCGCTGATGGTACAGCAGTATAGACATCCTGAAGATCTCGTTTCTCTGTTTATGATGCAATAGATCTGAACCTTTCCCCAAGCAGATCAAATTTCTATTCAAGTCTTGTTTCTCCGCTAACGGTGCAACCAGACCTAATTTTCCTCAAGTCTTACTTCTTTGTATAGTTCAAGAAAAGAAAAATTATAAAAAAATAGAGTTGAAAAAAAAATAAAACAAAAAAAGAGGAGTGAAATCGAAAAATGAAATGAAAAATCAAAAGAAAATGTATCAACTTTCATCGCCCGATCTAGTCTCTCCGCTGATGGAGTGGCCGGGTCTAAGCTCCCGTCGTTCTCAGATCCTGCTGTCCGCTGATGGTGTAGCCGGTTCCAGTTCGCTATTATCCGATCCATCCCCTCCGCTGATGGGGTGGTTGAATCTATGTTACCAACGTTCTCCGATCTTACTTCTCTGTTGATGGAATAGTGGGGTCCAACATCTATCTTTCGACCCGGTCTCCTCGTCAGTGTTGTAGCCAGGTCATTTTTACCCTCGTATTACCATGTTGAAGAAAAAAAGCAAAGCAAAAAAAATGAAAATAAAAAAAAAAGAAAGGAAAAGTTGTCAGTTTTTTTATCCTACCTCATCGTTAGTGTTGCAGCTGGATCAAATTTTGTAGACCCTGCCTCTTCGTCGGTGTTGCAGCCGGGTCAAACTCTCTTTATGTATTAGCTTATTATTAATAACGTAGTGAGTCGCACTCATTTCGCTTCACCAATAGACCACCTCCCGCTTCGAAGATTTTGCTTCCTCCAAGAGTGACAAAGTAGATTCGTCAAGTCCAGAAAGAAGACATGTATTAAAGAGAAAGAAGATTTACCGAAGAATGAAGACATACGTCAAGAGAAGAAGCTCAGCCGGACCAGACAAAACGGGTTATTTTTAAAACCTTTGCTCTATTGCTATTACACAACAATGAGCAAAGGGGGGCAACTATAATAACCCGTTTTAACCAAACCCTAAACTAAACCGACCCAGATCTAAACTAAACCCGAACCGACCCGGATCCAAACTAAACCCGACCCGGAAACAAAAACAATATATATTATTATTATTGTACTTATAAGGTACTCATATGTCTCTCAAAATTTGTCCCTTGTTGACTTTTTATGTAGTTTAGAAAAAAATTTATGTAAGAGATGTATTGTAAAATAATTAGAATAATAATTTTATCATTAAAAATTAATATTTATTTTGTTAAAAAATAAAAAAGAGGATAAAAAATATACTTAATAAAATTTATTAATTTTTTAATAAAATAATTTAACTGAGATAATTTTAAAATATAAAAAAATAAATTTTATAAAATAGATAGTATTATTTGCCGTCAATATATAAAATAATTAAGAATTTTACTGTTCTCGAAATAATTATAATAAATCTACTTTTATTTTAATTTGGTTCCTCGACATTTGATAGAGACCGTTGAAAGGATATGAAGCTCTTTTTTCGGCGGAAATTTTGAATTTCTTTTTGCGGGAAGTTGAAGCAAAGCGAGTGCAATGAGTCGAAACCCACACATTATAAAAAAATACTATTAAATATACTTTTTATTTTTATATAATTTTTTAAATAAAAATATTTTTAATTATTAAAATAATAATTTATATTTCAGACTCAATTAACCAAAACTAGTATTCAATATTTACTTCTTAATGGATAATTCGATCTTTTGGACATATTTAAGTTTATTTCTATTTTGTTTCTATCGAATAAGCTTTTTTATTTAAATTTTTAAAATTTTATTCTAACATAGTATCTTATTTAAATTAATTAATTAATAAATTAAATATATATAGTTGAATAAAAAAAATCTTCTCCAAACTCCCGCCTTTTGACTTGGGAAGCTGTCATTTTCAGCTATCGTTTCCCACCACCCCTATTTTCTTTAATTTAATTTATTATTTCTTTTTGCAGTTAGATTTGTTTGGCGGGAAATTTGCTGAACCCAATTTGATAGTGGTTTTGAAGTCCGGGACATTAACGCGCCGTCACGGCGGCGCTTAAACCTTTTTGAAAATTTTATGGTCGCGTTTGGCGAGAAACGACGGTGACGGTGGGAGAAAAGACAGCCGTTGAAAAGGGCGGGGGATAAGGGTGTCAGGAATAATGACAGTTAGGCTGCCGAATCATTACTGGTGCCACGTCATCCTAGATTCAGATCCCATGGTTTTTCCACGGTGGGGGATTTTGATTCTCTTACCAGGGAGTACACGCGGAGTTTGTGACACCAACGTTAGCTGTCAAAAACTTTTATAATTTAAATTGATTTATTCATAAAGAGTACTTTAAAATTATACTATGTTTTTTTTAAATCATTCGTATATGATTAATCGACAATCAATTTGAATTAAATACTTTTATAATTTAAACTGATTCATTCATAAAGTTAAAATTCAAAATGTTGTTTATATTAATAAGTTCAAAAATATTTTGAACGGTAATTGAGTTTTTATTATAAACAACGCACCTAAACATAAAAATAACGACATATTTGAGAATTATATCCACAAAAAAACTCATACAAATAAAACAAAAGAAACATAAAACTCAAGTGTGCAAAAAAATACCGGAATCTTCCCTTAAGACCATAGAAACCCATGAGCTATTATAAAATTTCATTATCTCTATCAAACAAGTCACATGGGAACAAACAATCTTAAAGGTTCATCCACTACATAATTTTGATTACATCAACAGATAACTTACAAAATATTTAAATAAATACTCCTTTTTACTTTTAAGAGATGAGGGCCGAAAAAATTGTCCAGATTCAAATCCGAGACCTAATATTATAAGTGCTTAAGAAGCATAAATCATTTACTACAAACATGATAGAGTAACAATCGTTCAATTATTTTCCCAATTCTTGAGAAATATTTCAATCAAAATATGCACTACAAATTGATGATAACTATTAGAAACTAAATTAGACTCTTGAGAAAGAAGGAACATCTAGTGATAACAAATAATGGAGGGATATATGGCTTAATGATGATGCTTCCTGCTTTAATTAGTGACCATAAAATGCGGCTGACCAATGCCCCTCTAATTTAAGGCTGTCACAATGTCCTCCTACATGCAAAATCATGCAAAACACACACAAGTGGGACACCAATTGTCACCATTCTCTTTCAATTTTTTGGTGATGGAGGAAATGAAGGATGGTTTAGAGTTTGAATTTAGAATCAGATGTCAACTCAATATCTGATATTAACGGTAATCTTTTATACTAATGAAAGTTAAAAGTTTGTACTTTTTGAAGTTCGGTTTAATGGTCTAAAATGTAAATTATTCTCTTTTAAGTATCCTTACTCTATATATACATAAATCTCTAATTAAAAGGAAAATGATGGACATTGCAAAGGGGTCTTTATTCATTGTGCATCTCTTGTAGAAGACATTCCTAGTCCAAAAAAAGAGTTTGAAATATGTAGGATTTCTTACATGACATGGATGCTACATCTAATTGCCCCACCTTACCATTTACATAGTGACAACATGACTTTGAATTTCTCAATGATTGCAAGTGTGCTTGTCCACATGCTTTTTTTTTTTGAACTAGAGTTAAAAAATAGTTCAAAGTAGAAAACTATATGGATGATTGATATCTGACTTATTGCTCGATTAATTCAGATTGAATTTGTATAGGTCGAATATGGATGCGACCCTCCCAGCTCAGTTTTTTCCATTCACAATGCTATGATTCGAACTTTAACCTTACTCAAGGGACTAACGCCTCATCTCGACCGACTGATTGTTGGTTATCCCTTCTTCTTCTATAAAATCTCCTCATTTCATATTTTAATATCAATCCTCCATTTATCACCATCCAACTATCAAACAAAATGTAAAACTTAAATGGTGTATGAGAATCCTACCTATTTTTTTAATCTAAAATGTATATTTTTTTGATAATTCAGATACAAGGCATTATATTAACTCTCCTGCAGCAGAAGCTCCTTCACATATTCTGGTGGTGCGTCAAATATCCATTATCCAATAGGCTAGCCACGGCCAATGCATTTGCCACCTTATTTTGTGCATGTCCAAAATGTTGGGGACGAATTTCCCAATCCAGCCGAATGAGTGATTCGATAGACTCAACAATCGTATTACCCGAGAAGGTAGATGACTTGCCATTTCAACAATCACTTTACGAAAACCGGCAGCCCACGCATGCTTCGAAATTTCATACACTCCCTACATTTCAGCCATCATCACCAGACATCTTCCCAAACTACGAGAGAAACCTAATTCCACCATTAGTAATTGATAATAAATTTTATAAAGAAAGGTGATATTATCAATTTGGTTAATGGTGGAGTTAAAATAGTCATTAAACATGATTTTATATCTAATATGTTGCGTGTTGTTGCATTATTGCCCACTTTCCACTAATTCCACCAATCTTATAAAGGATTAAAAATGATGGTTAAAATACCAAATTTTAAGCTATTAGCAATAAACCCATGCATAAAAAGCAGTGATTTGCACTCCATTATAATGAGCTTTCAGAATTTGCAATTATACCAGAAATTAAACAATGTACTTTGACTTGAATTATAGCCGTTTAATTATTAACCCTTTAAAGGGTAGAACAAGACTTAAGCAATTTTTTAGTCCAATCCCAACTTTTATCAGCCAATAGTACAATAAAATATATACTTTATATACTTACTTTGATGAAAAAATATATGTAAATTTATTTTTATTGAACGATGTATGTAAATTTATTTAAATTTAAAACATAACTAAAACACTATTTTGTAATTGAATTAGAATACTAAAAAAAATTAAATTTTATTTCCCAAAATAAACCCGTTTTGTGATTATTCCTCCAAATACATCAAATTTCCCCCCAAAAAACCCCCAATTATTAGTACCAAAAACAAATTTAAAATTTCAAAAACAGCTAACCAAAATAAGAACTTTACTATCTTAGTTGTTAATTAGGGTTGTAATTAAACAAAACAGGACAGATGTCAGGTGTGTTGTGAAACAGGACAATGTCTCCAACCACTGGGCCATTACTTTCCAGTTGTTTTTCACATCTTACATTCTCAATTTGCCCGAAATCTTCAAATTTTAAAATTTTAATTCTCAAGTTTAGATTTTTATTTTTATTTTCTTGATTTTCCTTTTTTGAAAAATTTTGATTTTTATTAAAATGTCTCAAAGTAACCCTGAAACCTTAATAAAAGCAGCTTGTCTTCAACATTCTCTACTCCTCTCCTTTCCTTTCTCTTTCCTCTCGGGTCCCTCTCTTTTTATATCTTCTCTGCCAAGCAAATCTTCTCCTCTGTTTCCCCCTGTTTTTTAACTCTGTTTTTGCCCATGGCTGGACTTATGGATGCTGCCGAGTTCTGGCTGCCGGAGAAGTTTTTAACCGACGAAGATGGGTTTATGAAGAAAGAGAATCTTAACAACGGAAACGATGGAAGAAACGACACTGAGTCGTTGGTGTCTACTCATGTTTTCCCCACTGAGTTCCCTTACGAGTTTTCAACCCTGAGCAGCTCCCCTGTTGAATCTGTTGTTGAGTCCACGGAGACCGAGAGTAGTGACGAGGATGAGTTCCTCGCTCGCTTGACTCGCCTTCTCGCTTACTCAACGAGTCAGAAACTCTCTGTTCCAACTCTTTCCCTGGACAAAAACGAGGTAAAGTACTTTCCTTTTTTCTTCTTCCATTTTTCATTTCCCTGAGCTAATTTTTAGCTATGGTTCCGGTTCAAATCTGGGTTTCTTGTTTAAATTCAGAAAAATGGAGCTTTGGGGAACTCACCAAGGTCGACTCTGAGTGGACTCGGGAGCTGGTCATTTTCAAGCAACAACAGCTCCAATGGACCGTCGCAAGTTCCTTCTCCACCAACAACACCGTTTTGTGCTCAAAACAACACTTGGGATCTCATTTATGCCGCTGCTGGTCAAGTTGCAAGGTTCAAGATGAGCAATGAAGTGCCCAAATACACCAACTTTAGCCATGGAAAAACTTTTCCTTTCAATCATGCTCAGCCAAATCAGGTAACCCTTTTTTCTTACATGTTAAAGTCATTACCATTCTTGCTCTAAATCTTGTGTTTTTATGGCTCATTGGGTGTTTTTTTTGGGGGTTAGTTTAATGGAAGGCAAGTGAAGGCATGTAACTGGCAAGCACAAGTCCAACAACAGCAGCAGCAGATTCAGAGTAGAATCAGGACTAATGTTGTAGGGGGAAGACCAATAGGGTTGCCTCAATCTTCATGGCCACCACTTCAAGTTCAGTCCAAGCCAAAACAGCCTCAGAACCACCCTGGTTCCTGCATGCAAGCTATGTTCCTCGGTGGATCCGGTGGCGTTAAACGAGAATGTGCCGGCACCGGTGTCTTCATCCCTCGAAGATACGACACCAGCACCACCACCACCAGCAGAGGTTGCTCCACAGTATTAGTTCCAGCAAAGGTTGTCCAAGCACTGAATCTCAACTTTAATGACACCAACAACAGTCATATCCAACCTCAATTCAACCCCAGCTTTGCATCAAACTATGGTAAACTAAACTAAACCCCCCTATGTCTGGTTTATTTTGGACCAATGTTGTAATTAAACTTAATGTTTACTGAAATGTCTGAAATCAATATTGTTCCAACTTTTTTGCAGATGCATTAGTAGCAAGAAGGAATGCAATGTTGGCACAAGCAAGGAGAAATTACAGACAAGAAGGAAGCTTGAATCTGCCTCAGGAATGGACTTACTGATTTTCAAGCTAGTGTTTGTTTTCCTGGAAAATTGCAGTGATAGTAGGAATTAGTAGTTTCAATGATGTAGGAATATGGTATTTTGGGTTTTTTTAGCATTCAAGGAAGAATTCAAGAATGTGAGTGTAGTTTAGAAATAAAGTAAAACAAGTATTTAAGTTAACAAATTCTGGGCTTTTTTAGCATTCAAGGAAGATTGAAGATTGCAGCTTTTGCGATTAACTATAGGAGCAAAACTAGAGGAAGAAATGGGTTTTTTTGTTGTAATAAAATTTATTTTTTATTTTTAAATTTTATGAGGGGAATTTGATTTTTTCTTTGAAATTTGGGGGAAAAGGAAAAGAAAAAGGATCATAGAAGGAAGAAAAATCCATTACCCTCTTTTGTAATATCCTCTTGGAAGTTATAATATTTTATTAATAATAAGAAATGTTATTAGTATTATCGACTATTATTTTTTTGAATAAAATGTATTTTTAGTTCATCCAAGTAGTAACAATGCTACAAAAATAAGCAATCTTTTATGTTTGTCTATACAAGTAAATTCATTACCCTCTTTTGTAATATCCCCTTGGAAGTTTACCTTATTTCCCCCAAAGATTTTCAAAATTTGTCTACTTTTTGAACCATTTAAATGTACATTTTTCTAATTATGTGCTTAATTTAGTTAATATAGTGGTATGAGACGTGAATCTCGATGTTGTGAATGAAATAAATTGGGTTGAAAGGTTGTTATATAATAAGTGTCTTTAGTATATTGATTCGGATTACTAGCCAATAAGCATGATACAAAGCTTTATACCGATAATTAAATAAATAAAATAGGAGTAATTACAATAAACATTCTCAAACTATGACCTAGATGTTTAATTAGTCCCTGAACTTTTGACATGAAACATATTTAAAACATGTAAAATAAATTTTAATTTGAAAATTTAGGTTTATAAAGAAAAATTGTCCAAAATTTTAGTTTCACAGTATTTTTTTAGGTACCCAATCTGACGTTAAGTATGAAGGACCTACTTGATACAATTACTGATAATTTACATACTTAACTAAAATATTTTAAACTTTACGTATCAATTCAGAACATAAAAAAATGTGAGGACATATAGTGCAATTATTCAAAAAAATAAGACTACTTTATTACGTATATAAAAGTAAAAGCAGAAAAGCAAAGATGAAATTTTGCACGCTTTGCTTCAGCGTGAAGCAGCGGTGGTGGGAACAATGAGAAAGTGATTTAGATTGAAATATATAAATGATGATATTTATTATAAGAAATTTAGTTTAAATGGTTAATAAAACGTATAAATAAATATTATATTATAATCATATTTATGGATGGATGGGATTGAGGAGAGTGATCGCTCCCTACAAATTTAAAATTCGTATATAATTTAAATTTTTTAAAAATTTTTTATTAAAAATTTATTATCTTTAAAATTTTATAAATTCATCATCTTAATATAAAATTATACTTCCATCATTAATTGTAATTATCTTAAAATTATTTAAAAATATTTCATTATTAATATATTTTATTAATTTTTTTATAAAAATTTATTTAGATTTATTTGATTTAAATTTAAATATATTTCAAGTAATACATTATATCGGTTAAATTAATTATATTTTCAAGGATGAATATTAATTATTTATTATAATTGTACATTAGAAATAACTTTATTTCTTTTGCCTTTTTTCTTGGTATTGCTGCAGTATTGACCCAGTCAAACTCTCCACAGTGTTTAAAGTTTTTGATTGAATGCTTCTGTTTATTTTTTCCTTTTGGAATCTTTTAATGCAAATATTTAATATTTGATAAGTTTATCTTTATAATAGTACTTGAGTAAATTAATTATTAATTTTATATTGTATTAAAAATATTATGTTTTTTTTTACTTGTATTGGTAAAAGGTAAACATTTACTGTAAAATTGGAGAGTATGACAACAAGAAAAATGTAAGAAAGTGTAGAATCCTATATCACCTTGTCTTTTAAGGTTACTCTCTTACTGTAAAAAATCCTAATAATTTCACATCCAAATTACATTAAGAATATGATTAAATGAGTTTTTTTTTTTATTTTCTTTTGTTGTCCTCTCGATTTTTCATGACTTTGCTCTGATTAATTCGGACTGATTCACGCCACACACCTGGTTTCGGTGGATGAGTCTCGCAGCGAGATTTTTTTTTTGCATACACAAGATTTCGAACTCGAGACCTACTCAAGCAATACCAAGCTGCCGACCATTTGGACCAACCCATTAATAAATGAGTTTTTAACTTTGTTGATATCATTTTGCTATAATTTTTTATAGGTTCGAATGTACTTAAATGTGTAATATATTTTAATTTACAGATTTAAGAGTTTTTTTTTAAATTTTAATATTGTATAAAAATCACTATTTATTATTTTTTAGTTTAATTAATATAATACTAATTATATGAACCAAGCTTTTATCTGGATCTGACTTGGATGCTGCAAATAGAAGAAAAATTGTCAATGTATCAAAAATAATTCTTTACATTAATTAACCAATTAAAATATATATTTATTCTCTTACTCAATTAAGACAAGTTTATTCAATTGTCTTCTTGGTTATTATTTAATAGAAATATGTATTATTATTAGGAAAATATTTTGATATGCAAGTTGGATAAATTTACATAAATTAATTAATTTTAGGGTTTAATGTTTATAATTTAAGGTTTATGTTTAGAATTTAGTGGTTAGAGTTTAAAATTTCAGATCTATGATTAGAGATTTATATTTTATAATTTAAATAAGAAATATTGTGTAAATTTTTTGTACAACTTGTCACTTGTGTATCAAAATATAAATCTTATCCAAGTGGCCAAGGATGCTCAATGTTGCTCCATTTTATATGAATTCAAATCCTGACATTTGCCTTGTGAATGTAATACTTTTCTATTTAATAAAAAATATAATTCTTATTATTATGTTAATTACAATAGTAATTATAGTTAATGATTTTAGGAGAATATTTAACATTAATATTAATAATGATGTTTTGGTTCCATTCATAGTAAGTAGCTAAAGCAAAGCCAATGACTTTATAAGTTAATTAACAATTTTTACTGTTATGCAATTACACAATTAGGGTCACTTAGGGAATTTAATTAACTATATTCTACAAGCAATAAATTTAGGATTATTATCCCATACATAGTTGGTGAATTTTTTTTCACAAGTGTCTTAATTTTAGGATTTATGGTTTTAGTTTGGGGTTTATAATTTATGGTTAATGTTAGAATTTTGGGTTTAGGTTTTAAGGTAATATGGTTAGAGATTTAGGTTTTAACCAATAAACCCTAAAATTTAATCCTAAATTCAAAATTCTATTAATAACCCATAATATCAAAACTACTACACTTAAACCTTTAAACCCTAAACTCTAAACCCTAAACTCTAAACAGAGTCTCTAAGCCCTAAAACTAAGGCGCTTGTGTAAATAAAGTTTTCACAAGCGTTTGTGCAAATAAAGTTTCCACAAGCGCTTGTACATGGAATAATTACCCATAAATTTATATGTCAACCTTATGTTCAATTCTTTTTAATTTCATTTCATCACTTCAATAAGGCTTAATTTTACTCGAATCATAATTTCATAAACTTGACTCGCTTGAAAAAAATTCAAATAAAGTTCAAATTATGATATGTGACTCGAATAACTCAAATTTTTTAGTAATTAGTGGATCGATTTTCAAGTTTGAGTCAATTCCTCAACTCTTGCTGATATATGTACATGGCATATGAAAAATATAAAAAATATATATGAATATCATATATGTTTATAGAAAGCAGTTTAAATTGAAAACCAATTAGTACCACAACAATATAAGTATTTATAATTAAATTTAAACATAAACTCGAACAACTCAACTCAATCGAATATTCATTTGTAGATACAGCTGTCCAAGTTTGGAATCATGACTTGATGTCAACTAAAATTTGAAATCTAACACAAATCTTTTATCACTGCACCAATAATATGATTGAAAAAGGAGGAAAAGAAAAAATAAATTATCTAATTTCCACCCATTAAAATATGAGTAAGTTTTTGATACACATGCCATGTAAATGTTATTTTACATAAGCCTACGCATTTATACTATAAAACTTAAATCATAAATTCCTAACCTTAAAACCCTAAACTATAAACCTTATACTCTAAATTCTAAACACTAATCTTAATTTCTAAATCATAAAATCTAAACCCTTAGCCTCTAAAACTAAAAGACTTTTATAAATTGAAGTTTATACGGCCTGTATATCAAAGTTTTTTCCTATAGTGAGAGTGGTTGAAGATATCATAAATTGAGATCTCAATTTCAAAATTTCAGGTTCAATGGTCTATTGATTCTTATAAGATTGCAAAAACCCTTTTGTGTACTTTACAAATTGGTCCATTTACAAAATTGTTTTGAAAGCAATGGCTACCGAAGATTCAAAGGAATTGTCAACACATGGCATGGCCAAAATCTTTTCAAATAAATGAAGGTGTGACCCTCATGAATGTCATAATCTTGGGTATATTTCCTTACTACAATTTCAAATTCAAAATCTGTCTATACATGGTAATGGTACCAACTCATGATAGACCATTTTTATTAGGTGGAACGGTACAATTTGGATCCAATAAAGAAAACATTTTTTTAGTTGTTTGGGCTTAAATTGTGTGAAAGGTCTTTGTAATATGTATTTCTTGTGGTTTAGTCCCTCTATTCTTGAAATGTGGCCATTTTTTCCTAATTAATTCCATTAAATAATTTGATGTGACTTTTTTAAACACGTGTGGTGTCACGGGTGTGGTATATTATATCTTGGTATTTTTTTAATCCAAACAAATATAATGGTTAGAATTAACAGAAAGAGGTTGTCCTCAAGATTGAAAATACATTTTCTTTACTAAAAATGTTAAAATTTCAAGAGAGATTAAGGGGTGACATTGTTTTTAAAAAATGTAGTGAAACAATACTTTTAAATTATATTTTTAAAATTTAAGTGTTAAACATTGCTTCCAGCTAATGTTTTTAAATAGATAAAAAGTTTATGTTAGTTATCTAAAAAATGATGATATTAATAAAGATAAATAGATAGTTTTGTTCAAAAAATAACTCCTAATAAAAAAGATGGAGCTTTGGTTATGGAAGTTTTGAAATGGTGAAGATGAGAAGTATAACACCCACAGATCGATACGGGTAATTCGATCCAATCTGAAGTATTACATTCGGGTCACTAGAGCGACCCACAATAAAATTTTAGATAAACAAATAGTCAAACCAATTAAAACCATAAAACAAGTTATAGATTAAAATATAAGTTCGAAAATCATTCAAACAATGAAATAGAAATCATGATACAAGTATAAATATAAGTTTCAGACTTTGATATAAAACAAGACATGACATACGTGCCCCCTAATCACCCAAGTATCGTATTCCGCAAGCAATGCTGAAAGAACTCCCATACTGATGTTGATAACTGCGCCATTTTAATCTTTTAACCTGCGATGGTAAAAACAAATGAGCTTGGAAAAGCTTAGTAATACAGAACTACCAAGAGATGCTAAAGGCACAAGCAGGTATATGGCAAAGCATAAAGTTGTCAAGGTGTTCCGGGTAACATCACGTTACAATTACGATTCGATATTTCAATAAAACATTATATCTGAAGGTAATGGAGTTGTTCTTTATTCAAACATTGAGTATCAGGCGAGAAACATATAGACTGAAGAATCAGAAGAGAGATAGATTACAGAAGTTGAACCAGGGAGTTTAGTGTGTTCCAACTGTGCAAAGTTAATACATACAATGAAAATATTTTATTTCACGAACACATAATTCAAGTAGCAGTAAGGTTCATTTTAATTCTTATCTACCCTCCAACCGAACTTTAGTATGCAATTTCCCAAAACTACATCTATAAAGGCGTTAACCCAAGCCAATTGGGCATAAGAGCCATCCTAAGGGGATAACTTAGGTCTAGGAGGAATTACCCTAGCCGAAGCGTAGGAACCTAGTACAAGAGAAGCCACCAGTCGGATCAGGGCTGAACCTGCAGAGACTTCATATCCTATCCCAAGTATTCTAGTAAAACAGTTTAGGCAGTAATAATAGTAATCAATAATAAACAGTTGTGGCAGCATATATAAAGCAGACAATTGTTTTCAGTGAAATAATAACCAGAGAGCATGTTTTTCAGATCAGATACAAAGGTATATTTCAGACATATAAAAGTCTTGATTCAGATCAAAGAGACAATCTTGGTTTCAAATCGGAGAGAATATTCATGTGCACTTGGAACAAACTGGATGGAACAATTTATTTCTTGGAGATACTTGGTACAAAAAGGGGCAACACAAAACTTTTGACAATTATGAACTGATTTCAAAATTGAGGTCCCTATTAAAAAAGGGCTTGGTAACCAACATCTCCAACTAGGCATTTGGGAATTGTTACATTAGGATTATTCATATATATGATATATCAGGAATGTTACAATCATTTTGGCCAACAAGGCATTATAGGCATTATTTTTTGTAAAATTTAGTGGTTAGAGTTTAAAATTTTAGATCTATGATTAGAGATTAGATTTTATAACTTAAATAAGAAATACTGTGTAAATTTTTTGTACAACTTGTCACTTGTGTATCAAAATATAAGTCTTACCCAAGTGTCGAAGGATGCTCTATGTTGATCCATCTTGTATGGATTCAAATACTGACATTTGCCTTGTAAATGTAATACTTCTCTATTTAATAAAAAATATAATTCTTATAATTATGTTAATTACAATAGTAATTATAGTTAATGATTTTTAGAGAATATTTTAACATTAATATTAATAATAATGTTTTGGTTATGAATCGACTATTAATCATTTAGCACACCACCATTCATAGTAAGTAAAGCTAAAGCAAAGCCAATGACTTTATAAGTAATTAACAATTTTTACTGTTATGCAATTACACAATTAGGGTCACTTAGGGAATTTAATTAACTATATTCTACGAGCAATAAATTTAGGATTATTATCCCATACACAAGCGGTGAATTTTTTTTGTTTTCACAAGTGCCTTAATTTTAGGGTTTATGATTTCAATTTGGGGTTTAAAGTTTAGGGGTTTAGAATTTATGGTTCATTGTTGGAATTTATGGTTTAGGTTTTAACCAATAAACCTTAAAATTTAGCCCTAAACCCAAAATTCTATCAATAGCCCATAAGATCAAAACTACTACACTTAAACCTTTAAACCCTGAAGCAATAAACTCAACTAAAGTATTTAGCTCATGTATGAGCCTAAAACATCCACAATAAAAATATAAAAAGTATGATAGTTTATCAAGCATGGGATAGAAAAGGGTTAAGCATCCTCGACGATCTTTCTCTGTGCTGTCCAACTGTTGCTGCAAGTCTCCAACTCCTTCAGCCTCTCTTGATGGCATCAGTCGTGTAGAAATTCCTCTAACTTTGACTCTGATGGTTCTTCGAAACTAAAAACTAGGACTGTCGCCTATAATCTAGCTCCCTTGAATTGTCGTCCAAGCCTCCATTTTATAAGCGAGGAAACTAAAATTTCATAACCCTAAAGCACGCCCAGCCTCATTAAAGAGGGCCATTGATTTCCTTCTATCTTTTAATGTTCCGTATCTAAGAGAAAGTCCACGTGAGTCAAAGTAGATTCGTCTCCAACTATTCTTTCTAGTCAGCTCTAGCCACAAGATGTACCATCCATTCGCTCTAGCTTTCCTCTAGCATCCACCAGGTTCTTGCACGTGCACCACAAAGCACTATCTTTTCCACAAAACACCAAAATATATAACATTTAAGAGCAGGCAGTGTAACTCTCTATCTACATGCAAACTATATATAATCTATTCTAAATGTAACTAAATGAGCTTGAAAAAAGACAAGTAAAAAGAGTATACAATATAGGTTAATTACACACTTGTCAAAAACCACAATATATGTGTGGCAGTCGAAGATCTCATTCGAAGCCCCCAATCAATCCGAACAGATCCACTACAAAGTCATCATGGGAAATGGTGAAGGACCTTATGGTTGATGGAGACAAGAGAGTTTCTAGCAGAAAGAGATGAAAGTCTTTTGCTTTGCTTGAATCAACGATTCTCGGCTTTGACTCAAACTACCTTGGATACCAACAAAATCCAGAGCAAGAAGGTTCAAAATATCAAATTCGAAAGCTACTTCTTTTTATCCCTATGGATCTCATTCAATTATACATTATTTTTCAAACTTGCAGGATGTCGAAAAGTCTATTCTTGAAAGCTATTCAAGAGTTCTTGAAAGCCTTGCATACAACATTGTTGCTCTATTTTACGTAGATGACTTAACGAAGCATTCAGATAAGTTGTCCTCAATTTTTACAATCAGTGTAATTGCACACAAAAATGTATCTATCCCGTATTCGTTGCATGTCTTAAACACTTCCTACAAAACATCAATCACCTCCATACCGAGCTTTTCACCTGCACCTCTGATTAGCCCTGCGAGTGTGATGGGAGAAAGAACTCATTTTCTCAAAGAGAACAACAACAACAATAACACCAACACCAACAATAACAACAACATTATCAAGCCACATTACCGAGGCTTCAGGGTGAAGAGGTTCTTGATTAATTATCTCGGAGTTGATTCGAAACCAAAGAAATGTGGTAACCCCACCACAGATAGTTCATCAATCATGAAGAAATCTACTAACAATACAGAGAACTCAGGGAATCAAAAGGGCCATCAAGTTATATCAAAACAATCATCAACATACCATAACGAAATGAAAATACGACAGAATCTTCTGCGATATACAGTCACTTGGCAAATAGATTAGTTAGTGGACAGTAAACTCCTGGTTGTAGTAAATTACTTATGTGTATGAGTTATATTTATATACATTTTTGGTTGTGTCCTCTATTCTTGTAAGTTAATTTGAAAAAGCTGTTGTTTACGAACAAAACAACCTACATTTCTTCATAGGGTGAATATACCATTTGTGTTACGATATTGGTATTGTTTCATTTTACGTTAAAATCGATACGGATACGATACATATTAATTGAGTGTTGCGTGTTAATGTTGAATGTAGTTGGATCAAGAGATGTTTTGTTCAGCACTTCAACTTCTATCTTTAACCTTGCAATGTGGATTCCTAACTTTGTCATAGATGGTTATGAAATTAGAAGGGGAAACCATGCAAATGAGTGTATTCAGATACAATGAGATGCTATTTATCTGTTTTTTCATATAGGCTAAACGCTCAAACAAGGGCTTAACATTTTAAAATGGTCGAATAAAGACCCAACACTTTTAGAGGCGGCAAACATGTTATTCGGTTTAGTTCGGGTCATTTTGGTTCGGTTTTAGTTTGGGTCTATGGTGATTTCAGTTCGGGTATCGGGTCGAGACTTTAGTTTGGTTGATTTTCGGTTCAGTTGACTTTCGGTTCGGTTATTTTTGGGTCTATTGATTTTGGGACGGGTTAATAGGAGATCGATCAGTTTTAGTCAGGTTTTCAGGTCGAGTTAGGTTTTTCCACCATATATATGACTATATATAGCCTGTATATTTGGCTTTTCTGTGTGTTGTGCGATAATTTACAACTCATCTTTATTTATTTATTTAATATATTTCTTATTTTAGATTACTTTCGGTTAAGGTGAAATTAGTTTAGTTCTATTCGGTTCGTTGAAAATTAGTTCGGGTCTATTCGGTTCGGTTGAAAATCGATTCTAGTTCATTTTCGGTTCAAATAAATTTCGATTCGATTTTGGTTCAGTTCATTTTATTTCAAGTTTAGAATCAAATTTGGGTCATCGTGTTCGGGTCAATTTCGGGTCTCAGTTCGGGTAAATCTATAACCTCATCGACTCGGCCTAGATGCCCAACCGAATCGAGAGAGCTACATTAGGTTTGCCGAAGCAAACTGGAGAAAGATTATGAAAATCGGTCCATTTTTTCCTTTTATCTTGTCTAGATGCGAGTTATTAATCCTAAATGATCATGCTTGCAGCGGATGTGATTACAAAGGAAACAGACCCCAAAAAGGCAACCAATTGCAACAATACATTTTAGGGACTTAAACATAAATCTAGTAAAATTAAGGACCATTGTAATACCCCAAAATTTAATAAGTTGATTAAGGGTCATTTAGCACTAAGATAATAGCTTAAAAGCTAACTTAGTGACTAAAATGACAAAAATGTGAAAGTTGGGATTTCTTTAATTATGGGTTTTGGAAAGGAAATTTCTAAGGTTTAAAGGTCTCATGTGATAGATAGTGAATTGAATAAGATATTCTTAAAGTTTGGTTGAATTACAAGGAAAATTGGAATGATAATTGAAGTTTAAAAAGGTAGTGACCAAAATGTAAATTTTGAAAATTTTATGGCTAAAGTATAAACTTTGGAAAAGTTTGGGGACTAAAGTTGTAATTTCCCAAAAGTTAAGGATTTTTATTTCATAAATAAACATATCTCCCAAGGGTGTGAATCGAATGCGGAATTATTGGTTCGATCTGATACTTCGATTATTGGGAAAATCGTAGTTAAAGTTTAAGTGGAATTCGGATACCCGGATTGAACTGGAAAATTTTGAAATTTTGCCATATGATAGAGAAAGGTTATAAAAGTCATTTTCATGTGTTGGAAATATTTTTAGTTTGATTCAAGATGAATCCTACAGTTTATTTCTGAGTAAAGGATTATTTATTGATTTATTGGATCGAATGGAAATTTTGGAGAATGATCCAAAAGCTATGGAAAATTCATAAAATATTATTTTAAGAATATTTTATTATGTTTGGTTGAATTCTAACTAGATTTAGTTAGATTGTAATGGAATGACAATTTTTAAACAAACTAGTAAATAAAGACAAGTTGGAGGGCAAATTGGTCATTTGGATCCAATGGCAATTTTGAAAATTTTAAAAAGTTATAAGGGAAATTTTGTAAGGAGAAAATGGAAGATTAAATCTTGGCCCTTGATTGATGATAAAATCAATCTCAACCATTAGAGAAAAGGGCAAAATTGTAATTTCACTATTAAATGAATTTAATATTCATTTAATAGATATATATGTAAAATAATGGTGAAAAGCTGAACATTTTGATAATCTTTTCCAGCCAAAAATGTGAGGGCTAGGGAAAGAAAGAGAAATTTTTTCCAAGCTCGATTCAAGCCCCGAAACTCGGTTTTCAGGTAATCTCTTCAACTAAAAAGTTGTTATACTCTTCAAGCTCTGTCTTTTGATATCAATAATTCATGGAATCCATGCTTGATTGATGAGAATTTACATGATAAAGAAATTAGGGTTTATGGATCAAATTGGGGCTTTTGAGATTTTATGATTCCATGATTGAATTTAAGTTGAAATCAAGCTAGTATGATGTTAAAATCATGATATTGAGTTGGGATTTAAGTTTTACATGTTTTGATTATTATGAAGATGATTAGGGTTAATGGATTCAAGTTTAATTTAGGGTTTGTGATGTTGAAATAATGATATAGTAAACTTGAATTATTGTTTGGAAGCAAAACCCTAAGTTATGTAGGGACCATTTCGGCAACTTGAAAAGTTGAAGGACCAAATCTAAATTTTTATAATTTTAGTGTATTTATTTTATTAATGATGTTAGAGATCAGAAAATGAAGTTACAATGCCAAATTGATGTTGAATTGAATTAGTGACCATTTTGACAATTTGTCAAAGTTAAGTGACCAAATCGAAATTGGAGTTTTGTATGGGGGTTAAATATGATTTTTAGTTGTAATAATGGAATTAGGGTAGTCATGTTGAATTGAGGACCAAATTGCAAAGTTAAGAAGCTTGAATCCTTATCTTTGCATTTTAGTGACTATTTCGGTAAAGAAGGAAAATTAAGGAGAATTGTTGTGAATAATTATTTGGTGAAGAATGTGATGAGTTGGTGGTTTAAAGCTAGTGATTGGACTAAATTGAAAAGTATAAAAGTAAGGAGAAGTTAGTATAAAAGTTGAAGTTGTTTATGGAAGCTGTGTGAAAAAACTGGTTTATGACAGTAACTTTGAAAATTCACCATAAATTCTACAAAAATGGTTAGATGGTGAATTTTATACCGATGAAAAATTTGTTCGTCTAGTTTCGTTTCCAACAAAAGAAAACTGATTTCGAGTTCTGAGTAAAAAGATATGAATTTTTAAGTGGTGAAAGGTCAGAAAACAGTATAGCGGGCTGTTCCGAAATTCAATACTGGAAATTGACTTTGAAAAATTCGCCATAAATTGTACAAGTTGAATTTGGGCTATTAATTTATATGGTTGAAAAGCTTATTGAATCTAGTTTCTTTCATAACAACGGAATCGAATTCCGAGTTGTAGATTATTTTATAGAAATATTTCTTTGGAGGTACTGCAAACTGTCAGAAAATGAGAATTGATACACTTTGTATCTAAGGTTGACTAGTAAGCTTGAAAAGGGTTAATGGAAGTTCAAATTGGTCACTAAGGACCATATTGAGTTTTTTGAACAATACAAGGAAGAAAAGAAAATGTTTGGAGATTTTGTATTCAAATGATTATTTTGGACAATATGTCTAAGATATTGTTAGATTGGGATCTAACAAATATTTTACTTATTTGAATTATGAAGTTAAGTTTGAATCAAGGGAGGTTTGAGGTACAATGAAGGAAAGGATCAAAGAGGACTTAGTGAGGCATACCAATACATGGCCCAGGTGAGTGCAATTGCATACATGTCATACTACACTGATATTTTATACATGATTGGGATGGCTTGCGATGAGCCTACCCTAAATTATTGTTGCTATGATATTTATGTCATTGAGCTTATGATTGACATATCGTAATATGTCAAGAATTGGAATATAAAATGCATTGATCATATGATTACTTACATTGATGAGATTGAAATATTATTTCTAGTATAAACTGCCAAATGTTGATATATATATATATTGATTGATATATGTTGCTATTGATGACATAAATGCTGAAATAAAGCCCAATGTATGATATAGAGGTTCGATGGTATAGTTGGATATCCATAGGGTCATAAGCAGCTATATAAATATTCTAAGCACTCCAATGCAATATTCATAAATACTCATTGAGGGTATACTCATACAAGGTTTGGGTATACAGAAACACTTTGGGTGTTAAGCACTATAGTGCAATTTTATTAATACTCAATGAGGGTATACTCATGCATGATTTGGGTATATGGAAGCACTTAGGGTGCTAAGCACTATGGGGCAAATAATATACATACTAATATCTTAATTCGATACCTTGGGCTAAATAAATTGAAAAGAATAAAAAAGAAACAGGAAAATAAGCTTGAAAGCTTGCAGATAGAAATGGAAAAAGGTATTAGTAAGCATTGAAAGCTTACATATGGAAATGACAACGATATTGGTAAGATCTAATCTTAGTACTTGGATATACATATTTATTTATGTTAACAAGCATGTAATGGTAAGGTGATCATATGCATTGTTAATCATTAATATTGATATTATAACAATTGCACTTGAATTTGAATTATTGCCTTACTAAGTAAATACTTAGCGTGTAACTGTTTTACAGGTAGGAAAGAAGAAATGGTTGGAGTAAGGAGCATATACGGATATCATCAATCAATAACAGGTACATCAGTATCAGTAAGATACTTTTTGATACTGTTTGATATTTACTAGTTGGCATGTATATTAAAAGGGTATGCATGCTTTGATAGAATTTGTATTTTATTTGGTATCTAGATGAATTTTGAATCATGTAGTTTTTAGGCAATTTTACTAATTATATAAAGACAAATTAAATTGATAAGTTACTGCATGAAAATAAACTCGACTTGAAGATGAAAATATTATTTTTAAACTTTACGCGAGTAACTAGATTTGTAAATAAAAACTAAATACATTGTAATATTTTTAAAGAAATAAAATTTTACCAAATTACAAATGTAGAGGGTTTTATGAATATTTTGTGACATCTCTGTCTCGTATTCAATGATGGATACTTGACAATGGGTGTTACAACCATTACCGGAATCATGGTTATCAATCATCAATTAGTTAGATTACATGCTTACATACTAATTCTTGACTCAATCCGATCATCCAAACTTACACAATTGCCAAAACAAGATTCAGAGACTAAATTGGAAGAAACAAAACCTTCATCCCATGACATTAACGGCCACCCGTATCGATACGCGGGTAACCGTATCGATACGATACATACCACTAAATAGCTTCGTTTCGGTACGCTATGTACCATACCGGTACGCTAAGTCGAACACAAAGTCCAATTTAAAACTATTAAACTCCGTACTGATACGACCAACATGTGTTTCGGTACGCAGGCTTGGTTCAAAAAGCAAGTTTTCCAGTGGCATTCATACCGAAACCCCTATACCCCGTATCGATACCCGATGCTTGAATTTGCCTAGCCGTACCGATACGGTCCCTTGCGTATCGGTACGTCTGGGCCTGTAATATCATTTGAGCTGGTTTTCCACTCGAATCTAGATGCATTTGGATCCTAACAACTCTTATACTTGCATACAAACATCCATCAAATCGAATTCCATCCTTAACATCGAGATCTAGCAACCATAACAATTCAAATACTTTCAAAAGATCAATCTATAGTCATGCTTCCTAAAACACTCACCAAACATAACAAAGCACTCAATTAAAAATTTTCCAGCATATACAACTTTCCAACATATCTCTAGTACCATAATCAACATGTTAGATTCATCAAAGCATGGCATTTCGTCAAGCTATCTAGATGTATACCTAGGCAACCACCTAGCATCAACCATAAGCAAAACCATTAACATGCTTATCAACAACAATTCAAGTCCATAATGCAACATTAATCTTGCTAAAAAACCAGGGGAAAAACAAAATTACATATCCCAAAAACATGGCGAACATATTGCCTTATTATGCGGAAACTAAAATAGAGTTCATACTCAAAGTAGTCTTCGTCCTTGGATTACTTTAGACTTTGCCTTTGCTGCCCTTAACCTCAATGCTCTACATCATTAGGAAAAAGAGAGTATAAGCACACATGCTTAGTGATGATGCTCTTAAGACAATGATGCAATTAAAATCCTTTGAAAACTAAACACTTGTTTTCGAGCCATGCTTACAATCAAAGCATTACATTGATTCCAAATCAAACATGCATATCAACATTATGCAAAACCTTTATAAACCACATGCTTAAATCCCAAAGCATTAATTCATATTACCATGCTTAAATACCAAAGCATTATGAAATTTGTTCAACACATGAACTTTCGTATATTGGCATTTATAGTGACCTCGGGTAGACAATCCTCTACCCTTGGATAGACAATCCTCTATCCTTGTATGAACAATCCTCTATCCATACATCGGATACACGGATAACTCATGATGAACAATCCTCCACCATGCTAATATCATGCCAATCCGCATGATACCTCAAACCTTTCCAATCTGCAAGATATCTCAAACCTTGCCAATCTACAAGATTTACCCTCACGTAGGTTAGCCAATCTGCATAACCTCTAATGGGAAAACCCAATAGTTCGAGTATCCAATCCGCTATACCTCAAGGACCCATGGACACGATCATTTTTAAACAAATATTATAGCGCACTTTAATCCTATGGCATGCCAACTATATCCAAATGTTTCTCACCTTGTCACATAGCCAATATATCACTTACAACACTATTTACTCATTGTTTTACAATGCATTACACAAAAACCACATATGCAAACCACATTGCCCAAGCAATATCTCATTCCCAACCGAAATGAAAACCAATGCTCACTAGCATTTCATTTACCTCTAAACCATTGCATATGTATTCAAAACCATGCATTTGCAGTAAGTAAAATAAACAAACCATGTTTAAAACCCAAAACATGTAATCAATAATGCTTATATCCAATCCGATATTAAGAGCAAAAGAGGGAAACTTACGTTCGAACTTAGATAAGTGTTTCACGCTTAACCTAAACTCCCAACATGATATGCAAACCTTTATGATTCATTTAAACCAATTTCCACTCATCGATTTCACTTCGCTTTGATCGCCAATGCAAAACAAGCTCCCAACAAGCTTCAATCCACTTCAAGCAACTTCGCTTTGATTATCCCCTGTTTTGATCACACAAAACTAGATGAAACATACATCAAAATGCATCCAAACCATTGCCTCAAAGCAAATTCCCGCAACGCACAAGTTGCCCACACAAAGACCATCTAAAACTTATCGAAATCAACCTCAAACACTTTCCAATCTTAACCTAGCCACAATACAACGATTCGATACATAAAACTTCATCAATTAACATCTAAAAACCCTTTTACAACATCCGTTCACTCCTAGCAATGATTAAACTCCAATAACATCACAAAAACCCTTAACTAACAACCATTAACATTAGAGATTCAACTAGTTTCGGGATTACAATGTTAAATCCAAGCTTTTAACATTATTAAACATCAAAATAATGATGTAACCTGATCAAGAACCCATCAAAATAGATCCAATTCGAAAATCTACTAATTTCACCAATCAAAACACAATTAAATCAATTTTTCTCAATTAAACTATCAAAACTCATTAGAAAACAATTGTAAAGGATCAACAACTTATGAATTTCAGTAAAGAACCTTTCATTAGAGGAGAAGAGCGAACCTAACCTCTAATAGATGTTTTCTCCCTTAATTGGCTGATTTTACATGTGAAAACAAAGTTAAAACAATAAAGTTTTGTTTAGAACCCATTAAGAATCCATTAAAAATCAAAAGATTTAAGAAAAAGAAGATTTACCTGAAGATTTAGAAGAAGAGAATAGTGTTTGGCTGAAGAGATTTTGAGAGAAAAAGGTTTTTAGAGAAAGTTAGTTACGTGACTTTTGTTTTAAAGAATTAATTATCAAATTAATTCTCCCCAACCTATTTATATTTTCCAAAACACTTTAAAAATAGCCAAATAAAGGATAAAGTCTGAGATTAGACTTTTGGGCAATTAGCTCCTTAAAGATTCAAAGTTTTGACCCTTTACAAAACAGTCACTAAAAATAGTTTTCAAAGTTTGCATTTTGGTCACTAGTTCAAAATGTTCAATTTCCAAAACACATTTTCCAAAATTGATTTTACCACAATCATTAATATATTAAATAACAATTTTAGAGCATTTTCCATATTTTTATCACTTCCAAAAATATTTAATCCAAACAATCCATAAACTAACTCGAACCTCTAATACCGGTCCATCGGACCTTCGAACCGAACCCCAAAACTGCTAGACCCAAAACTGGGGCGTTACAAAATCAGTTCGGTTCTCGAGTCTCGGGTCAAGTTTGCCAGGTCTACTTTTAAATTTGTTCAAATAAAGATCTAATGTTTTTAAATATACTTAAAATAATAAATGAAAAAGAAATTATTGTTGTGTAATCACCCAAATCCGTCCACCGCTCTCTTTTCAGTTTTAAAATTTCTTTTTGATTATTTAATTTATTTGAAAAAAAACCTACCTGATTTTGGAATTAAAAATATGAAGTCGCCACCAATCATTTTAAAATAGGTAGACCGGACAACAAAATAAAACCAGAGATAAAAAATTCGGGTCCGGGAGTTGGTTATGGATGGGGAAGGATTAGCACCCCTACACCGCCCAAAATTGGTACCTAGCCGATTATTTAATGTCTTGGTATTGGAAATTACGAATTCGAATAAAATTTAAAATATGATTATTGAATGCATGAAAATGTTCTAAATATTTAAAGAAACGTTCTGTTATTTAGAATAATCGAGAAGTTCACATCCCTTTACGCCCAGGAAATGATTTCTCTATTTTCCAAATAAAAGAAATTTCTCTTAAATATTATATCCTAAAATGGCAAGGACATTTTTTTATTTAGGGATATCGAGAAGATTGCATCCCTTTACGCCCGGGACACGAGTTCTCGAACTCCCTAAATAAAAGAATATTACCTTAATTCTTGACACGTATAATTACTATAATGATGCAAAAATTATATGGTAGCATGTAAATATATATATATATATATATATATATACTTAAAAATATAATACTTATGGTAAAATGTATTAATATTTATATTTATAAAAAAAAATATAAATTTAATAGTTTATATATGTATATATATTATTTTTATAAAAATAAGTATTTATTATTATTTTATATATATTCTTAAAATATAATATTTAAGGTAAAATATTTATGTATTATTTATTAAAAATATACCTATATATTAAGTTAGTAGTTTATATATATTCATATATTTATTTTACAAAAATAAATATTTGTTATTATTTATATATATATGATAATTAAACAAAATACTATACTTTATTTTTTAAAATATACATAAAACCTTATATATAATATATAAAAGTATAAAAATATTATACATAAATATGAACAATAGATATAAAAACATATATACATATATCTTATATATGATATTAATATAAATAATATATAAAATAGATTACATTGTATAATAATAATAATAATAATAATAATAATAATAATAATAATAATAATAATAATGATGATGATGATGATGATGATGATGATGATGCATGGATTAAACCATAAAACAACATGAAACTAAAGATTAAGGACTAAAATGCATGAATATTAAATTACATGGCAAGGAATAATAGAAAATATTCTAAAATGCAATTAAATGTAAAGTGCATGGGCATAAATGTGAAATGCATGAAATAAGGGGGTGCAAATGCAAAGAACCATAATTAAAGGACTAGAAATTGAAGAAAAAAACATAATAATAAAAATAGTGACCAAATTAACATGAAAAGCAAACTGGAGTGCGAGAAATGAAGAAAAAACAAAAATAAGGGACAAAGAGGGGCGGGAAGAAAGGCAAGGACCGATCACATAATTAATCCAGGTGCAAAATTAAAGGCAGGATAAAAACCAAGGACCTGGAGGGTAATTAGACCATTTTAAAAAAAACGGATCCTCCCTGGGTAGCCGAGTCACCGCGCGAATCGGTCCTCTATACAGAGTCGTTTTGTATATGCCGTTTAAAGATTAAAAGGGCTTTTTTTTATATTCAAACATATTTTATTTAAAAAAACAAAACCCTAATTATCTAACCCTCCTTTTTTCTCTCCTTTCGAACCAAAGTAACAGCGCCGCTTATCTCGGTTTTCGCGCCGTTCACCAGCCTTATGACCTCGCGGCGGAGATGGCACGACGACAGCGGCGATCTTCCTCCCCAAATCAAAGGTAAATCCTAACAATTCTCCCTTGTTTTCGATTTAAAATTAACAAAAGGTCTTGATTTTGAAACTAAAAAATATACTGATTTTTGGTTTCGATTTAAAAACTTAAATATGCAGAAAATAGAGATTGAAACTTCGATATGAAATTTTTATTGAATCCCAACTTACAATTTTTTTAGAACGAAAACCCCCTTTTCGAACTCCTTTTTTTCCTTTTACAATTTTTTCCATTGAAAAGCCCTCATCTACAACTTCTTTGTTTCGGTTTTTTTTATAACCTGTAATACCCCAAAATTTATAGTACTGTTTAAGGGTCATTTAGTACTAAGATAAGGGCTTAAAAGCTTACTTAGTGACTAAAATGACAAAAATGTAAAAGTTAGGATTTTCTCAATTATGAACTGTGGAAAAGAAATTTATGAGATTTTAAGGTGTCATATGGGAGAGAACGAGTAAAATAGGATACTCGCAAAGTTTGGCTAAAATCTAAGGAAAATTGGAATGGGAATTCAAAGTTAAAGTTTAGTGACTAAAATGATAAGTTTTAAAACTTGGGGTGATAGAAGTGGAAACATGAAAAGTTGAAGGACCAAATTTGTAATTTCCCAAAAGTTAGGTGTTTTACTTTATAAATAGATAGAGTACCTATAGGTGTGGATCGAATGAGGAATTACTGGTTTGATCCAATATTTTGATTATTGAGAAAATCGTAGTCAAAGTTTATTTGGATATCCAGATCGAATTAAAAATTATGAAATTTTACCATATGATAGAAAAATGTTATAAAAGTCATTTCCAAGTGTTGAAGAATTTATCAGTAATTATTTTATCCTGTACATAGATTAAACAGATCATGGAGAAAAATCTAATATAGATTACGGAAATAAAAATGCAGTACAAGATATTGAATTTAGATCGAACTGCAAAGTTAAGCGTGCCCATGATATAGGATGGGTGACCTATTGGGAAGGTCTCACGTCATTAATTGAGACTGATAAAAAGAAATCAGATCGAGTTAATATTATTCGTATGGATATCAGATAAAGGATTTTTAAGAGAATTTTATCCGATAAAGATTTCGGATCAATTATCAGTATATTGGACCGAGTCAAAATTTCAAGATTTTGATTTTTACAAAATTATGGAATATTTTGTAGGTCAACAATATTTATTTACTGGAGATCAGAATTATGAGAAAATTTTATATTTTACCTGATAGTTTGGAAAATAGAAAAAAATTGTAGTAAGTGATTATCGGGTAATCGGATCGAATTAGAATTTTAAAGGCAGTTCCATAGGCCATGAAAAATTTATAAAATAATATTTTTATAAATATTTTAATGTTTCTAGTTGGAATCTAACTAGACTTGGTTCCATTTTTACAAAATGGCAAAATTTTGTGATTTAAGTGACTAGTTTTGGTAATTTGGTCACAATGGCGATTTTGAAATATTTTGAAAGTACCATGGGTAATGTGGTAATTTCCCATGTGAAAGCATTACTCTAGTTTGGTTAGAGTTGAATGAGTTTTGGTTGGAATTGAACTAGAATGTCAACTAGTAAATATAAATTCAGTTGAGGGACATTTTGGTAAAATAAAATAAAATGAATTAAAAATTTATTTTTAATTTTCATGTGGCATAAAATAAGAAAAAGATGAACAAATTTGTTCATCTTCCTCCATGTATTTCGAAACTAACAAGGAAAAGAGGGGAAAATACACAAAATTTTCAAGGCTTTAAAGCAAGATTCAAGGTATGATCCTTTAGAATAATTTGTTCTACAATCAATTCTCTACATTTTGGTAGCAATATTGCATGGTGTGGTGAAGAACTACTTGAATTACTGATGAGAGAGAAAATAGGGTTTTATATTCTATGTTGAGATTGAAGTATGATTTAAGCAAATCAAGTGTTGTGGAGTTGAAATAAAGCTTAGATTTAGATTAATTTCATGATTGAAGACATAAACCCTAACCCTAGAATTTGGGATTTTATTTACGGTTTTGAAATTGATGATGAAAATGAAAGATTGATGATATTGGAAGTTTGATTTTGATGCTAGAATGAAAAATCCTTAACTAGTCTTCTAAGTGATTATTTTAGCATGTTTGGTAAAGTAGGGAAAATATTGTGAAAATTATTTTAGTGATGGATTTGAAGAGATTATAAATTTAGAAGTTTGATTATGACATTTGGACTAAAATAAAGTCCTTGAGAAGTTTAGACACTCAAATTTGGCAAATATGAATAAGTTGGGGATTTAAATGTTAATTCTTGGAAATGAAGAATATATGTTGGAAAATTTATTTAAGCATGTTAGAATGTTGTTTGGATGAAAAATGAGCCTAGAGAAGCCATGTGACCAATTCGGCCACATGAAAGAATAATGGGAAAATTTTATGAAAATTTATGATTATGAAAATTTATGAATCGAATATGTTGTATAAAGTTAGAATTAAAATTTGAATACTTAGGGACCAATTCGGCAAGTTTCCGAGTTAAGGGACCGAATCTGAATTTTATGAAATTGGAGTATATTTATGTAATTAATGATGCTGGAATTGCGAAATTGATGTTAGAATGCTAAACCAATGTTGAATCGAATTAGTGACTATTTTGACAATTTGTCAAAATCAAGTGACCAAATAGGAAATGAATTCTTGGATGAGGATTAAATCTGAATTTTAGTTGTAAGGATGGAATTAAGGTGGTAATGTTGAATTGAGGGCTAAATTGCAAAGTTCAGAAATTTGGATCCTTACCTTTGCATTATTAGTGACCATTCGATAAAGAAGGAAAATTAGAGGGAACTATTGTGGATAATTATTTGATGAAGAAGGTGATAAGTTGGTGGTTTAAAGCAAATAATGAGACTGAATTGACAAGTAGAGAAGTAAGGAGAAGTTAGTATAAAAGTTGAAGTTAATTATGGAAGCTGTGTAGAAAACTGGATTATGACAGTAAGTTTGAAAATTCACCATAACTTCTACAAAAATGGTTAGAGGGTGAATTTTATACCGATGTAAATATTTGTTCGTCTAGTTTCGTTCCCAACAAACGGAAACTGATTTCGAGTTTCGAGTAAAAAGATATGAATTTTTAAGTGACGAAAGGTCAGAAAACAGAGCACCAGTCTGTTTCGAATTCCAGCATTGTAATTGACTTTGAAAATTCGCCATAAATCGTACAAGTTGAATTTGGGCTATTAATTTATATGGTTGAAAAGCTTATTGAATCTAATTTCTTTCCAAACAAACAGAATCGAATTCCGAGGTGTAGATTATTTTATATAAATATTTATTTGAAGGTAGTGCAATCTGCCAAAAAAATGAGAATTGATACATTTTGTATCTAAAGTTAATTAGTAAGCTTGAAAAGGGTTAATGTAAGTTCTAAATGGTTATTAAGGACCAAAATGAGTTTTGGATAGTATAAGGAAGGAAAGAGGAATTTGTATATTCGAATGATTAGATTTGATAGCATGTTTGAGAAATTGTTAGATTTGAATCTAACAAATGTTGTTTACATTCATGTGATTAATGAAGTTTGGATCCGAATCAAAAAAAGGTTCGAGGTACTATGAAAGAAAGGATCGAATAGAGCTTAGTGAGACAAGCTAATAAATGGCCCAAGTGAGTGTATTTTATTTATTTATTATATATTTGAGATGAATGGATACATTTTTATCTGTTTATATATATATATATATGATGTGAAGAAAACTTGCAATAAGTCAACTTTGATAATAATGAAAATGCATGTTGATCAAAGAAATATTAAATGGCATATGTGATACATGGATGTGGAATAATGATTTATCTAAGATAAATCAGATTTCAGATTTTGGGTATGAAATGCCCATTATTGAATTATGGTTGATAGTTTTGATGAATTGGATATTGCAGATGAAATATAGGATGTGAATTGCCCTATTATATGAACAACGATGATTGACCTATAAGGAAATAAATTGCCCAAGTACTAGTGTGAGAGTTTTTGGTATAATTGGATATCCAAAAAGAGTCTTAGCAGCTGCACCATAGCACTACGTTGCGAGATAGACTCTTCGAGGTCGAGATAGACTCTTCGGGGTCGAGATAGACTCTACGGAGTCGAGTTTAAGCACTACGGTGTTACATAGCACAAAAAGTGTGAGCATGAGGAGAAAAGGGCGTCCTCGAGTACGTACTCACCATCAGACTCTATAGCGTTATAGACACTACGGTGTCGAGATGACTCGTATACCATAGGTTCACCTGAGAATATTTGGTATAGTTGGATATCCATAGAGTCCTAGCAGCTGCGTCATAGCACTACGGTGCGAGATAGACTCTTTGGGGTCGAGATAGACTCTTCGGGGTCGAGATAGACTCTACGAAGTCGAGTTTAAACACTACGGTGTTATGTAGCACAAAATGTGCGAGTATAAGGAGTAAAGAGCGTCCTTGAATATGCAAAGGAAATGATATGCAAATGATTGCATGATGAAAATATGGCTATAATAAAGGCTAGGATATGCAAATGATTGCATGATGAAAGTATGACTATGTTAAAGGCTAGGATATGCAAAGGATTGCATGATGAAAGTATGACTATGTTAAAGGCTAGGATATGCAAAGGATTGCATGATGAAAGTATGACTATATTAAAGGCTAGGATATGCAAAAGATTGCATTATGAAGGTATGGCTATATTAAAGAATATGATATGCAAATGATTACGTGATAAAAGTATGACTACTTGATGATCTTGAACCATTGATAACATGATTTTATGACAAATTTGATAGATGATATGAATCATAATGAAATCATGCTTATGCTGAAGAAATTTTTACGCATATGAATACTTGATGAACATAGAACAATGATGACATGACTTTTAAGATAGTCATGATACATGGTCAATTCTGCCTATACAGATAGCTTGATTTAATACTTTGGCTATAATACTTGAAATGCAATTATGCAAGTAGTTAAGCTAAAAAGCTTAATGTACACAAGACTGATAAAACATATCAAATCTTGTGATTGGAATATTATATTGGTCAAATGAACCATACAAGTAAGGAAGTTCTATATATGATAAAATGTTAACAATTGCAAATGAAAATCATTTGCCATCTGGCAGAACTGTGTTATTATAATTATTGTTTATATTATTATGATTATGTTTCACTACGTTGTATTTAACGTGTGTTTTGTATCACATGTAGGTACTTCGGATTAGATAGCAAAAGAGGAGTTGCACATCGTTGGATCAAGTTCGCTTGTATTATCAGTATCACCACATCCTAGTCTAGAGGGGCATGAATCGAATTTAAATAAGTAGCTATTTTGCATGAACTAGAAACATGACTAAGTTTTGAGAAATTAAGAATATTAGAAAAGATACTTTAAACGAATTTAAACTTGGTTGTTTATTGCGTAGTGATAAAAAAATTAAATTACAAGTCTGAAAATCAGTTAGTAACATCTTTAATGTGTATTCGAATATACGTTGAGGGTGTTACATAACCAATAATAACATATCCCCTACATATTTTAATCTGATGCAGATCTGACTTGATGGGAGTAATCCGAATTTTGAGGGATTTTTGGTGAGATAGGGTATGGCCGAGTTGGTAAAGGGTATGGGTATGGGTTTAGGTTAGGGTAGATTTAGGTTATTTTATTTTTAGAGTTTCTAGTTTTTTTATTTAAGGTTTCAGGATGAATTTGGTTTTGGTCGGCCGGAATTCTGGCGGCGGCGACTTGGTGGAGGTGACGGTGGTAGCAGATGTAATTTAGGGTTAGGGTTTGTTTTAGGTATTTTGACTACCGGGTCGGGTCAGGATTCGGGTCAGATTATGGGTATTGGATTGGGTTCTGGGTGTATGGTAAACGGGTTATTACATGTTGAAAACGTTTTGTCCTTATTTGAGTAGACTAATAAACAATAGACGAAAGATAGGTTCATAGTACTAAATTGTGATCATGTTGTGTTGTGATTTTTCTCCTACAAATCATTATTTCTAAATTATAATTATGATGAACTTAAAAATGTTACGATGTGTCCGTTATATTGCGTTGCGGTCGCTATTTAATACTATGGTAAGGTTAGATAATTATTAAAACAAAAGTAGGCATAAATATTATTTTAGACTTTCAGTTCCTTTACTGCGACGAAATTTACGGGCTCTACTGTATGGTTTTACTTGAATTTATATATGTATGGACAACTAACAACCAAGTCGTTGTAGTATAGTGGTGAGTATTCCCGCCTGTCACGCGGGTGACCCGGGTTCGATCCCCGGCAACGGCGTTCCTTTTCTTTTGTCTTTCTTACGCAACTTTTCTTTTCTTTTCCTTTCAACTCATTTTCCGGGAAAAAAAAACGGCATAAAACTTTCACAGCTAACACCATATCACAAAGGCAAAGATCTACTCTTGTTCGAAAACTCTTCGCCGTTCCAAACAAATGACGACCAGCATCACGTTACCGCTTTAGACAGCGTCGTCAACGTGAACTCCCTCTTCACACTCGCCGTCTTCATCGGCTTAGCCTGGAATCCCTACGATTCCAGCAACACTCTCGTCGACCCAGGCACCAAATGTTTTCCCACCTCGAAAATCGCCGAGGATTTGATTAAATTCCACGTCTACTCCTTCAGTTCTTTCCTCTTCTCTAGCCTCGTAGCTTTGACCCTCAAACAAGCAATCAAGCTCTCCAAATCCCATTCCCTCAACATCCACATCAATTTCCGTGGGTCCCAGATTTTCGAGCACCTCGATGTTAACAAGACGTTGCTTCGGGTCGGCATGGTGGTTTCGGGTGCTGGGTCGGTTGCGGGTTGTTTATTTCTGATGTTGGCTCTGATTAATGTTGTTCAGATCAAGGTCGGGACTTTGGCTTGTGGGAGTGGACATGCTTTTGCGGCGGTTGTTTCTCTTGTTATCTTGGTTCCCCTTGCTCGTCTGATCTATGTTTGTGTCGGACTTTATGCTTTTACTCGTTAAATTGGGTGGAAATTATAGTTTTTGAAGGTGTTGTTGTATGATCTAGGCGGTATTATAATGAATCAAGGAGACAAACTTTGAGAATGTTGCTTTGATTTTCTTAATTTGCAATGGTTTTGTAGTATGTTTTGCTGTATAATTGAATTCTAAAGCTATAAAGATTGAAACTTTTGAGAATATTGTTAATGTTTATCTTCTGGGTTTCTTTTTCTTGTATGATGAAGTTGTAAACAAAATGTAGCTTGACTTTTGATTTTTGTAGGTGTTAAATTAGGGTAGATAAGCTCTAGGTTTCGGAGCCGTGACTGTGTTCAGCGAATTGCTGGTGTCTGTATTTGACTTGATAGATAAACTGGGAAATGAGTTTGTAGTTTATAGAGTTAAAGATTACCGAGGGCACTGAAACGACGAATATGCAATGTAGGTGATTGAATGACTATGCAGTTGTAAGGTAATGCTGGGTGGTCAGTTTGAAATTGTCTCTTCTTTCGATTGTTATAGACTTCGGTTTGCGCTGCTTGATTCGAGTTTGTATGTATGTTTAAACTGTGGATCAGTTTCATAAGGTTGTTGATGAAAGAGAATACAGAGAAGCAAGGCGTAAGTAATCTATGACTCGATATGGTCAGGTAATTCAAAATCGATGTTCTTGATCAAAGACTCTTTCTCTAGTTCCATGTCCATTGTAATCAGTGGAATTCATATTCATCTGGCTACCTTTTACTTCTTTATTCCAGTATAAATAGCTGAGAAGCATCATTTTTTGAGTTCAAGTCGTTGACAAGTACCGCCTTTGTTTGAGTTCAAATCGTTGATCAAAAGTGCCCCTGAATTGCATTGTGGAAATGGAAACTCCAGTGAAATACATTTTCATTCTCGTGTTTGTTGTGAGTATGACCGTTGCAGGGCTCAACGGAGTCGTGGGAACGGGTTATTATTATGGTCCGTGTGGAAAGCATGACATCGAGAAGGAGGCTGAGAAGTTGGAACCATGTGAATTCGCAGCAGAGCATTGGAGAGCCCCGGTTCCCGAGCGCTGCTGCACCATAATGGAGAAAAAGGTGAAGAATCCAGCCTGCCTTTGCGCTGTTCTGTTTTCTCAAACAGCATACAACGCCGGAGTGAGGCCAGAAATTGCAGTGACCATTCCAAAACGCTGCAACATTGCTGATCGCCCTGTCGGTTACAAGTGTGGAGGTACAATTCGCACATTCGTCACTGCTTTTTGCTTTTAACATAATGCTTTATGGTGTTTGTTTCAATATTCTAATGAAGCTATTGTTTATATCTTGCAGCTTTCACTCTGGTTTAACTCTGAAGTCTCCCCGTTGAGTGGTATCGGTAGTATAAGAGTACTGGATTCGCCGTAACATCCAGCAGTTTAAGTTAAATAAAATCTGCACTTGTATCTTTCAATAACAAGTAAAAAGCCTTGTTTCTTTGAATAATGATAAATAAAAGATCACTTATCTTTGCAAAATGTGTGCTTCTTGTTTCTTAATTACCATTTTCAGATTGGTTGGTAAAATGGTAAGCTTAGCCATTTCAGCTGCCGGTTTCGCAAACTCCTCCTTTCCATCCACATCACATCATTCACCATTTTCTCCACTATCTTCCGATCGCAAACATCCCTTGTATCCAGTCCGATGTTCCATACCTTACTCACAACCCTACTATTCACTTGTTGATCAGCAAAGAGTTTTTAAGCTTTTTTTTTGTTTTGTTCTGTTTTTTTTTAAATTGGATAAGGATAGCGGGCTCTTTTTTTACCTCAGTTTTGGATTTATATCGAAACAACGATACGACGTCGTTTTGTCGACCCAGATCCGCGTGGTGACCCTGACCCGGGGAGGGATCCGCGCACTTCGAAGAAAGGGAAAACTATAGTTTTAGTCCCTGAGCTTTTTCCCGTTCGTCTTAGGTTTATTTCCCAAGGGGTCCTCCTAGGTTTTTGCCGTGTTTATTTTAGACCCTGTTTTTATCTAATCTGCTTAGTTTCGTTTTTAATTTGGTCCCCTTAACTTCAGATCTGTTTAATTTGGTCCTGAATCCAGCGTTAATTTTCTTTTTGTTACTTTGCTTACCTTTTATATGAATGTTACAATATTTATATACTCTTTTGGATATGTGATAGTACGTAGTATGTGTGTTTTTAGATGCTACTGTCTTTTATTTATGTGAATATGTCTCTACCTTCGTGCTTCTTACATAACATAGTCTCTATGCATTTTATTTGTTTTCATATATTACGCTGTTATTATATATTGAATATAAATACATAGATTAGCATATTGTAAATGTATCCTCCATATAGCCTATATGTATGAATGTCACTTGTTTTACCTACATTAATGCTTATTATTTAAAATAAATATATAAGATGGTTGCTACAAAACCTGTCATGCGTTTTTATATAAAGTACGTGAATGGTCCTTCTTTTTATGTACATGGTATTTTCTTTGTCGTATTGCTTTAATTTTTAGTGTTGGTTCCGTTATTTGATTGTTTTTCGTTTGTTTTATATTCTCATGATCATCGTGTTCGTATTTGTTTTATGTTTCTACTGTTATGCCTTTGTTCCTTAGCATTGTTTTGTAAATGTTGTAATCGGATATTAAATTATGTTAATGCGGGTTTTTTTTATTCGACGGTAAATGCGGCCAGCATCAAATATAGTGATGGTGGTCTTTCTTTTTACTCTCGAATAACGGGACCCTTAAAATAGACTCGCATGTATAACCGGATTTTGAATTGATCGTCATTTTAATTCACGAAGTTCGATATTAACAAGGCAATAATTATTATTTTCTTTTTACAGTACCAATTTTTTGGCGGTATGGGGTGCCAAAACCTTCCTTATCCGTAATCGACTTCCCAAACCCTATTTTTGATCGAATCTATGGTTTTATGGTGTCTGACCTACCCCAGTGGTCGGTAGCGACTCATAGTTTTATTAAACATGATTTTTTAAAGAATTTCCCCGTCTTTTTAAATATTTCCAAAAACGTAAAGAAAATCAAATTACTTACTTTTAGCGATACTTCAAATTTTTTCAAAAAGGTCACTACAAAACCTTGGATCAGTTTCATAAGATTGTTGCAGCTCACCAAACACTTCTTCTCTTGTTCCACGTCCATTGTAATTGCTGGAATTCATATTTTATATCATTCTTGTAACACCCACAAATCGATAGGGTAACACGATCTAATCTGAAGTGTTACATTCGGGTCACCGGAGTGACCCTAAAAAACATAAAAAATTATTTTTCTTTTCAATATATAAAAAATAGTAAACCAAAATTTCATTTATCACATCATTTAGAAAAACATTTAAACCCGATAAACAGAAAATCAGAAAACTTATTACAGACACTAGTATAAATCAGACACAATATACATGCCCACTAAATATACCGATACTGTACTCCACGAGCAACGCTAAGGAACTTCCATAACTGATGTCGGGTGTTGAAACGTGATCGAGCTCTTATAACCTGCAATGATAAACAACGTGAGCTTGGAAAAGCTCAGTAATACATAACTATTAAGAGATGCTAAAGGTACATGTAGGTATATGACAAAGCATAAAGATGTCATAGTTTTTCCGGCAACAACAGACTCCAATTATGATTCGGCAATTCAGTAAAGCGTTATATCATAAGGTAATAGAGTTTTTTTTATCATCGAGTATCAGGCGAGGAGCCTATACATCGGAGAATCATAAGAGCAATGGACTAAGTTAAACCATGAAGTTTAGTGTGTTCCAGCAGTGCAAAAATTAATACTTACAATCTAACAATGCAGTAAACGTATCTACCCTCGAACCGAACTCCATAATACAGTTTCCCAGAACTCTTCATATACACGCATTAACCTGAGCCCATTGGGCTTGGGTACCATCCTAAGGGAATACCTTAGTTACGGGTGGAATTACCCTAGCCGAAGCATAGGAACCGAATACGGGCGGAATTACCCTAGCCGAGGCTAGGAACCTAATACGGGCAGAATTACCATCCTGATCAGGGCTGAACCTACATAAACTTCATATCATAACCCAAGTACCCCCAGTAAAAGTTCAGGAGACAGTTACGGTAATAACAACATATAATAACAAGTAATTATTTTCGATAAATTGTAACTAGGGAGCATGCTATTCAGACATGTACTTAGGCATAAATCAGAAAGATAATCATGCTTAAAATTAAGAAACCTGTTACGTTTTGCAAATCAGAACATACAAGTCATGTGCACATGATCAGTTTAAATAAATCAATAAAACATTTATATACTTAGCACACAAGGAACACACTAAATTTCCAAATTTATGATTCAAGTACAAGATAGTTGCAGAACAGGTACACATGTACTTTACAGATTTAGGCAGTTCTCAGTATGAGATCTTTAAAAAGGAGTTCAATAAATACCAGCGCCATTAAGATGTTTAAGAACTTGATTTATCAGGACCATTTAGAATTTTAGAGTAATATGATTCACTCATGAGTTCAGATACGTTAGGATGAATTCCAAGATCTAGACGGAACAAGACCCTTAAGGATTACTGATACCTTAGAAGGATTCCATATAAATTTAGTTCATAAGGGCATGTTGACCGTTTGACTTTCAAGGGCATTTTGGTGATTTTACCCAATTAGTAAAAAAACAGATGCTTGCGATGTTCACAACATTTGTCATCTTATCCACACTCTGAAACCACTTAAACTGAACAGTTCTTATCATTGTAGTATATACCAATATTTGAATAGATACACATCACGCGCACTCGATACTTAATGCCGAGGACTTGTATAGCTGAACAACGCTTTATCACCAATAATCTCTTAACGAACCTGAATAGTCAAACATGTATTTATGCGGTCTTCTTCCATTAATTAAACAGTATCGGGAAAAATGGTTGTACATATGTCGTCTTCAAACCCAACTGGGCATTACAAGCTTTTGAGCTCTATGGATTAATTCCAGGATTTACAGAACTTTCACTTATTTCAAGTCATGAGGATGTTTCAATCGATCTATTGCTTAATGACGTTTTAGTCATCTCAGTCCCCTTTTGTCCTTCCAAACAATTCGATTATTATTATTATTGGAAATAGAGGGTAAATTCGTCATCTTGGTTAATTTAGAGATTCTTGTACCCGAAGATATTCCATTTATTTATGTCATTACAGTCAATTTGATGTTTTCTGCCAATTTGATTGATTCAGATAAATGTAGAAACTTCCAGTAATTTATCTTCAGTGACTTATTCAGGATTTTAGGAGAATCCACAGATTTTACATTCTAAAAGGTTCGAATCTTAATACCAAGATTTTCCAAGTAGGTCGAGGGTTCCAGATGAATAGATTGTTTAATCGAGTCAGGAATCAAGTTCTAGGTTATTTTCATCATTAGGGGTATTTTTATCGTTTACACCTCAAGGGTATTTTCATCATTAAATTAAATTTGAATATTCAAAAGTTAACTCCTTTATTAACCATAATTCATTCTGAAGGTTGACAGTATTATTAATTTCTTACTTAACTTGAGAATTCTTCCAGATCGTTAGAATTCTTATTCAAGTATTTCAGGTCTTATCCAGTTTATCATTCTTTTGTTCCGAAGTCAAATTGGCTTAAGCAAGTTAATCGGTGTACTCATTCAATATCTTACATGCCATAACCATATACCAATGTTACATAAAGCATGCAGTAGGTAAAAATGTATTAGCTTGATTCCGAGCTACATCGGGCAACCCATGATACTTCGGTCCATCGTACATAAACTCTAATTCGACCCTTCTCATAAAACTCGAACTCGTGAAACCACATATACCAAACTTACCAACCACGGAAAGGGCGACAAAACTTCAAAAACCGAAGGGTCATTCCAACTCTGATGACCCCCAAATGATGATCGGCCGCTTGGGTTTTGATCGCCTTGGAACGAAGACGACGATGGGGGCGATTGCGTCTCGAACGAACGGCGACGGTGGCTGGAGTACGTGAAAAACAAGGTGTAAACTTTTGGTTTTCTGTCGAGCCTTTAACCAAGATTTCACGGCAAACGATGGCTTCTCGGCGCGAGTGGTGGTCAAGGTTAAAGTCGGGATACGTCGGCAAGCACAATGATGGCAGCGGTGCTAGACACAGACGAACGGTGAATGAGATCAGACTGATATCATGGGGGAAACCTTCGAAAATTCTGGATACTTTCCTCTCACATGACTATTTGTTTTCTCTAGATCAGTGCACGATTGAGGGGGAAATTGAATGGACTTATTTTATTATTTTATTGGTATAAATAACTTAAACAGAGTAATATTAAACTGAGGTAGGTTTAAACCAAAAACAATCTTAGCCCGATTGGTAAGACTGTAGCTTATTATGCTAAGTGACACATTTTCAAGTCCCATTGGTATCGAATTTCCCCCTTTTTTAATTTTTCTTCTCTATTCTTTTTACCTCATAATTCATGGGATCATAATTAAATATCAATTAGGAGTTTTAATTTTACCATATTTTTTTATTTATAGTCGATTTATTTTTTGATCCGTTGATATAGAGACAATCGAACTGCGTTAAATTTCACCTCTTATATATAATTTATTTCATGTCGAGCCGTGTTCATTCTATTTCGGTTTACAAATTCCTAACAGATTTCATAGTTCTCAGTTATAGTTAGAATTAACAATTATAATGTACAAATCCAGTAACAAATATAATAAAGACATTTGTATAATTAGCTAACTAATGCAAGCTGAATGCCCACAGAAACAAACTAAATCACACAAGTGGATGTAAAAACGAAAACCATAAGCTTATCAGCCCACAAAGAGTGGGTGTTTCATAAGATTATATCTTCTTTCCATTGTTTCCGGCACCGATCTAAAGTTTCATTGACTTAGGCTAGCGCTGCATGATTCCAGTTCGTATGGATGCTTAAACCGTGGATCAGTTTCATAAGATTGCTGCAGCTCACCAAACACTTCTCTTGTTCCACGTCCATTGTAACAGCAGCTGGAATTCATATTTTATCTATTTGTTTCGGTATAAATACCTGCGAAGCATCTTCATTTGAGTTCAAGCTGTTCAGAAGTGTTTTCGTTTGGGATCAAGCCGTTGGTCAAAGTGTCCCTGCTGAATTGCATTGTAGGAATGGAAACCCCAGTGAAGTACATGTTCGTTCTCACGTTTCTTGTGAGCATGACCATTGCAGGGCTCAACGGAGTTGTGGGAACTGGTTATTATTATGGTCCGTGTGGGAAACATGACATCGAGAAGGAGGCTGAGAAGTTAGAACCTTGCACATACGCAGCACAACATTGGAGAGCACCGGTCTCCGAGCGTTGCTGCACTGTAATGGAGAAAAAGGTGAAGAATCCAGCCTGCCTTTGCGCTGTTCTGTTTTCGCAAACAGCCTACAATGCCGGAGTGAGGCCAGAAATTGCAGTGACCATTCCAAAACGCTGCAACATTGCTGATCGCCTAATGTTAATGGGAGGAAAAGAGTACAACACAACCAGGCACAAGAGCTAAACTAAGAAAACCAACAAGCCACAAAACATCGAAATCAAAGAACAATACTCATTCCCAGCGAAACAAGGTCGCCCGTACATGTAGAAAAAGCTACTCCATGACAATTCGAAACCTGCTACCACCATGCTTTAAACATCTCTTGACAAAAACACGAGGTCATGAAAATCCACCTTATCACCTTGAGGTCCTTGCAAAACCTGTTGTTGTTTCTTTGAATAATAATAATAAACAAAAGTGAACTTGTCTTTGCAAACATTGAATTTTTAGAGTTGGTCAGAGTTAAGATTATGTGTTAATTTTTAGAGGAAATTTTGGCCATTTGCTAAAATAATTAGGTTCAATTGAATTACAAACATTATTAACAGCGAAACCTCGGGGAACAATATGGTTGAAACAGACCCTCGCATAATTTGTTTGGATTTTAAGGATTAGGATAAAATTGTTGAAAATTTTTCCTTGAATTACTGATACATTATGTAAAGGTTAAGGTTTAATTTTTTAGAATTTGGACTAAATTAATGTAATGTGTAAAGTTAAGTGTTAAATTTGTTATTATACTAATTTTGTAAGGGTAAATTATAAATTTCATCACTCAACTTTCTTCTCAGTCCTATTTTGGTCACCGACGTTTAAACATTTTAAATTTAATCACTAAACTTTCAATTTGCTCATATTTTGGTCACTCTACCATTGAATACTTAACAACATTATGACTGAACATCCATCTTTTAAAAATTATGAAATGGCCCCAAAACTTTCTTCATTTTTTTGTGTGAGAACCCTGATTTCAGATTCCCTTTGATTTCTCATCGATTGAGCATCTTCTTCGAAATCTCAATGGTGGGAGGTGGACAAGAAGGAATAGAGTTTTAGATCGTGATTGCATGATGATCAAACAATAGATATCGTAGATCAGAGGGGTTTGGAGTTTTATCAGTTTTGGGTTGATTTTTGTAAGTTTTAAAGTGGTTTTGGGAAAATCTAAACTGATAGAGTGATAAGAGACGACGAGACAAATTTTTTGGTGTCTTGGTTGGTCAAAGATGACGCTGAAGAATGGTGATTTCAGCATTGACATGACACAAGGATGAAACTATAAAACTTTCATCTTTGGAGGGAAGAAGATATGACAAAGAAAAGAAAGAAACGAAGAGAAAACTGACGTGGATGACATGTGGTGGCCTTGTCAACAAAAAGTAATCCATGTCAATACGTGGCTGCTATGTCATCCTTTCATTTTTGATTTAATACTCGAGTGACCAAAATAGGAGCAAATTAAAAGTTTAATGATTAAATTTAATTTATTTTAAGTTTTAGTGACCAAAATAAGTGTAGTTTACCCTAACACAAATCTGTTTGTTGTGGTACAAACTTGAAATTGAAACTTTTGGAAAACATTTTTGCTGAAATTGAAAAGTTATTGTAATGCATGAAATTGATGAAGACTTTGGGTAATATAGAAGGGTAATTATTCCATACATAGGCGGTGAAAAAAAAAAAATCCACTAGCGCCTTAGTTTTGGGATTTATGGTTAGATTTTAAGGTTTAGAGGTTAGCGGTTTATGTTTAATGGTTTAAAATTGATGGATTGTGTTTAGAAATTAGGATTTAGGGTTAGATTTTGGTGTTTATAGGCTAAAACCTAAATCCCTAAGCATATTATCCTTAACTCTAAATCCTAACATATAAACCCTAAATTCTAAACCAAAACCATATATTCTAACCAAAATCCTTAAACATAATCCCATAACCTTTAAACAATAAATTCTAATCCTAAACCCTAAAATTAAGGTGATTATAGAAATTTTTGTTTTCACCGTCTGTGTATTGAATACAAATCCAATATATAATAGGAAGAACAATTCAAATCCATGATTATAAATATATATGGTAATTATTCCATACACTGAAAACTAAACATTTTCACAAACACTTTAGTTTTAGGGTTTATGGATTTATTTTAGGGTGTAGGGTTTATGGGTTTAAGTTTAGGGGTTAGACTTTAGGGATAATGGTTAGAATGAGTTTTTAGGGGTTAGAATTTAGAGTTTATGGATTAAAACCTTAACCCTAATCTCTAAACCCTAAATTCTAACAAAAAACCCTAAACCCTACATTCTAATCAGTATCCCTAAATTCTAAACTATTAAACTTAAACCCACAACTCTAAACACTAAATTGAATATCTAAACCCTAAAACTAAGGCAATTGTAGAAATTTTTTGTTTTCATCGCCAATCTATTGAATATAAACCTAAAAAATTTAATTGATGTAATTCTTAAATTTAATTGATGGAGGTGGGAAAATACTCTGAAAGATCCCACATGAACAAAAACCAAAACATAACTTTCTATTAAAAAAATCAAAACAAACAACATGGAAAGCCTATCAGCCCCCAAAAGATGGCTGCTAGACTATTTTTTTATAAACTAACCTTGGTGGTCAGTACGAAATTGTCCCTTGTTTCAATTGTTTCCAGCCCTATTCTATTGCTTTATTGACTTTTGCTTGCGCTGCATCATTCTTGTTTCCATGGATGCTTAAACAATGGATCAGTTCCACGAGATTTTAGTCTTTTAGAGTAAGAGCATACAGAGATAGTAAGACGGAATTGATGACCAATGACTCTTTCTCTAGTTCCACGTCCAATGTAATTGCTGCAATTCATATTTTATATCCTTCTGTTTCGGTATAAAAAGCTGTGGAGCGTCTTCGGTTGAGTTCAAGCTATTCAGAAGTGTTTTCGTTTGAGTTCAAGCTGTTGATCAAAGTGTCCCTGCTGAATTGCATTGTAGGAATGGAAACTCCAGTGAAGTACATGTGCGTTCTCTTGTGAGTATGAGCATTGCAGGCCTCAATGGAGTCATGGGAACTGCTTATTATTGTGGTCCGTGTGGGAAACATGACATCGAGAAGGAGGTTGAGAAGTTGAAACCGTGTGCATATGCAGCACAGCATCGGACACTATAGCAAAATATGTTTTTAGCAGTGTTTTTTTAGCCCTATAGCGGCGTTTTTAGCGCCACTAAAAACTTTCCCGCTCTTAGGAAAGTGCCGTTGAAACCAGCACCGCAACAGTTCGCAGCATTTTCGGGCAAAAAACACCGCAAAAAGTCAAGATCTATAGTGGCATTTGTCTTTACAAATATCGCGAATAACTGTTCTTTACATGGAAACTGACAAGGAATATAAACTAGGTTTATATGGAAATTGAAATAAGAGCAAAGAAGGAAGAAAAAGGAACTTACTTTGGAGTTTCTTGTCTATTTACCTGCCAATAAAAGAAAATAGAAATTAATTGAGAGAAAAGAAAGAGGAAGAAGAAAAGTTGTGAAAATCTAGTAGAGATTGTACAGTCCCTGAGTTTTATCCGGATAAAGCCTACATATGGTGGAAAATAAATAAAAAAATTGAACTCGGAAGCGAGAATCGTACCACTAGACCAAGCACCCTTTGATGATAACCATGGGCTCATTTCCTAAACAAATCCATGTCAAATGTCAATGCATAACTGTGAGCAGAAGTTTGATGATAACTATAGGCTCATTTATTTATTTGTTTTTGTTAGAGAAACAACATGATTCCTATGCAACCAGAAGTTTTGGGTACAGTAAATGTAAACAAGAAACCAAAGCTAATGAAGAGTTTAGAAAACGTAGTGACTCTTGAAGTGGAAGATAAAATGCTCCAAGGAAGTCCCTATTTGCATTTAAGGAAGCTATTTTGGAGTTAGGAATAGTATTACCTATGGAGAATGAGAATCATGAATAAGTTTCCAACCTTTCATTTGCCTAGTTCCAAGTCCGCCAAAACAAATCTCGATTGATCCTATTCCTATCAGTGGACACACACACATGCTTATTCCAGTTCACTTTTCATGCTCACTATTACAGACGTTGAGTCAACCACTTAAGCCACCAGTATTTATAAAAATGTTCCAAATATCAATCAACTTGGGAGAGGGTTGAGAAAGTATTTGTTGAAATGTTAGCTTTCCCATTTGTATTGGTGCTCATATGTTCCAAATATCAATCTCTCCGTTTTGCACATCATTATGAGAGATCAGAAAATTAAAAAGAAATGTAAACATGAGAAAGTAAAGTCCTCATTCCTAGAAACTTCAGGTTAATAACAAAGGGGACTCTCCACTTTTAAACCCAAATACATAGTCTCTGGTGTCAAAGAAATCATGACGATTAAATGGATTTTTTGAAAGTAAGATTCAAGAAAAAGCGTAACTGCAGTGCTGCCTGCTTCTGAGCTTACAAAGCACAGTGGTACATTTCTAATATACCAAAATTCGTATTATCATAAAATAAGCATGCGAGATAATTATAGTCTAGAGAGCATAGATAAGGCTTCACTATATATGAGTCATCATCTAGCCTACACAACTAGAGTTCTTAGATCGCCTATCTCAAAGCATCAATAAGTCTACAACAAGTCTTACATGTACCACAATGCTTCGCCAAACTCGAGGTCACATAGACTATTGAGTTAATACATTCATAAGCTATCATCTATAGCATCCACACAATATACATAAATAAGTCATACATCATGTACATAATGGACAATGAAGTCCTACCTTACCCGTGCTCACACAGCCGTCGGGTTACTCATGCTAACATAGCCGTTGGGTTGAATGCACCATATCCTGATCACCATAGCAACATATATGTCCTAGACATACTTGGATCACATTAGCCACAAGTAGTCCTTACATGATGTCATTCAACCTATCAGGTTACTCGAGCTCACTCAGCCTATCGAGTTAATTACCTTATCTAAATCACCATAGCCACAGATAGGTTTCTAACCGCACTCAGATCACTAAGTCCGTTGGTACGTCGGATGTACTTGTTCACTCAGCCTGAAGTACGCGTCCCCTTATTTAAGTACCGTAGTACTGACTCTAGGACACCTGGATTCTTTACAACAATCACAAGATAATACATGCTCCCCGAGCATTCATACACCTCACCAAGAGGTAAATAGCACGAAGCCCCTACCGAATCCCGACTCGACTCAAACTTCTTAAAAAAAATGACCCAACCAAACCCGAAAACCAAAAATTCAAAAGAAAATCCGACCCTAGCGGATCGGGTCGGGTCAAAACCCGCCGGATTCGGATTTTTTGCCGTCCCTAAATAAAATGGCAAGAATTGAGTAATCCACACATTTACCCTCAAAAAAGAATACAACATCCTTTCAAATTTGGCATATGAAGTGGCATCAAGCGTTTAAACCCACGCCGACCTAACAACATTTCGAATTCAAGAATCAAAACCAGCAAAATCAACAAAGTTGTTACCATTCATACGAATTGAATCTGAAAAAGTAAAAATAAAAAATAAAAACCAAGTCTTTTACAGCTGATGGAGGTGGGAAAATACTCTGAGTGATCCCACAGGAACAAAAACCAAAACATGACTTTTTTATTAAAAAAAATCAAAACAAACAAAAACGAGAAAGTTATCAGCCACAAAGATGGCTGCTACACAATTTTTTCATAAGCTAAAGCTTGGTGGTCAGTATGAAATTGTCCCATTGTTTCCAGCCCTATTCTATTGCTTTATTGACTTTTGCTTGCGCTGCATCATTCTTATTTTCATGGATGCTTAATCAGTGGATCAGTTTCTTTAGGTTTTAGAGCAACAGCATACACAGATATAAGGTGGAATTGATAACCAATGACTCTTTCTCTTGTTCCACGTCCATTGTAATTGCTGGAATTCATATTTTATCTATTTGTTTCGGTTCGGTTGAGTTCAAGCTGTTCAGAAGTGTTCTCATTTGAGTTCAAGCTGTTCAGAAGTGTTTTCGTTTGAGTTCAAGCTGTTGATCAAAGTATCCCTGCTGAAGTGCATTGTAGGAATGGAAACCCCTGTGAAGTACATGTTCGTTCTCGCATTTCTCGTGAGTATGACTATTGCAGGGCTCAATGGAGTCGTGGGAATTGCTTATTATTACGGTCCGTGTGGGAAACATGACATCGAGAAGGAGGCAGAGAAGTTGGAACCGTGTGCATACGCAGCACAGCATTGGAGAGTCCCGGTTCCCGAGCGTTGCTGCAACGTAATGTAGAAAAAGGTGAAGAATTCAGCCTGCCTTTGTGCAGTTCTGTTTTCTCAAACAGCATACAATGCCGGAGTGAAGCCAGAAATCGCAGTGACCATTCCGAAATGCTGCAACATTGTCGATCGCCCTGTTGGTTACCAATGTGGAGGTACATATTCTCTTTTAAGTACAAAACTAAAGCTTTAATAGTGTTTGTTTTAATATTCTGATGAAGCAATTGTTTGTTTCTTTCAGCTTTCACGCTGCTCTAACTCTGAAGACTCCCTATTGTGCGGTATCAACAGTATAATAATGCAGGATTCACTGTGACATCCAGCATTGTTAAGCTAAATATAATCTGTTGATGTATCTTTGAATTATAAGCAAAAAGTGCTGATGTTTCTTTGAATAATAATAATAAATCAAAGGTTACTTTTCTTTGCAGATCGCCTTCTCATTTTTGCTCAATATACTAATATAACACAAGTTTCTCCAATCTATACTATCAATAGATTCAATAATGTAGAAGATCACTTGAAGATAGTGTAAAAGGAAGTGTTGGATATGAATATGTATTTACAGTTTTAGAATGAGTTCTTTTTTGGCACCGGAAATTAAAAAATATATATATTTTTTCATTCGTAACACAATATTTTATAATTTTTTGGAAGAGTCTTTTTAATTATTTACTAACTTGACATATAAGGCAATAGTCTCATGTTAGTAACATCATCCACGTGGACTGTCATGTGTATACAAATTCGTGGCGTCATCGTTCATTAACGGTCATGTTAGCAGAGTTAACTAATCAAAGGTTTTGATAAAAGCGTTTTTATGTTAAGTTTTTTGTAGTTGGAAATTTTTTCTACCGTTCGAATCTTGGAGAATTTCCTTCATTCGCCAGTAAATGGACACCGTCAAAAAGTTAAAAGAAGAGTGATAAAAAAGTTCTATGTCTAAACTTCAGTAAGTAAATTGAACTTTTTGAAACTTCAGTGACCAAAATAGGTTTGAGATTAAAGTTCAGTGATGATTTATATAATTTACCCAACTTTTATGGGTAAAATAAACCGTTACTCAATTATTAATTTAGTTACAAACTATTATTTTTTTATTCCAAAAGTTACAGTGTAGTGGCTCAATTAAAAAAATGTTACACATGTCATTTTGTGCATCTAGTGTGATCTGGTATAACAATAATTGTAGTCCTCAGAATTTGTACATTAAATCAATTTGGTTCTAATTTCTTTTTTTTCTTAAAATAATTCTAATTCGAAACAATTCAATAAATTTAACCCATTTAGTCTTTTTTATGATATTGTCAAACGACGCAAGTCTATTGGATCAAAGCAATAGTTAGATAACTACATTATACCATAAAAAACAAATTACTGGTAAAAGCATCAGTTGGATAAATGTAATATGAAAGTGATATAACATTTTTGAGAGAAGAACAAACAATTTAGAAGAAAAACAAAGACTAAATTGATAAAAAAATCAAATATGATGGGTTAAATTTATTAAATTCTTTCGAATTAGGATAAAATTGTTAGAATGTATAACATTTTGAGACTAAAACTATTATTATACCAACTCACGTCACCATCTTTCTTTCAGTTTAATGATCGGCGACTTGTTTGCAATAATATTTTTAATGATTAAATTGTAACATTTAGAAAAAATATCCATTTGTAACCAAACTAATAATTGAGGGCTTTGGAGTGTATTTTACCCAAAAATTTATAGACTCTTGATATTTTTAAGGATTAATCAAGTTATTTTCAATCATTTATTTTTCTTCTTCGATCAGGTGACATGCGTCAACACTAAAATTAGGATCAAATTAATAGAATATGTACATAACGAAAACCAAAAGTAACTTTTAACAGTAAGTGATTTCATTGAAATCATTTAAATAATTGAGTGATCTGATTGATAAAATTAAAAGATCGAGAGTCAAAATAGAATCCATTTTCCTATAATTATCTAATTCAGAGACAATCAAACTTTAAACTGATCAGGATTGACTTAAACAACTAAGTTAAGTTGCGTAAGAGTTGAAGATTACAAAGGGGATTGAGGAAAGCCCCGAGTTTCTGTGGAAGACTTGAATTTTCCTGCTAAATGCCCACAGAAACAAAATTGAAAAACACAACTCAGCTCCATATTAATAAACAAAAACATTGAATAGAAATTGAAATCGCAGAGGCAATTGTTTCCACCATTATTCTATTGCTTTATTGACTTTATGATTCTTGTTTGCATGTATGCTTAAACTATGGACCAGTTCCACGAGGTTTTAGAGCAAGAACCTACACAGAAATTAGGTGGAACCGACGACCAAACACTTCTTCTTCTCTAGTTCCACATCCATTGTAATTGCTGGAATTCATATTTTATATCCTTCTGTTTAGGTATAAATAGCTGCGAAGCGTCTTCGTTTGAGTTCAAGCTATTGAAAAGTGTTTTCGTTTGAGTTCAAGTTGTAGATCAAAAGTGTCTGGTGCTGAATTGCATTGTAGGAATGGAAACCCCGGTGAAGTACATGTTCGTTCTCGCATTTCTCGTGAGTATGACCATTGCAGGGCTCAACGGAGTCAAGGGAACTGCTTATTATTACGGTCCGTGTGGGAAACATGACATCGAGAAGGAGGCTGAGAAGTTGGAACCGTGTGCATATGCAGCACAGCATCGGAGAGTCCCAGTTCCTGAGCGTTGCTGCACCGTAATGGAGAAAAAGGTGAAGAATCCAGCCTGCCTTTGTGCAGTTCTGTTTTCTCAAACAGCATACAACGCTGGAGTGAGGCCAGAAATCGCAGTGACCATTCCGAAACGCTGCAACATTGTCGATCGCCCAGTTGGTTACCGGTGTGGAGGTACATGTTCTCTTTTAAGTACATAATTAATGCTTTAATGGCGTTTGTTTTAATATTCTGATGAAGCAATTGTTTGTTTCTTGCAGCTTTCACTTTGCTCTAACTCTGAAGACTCCCCATTACATGGTATCAGCAGTATAAACATGCAGGATTCGCTGTGACATCCAGCAATGTTAAAGTTAAATAAAATGTGTTGATGTATCTTTGAATAACAAGTAAAATGTGAAGTTGTATGTTTGAACAATAATAAAACAAAGGTTACTTTTCTTTGCTAATCGTTGAATGAATTGATCAACGTTGTACCCTACCTTTCCAACTGGACCGACCAACAAACCATACTCAATGGAGATTAAACACAAATTGAATGAATTGATCTTATAACAGCAACTCGTGTAAAAGCTAGTGTTGGATATGAATATGTATTTATAATTTTAGAGTTATTAAAGTTCTTTCTTAGCTTCGGAAATTAGAATGAGTATAATATTTAGACATTTGCAGCGCAATATTTTATAATTTTTATATTTCTCGAAATTAAGTCTAGTGAGATAATAAAGCTTGATTGATTTTTTGGACTACTTTGAGAGTTTTTTAATTTTTTTTTGCTTGGCAAAAGGTTTTATTGAAGGTTAAGTCATACACGCTTTAAACCTACTTATGTGCCTCGTTAAAAATCTCTCTAAACTTAAATAGAGGAAAATAGTACAAAACAAGCAGGCTTGAACCTAACCGTAAAATTAACGACAAAATACATCAAACAAGCCTGGTACCTACCCTGCAAACCTATTGCTAAACTATAAAACCATTATACTATTGCATCTATAAAACTAAAGACATCACTCATTCTCTAACGGAAAAAACTTTGATACACAGGCCGTGTAAACTTTAGTTTACACGTGCCTTTTAGTTTTATGAGTTAGGGTTTTAGTTTAGGGTTTAAAGTTTAGGGGTTTAGGTTGTAGGGTTTAGAATTCAAGGTTAGTGTTTAGAATTTAGTGTATGGGTGTAACGTTTAGGGTTTAGTTTTTTAGAGTTAGGGTTAGAAATTTAATATTTGGGTTATTATAGTGTAAATACACAGGTTTGTGTAAAATTAATTTTACACAGCCTGTGTATCAAAGTTTTACCCTTCTCTAACACCTACAAGAATCAGCAAGCACCAATCTGCCTATGTTTATAACAAGCTCTATTGATTAGGGGTGAGCAAAACTCGACTCGACTCAAAAAAATCGAATAACTGACTCGACTCGAGGCGAAAATACTCGACTCATCTTGACTCGACTAGAAATTTCATAAACTCGGCTCAACTCAAAAAAATTTCAAATAAAGTTTGAGTTGTAAAATAGAAACTCGAATAACTTGAAGAACTCAAAATTTTTAGTAATTAATAGATTTATTTTTAAGTTCGAGACGAATCCCTCAATTTTTTATTATATATATATGTAATCACTCATTTTTGACCGGGTTTTAGTGTTATTAGTGTTATTATAATAGTAAAAAAAAAGCAAAAAAATCAAAAAAAATAATAATAATAATAATTAATATAAAAAAAAATCAAAAAAAGAAGAAGGAAATTTGCGTGGAGCAGGGTGCTCCACGTCACCCACAATTCCATCTCATTTGCCTATAAATAGGCACCCCATTTTGAGAAGTGATCACACGGCCAATTGAAGGAAAAATTGAGGCCAAATTGCCAAATGAATTGGCACCCCAAATCGTGGGGCATGGCCGGCCGCAAGGCTGGCCGGGGTTGGGGGCAGTGCCCTCGACCCCAGTTGGTTCGATCCAACATTCGATCGGGGTCCTATTTTAGGTCCGATCTAGTTAATATTTTTGGAGGGGTCGCGGAAGATCTCGGTGGGGTGCAGTCAGGGTTCGTTATTCGAGCTCCTAGTTAGGTATATTTTCTTCCCTTTTTATTAGTGTTGTAATTTTTATAAATTAATGAAGTATTAGTTATTTAAAATGGTAGTCTTATTTTTTATGTTTATGTTTTAGATTAATATTTAATATGTTTTAAATTTGTGTTTTATATTAATATTTTATTCATGTTAGATATGTTTTTATTTATGAGTCAGATTAATATTTATGTATGTATGTTTTAGAATAGTATTTTATGAATTTGTTTTTATGTTAGATTAATATTTATGAATATTAGTATTTTGTTTATGCTAGATAAGTTTTTATTTATGAGTTAGATTAATATGTTTATATGCATGTTTTAGTCTAGTATATCATTTATGTTAGATTAGTATTCTGTTATGTCAATATTTATTGCATTTAAATATTTTGCCATGTTTTATATTTTTACCACTAAGATTGCATATGATATATAAATTGTTAATGCGGTGTCCTTTTATCCGAGCGTAAACGGGCCGATGATCGGCGTAGTGATAGTGGTTGGCGTTTACTCTCGGATAACGGGACCTTAAAATTAATTCGCAATTATGACTGAATTTTAAAATAATCGTCACTCTAATCCGGAAAATCCAATATTAATAAAGCGGTAATTATTAAAGTACCAATTTTGGGCGGTGTGGGGTGCTAATCCTTCCCCATCCGTAACCGACTCCCGAACCCTGTCTTTTTGAATCTCTGGTTTTATGGTGTCCGCCTACCTAAGTGGCGGTGGCGACTCCATTTTTTTGAGGTTTTGTAAACCCCACGGAATAAATATTTTATATCCAAACACCTTTCAAAAATCCTTCAAAACGCCATCGGTTTTTTTTATTTAGCGTGCCTTCGCTAAGATGGCGACTCCGCTGGGGACATTTTTGTTTTTCAAAAACAAATGAGAGTCAAGCTTTTAAAATAATTACCGCTTTACTAATATTGGAAATTCCGGATTAAAGTAACTATTAAATTAACATTCGGTCATAATTGCGCGTTTATTTTAACGCATTTAAAATATGGCATATAAACCCGTCTTTTTAAGTGGGGGGAAAACGCTAATGCTTTCGTGGAGATATGGTTCTCCCGTATGGGCCTAACAAGTACCTTCGGGGCTCGAGTACCTTATGCTTTCGTAAGGATATCGTTCCTTCGTACGGGCATAAGCGAATGGGTCCCCTTGAATTGAACCCGGTTGAAAGGAGCCTATAATGGGTGATGATCGGGGGCCTTGCTACCCTTAGTAGGGGACAACAAGGACAATTCGGGTACCTCCTAGCACCAACACTGCATGTAGAGAACATAGAAACCCACCCTGTTAGAGCCATGCGGATAACCTTAGGTGTTTTGGACTAGATAAATAGGGTCGTTTTGTTTATTTACCTTATTTAATTTGTCCTTTTATTTATGTATTTATTATTTTTATCCGATACTAACTCATTTCTTTTTGTGTTTTATTTTATTTTTACACATATTTTTGTTGCATTATCATTGCATCCACATTACATAGAGGCGTTGATTCAAGTGGTTTGCCCGATTAGAAAATCTTTCATCATGGAAAAAAGGTGTCTTAGGAAGGACAGCATCGATCCAGTCGCGTGACATCGGTCGAGATTACTCAATGATCCGATGTAACAATTTGTCGAACAGCGTGTAGTGCCAAAGTATACACACGAGACCTAATGGTGGACATACAACGAGCTACAAGGTGTGTGAATGACTTAGCTACGAAGCCACGACTCTCCGACCTTTTATAACCCCGGACATGGAAGAAGCACCAAGGTTTATCAAGTTGCTCGGAGTGTCGAGGAGGTAGGAGGTAGAGCTAGAGTTTATGTGTAGAATTTTATTTTGTAATTAAGACTTTGTAATAGACTCTTTTTGTAATAGGGACTCCTTTTGTAATATGGATCTTTTTGTAATCTGGACCCTTTAATTCCCATAAAAGTCGTTCGAAAGGGTGATTACAGCGGAATCAACGCCTTTATTTGCATTCATGTTGCATATCATGACATGGTGTTGATTCAAGAACAATTCATTAAAAGGCTTTCAAAATAGAAAAAGTCCTTTGCGGGGACGATAATATTACAAAGATCAAGTTAGGTCGAGCAAAGACCAATCGCGAAAGAAGACGGTCACGACAATAAGGCACGTGCGATTTATGAAGATTGATCGTACGCAGAATCCTAATTTTAAATCTTCATATTTGACCATTTTTAAATTCTCGATTTTAATTTAACTCAAAAAAAAAATTAAAAATATTATTATTTTGCTTTGAAACTTCTTCTCTCATAAAACTTTGGAAGAATAATAATAACAAAAAGAAACATAAAAGTTTCATTTTTAAGTAAGTTAAAATTTTTGAACCAAATGATCTTTGAGAATTTTAATTTAAACCCTAAAATTTTTAAAGTACTCCTTAGGACCGATAGAATCCATCCTGTTTAGACGTATTATTCGTTTGCACCTTAAAAGATCTTATCCGCATTATGCCTCGCACTTGTTGATGTCATTTTTAGAAGCCACAAAAATAAAGATCATGACGTCACAAGTCCATAAAATAGAATAAGAAGAGAAGACGAAGTCATCCATCATCCTGAAGACGACGTCGAGACATGGAGCATATGTTTTGCTTCCCGAAGTCAAGATCTCCAGAAGGAAGCTAACTGTCACCTGTAATTCATTATTAGTTTCTTGCAACCAGACATTTTTCTACTGATTGAAAGTCTTTTAAGGACTGTTCGAGAATCAACACCGCATTTGCATTCATGCATTGCATTGCATTGCATTACATTGTGCAATCATGACATATTTTACACCTTGCATAAAATTTTTGAGGGGTAATCCAAAGAACAATTAGAGTTTTATCATGAATTGAAGACACTCAAAAATCCAGATCCGAGCAGTTAAAAGATGGGCTCGAGGAAAAAAGAGAAAACAAGAAGTTTGATGTCTTTAATGCAAGAAAACTCGTTTGAACCCAGGTTGGTCGTTCCTTCGAATTCCAAAGATTCTCAGATTTGCACATGATGATGGAACAAGATGCCTCAAGATTCACGCGGCCATATTCTGCAAAAGATGGAGGGATGCATTAAAAATTACTGATCCACTACTTCCCCGACAGTCTAGCAGGACCTACCGTGATATGATGTACTTTGGACCTAGCACTAAGTCGTCGGTATCTCTAGGGTACGAAGATGAAACCTGATGAAAGCTTCAAGGAATGTGCTTTGAGATGTCGTGTTTAGTGACCCAAGTGCAACCCCGTGTAGATGAAGAGGAAATTGACTTCTATGCCATCTTTTATATTTATTCTTTAATAATATGCTCGAGAAAATGAAGGTCAGCTTTGAGGACTTAATGACAATGAGCGAGAAACAAACATGCACTCCGGGACCTTAGTTTAAAGACCAGACCTGCCTAGGAGCAAAAGGAAACAGAGAGATAAATGTGTATCACTTTCAAAACATTGAGGCACTGGGCATGATACTAAGAAATTTGGGGTCGTTAAAAAATTAAGAAGCTGGTCGATAAGGGAGTCGTGACAAAATAGTCATCCAAATGTGGAAAAACAAGAGAAGAGGCAAGCCTACACTACCTTGGAAGGGGCAGAATGAGTTAGCACCTGGAGATAATCCAAAGGTCCCTACGGTTTTCTCATCATTTCACAAAGAAATTCTCAACAAAAAAATCATTGTTTATTAGAATTAAAAATCACATTTCCATTTAGAAAAACATATTTACATTCTTGATTCTTTAAACATTTCATTTTTATGGGGTAGTTTTCCCATATGCATATACACACATTTTTGAATGGACATATGTATATATCATTTCTATACCAGTCCTCGAATTTTGAATGCAATAAAGACATTTGCTTCAAACCCAAAGATCAACTCTAAGTTGCATATATTTAGAAGAGATTGAATGTTGTGGTGATACTTGTAAATGTGAGTATCTGCTAGTTTACTTAGGCCAACAGAGGAACAAAAGCGAGTGTTTAGACAATGGGCAATTCCCATTTTAAGAATTTATCTTCTCGTGCACTTGTCGTTTAAGATCCTTGAAACGAAAGTTGACCCTAAACCTCTACCCCCGAAGGCATTCTCGGGACATTTGTGAATATGTCAACGAATGGTGTTCTTTTACTTTACTAAGAAGACACAGATGAGACCATACAGATTGGGTACGAAGATCAGAAAATCATCGAAGAAAGTGGTTGAAAACATGGATATGTCCAAATGAAAAACCAAAAAGAAGATAAATGGTAATCGGAAGGTCAAGCAATCCGGATCGAGTAAATATCGTAAGAGCTGCAGAGAGGCAATTAACTCCGAGCGGAAGATCGCATCAATACCAATATAGATCCGTGTTGATTCGAGGATACATTCATAGACTCGAATAAGAAGAAAGAAATTCAATGCTAAAAACCCAGAGTGAGCAGTCTAAAAAAAAGAAGAAAAAGAAAGAAAGAAAGAATACAATCTATGCTTCACACAAAGATCAAACAATACAAGAACGAGACTTCAACTATGAGCAAGAGACAGAAGGAATCCACATTTCAAGTAAACATCAGTTTTGAAAATTAGTATAGAAGCTCGAATTGAAGCCAAGTCAAGACAAGTCGGCCCAAGATCGCCAATTTTGAAAAAGGAAATGACCTCTAGGGTGAAAAAACCCAAAAATGGGCAGTCTAGAGTGATCTGAAAATGAAGAAAAAGAGTAGTCTACGAGCCTCTGGGCATCAATATCCAGCCAAAATACATTGATCCGAAGGTACAAAAGAAGGAAGTGACCTCTAGGTGAAAACCCAAAAAATGGGCAGTCTAGAGCGATCCAAGAGAAAAAGTGAAAAAGAAAAAAGAGAGAAAAAAAGAAAGCAAGAATAACATTTCATCTAGGCGTGCCAATCACAAGAATTCCCAGAAATGTATTCGTAGTCCTTCAAGAAATCTCGGGCCCGAGGAGTTCGGAGGATCAAACATTCTTGGACGTAAAACGAACATCGTATATAGCCGTAATGCAAGGCAAAGATACAGTAAAAAGAAAGGAAATGAACTCTAGGGTGAAAACCCGAAAACGGGCAGTCTAGAGTGATAAAAAAAAAGGAATAATGGGCATATCCAAGTTACACAAGTACAAAAATACTGTTTCACTTAACCATAAACCAAAGGCCTACATTACAAGCCCCAAAGACCATTCTGGTCATCCATAAAAATCCAAGTTGAATGAGAATGTCTTCATATTTCATTCCGCCTATAAGGGTTAACTTTTCTTCAAGGAACGTCAAACTTCGAAGTGCTTGATCGACACCCAAATAAGGGAATGATGGGGCATGGTGAGATAATGAGATTAAGAGAGCCACCTTAAACGGGGTAGAAACTAGGTAGGGTTGTTCCTCTCAAAAGCCTATTAGACCAGAAGAAACTATGCATTGGCATATATCTCCACAATGGTCAAGATCTTCTAAATATGCGCTTCATTAGAGTTGGTCTCTGGCAACTTGAAACAGATGCGCTATGGTGTTTGATATTTCGGGGGCAAACATGTTTTAAAAGGTTTGACATTTTCTCCCAAAGTTATGATGTTTACCATTTGTTCCAAACAATGTTTTCAAAATGTCCAAGTTGTGATTTTCGAAATGACTGTTATCTTTTCAAACAATCATTATTTTTTGAAATATACACAAGTAAATTGCCTTTTACTTTACTTTAAAAATGAATGATGATGAGATTTAAAGCATAGGGACCGAAAGTTAGTTCCCATCAAAATGCTGCGAGAAAATCAAGGAAGAGTTCAAGGGATGGAAGCATCTTGGCTCACCCTGGTGACTAGAAATAGATCAAGGCTCTATAGGATGGGCTAGAAAATTCAAAGCAGTGGAGCCCGTGGTTGAATGGGGCAACGCCAAGCCAAGAAGATGACAAGGGTTCATATAAGAATAATATAAGAACCAGACGATCATTTATGATGGCGGGTGATAACTCTAAAGACAAGAAAGCCTTTCGCACAAAAAAAAGTACGACAAATGCTCCAATTTTAGTCGCACCAGTGCCTGGTCGACCACTAAACAGTCTTCGAGAATTCAATGGGATGTGTGCTGGGGCAACACGATGAGTCAAGAAAAAAGGAGCAGGCCATCTACTACCTAAGCAGGAAATTCAATGATTGCGAAACACGGTACCCGCCAGTGCAGAAGCTGTGTTGTGCTCTAGTTTGGGCTACCAAGCGGCTCAGACAGTACACGTTGTACCATACTACCTGGTTGATATCCAAGCTAGACCCATTAAAGTTCCTAATGGAAGCGCCGGCGCTAACGGGAAGGATGGCCCGATGGCAGATGCTCTTATCCGAATTCGACATCGTATATGTTAATCAGAAAGCCGTAAAGGGAGTGCCGGTAGCGGATTTCCTAGCTAGTCGTGCTTCGGATGACTATGAGACATTGAAATTTAGTTTCCCGCACGAAGACTTGATGTGCATTACAACCAAGAAGAGATTTCAAATGATAAGTCATGGAAACTTTACTTGATGGAGCCCAACGCCCTCGGACATGGGATAGGGCGTGCTAATTTCACCGAGGACGTCTATTATCCTTTCACCAGCAGATTGGAATTCTTCGCACAAACAATATAGCTGAATACGGCTTGCATCATGGGACTGAACTCAGCCATCGAAAGAAAGGTTAAGGAACTTCGAGTGTTCGGAGATTCGTCCCTAGTCATTTACCAATTGCTGGGGAGTGGGAAACCGAGACCCGGTTGGTCGAATATCACGAATGGATCCAAGAGCTCGTCAAAGAGTTCGAAAAGGTCACCTTCAATTATCTACCCCGAGAAGAAAATCAGATGGCAGATGCATTGGCAACCTTGGCGTCCATGTTTAAAACAAACACCTGGGCAGAAATGAGACCCATTGAGATGCAGACGTTTGAAAAGCCTGCTCATTGTTGTAATGTACAGGAAGAGATTGACGGAATCCATGGTACTATGATATCCCGCAATATGTCAAGCTTCAAAAGTATCCGAAGGGGCAAACGACAATGATGAAAAAGCTCAGAAAAATGGCAACAAAATATGTCCTAGATGGGGAAATCCTATATAGGAAAAGTCATGATCAAACATTGCTGAGATGTGTGGATGCCCGGGAGGCGAAGGAAATCTTAGCCGAAGTGCATGACGGGATCTGTGGAACGCACGCCAACGGGTTGTCTATAGCCCGAAAAATTATGAGATGCGGTTATTTCTGGTTGACCATGGAGGGAGATTGCATCGATTACGCCAGGAAATGCCGTAAATGTCAAATTTACGCTGACAAAATTCATGCACCCCCATCGCCTCTACACACCATGAATTCTCCGTGGCCTTTCGCAGCATGGGGCATGGACGTTATCGGGCAGATCCATCCGAAAGCTTCCAATGGGCACCGATTCATTGTGGTCACCATAGACTACTTCACTAAATGGGTAGAGGCAGCATCTTACGCCAATATCACCAGGACTACAGTTTGTAAGTTCTTAAAGAAGGAAATTATTTGTCGATACGGATTGCCAGAGAGGATCATCACCGATAATGCTTCCAATCTGAACAACAAAATGATAAAGGACGTGTGCACTCAATTCAAAATAACACACCATAATTCCACAGTCTATCGTCCTAAAATGAATGGAGTAGTGGAAGCAGCAAACAAAAATATAAAGAAAATCATAGCGAAGACTACAGATACCTACAAGGATTGGCATGAGAAGTTGCCTTTTGCCCTTTTCGCCTATAGAACGCGTCCATCCGCACATCAACGGGGGCAACGCCTTACTCCTTGGTGTATGGTACCAAGCAAGACTCCCAATTGAGGTAGAGATTCCGTCCCTTCGGGTCTTAAACGAAGTAAAATGGAAGAAGCTGAATGGGTACAGGCGGACTCGACCAACTAAATCTCATTGACGAAAAAGACTAAAAGCCATTTGTCATGGTCGATGTACCAAAAGTGGATGGTGCAGCTTACAACAAAAAGGTGCGCCCAAGAGAATTCAAAGAAGGGGATCTGGTACTCAAAAGAATCCTCCCTATCCGTAAAGATTCTCGAGGAAAATGGATGCCCAACGGGAAAGACCATACGTCATAAAAAAGGCCTTCTCAGGAGGAGCCCTGATCCTAACAGAAATGGACGGGGACGAGCTGAAAAATCCCGTAAATTTCGATGCCGTCAAGAAATACTATCTCGAAAAAAAAATCTCTTTAAAGTGAAACCCGAAAGGGCGCTTTAAAATTCCAAATCATAATTGGAGGAAAAAGAAAGGTCGAGATGGTTGAACTTGGCGGTGAGAAGGGTATCGATGCCCGTAAGAAAGGAGAAAGCGAACGTCAAAAAGGACCAAAACAAACCCACCATGATATTGAAGCTCATGCATCATGAATAGTCAGACATCACTAGAATTAGGAGCATGTCAATTCATTCATTTGTCATAGCATTTTGTTTTCATCTCAGGTATTTGCAGATCCAAAGAGACATCAAGGGTCATCACGATGTGAATCCCAAATGAGGAGACAATGTTTTTACATAAAGGCACATGTTTTCAAGCCCTGGATAGAGGTTCTATATAGGAAGAACCCTCCTCTCCGAGGCTTCGGAAGCTGAAAGTTCTATATAGGAAGGACTGACAGCTCCAGGGTGAAGACTCGCAGTTCTATATAGGAAGAACTCCCGGTCAAAGAAATTCACCCTTGACACAGGGTTATATAGGAAACCTGTTGTGTCGAAAGCAAAGAGTCTTATATAGGAAAGACTCCGAGCTCCATTGTCTTAGGGCGAAGGGTTCTGTGTCGAAAAGAACCTGTAGCTCTGAGATTCCAGACGCCAAAAAGTTCTATATAGGAGGAACTGATGGCTCCAAGGTGAAGACTCGCAGTTCTATATAGGAAGAACTCCCAGTCAAAGCAATTCACCTATGACACAGGGTTATATAGGAAACTTGTTGTGTCAAAAGCAAAGAGTCTTATATAGGAAAGACCGAGCTTCATTGTCTTAGGGTGAAGGGTTCGTGGTTTAAAAGAACTCGTAGCTCCGAGACTCGCACGTCAAGAGTTCTATATAGGAAGAACTTACATGCTCAAGATTCAGCCAAGGAAGAACGGAGATGTCCAAAAGAATTCGTTTTTCCAAAGCTACAATGAGAGCGAAAGGTTCTCAGGTCGAAAAAGAGCCTGTAGCTCCAAGGTCGGAAGGTGACGAAGCTCTATATAGGAAGAACTTACAAGCCTCAAGATTCAGCCAAGGAAGAGCGGAGATGTCCAAAAATTTCGTTTTTCCAAAGCTACAAACAGGGAAGTCCGATAAGAATGAGAGCGAAGGGTTTCAGGTCGAAAAGAGCCTGTAGCTCCAAGATCGGAAGGTGATGAAGTTCTATATAGGAAGAACTTACGAGCTTGAAAATTCAGCCAAGGAAGAGCGGAGATGTCCAAAAAAATTCTCTTTTCCAAGGCTACAAACCAAACAGGAAGTCTGATAAAACTCCAAGATCGGAAGGTGACGAAGTTCTATATAGGAAGAACTTACGAGCCCGAAGATTCAGCCAAGGAAGAGCAGAGATGTCCAAAAGAATTCGTTTTTCCAAGGCTACAAACCAAACAGGGAAGTCCGATAAAACTCCAAGATCGGAAGGTGACGAAGCTCTATATAGGAAGAACTTACAAGTGAAGATTCAGCCAAGGAAGAGCGGAGATGTCCAAAAATTTCGTTTTTCCAAAGCTACAAACAGGGAAGTCCGATAAGAATGAGAGCGAAGGGTTACAGGTCGAAAAGAGCACGTAGCTCCAAGATCGGAAGGTGATGAAGTTCTATATAGGAAGAACTTACGAGCTTGAAAATTCAGCCAAGGAAGAGCGGAGATGTCCAAAAAAATTCGCTTTTCCAAGGCTACAAACCAAACAGGAAGTCCGATAAAACTCCAAGATCGGAAGGTGACGAAGCTCTATATAGGAAGAACTTACGAGCCCAAGATTCAGCCAAGGAAGAGCGGAGATGTCCAAAAGAATTGTTTTTCCAAGGCTACAAACCAAACAGGAAGTCTGATAAAACCCAAGATCGGAAGGTGACGAAGCTCTATATAGGAAGAACTTACGAGCCCAAGATTCACAAGGAAGAGCGGAGATGTCCAAAAGAATTCGTTTTTCCAAGGCTACAAACAGGAAGTCGATAAAATGAGTGCTTTTGATCTTTGCTTTGTCCTCGTTTCACAAGAACAAGCAAAGAGGGGCAAACTGTAATCACTCATTTTTGACCGGGTTTTAGTGTTATTAGTGTTATTATAATAGTAAAAAAAAGGCAAAAAAAAAAAAAAAAAAAATAATTAATATAAAAAATCAAAAAAAAAGAAGGAAATTTGCGTGGAGCAGGTGCTCCACGTCACCCACAATTCCATCTCATTTGCCTATAAATAGGCACCCCATTTTGAGAAGTGATCACACGGCCAATTGAAGGAAAAATTGAGGCCAAATTGCCAAATGAATTGGCACCCCAAATCGTAGGGCATGGCGCCCGCCAAGGCTGGCGGGGTTGGAAGCGTGCCTCGACCCCGATTGGTTCGATCAACATTCGATCGGGTCCTATTTTAGGTCCGATCTAGTTAATATTTTTGAGGGGTCGCGGAAGATCTCGGTGGGGTGCGAATGGGGTTCGTTATTCGAGCTCCTAGTTAGGTATATTTTCTTCCCTTTTTATTAGTGTTGTAATTTTTATAAATTAATGAAGTATTAGTTATTTTAAAATGGTAGTCTTATTTTTTATGTTTATGTTTTAGATTAATATTTAATATGTTTTAAATTTGTGTTTTATATTAATATTTTATTCATGTTAGATATGTTTTTATTTATGAGTCAGATTAATATTTATGTATGTATGTTTTAGAATAGTATTTTATGAATTTGTTTTTATGTTAGATTAATATTTATGAATATTAGTATTTTGTTTATGCTAGATATGTTTTTATTTATGAGTTAGATTAATATGTTTATATGCATGTTTTAGTCTAGTATATCATTTATGTTAGATTAGTATACATTATGTCAATATTTATTGCATTTAAATATTTTGCCATGTTTTATATTTTACCACTAAGATTGCATATGATATATAAATTGTTAATGCGGTGTCCTTTTATCTGAGCGTAAACGGGGCCAGTATCAGGCGTAGTGATAGTGGTTGGGCGTTTACTCTCGGATAACGGGACCCTTAAAATTAATTCGCAATTATGACTGAATTTTAAAATAATCGTCACTCTAATCCGGAAAATCCAATATTAATAAAGCGGTAATTATTAAAGTACCAATTTTGGGCGGTGTGGGGGTGCTAATCCTTCCCCATCCGTAACCGACTCCCGAACCCTGTCTTTTTGAATCTCTGGTTTTATGGTGTCCGGCCTACCTAAGTGGCCGGTGGCGACTCCATTTTTTTGAGGTTTTTGTAAACCCCACGGAATAAATATTTTATATCCAAACACCTTTCAAAAATCCTTCGAAAACGCCATCGTTTTTTTATTTAGCGTGCCTTCGCTACAGATGGCGACTCCGCTGGGGACATTTTTGTTTTTCAAAAACAAATGAGAGTCAAGCTTTTAAAATAATTACCGCTTTACTAATATTGGAAATTCCGGATTAAAGTAACTATTAAATTAACATTCGGTCATAATTGCGCGTTTATTTTAACGCATTTAAAATATGGCATATAAACCCGTCTTTTTAAGTGGGGGGAAAACGCTAATGCTTTCGTGGAGATATGGTTCTCCCGTATGGGCCTAACAAGTACCTTCGGGGCTCGAGTACCTTATGCTTTCGTAAGGATATCGTTCCTTCGTACGGGCATAAGCGAATGGGTCCCCTTGAATTGAACCCGGTTGAAAGGAGCCTATAATGGGTGATGATCGGGGGCCTTGCTACCCTTAGTAGGGGACAACAAGGACAATTCGGGTACCTCCTAGCACCAACACTGCATGTAGAGAACATAGAACCCCCCACCTGTTAGAGCCATGCGGATAACCTTAGGTGTTTTGGACTAGATAAATAGGGTCGTTTTGTTTATTTACCTTATTTAATTTGTCCTTTTATTTATGTATTTATTATTTTTATCCGATACTAACTCATTTCTTTTTGTGTTTTATTTTATTTTTACACATATTTTTGTTGCATTATCATTGCATCCACATTACATAGAGGCGTTGATTCAAGTGGTTTGCCCGATTAGAAAATCTTTCATCATGGAAAAAAGGTGTCTTAGGAAGGACAAGATCGATCGATCGCGTGACATCGGTCGAGAGATTACTCAATGATCCGATGTAACAATTTGTCGAACAGCGTGTAGTGCCAAAGTATACACACGAGACCTAATGGTGGACATACAACGAGCTACAAGGTGTGTGAATGACTTAGCTACGAAGCCACGACTCTCCGGCCTTTTATAACCCGGACATGGAAGAAGCACCAAGGTTTATCAAGTTGCTCAGAGCTGTCGAGGAGGTAGGAGGTAGAGCTAGAGTTTATGTGTAGAATTTTATTTTGTAATTAAGACTTTGTAATAGACTCTTTTTGTAATAGGGACTCCTTTTGTAATATGGATCTTTTTGTAATCTGGACCCTTTAATTCCCATAAAAGTCGTTCGAAAGGGTGATTACAGCGGAATCAACGCCTTTATTTGCATTCATGTTGCATATCATGACATGGTGTTGATTCAAGAACAATTCATTAAAAGGCTTTCAAAATAGAAAAAGTGCGCTTTGCGGGGGCGATAATATTACGAGTATCAAGTTAGGTCGAGCAAAGACCAATCGCGAAAAGAAGACGGTGCGACAATAAGGCACGTCGCGACTTGAAGATTCAGTCAGACGCGAGAATCCTAATTTTAAATCTTCATATTTGACCATTTTTAAATTCTCGATTTTAATTTAACTCAAAAAAATTAAAAATATTATTATTTTGCTTTGAAACTTCTTCTCTCATAAAACTTTGGAAGAATAATAATAACAAAAAAGAAACATAAAAGTTTCATTTTTAAGTAAGTTAAAATTTTTGAACCAAATGATCTTTGAGAATTTTAATTTAAACCCTAAAATTTTTAAAGTACTCCCTTAGGACCGATAGAATCCATCCTGTTTAGGCGTATTATTCGTTTGCACAGAGAAAAGATCTTATCGCATTATGCCCGCACTTGTTGATGTCATTTTTAGAAGCCACAAAAATAAAGATCATGACGTCACAAGTCCATAAAATAGAATAAGAAGAGAAGACGAAGTCATCCATCATCCTGAAGACGACGTCGAGACATGGAGCATATGTTTTGCTTCCCGAAGTCAAGATCTCCAGAAGGAAGCTAACTGTCACTGTAATTCATTATTAGTTTCTTGCAACGGACATTTTTCTCTTGATTGAAAGTCTTTTAAGGACTGTTCGAGAATCAACACCATTTGCATTTGCATTCATGCATTGCATTGCATTGCATTACATTGTGCAATCATGACATATTTTACACCTTGCATAAAATTTTTGAGGGTAATCCAAAGAACAATTAGAGTTTTATCATGAATTGAAGACACTCAAAAATCCAGATCCGAGCGGTTAAAAGATGGGCTCGAGGAAAAAAAAGAGAAACAACAAGAAGTTTGATGTCTTTAATGCAAGAAAACTCTGTTTGAACCCTGGGTTGGTCGTTCCTTGAATTCCAAAGATTCTCGATTTGCACATGATGATGGAACAAGATGCCTCAAGATTCACGCGCCATATTCTCGCAAAAAGATGGAGGGATGCATTAAAAATTACTGATCCACTACTTCCCCGACAGTCTAGCAGGACCTACCGTGATATGATGTACTTTGGACCTAGCACTAAGTCGTCGGTATCTCTAGGGTACGAAGATGAAACCTGATGAAAGCTTCAAGGAATGTGCTTTGAGATGTCTGTGTTTAGTGACCCAAGTGCAACCCCCGTAGATGAAGAGGAAATTGACTTCTATGCCATCTTTTATATTTATTCTTTAATAATATGCTCGAGAAAATGAAGGTCAGCTTTGAGGACTTAATGACAGTCAGAGCGAGAAACAAACATGCACTCCGGGACCTTAGTTTAAAGACCAGACCTGCCTAGGAGCAAAAGGAAACAGAGAGATAAATGTGTATCACTTTCAAAACATTGAGGCACTGGGGCATGATACTAAGAAATTTGGGGTCGTTAAAAAATTAAGAAGCTGGTCGATAAGGGAGTCGTGACAAAATAGTCATCCAGCGGTGGAAAAACAAGAGAAGAGGCAAGCCTACACTACCTTGGAAGGGGCAGAATGAGTTAGCACCCTGGAGATAATCCAAAGGTCCCTACGGTTTTCTCATCATTTCACAAAGAAATTCTCAACAAAAAAATCATTGTTTATTAGAATTAAAAATCACATTTCCATTTAGAAAAACATATTTACATTCTTGATTCTTTAAACATTTCATTTTTATGGGGTAGTTTTCCCATATGCATATACACACATTTTTGAATGGACATATGTATATATCATTTCTATACCAGGTCCTCGAATTTTGAATGCAACAGTACATTTGCTTCAAACCCAAAGATCAACTCTAAGTTGCATATATTTAGAAGAGATTGAATGTTGTGGTGATACTGTAAATGTGAGTATCTGCTAGTTTACTTAGGCCAACAGAGGAACAAAAGCGAGTGTTTAGACAATGGGCAATTCCCATTTTAAGAATTTATCTTCTCAGGCACTTGTCGTTTAAGATCCTTGAAACGAAAGTTGACCCTAAACCTCTACCCCCTGAAGGCATTCTCAGGACATTTGTGAATATGTCAACGAATGGTGTTCTTTTACTTTACCAGAAGACACAGATGAGACCATACAGATTGGGTACGAAGATCAGAAAATCATCAGAAGAAAGTGGTTGAAAACATGGATATGTCCAAATGAAAAACCAAAAAGAAGATAAATGGTAATCAGAAGGCTGAAGCAATCCAGATCGAGTAAATATCAGAAGAGCTGCAGAGAGGCAATTAACTCCGAGCGGAAGATCGCATCAATACCAATATAGATCCGTGTTGATTCGAGGATACATTCATAGACTCGAATAAGAAGAAAGAAATTCAATGCTAAAAACCCAGAGTGAACAGTCTAAAAAAAGAAGAAAAAGAAAGAAAGAAAGAATACAGTCTATGCTTCACACACAGATCAAACAATACAAGAACGAGACTTCAACTATGAGCAAGAGACAGAAGGAATCCACATTTCAAGTAAACATCAGTTTTGAAAATTAGTATAGAAGCTCGAATTGAAGCCAAGTCAAGACAAGTCGGCCCGAAGATCGCCAATTTTGAAAAAGGAAATGACCTCTAGGGTGAAAACCCAAAAATGGGCAGTCTAGAGTGATCCTGAAAATGAAGAAAAAGAGTAGTCTACCTGAGCCTGCTGGCATCAATATCCAGCCAAAATACATTGATCCGAAGGTACAAAAGAAGGAAGTGACCTCTAGGGTGAAAACCCAAAAAATGGGCAGTCTAGAGCGATCCAAGAGAAAAAGTGAAAAAGAAAAAAGAGAGAAAAAAAGAAAGCAAGAATAACATTTCATCTAGGCGTGCCAATCACAAGAATTCCCAGAAATGTATTCGTAGTCCTTCAAGAAATCTCAGTTCCGAGGAGTTCTGGAGGATCAAACATTCTTGGACAGAAAACGAACATCGTATATAGCCGTAATGCAAGGCAGCATACAAGTAAAAAGAAAGGAAATGAACTCTAGGGTGAAAACCAAAGCAGGCGATCTAGAGTGATAAAAAAAAGGAATAATGGGCATATCCAAGTTACACAAGTACAAAAAAAATACTGTTTCACTTAACCATAAACCAAAGGCCTACATTACAAGCCCCAAAGACCATTACGGTCATCCATAAAAATCCAAGTTGAATGAGAATGTCTTCATATTTCATTCCGCCTATAAGGGTTAACTTTTCTTCAAGGAACGTCAAACTTGAAGTGCTTGATCGACACCCAAATAAGGGAATGATGGGGCATGGTGAGATAATGAGATTAAGAGAGCCACCTTAAACGGGTAGAAACTAGGTAGGGTTGTTCCTCTCAAAAGCCTATTAGACCGGAAGAAACTATGCATTGGCATATATCTCCACAATGGTCAAGATCTTCTAAATATGCGCTTCATTAGAGTTGGTCTCGGCAACTTGAAACAGATCGCTATGGTGTTTGATATTTCTGGGGCAAACATGTTTTAAAAGGTTTGACATTTTCTCCCAAAGTTATGATGTTTACCATTTGTTCCAAACAATGTTTTCAAAATGTCCAAGTTGTGATTTTCGAAATGATTATTATCTTTTCAAACAATCATTATTTTTTGAAATATACACAAGTAAATTGCCTTTTACTTTACTTTAAAAATGAATGATGATGAGATTTAAAGCATAAGGACCGAAAGTTAGTTCCCATCAAAATCTTTGCGAGAAAATCAAGGAAGAGTTCAAGGGATGGAAGCATCTTGGCTCACCACAGTGACTAGAAATAGATCAAGGCTCTATAGGATGGGCTAGAAAATTCAAAGCGGTGGAGCCCGTGGTTGAATGGGGCAACGCCAAGCCAAGAAGATGACAAGGGTTCATATAAGAATAATAATATAAGAACCAGACGATCATTTATGATGGCGGGTGATAACTCTAAAGACAAGAAAGCCTTCGCACACAAAAAAGTACACGACAAATGCTCCAATTTTAGTCGCACGAGTGCGGGTCGACCACTAAACGATCTTCGAGAATTCAATGGGATGTGTCTTTGGGGCAACACGATGAGTCAAGAAAAAAGGAGCAGGCCATCTACTACCTAAGCAGAAATTCAATGATTGCGAAACACGGTACCCTTGGTCAAAGGCAGAAAGCTGTGTTGTGCTCTAGTTTGGGCTACCAAGCGGCTCGATAAAGACACGTTGTACCATACTACCTGGTTGATATCAAGCTAGACCCATTAAAGTTCCTAATGGAAGCGCCGGCGCTAACGGGAAGGATGGCCCGATGGCGGATGCTCTTATCCGAATTCGACATCGTATATGTTAATCGAAAGCCGTAAAGGGAGTGCCGAGCGGATTTCCTAGCTAGTCGTGCTTCGGATGACTATGAGACATTGAAATTTAGTTTCCCGAGACGAAGACTTGATGTGCATTACAAACGAAGAAGAGATTTCAAATGATAAGTCATGGAAACTTTACTTGATGGAGCCTCCAACAACCGGACATGGGATAGGGGCAGTGCTAATTTCACCTGAGGACGTCTATTATCCTTTCACCAGCAGATTGGAATTCTTCTGCACAAACAATATAGCTGAATACGAAGCTTGCATCATGGGACTGAACTCAGCCATCGAAAGAAAGGTTAAGGAACTTCGAGTGTTCGGAGATTCGTCCCTAGTCATTTACCAATTGCGCGGGGAGTGGGAAACCAGAGACCCGAAGTTGGTCGAATATCACGAATGGATCCAAGAGCTCGTCAAAGAGTTCGAAAAGGTCAGCTTCAATTATCTACCCCGAGAAGAAAATCAGATGGCAGATGCATTGGCAACCTTGGCGTCCATGTTTAAAACAAACACCTGGGCAGAAATGAGACCCATTGAGATGCAGACGTTTGAAAAGCCTGCTCATTGTTGTAATGTACAGGAAGAGATTGACGGGAATCCATGGTACTATGATATCCTGCAATATGTCAAGCTTCAAAAGTATCCGAAGGGCAAACGACAATGATGAAAAGCGCTCGAGAAAAATGGCAACAAAATATGTCCTAGATGGGGAAATCCTATATAGGAAAAGTCATGATCAAACATTCTTTGAGATGTGTGGATGCCCGGGAGGCGAAGGAAATCTTAGCCGAAGTGCATGATGACGGATACGTGGAACGACGCCAACGGGTTGTCTATAGCCGAAAAATTATGAGATGCGGTTATTTCTGGTTGACCATGGAGGGAGATTGCATCGATTACGCCAGGAAATGCCGTAAATGTCAAATTTACGCTGACAAAATTCATGCACCCCCATCGCCTCTACACACCATGAATTCTCCGTGGCCTTTCGCGGCATGGGGCATGGGCGTTATCAGGCGCGATCCATCCATCCGAAAGCTTCCAATGGGCACCGATTCATTTTGGTCACCATAGACTACTTCACTAAATGGGTAGAGGCAGCATCTTACGCCAATATCACCAGGACTACAGTTTGTAAGTTCTTAAAGAAGGAAATTATTTGTCGATACGGATTGCCAGAGAGGATCATCACCGATAATGCTTCCAATCTGAACAACAAAATGATAAAGGACGTGTGCACTCAATTCAAAATAACACACCATAATTCCACAGTCTATCGTCCTAAAATGAATGGAGTAGTGGAAGCAGCAAACAAAAATATAAAGAAAATCATAGCGAAGACTACAGATACCTACAAGGATTGGCATGAGAAGTTGCCTTTTGCCCTTTTCGCCTATAGAACGTCCATCCGCACATCAACGGGGGCAACGCCTTACTCCTTGGTGTATGGTACCAAGCAAGACTCCCAATTGAGGTAGAGATTCCGTCCCTTCGGGTCTTAAACGAAGTAAAACTGGAAGAAGCTGAATGGGTACAGGCCAGACTCGACCAACTAAATCTCATTGACGAAAAAAGACTAAAAGCCATTTGTCATGGTCAGATGTACCAAAAGTGGATGGTGCAGGCTTACAACAAAAAGGTGCGCCCAAGAGAATTCAAAGAAGGGGATCTGGTACTCAAAAGAATCCTCCTATCCGAAAGATTCTCGAGGAAAATGGATGCCCAACTGGGAAAGACCATACGTCATAAAAAAGGCCTTCTCAGGAGGAGCCCTGATCCTAACAGAAATGGACGGGGACGAGCTGAAAAATCCCGTAAATTCTGATGCCGTCAAGAAATACTATCTCAGAAAAAAAAATCTCTTTAAAGTGAAAACCCGAAAGGGCGCTTTAAAATTCCAAATCATAATTGGAGGAAAAAAGAAAGGTCGAGATGGTTGAACTTGGCGTGTGAAGCGGGTATCGATGCCCGTAAGAAAGGAGAAAGCGAACGTCAAAAAGGACCAAAACAAACCCACCATGATATTGAAGCTCATGCATCATGAATAGTCAGACATCACTAGAATTAGGAGCATGTCAATTCATTCATTTGTCATAGCATTTTGTTTTCATCTCAGGTATTTGCAGATCCAAAGAGACATCAAGGGTCATCACGATGTGAATCCCAAATGAGGAGACAATGTTTTTACATAAAGGCACATGTTTTCAAGCCCTGGATAGAGGTTCTATATAGGAAGAACCCTCCTCTCCGAGGCTTCGGAAGCTGAAAGTTCTATATAGGAAGGACTGACAGCTCCAGGGTGAAGACTCGCAGTTCTATATAGGAAGAACTCCCGGTCAAAGAAATTCACCCTTGACACAGGGTTATATAGGAAACTGTTGTGTCGAAAGCAAAGAGTCTTATATAGGAAAGACTCCGAGCTCCATTGTCTTAGGCGAAAGGGTTACGTGTCGAAAAAGAAGAACTGTAGCTCGAGATTCCAGACGCCAAAAAGTTCTATATAGGAGGAACGATGGCTCCAAGGTGAAGACTCGCAGATTCTATATAGGAAGAACTCCCGGTCAAAGCAATTCACCTATGACACAGGTTATATAGGAAACTGTTGTGTCAAAAGCAAAGAGTCTTATATAGGAAAGACTCAGAGCTTCATTGTCTTAGGGTGAAGGGTTACGTGTCGAAAAAGAACCTGTAGCTCACGAGACTCAGACGTCAAGAGTTCTATATAGGAAGAACTTACATGCCTGAAGATTCAGCCAAGGAAGAACGGAGATGTCCAAAAGAATTCGTTTTTCCAAAGCTACAATGAGAGCGAAAGGTTCTGTGTCGAAAAGAGCCTGTAGCTCCAAGGTCGGAAGGTGACGAAGCTCTATATAGGAAGAACTTACAAGCCTGAAGATTCAGCCAAGGAAGAGCGGAGATGTCCAAAAAATTTCGTTTTTCCAAAGCTACAAACAGGGAAGTCTGATAAGAATGAGAGCGAAGGGTTCTGTGTCGAAAAGAGCCTGTAGCTCCAAGATCGGAAGGTGATGAAGTTCTATATAGGAAGAACTTACGAGCTTGAAAATTCAGCCAAGGAAGAGCGGAGATGTCCAAAAAAAATTCTCTTTTCCAAGGCTACAAACCAAACAGGGAAGTCTGATAAAACTCCAAGATCGGAAGGTGACGAAGTTCTATATAGGAAGAACTTACGAGCCCGAAGATTCAGCCAAGGAAGAGCAGAGATGTCCAAAAGAATTCGTTTTTCCAAGGCTACAAACCAAACAGGGAAGTCTGATAAAACTCCAAGATCGGAAGGTGACGAAGCTCTATATAGGAAGAACTTACAAGCCTGAAGATTCAGCCAAGGAAGAGCGGAGATGTCCAAAAAATTTCGTTTTTCCAAAGCTACAAACAGGGAAGTCGATAAGAATGAGAGCGAAGGGTTACAGGTCGAAAAGAGCACTGTAGCTCCAAGATCGGAAGGTGATGAAGTTCTATATAGGAAGAACTTACGAGCTTGAAAATTCAGCCAAGGAAGAGCGGAGATGTCCAAAAAAATTCGCTTTTCCAAGGCTACAAACCAAACAGGGAAGTCTGATAAAACTCCAAGATCGGAAGGTGACGAAGCTCTATATAGGAAGAACTTACGAGCCCGAAGATTCAGCCAAGGAAGAGCGGAGATGTCCAAAAGAATTCGTTTTTCCAAGGCTACAAACCAAACAGGGAAGTCTGATAAAACTCCAAGATCGGAAGGTGACGAAGCTCTATATAGGAAGAACTTACGAGCCCGAAGATTCAGCCAAGGAAGAGCGGAGATGTCCAAAAGAATTCGTTTTTCCAAGGCTACAAACAGGGAAGTCTGATAAAATGAGTGCTTTTGATCTTTGCTTTGTCCTCGTTTCACAAGAACAAGCAAAGAGGGGCAACTGTAATCACTCATTTTTGACCGGGTTTTAGTGTTATTAGTGTTATTATAATAGTAAAAAAAAGGCAAAAAAATCAAAAAAAAAAATAATTAATATAAAAAAAAATTAAAAAAAAAGAAGGAAATTTGCGTGGAGCAGGGTGTTCCACGTCACCCACAATTCCATCTCATTTGCCTATAAATAGGCACCCCATTTGGAGAAGTGATCACACGGCCAATTGAAGGAAAAATTGAGGCCAAATTGCCAAATGAATTGGCACCCCAAATCGTGGGGCATGGCCGGCCGCAAGGCTGGCCGGGGTTGGGGGCAGTGCCCTCGACCCCAGTTGGTTCGATCCAACATTCGATCGGGGTCCTATTTTAGGTCCGATCTAGTTAATATTTTTGGAGGGGTCGCGGAAGATCTCGGTGGGGTGCAGTCAGGGTTCGTTATTCGAGCTCCTAGTTAGGTATATTTTCTTCCCTTTTTATTAGTGTTGTAATTTTTATAAATTAATGAAGTATTAGTTATTTTAAAATGGTAGTCTTATTTTTTATGTTTATGTTTTAGATTAATATTTAATATGTTTTAAATTTGTGTTTTATATTAATATTTTATTCATGTTAGATATGTTTTTATTTATGAGTCAGATTAATATTTATGTATGTATGTTTTAGAATAGTATTTTATGAATTTGTTTTTATGTTAGATTAATATTTATGAATATTAGTATTTTGTTTATGCTAGATATGTTTTTATTTATGAGTTAGATTAATATGTTTATATGCATGTTTTAGTCTAGTATATCATTTATGTTAGATTAGTATTACATTATGTCAATATTTATTGCATTTAAATATTTTGCCATGTTTTATATTTTTACCACTAAGATTGCATATGATATATAAATTGTTAATGCGGTGTCCTTTTATCCGAGCGTAAACGGGGCCAGTATCAGGCGTAGTGATAGTGGTTGGGCGTTTACTCTCGGATAACGGGACCCTTAAAATTAATTCGCAATTATGACTGAATTTTAAAATAATCGTCACTCTAATCCGGAAAATCCAATATTAATAAAGCGGTAATTATTAAAGTACCAATTTTGGGCGGTGTGGGGGTGCTAATCCTTCCCCATCCGTAACCGACTCCCAAACCCTGTCTTTTTGAATCTCTGGTTTTATGGTGTCCGGCCTACCTAAGTGGCCGGTGGCGACTCCATTTTTTTGAGGTTTTTGTAAACCCCACGGAATAAATATTTTATATCCAAACACCTTTCAAAAATCCTTCGAAAACACCATCGTTTTTTTATTTAGCGTGCCTTCGCTACAATATAGCGATATATAAAAATATGAAGAGATATTGAAACATATGAATATATATATATATATATATGCATATCTTGTATGATTACAGAAAGTGATTTAAATTGGAATCAAATCGTACTATAACATGATAAATAATTACAATTAAATTTTTATAGGAACTCAAAAACTCGACTCGAAAAAAATTCAAATAAAGTTTGAGTTATAAAATATGACGCGTCAACTCGAATAACTCAAATTTTTTTGACTCGACTCAACTCGATCGAACGCTCACCCCTAATATTGAGCCAACACCTTGACACCATAAAAAAACGCACAGCTAGAAACCACCATCTAAAACAACAACAATACTTACCAACAAGCTTTGAAGATATCTAGACTTTTCATTCATGTAACTTCACATATAAGACAATTGTGCCACGTTGGAAATAGGCTTAAGTGGCCAATAAGTGCCCAAATTGTACATTTTTAAGTGCCTAAACTTAGTTTTGGGCTAAATAGGTGCCTAACGTTTTCAACGTTACTCAAATAGGTACCCACCGTTAACTTCCGTTATCTGACACATGTCATCTTCTTAAAATTTGAAATTATATTTAAAAATAAATAAAAAATAATAAAACAAAATAACCCCAAATTTCACAAAATAGCCCCAAATTTGAAATCCCTAACACCCAAAATCCCGATTTGACTTGATTTCACCGCCGCCCATCACATCCTTCTTCGGACCATCACGACCATTTACCCCACCACATCATCGTCGGAAATCGACCGATGCCGTGCGAAACGCCAAAAATAATTCGTTCAAATGATTCGCAATGAACAATGTCATAACAGACGATGAACGGTGTGTGGGTCGTTCGGCGAGAGGAGGGCGCTTCATTTCATTGCAGAAAACACGACCAACGTCGGTGGGAGTGGCTGGATTTGGGGGTTTATGGATTTGAGGATTATTTTGGGATTATTTGAAAATTTTAAGATATTTTAAAAATTCTGATTTTTTTAAATAATAAAGTTCAGAAAATGTCTAATACCGCCACGAGTCATGTTTTTATTGTCTAATAGAATTTTTTTAATGGTTGTTAACGACAAGGCACCTAAATGGAAACTTTGAAAATACTAGGCACTTTTTCGGCTCAAAAAATATTTTGAGCACCTATATTAAAAAAAAGTATAGTTTGGGCCTTTATTTACCCCTTAAACCTTAGAAATATCATCCACGTGGACTGTTGAGTGTCGATAAATTGTTGACGTCATTGTCCATTAATGCTCACATCAGTAAAATTAACATTCAGCGTTGGTGAAAGGGCCTTTTTAAGTTAATTATTGTATTTGGAAGACTTAATTGGGTAATTTTTTTTGAAAGGGATTAATTGATATATTAAAAAAAAAACTCAAAGCTTTTTTTACCAATAAGTCATAAAATTATTCTTTTTACCTCGTAATTCATCTGTTTAACTATCAAAAAAAATATCTAAGCATAGATCATAATATAATTTTTAAAATTTTAAATAGTAACTGAACTAAACTACATTTGGGAACTTCGATTTAGAATTTGGTGCTATTAATTATAGGGTTTAAATTTGATACACAGGCTGTGTAAAATTTATTTTACACAAGCTTGCTTATTTATACTATAAATCAAAATTAAACCTAAACCCTAAAAACTAAACCCCAAACTATAAACCCTAAACCCTAAACTCTAAACACTAACATTAAATTCTAAATCCTACCATCCAAACCCCTAAACTCTAAACCCTAAACTAAACCACTAACCCATAAATTTAAAAGGCTTGCATAAACTGAAGTTTACACAGCCTGTGTATTGGAGTTTTTCTCTTAATTATATTATATATACATTCTTTTAAATAATTTGAAACTAACTAATGCAAGCCGAGTGCCCACAGAAACGAACTAAATCACACAAGTGGATGTAAAAAAAACGAAACCATAAGCTCATCAGCCCACAAACAGGGGCGTGAGCTACAATAGAAGCAAGCAATGTAGGCAAATCATAGACCAACGGTGGAATTATATCTTCTTTCCATTGTTTCCGGCACCGATCTAAAGTTTCATTGACTTCGGCTACTGCAGCATGATTCCAGTTCGTATGGATGCTTAAACCTTGGATCAGTTTCATAAGATTGTTGCAGCTCACCAAACACTTCTTCTCTTGTTCCACGTCCATTGTAATTGCTGGAATTCATATTTTATATCATTCTTGTAACACCCACAAATCGATAGGGTAACCCGATCTAATATGAAGTGTCACATTCGGGTCACCGGAGTGACCCTAAAAAAACATAAAAAATTCTGTTCTTTTCAATATATAAAAAAATAGTAAAACAAAATTTCATTTATCACATCATTTCGAAAAACATTTAAACCTGATAAATAGGAAATCAGAAAACTTATTACAGACACTAGCATAAATCAGACACAATATACATGCCCACTAAATATACCGGTACTGTACTCCACGAGCAACGCTAAGGAACTTCCATAACTGATGTCGGGTGTTGAAACGTGATCGAGCTCTTATAACCTGCAATGATAAACAACGTGAGCTTGGAAAAGCTCAGTAATACAGAACTATCAAGAGATGCTAAAGGTACATGTAGGTATATGACAAAGCATAAAGATGTCATAGTTTTTCGGGCAACAACAGACTCCAATTATGATTCGGCAATTCAGTAAAGCGTTATATCAGTAGGTAATAGAGTTTTTTTTCCGATCATCGAGTATCAAGTGAGGAGCCTATACATCGGAGAATCAGAAGAGCAATGGTTAAGTTAAACCAGGAAGTTTAGTGTGTTCCAGCAGTGCAAAAATTAATACTTAGAATGTAACAATGCAGTAAAAGTATCTACCCTCCAACCGAACTCCATAATACAGTTTCCCAGAACTGTATCATATACAAGCATTAACCTGAGCCCATTGGGCTTGGGTACCATCCTAAGGGATTACCTTAGGTACGGGTGGGATTACCCTAGCCGAAGCATAGGAACCGAATACAAGCGGAATTACCCTAGCCGAAGCTAGGAACCTAATACGGGCGGAATTACCAGCCTGATCAGGGCTAAACCTACATAAACTTCATATCATAACCCAAGTACCCCTAGTAAAAGTTCAGGCGACAGTTACAGTAATAACAACATATAATAACAAGTAATTATTTTCGATAAATTGTAACCAGGGAGCATGCTACTCAGACAGGTACTTAGGCGTAAATCAGAAAGATAATCATGCTTAAAATCAAGAAACATGTTACGTTTTGCAAATCAGAACATACAAGTCATGTGCACATGACCAGTTTAAATAAATCAATAAAACATTTATATACTTAGCACACAAGGAACACACTAAATTTCCAAATTTATGATTCAAGTATAAGATAGTTGCAAAACAGGTACATAGGTACTTTACAGATTTGGGCAGTTCTCAGTATGAGATCTTTAAAAAGGAGTTCAATAAATACCAACACCATTAAGATGTTTAAGAACTTGATTTATCAGGACCATTTAGAATTTCAGAGTAATATGATTCACTCATGAGTTCAGATACGTCAGGATGAATTCCAAGATCGAGACGGAACAAGACCCTTAAGGATTACTGATACCTTAGAAGGATTCCATATAAATTTAGTTCATAAGGGCATGTTGACCGTTTGACTTTCAAGGGCATTTTGGTGATTTTACCCAATTAGTAAAAAAACATATGCTTGCGATGTTCACAACATCTGTCATCTTATCCACACTCTGAAACCACTTAAACTGAACAGTTCTTATCATTACAGCATATACCAATATTTGAATAGATACACATCACGTGGACTCGATACTTAATGCCGACGACTTGTATAGCTGAACAACGCCTTATCACCAATAATATTTTAACGAACCCTGAACAGTCAAACATGTATTTATGTGGTCTTCTTCCATTAATTAAACAGTATCGGGAAAAATGGTTGTACATATGTCGGCTTCAAACCCATATATGCATTACAAGCTTTTGAGCTCTATGGATTAATTCCAGGATTTACAGAACTTTCACTTATTTCAAGTCATGAGGATGTTTTAATCGATCAATTGCTTAATGACGTTTTAGTCATCTCAGTCCCTTTTTGTCCTTCTACACAATTCGATTATTATTATTATTATTATTATTGGAAATAGAGGGTAAATTCATCATCTTGGTTAATTTAGAGATTCTTGTACCCGAAGATATTCCATTTATTTCTGTCATTACAATCAATTTGATGTTTTCTGCCAATTTGATTGATTCAGATAAATGTAGAAACTTCTAGTAATTTATCTTCAGGGACTTATTCAGGATTTCAGGAGAATCCATACATTTTACATTCTAAAAGGTTCGAATCTTAATACCAAGATTTTCCAAGTAGGTTGAGGGTTCCAGATGAATAAATTGTTTAATCAAGTCAGGAATCAAGTTCTAGGTTATTTTCATCATTAGGGGTATTTTTATCGTTTACACCTCAAGGGTATTTTCGTTATTAAATTAAATTTGAATATTCAAAGGTTATCTCTTTTATTAACCATAATTTATTCTGAAGGTTGACAATATTATTAATTTCTTACCGAACTTGAAAATTCTTCCAGATCGTTAGAATTCTTATTCAAGTATTTCAGGTCTTATCCAGTTTATCATTCTTTTGTTTCGAAGTCAAATTGGCTTAAGCAAGTTAATCGGTGTACTCATTCAATGTCTTACATGCCATAACCATATACCAGTGTTACATAAAGCATGCAATAGGTAGAAATGTATTACCTTGATTCCGAGCTACATCAGGCAACCCATGATACTTCGGTCCATCGTACATAAACTCTAATTTGACCCTTCTTGACAAGCGTCGTAAACTGTCAAAATAATTATTCCTTAATCTCAGAATAAATAAATAAAAATGTAGTATAGGGAGAAGAAGGTGTCGGTCCACAGGGACTAAGGAGTTGCTGATATGCGGTTGATCTGATTCTGACTATTGCAAGATAATTTAGTGAATGAGGGGTTTTGATCAAAGAAACTAGAGAGTAAGAGTAAAATCACTGCGAGAATAAATGAAGTACAAATAAATTGATTAAATTAATTAGCCTCAAGCTTTTGCTCCGCTTCAATTCAAAATGATCATTGAAAAAGAATTTTCACTCCGGATACATGCCAGTTATAGTCTACAAGGTCTAACCCTTGTAACTTGTTTTTCTCTTTGGTAAACCGATAATCTAAAATTAATTTTTAGATTCTAGTTTTCTGGTTAGACTAACCACGACTATCGCCGTTAGAATAAAACCGTTTTTAAAATTTGGAAAACCCGACTCGGATTATGTTTTCTCAATGAGAATCGAATCCGATCTCAATTCCCCTTAGCGAATCTGTCGCTAAGTGTGTTCATAGGAAGTCAAAACTACAACTATTGTCGATCCTTGCTCCCAATTGTAAATCTCAACAACAATCAAGTCAACTCTAGCTTTTTGAAGTGAAAGCGAAAAGATTTTAATAGAAAGGTCGATTGCCGATCTAGGTTTTCAGAAAATTGAGAATGTAAGACAAAGTTGTTAAGTGCTTTTTAATTCTCACAAGGTGAATCGAAGCTTCACTTTATGCCCTTGGCTAATAGAAAAATTTAGCTAAGCATGATTATGGTAAAAACCATGCTTAGCATTTTAAAAGAAAATAAAAAACTAAAAGAACAAAAATGAAAAGAAGAGAGAATTTTATAAAACTTCCAAAGAAAAAAAAAACAAAGATAAAATGAGAGATGATAGATAACTTACCCCCATAGGGTATTTATAGCATCTTAAAACCCTAAAAATAATCCTAGAAGATAAAAGATAAATCCTAAAAATATTTAAATTAAATACAAATGATAATTCCAAGTTTGAATTTAAAATCCCAGCTGATAAGCTATCGATTTGCGGCTGATAAGCTATTTGATGCTGCTAACCAGACGCCACGTCAGCCTTCATGCCCAGATTCATGCCCACTAACTCGGCCTTGATTCCAGAAAATAAAAAAACTACAGAACATGCTCTTTTAGTGTTGTTTTCTGGAAATTGAGGTCCTGCACAAAAACGAATAAAAACAACCCAAATTAGCAATATCAAATAATTAACAAGGAGTAATTATCGATAAAATAATAACTAAATAAAACACTCATCAAATTCCCCCTCACTTATTCAATGCTTGTCCTCAAGTATTTCTCAATTAATGCATCAAGAATTCCAAGTTGCCATCTCAATTTCACGAAATTCCCAAGACTTCCAAGCAAATCAAAATCATAGCAATTGATAAAACTCAAGAGCAATCAAGCTAAAGGCACAATTAAAAGCAAGTAATAGTAAAGCACGACATTCCAATTATCATTAATCTCAAAGAAGCAAGACTTAGTTCCTCACATTGGTTCACTCATTCCGCTCAAGTATTTCGGGTAAAAAGAATCGCTCAGGCCTAACTAACCAAAACATTACCATAAGCTTGTAACTAAATCTAATCTCCACTACTAAGTAGGAACATGATGCAATAATCAAGAGGTCTTTAAAAGGGATGTAATGGGCTAAGGTTCGGTTAGGATAAAGGCCAAAGATCGGGTTTAAAAATTCAAGACAAAGAGAAAATTATTCCAAAGGATCATTCGAAAGGAAGCAAAAAACGAAGAAATGAAATAATCAAAGCTTTACTCCCCTTTTATTTTTTTTGCTGTTCGAACTAAACAATATATTTTTCTCTTTTTTTCTGTTCGAATTTTTTGCATTGTTTTTTCTACACTGCACTTTTTTTTGTACTGCTCGAACAATGTTTTTTCTGCACTGCTCGAACAATGTTTTTTTTGCAATGTTTTTTTCCTGCACTGTTCGAAATTGCACTATGTTTTTTTCTGCAATATTCGAAACTGCACTGTGTTTTTTTTCAAATCTCTATTTTTTCTTCGCTTCGGAATAACCTTAACTTTGTCCTAAAAAAGGGTGATAAAAAGAGGGAAAAACAACAAAATTGGTTCCGGGTTAAAAATGTGATAAATCAAAGAAAATGATAAGGCTCAAAATTGGTTATTTAAGGGGTAAATAAACAAAGGGTGGGCCATTTTTGGGAAGAGAAAGGGGTTAAAACCCAATGCCTCTATCACATTAAAGCATCACATTCAATCATGTAGTCTCGACAAGCATTATGCTACAAGTTCTAGAATGCAAAGAATTAGTCGGCACACTCAAGTAAACAAAGAGAAAGAATGCAAATGTATGCTTATTAGGCTCAAAAACTCACATGAAAGGTTCAAATTGTACTAAGTCATTCTATCAATTCAACTAACAAATGCATGGAATGTCAATTGAAATTTTAAAGAAAAACTAATCATGCCAATTGCCGTCATGCTTCCTAAATTCCAACAAAAGCGAGATTAAAATTCACAAGAAAAACAAAGAAACAAGGTGAAAAATGAGATATGCAACCATCAAGTTCAATACACCAATTCAAGAAAAACTCAGTTCCAACCAATTGAATAAGCAAAGTAAAATTTGATGCAACTTCCACCCCTCACTTAAGTCATAATGTCCCAATTATGAAAAATAAAGCAAAAGAGAGGGAATATAATACTCATCGAGCTAATTATGGCCATGGCCACGACCACAGCCATGGCCTCGGCGAGACGTGCCCGGGCGAAGGTAAGAGAGAATCTCATCGATGTTGATCTTGATGGTGTTGAGGCGTTTGTTCATGTCTGACTGATGGTTCTCTCTTTGTGCTGATTGTTGTGCGGGTTGCCGAAGGTAGACGTGAGCATTCCTAGGCGCAGTGACCCCCGGAGGAACAATATAAGGGGCATCAACTGTACCAGCCAAGAGTCCCATAGTATCTAAACATCGCGCATCTAGAGCATCCATGGTAAAAACATAAGTAAATTGGGAAGTATTAAATGTTAGTGGAAAAAGTCTAGACGCAAGATGTGTAATGTAAGGACCAAAAATTAGTGGGCGATTTTTTTTGCACAACATGCTCAAAGGCATGAGTGAACCAAAATCCTAGGTTTACCTTTATACTCTCTTGCATACACCATAAAAAGAAAAGTTCAACCTTACTCAAACATGATGAAGTGTCGTTACGCCCAGAGTAGTTGTATGCTAAGAACCGGTGGATATAGCGAAGAGCCAGGCTATGGATGTTCCATCCTTTGGTTGTACGAGCATTGAATATTGCCCCTGCAGTGGAAGTAAGCGCTTTATAGGCCATATCAGTGTCGAAATCCTGCGGAATCTTAAGTAGCGCAGTCAAATAGCCTTGATCCGTGACATCCGTCATGAATCCCATGGAAAAATTAAAATCTGTAATAGACATCTGAAAATATTGTCCTAGCAAATGGAAGGATATAACATCAGGTGAATGTACAGTAATAACACACCTTTGACAAGACTTGTTTCCAAAGTATGTTGAGATTAGACTATAATGAATAAGGGAAATGGGATACTCGTTGTGTTTTGGGTGATGTTTTGGGACCTCCCTGTTTGAGCATGTTCCTTAAGTTGATCTTGGATTGTAAATGGCCTTTAAAGATTGTTTTGATGCTGGTTTACCTTTTTGATATGTTGCTTGGATGGTAACTAGGATGCATGCCTATAGATTTCCTTTTGGTGCAAAGATGCCTTGATAGGATGCTAGATTGCGTAGTAGGATGTTTGTGATATGTATAGCATGTTAGTTTGGTGCCTTAAGCATGTTGGAGTGATTTGGGTATGCTTTTAAAGTGAAAAATCAACAAAATGTGACACTATAGGTCCAGGCGTATCGATATGTGGGGGATCGTATCGGTACGACTATACGTTTTCTAGCTTGAGGGATCAGTACAGTTCAAGGGTGTTTCGATATGCCAAGGCTATTTTGGCCTTAGTATATTGGTACGGTAAGGGGTGTTTCGGTACACTTTTTAGTCACTGGATTCTTTATTTTCAACATGAGCCCGCATACCGAAACGCATAAGAGGCCATATTGGTACAGTTGTCAAGGGTTCAAAAGTTCGGTAAGTTGGTTGGTCGTATTGAAACGGCTTGGAAGTGTATCGAAACTAGGTATTTCGAACCGTACCGATACGGGTATCGGTACAGGTGACCATTTTAGTTAATGTCAGTTTGGCAGTTTTGCTATCTTTGCATTTTGGTCCCTAAATTACATTTATGACCAATCAGATGTCAAATTGATGCCCGATTGTATTGAGGTTTAACCTGATGATTGCAAAAACATATAGGGTTAATAATTAGAATCTAGATAAGATAAAAAGAGAAAAAATGGACCGGGTTTCGTTGTATCTCTCTAGTTTGCTTCAGCAAACCTAATGTAGCTTCGTCGGTTCAGTCTGGCGGCTAGGCCGGATCAAGGGGGTTATATTTGGTGGTATCAGAGACAGGTTTGGTTCGTTTGGGAGGTTGTTGTGTTGTTGTCATGAGTTATGCTCTACTGTTTAATTTGTACGGTGATTGTTATATGTATGCTGGTTGCTATGCACGGAGATTGATATATGTACGTTGACTACATTATGCCATATTGGGGGGAAATTGAGGGTACCCATTGCCTTATTATTATAGTCTAGGAAATTGATTTTTGAAATGAAGTTTTGGATCCTTGCTTGAGCTAGCATGACTGTTTTGGTTTATAATGTTTATCATGCCCTAGATATATTTTAGCACGATGAGACTGATGAGAGACTTGCGATCTAGCGCGATTGCTGCTGTCCCTGGGCAGGATGATGAAGGAAAAGTTGTACCTTTTGGAGGGTTGCCACCATCCCCACCTAATCCACCAGAGGGAGTGGAGCAAGTACCACATGCGCCGATTGGGCCAAGGATGGGTGATATGACGCCTTTGATACAGGCTATGACCAGTGCGTTTCAGGCAGCAGTTGCGGGTATACGTGTGCCAGCACCACTGGCGGTTGGGCAGGGTTTTCCATTAGAGGGCCTTCACAGTTTAGGCTGATTTGAGTTTCGAGGTTTGTCGCCTGAGGCTTCTGAGGAATGGCTTGCTAGTACTGAGAGAGTACTGGGGCAGATGGATTGTTTCTGACGAGTGTAAGTTGGGATGCATTGTGTCTTTGCTTCAGGGTGGTGCATACACGTGGTGGACGACCACAGTGTCAGGAATAGAGGTGACAGATGTGACCTAAGGATTCTTTCGGGATGTTTTTAAGAAGAAGTATCATGGAGTTCGATATCAGGATGAGCGGAAGCGTGAGTTCATGTCCCTGGTGCAAGGAAATATGTCGGTGGCTGAGTATGAGGTGTAGTTTGTGAGGTTGAGTTGGTATGCACCTGTTTTGGTTCCTGATGGACGTCAGCAATGTGATAGGTTCCGCTACGGACTCGTGCATGAGATTAAGACATATATGCTAGCTGCTAATTACATAAATTTTGATTCGAGGGCCAAAGATATCGAGCATAGTTTATGTTTGACATCTCGTGCTAGAGGATTTGGCCATGGCAAGAGAGCTGTTGATTCTAGTACTGGTGGTGGCCGGTACAAGAGACACCGTGATCAGAGATACCGTCCAGAACTCAGGCGAAGAGGTCAGGCAGGGCAGAGTTCTGAGAGTGGTATGCCTGAATGTGTTCAGTGTGGGAAGAGACATTTTGGGGTTTGTTGGAGGTCGAATAGGGTTTGTTGGGGCTGTGGATATCGAGACCATGTTAGACGTGATTGTCCGGTGGTAGCTCGAGGTGGTCATGGTGTTGTACCTATTGTTTCACCATAGCGAGGCCATAGGCGTGGCCGTGGGCCGTTCCAGCATCGTGATTGGGGGCAGAGGACTGTGGCTCATACTGTTGCTATCCATCCTGAGAGAGGTGGACCGGCTAGGGTGTATGCGCACCGTGAGGGTCGCAATGACACTGATGTGATTGCAGGTACTTTTACTCTACAGTATTTGTCATTGTATTCGTTGGTTGATTATGGTTCTACTCATTCATACATTTTGAGTGAGCATGCTGAGTTGCTTGATTTATCTGCTGAAATTCTTAACGTGGGTGTTAGAGTGACTAGTTCTCTTGGGGAGACAGTTGTGGTTAGGAAGGTGTATCGTAGGTGTCCGCTGATGGTTCAGGGATATGTGTTCACCCTGTATTTGATGGAGTTACCATTCCATGGTTTTGATGTGATCTTGGGTATGGATTGGTTAACCAAACATCGGGTTGTGGTGAATTTTGAGACCAAACAAATATCCTTGAGGTTGTTGGATGATTATGAGGTGATGGTTGTGGGCGAAAATGCCAAGTTTTTGTCTAATGTTGTTTCGACTTTGGAAGCAAGTCGAATATTAGATTCGGGATGTCAAGCTTATCTGGCCTATGTTATGAATCCTGGATCAAAGAAGTTGTGGGTGCAGGATGTTCTCATCGTACGTGAATTTCTGGGTGTTTTTCTGGAGGAGTTACCAGGGTTGCCACCTGACCGTGAGGTAGAGTTTGGTATCGAGGTCTTTGCGGGTACGGTACCGGTATCGATTTCTCTATACTGAATGGCCCCGAAGGAATTGAAGATGCAGTTGCAGGAGTTTCTTGATCGTGGGTTCATTAGACCCAGTATTTTGCCGTGGAGAGCGCCGATGCTGTTTGTCAAGAAGAAAGATGGTACGTTACGGATGTCTATAGATTACCGGCAGTTGAATAAGTTGACAATAAAGAACAAGTATCCCTTACCGCGGATAGATGGCCTGTTTGATCAGTTTTGGGGAGCTTCAGTGTTTTCCAAGATAGATTTGAGGTCGAGGTACTACCAATTAAAGGTGAAAGAGGTGGATGTGCCCAAAACAGCTCTCCGTACGAGGTACGGGCATTACGAGTTTCTTGTGATGCCGTTTGGTTTGACCAATGCTCCAGCGGCTTTTATGGACATGATGAACCGAGTGTTTTATGAGTTTTTGGACCAGTTTGTGGTTGTGTTTATCGATGATATCCTTGTGTACCCCCGTACTGAGGAGGACCACGATAGGCATTTGAGGGTTGTGCTTCAGACATTGTTGGCTAATCAGCTTTATGCTAAGTTAAGTAAATGTGAGTTCTAGCTTCGTGAGGTGGTTTTTCTTGGACATGTTGTGTCGGCCAAAGGAATCCGTGTCGATCCGCTTAAGGTTGAGGCTGTGATGAGTTGGAAGGAGCCCAAGTCTGTGACGGAGGTTAGGAGTTTTCTTGGTTTAGCGGGTTATTATCGAAGGTTTGTGGAAGGGTTCTCTAGTTTAGCGGCTCCTTTAACCAAGTTATTACAGAAGAATGTTCGGTTTGAGTGGACGGAGGATAGGCAGCAAGCTTTTGGAAGGTTGAAGGAAGCCTTGATGCGAGCTCCGGTCTTGGTTCAACCAGAATTGGGAAAAAAGTTCATCGTGTATAGTGATGTGTCATATGTTGGGCTTGGTTGTGTGTTGATGCAAGAGGGTAAGGTAGTGGCGTATGCATCTAGGCAGTTGAAGGTGCATGAACGTAACTACCCTACTCATGATCTTGAACTTGCAGCGGTTGTGTTTGCCTTGAAGATTTGGAGGCATTACCTCTATGGGGAGAAATGTGTGGTTTATTTGGATCATAAGAGCTTGAAGTATTTGATGTCTCAAAAAGAGCTGAACCTGAGACAACGTAGGTGGTTGGAATTGTTGAAAGACTATGATCTGACCATTAAGTATCATCTGGGGAAAGCCAATGTTGTGGCGGATGCTTTGAGCAGAAAAACGGCTGTAGAGTTGAGAGCCATGTTTGTTCAGCTGAGTGTGACATATGACGGGGGTTTATTGGCTGAGTTGTAGGTGAAGCCGTCCTTGTCGCAGATAATTAAGGAGAAACAGCCATATGATGGGAGTTTGGTACCTCATGTAGAAGATATTAGGGATGGGAATCTTATGGATCCGGAGGACGAAGAGTTGAGGCGTACTATTTTGTCTGAGGCACATGCTAGTCCTTTCGCTATGCATCCCGGTAGTACAAAGATGTATTGGGGTTGAAGGAAGAGTACTATTAGGTTGGACTGAAGAAAGATGTGGCTGATTTCGTTGCTCGGTGTATGGTGTGTTAGCGGGTAAAGGCTGAGGATCAGTTTCCTTCAGGGTTGTTGCAACCGTTGAGGATACCGGAATAGAAATGGGAAAGAATCACCATGGATTTTGTGTCTGGGCTGCCTTTGACACCGACCAAAAAGGATTTCATCTGGGTGATTGTGGATCGGTTTACGAAGTGTGCGCATTTTGTGCCAGTGCACACTACGTATACCTTGGATAAGTTGGCCGATTTGTACATCTCTGAGATTGTGCGCCTGCATGGGGTGCCCAAATCTATAGTTTCAAGATAGAGATATGCGGTTCACCGTAAAGTTTTGGGTGTGTTTGCATCGTGCTTTGGGAACACGGTTGAACTTCAGTACTTCGTATCATCCTCAGTCGGATGGTCAGTCGGAGCGCGTGATTCAAGTTCTCAAAGATTTGTTGAGGTGTTGTATTATCGAGTACCAGGGAACGTGGGAGAAGCAGTTGCTGTTATTGGAGTTTGCTTACAATAATAGTTATCATGCTAGCATATATATGGCACCTTATGAGGCGTTGTACGGTAGGAAATGTCGTACGCCTGTGTGTTGGGCAGAAGCGGGAGAAAAGTTTGTGTCCATGCTTAATGTTTTGAATGGCACAACCGAAAAAGTAAACTTGATATGTGAGCGCTTAAAAGCGGCTGTGGATCGCCAGAAATCCTATGCGGATTTGAAGCGTAGGGATATAGAGTACGTTGTGGGTGATAAGGTGTTTTTAAAGGTGTCGCCTTGGGAAAAGGTGTTGCGGTTTGGGCACAAAGGAAAGCTTAGCCCGAGGTTCATTGGACCATTCGAGGTAGTGGAGCGTGTGGGTCATGTTGTGTATCGGTTGAGGTTACCACCAGAGTTAGGAAAGATTCATGATGTGTTCCACGTTTTGGTGTTGCAGAAGTATAGGTCGGATCCATCTCATGTTATGCCGGTGGAGGAGATTGAATTGAGATCAGATCTATCTTATGATGAAGAACCAGTAGAGGTTCTTGATACCAGCAGTAAGGTGTTGCGTGGTAAGATGGTCGAGCTAGTTAAGCTGTTGTGGAAGCACCGTGGTGTTGAGGAGGGCACGTGGAAAATCAAGTCGGACATGTTGAAACAGTTTCCGCACCTGTTTCCTCCAGGTTAATTTCGGGGACGAAATTTTTTAATTGGGGGAGAGTTGTAACACCCCGGTTTTAGGGCTTAGCGGTTTGGAGGTTATTAGTCGGTCCGGTGGACCGAAGTAGAGATTCGAGTCAGTTTCGGGATCGTAAAATTTTGGAATTGGAAAAATTATGGAAAAATGCTTAAAAATTATTATTAATTATGTATTTAATAATGGTGGAATCAATTTTGAAAAATGAGTTTTGTAAGCTGGACATTTTGCTTAGTGACCAAAATGAAAGTTTTGAAAACTATGATTTCCTAGTGACTAAAATGAAAAGGGGTCAAATACTTAGAATCATTAAGGAGATATTTTACCAATTGGTTTATGATGATTTCTCCCTTAATTTAACTGATTTTAACATGTGTTTTTATTATTAATTAAAAAGGATTTTTGTAAAAGTTAGTTATCTTTTTCCAAAACCAAAATCACGTCAATTTTCTCTCCATTCTCTCCTCAGCCAAACACTCAGGTTTTTCACCAAATCTCCAGAGGTGAGGTGATTTCCAACTTGATTTTATTATTTCAAATTGTTTTATAAAGATTGTTTATACAAAATCTTACAATAATCTAGTGTTTTCTTAGCTTTTCACAAATCAATTGAGGGACACACTTCAAAATAGGGGTAAGGTCCGAGATCTCCTCTATTGTATGATTCTTTACTGAAATTCCCAAGCATTTGATCCTTGTTTTTGTGTTTCTAATCTGATTTTGATGTTATCCTAATCATTAATTGAGTTCTTTGGGGGAGATAAGTTGATTCACGAATTGGATTTGATTTCCAGTAAGTAATGATGTTTTGATTTATATTTTGGATGTTTAATAATGTTGATAAGTGTTTTTTATCAATGGAATCCTGAAACTTAAGAATCTCTATTTGTTTAGGTTGTTAGTTTTGAGGTTTTGTGGTGTTTTTGTGGTTGTGAGGTTCTGGAGGTGGTAGGTCATTTTTGAATTATTTTTGGATGTGATTTGGTCTTGAAAATGATGTTAGATTGATAGATGTTGGCTGGGTTTTGAATCGAAGTGTTTTGGTTATGTTTTCGGTTGTTGAGGAGGGTTAATTGTGAAGGCCTTGTGGAAATCCGAGAAGGATTGTGGTTGCTGTGTTTGGAATGCATTATGATGCATTAATCCTCTGTTATTTTGCGGCTAAAACAGGGGAGTTCATTCTAAAAACTAACGAGGTTGTGGTGGACGCTTCGGACGCGTACTTTGCTTTGGCAAAACGAGGTTTTGCGTATCAATGAGTGAAAACGTGGTTAAAAACGTTTTGATGTTTTGGAACAGAGGTTTGAGAGTTAAGGTAGAGCTTGAAACGCTTACCTAGACTCGGAAGTAAGTGTAGTGTGGTTTTACTCTCCTGGTCGTGCTCTTACGGAATAATTTTTATGCACTCGTTTAATACTTGTTACCTCATGTTTTATGCATGAAATGAGCATGGTTTAATGCTGGAAGTTGAGGTGAAATGATGATAGATGAATTTGAAAAGTAATGCATGATTTTAAAGCATGTTGTGAACATGGTTTATGCATGGTGAAGTATTTTGATTAATGCATATGAAAACAGGGAGGTATGTTATAAAAGTGGATTATATTTGCAAGTGATGAAATGAAAATGTAATGGAAACGTTAACGGATATAGTTGGCCGGCCATAGGATTTAAAGTGCACTATAATAAGTCGTCCATGATTGTAGAGGTGGTATGAGAGGTACTTACTCTGATCATGTGAACCCCGATGCTTGTTGAGGTGACATTTAGATGTCATTTACTCCAGCTATGGGCTGTAGAGGTGGTGCATCGAATGTGTTTACTCTACATTGGAGGATTAGCCTTGGTAGTGTAGAGGTGGTGCATGTGTTGCACGACTCCATGCCATTGAGCTGAAGAGATTGCGAGATCTCTTGGAAATTCGTGTATCCGATGGTTACCGTTGTTTAATAATGGGTTACTAGAAATGTTGGTGTTGAGGTGGATCACTTGTGAGCCAATATAATTGCTAATGTATCATTGAAATGTATTATGTTGTATAATGTGATTTATACATGTTTTCTGCTCGAGCCTTGAATTTGGTAGTAATGCATGGGAAGGCTCAAGTAGAGGGTTAGCAATGTGAAATGCTGTTGATTAATGATATATGTAGCATATGGTTTAATATGCTGGTTTTAATGATGTAAAGTGCATGTTTTAAAAGGGGCATGATCTTTAAAAGGGATGAGGTTAAATAAATGGTTTTAAATGCATTGATGGTGGTTTTGTTTTTAATCATTCCTCACTAAGCCTTGTGTGCTTATGCTCTCTTTGTCCATCAATGCAGAGAATTAAAGTCCCGAAAGGCAGCAAGAAGCAAGGGGATCTTGACAAGACTTGTTTCCAAAGTATGTTGAGATTAGACTATAATGAATAAGGGCAATGGGGTATTCGTTGTGTTTTGGGTGTTGTTTTGCGGACCTCCCTGTTTGAGCATGTTCCTTAAGTTGATCTTGGATTGTAAATGGAATTTTAAAGATTGTTTTGATGCTGGTTTACCTTTTTGATATGTTGCTTGGATGGTAATTAGGATGCATGCCTATAGATTTCCTTTTGGTGCAAAGATGCCTTGATAGGATGCTAGATTACGTAGTTGGGTGTTTGTAATATGTATAGCATGTTAGTTTGGTGCCTTAAGCATGTTGGAGTGATTTGGGTATGCTTTTGAAGTGAAAAATCAGCAAAATGTGACATTATAGGTCCAGGCGTATCGATACGCGGGGGACCGTATCGGTACGGCTAGGCATTTTCTAGCTTGAGGGATCGATACAGTGCAAGGGTGTTTCGATACGCCAAGGCTATTTTGGCCTTAGTGTATCGGTACAGAAATGGGTGTTTCGGTACACTTTTTAGTCACTGGATTCTTTTTTTTCAACACGAGTCCGCGTACCAAAACGCATAAGAGGCCGTATTGGTACGGTTGTCAAGGATTCAAAAGTTCGATAAGTTGGTTGGTCATATCGAAACGGCTTGGAAGTGTATCGAAACTGGGTATTTCGAAATGGATCGATAAGGGATCACCCGTATCGGTACGGATGATCGTTTCAGTTAATGTCAGCTTGGCAGTTTTGCTATCTTTGCATTTTGGTCCCTAAATTACATTTATGACCAATCCGATGTCAAATTGATGCCCGATTGAGTTGGGGTTTAACCTGATGATTGCAAAAACATGTAGGGTTAATAATTGGCAGCTAGATAAGATAAAAAGAGAAAAAATGGACCAATTTTCATTGTATCTCTCCGGTTTGCTTTGGCAAACCTAATGTAGCTTCCTCGGTTCGGTCTGCCAGCTAGGCCGGATCAAGGGTTTTACACTATGAGAGTTCGAGACAGTTGTTATGATGGAGGGATGTATGGCAATGTTGCACAACCGTTTGCCACCCAAATTAAATGATCCCGACAGTTTTACAATACCTTGTGCAATTGGCAATCACTATGTCGAAAAGATGTTATGCGATCTTGGAGCAAGCATAAACCTTATGCCAAAATCTGTTTTTCAAAGATTGGGTATAGGGAAGGTGAGGCCCACTACAGTCATGTTACAGCTTGTGGACAGAACTTATGTGCACCTAGAGGGAAAAATCAAAGACATCTTGGTAAGAGTGGATAAGTTTATTTTTCCCGCTGACTTTATTATTTTGGATTGTGAAGTTGACGAGTTCGCGCCTATTATTCTTGGAAGACCGTTCTTAGCAACATGAAGGACATTGATTGATGTATAAAGAGGAGAGCTCACCATGAGAGTGAATGATCAGCAAGTCACGCTCAACATTTTCAAAACCTTAAAGCATGCTGGTGATCCAGAAGAATGCCAAGTCATTTAGGCCACCACAGAATTCAATTTTGACTTAGAAAAGTATTACCATCGTAATTCTCTTGCCGAGTCAGAAGAGCCTAAAGAGTCGGACACTAAGGCATAGCAAGAAGCGAAATGGATGGTAAGTCAACCAGGTAAAATTTTCGAATCTCTTGATTATTCAAGTAAAGAATGTAAACCTGAGAACCTTCCATTGAACAAACCCCTATTTTAGAGTTAAAACCATTGTCAGGGCAATTGAAATATGTTTATTTGGGAACCAATAAAACTTTGCCCGTAATTATTTCTTCTAAGTTGCAGCCTGAACAAGAAGAGAGGTTGTTTGCCGTGTTGGCGCTACACAAAAAGGCAATAGGTTGGTCAATTGCAGATCTGAAGGGAATCAGTCCAACAGTGTGTATTCACAAGATCTTGTTAGTACATGACCATAAAAACTCTATCGAGGCACAAATGAGACTTAACCCTGCCATAAAGAAAGTTGCGATGAAAAAGATCATCAAGTGGCTTGATGGCGGTATCATATATCCTATTTCTGACAGTGCACGGGTAAGTCTAGTACAATGTGTACCGAAAAATGGAGGTATAACGGTGGTAAGTAATGAAAAAATGAATTCATTCCAACTAGAACTATCACTGGTTGGAGAGTTTGTATGGATTACCGCAAGTTAAACAAAGCTACTAGGAAATATCATTTTCCCTTACCATTTATTGTCCAAATGCTTGATCGTCTTGCAGGTAAATCTTTTTATTGTTTTCTTGATGGATACTCAGGGTAGAACCAAATCGCCATAGCACCGGAGGATCAGGAAAATACTACTTTCACGTGCTCGTATGGTACATATGTATTTCAAAGAATGTCGTTTGGACTATGTAATGCCCCAGTGACCTTCTAGCGATGTATGATGACGATCTTCTCCGACATGGTGGAAGATTTCCTTAAAATCTTCATGGATGACTTTTCGGTATTCGGAGACAGTTTTGACAATTGTCTTGGCAATTTGGAGAATGTGTTGGCACACTGTGAAGAAACTGGCCTAGTGTTAAACTGGGAGAAGTGCCACTTTATGGTGGATGAAGGTATAGTGCTCGGGCACAAGATCTCATTGAAGGGAATCGAGGTAGACAAAGCCAAGGTGGACATGATTGAGAGATTGCCGCCACTAAATTTAGTCAAAGGGATCTAAAGCTTTCTCGGACATGTAGGTTTTTACAGAAGGTTTATTCATAATTTTTATTTGATATCTAAACCCTTGTGTAATTTGCTTGAACGTGACAAGGCTTTTAATTTTGATGAATCTTGTGCCAAGGCATTTGAAACCCTTAAGAAGAAACTTGCCATGACACCCATTGTCATTCCCCCTGATTGGACCTTACCTTTCGAGCTCATGTGTGATGCAAGTGATTGCACGGTAGGAGCTATTTTAGGACAACAGAAAGGTAAGATTTTCCATGTGATGCATTATGCTAGTAAAACCCTTAATGGTGCTCAATTGAATTATACCATGACGAAAAAGAAACTACTAGCTGTAGTTTTTGCATTTGACAAATTTCGTTCCTACTTGATTGGTACAAAGGTAATTGTCCACACTGACCATTCGGTAATTAAGTATTTAATTTCTAAAAAGATGTCAAACCTCATTTAATTCGTTAGATATTACTTTTACAAGAATTTTACATTGAAATTAAGGATAGAAAAGGAACAAAAAAACTAGGTTGCTGATCATTTGTCAAGGTTGGACAAGGGAGATATAGATAATGACTCCTTGGAGATCCATGATGCATTCTCAAATGAGCAGTTGTTAGTTGCCATGGAAACACCATGGTATGCAGATCTAGTAAATTTTTTTGTTAGTGGTATTTTACCTTATGACCTTACTCACCAAGTAAAGAAGCGGTTCTAACATGATGCTAAGCATTATTATTGGGATGAGCCTATGTTGTTTAAACAATATGCAGATCAGGTTATACGACGATGTGTTCCTGAGGAGGAACAACAAAGTATGCTTCGACAATGCCATTCTTCACCCTACAAAGGCCATTTTAGAGGAACTCGCACAGTAGCCAAAGTTATATAGTCCAATTTTTACTGACACACTCTTTACAAAGATGCCCATGATTTTTACAAGGGGTGTGACCATTGTCAACGAACGGGAAACATATCAAGGTGGCATGAGATGCCATTACAGAATATCTTTGAGGTCAAATTGTTTTATGTATGGGGCATCGATTTTATGGGGCATTTCTCATCATCGTTCGGCAACCTCTATATCTTACTCGCTGTGGATTATGTGTCCAAATGGGTGGAGGCAGTCGCAGTTCCCAAGGATGATTCAAAGACTGTGCAACGGTTCCTGCAGAAGAATATCTTTACACAGTTTGGGACACTGAGTGCAATTATTAGCGATGAGGGCACACATTTTGACAATAAGCTAATTGCCATGATGTTGATGCGCCTTGGAGTGGCACATAAAATTGCCACGGCATACCACCTACAGACTAAAGGGCAAGCTCAAATTTCCAACCGTGAATTGAAGGGGATCCTTGAGAAAGTTGTTAATCCTTCTCAAAAGGATTGGTCTTTGAGAATTGATGATGCTCTTTGGGCCTATCGAACAACATACAAGACACCCTTAGGGATGTCTCCCTATAGACTTGTCTACGGCAAGACTTGCCACATGCCGGTGGAAATTGAGCATAAGGCCTACTAGGCTATCAAAACCATGAATATGGATTGGGAAAGTGCATGACAAAAGCGTCTACTGGTCCTAAACGAGATAGAATAGTTCTGTGCCTTAGCTTATGACAATGCCAAGATCTATAAAGAGAAAACCATGCGTTGGCATGACAAGAAGCTATTGTCGCGACAGTTCTTGCCAGGGCAATTAGTGATTCTCTTCAATTCTCACCATAAGATTTTCCCTGAAAAACTAAAGTCAAGATGGTTTGGGTCGTTTGAGGTCGTAAAACCTTACTCTCATGGGGCTATGGTGGTTAAATCGACAGTAGATGGATACGAGTTCAAGGTTAACGGACAACGGTTGAAGTACTATGTTGGTGCACATGTGAATCGCGATAAGGAGACTGTAACATAGGAGATGCATGAAAATGCTCTTTCTAAGAGTTTTTAATTTTTAGTTTTTTAATTTTTGGACATTTTATTTTAGTTTATTATTTTTAGTTTTATTTATTTTTCGTTATTTTTAGATTTTAGGTTTTTATCCTTTCTTTTTATTTGATTTAGTTGTTATCTTAATTTTGTTTTGATATTTATCTTTAGCCTTTATCTCTTTATCTTTTATTTTTAGTTTTATTTAGTATTATCTTTGTGTTTTGTTTTTTTAGGACAAGAGTTTCAAAGAAGAAGGAGTTGGGCTTAGGATAGAATTTCATTTAAATAAAATCTATCCCTTTAAGTGGATAATGGGCTCAAAATCTTGGCTATTTCAAAGGGATTTAATCACCCTTTGACATTTTTTTCACCCAAAAATTTTCCCCTCCTATATCCTAGCCGCTCCATACCCCATCATTATCTTCTTTCCCCCCATTGATTAAGTATCCATCCATCACTTCTACCAAACCTTCACTCAACCATTAATATTCCCATCTACTCCATCTTTTCCCCTTTACTTTTTCCTCATCTTTGTAACTCTTTAGTTTCTTCTCTTGTTCCCTTTGTTTTTCTTTTCCAATCAAGAACCAAAGAGTCATGGCCAAGAACTTCAATACTATGCCCAAGGCGAGTTCTTCAGGAGCAATCGAGCCATCTTTCCGCCGATTTGCATCTCTAATCATTGAGAAGAGGTACCTTGCCAAGTTTGCAAATCGAAGGGTGTGGGAAGAGCAAGGGTTCGAATATGATGTTTCCCTCAAGAACTATGGCCTTGAAGCTTCAATCTTCAAGATAATTGAACACCATAAATGGAAAATCTTCTGCGAACAACCAAAATCGGGCAACATCTCATGGGTAAGGGAATTCTATTCGCATGTTTCAAATGAAGATAACCCGTGTTTTTTGTGCGAGGTAGAGCGATTCTTGTTGATGCAGCTGCCATCAACGCATACTATGGGCTCTATATGGACAAAGACGAGCATGTCGAGTTTGTTGAGCACATCATAGCCAAAGAAGTGAAGAAGGTTTTCCAAGATTTTACCGTAGAGGGAGCCACGTGGAATGACGAAACCTTGAAGGGCACGGTAAACCGCATCTTGCTAAAACCCGAGGCCAAACTATGGAATAACTTCCTAAAGACTAGTTTGATGCCTACTACCCATAATACCATTGTTTCTTATTCTCATTTATTATTGCTTCATTCTGTTTTGCACAAGCGTACTATTGATATTGGGAGGATAATTGTCGATGAAATCTATGCTTGTAGTAAAAAGGATGTGGGAGCACTCTTTTTCCCTAATTTGATATCTAGATTGTGTGAAAAGGAACACGTACCGACTAATGTTATGGACGAGAAGTTGACCGCAAGGAATATGTGGTCCCAGAGCCAATGGTTGCGTCTGCTGCGTGAGGAACCAATTAAAGAACCACCCACTGTGAAAAATCCCTCTGCTCCATCAACTGCCAAGGCAAGTGCACATGCCACGACAAGTATACATGCCACGGCAAGTATAGAAGGGATTGCCGAAATCCTTCGTCCTTTGGCACATCGGTTGGACAAGATAGAGGAACGCCAATTGTTGTTTATGCGTTACATGAAGGACCGTGACACAGCCCTCACGAGAGTGATCCTAGAGAATTATCCTGACAACACCGTTTCTTTTCCCGTATTCCCTCCTGCACTACTTGTCCCAGTATCTGAATTTATGCCTATGCCAGTAACATTGCCGAGGCAATTGATGTACCACAAAAAGGTAAGGACCCTATTGTTGAACCTTCTCGTACTGAATCTCTTCATGGCTTTTTAGATTCAACCGACTATATAACCGCACAAATGAAGTCTCCCCTGGCCCCGCCATCAAAATTTACATCGAAGCGTAAAGCTTCTGGCCTAGAGAAGGCTCCCAAGGAGTATGAACTGGGTAAAGAGGCCGCAGAAGCTACAATTCAGGATGCACCACCAACTTCGTGCCAACAGCCACCACGAGTCAAAAAAAAGACCAAGCAAATGGCTCGAAGGAAACTAGTCATTCGAGGTGATGACCTCTTCGACTAACTCAATGCATTTCATTTTTCTTTTTGTATTAGTTTTGCATGCATTGGGGACAATGCTTCTCTCGAGTTTGGGGGGGTTTGTTTCATAGTTAGTTGCTTTTATTTTTGTTGTCTCATGTTAGGTTACATATGCTACTTGCCATAACTCTTACTTGATTAAACTGCCTAAACCTGCTGTGATATCCTATGATGAATTTTTGCCACTGCACTTACATGATAAAATCTTAGATTTTAGGATTAGCATGAAGAGTACTTGGAATTTTGCTATGATGCTGCATATTTTGACATAGTTGTGACTTGTTGATTAAGGGGGACCTAGTGAACTTTAGGTTGATTAAAAATGGGTAAATATTGCTAGAGGTGCCTAAAACTGGCTCTAGCCTAAAATACAATTTGAATTAAGATAATTTCTTACTAGAGGTGCCCATCTGGCTCTAGTTGTCAATCATTAGGAATCACTAGAGGTACCTATCTGGCTCTAGTTGATTAAATTCAAAAAATAGAAATTGTGCTAGAGGTGCCTAAAACTGGCTCTAGCGAACTTAATTGCCCCAGCAAATAATTCGATAAAACCCATTGTTCACATGTAATCCTATTAGTTTACTTGTACACAACTCGGCACACACATGTTCACTAGCATTGTAGTTCGATTTTGAGTAATTCTCCGTGCTGTCCGAAGATTGAAAGGTAATCGACTTTTGTGCCACGGTTCTTAGGATTGAAGTCAGGTAAAAAGCATGTTTTTGGTGGTAAGGGCCTTGGCAGGTAATTGTTAGCATTTTGCATTGCTTGAGGACAAGCAATAGTTTGAGTTTGGGGGTGTGATGAGTGTGCAAAAGTACTATTTTTCTTGCTCTTTTTACTCATATTATTGTTAGACTTAGGTTCATTTTAGTTGCATCGATAGGCATTCATGCATAGTTTCCTTAGTTATTGGGCTTGGTATTGTATTTGGTTGGTTTTTGTGGAAAATTCGTTGCTGGTGTGCTTTATTTTGTGCAGGACTGGATTGCCGTGGCAAGTAGGGGTCATTTCTGAAGGAGTTATCGTGGCAAGTAAGGGTCATTCCTGGAGGAGTTGCCAAAGTAGATTGTCGTGGCATATCGGGATAATTCTAGATAAATATAACATTATCCGCAACGTTATCAAGATTGCAGTAGATAAAGCCCAGATTCAAATATCAAATGCCTGATCAGATATGGATCATATCTCCAAGGAATTCAAACGCATTTAAATCCTCATTATCAACAACAAAGCTGATCGCATCATCACCTTTAAATAGAAGAACACATCGCATCATGGAGGAGTCAAATTTTGGGGGGAATCAGATTCTTGGGAGAGAAGGCTGATCGCACGATCTCTACACTTCATCTTTTTCACTTTTACTTTATGCGATCCATGTCTGGGATTATTTTCATTGGATTTTCTTCTTCCCAGTCATGAACTAACTTAAATTGGATGGGGTTATTTGAGTTTGTGGTTGTGATAAATGTTTGGATGGTTTAGGTTTTTATTGCAATTTAAATTCAAAGTTTGTTCATTCTTGGTTCTTAATTTTGATTTCGAGTGCATTGGGAGAGGATCTCGAGAATTATCTATTTACCTATACTTGGGAAAGTTAGATTCAAGTAATGAATGAACATGATCTTCATTCAACAAATCGTCGATGAAGATTAATCCACTTTAGGAATAAGGATTGGATTTCAAAGGCTAAGTGGAGTGTAGATCGGTTGTTGTTCACCCAAGGTTAACGTAGGGATGTATGACCAAGGCATGCACAATTAGCTAGTTCTTCGGTTAGGGATAGCGAGACGATATTGAAGAACGCTTCACCAAGCTTTGAAGGAAGGAACCTAGTTGCCATGATAATCAAACTAGTCTCAGTTGTCGCAGCATAATTTGTGACCTAGTTGCCATGGCAATTTAGCCGGTCTTAATTGCCATAGCAATTGAGTTGCCTTAGCAATCAATTGCCATGACAATACAGCCATTGCACCACTACTCACGATAACTCGGCCTATTCTCTTATTCGATTACTTTCTACATTTATTTTACTTGTTACTTCCAAGCACCTATCATCACTATCCATTTATCTTTTCAGTGCAAGAAGTTAAAAATCAGAGTTTCACTAATCCCTGCGGAGATGATATCTTTACTATACTATAACTTGCGACGTGTATACTTGCATCAATTGCGAAGCACTCAAAACACGTAACGCCCACACCTTCACTCTAAATTGCATTGAGGATTAAAGATTTAGATGTTGTAAAATTGACAAATTGGATGATGTTTTTGTTAGAATTTAGCCTTGATTATGGCACCCTTAAGAATCTGATTTCATTTGTTGTTGTTAAAAGTTAGAAGCTGTTTTGGAAAGGAAAACAATGATTTAAAGTTGTAATATAAAGGTTTGAATTGGATTTAATTTGAGGTTAGTTAGTGAAGAAAGGGTTTGAATGAATGGTGGTTGAATATAGCTGAGTTTGAATCACTTAAACTGGTTAAAACAATAGATATGCAATATGCCCAGAAAAGCTCTGTTCTGGCAGCAAGTCTAGAAATTCATAAAAAATTGAATCTGTTGAATTAGAATACGAATTTTATATGTGTAGAATCATGTGTGAGTCTAGTTTAGTCTCCAACAAACGGTGATTGATTTTTAGTTCTAAATCAAAAGTTATGAATTTTTAAGTGAAGGTAGTGCTAAAAATCTGGAAACAGATTCCACTCTGGATTATAATTTTTGATGTAATGAATTTTGGTGATGTATAGGATTAAAAGTGGTATAAAGATTTATGCTTGTTCTTTAAGAAACAATCTGTTTGAGTTGTAATTGGGGATTGGATGTTTGCTGCTTAGTTAAGACAAGCTATGTTATATCCATGTATGGTAGTATGCTTTAAATGTGGTAATTAAACTATGAATTGTTGAGCTTAAAGTTATAAGATATTAAGAATGCTTGAATTCATGTATGAAAGTGTTTTGGTTGGGTTTTAAAACATGATAGAAGGTTAGTAAGCAAAGATCTTGGTTTAAAGTATTAAGTAAGTATGATTTACACTCTTCCATTGAATTTGTATGCTTAGTGTGGCCCTTGATACAAGTCTTGAGAGAGATATATTGATATCATGTTCTGAATATAATACAAGATTGAAAGACCTTAAATGTGCGAGTCAAATTTTGTGGTGTACACTGCCATGTAATGAATAGAGTGTATTTTTGTTGTTTGGTTCCATAGTAAAGTGCTGTCTTGATAATGCAGGAAAAAAACAGTTTAGTAAATGCAAAAGATAGTTTGATAAATGCAGTTTAGTTTACTGCAGAAATGCAGTTTAGTATACTACAGAAACGTAGTTTAGAGCAGTAAATATATGATGGTGTGTATAAGCTATTAACGCATATTAATAAAGAATGAAATGTGCAATTTAGTAAATGTAGTGCAGTATGTTTCAATGAAACAGATTGACTATAGAATAAAATCAGTTTAGTAGTAGTCCTATGAAAAATAGTTTTGAAAATGTATTTAATAGTTGAATGTCAGTAATGGATTTAGAATCATAATTAAGAACTATTAATTGAATTAGGGAATATTGTTGATTGAAAGATTTGGTTAAGGAATGCATAATGTATATATTTGTGTTACGGAATTGTTCTGATTGTTAATTGAAGGTTTGTTTAATCTACTTTTATTATTACCAGTATAAAAGATTGTAATGATTCTAATGAATTGTTATTTTATGCATAACTGGACTAAGGGAACCTTAGTGAATCAAGGTTCTGAATGAGTAGAACTAGCTGTAATATGTGGATCAAGATATTCCTTAACTTTGAGATATCATGTGAGTGTAGTTTATGCATTCAGGATGACATGGTGCCATCCTGATCTTTGTTTACTTGAATTGTTATGTTTAAATAATACTCATTTTGCATAAGGCTCAAATAGAGCACAATGGGGAAGGGCATTCAAGGCATATCATGTTTTGTAAGTTTCTGACTATGTTGGCATTACATATGCATATTTTTATCTTGCTATGCTATGATATCTTTTGTTAATTTAAAAGATAGATTGGAACCTTGTAATAAGCTTGAATCAACAATGAATTCCTAATTACAGCTAAATGCTCACTTACCATAAGACACCAAATAATGTTCCTCAAGCTTTAATGCTTAAGTAATAAACTCTTAAGTTCTTTTGAGCTAAAAGCTCACTTATGCCATAAGATTACACTCCTAATGTTAAAGCATAAAATGTTATAAGTTGGCTACAATGGAAGCCCTTGAACACTTTGGCATGGTAATTGGTATATTGGGACTACGGTCCACGAGCTACGGCTCAGGGGTGATGACCCCATATATGTGATATAATGGCGACAGTAGGAGGAAACGAGGGAGATGATAAGGAGAATGGTGACAGTTGGTTGGATAGAGAAGAAAAGCTAGGTTTGATATGCAATAACACTAGCCATTGCTTTGTGCCTTGTGCTATGTGTAAAAATAGACCAACACTATCTATGTCCAAATGTGATCCAAGATAAATGTTCTAAAAGATATAGACTCAAATACTGAGCTTCGATAAGAAATTCTAATAAGCAATGTTATGAACTCCAATAAGCTTTGATAAAAATTCCGATTTACTTTGATAAAAACTTCGACAAGCTTGATTAAGAACATCATTAAACTCTAATAAGAATTCTAAAGAAACTTCGATAAGATTTTGTAATGATAAGATACATTGGTAAAATGATTTCCGACTAAGTCTCCATAAGACTTAGCTATGTATAACTAAGACTAACCTAAATGTTATTACCCTATGCTTGGTTACATTGCTTTCTCATAGATCAATGTTTTGTCTCATTATGGATTACTATATCACTTAGGGTATATAAGCCTAATGCATTCATTCCATGCATTTGCAGGTTTTATGATTATCCTTGGGTTGATCGTGTAGGAAGGTTGCAAGTCACACCGTAAAGACTTTGTAATTTGTCTAAGTTTTATCTCAAAACTCCTAGAATGGTGGCTTACTACATTTATATAAGCTCATATGTATTTATAGGTTATGTTTGTTTACTGGACTCTGGTGTTGTATTTAGATTTTTAGATAATCATTTTCATTATGATTAGTTAAGTGAAAATCCTTGAAAATTTTTGTAATCTTAAATTAGGTTCTCTTGAATACTATGGAAAGAAAAGTGAATGCTAGATATGTAATGCTTAATGTGGTCTAATTGTAAGAAGTGGTGCATGATGTGAATTTTCCTTAAGTGGTTAAATGTATACAAGTGTAGTATGGTTCGATAATAATAGTTTGAGAAAGTGTCGTTGAAAATGATGTTTATATGACTTTATGCTATGCTATATAGGTTCAAATAGATTTACTTATACAAATCACTTAGAAAAGCATACATGATTATGATAATGTTTATTTCTAATATAATTTAATTGTGAAATGCTATTTATGGGATCATGAAAATGTCAATTGAGTGATTAACGTTTGCTTGGTTCTTGAATTTTTTTGTAAAGATAATCTTCAAGGTCGAATGCTATAGGTATAAATGGTTAAGCGAAAACTTTACATTTGGCTTTTGTAATTTGCTATGCTATGAAATCGATGAGTAATCTTGCTATGTTTTATTAATCAAAGAATGAATTTTGATATGATATGTTAAGAGTAAACCATACTATGCTAAAGTATGTCTTGTTCAAATTGTTACAAGTTATGCCAATCGTTGAAACAACCATATAATGTTATATTGCATCGATATTAACTTGATTAAGCTATAATTTAAGTTATGTTAAGATTTTCTTTTAGCATCAAGTCATGTAAGGTATTTTTCGATTGTTTGATATTAAATCTAGATTTGAAGTGATAGGATTTGAAAAAAATTGTCAGCCTGTTCTGAACTTTTGAAAATTTAACAACTTGGTCACTTGAATTCTAGAATGTGTTTGTGGAGACAACTTCAATTCTGGTTTTCTTCTGAATCGGATTGAGGGTGTTACAAATTGGTATCAGAGCCAGAGTTTAGTCGATTCTAGGACTAAACCAAAGATTATTGTATGTTCGCATTCTACATATAACACCTAGGAGTTTAAATTTTGTTCTATATTTGTGACTTGCAACTAAAATGATCTGTTTACTTTGTTATGGTCGTTAGAATATGTGAAGATATTCTAAAATTTGAATATTTCATATTCATAGTCTCTATTAGTCCAAGTTCTGAAATAGAACCAAAATCTTAACTTCTCAATTTAGAGAAAATTTGAGGACAAATTTTCTTTAAGGGGGAGGAATTGTAACACCCCTAATATCAGGTCGGTAGTTATATAGTTAATTGAAAGAGATTTGAATTCTTTGCTAATGAAATAATGATTGTAGTATTTCTTTTATCCTTGTAATTTCTCTCAAAACCAATAGCTTAGGACCAAAATGAAAGAATCAAAAATTTCCTTGAGGGACCTAATTGAAATAAAGAATAAAGAACCATGTTGCATGGCTATTTTCCCCACTTTGCATGACACAATCTATGTGGACGGTAAGTGCCAATGCAAAGTGATTATTCATCACTTTTAATAAAAAATGGAAAATAAGGGATTGAAGGAGGGGTAATCGATGATTCTACAAGAGAGAAAAGGGAAGGAATAAACCATCTCCTTCATATCTCTCCCCACCAAATCTCCATTGCTAAGCATGGAAGAGAATTTCAGTTCGAAAAGTGAAGAATTAGAACCAATCGACTTGAGTTTTCACCCTTTATGCTATAGTTTGGTAAGCCCACTCCTTCACTCAAAATTGCAATGAGGATTAAAGATTTAGATGTTGTAAAATTGACAAATTGGATGATGTTTTTGTTAGAATTCAGCTTTCATTATGGCACCCTTAAGAATCTGATTTCATTTGTTGTTGTTAAAAGTTAGAAGCTGTTTTGGAAAGGAAACAATGATTTAAAGTTGTAGTATAAAGGTTTGAATTGGCTATAATTTGAGGTTAGTTAGTGAAGAAAAGGGTTTGAATGAATTGTGGTTGAATATAGCTAATTTTGATTCACTTAAACTGATTAAAACAATAGATATGCAATCTGTCCAGAAAAGCTCTGTTCTGGCAGCAAGTCTAGAAATTCATAGAAAATTGAATCTGTTGAATTAGAAGATGAATTTTATGTGTAGAACCATGTGTGAGTCTAGTTTAATCTCCAACAAATGGTGATTGATTTTGAGTACTAAATCAAAAGTTATGAATTTTTAAGTGAAGGTAGTGCAGAAAATCTAAAAACGGATTCTACTCTGGATTATAATTTTTGATGTAATGAATTTTGGTAATGTATAGGATTAAAAGCGGTATAAAGATTTATGCTTGTTCTTTAAGAAACAATCTGTTTTGAGTTGTAATTAGGGATTGGATGTTTGCTGCTTAGTTAAGACAAGCTATGTTATATCCATGTATGGTAGTATGCTTTAAATGTGGTAATTAAACTATGAATTGTTGAATATCATGATTTTGAGTACATGAGACTTTCTAAATTAAATATGATGTGAAATGATGTTTGAAAATGAAATACAGATTTGAAACGTATTGGAAAACAGTTTTGGTAAAAACACTGAAATGCTAGTTAATTCTTGTTAAAAACAGTTTGGTTAATTTGTGTATAGGTATGCTGTCTATCATTGATTTAAAGGACTATCTTGAATGAACAGGGAATATGATTAAGAGTATTTTGATTGTTGAGCTTAAAGTTATAAGACATTAAGAATGCTTAAATTCATGTATGAAAGTGTTTTGGTTGGGTTTTAAAACATGATAAAAGGTTAGCAAGCAAAGTTCGTGGTTTAAAGTATTAAGTAAGTATGATTTATACTCTTCCATTGAATTTGTATGCTTAGTGTGGCCCTTGATATAAGTCTTGAGATAGACATATTGATATCATGTTCTGAATATAATACAAAATTGAAAGACCTTAAATATGTGAGTCGAATTTTGTGGTGTACACTGCCATGTAATGAATAGAGTGTATTTTTATTGTTTGGTTCAATAGTAAAGTACAGTCTTGATAATGCCGGAAAAAAACAGTTTAGTAAATGCAGAAAATAGTTTGATAAATGCAGTTTAGTATACTGCAGAAATGCAGTTTAGAGCAGTAAATATATGATGGTGCGTATAAGCTGTTAATGCATATTAATAAAGAATGAAATGTGCAATTTAGTAAATGTAGTGCAATATGTTTCAATGAAGCAGATTGACTACAGAATAAAATCAGTTTAGTAGTAGTCCTATGAAAAACAGTTTTGAAAATGTATTTAATAGTTGAATGTCAGTAATGGATTTATAATCATAATTAAGAACTATTAATTGAATTAGGGAGTATTGTTGATTGAAAGAATTGGCTAAGGAGTGCACAATGTATATATTTGTGTTATGGAATTGTTTTGATTGTTAACTGAAGGTTTGTTTAATCTACTTTTATTAGTATCCAGTATAAAAGATTGTAATGATTCTAATGAACTGTTATTTTGTGCATAACTGGACTAAGGGGACCATAGTGAATCAGGGTTCTGAAGGAGTAGAACTAAATGTAATATATGGATCAGGATATTCCGTAACTTCAGGATATCAGGTGAGTGTTGTTGGAGTATGCCCAAAGACCAATCATGAGATGGTTGTAAAAGACATACTTATTTTATCATGTTTATTAATATATAGCCATTATTATTTTTCAGTCCTATTCTGTGCATTTATAAATAAACTGAATTATAATAAAGTCCTTAGAATAATATAGTTATTCTTGAATATCCTTAGTCGAGTATTATTGTGGCCATGGACAACAATAATATATTAAGACTAATATATAGTTGATTGATGACAAAGTGTGACATGAAGATGTCAAAATCAGTACATAAGTATGTGTTAGAGAACGACATATTGGACTAACCCGCCATGAGCATGTTTCTTGGATTATTATGTGACAGTCGCAACATTGCTCGTAGTGATAACTACATGTATGATCCTCAGACTTGAGATCATCATTATTTCAACACCGTGAGTGACATATTTTGATATGGTCAAACGTGTGTTGTAATTGACTACACTATAAAGACTAATAGTAGTATGTCGCAATCTATGTAGCGAAATATGGTTGATCAAGATAGGATTTGTCCTTCTTACATAATAGGAGTAATATCATAGGCCACTTGATTGAGTGAGACTAGAAAATGCATGGCCATGCTCGAATAAATTGATATGAGATATCATAGTTATTCGTTTATAATAGTCTACTCAAGATATCAATAAATATTAGATTGACTATACAAGTGTGACTATTCCATAACTTGTGTCCGATCTAGATATGAGGACAAAAGGATGTAATACATAAAAGAGTTAATCACGAAAAAGGTTATGTCGAACCACGACTTATTGTAACTTAGGTAGCAATGATGTATTGCTAGATGCCACTCATTGCTTGTAATATTAGAATTGTTCTAGATATTACTACTAACGTTACATGAACCTACAATGGCCACGCCCTATGATTGAAACGAACAAATATTGACTACATAGCATATGTACAAACTTGTACACGTAATAAGTAAAAATCGAAATTATTATAATTATTGTAATTATGGATAATTACGTTATATATATATTAATATTAGATAATTATTGTAATGATCAAATATTATTAAAATATATATCTAAAGAAACTTAATTAAAGTAGAATCAGATTCTACATATTTAATTATATTCGGTTAAATATATTGTATATTTAATGAATCCGAATTTAATTAGAAGTAGGTTTTTGAATGCTATATAAAGGAATAAGGTCTAGTAGGCAAAATATGCTTTTTGCGAAAAACCTCTCTAACAGTTTCGTTTCATTCGAGTGGACTGCGTAGAGGTCGGAACACTTGTGACGACTTGGATTCGATATCGTGCTGGAAGAATTGGATTCTCCTAACTCCCTGCCTTTTTTAGATTTATTTAAGGTAACGTTTCATCCCTTTTCACTCCAGATTTGTTCCTCGTACATGGATCACTGGCGGAATACGCCGAATATTTTTTCTCTGTGCCATAAGGTGTACTGGCATTTCCCAACAGTGGTATCAGAGCCACTTGTACGACACGAATTCAGACTTAAATACTTGGATGATGCTTTTGTATGAGATGCATGTTTTTGTTTTTCTGTTTTGACGAGTATACGATATTTGTGCGAAACAAAGAAATTGAATCCAGTCACGGCTAATATGTTAATCTGTTTTAAATAAGTTTTTACAATTCTTGGTTAAATGTTAATCGCGTGTTTGTTGCTATATGGTTTTAATGTTCGTATGTTAATTGTTAACATGATTAACATGCGGTTCTAATAGCATATCATTTTCGGCAAAGGAACAATAGTTGTTTAAGTGCGAAAAACCTTAGGGATTGAAAAATCCCAAAAACACGAATCTGCCAGACCGCGTAGGCAACAAAGGTCGTAAGAATTATTTTTGGTAATTATAATTAACAAGATAAAACATGTTTATGTTTTGGATAATATGCACGGTGTTTGAAATGCATGGTTATAGTCAAATGGCCCATTTACTTTAGTTTTATATTTATAAATACGGCCTGTGTGTCGTGTCTTTCTATTATCTATTGTAATTCTCTTCTCATCTTACTCCCTCGTATGTAAAATGAGTTTCTAAAAATTGTAATATATGCAGAGAAAGCGTGGATCACAGGAGCAGAATGATGGGCCGATCAAAGGTGGATTAGATGCTTGAGAAGCAAGTTCTATCTTTAGTTTATTTTGGTTCTCCCATTGGCTTGGGATGGGTCACCATAGTTTTACGGGCTATAACCATTGCATTTATATTTACTGCTTTACATATATGTGTTACAATGTATGTTTTAGCATGATGGTGATTCATTAGATCATACTTGAATGGTGAGATTAATATAAATAAAAAACCCTCCATATTTAATCAAAATAGACATCCAATATTTGCCCTCATTAAAACCTCGATCGATACTATGTAGGTTTTGCCAAAGCAATGTACTTATATCTATCTTGGTTGTCTTAATGAGATTAGAAACCTAAAGGTTAATAATTTGGATAATCATGAGATGATTAGGAACAGTAGTTGTTCACCAAATATAGGAATTAAACGAGATGTAATTAGCAAGTGTTGCTTACCTAAATAATTGAATTCTAGGAGTAAAGCCAAAGCTGACTTAGGATGAAATGAAATATGGATCCTTACCCATTATAAATACTTTTTAAGTTTTTCAATTTTGAGGGTTTTTAATAATGGGAATATTATTACCTTATAAACATGATAAAGGTACTTATAAATCATATTTTATCATTGTAGATTTGTTATGGCAAACTCGAACTCATTATCATTGCAATCCGTCCTTGAGATAGACAAATTGAATGGCTTAAACTTTCTTGACTGGTTCTGTAACTTGAAGATTATCCTCAAGCAAGAACGAAAATCACAAGTCATCGAAGAACATGTCCCTAAAAGGCCAACAGATGATGCCTCCAAAGATGAATTGGAAGCCTTTGAAAAATAGTCTAGTGATATGGTAGATGTCGGGTGTTTGATGCTTGCGACCATGACTCTTGAGCTTCAGAAGCAATATGAGGACATGGTTCCCTATGAGATGGTTAAAAATTTCAAGGAATTATATGATGGGCAAGCTCGTCAAGAGAGGTATGAGACCTCTAAGGCTTTGTTTCGATGCAAGATGATAGAGGGAACTCTGGTAGGAACTCATGTTCTCAAAATGATAGGGTATATTCAGACCCTGGAAAAATTGGGCTTCCCTCTAAGTGTTGAATTGGCTACTGATGTTATCCTGCAATCATTGTCGGATAGTTTTAATCAGTTTGTTCTTAATTTCAATATGAATGAAATTAACAAATTGTTACCCCAGTTGATTGGTCTGTTAAGAACAGCAGAGAACAACATGAAAAAAGGTTGGCTGCAAGGGATAACAGAAAAGGAAAGCCCAACACCAAGGCAAAGCCAAAGCCCAACAAAGGAAATGCTGCATTGAAACCCAAAGGAGGAGTTGCAAAAGAAGGAAAGTGTTTCCATTGCAACAATGCTGGACATTGGAAGAGAAATTGCCTTGTCTATCTTGAGGACATCAAGAAGGCAAGAGAAAATGGACAGTCCAGATCAGGTATTTATGTTATTGATATAAATATATCATCTACTTCTTGGATATTAGATACCGGTTGTGGTTCTTACATTTGTACTTCTGTACAGGGACTAAAAAGGAGTAAAAAATTAGCAAAAGGAGATGTGGACCTACAAGTGGGAAATGGAGCAAGAGTTGCTGCATTAGCTATAGGAACATATACTTTGTCATTACCTAGTGGACTTGTTTTAGATTTAGAGGATTGTTATTTCGTACCTAGTTTGACTAAGAACATTATTTCAATTTCTTGTTTGGACAAGATTGGTTTTGAGATTATTATTATTAAGAATAATAGCTGTTCCTTTTATCTCAATAATGTTTTTTTATGGTACGACACATTTAATAAATGGCCTCTATATCTTAGATCAAGACAATTCTATGTATAACATAAATACAAAAAGATCAAAAACAAATGACTCTAATCAAACTTATCTCTGGCATTATCGTTTGGGTCATATAAGTGAGAAACGCATATCAAAACTTCATAAAGATGGATTTTTGCATTATTTTGTTTTTGAATAATTTAATATATGTGAACCTTGCTTAATGGAAAAAATGACCAAATCACCGTTTGACGTTAAACGAGCGAGCAAGTGATTTATTAGGTCTAATACATAGTGATGTATGTGAACCGATGAATACGTAAGCCAGAGGAGGGTTTCAATACTTTATTAATTTCACTGACGACTTCAGTAGATATGCATACATTTACCTAATGCATCATAAATCTAAAGCCCTTGAAAAGTTCAAGGAATTTAAGAATGAAGTACAAAACCAACTAGGAAAGAGTGTCAAATCTCTTCGATCAGATCGAGGAGGAGAATACTTAAGCTTAGAGTTTGATGAACTTCTTAAAGAATGTGGGATTGTCTCACAACTTACACCCCTTGGTACTCCATAACATAATGGAGTCTCTGAAAGGAGAAATCGAACATTGTTAGACATGGTTCGATCAATGATGAGTTATGCTGATCTTCCAACTTCTTTTTGGGGACATGCGCTAGAAACTGTTGCTTTCACACTAAATTGTGTTCCATCTAAATCGGTTCAAAAGACACCGTATGAGATATGGACTGAGAAGCGTCCTAGTATGTCTTTTATGAAAATTTGGGGATGTGAAGTTTATGTTAAACATCAGATGTCTACAAAACTTGAACCCAAATCTCATAAGTGTAATTTTGTGGGGTATCCTAAAGAAACTAAAGGATATTATTTATTCAATCCATCTGAGAACAAAGTGTTTGTTGCTCAAACAAGAGTCTTCCTTGAAAGAGAATTTATTTTCAGAAAAGGAAATGGGAGAAATATTGAACTTGAGGAAATTCAAAATCAACCACAGATCACTAAACCAGAGATTGAACAACAACAAGTTCCACAAATAGTTAAGGAACATCCAATCATTTTTGAAACACAACCACTGCGGAGATCTATGAGAGAACGCAATGCACCTGAGAGATATGGATTTCTCATCACATTGCATGGTGATGTTCTCCTCATGGACCAAGATGAGCCTAGGACTTATCAGGAAGCAGTGACGAGCCCAGACTCTGAGAAATGGCTAGAAGCCATGAAATCCGAGATGGATTCCATGTCAGAAAACCAAGTATGGACTTTGGTTGACCGACCTGAAGGGATAAAGCCCATAGGGTGTAAATGGGTTTTTAAAAGGAAGACCGACATGGATGGCAATGTACAAACATACAAAGGGCGATTGGTCGCTAAGGGATTTTGTCAGATTCATGGTATAGACTATAATGAAACCTTTTTATCTTGTTGCTATGTTTAAATCCATTCGGATATTGCTTGCAATAGCTACATTTCATGATTATGAAATCTGGCAAATGGATGTCAAAACCACTTTCCGTAATGGAAAATTAGATGAGGATGTGTACATGACACAACCTAAGGGTTTTGTCGATCCAAAAGATGCCCAAAAAGTATGCAAGCTACAAAAATCCATTTATGGGTTGAAGCAAGCTTCTCGAAGTTGGAATCTTCGTTTTAATAATACAATCAAAGAATTTGGTTTTATTAAAAATGAAGATGAGCCATGTGTTTTCAAGAAAACTAGAGGGAGCACTGTCACATTCTTGGTATTGTATGTGGATGACATACTAATAATAGGAAATGACATACCTACCTTACAGTCTGTAAAAACTTGGTTAGGAAAATGTTTTTCTATGAAAGACCTGGGTGAAGCAACCTACATATTAGGAGTCAAGATCTATAGAGATATATCAAGACGACTCCTAGGACTAAGTCAAAATACATATAAAGATAAAGTAGTAAAAAGACATGGTATTTCACTCTCAAAGGAAATGTGTCCTTCAACGCCTCAAGAAAGAAAGCGCATGAGTAAGGTTCCATATGCTTCGGCTATTGGATCTATCATGTATGCCATGCTATGTACACGTCCAGATGTATCATATGCATTAAGTATGACAAGTCGATACCAAGTGGATCCCGGTGAAGGTCATTGGGTTGCAATAAAAAAACATCCTTAAGTACTTAAGAAGAACTAAGGATACATTCCTTATGTATGGAGGTGAGGAAGAACTAAGTATAAAAGGTTATACTGACGCAAGCTTCCAAACTGATAAGGATGATTCTCGATCGTAATCGGGTTTTGTGTTTTGCCTTAATAAAGGTGTTGTAAGCTGGAAAAGTTCAAAGAAAGATACAGTATCAGATTCTACAACAGAAGCTGAGTATATTGCAGCAAGCGATGCTGCAAAAGAGGTTGTTTAGATCAAAAAGTTTATATCTGAACTAGGGTTGTGCCTAGCATATCAAATGTTATAGATCTACGTTGTGACAACAACGGAGCCATCATACAAGCAAAAAACCCCAGATCTCACCAACGATCTAAACACATACTTAGGCGTTACCATCTCATTCGAGAAATTATTGATCGAGGTGACCTAGAAATATGCAGAGTACCAACGGATGACAATATCACCGATCCACTAACAAAGCCTCTGACATAGCAGAAGCATGATTGTCACACTAAGTCTCTTGGTATTAGATACATGAGTGATTGGTCCTAGTGCTAGTGGGAGATTGTTGGAGTATGCCCAAAGACCAATCATGAGATGGTTGTAAAATACATACTTATTTTATCACGTTCATTAATATATAGCCATTATTATTTTTCAGTCTTATTTTGTGAATTTATAAATAAACTGAATTATAATAAAGTCCTTAGAATAATATAGTTATTCTTGAATGTCCTTAGTCGAGTATTATTGTGGGCATGGACAACAATAATATTAAGACTAATATGTAGTTAATTGATGACAAAGTGTTGTCATTGACATGAAGATGTTAAAATCAATACATAAGTATGTGTTAGAGAACAACATATTGGACTGACCAGACATGAGCATGTTTCTTGGATTATTATGTGACAGTCACAACATTGCTCATAGTGATAACTACATGTATGATCCTCAAACTTGAGATCATCATTATTTCAACACCGCGAGTGACTTATTTTGATATGGTCAAACGTGTGTCGTAACTGACTACACTATAAAGACTAATATTGATATGTCGCAATCTATGTAGCGAAATATGGTTGATCAAGATAGGATTTGTCCCTCCTACATAATAGGAGTAATATCGTATGCCACTTGATAGAGTGGGACTAGAAAATGCATGGCCATCCTCGAATAAATTGATATGAGATATCATAGTTATTCGTTTATAATAGTCTACTCAAGATATCAAGAAATATTAGATGGACCATACAAGTGTGACTATTCCATGACTTGTGTCCGATCTAGATATGAGGACAAAAGGATGTAATACATAAAAGAGTTAATCACGAAAAAGGTTATGTCGAACCACGACTTCTTGTAACTTAGGTAGCAATGATGTATTGCTAGATGCCACTCATTGCTTGTAATATTATAATTGTTCTAGATATTACTAGTAACGTTACATGAACCTACAAGGGTCACACCCTATGATTGAAACGAACAAATATTGACTACATAGCATATGTACAAACTTGTTGTACACATAATAAGTAAAAATCAAAATTATTATAATTATTGTAATTATGGATAATTTTGTTTTACATATATTAATATTAGATAATTATTGTAATGATCAAATATTATTAAAATATATATCTAAAGAAACTTAATTAAACTAGAATCAGATTCTACATATTTATTTATATTCGGTTAAATATATTGTATATTTAATGAATCCAAATTTAATTAGAAGTAGGTTTTTGAATGCTATATAAAGGCATAAGGTCTAGCAGCCAAAATATGCTTTTTTGTGAAAAACCTCTCTAACAATTAGAGAAGTAAAATATTGTTCGTTTAATTCGGGTGGACTGCGTAGAGGTCGGAACGCTTGTGACGACTTGGATTCGATATCGTGCTGGAAGAATTGGATTCTCCTAACTCTATGTGCTTTTTTTAGATTTATTTAAGGTAACGTTTCATCCCTTTTCACCCCGGATTCATTCCTCGTACATGGATCACTGGCGGAATACGCCTGATATTTTTTCCTCTGCGCCATAGGGTGTACTGGAATTTCCCAACAAGTGTAGTTTATGAATTCTGGATGACATGGTGTCATCCTGATCTTTTTTTTACTTGAATTGTTATGTGTAAATCATACTTATTTTGCATAAGGCTCAAAAAGAGCACATTGGGGAAGGGTATTCAAGGCATATCATGTTTTGTAAGTTTCTAACTGTGTTGGCATTACATATGCATATTTTTATCTTGCTATACTATGATATATTTTGTTAATTTAAAAGATAGATTGGAACCCCATAATAAGCTTGAATCAACAATAAATTCCTAATTGCTGCTAAATGTTCGCTTACCATAAGACACCAAATAATGTTCCTCAAGCTTTAATGCTTAAGTAATAAACTCTTAAGTTCTTTGGAGCTAAAAGCTCACTTATGCCATAAGATTACACTCCTAATGTTAAAGCATAAAATGTTATAAGTTGCCTACAATGGAAGCCCTTGGACACTTTGGCATGGTATTTGGTATATTGAGACTACAGTTCACGAGCTATGGCTCTTGGGTAACGACCCCTTATATGTGATATAATGGAGACAATAGGAGGTAACGGGGGAGATGATAAGGAGATTAGTGACAATTGGCTGGATAGAGAAGAAAAGCTAGGTTTGATATGCAATAACACTAGCCATTGCTTTGTGCCTTGTGCTATGTGTAAAAACGGACCAACACTATCTATGTCCAAATGTGATCCAAGACAAATGTTCTAAAACATATGGACTCAAATACTAAGCTTCGATAAGAAATTCTAATAATCAATGTTATGAACTCCAATAAGCTTTGATAAGAATTCCGATTTACTTTGATAAAAACTTCGACAAGCTTGATTAAGAACATCATTAAACTCTAATAAGAATTCTAAAGAAACTTCGATAAGATTTTGTAAGAATAAGATACGTTGGTAAAATGAATTCCCACTAAGTCTCCATAAGACTTGCCCATGTATAACTAAGACTAACCTAAATGTTCTTACCCTATGCTTGGTTACATTGCTTTCTCATATATCAATGTTTTGTCTCATTATGGATTACAATCTCACTTGGACTATATAAGCCTAATGCATTCATTCCATGCATTTGCAGGTTTTATGATTATCCTTGGGTTGATCGTGTAGGAAGGTTGCAAGACACACCATAAAGACTTTGTAATTTGTCTAAGTTTTATCTCGAAACTCCTAGAATGATGGCTTACTGCATTTATATAAGCTCATATGTATTTATAGGTTATGTTTGTTTACTGGGCTCTGGTGTTGTATTTAGATTTTTAGATAATCATTTTTAGATAATCATTTTCTTTATGATTAGTTAAGTGAAAATCCTTTAAATATATTTTTGGTTTTCGTCAATTTATAAATTAAACAAATTAGATCGTGATATCCTATTTTTAGAATCTAAACTGAGGATTTTTTTTACTTGGAAAATTTTATTTTATTAATAAAAGCTTAAACCTGCAATGTGAGCTTCATTAAAAACCTCCCTAGACCTAGGTTGAGGAAAAGAGTATAACACATACAGGGGATAACCAAATCTGAGCACACAAAAGAAAGCACGAACCGAACAAAAAAAATATGGTTAACAAAGTACTACTATCTACTCCCATTCCAACCGAAATAAGCTGCAAATATCCAGTAGAAAGACTCCAACTCCCTAGACTGCGCCTTCAATGATCCAAACTAAACGAGCCAAAAACAGCCAGCAAGCTCAAAGAGTGAACAATTAGATCCCGACACCTTGTTTAATTACTAATATTTGCTATTCTCTTAGAATTCGTCACGATATCAAATTTTTCCCCTTTTATAAATTTTTTCGAGATATATTTAATAATTAAGTCTTTATATGCATCCGTCATGGGCGTTGGACAAAGATACTTTTAAAAAGAGAAATGAAGAATCAAAGCACAAAAATCAACATATATGCCAACATATTGTTATTAATAGATTCCCATGTGGGCAAAATTCCCACAGCATAATTCATTACACAGGACTTAGACTAGTAAGCGAAAATTAAAAAGTAGAATGAGATTCCACAAACACTCTGACCTAGATACATACATACACTCACAGATTATATATATATACATAGTTCCTACAGTTCTGCTAGCTATCTACCAGCTTATTTTCCCATAGTAATAAGGTTGATCAGGCTGTAGTGTTCCTGCAAAATGGTTCATAAACATGACTAATCAGAGCCAGATTACATGAAATCCGAGCATAAAAGATAATTCATACAACTCTGATATCTGTACCTTACAGCATTGGGATGACATTGTTGCATTGTTCCGGATTGAGATGTTAGTAGTACAGTGAACCTGCTCAAGCAAAGAGAACAACTGATTAAAAAACTATTCCATATTCTACTCAGACCAACGGATACTTCAAAAGAACAAAGAGTTGGAGTAACATTAATGTCGTGTTAATCGGTAGCGAAGAGTAATAATATTTTGCATACCCTGCCACCAATTCCCTCTTGAAGCACCACTAGAGTTGTTCCCATTTGGATCATCATCTACCCCCTCCTTTTTCAACTGTAAATATCTTCTCACATTTCATATAAAGTGGTACCAAGCAAGGAATATTGGTCCATGTGTATAATATTATACTCGCATATTGGGGTGCACCAGTTTTGTTGCTTGGAGAATAATTTTCTTGGCCACCATAGTAAATAGATGAGCTGAGATAGCTCGGCTCCACCGTTTCGTTATGATAAAAGGATGAGTTCCTGTCTTTGTTAGTTGTACCACTGCTCTGTCCCTTTCCATCTGAGGCAAAAACAAGTACAGAATTCACATCATATTCTCTCATCCAATAGAACCAGCTAAAATAAGGTTGAACCAACCTGGAATCTCAAACTTGCCAGAATGACTGTAGTCCCTTCCCGGCACCTTGGGAGGAGGTGGGAAAATACTCCCGAGAATCGAACTTGTGGAGGATGATGAAGAAGAAGGGTCCTTGAGAGCAAGGAGATGATCCAAGGAAGATGAAGAGCCGGTCACTTGCTTTTTGTTTTCCATATCAGAAAATATAGAGCTTTCTTTGTCAACCAACGAACAAAGCTAATCTTTTTGAAAGATGTAATGAAAGCAAACGTTTCTCAGAGAAGGAGACCAGACAGAAACATGGGGGTTGGCAGTGTCGGGGCAGTGGATAAGATGGAAAACAAAGCAAAACAAGGTGTGCAGATGGGGGAAGATGGCAAACCGTCTAATGCTATTTATAAGCCATCCAGGAAACACTAAGATTACGAGAGGATTTTGTGCGTCTAAAAAACTTTAAAATACTTATTTCTAGCTCACATTACATATTATTAGGACAAGTAATTTGATTTCGTAAAAAAGAAAGAAAGAAAGAAAGAAAAGAAAAGAAGTAATTTGATTACCAAGAAGTCTTGTGTATAGACAGAAGTTTTACGTAGCAAGTAGTAATATTTAATGAAACTAAGTTTCTAATTATAAACCAAAGTCTTGCGGATGAAGTTAGAATTAGATTTAGGTTTTAGAATTTAGAATTTAAGGATATTATTTAGGATTTTGAATTTTAGGATTTGTTATTTGAATTTTAACTTTTAAAATAAAATTAGACATACTAATAGAATTTTATTTTTTTACTGTCAGTGCATGAAATAATAATCTAAAATATATAATCAAAAAATAAAATAAAAAAGTATTTATAAGGTGATAGGAATGGATAAAGGTTAGTTGGGGTGTCAAGTTGATGCATGGAATACGCCTTTAGTTATATTACACATGAACAGTGACTCCCTAGCCTTTTCTACATCATCTGTTTCTTTAATTAATGTTGTTTGTTTTCAGCTTTAAGAAGAATCAATGACCGAATATATGGCCTATGGGTTTGAGGGGAAAATTATTTATCAACTATTCATGGAAAACTAAATCAACCGATAGCATGTCGAATAAAAATCGTTTGTCCCTTTTCGGTATCTTTTTTTGTATTCTAATACTAAAAAAATTTAATTGTAAGCCTTAATTTTAAATTTTAAATCTTAAAAATTACACATTACCCTAATTCCCTAAACCCTAATTTTAAACCTTAACACTAAACCTAATTTTTTAATATGAAGCATAAATAGGGACACCAAAAAAGCAGAAAGTTTCTATTCCAAACATGTCAGATTAATATTAACTTCTTTAATAGTGAAATCAATTATTTTGTCCTTTTAATTAAATATATCTAAAAATACAAATAAATGTATTTAAAAATTTTAAAATTATTAAAAAAGTTAAAACTGTAAAAAAGATAAAATAATTTGTGTCAACCTAATTATATGCATGTTATTTTTTTTGTGTGTGGGTCTAATTTGATAAAAAAATTAAAAATTTGACGGTTATAAAGACGAAAAATTAAAGATTAAAATACTTTTTTCTTTTGAAAAGTTCGATACAAAAAATTTATTAGTGCTTTTTGAAAAAGGGAGATTTTTAACTCCATCTTCGGAATTAAAAACTCTATTATCAAGTATCGTATACTAATCCAATTTAGGCCCCGACTCATGGGGAGCAACATGAGCTCATTGCCTCTATATCCAGCTCAGGGCCCCTATATCTTATCTAAAATTCTGGAGAGCAATTTGTTGTATTTAAGGTGTTTTCTTAACAAAATAGTAAAAATAATGTGTTTTATAATGTTTGATCATGTTTCTATCGTTTATTAATGTAATATTAAATTAATTATTTAAAATAACTAGACATGTTTTCGTTCTTTACATGTTTATTTTTAAATTTTCGCTCAGAGCCCAAAAATGTATGAAGTGACCCTAACCCAGTTAAATAAAATGGAAGTTTAGGAATTTTCTTTGATTTGATCCGTTCCTTTAGGTTCCTTTTGGATGGATAAGGATAAATTCTGAAGAATGTGCAACTTTTAACTTACAAGTTAAAACTTTTATCAAATGAGGGTTTTCATTTTTTTACAAAATCGAAATAAACATACAAGTATATTATACAAATTTGTATAAAATATGAATTTTTTCATATAATTATAACAAGATAAAACACATAAATATAATTCGAATACAAAAATGATCAGACTTATCGTGCATAAACAAATATGTTAGAAATTCGAATTTATTATCGAGTTTCGTCGTCTTGTAAGATCCACATCAAAGCTGAAAAACTGTGTTGTTGAAGCCTGTCATAAGATTCTTATTCCTAAATTTGTGTATAGGGAGGCTCCTTTAACATGTGAGAAGTACAGAGAATTGTTTCCATTGATTTTGGACCATAGATGTGGACTAGCTTGGTTGAAACCATCCACAAAAATTATGCAATTTCTGAAAATTCAACAACAAAAAAAAAGAGAGTTAAGTAGGCACATGATCAAGCATTACTTTTATTTTTGCTTATTTTAGTTCTTTAGGAAAAAAGTTTGAGCTTTGCTCAAAGATGCTGTATGGATTACTTAGGGTAAACATGCAAGTGCATTCATTTCTTGAAAATCAACTTTAGTATATTTTTTAATAAAAGAATAACAGTGGGTCAATGAATCATAGGCCAGATGATTATATATATTTATATATAAAACTTTGATATACAAGCAATGGCAGATTCAGAAATATATTTGAGGGTGGGCACAAATAATTCTTAAAATTTCAGGGTGGGCACAAGCCTTAAATATTACAAAAATTTAAGGATTAACTCATAAAAATTAAAAAAATTAAAGACAAATATGTAAACTCTAAAAAGTTCAAGGTAAGCACGGGCCCACACTACATTATTAGTGGATTCGCCGTTGTATACAAGTTGTGTTAACTAAAGTTTATACAAGTTTGTTAATTCAAGGTTTAGAGGTTAATTTAGGGTTTAAAATTTAGAGATTTAGACTGTAAAATTTATTTTTTAAAAGAAAAAGGTCAGTTAAAAATTACTTAATCATTAGTTGTCATAGTGCCAAAGGGAAAAGAGTGCCCTGATTTATTCATTTCATCAATTCAGCTATTACAAATCAACATGCTCTTAAACTACACAACACAATTAAGACTATCAGAACTCTCTTCACTAACGACCCACATGAGATCGGTAATTCTTCCTATACCTTGTCTCGCTAAACAGTGAGCATCACAATTTCTTTCTCTATAATCAAACAAAATTTTCCAGTTAAACTCGTTGCAGTAATCCTTGCATTTTTTTACCACCTTGGAAAAACTGGTTGGAGGTTTATGGAATGATTGTGCAATTTTTTTACACATTATATATCAAAATACAACACAAAATTATGGGTTATATTTTGATACACAATTTGTGTAATTTTTTTTACACAACCCTTCTTTAAAATTTAAAACCTAAAACCTTCATCCTAACACCCTAAATTCTAAACTCTAAATATTAAATTCTAAACCATACAGCCTAAACCCATAAATTCTAAATCCTAAATTAAACTCATAACCCTAAATTTGACAAGTACATATAAATTTTAGTTTACACGGACTGTATCAAAAATTTTCAAAAATTATATAATTAATAAATACTGCAAATGTAAAATGATTCCCTAAATTACTTTTACTAAATTACTTTCGGTTTTCAAAAAGGCATAATGACAAAATATGCCACTAATGTTTGACTGAATAATCATTTTGGCACCTATTCTTTTTTTTGAAGCAATTTAGCCCTCAACTTTTCATTTTGGGTCAAAATGGCCCCTTTGCGGATGAAAACTATTAGTCAACTAACGGTAAATGACTTTAAATGACGTAACAAACCTACATGGTAGTGCACGCCGCGATAGTAGTGTTATATAGGCAAATATGTTGACTTTATAAAATGACACATTAAGTCAAAAATAATTTTATAAAATTGTATAAAATATAAAATATTTTTTTATGACGTGTCATTCTATCAATTCATTTCCAGTTGTTTATTGTCAACTGACTAACTATTTTCATCCGCAGAGGGGCCATGTTGACCCAAAATGAAATGTTGAGGGCTAAATTGCTTCAAAAAAAAGAATAGGGGCCAAAATGACTATTCAATCAAACGTTAGGGGCATACTTTGACATTATGCTTTTTCAAAAGCATAAGTTTGTTCCCTAAAATGTTGGCATAATGTCAAAAAATACCCCTAATGTTTGACTAGATAGTCACTTTGGCCTATATTCTTTTTTAAAGCACTCTAACCCTCAACGTTTTATTTTAGGTCAAAATGGTCCCTTCGTGGATGAAAATTGTTAGTCAACTAACGATAAATGGCTTGAAATGACGTCACAAACCTACGTGACAGTGTATGCCGAGGAGTGTCATATTGACAAAGGTGCTGACTTGACAAAAATGACATATCAATCAAAAAATAATTTTATAAAATTATATAAAATATTTTTTTCTGACGTATCATCTTGTCAAGTCATTTCAAGCTATTTATCGTTAGTTGACTAATAGTTTTCGTCTGCAGAGGGGATATTTTGACCCATGATAAAACGTTGATGATTAAAGTGCTTAAAAAAATAGAGGCCAAAGTAACTATCCAATCAAACGTTGTGGGTATTTTTTTTGATATTATGTCAAAAATGTTTTAAAATTACCTTATGATCATAAATGTTATTCACTAGTGTTTCATTGTTTTTTGTAATTTCTAATTTTATGTTAGTTTAAATCTTATCATGTATAAATTATGTTCATATTTATTTTGATCTAAATCTAATTAACAGTCTAATCGTTCTTTGTAATTATAATTCTAGATTCACAATGTCAAAAGTTATTGAGTCAAACTACACGTATAAATGGTTGTAATTAATTCCCAATTCAACTGAAATTTGTTTACCAATCCATATAAAATGTTGTAGGAATTCCAAACCTCACATTTGGGAATTTGATCCAATAGTCAAATTGCATACAAAGTGAAAAAGAACATTCTTAGCCAGTAAGAATCTATCACAATTTGTCAGGCATGTTTTCAAGGTGCTAGCTTTTCATGTTTTCCCATATATATGTATATTTCTCGCAAGCTGGTAAATTAAATTCTCTTCACATCCGGTTCAAATTAAAACTTGAATCAAACAGTGAGAGAAAGAAAAGAGTGCAATTTATAGTGATACATGTTCAATAGTATAGTATGGTGGCACATTTATCCAACACACATTCGAGAATGGGGAGAATCTATGGGCGCTTGTAGGAGTGAGTAAAACTCGATTCTAATAAAAAAAGTAAATTGTGTCAACTCGATGTGAAAAATTTTGACTCGAATTGACTCTACTAATAAAGATTTCAAATAAAGTTTGAATTATTAGTGGATCGCTTTTCAAGTTCGAGCCGAGTCCCTCAACTCTGCCTGATCTATATCGCAAATAAAAAAATATGAAGAAATATTTATGTATATCGTATATGATTGTAGAAAACTGTTTAAAATGGAACCGATTAGTAACATTATAAATAATTACAATTAAATTTGAATAGAAACTCGAACAACTCGACTTAAAAAAATTTCAAATAAAGTTTGAGTTATAAAATAGAACTTTTCAACTCGACTAACTCGAAATTTTTTTACTCGACTTGACTTAATCGAATACTCACCCATAAGCGCATGCAACGGCCCGACACCCTATAAAGTTTTTTTTTTCAACTTCCATTTTAACCCTTATAACTAATAGTTAAAAATATATAATTAATGCTTCCCAAAAAAATTATAAAGTTCTTCTATTTGATAACCTTTTATAGAATTTGTAATTTCTTAGGATAAACTTTCCTAATTTTTAGTTTAATTTGGTATACTAGTATTTTTTTGATTATGCTGGTGTGATTACAAGGTAGTATCTGTTCAATTTTCTTAGCCCTCTAATAACGCACACACACCGTGCAAGCATAGTGCTCGAACCCCGGTCACCTAGATAAAATATATTATCATTTACCACTGGGGCCACTCCACGAGTTCAAGTAATATATTAATATCTAAATATTAATCTTTTATGATAATTATTAATATGGTAAGTAACTAAAGTTAAATACAAATTGTGTCTATTTTTTTTTTTACTAAATGGTGATTTAGGTGACCAAGATTACCCCGAATTTGAGAATATCTTGTCAAAAATAGACTCAACTCTTCTTTCATTGAATACCGTTTTCATAGAATTTTATATATATATCTGTGAGATCGAATATGAAATTGTATTTACTCACCTTAAGTTGAGTATAAGTTTCCCTCCCTTTCCTAGGATTGAAAATAAAGTAGTTTATCCATATGATTGGGTCCTTGGTTTATGAAATAATGTAAAAAGAAGTGCTTCAAAGCATTGTTATTTTAAATTATTTGTTGACACAGACACAGTTAGGGAAAATCTATGAAATTATTTTAATATGGACTAAGTTCCAAATATATGTAAGAGTACAAAGATTTATAACATATTTAACCTAAACAATTATGTGTATCTTGGTAGTCCAAGAGATAAATTCGAATACCATATATAAGAGTACAAAGATTTATAACATATTTAGAGTTAATTGCACCATACATCCTCAAACTATGACATTTATTTTAAATTAGTCCCTAAACTTTAAAACATTCTAATTTCATCCTCAAACTATGACATTCATTCTAAATTGGTCCCCAAACTTTTGAGTATTTTAGTTTCATCCTCAAACTATGACTCTCATTCTAGATTGGTCCTCAAACTTTTTGAACGTTCTAATGTCATCCTCAAATTATCGCTTATATCACATCATATTATTACATAATACACATCAGTGTTTCATGACAATTAACAACTTTTGTAACTGTTTTATTAACATAAGATATGCTCAGCATATATTGATAATTTGGGGATAAAATTAGAACGTTCAAAAAGTTTGAGGACCAATTTAGAATGAGAGTCAAAGTTCGAGGATGAAATTGGAATGTTCAAAAGTTTGGGGACCAATTTAGAATGAAGGTCATAGTTTGAGGATAAAATTAGAATGTTTTAAAGTTTAGGGACTAATTTAAAATAAGTGTCATAGTTTAGGGACGTATGGTGCAATTAACTTACATATTTAACCTAAAAACCATAATTAATTAAAATTTAGGATAAATTACACCAGATGCCACTGAACTTTAAGTTTAGAATCTATTGATTATACAACTAAATTAAATGTCGATACTATTTTAGCACTGACCTTTAGTTCAGGCTTCAGTTATACTATTAGACCGTTAAAATCCTTCCACGTCATCGCACGGGGACCATTAAGATCCATCCACACCATCGATTTTAATGGTCCAATGCTATAATCGAAGCTTAAGCTATTCAGTGGTAAAATAGAATCGATTTTTAGTGTTATGGTATAACGGATACACGCCTAAAAGTTTGGTGGTATTTAGTGTAGTTTACCCTAAAATTTAATGTTGAAAACATATAAGTCAAGGATTAGATATATTATAAAGATAGGGTAATTCTATTCATGAGATCATTTAAACTGATCATTGATACTTCCATGGAAGACATTGAAGCTTTGGGCAAGAATAAGAAGCATCCCATGAGCTTCTGCATTCACCTCCTTCACCATCACAGCATTTGCACACAACTCCTAGGGTGGCCAATTTTGCATACCCTAATATCGATTTCGATGAATAATTATATCGTTAATTTTTACCCGTTTGATACATACATGAAAATAAAACCCTGAAATAAACTTAAATTTTTTCACATACCTTGTCTATGAACGCGTTTGAGAACTCCACATTCGACGTGTTTGAGATTCGAAAACAATAATACCACTACGAGAAAGATGAAGAACCCTAAATGTTTAGCCATGTATAGCAAGTTTTTGAAACAAAACTTTAAATAATAATGTTTTGCTTAAATGTTTTTTTTTCAATTTGATCTCTTCTCTTTATATAAAGGTTTTAGCTGATGATCACCCACGCGGTTTCATTTGCTTCAAAGTTTCATAAAAATAAATTTTTTATATTATCATTCTCAACCCTTTTTTCCCAATAGGACAAAAAATTATTTAAATTATATTTTTGTGTGTGTGTTTTTTTTAATTTGTTTTTATATTCAATTATGACTTGTAATCTTAAAAGTTTTTTTTCCTTGTAAGAAAAAGTAGAATAAACGTGATTTTAATTATTCACCAATCCTTAGTAACGTGCTCGTAGGTTAAAAGTATAATTATTATAATAATTTTAACGTGATTCTGTCAAACTTGTTAATCGGGCCAAATCATTTTGATTGAAGAATTTGTGTCAAATTCTACTTAGGGTAAACTACGTTTTTCATTATTCAATTTTGACTGTATTTTTATTTGATCATTCAATTATTCACGTGAATTTTAATTATTCACTAATCCTTAGTAACGTGCACGTAGGTTAAAAGTATAATTATTATAATAATTTTTACATGATTTTGTCAAACTTGTTTAATCGGGCCAAATCATTTTGATTGAAGAATGTGTCAAATGGCTCTTCTATTGCTGTAATGTGTTAAGAATTTTGTGACCAATGAATACATTTTTGTTGTTGGTATGGGTTGGAAAGTGAAAGTATAAGGGAGAGGTAAACCACGTTTTCGTTATTTAATTTTGACTGTGTTCTTATTTTCATCATTCAACTTTAAATATTTTTAATTTGATAATTCAACTTTATAGATTGAATTTTTTTGTCACTTCACCATTAAATAATTAACGACATTATGATCAGACATTTGTTTTTATGAAAATGCCTCAAAACTTTTTTATTTTTTGTGAAAGTTCCCTTGAAATCTTCCTAAACTTAATTTTTTGAATTCCCATCAATTTTTCGATGTTGTAGCAGATCCTTCCAAATCCCAACAGTGGAGAGGTGGGAAGGACAAGATGAGCTATATATCATGATTCCAGGCTGATTAGGCGGTGGAGATTATAGATCACATTCATTTTTATGGGGGTTTGGGTTGAGTTTTACAAGTTTCAAAGAGATTTAAAAAACCTAAACTGATGAAGTGATAGGAAAAGATGAGATGAGTTAGATGGTGCACTGAGTGGTAAAAAAAAGACGAAGAAGAACAATGGCTCTAGTTTCGATGTGACATAGGGATGAGACTTTTAAAGTTCCATCTTTGTGTGGAAGATGATGAAATAAAAACGGAAAAAATGAGGTGGACGACACGTGGTTTTATGTCAGAATAAAATTGCCCATATCACCATATTGGTTCTGTTTTAATATTTGAGTGACCAAAATAAGAGTAATTCAATTTTTAATGTCGAGTAACCAAAATAAGAATATAGTCAAAGTTGAGCGATGAAAAGCATAATTTACCCTTTACTTAATTAAAAAATAAAAGCACGTTTCTTTGGAAATTACCAACTTTCCTAGACATTTTGATGAATGTTCCAAGAAATAATTCATGCATAAATTACCGAAGTAGCCAACTTGTCCGCAATGGCATTCGCCTCTCTACGAATGTGGCAAATCGTAGTCTCCCAATTTATCGAACGCTATTCATGAATAGCAACAACAAGACTGGAACCACCCAACATCGATCTCTGATTGCTTAGTAAGGATCTTCGTGACTTTAACGTTGTCCGACTCCACCTCGAGTCACCTAATGCCCAACCTCCGAGCATGCCATAGAATGTCGTGTAATGCCCAAAGGTCAGCAATAAACACCGAGCATGACCCCAACATATAATAATCCATAAAACAGAAAATGCAGAAGAACGACATAAAACATAAAGGACTGTTACTTCAAAACCGTTAAAAATTTAATGTTTTAGTTAACATTTTATGTTAAAAAATGATTTGAGCATTTTATTAGAAGATTGAAGGTCAAACTTAACTTAAAAAATAAGGATCAATCTGACCAAAAAAATATAAACATTAAGGCTAAGTTTACACAATGCCAAAAATTAATATAAACTTTGTAGGCTTCGAATATGGGCCCATATAGCCCATAACAAACGAGTTAACATACCCAATCTAAGTCTACCCATTACAACTGGAGAGTCCGTCCGGTCTGACTCAGTCTTGACTTGGTCCACTAGTACAAGAATGTCTCCCGGGTGTGTTGGACAAGTTAACATACATACATACAAGGTTCAAGAAAGTAGCTTCTTTGTGGAGTTGCGGGCTCTGTAATATGCTTGTAAAGGCTCAGCTTTGGGTAAATTTAGACCTTTCCCTGCGGTCATATCAATTTTCTTCACACTTAGTCTTTTCCACTCAAAGCATTGAATCAATGACCCTAAAGCCAAGCCAGCAACACGCAGGCCTAATTCCCTTGCGGTGCAAGCCCTCCTTCCCAAACCGAATGGCATCATCTTACAACCCTCGATCTGGCCGTTTTCGAACCTTTCCGGCTTAAAACTCGATGCTTCGTCCCATACCTTCTGGTCCCTTTGAATCGCCCATGCATTCACTAGCAACATTGTGTCCTTGGGAATGTCATACCCTGATACATTAAAATGATCGGATGCAACATGGGGAATGAGGAGTGGCGTCGCCGGGTTTAATTGGAGGGTTTCGGAGATTACATTTTGTAGATAACGTAGCTTTGGAAGATCCGTTTCTTCTAGCAATCTATCGTAACCAATGCGGAAGCCTAGTTCGGATTTGCTCTTTTGTAATGCGTTGGAATTGTTGAGTAAATGAGACATGGACCATTCTAGTGTTATGACCACAGTGTTGGTTCCTGGAATTAACATGTCCTGCATAGAAATTAAAAAGGAAAGCATTGATTATTAGATTAATTAATATAAGGGTAAAATACATCACATATCACTTAATTATAAGTTTAGTAATAAACATTCACTTTTCTTCTAAAAGTAACAATTTAGTCAATTAAAATTTCGTGACAAACAAGTCACTTAATTATATGTTTGGTAACAAACATGTCACTTTTCTTCTAAAAGTAACAATTTAATAATTCAATTAAAATTTTGTGACAATCAGGTCACTATGCCATTAAATAATAGAGTTTGTGCTAACCTGGACTATTCCCTTGATTATTTCATCAGTATAATACTGAGCTTTCGATTCTTGCAAACCAAGCAAATGGCTGATCATACTATCCTCCTCCTCTAAATCATCTTTATTTCTTTGATTTTCATCGATTAAACCCTGCAACAATCCATCGATTTCTCTAGCTAATTTCACCACTTTTTTCTTGTACCCTTGGAAATCAGCCCTCTGTAAAAATGGAAAGAAATCTCCTATAATGGGTGAGATCCCCAGTTTTAGTAGCCCTTGTATGAGATTATAAAGCCTTATTGCTTCTTGTTTCCCACTGTATTTCTTGCCTGCAATCTTTCTCATGATTATGCTAAATGCCAGCTTTGACAGCATCGGTTTCAACTCTACCTTGACGAATCCATCGTGGCTCGAAGAAATATACAATTTCCCCAAGAAATCCTTGATTTCGTCCCTTCGAATACTCGAATTCGAGTTCAAACGATCGGTGGAGAACATTTCGTGTTTGCATATACGTCTAAGGTTTTGCCAATGGTCGCCGTAAGGAGACGAGCCAAGGGTTGTGTAATCGTATCCGATGTACTTGCCAACCCAGAAGTAGGGATGGTTGGCAAAAATGATGTTGTTTTTGGTGAGGCATTCTTTAGCGGCGGACGAGGATGACACGACGATTGCGAGGCGTGAGCCGAGTCGAAGGGAGAAGATCGGGCCGTGTTTTTGCGAGAGAGCGAAGAGGCGCCGGTTGAAGGGCTCCTTGAGGAGATGGAGATGGCCTATAATTGGAAGAGTTGGTGGACTTGGTGGGAGATTCATGTGTTTACATCTTGTTTGATGCAAAAGCTTGATGATACAAAAGACTAAAAGAAGAGAAAGAGCCAAATATAACTCAATAAGTTCCATGTTAAACATGAAAAATGAAAGGAATTGGGTTAAACAATTGAGGATCAATGGAAGATCGTTTTATAAAACCGGAAGTCCGAAACTCAACGAAAGACTTTAGAGGAAAAGAAGATGTTCATCTTAAGAAAAGTATGAACAGATACTACCGTATAATTATGCTGTTTAGTTTTAGTATTATCTGTAGCTTTCAGCCCACCGAATGAACCTGTCACGGAAGAAGCTATGACTACAAGGCATGCAGATGAGCAGGACAATGAAGGGGAAGCTGACAATTCTACAACGGTTGTCCAGGAAAATAGAGAAGCACGCAGGAGCGTGAGAGTGAAGACAGTTCCAAAGGCTTTAACCGATTTTGTTCGGTTCTAGGGAATATCATATAAATAAAACCAATTTGTAAACTTCAGAATTATGGAAAAACTGCACTTTATCCACGTTCTAATTTAAAACTTCTTCTTCTTCCTATCTGTTCTTATTTTCTATCTTTTAGGAAAGTTGGTTCATAACATTTTGGTGCTTTCATTGATTTTATCACAATGGTAAACCACTCGAACTCGATCAAAGAACTTCAAGACACGACTAGTCGCCATGAACAAACGTTGACATCACTGCAATAGTTCGCCGATGATCAAAAGCAGTGGAACGTTTCCACTCAGAATACCCTCAACGAGATGACACGTCAACTGCAGTCCATCTCCAATCACCTGGGTATATCCGCCACCACGTCCGCAGGGGGCGAAGTAACCAGTGACAGTACAGTCATCAAAGGGAAAGCAAAGGTCCGTAGCGACTCCGAAGATGTGTTTCATTTTGCCCCGAAACCAGTTCAGGTTGAGTTACCTTTGTTTACGAGTAAAGATCCGGAGGAATGGCTTGCCACGGCACATGATATCTTTGAGTTTTATGGTACCGAAGACCACCACCGTGTTACCATGGCTTCTTTTCGGATGGATGGCACGGTGAAGAAATGGTTTCGTTGGATGCAACGCCAATAACAACTGGTTGGTTGGAATCATTTAGTTGATGCGATTCGGAAACGATTCGCTGTTATGGAAGTCGAATCTCTGGCAGGACAACTATCAAAGCTGATCCAAACGATAACGGTGGAAGAATATCAGTCATGTTTTGAAGATTTAGCCTTGCGTACCCACAACTTGTCTGATGAATTTCTTACTGAATGTTTTATTTCTAGGTTGCGGTCAGACATTAAGAACGAGGTATTGGGACATCGATCAACGTCCATGACTGAAGTTCAGGAGTTGGCGCGGTTCCACAAAGCAAGGTTGCATGATAGACGACCAATGGGCCGAGCATCAGGCTTGAAGTTACCACCGCTATTGCCTACGCCAACCACGAATTCTACTAGACCAAAATTTCAACCAGGACGTCCTCTTCCCTTGGAACAACCTACAACTCTATGAATAATATGCCAATAGCTCGTCGAATTTCCTCTGCTGAAGCTCAAGCACGATGAGAAAAAGGGTTATGCTACTATTGTGATTCCAAGTTTGTGCTGGGTCATAAATGTAAGGATCCTTAATTATTTTTATTGGATGATGAAGTCCCCGATGGGTTGCCAGAACCACCGACGACTGCAGCTGCGATTGCGACTTGTGAATCCGACGATTTGGATGATACGGGGATGGAACGATCTTTAGATTCTTTTAACGCCCTGGCAGGGTGTTTTCACCCAAACACTATTCGGGTTCTTGGAAACATTCAAGGACGACAAATCCGAATCTTGATTGATGGAGGTAGCACACACAATTTTATTCAGTCTCGTGTGGCCAAACATCTGGGTTTAACAGTAACGGCTGCGCCTAATTTCAGGGTTGTGGTAGGTAACGGGGAAAAGCTTCAGAATGAGGGTTGTGTTCATGATCTCCATTTCCAGGTTCAAGCGACTGAAATAGTAACAAATTTCTATGTACTTCCGTTGGAGGGCACTAAAATGGTTTTGGGCGTCGCTTGGATGGCTACTCTTGGGCCAGTTACAATGGATTTCTCTACACTCCAATTTCAGTTTTGACAAGGGAACAAAGAGTATCGATGGTAGGGCGAAACAACTATAGGACCCTAACCAATACAATTTCAGTCTTTACGCAAATTTGTTGATACCAAAGCCATGGCTGCATGTTATTTTTTACTCCTGCATATTGAGTCTACCATCGAGCCTCCAGCGGAATTTGACGAGATGGCAACATTATTGGCTGAGTTCGAATCAGTTTGTGTTCCCTTGTAAAGCCTACCACCTGTTCGACCAAATGATCATGCTATACCCTTGCAGCCTCTTGCTAAACCAGTCAATGTCCGGCCCTATCGTTATTCTTATTTTAAAAAAGGAGAAGTCGAACGTCAGGTGCAACACATGTTGGATCATCAGTCATTCGTAAGAGTACTAGTCCATTCTCTTCACCGGTACTTCTCGTCAAGAAAAAAGGACAGGACATGGAGTTTCTGTGTTGATTACAGAGCAATGAATGCAGTTACGATGAAAGATAAATTTCTAATTCCAACAACGGAGGAACTGTTTGACGAATTGGGCAATTCACATTTTTTCTCCAAGTTGGATTTGTTAGCTGGCTATCATCAGATCCGAGTTCAGGCTTTCGATGTTCATAAAATAGCGTTTTGCACACACGAGGGTCACTACGAATTCCTTGTCATGCCCTTCGATTTAACTGACGCTCCATCTACGTTTCAGGCCACTATGAATGACATTTTTCGTCTGTTTTTACAAAAATTTGTTTTGATTTTTCTTGATGATATACTTGTCTACAATAGATCTTGGCAAGAACATTTGGGACATGTTCGACAGGTGCTTTCTCGGTTGCAAGAGCATGGTTTTGTGGCAAAGCTTAGTAAGTGCACATTCGGTCAGACTACAGTGGAGTATCTCGACCATATTGTATCAGGGAATGGATTAGCTGTTGATCCGGCAAAAGTGGAGGCAATTCACGCTTGGCTGACTCCTAAAACAATCAAGGACGTTAGGAGTTTCCTCGGCATGGCAGGTTACTACTGTCGATTCATAAAGGGTTTGCCTCTATTCGATTTATTGCGTAAAGGGCAGCCCTTCGAATGGACTTCGCAGCTTAGACAGCAATGGAACAACTTCAATCATGCCTTTGTTCAGCTCCGGTGTTGGGATTGCCGCAGTTTGATAAGGAATTTCAAATTGAGACAGATGCGTCCGGGACAGGGATAGGGGCTGTTCTAACTCAAGATGGCATACCATTGGCGTATTTTAGTCAAAAATTATGCCCGCGAATGCAGAATGCTTCTACATATAACCGTGAAATGTATGCCATAACGCAAGCTGTCATAAAGTGGCGTCAATATTTGGTAGGCCGCAAATTTAGTATCATCACAGACCAACGCTCCCTTCGAGAATTGACCCAACAAACTATACAAACACCGATGCAGCAACGTTGGCTCTCTAAGCTAGTAGGATACGATTTTGATATTTGGTATCGCCCCGACAAGCACAACAAAGTCGCAGATGCATTGTCCCGAGAAATGATAGCTAGTTTGATGGCCTTCTCTCGGCCCGTATTAGGCATCATTGAAGCAATTCGAGCAGCAAGCAAAAATGATATAGAACTCTAGCAGATTCGATCAAGCATTCAAGAGGGTACTGCTGTATATCCGGGTTATGAGGAACAAGAGGATCTGCTCTTATTTCGAGGACGTATTCTGGTTCCTAATGAAACAGCTTTGCGCACTTTGTTGTTAAGAGAGTTCCACAATTCAGTGATAGGTGGACATGCAAGAATCACACGAACTTTCTATCGCTTAGCTGCTAGTTTTTATTGGACACGATTACGTAAAGATGTTCGTCGATGCGTCATGGAATGTCAGGTGTGTCAGCAAATGAAAATGGACAACTTGGCACCGGCAGGACTCCTCCAACCTCTTCCGATTCCCAATCAGGTATTCGAAGACATTTCCTTAGATTTCATTATGGGTTTACCTAAATCAAATGGGAAAGAAGTTATTTTATTGGTTGTTGATCGGATCACAAAATATGGGCTCTGCCTCGACATTTTGATAGCGCATATGTATCCTGAATCTTAGTGCAAGGGGTGGTGAAATTACATGGCATTCCGCGAACAATTGTCAGTGATAGGGATCGGGTTTTTCTTAGTGACCTATGGACTGAGTTGGCCAAACTACAAGGTACTGAATTATGTTTCAGTTCTGCATATCACCCCCAATCGGATGGTCAAATCGAAACGTTAAATCGCTACCTCGAGATGTATTTACGTTGCATGACAGGGGATGATCCTAATAAATGGGATAAGTTTTTGGCATGGGCGGAATATTGGTATAATACAACTTTTCAAACATCGGTTGGAGTGACACCTTTTCGCGCTTTGTATGGTCGTGATCCCCCAACTATTCTTACATACTTAGAGGGTAGTTCTCGCAACACACAGCTTGATCGAGAATTGCTGGAACGTGATGAGCTGTTGAAGGTCTTGAAGAACAACTTGGCGACTGCTCAGAATCGCATGAAAATTCAAGCCGACAAACATCGTCGCGAGCTGGAATTAGAGATAGGCAGTTGGGCATTCGTGCGGTTGCAACCTTACCGACAATTGTCCCCGCGCTTGCAAAAAATCAGAAGTTAGGACCGCGATTCTTCGGTTCTTATAGTGTACTTCAACGTATTGGTTCAGTTGCCTGCAAGCTCGACTTACCAGGGTCTACTCGTATTCATCCGGTGTTTCACATCTCCCAACTCAAACCTTGTAAAGGCCAACCATTATAGCAGATCACCCCATTGCCTTTGATGCGAGAGGACATTTCGGTACAGACTGGGACAACGAACCTTGAGGACAAGGCTCCTTTTCCTGGAAAGGTTAATGTCACGGAAGAAGCTATGACTACAGGGCATGCAGATGAGCAGGACAATGAAGGGGAAGCTGACAACTCTACAACGGTTGTCCAAGAAAATAGAGAAGCACGCAGGAGCGTAAGAGTGAAAACAGTTCCAAAGGCTTTAACCGATTTTGTTCCGTTCTAGGGAATATCATATAAATAAAACAAATTTGTAAACTTCAGAATTATGGAAAAACTGAACTTTATCCACATTCTAATCTAAAACTTCTTCTTCTTCATATCTGTTCTTATTTTCTACCTTACAGGAAAGTTGGTTCATAACAGAACCATATTCAACTTTTCAACCTTCTTACGTCAACAATCGGTGCACTGAGAATTATGTCATGACTCATCCCTATACAGAATTTCCCTTAAATTCAACTCGAAAACCAAAACCACGAACACAACGGCTACAATCAATCTTTCCCGAAGCAAGTTTGATCCAGAGATGGATCGAAAGGGAGCTAAGGGCAGTCGTATATAATTTTAATATGTATAGAAATTCAAAATGTTTGAAAAAAAATCATATTTTCAACATTTTTTCCTAGTAGGACAAGAAATTATTTAAATTATTTTTTTGGCTTTTTAAAAAAATTGTTTAAATAACTATATTAAAACATCTCTAAATTAATAATGTCGAGACCATGTAATTTTATTAATTTAAATAGATATTAATTAATTGATAAATTAATAATTTATTATTTTAAAGAGAGTTTTCCCAATTCAACGAACCTACATTATTATTCACGAATAAAACTGATAAGTGTTTTAAATTGAATATATTTTCTTGTAAATTCTCCTTCGTTGTCAATTATTACTACTAAATTGGTTTTGTTCTACTCATTTTTGTTACAGGAATATGTTTTCCAGTCAACAACTGTTTCTAGAAAGCAGTTAAGTCAGCACATTCTGGAAGATAAATGGAAGAAATTATCTTAGGATTTTAATTTGAATTTATTTTCTTTTAAATAATATTATCTTTAGGAAAAATAATATTATCTTTAGGATATATTATCTTTTAGATAATATTATCTTTAGGATTAGAATTTATCTTTCTTTAGAATTTATCTTTCATTAGGATTTATCTTTTTATTATCTTTAGGGTTTTTAGAAGACTATAAATACCCTTTTGGGGTAAAGCTTGATATGTATCTTTTTCACTTTTTCTCATTAATAAAAGTTCTCTCAGGTTTTATCTTTTATTTTTCTTTCAACTTTTCTTTTACTTTTTTTCTCTACTTTGTTTCTAAAAATACTAAGTATGATTTCTATCATGCTTAGCTAAACTTTTTATTAGCTGATGGCCTAGCGGTGACTCAATTTGTTTTGTGAGAATTGAAAAGTACTTAATATCTTCAGATATCATTCTCAATTTTCTGAAAACTTAGAAAGGCAATCGGCCTTTCTTTTAAAAATCTTTACACTTTCATCTCAAAAAGCGCGCGTTGGTGTGAATGTTGTTCTAATTTACTGTTGGGAGGAAGAGTCGGCTGGTAGCAAATTCAACTTCCTGTGAACACACTTGGCGGCAGTCCGCTAAGGGAAATTGAGATCGAGTTCGATTCTCGTTGAGACAACATAACTCGAGTCGGGCTTTTCCAGTGCTTAAACTACTTTGGTGCTAATGGCGATAGACGTGGTTAATCCAGCAAAGATGGAATTTCGAAGATAGGCTTGGGAATATCAGTTTACCGGAGAGAAAAGTAAGTTACAAGGGTTGGACTTTGTAGATTATAACTGGCATGAGTCCCGAAGTAAAATCTCTTTCGATGATTGAAACGAATTGAGGCAAAGCGAAACTTGAGGCTATATTTCTACCATCGTTATTTTTTTCTATTTACTTTCATTTTTATCGCAATTTTTAGATTTAATTTATTTTTAATTTTTATATATTACAAAACCCCCTTTTATTACTTATCGTTCTTCTTTAGATCAGGATCAAAACAAGACGACATTGGAAATTCCTTAGCCCCTGCAGATCGACCTTACTTCTCTTTACTACATTCTTATTTACTTTATTTTGAGAACAAGGCATAATTTATTTGACAATTACGATGCTTGTCAAATTGGCACCGTTGCAGGGGACTTCGGCAAATTACTAATATTGTTTTATTTTGATCTATGACCAGGTCACTTCTGGGAAAACTAGTAGATTACGAACTCGAGATCGAAGCTCTTGCCCAGAGATTACGCAGAGAGACCCTTAGGCACAAAAGGTTAAATGAGACTTCCAATTAAAAATAGATATCGACTTTGAAGAGCTCTTTTACACCGAAGCATTATTTACGCTTAACGATGAAGGGTCAGAGTGAATAGCAGAATAGATGAACAGAAACCGATGTGCATCACTCTTTTGAATGGCAAAACACCATTTGAGTTGAAAACAAGACTGGTTCACCTCTTACCGACGTTTCATGGGCTATCAAATGAAAACCCACACAAACATCTTACAGAATTTCACACGGTTTGCTCTAGCATGAAGGCACATGGAGTATCCGAAGACCAAATCAAACTTAGAGCTTTCCCTTTTTTTCCTTAGCCGATTTGGCCAAGGATTGGTTATTTTACTTACCACCTAGTCCAATCAATACATGGGCTGACATGTCCCGATTGTTTCTTGACATGTTCTTCCCTGCGGCAAAAGCAATCAAATTAAGAAGGAGCATCTTAAGAATTCGGGAGAAGGATGGAAAGTCATTATACGACTATTGGGAACGATTTAAAAAACTTTGTGCCAGTTGTCCTCAACATGGCCTAACTAAACAGACCCTACTCCAATAGTTTTACAAAAGATTGCTTCCGATGGAAATGAAGATGATCGACGCAGCTAGTGGATGAGCTCTCGTAAATATGACTCCTGCCACGGCCAGAAACCTTATTTTGACCATGGCCGCCAATACACAATAGTTTCGACCAAGTGAACCCACTCGATGGGTTCACGAGATAAGTATACCTTCTTTAGAGGAAAAATTGATAAGTTAACTAATGTGCTTCAATCTCTTATTACAGGTAAAACAGGTCCAGCTAGACTATACGGAATATGCACGATGCCAGATCATCCTACGGATTGTTGCCTGATGCTTCAAGAAGATGCCACCGCTTAAGTAAATGCCGTGGGAAATTTTTTGTGACCTCCCCAAAGGCGATATGATCCTAACGCCAACAATTACAATTTGGGGTGGAGGGACCATCCAAACTTCAACTATGAACCAAATCCCAGACCAAATCAAGCTTATCAACCACCTACACCACAACAATATCAACCGTAAAAATCGTCGTTGGAGTTAATTGTATAACAATTGGCGCTATCCTAGGAAAAGTTTCAACTAAAGACCGAAGCACACTTTCAAGAAATTGACAAACAGATGAGTCAACTTACTTTAGCAGTAAGTCGTTTAGAATCTAAAGAGAAATTATCGTCACAAACTGAGCCAAACCAGAGGCAAAATGTTAGCGCATCACCCTCCAAAACGGCACTGTTGTCGCACCTGAGGTCCCAGAGAAGGAAGTCACACGCCCCCAAAGGAAAAAGGAATTCGAATTGCAGAGACCTTCCATACCATCTCCCTACGCTATTCCACCTCCCTTCCCGTCAATATTAGTAAAGCACGATAAGAAAGTTGAGGAACAAGAGATTCTTGACGTGTTTCAGAAAGTAGAAATAAATATACCTCTTCTTGATGTGATCCAAAAAGTACCGAGATATGCCAGATTCTTGAAAGGCCTTTGTACAAACAAAAGAAGGCTTACCGGCAATGAGAAGGTAAACTTAGGTGAAAATGTCTAAGCTGTTTTTCAACGTAGCTTCCACCCAAGTACAAGGATCAAGGTATGTTTGCTATCCCTTGTAAAATTGGTAAGGTAGGAATAAAATGTGCTATGTGTGATCTTGGTGCTTCCATAATGTTATGCCACTTTCTGTTTACAACTTACTTAGTGTTGAGCCTTTGAAGGAAACAAGAGTGACAATCCAGCTCGCCGATAGATCTGTCATTTATCCTGAAGGACTCTTTGAGAATGTGCAGGTTAAGGTAAACGATTTAATTTTTTCGGCAGATTTCTACGTGGTCGACATGGAAAATGACCGCACCAACACTTCCTCTGAAATTCTACTTGGCCGACCCTTTTTGAGCACGGCACATACCAAAATTGACGTGAGGAGTGGAATTCTTAACATGGAATTCGACGACAAAGTTGTTAAATTCAACGTCTACAAGGCGATGAAGTACCCGGATACTGTGGCGAACATTAGTTTCATCGATATTATTGAACCTTTGGTTGATGATTTTAAGGAAACTAACTTATCTGATGATTTGTGCAGGGAACTGGAGGATAAGGACAAAGAGAACATGGAGTTAGAAAATATTTTTCTATTTATTCTTACTTGCGCCTAACTCATTCGAAAACTAAAATGTTACCTTGCATTTTGCAGGCATCGGATATTGAGTCAAAACCAATGCCGAAACATTTGAAGTATATATTTTTGGGCAAAAGAGACATCTTTCTGGTGATTATTTCGAACAAGCTTGCAAAGCTGGAAGAAATCCGAGAAAAAACTTACGTGAATACCCGAACCTACAAGAGAAAAACAAAAGATCGTACAATTTCTCTTAAGGAAGTTCTTAGTTGGACAAAGCACAAGAATTGGAGGAAGTATTTGTCGCAAAACCTGTAGTCTGAATCAGGTCGTCGAGCTAAACGACGTTAAACAAAGTGCTTTAATGGGAGGAAACCCATTTGCATTTTTTCACTTTACTTTTTTTCTATTTTTATTACGTATTTATGTCATTTTTATTTTTCTTATAATTTTAGGTACCCAAGTATTTTTAGATCGAACATAAATGGACGAATGCAGTCGTAAGCCGAGAATCCTAACGAAATCGTCAAGGCTAACATTATGCTATCCCGACCAAGGAAAGCTTGCAGGGGTTCCTCCAGTTAGAAAACGAGGAACTCGTTCGGTTCGAAACAGTTCGTCACCACTAGACACGAGGAGTATCTCTATTCATTCTCTTGTACTTTTATGTTTGTATTGGGACAATGTGCCTTAAGTGAGGGGGTAGAGTATTGGTTATTTTTCCCTTGCTTATTTTTGTGCTTTGATTCTAGTATGCTTGGTTGAACTTGTGAAAATTTTCGTTGAAATCCTTCGCTTTGTTAAATATTTTGGAATGCCATTCTTGATTTAGAACACACTTTTGCTTGAATTAGGATATACATGATAAATGATGGCATGTTTAGAAATTTTCATGAAATCTTTTGTGATATTCCATGACTTTGTTGGTTGAGATGTGCTTAACTCAATACATATTACACGCTTTGGTAAGATTTGAGCCTTTACGAGCATATTTATTACATTCTTGCTCATATTATTCTTTGATTGAGTGTGTTGAGCTTGACATTGATGTTCTAGAACCTATAATTGAATGCATGTCGAGATTACACAAGAACTTGATGCTTTAATATGATTAGGGCAATTAGGATTACCCACTTTTTACCGCTAAAAATTCTCTACCCTTTCATTTTCCCCTAGTTAGCCATTTTTGTGCCTCTTATCCTTTCTTTGTTTTTACCATATTTTTAAACATGAGCATTTTATTTTGACTATATTTTTCACCCTTGTCAGGACAAGAGAACGAGATTACCGTTGCATGATTCGTTCCCACAAAAAAAAGAAAAAAATAGTTCGAATGAAAAATAACAGTTTAAAAATAAAACTGTAGAAAAAAAAACAAAAAATGGTTCAGAAAAAAAATTTGTTTGAAGCCTTTCTTTTGAGTTTACGTGGATTGATCTAATTTATTGTGTTTCTCTTGTCTTGATTATTGGCCAAATTTTTGCCTTTCTCCCTACCTTTACCTAAGCCCCAATACAACCCATTTAAGACCCTTTGATTATTGCATCATGTTCTAACTAGTAGTGGAGATTTGATTTTCTTACAGGTCTATGGTAATATCATGTTCGGTTCCGACTTTGAGCGTATTTGAACCCGAAAGACTTTGAGTGAATAGAGTGAATCCTTGTGAGGTATTGAGTTTGGTTACGTTGAGATTGATGAATGAATGGATATCACGATTTTACTTAAACTTTGTTCTACTTATGCTTTCCGATTGATTGTGATTTTGATTTGGATGATTGTTGCGGACTTGACTTGCATAAATTTCTGGGATATGAGGCAAGACGAAGGAGAGTAAGCGAAATTTTTAACTTGTTTAATTCTAGCATGCTTGAGGACAAGCATGAGATAAGTGAAGGGGAATTTGATAAGTGTTTTAAATTGAATATATTTTCTTGTAAATTCTCCCTCATTGTCAATTGTTACTGTTGAATTGGTTTTGTTCTAGGAATTTGTTATAGGAATTTGACAAGTGTTTTAAATTGAATATATTTTCTTGTAAATTCTCCCTCGTTGTCAATTATTACTGTTGATTTGGTTTTGTTCTGCTCATTTTTGTTACAGGAATATGTTTTCTAGTCAACAACAGTTTCTAGAAAGCAGTTAAGTCAGCACATTCTGGAAGATAAATGGAAGAAATTATCTTAGGAATTTGAGTTTAAATTATGTTAGGATTTTAATATGAACTTATTTTCTTTTAAATAATATTATCTTCAGGACAAATAATATTATCTTTAGGATATATTATCTTTTAGATAATATTATCTTTAGGATTTATCTTTTTATTATATTTAGAGTTTATCTTTCTTTAGAATTTATCTTTCATTAGGATTTATCTTTTTATTATCTTTAGGGTTTTTAGAAGACTATAAATACCCATTTCGGGGTAAAGCTTGAGATGTATCTTTTTCACTTTTCTTCTCATTAATAAAAGTTCTCTCAGGTTTCGTCTTTTATTTTTCTTTCAACTTTTCTTTTACTTTTTTTCTCTACCTTGTTTTCTAAAAATGCTAAGTATGATTTCTATCATGCTTAGCTAGACTTTTTATTAGCCGATGGCCTAGCGATACTCAATTCGTTTTGTGCGAATTGAAAAGTACTTAATATCTTTAGATATAATTCTCAGTTTTCTGAAAACTTAGATAGGCAATCGGCCTTTCTTTTAAAAATCTTTACACTTTCATCTCAAAAAGCGCGTTGGTGTGAATGTTGTTCTGATTTACCGTTGGGAGGAAGAGTCGTCTGGTAGCAAATTCAAATTCCTGTGAACACACTTGGCGGCGGTCTGCTAAGGGAAATTGAGATCGGATTTGATTCACGTTGAGACAACATAACTCGAGTCGGGGTTTTCCAGGTGCTAATGGCGGTAGACGTGGTTAATCCAAAAAAGACTGAATTTCCGGAGATAGGCTTGGGAATATCAGTTTACCAGAGAGAAAAGTAAGTTACAAGAGTTGGGCATTGTAGACTGTAATCGGCATGAGTCCCGAAGTAAAATCTCTTTGGATGATCGAAACGAATTGAGGCAGAGTGAAGCTTGAGGCTATATTTCTACCATCGTTATTTTTATCTATTTACTTTCATTTATTATCGCAATTTTTAGATTTAATTTATTTTTAATTTTTTTATATATTACAAAACCCCTTTTATTATCGTTTTTCTTTGGATCATGATCAAAACAAGACGACATTGGAAATTCCTTAGTCCCTGCAGATCGACCCTACTTCTCTTTACTACATTCATATTTACTTTATTTTGAGAATTAAGCATAATTTATTTGACAATTACGACGCTTGTCAAAAACATATACATTGTATTGACTAATTGAATGATATTCATGTACAATGTGACTAATATATAATACATACCCCTAAAAAAACAAAGTTCATTGTAGTACGTAGTACTAATTAAAACTTAATGTAAGTTCATGTATGGTAAGGAAATTAACCACTATATAAACACCATCAAACATTCCTAATTAGTCAATCCAAATCAAAACCAGCCAACCATGGCTTCACATCTAAATTTATATTTGTAATTTTAAGAAGAAGCAAACAATAATATAATCATATTTTACTACGTTGTCCTATTTATATTTGTAATTTTATAGAATTATTAATTTATAATATGGAAGGGACCATAAATTGATATAAGGGTCTTTCGAAAAATTATCTTATTAATTTATCAAAATTATTAATTTAGACCTTGGGCACAAGTTGAGACTTAAAAAATTATTATTTTAGAGAGATTATTAATTCATCGAGTATTAATTTATATAGGTTCTACTGTAATTCGATTTTATATCCAATTATGACTCAGAGTCTTAAAAGTTTTTTCTTGTAAGAAAGAATAAACGTGAATTTTAATTATTCACTAATCCTTAGTAACGTGCTCGTAGGATAAAAGTATAATTATTATAATAATTTTTACGTGATTTTGTCAAACTTGTAAATCGGGCAAAATCATTTTGATTGAAGAAATGACTCTTTTATTACTTGAATGTGTTAAGAATTTTGTGACCAATGAATACATTTTTCTTGTTGGAAGGTGAAAGTATAAAGGAGAGGTAAAGCAAATTTTACTGAGGGTAAACTACGTTTTTCATTATTCAACTTTGACTGTATTTTTACTTTGATCATTCAACTTTAAAATTTTTTAATTTGACAATTTAATTTTAAAGATTAAATTTTTTTGGTCACTTCACCGTTAAATAATTAACGTCATTATGATCGGGCGTTTGCTTTTAAAAATTATGAAAGAGTCCAAAAACTTTCTTCATATTTGTGAAACCCCCTTATAATTTACCTGAACTTATTTTTTCGAATTCTCTTAGATTTTTTAACGTTGGAGCATATTCTTCAAAATTCTAACGATAGAGAGTTGGGGAAGGATGAAAGGAGCTATTCATGTATATCATATTTTACGCAGATCGAAATTGTAGATCAAAGTCATTTTTCTATGGGTTTTGGGTTGAGTTTCAAAGAGATTTAAGAAAATTTAAGCTGATGGAATAATAGAGAAAGATGAGACGAGTTCGGTGTTGTCTTGAGTGATAAAAAAAGACACTAAAAAACATCGGTTCTGGTTCGATGTAACATAGGGATGAAACTTTTAAAATCCCATCTTTGTGGGAAAAGATGATGAAATAAAAAAAGGGGGAAATGAGGTGGGTGACACTTGGTTTCACGTCAGTGTAAAATTGTCCATATCACTCTATTGTTTCTTATTAATGCCTGAGCGACCAAAAAAGAGCAATTCAATTTTTAAAGTCGAACGAATAAAACAGAGACATAGTCAGAGTTGAGTGATGAAAAGCTTAATTTACCCTTTACTTAATTAAAAAAGAAAAAAGTAGAGGTAGAGGTGGCAAACTGACCCGAGACTTAAACCGATTTTACCCGATCCGAGATCTGATATCGACCCGAACATGATGACCCAAACTTGATCTGAAACCCAAAACAAACTGAATCAAACCGAAATCAACCTGATTTTTAGTTGAACCGATATGGACTCGAACTGATTTTCAAACGAACCGAATTGACCCAAACTGGTTTTCAAGAGAATCGAATAGACCCGAATCGATTTCATCCGAACCGAAAGCAACCCGAAATAAAGAAAAGATATTAAAAGAAAGTCTTAAATGAAAAATAGGTGGCCAAAATATGCCTATTTTGAACTTTAGGTGCCTAAAGTATTTTTTGTAAAAATAAGTTCCCAAGGTTTCAACCGTTATAATTTTAGGTGCCTAAAGTTTACAATATTACAATTTTAGGTGCCTGACAGTTAAACGGTGTTAAAAAAAATTTTAAACCAATCAATGCTTAACACGTGACATGTTTATTTTATTTTTTTCAAAATTAAAAAATTAAAACAATTTTTTTATAAAATAATTCTTGTTTTTTATAAAATCATAAAATTTTGCAATTTTTACAAAAATAGTCCCCAAATCCCTAAAAAATCCCAAACCAACCCCCAAATCACCGCCACTTCTGCCGCCGCCACGCCTGAGTACACCCCTTTGGCTTCCAGACCTAGGCAGATATTTCCCCCAATACAGCATTGTCGGAAACGACGGACGACGTGCTAGCCGAACGTTTTGGGGTTTGGGTTTGAGAACTTTTAGGGATTTGGGGACTGTTTTTTAAAAATTGTAAAATTTTGGGATATTATGAAAAATTGAATTTTTTTGAAAAAAATCAAATTAGTGCCACGTGCTAAGCATTTATTGGTTAAAAACATTTTTTAACACCCCTTAACGGCCATGCACCTACAATTACAACGGATAAAACTTTAGGCACTTATTTTTACAAAAAAAAAACTTTAGGCACCTAAAGTTCAAAAGAGGTATACTTTAGGCACCTATTTTTCATTTAAACCTAAAAGAAATAAAGAATGATTAGATGTGAACTGTCACACAACTGACCAAAAAGTCAAATATACTGGCTATATAAAGCCTTATATGGGTGTAAAAATTGGTCAATCCTGAAAACCCGACGGAAACAGACCGATCTCCTATTGAACCGATATTGGCCCGACTCGAATCACCATAGACTTGAACTAAAACTGAACTAGACCAGATCCAACTCGAACCGAACGAAAATCGGATGTAGTCAAAACTGAACCTGCCCCGAACGACCCGTTTGCCACCTCTAAGTAGAGGTGGCAAACTGACCTGAGACTCGATCCGATTTTATCCGATCTGAGATCCAATATTGACCTGAACATGATGACCAGAACTTGATCTGAAATTCGAAACAAACCGAAAGCAACCCGATTTTTAGTTGAACTGATATAGACCCGAACCGATTTTCAATTGAATCGAATGGACTCGAAATGGACCCGAACTAATTTCATCCGAACAAGAGGCAACCCACAATATAGAAAAGATATTAAAAGAAATAAGTAAAAATTTGATGTGAACTGTCACATAAATCACCAAAAAGTCAAATATATTGGCTTTATAAAGTCATATATGGGTGTAAAAAACTAATTCGACCCGAAGACTTGACTGAAATAGACCGATATCCTATTGAACCGACCAAAATTCAACCGACTTGTAAATACCCAACCCGATATCAATCGACTAGAAAAGCAGCCGAGCCGATGTGATCAGACCTGACCTGATACCCGATCGGAATCACCATAGACCTGAATTAAAATCGAACCAGACTAGAACTAAAATTAAATATAGTCAAAATTGAACCAGTCCAAAACCGAAACCGAATATGAACCGAACCGAAATAACCCAAACCGAACTCAAACCAAACGACCCGTTTGCCATTGGAAAAAGCACATTTCTTTGGAAAATATTTACCAACTTCCTAGACATTTTGATGAATGTTCTCCAAGAAATGATTTTATTGCACGATGAAACCGAAAAGAGTAATAGGCGGGATTATACTCGGATAATATGTTAAGCATTCAATCTATATAAATATAATTAATTGTTTATAGTTTGAGAGGTTCAATACGATTGTTTAACGAGGGACAGATACACGATTTTATGTTAAGGTTCAAAATTTTAATAAGTCTAACACCTCATTCAATCCACCCTTGTATAATCATGCGTAAAATTGCAATATTTTAGAGATTTGAAATTAGATCATCAATAAAAAAATACAAATAAAGTACCTAAACTATATAAAAATTTAAAATTTGATTGCAATATTTTAGAGATTTGAAATTAGATCATCAATAAAAAATACAAATAAAGTACCTAAACTATATAAAAATTCAAATTTCCAAATGTATGAGCGCACCCTGACACCTCTTTCGATCCATCCATGTATATAATCTATCAACAATCCGAAAATTGATAGGAAGAGAATCGATTCATATTCTCAACTTTCTGGAACATAGTCTAAACAATTGATGGAAGATGTTGGAAACATTAGAAAAATAGCTTCTGGGGAAACTTTCTTCTCCATATTAATTGAAACCCAATGACTTCTTTTAAGGGCTATAAGAAAAAACAAGAAAACTCCTCTGTCTTGCATGCATACCTAAAAATTTAGAACCAAATGTGGACTTTTGAGTAGGATGAAATCGTAATTAATAAAAAATAAACGTCAATCTCTCAAAAAGGACCGAATACTATTTTATGACTCAGTCTTGACTTGGTCAAGTTTACATACATACATACATACATACATACATAGAAGGTTCAAGAAAGTAGCTTTTTTGTGGAGTTGTGGGCTTTGTAATATGCTTGTAAAGGTTCAGCTTTGGGTAAATTTAGACCTATCCCTTCGGTCATATCAATTTTCCTCACACTTAGTCTTTTCCACTCAAAGCATTGAATCTATGACCCTAAAGCCAAGCCAGCAACACGCAGGCCTAATTCCCTTGCGGGGCAAGCCCTCCTTCCCAAACCGAATGGCATCATCTTATAACCCTCGATCTGACCATTTTCGAATCTTTCCGGCTTAAAACTCGTCGCTTCCTCCCATACCTTTGGGTCCCTTTGAATCGCCCAGGCATTCACTAGCAACATGGTGTCCTTGGGAATGTCGTACCTTGATACATTACAATGATCGGACGCGACATGGGGAATGAGAAGCGGCGTCGCCGGGTTTAATCGGAGGGTTTCGGAGATTACGTTTTGTAGATAACGTAGCTTTGGAAGATCCGTTTCTTCTAGCAATCTATCGTAACCAATGTGGAAGCCTAGTTCGGATTTGGCTTTTTGTAATGCGTTGGAATTGTTGAGTAAATGAGACATGGACCATTCCAATGTTATGACCACAGTGTTGATTCCTGGAATTAACATGTCCTTCATAGAAATTAAAAAGGAAAGCATTGATTAATAGATTAATTAATATAAGGGTAAAATACATCACATATCACTTAATTATAATTTTAGTAACACACATGTCACTTAATTATAGGATTGGTAACAAATATGTCATTTTTCTTCTAAAAATAACCATTTAATCATTCAATTAAAATTTTGTGACAATCAGATCACTATGCCATTAAAACTGAAAAAACCCATTAATATAATAATAATTTTAGTCTTCAAAACATATACATTCTATTAAATTGGTCCAAATTAAAAATAATTCAATAAATTAAACCCTTCATATTTTAAAATTCCAGTAGGAAAGTGACTATGATTACTAGTAGTCGACATTAAGGTCATAATGAATATGTTCCTTTAGTCTATCAAATATCTCATGGTGAAGAAGTTGTGTATGTCTAACCATCACATCTGTCGATTATTGAGCTGAGAGACAACAGTTAGCAGCATGGAATGCAACAAGTGGCCAGAGGGTGTAGTGTTGAAATTTTTAAAACGAATGGTTAAATTTATATAATTTTTTTGGACTAAAATTGCTATTATACTAGACCATGTTTCAATTTTAACCACAGAGTGACTTCTTTGTCACAATTTTTTAATCGAGTGTCTAAATTGTTACTTTTAAAGAAAATGACTTGTTTGTCTCAATTTTAATTGAGTGACTAAACTGTTTCATTTAGAAGAAAAATGACTTGTTTGTTATTAAACTTATAACTAAGTGACCTGTGGTGTAATTTACCCTTAATAGAATGCTTTGAATAATAGAGCTTGTGCTAACCTGGACTATTCCTTTGATGATTTCATCAGTATAATACTGAGCTTGCGATTCTTGCAAACCAAGCAAATGGCTGATCATAGTATCCTCCTCCTCTAAATCATCTTTATTTTTTCGATTTTCATCAATTAAACCCTGCAATAATCCATCGATTTCTCTAGCTAATTTCACTACTTTTTTCTATTACCCTTGGAAATCAGCCCTCTGTAAAAATGGAAAGAAATCTCCTATAATGGGTGAGATCCCAAGTTTTAGTAGCCCTTGTATGAGATTATGAAGCCTTATTGCTTCAGGTTTCCCACTGTATTTCTTTCCTGCAATCCTTCTCATGATTATGCTAAATGCCAGCTTTGACAGCATCGGTTTTAACTCTACCTTGGCGAATCCATCGTGGCTCGAAAAAGTATACAATTTCCGCAATAAATCCTTGATTTCGTCCCATCGAACACTCGAATCCGTGTTCAAGCGATCGGTGGAGAACATTTCTTGTTTGCATATACGTCTAAGGTTTTGCCAATGGTCTCCGTAAGGGGAAGAGCCGAGGGTTGTGTATTCGTATCCAATGTACTTGCCAACCCAGAAGTAGGGACGGTTGGCGAAAATGATGTCATTTTTGGTGAGGCATTCTTCGGCGGCGGACGAGGATGACACGACGATCGCGAGGCGTGAGCCGAGTCGAAGGGAGAAGATCGGAGCGTGTTTTTCCGAAAGAGCGAAGAGGGACCGGTTGAAGGGCTCCTTGAGGAGATGGAGATGGCCTATAATTGGAAGAGTTGGTGGACTTGGTGGGAGATTCATGTATTTACATCTTGTTTGATGCAAAATCTTGATGACACAAAAGACTAAAACAAGAGAAATAGCCAAATATAACTCGATAAGTTCCATGTTAAACATGAAAAATGAAAGGGATTGGGTTAAACAATTGAGGATCAATGGAAGATCCTTTTATAAAACCAGAACTAGGGGTGCTTATTGAGTTGAGCAACTCGAATTCGACTCGGTTAATACTCGACTTGAAATCGAGCTCGAATCGAGATCTTAGAGAGTTAAATTGAGCAAGGCCCAACTAGTAAAACCTTTATAAATTAATAATGTCGGGACCACGTAATTTTATTAATTTAAAGAGGTATTAATTAATTAATAAATTAATAATTTATTAACTTAAAGAGATTTTTTCCGATTCAACGAACCTACATTATTATTCATGAATAAAACATATTAATTGTATTGATTAATTGAATGATATTCATGTACAATGTGACTAATTAAATATAATACATACCCCTAAAAAAACAAAGTTCATTGTAGTACATAGTACTAATTAAAGCTTAATGTAAGTTCATGTATGGTAAGGAAATTAACCACTTATATAAACAACATCAAACATTCCTAATTTGTCAATCCAAATCAAAACCAACCAACCATGGTTTCACATCTAAATTTATATTTGTCATTCTAAGAAGAAGCAAACAACAATAGAATCATATTTTACTAAGTTGTCCTAGTTATATTTGTAATTTTATAGAATTATTAATTTATAATATGGAAGAGACCATAAATTGATATAAGGGTCTTCCAAAAATTATTATCTTATTAATTTATCAAAATTATTAATTTAGACCTTTGGCCCAAGTCGGGACCAAAAAATTATTATTTTAAAGAGATTATTAATTCATCGAATATTAATTTATAGAGGTTCTACTGTAATTCGTTTTTATATCCAATTATGACTCAGAGTCTTAAAAGTTTTTTCTTGTAAGAAAGAATAAACGTGAATTTTAATTATTCACTAATCCTTAGTAACGTGCTCGTAGGATAAAAGTATAATTATTATAATAATTTTTACGTGATTTTGTCAAACTTGTAAATCGGGCAAAATCATTTTGATTGAAGAAATGAGTCTTTTATTACTTGAATGTGTTAAGAATTTTGTGACCAATGAATACATTTTTCTTGTTGGAAGGTGAAAGTATAAAGGAGAGGTAAAGCAAATTTTACTGAGGGTAAACTACGTTTTTCATTATTCAACTTTGACTGTATTTTTACTTTGATTATTCAACTTTAAAATTTTTTAATTTGACAATTTAATTTTAAAGATTAAATTTTTTTGGTCACTTCACCATTAAATAATTAACGTCATTATGATCGGGCGTTTGCTTTTAAAAATTATGAAAGAGTCCAAAAACTTTCTTCATATTTGTGACCTAAACTTAATTTTTTGAATTCCCTTGAATTTTTCAACAATGGAGCATATTCTTCAAAATCCTATTGATAGGGAGGTGGGGAAGTATGAAAGGAACTATATATCATGATTTCACGCTGATTGGACGGTGGAGATTGTATATCAAAGTCATTTTTCTATGGGTTTTGGGTTGAGTTTCAAAGAGATTTGAGAAAATCTAAGCTGATAGAATAATAGAGAAAGATGAGACAAGTTCGACGTTGTTTTTAGTGGTAAAAAAAAAAACACTGAAGAACATCGGTTCTGGTTCTGATGTGACATAGGGATGAAACTTTTAAATTTTCATTTTGTGGGAGAAGATGATAAAATAAAAAGGGGGAAATGAGGTGGGTGACACGTGGTTTCATGTCAGCTTAAAAATTGTTCATATCACTCTATAAGTTTTGATTAATGCCTGAGTGACCAAAATAAGAGCAATTCAATTTTTAAAGTCGAGCAACTAAAACAGAGACATAGAGTTGAGTGATGAAAACGTAATTTACCCTTTACTTAATTAAAAAAAGCACATTTCTTTGGAAAATATTTACCAACTTCCTAGACATTTTGATGAATGTTCTCCAAGAAATGATTTTATTGCATGATGAACCCGAAAAGAGTAATAGAGATTTGATTATATAATCATGGACATGATTTCATGTTAGGGTACAAAATTTGAACAAGCCTAACACCTCTTTCTATCCATCCCTGTATAATCAGGTGTAAAATTGTAAATTTGTAGAGATTTGATCATCAATAAAAAATACGAAGAAAATATCTAAATTATATAAAATTTAAAATTTCCAAATGTACGACCGCATCTTAACACCTTTTTCGATCCATCCTTGTATATAATCTATCGACAATCTTATATAGTTTCAAATTCTTATATAGTTTTACTATGTATAAAAATTTAAATTTTTAACAAAAAAATCTTGTGTTCGTCCCTGATTAGAACCGATGTTAACAACATGATTGTCACACATGTTATGCAGTCACTACCTGCAACATGATGGTCAACAATTTGTATCCACAGCAACATAAGTGCCATAGGAAACCTGTTCAGAATGGTGAGCGACCGATTAAATGCACAGAAAGGGAAAACAATAAATGTATAATTACTTATTCACATCAAGGTGTTTTATGAGATATGGGAGCTAAATTGTTCCACATCAATTGATTGTTTATGGAATTATATCGTGGGCTAACGGATAAATGTCATTGTTAGCTCTTGAACTTTTGAAAAAAGATCAATTAAATCCTTAAGTTTTTTTTGCACCCAAGTAAGTTCTTATATTCCAAAATTTCATTAATTTACCCATTTTACTAACGTTAACCGTTAATTCTATCAGTTATTTTGGATCAGTTGGTGCAAAGTGTTGTTACAGTATTGTCATTTGACGTTTTCTGAATTTTTTATTTATTTAAAAAATTATTTAAAAGTTCTAAAATTTTACAAAAAATTATAAATTATAAAAAATAGTTTTTTTAAAAAAATCTATAAATGTCACATGACAGAACTATAGAGTGTCACATTACAAAAAAATCTATAAAAAATAGTTTTTTAAAAAAATAGTTTTTTAAAAATAGTTATTTAAAAGTACATTACTGAAGTATAAAATAAAAATATTTAAATTAATAAAGATAATAATTAGCTTTAAAAGTTTTGTTTATTAATGGTATAAGGGCGTAAGAAGCTTTTGAACTTAAAAAAATCAACTAAGTCTTTAAATTTTTTTTTACATTCAATTAAACCCCTTAACTAATAAATTAAACAAATTAAGCCCTATGACCAACATTGAATGTTGAATCTAAAGAGTTTTTTTGTTACAGTGTCAAGTGGCAACACTGTAACATGACACACTGCACCAACCGATTAAAAATTGTTAGATTAAACGGCCAATGTTGGTCAGAGGACTTAATTATTTTAATTTATTAGTTCAAGGGCTTAATTGAGTACATCAAGATTTATGAGCTTAATTGATTTTTTATTTCAAAAGTTCAATGACTTTTTACACACAAATGATCACCAGAGTATGAGTAAATTTCTTTTTTCACCACTGAAGTTTGAAAAGTTATGTTATGGTCACTAATGCGCTATCGTTTGTAACAAAATGCTCACTAAAGTTGCGTTAGGAGTTAATTTGGATATTAACCTTTCTATGAATGTGTCACATTATCAATTTAAAGGTGAAGTTCCATTTTGTTACAAATCGATAACGTTAATAACCGTGACTTTTCAAACTTCAGTGGTGAATAAAGAAACTTACTCATATTTCAGTGACCATTTGTTGTGGTTTACCCAATTATATATGGAAAATCATTTGATACATAGTTACATACGTTGTATAAACTTTAGTTTACGGTCTGTACGCCAACTGATCAGCTCTGTTGAACTGTAGGCCATACTCTTGAGACCAGGCCGCCAAAAGGTCGAGTCCAGGTGCGGTTAATCCGGCTGCAGGTGCATACATTAACGGTTTCCGAAGTCCGATGTAAGAAATTCGGATTAATTGAAAACAACATGGGAAATTTATCGAATTTACCTCGAGAATGTCGTATGCAATAGGGTTAGGCCCTCTCGATGAAATGAAACAACATGTGGCGCTTGTTCATCATTTTCTTGAATACTTTTGAATATTGTTGCAGTTGGTTTTCTATATAAGATCATGGCAAGAAAGACAGTTTAATCATACATATAACAGTTTCGCTATTTTTCTTTACTTTTCCCCGAAAAAGAACCTTGTCGAGTTCAAGTAGCTCGAGACTTCGGTTCCATTATCGGTCCCCAAGCATGAAACAAGCAACGGAAAATTGAAGGTGGAATCTAAGTAACCCACCATTATAGCACCAATAGCGCCTGCAGCTACTGCACCTTCATAATTTACTTCATCACAAAGAACACTAAGGCCTAAAGCGTGCACAATTACGTTTTTCATTGAATGGAAAGCTCCAATGGCAATGACATCATTGAAATAATCTATAGGAAAGGACCCTCCGATAGAAAGTGAGATTACTCCATTGGCAATTGCGTCACCGAACGCTGCAAGAATGTATGCATCAGGGCAACCATCGGACCAACATATCTTGTATGCTGCAATTCAAGCTGAGGGAACCCCTCCTCGAGCTGTCCCTATTCCCTAATGCTAGACCAGACAAGCTTGCCTTGCAGACTAAGGCACCGGCTGCTATCAATGATGTATGTGACCAATGGCCTTCCGAGTCTCTAGGTGATTGGACCAAAACAGCTAATTGCATATATTGATTTTTTCCATCGTTCTTACATAATCCTCAATTGAGTGAAAACATGTTTTTTTGAACAAAAATATACATGGAAACAACTTCGAGTTCGTAAAATTATTGATAAATAGCTCTAACATTCTTCAAAATATTTATTTCATTACCGAAGCATAAGCGACAATGGGGCTCTTAACTTTATGGACACCATCATCCCAAATCAAAGAACCAGAGGCCATTGAGTTCCCAAGTTGAGCTTCAACAGTCACAACAAAGGATTGCTTTTGGCCAACGTATTCGAATGAAAGCACACGAGGTTGCACTTGGATCATGAGCACCTGCGGAGCATTGATGACAGCTTTGTAAGTAGACTAGACACTGCAGGGCCGACGTTCGTTATGGTCCGATGAAAGACACGAGCGATCGATTTTCCAGGAGTAGAGGACAATGTGAAAGAAGGGTAGTTTAGATCCCACACAGTTCCATTCGTTTCATCGGAACAACTGCTACTATATCCTGTTATTAGCTGTATGTTTTTAACGGTATATCCTTGCCCGCACAAGAATTTAACATAATCAATCTCCCCTGCATCGTATACTAATCCTGGATCGGTGGCTTGTAAAGGGTTAATGTGACCTGCCCCGTAGGCGAACTCGCCGTCAATATTGTTCATTGGAGTCATTGGAATAGCTGGAAAAAGGTCGTTAAAATATAGTTAGATGTTGAATTCTGAAACCGGATACTCTAAAATGAAATTAGTAGACTTACCTGTTGTCATTAGAGCAGATCTAATGGCAGCAGGGGACCATGTTGGATGGAACGACTTAATGTAAGCGGCGGCCCCGGTCGCATGCGGACAAGACATGGATGTGCCCGAAATAATGTTGTATTTAGTAGTTCGTGTATCACCTAGTGATTCTGATATGGAGGCTGATTTAGATTCAGACCATGCCGCCAAGATATCCACCCCCGGTGCTGTAATATCGGGCTGGACTCGAATCAAAGCTATAACTTAGAAAAGAAGTTAACTGAACTTACAAATAGTAAATATTATTTCATTATTACCTTGAGAATATCTGCTGTAACTGGGTTAGGTCCTCTAGATGAAAATGAAACAACAAATGGGGCAAATTGATTATTATCTTGTCTTGTCTTGAATATTGTTGCAGTTGGGTTCCTAATACAAAAAATGACAGTAAATATCAAATTTGAGAATAGTGGAGGGACCAAAATTACAATTAAACCAATTTTACAGAAAGAACTAGGAAAATACTTGTTGTGTTCAAATAGTTGAGTATCATTCTTCCATCATTCATATTCACGTTGGAAACAGGTAGAGGGTAACTGAATTGATAATCCTTATTTTCTGCATCTTGACACACGGCGCCGCCTGCTCCGGCTTGCATTACACCATCGGAATCCCAACCGATGATGTACTCGCAGAAAACGATCTTTCCTCTCACTATTGTTGAGTTCAATGACCCTGGCAAGCAGTACTGTAACCAAATTTTATTAAGTCAAGATACCTTTCACTTATATTGATTTTTTACCGTAAGATCTGCATTCTGCGGTCTCGGTACTACCTGGAATAAAAGGAAGCAGAGCCTAAGGTCGCATTCGGAGCGTCTCCGGCATAGATGAAAGGATACATTTCCCCCTTGAGATCAAATGTGTTTATAGTGGCTCCCTATAGGTAAATTAAGGTACAAGTAGGCATATTTGTAGTAGAAATGAATGAATTATGAATACCCCTTTAAGTACCTCGTAAATCTGGCCGTTTCCCAGTTTCACCTTCGTAAAAAACTTTCGATCTATCGTACTAGCTGCCACGGATAATGACCAAGGCGAAACATTCAAAACCGTTGCTGGAACAGGACCGCCATTACCAGCAGAGGTCGACGTGAGGATCCCATTCTTCATTGCATGGAAAGAGCCGATAGCAATGGAGTAGTAGAAATAATCGGACGCAAACGAGCTCCCAAGTGAAAGAGAGATTATGTCGACACCATCGGCAATCGCATCGTCGAATGCCGCGAGAATGACTTCATCAGAACAACCATAAGCCCAACAAACCTTGTAAACTGCAATACGTGCCGACGGAACTCCTCCACGAACTGTGCCTTTAGCCAGAACGTACCGGCGGCTGTTGATGCAGTGTGTGACCCGTGACCACCCGAGTCTCTCGGAGATACAAAATCAGTCGGATCGGTCTCATAATCAGACAAGTAGTATCTAGCTCCAATTATTTTTCTGAAAGTGATTCAAACATTGTTAAGATCAATATTTCAGGATTCAAATGAATATTTTTCATAATGTTAAAAGTTTATGTCCGTTTATGTTTACTTGTTGCAAGTGAAATTGGCCAAGTTTTGGCAGCTGCCCTTCCATTTGTTCGGAACAGGACCAAATCCGGTGTCGTTAAAGCTTTTGGATTCCGGCCAAACCCCGGTGTCAATCATTCCAACAATGATATCACTCTCAATGACTGATGTTTTTGTTTTTTCTTGAATCCCATGAATTCCCATGTCCTAGATGTGTGGAGCTGCTTCTTTTGGCTAAGGAACACTGATACAACTCCTTCCTTGTCTGAATTTAAGAAAAACCATAACATCGTTAGTATTATATTTCAATTTGTACTTACTAATAATTTAGAGTAGAAGGATCAAATTATACTAAATTGAAGTAGAAGAATTAAATTTCAAATTTCAGCTTAGTAGAGGGACAAAAACCGCAAATAGACCCATCAGAAAATCTCTTAACCTCTCAGTTTATTTGCTTCATCTGTAGTTAACTTAGCTGCAAATCCATTGAAGCTCCTGCGGTAGCTGTAGAGCAAAACGTCTGATGCAGCACTGTAGCAATAATTCACAAAGCTGAAGATATATCAATGAACAGGGAGGGCCAAATTGCTTTACATCAAAAGAACAAGGATTAATTAAGTATTTAAATCAAAAAATTAGGAGGGGAAAAGACACTATGTGCCTAATATTTAAACTGAAAAGGACAACAGCCAAAATTTTAGGAGGGCTCTACTTTGAGATCTATCCCTTATACCAACTCATCGTGTTGACAGTAATTTTTTTAATCTTGTGTGTTAGAAGGGTATATTTAAGAAAAAAAAAATCAGAATTAATTGCATCACGATTCCAAACTATTATCAACATTTTAAATTGGTCCTCAAACTTTTGAATGTTCTAATTTTATCCTCAAACTATTACACTCATTCTAAATTGGTCCCCAAACTTTTGAACATTTCGATTTCATCCCTAAACTATGACTCTCATTCTAAATTTTTGATCAAGTGACTATCCTTCTAAATTACTCTCCAAACTTTTGATTGTTTAAATTTCACCCAAAATTACCATTATATGCTAATCATATCCCATGTTAATGAAATCGTTAAAAAATTGTCAATTGTCATGTAAACATTGTTGTGTGTACTGTAATAATATTATGTGACATAAACGATAATTAGATGATGAAATTTGAATGTTCAAAAGTTTGGGAACCAATTTAGAATGAGGTCATAGTTTGGGGATGAAAGTGGAATATTCAAAAGTTTGAGGACCAATTTAGAATGAGAATCATTGTTTAGAGATGAAATTGAACTATTTAAAATTTTACAAACTATTTTAGAATGACAGTCTTAGTTTGGGGATATGTTCTGCAATTAACTCAAAAAAATCAAGTTAGCGTTTTAAACGGAATAGGTAACAGTGTAAATTATTTGAACTCAAAACACAGTATAGAAGTATAATAGCTAGAGGGACCAAAACCATAATTTGACCAATAGCAATTGACAAACCTGGGAACATCATCTTGAAGCATGCTAACATGAAGGCTTTGAATGGAGACATCACCCTTTGGAAGGTCACCCATGTAAACAATATAGACCTGGTTCATTTCAACAACCACAATTAGAAATATCAGAAATAATTCTAGTTTCGAAACCATCGAAATTCAGCTCGGATTTCTTTATCTATTTGCCTGTCTCGAGTTCGAGTCGGAGGCTCCGTGGTAGCCAACGAGGAAGACAATTCCGAAACAGATTAGCATAAGCCATGTCAAAGGACATGTATGGACCGCCATTGATTTTTAAGTTCGAGTTAAATCTCTCAATTCTGCCTGATATATATGTACCACGTGAAAAATGTGAATAAATCACGTATGAAAAAATATGGAGAAATATAAGTGTATTGTATATGGATATAGAAAGCTGTTTAAATTGGAATCAATCTGTACTATAACATTGTAAATAATTACAATTAGATTTTTACAGAAACTCAAAAACTCAACTCAAATTTCATAAACTTGACTCAAATAAAAAAATTCAAATAAAGTTTGAGTCATAAAGTAGGACTCGTAAACTCAACTAACTTGAAATTTTTTGACTCGACTCGATCGAATGCTCACCCCTAATTAGTGGAATATTTAGTAAGAAGCTAATTACTTAAATCTTTTCGATTTGAAAAAGATGTTTAAGTATTCAGTAGATATTAAGCGTTTAAACATACTCAAACATTTTTTTTGTTTATTATATCAGCGACATGCCAGCGAAGTTAAACTCAACCCATCACATATAATCATATTTTATTTAAGATTTGTCTTACATGAATTCAAATTGCATCCTAATCCAATTATCATGTAAGATTGAAACTGAAAACATCAAACAGATGCAAATAAAAAAAAGATTATCAAGATTTATTGTTTTGTTTCCCTTGGCCTCGATTATCCGAGTAGATTTGCATAAGCAACAATAGGGCTCCTCACTTGATGCACTCCATCGTCCCAAATCAAAGCACCGGAGATCATAGTGTTACCGACTTCGGCGCCTGCAGTCACCATAAACGATAGCTTTTGGCCAAGAGATTTGAAGGAAAGTACACTTGGTTGAACCTGGATAGTGAGCCCCGGTGGAGACTTAACGACCGCCTTGTAAGTCGACACAGCCGACCCAACGTTAGTCACCGTCCGATGGAAGACTCGAGTGACCGAATTTCCGGGAGTTGCGGATAATGCGAATGAAGGATAGTTTAGATCCCACACCGTTCCATTCGTTTCTTCGGAACAAATGATTGTAGTTCCGGTTATGAGCTCGAGTTGTGTAGATGTATATCCTTGTCCACACAAGAATTTAACATAATCGATCTCCCCAGCATCGTATATTAGTCCAGGTTTGGCTGCTAGTGCGGGGTTTATATGGCCTGCACCGTATGCAAACTCCGCTTCGATGTTGTTCTCGGAACTCATCGGAAAAGCTACCAAAAAATAGGGATTTAGATGGATTAATTCAGATAATGCAACTCTTTATCTTGTGTGCAAAAAAAAAAAAAAAAAGATTACCTGTTGTCATAAGAGCAGATTTAATGGCGGCCGGGGACCATGTTGGATGAAATGATTTAACATAAGCGGCTGCACCAGTTGCATGGGGACAGGACATGGATGTGCCTGAAACAATGTTGTATGGAACAATTCTCGTATCGTCTTCGGCATCTGTCATAGGGGCAGCTTCGGACCATGCGGCTAAAATGTCAACTCCTGGTGCTGTAAGATCAGGCTGCATCGAAAAAACCAAGTTTAGGATGCTACAATTGTAAAAAGAAAATTCGAGAGATTCATTTCGTTTACCGCAAGGAGGTCTGCTGTAATAGGATTAGGCCCCCTCGACGAAAACGAAACAACGAACGGGGCAAACTGATCTTCCACCTGGGTCTTGAATATCGTTGCAGTTGGATTTCTATTTCGAACAAGACAATCAGAAAACAACAGTAATGATGTCAACCGAACTAAATTAAGTTTGGCAATTCATATTATGTTCAATTAAGTTAGTATAAATACTCTGTTCCGTTCGCGTAGTTGAAAACTTTTTTTCCATCATCCAAGTTCAAGTTCGAAAGAGGTAAACCATAAGCGAAAACATAATCTTTGTATGCGTCAGTCTGGTACACTGCACCTACGGCGCCGGCTTCGATTGGAGAGTTACTGTCGGTGTAATAGTCGCATAAAAGAATTTTGCCTCTAACTAAGGTTTTGTTCAATGATTCAGCGTAGCAGAACCTACATTTTCATGGCATTAGAAAACGATTCAGAGTTAAATTTTGTCTCTTTAGTTTCGGAATTATTGTTGAATAAACCACCATGGAATACATAGATATACCTGGAATCCGCAGGTATAGGACCTTGTGAGGTGTTAAGAGCAGCTCCACCAGTGATGAAAGGATACATTTTCCCCTTGAGATCAAATGTGTTTATAGAGGTTCCCTAGTCACTCGGATTCGGATGAGTGTTAGAAACGAGTGTCGGACATGATTTCTTTTTCAAAATGAAAAGTTGTAACACCGAAGAATATGATTAACATAACTGTACTCCTTACCTCATAGATCTCTCCGTTGCCGAGCTTCACTTTAGTGACAAACTTTCTGTCAATGGTACTAGCAGCCACTGATAAAGACCAGGGCGAAAAGTTCGAAACCGATGCAGGATCGGGACCGCTATTACCGGCAGAATTCGATGTCAATATTCCATTGCCCATCGAATGGAAAGCTCCAATAGAAATAGGATCATAAAAATAATCATTCGTGAAAATACTTCCAGCGGAAATTGAGATTATATCAACACCATCGGCTATCGCATCATCGAATGCAGCAAGAATGTCTTCGTAATAGCATCCAATGGCCCAGCAAACCTTGTAAACTGCAATGCGTGCTGATGGTACCCCTCCTCGAACCGTCCCTTGGGCAATACCGTATAAACTTGCCTTGCTAACAAAGCCACCTGCAGCCGTTGATGAAGTGTGAGTCCCATGACCTTCGGAGTCTCTCGGGGACCGAAACTCGGATGGATCAAAATCTCCATTGGCTCGATAATATTTTGCTCCAATGATTTTGCTGAGAAGAGATTCAAATTTCAAACAATACTAAGGCTAATATAACATGTTAAGGTTCTGGTTGATTGTGTTTTACTTGTTGCAAGTGAAATTGGCCGAGCTTTGGCAGGTGCCTTTCCATTTTTTCGGAATCGGACCGAATCCGGTATCGTTAAAGCTCTGAGACTCGGGCCAAATCCCAGTGTCAAGCATTCCAACAATGATATCACTCTCAATGAATGATCTTAAAACTTTTTGGCTGAATCCCATAAAGTCCCATGACCTTGTTGTGTGAAGCTGCATCTTTTGGCTAAGGAACACTGAAACAACCCCATCTTTTCCTGGAAAAAGAAGATTAAACCCAAAGTTACGAACAAAATGTAGGACACAAATTCGCAACGGAGTTTCGAAATCGTAATTTGGTTAAGGAATTATGTTTAGAAACCTCTCAGTTTCTCTGCCTCGTCTTTGGTTAACTTTGCAGCAAATCCATTGAAGCTCCTGTGGTAGCTGTAGAGCAAAACATCTGATCCAACACTACTGATGGATTCAATTCATAAATAAGAGTTAGAAATCTTTGCAGAAAGATGGTAAAATGTAGGAGGTGCTAGTTGAGTTGAACAACTCGCAAATAGCTCGAACTCGACTCAGTCAATGCTCGGCTCGAGTTGACTCGAATCGAATTCAAGTTTGACTCGATATCTTAGCGAGGATTGAAGAAGTTAATTTGTATTAATTAGAAGGGAAAATATCTCATGCACTAGCGGTGGAAACCTTTTGTTTTCACAAATGCCCTAATTTTAAGATTTAGGGATTTAGTTTAGAGTTTATGATTTAGGGGTTTAGAATTTAGGGCTTAGTGTTAGAATTTAGGGTTTAGATGTTAGAATTTAGGTTTTAAGGTAATATGGTAGGAATTTAGGTTTTAACCTATACACCTTAAATTCAAACCACATTGCCTAAATTCTAAGCACATAAACCTAAACCCCTAAATTGGATCTCTAACCCTTAAAATTAAGGCGCTTGTGAAAACAAAAAAATTTCACCGCCAGTGTATGATATAATTACCCTATAAGAAATTAAATTATAATAGGATAATCATTTCATACACTGGCGGTGGAAACTTTAAGTTTCCACAAGTGCCATAGTTTTAGGGTTTAAGGATTCATTTTAAGCTATAAGGTTTAGGGGTTTAGGGATAGTGATTAGAATTTAAGGTTTAGGGTTTGAATTTAAGATTTATAGGTTAAAACCTAAATCCTCACCATATTATCCTAATACTAAACCCCAACCCCTAAATTCTAACTCTAAACCTTAAATTCTGATCACTATCCCAAAACTCTAAACTCCTACACTTAAACCCCTAAAACCATAAAATAAATCTCTAAATCCTAAAACTAGGGCACTTGTGAAAATTTAAAGTTTCCACCGCTAGTGTATTGAATATATATCCATTATAATAATTAGTCTTCCTTTTTTTTTATTTTAGTCTTTCCTTCCTTTTATTATTACTTTATGCATAAAAGTAGAAAAATGGGAAAGTATTCAATTCTTATATAAAAATATACGATTGAAAGTTAAAACCACGAAATCCCTTAGGTCTTCTCTCCTTTGTTGTTCATCGAAGATTGTTGAGAAATAAAAAAAAAAGTTCTACACTCAAATATCGACTTCATCTCTAACTCGTTCACGACAGATTCATTTATTTTTCTCCTCAATCCTCACACTTTTTTCTCTGAATTTGCATGCTTATATCAAGCTCTAATAGTATTACTAAATTTTACCTTTATTAAAAAAAACAAGGTAAAAATTTTAGCGAGTTCAACGAGCAACGAGTCGAGTCGAGCAATTAGATTTTTTAACGAGCACGAGTTGAGCACTACTTAACTTTGCGATCAACTCGCTCGATAAGCACCCCTAGACTAAAATGATGGTTTTGATCCCTATACTATGCCCATAATTGATATGTAAACGATGAACCTGGGAACAACTTCTTGAAGCATGCTGGTGTGAAGACTTGCAATTGAAACCTCACCCTTTGGAAGGTTCCCCATGTAAACAATGTAAACCTGCTTCAACATTACAATGAAACATACTAATATATATATGTATGTATGTATATATCTAAATGTTCTAAAATCAAACCATATCAGCTCGTTTTGTTAACCTGTCGGTTATCAGAGGAAGAATGGCAGCAGCAGATAAGCATGGAAAGAGTGAAGCCGATAAGCTGAAGCCATGCAAAAGAAGAAGTAAGGGCTGCCATTGTTGAGTTTGGTTTTGCAATGGATAATGCCAAGGACGTGGGGTTTATATAAGGTGATTTGAGTGTAGTGCTAAGAAAAGCTCCATAGTATTCGTTTATTTTTTTTGAAGAATTTAAGCATTGTTAAGCTCGCCTATTGAGCAAAGTTATAGGAGAATGTTTATTAAATTGTTCATTTGAGTCTCTTTTCTTTTGCATTTTTTCAAAACGCTAAACAAGTTATGTTAGCTTTCTGTTTGGTTCTTAGGAAAATTGGGAAAGGGAAAATCCAAATCACGACGTGAAATTTGTAGCTGGTTGATAGTCCTTTGCCTAGGGAATTCAGTTTGGCGGATGCTTTGAAGACCAGGGGTAAATAAGGTATTACCAAAATATGTATTAAGGTATTACCAAAAATAAATATTAATATAAAATAATTTACATATAATTGGTAAATAAATACCATAGATATAAAAATATGTATTAAGGTATTACCAAAAATAAATTATATTAAAAGAAAGAGATAAGTTTACACATGTATACATTAAAAAGGCAACACTAGAATTATAATAAATATGTCATTACCAAATTAAATATAACAAATCAAGCGTACAATAAATGTACCAATAATAAATATAGATACTTACCATACAAAAATTAAATCTAATCACTCAAATAAAGCAATTAATAAGAGCATACCATATAAATTTAAACTATTCAAAAAAATGACTGAAATAAACAAGATTAATAACAAAGAGGAACTAAAAGGATGATTAACCCACTGGTTTCGGACCAATGAAACAAAAACAAAAATCAGTGACCAAATTAAAAGGAAAATAAAGCGTATTTGAAATTAGTGACTGAATTAGAAGAAATGAAGATATGGTGTCTAGCGGCGCAAGAAAAAGAGGGGCGGAGGGACTTAAATGAAGCAATTAAACCATTTACTTTTACAGCTCGGTATAAATAACACTTTTATTTTTTTATTTCATTTTATCCCAAACCCGAAAAAGAAACAAGAAACCCTTTAGATTTTCTCTGAAAAAACTTGGAGAACACAGTCACCAGTGTTCTTCACGGCCGCCACATAGAACCCAACATCTTAATACTTAAGAATTACACCCCTTTAAGTGATATAATTGATGACGTGACAGTACATTTGACATATATTTTTTAAATGTAACTTTAAATTAATTAATTCTGAAACTCTCCGTCTGTACTACTACGCCATCAAAATCGATTCACCATCTTTGGCATAGCAAGACAGATGGTAATAACGGCTAATGTAAAAGTAGATAGCGATCACATGAATAGAATTTAACGTCTATATTAGTCAAAAGTGGTAAAAGGGCAAGATTGATGCAATTTAGGTGTTTGAAGATTAAATTGAGGGAATTTAGAAAGGACATCATTACTGATTTTGGAAGATTAGGAGGGAATTAAAAATGAGAGACAAAAATTCTTATTTGGGATTATTATTGGGACAAAATTACCATTTTAGTATAAATTAATAATTTATTTATTTATAACATCAGATTTATCATTTTGGAACTATTTAAAATTTGTTATAATTTTAGGGACTAATTTGCATATTTTAAAACTATTAGGAACTCAAAAGATATTTAAAGAAAAATGTTATTTAATTTAGAGTAAACTACATGAATGACCACTTAACAATGAGGTAAGTCCTATTCAGCAAATTGATCTATTAATTTTGTCAATTATATCACTTAACTATTAAGATGTTATCAATTAAGTCATTTGCTGTTAAAACCTAATAGAGGAGGTGACGTGACAATTAACTGAAATTAGTATAATTACACATCTGATCGTTTTTACTTACGTATTCTATTAATTTAGTCTTAATTTTAATTTAATTCAATAATTTAATCTTCCAATCAGTCGATGTCAGAAGGTGACACGTGACACCATATGATTGGAAGATTTTATTCTTAATTTATTCAAGTTATTAAATTCAACTTGATTTTAACTAGAAAAATCAAATAACTTCAACAACTCTATTCAAAAAAATCGAAAAACTTATCCATTTCAGAATCACCTCAAAGCTAATATTCATTTTATTTTGGATCTGATCACTAACATATATAGAGATATGCAACATTTGCATTTCAATTTATTACCATTTAAGATTGAAGCCTAAAACATCAAAGACAATAATACTTGGTTCCCTTTGCCCTTAGCTCATTCGAGTAAGGAAGCATAAGCAACAATAGGGCTCCTCACTTGATGCACTCCATCGTCCCAAATCAATGCACCGGCGACCATAGAGTTACCGACTTCGGCGCCCACAGTCACCGTAAAGGATTGCTTTTGCCCAAGTGATTTGAAAGAAAGTACACTTGGTTGAACCTGGATAATGAGCCCCGGTGGAGCTTTAACGACAGCCTTGTAAGTCGAAACAGGCGAGCCAACGTTCGTCACTGTTCGATGAAAGACTCGAGTGACAGAATTTCCTGGAGTTGTGGATAATGCGAAAGAAGGGTAGTTTAGATCCCACACTGTTCCACTCGTATCTTCGGAACAAGCACTGTTACTTCCAGTTATGAGCGCGAGTTGTTTTGGGCTATATCCTTGTCCACACAAGAAATTAACAAAATCAACCTCCCCTGCATCGTATACCAATCCGGGTCGGGCTGCTAGTGCAGGGTTTATGTGGCCTGCACCGTATGCGAACTCGGCTTCGAGGTTGTTCTCGGAACTCATTGGAAAAGCTACAGAAAGTGGGAATTTAGATGGATACAGACATTGCAACTCTTGATGTTGCCAGGGACAAAAAAATACAGTACTAGAGTACCTGTTGTCATTAGAGCAGATTTAATGGCAGCAGGTGACCATGTTGGATGAAATGACTTAACATAAGCAGCTGCACCAGTTGCATGGGGACATGACATGGATGTGCCTGAAATAATGTTGTATGGAACAATTCTTGTATCACCATCAGTGTCTGTCAAAGTGGGGATTCCGGACCAAGCTGCTAAAATGTCAACACCCGGTGCTGTAAGATCAGGCTGCATTGAAAAACAAGATTAGCACTAAAAGAGAAGGTGATTAATACTAAGAAATTGGCAGATGTCATTGAGTCGTTTAATTTACCTTGAGGATGTCTGCTGTAATAACGCTAGGCCCTCTTGATGAGAACGAAACAACGAACGGGGCGAACTGATTATCTTCGACCTGAGTCTTGAATATCGTTGCTGTCGGATTTCTATTCCAAACATGACAACCATAAAACAAAAATTAATGATGTTCAACCATGCTCTATTAAGTTCCATGGGAAAATTATGTTTGCTAATGAAGTTGGTATAAATACTCTGTTGTGTTCGCGTAGTTCAAAACATTCCTTCCGTCATTCAAGTTCAAGTTTGAAAGAGGTAAACCGTAAGGGAAAACGTAATCTTTGTATTTGCCACTCTGAAACACTGCGCCAACAGCACCGGCATCGACTGGACCATATGCCTCGCTGTAATAATCGCAGAAAAGAATTTTGCCTTCCACTAAGGATTTGTCCAATGTTTCCGGACTACAATACCTGCATTTCAGTGGCATTAGAATAAGATTCAGAGTTAAATTTGCAGCATAAAGTTTTGAAATATACCTGGAATCCTTGGTTGTATAACCATTTGAGGTGTTTGGGGCAGCTGCACCAGCAATGAAAGGGTACATTTTTCCCTTGAGATCGAATGTGTTTATAGAGGTTCCCTGCAATATTAAAGGACGTAAGTATCGAATTTTTTCATGTATACGAAAATTCGAGATTAGAGTAACCCTGTTAGCTGTTACCTCATATATCTCGCCATTTCCAAGCTTGACCTTAGTGACAAACTTTCTATCAATGGTACTAGCCGCTACCGACAAAGACCAAGGTGAAAGGTTCGAAATCGATGAAAGAACAGGACCACTATTGCCGGCAGAATTTGATGTCAATATTCCATTTTTCATTGAATGGAAAGCTCCGATAGCAATCGGATCATCAAAATAATCTGATGGAGCACCACCAACGGAAAGCGAGATTATGTCGACACCATCGGCTATCGCATCATCGAACGCTGCAAGAATGTCTACGTCAGAGCAACCAAGGCTCCAGCAAATCTTGTAAACTGCAATGCGAGCTGATGGCACCCCACCACGAGCCGTCCCTTTTGCTAGACCGTATAAACTAGCCCTGCTAACAAAGCCACCTGCAGCTGTTGATGAAGTGTGAGTGCCATGACCTTCGGAGTCTCTTGGGGATTGAATATCATAATCTGGGTCGAAATCTCCATCGGCTTTATAATATTTCGCCCCAATGATTTTCCTGAAAAGAGATTCAAACATTTTTAAGGCTAATATTTCAGGACTTCCAATATGCTAAAATTCTGGTTGATTATGTTTTACTTGTTGCAAGTGAAATTGGCTGAGCTTTGGCAGGTGCCTTTCCATTTCGCCGGGATCGGACCGAATCCGCTGTCGTTAAAGCTTTGAGACTCGGGCCAAATCCCGGTGTCGAGCATTCCAACAATGATATCATTCTCAATGACAGATCTTAGAACTTTTTTGCTGAATCCCATAAAGTCCCATGACCTTGTTGTGTGGAGCTGCTTCATTTGGCTAAGGAAAACTGAAACCACCCCATCTTTTTCTGGTAAAAATAAATCAAACCCAAAGTTACTAGCAAAATGAAGAAGACAATGAAGTTCTAAAAAAACAATTTTGGTCAAGGAATTATATTGAAATACCTCTGAGTACATCTGCCTCTTCTTTGGTCAATTTGGCAGCAAATCCATTGAAGCTCCTATGGTAGCTGTAGATCAAAACATCTGATTCGACACTACCGTTCGATTCAATTCATTAAAAAAGTGTTAGAAAATCTTGGTTAAAAGCTAATGTGCTCAAATTTGGGAGTTGAGTGTGGAACAAGTAAATGATATGAACCTGGGAACAGCTTCTCTAAGCATGGCGGTATGCAGGCTTGCAACTGAAACCTTACCCTTTGGAAGGTCCCCCATGTAAACAATGTAAACCTGCTTCAACATTACAATATAAAATTTTCAATATATATACATATAAAGTAATTCTAAAGAGAGGAAGTATCGTTGCCTGTCGATTATCGGAGGAAGATGCAAGGCAGCTGCAGCAGATGAGCATGGAAAGAGTGAAACTGATGAGCAGAAGCCATGAAAAAGAAGTTTGGGCTGCCATTGTTGAGTTCTGACAATTGTTTTGGAAGGGGAGTTTTATATAAGTCTTATGAGTATTGGAATAAGCTCCATAGGTGTTGTTAAGCTCGCCTATGGAAACAAAGTTTTGTTCATTGCTGGCCATTACAGCAAATCTTCATTCGTCTATCAAAACCTTGTTTCTGTCAAATAGTACAGCAAAAGTGTTGATTACAAGGAAAAAAGGAATGTTACACATATTTTCGGCTTATTATATATAGCAAAATATATTTTGGGACGTTATCAATTTAGTCCTTCGAGTATCAGAATTTTTTGATATAACCGTAATCTTATTGAATAGTATAGAGGTTTATTATAGGAATGATTATGGATAAATGTATTGTTGTATATTATGGAAGAAACAACAAACTGCAACAAATCACCTATAGATGCACTTGGGCAGTCATCCCTCTAGGAAATTTCTCAAGCTGCACAAAGATTTCTATTTACATTCTCAAGTCTAATACATGTTGGAAAAAATATGATAAAGTGAAAAACTTTGAGACATATTTTCTAAGGGTGAAGGTGGAGATTTGATTAATCAAGTTACAGCTTCATATTCTACTCTATGCGATTTTTACAACGATATTTATTCGTTCAAAAAGAAAAACTTATATCCCATATTGATGGGTGACATGCGTCGTTTTCGCGTCAAAATAATTCCTTCTTCTCAAATAATAAATAAAGGAACTCAAACGTAGTAAAAGAGAAGTAAGGGTCGATCTCACAGGGGCTAAGAGAACTTCCTGATTTAGGTTTGTTCAATCGGTGAGCCGAAAAGAGAGTTGAATAATATTTAAATATGGTGGAGATTTGTGGAATTGGGTAGAAATATTAAGAGATTGTAAAGAAGATTAAGAAGTGGATTCAATATGGTAAAGATTAGCCTCGGGCTTTTGCTTTGACTCAGCTTCCTTGGATTATTGGAATAAGGATTTTTCACTTTGGGGTTCACGTCGGTTACTCGCCTACAAGGATCAATCCTTGTGACTGTGCCTTGTATACCGAATACCCAAGTGCCATCTTAGATATCGATTTTGGAAATTGATCTAATCAACAACAATGTTGTAGATCAAAAATGTATAAGTAAGCCGACTCAGACTACGTTGTTTAAATAATAACTGATTCTGATCTCAGTTTCCTCTTAGCAAACAATTTTGCTAAGTGTGTTCCCAGGAAGTCGAATGTGCTTCAATAGCCGATCCTTGCTCCCACACATTTAACCAAAACAACATCCTGACCAACGTCAATCTTTGGTTTTGAAGTCATTTTGATTTTGAAATTAAGTTTAGAAAATTAAGAGAGATACCCAAAATTGTTTAAGTGCTTTTCAATCCTTACGTTGGAATTGAGTCATTGCTTTAGCCCTTGGCTATAGAAAACTTAGCTAAGTATGATTATGGGAAAAATCATACTTAGCATTATAAAAGAAAAATAAATAAAAAAACTTAAAGCAAGAACAAAGAAAAGAAAGAATTTTATAAAACTCTAAAAGTAGAAACAAAGCTAAGAATGAGAATGAGAATGAGAATGATCTTTGAGTTTGCCCAAATGGGGTATTTATAGCAGCCTAAAACCCTAAAAATAACCCTAAAGAGATAAGAGATAAATCCTAAATTAATTAAATTAATTACAAAAGATAATTCCAAAGTTTGAATTTAAAATTCGGCTGATAAGTTATCTGATATGCGACTGATAAGCTATTGTTGCTACTGACGTGACGTTTTCTAGAAGCTACTGACGTGGCACCCAGTCAGACTTTCATGCCCAGATTCATGCCCACTAATCCAGCCATGAATCCAGAAAATCAAAAATTGCACAATTTCAGCAGTTTAAGCAACATTCCTGGAATCTACTGTCCTGCATGGAAAACGAAGAAAAATGCCCACATTAGCAACTTAAAACAACCAATCAATGAGTAATTAGAGATAGAAGAATGCATAATTTAATCACTAATCAAATTCCCCCTCACTTATTCAATGCTTGTCCTCAAGCATTTCTCAATTATCATGCTAAAAACCTTAAGTTGCCAACTCCAATTTCATAGAATTTCCAAGATTTCTAAAGTAAACTAAATCAAGTAAATGTTGAAATTCAAGATCAATCAAACATGGCATAATCAATTAAGTGTAAATCGACCAAGGCATTTCAATCGTCTACCAATTTCAAAGAATACAAGACTTAGCTCCTCACATTGGTTCACTCATTTCGCTCAAGTATTTCGGGTAAGAAAATCGCTCAAGCCTAAACTAATAACTCATTACCATAGGCTTGGAACTAGATCTAATCTCCACTACTTAATATGAAAATGATGCAAAAAACAAGAGGACTTAAAATGGGTTGTAACAGGTTTAAGGTTCGGGTAGGATAAAAGGCCGAAAATGAGGTTTAAAAAGTCAAGATAAGTAAAATTATTCCAAAGAATTTATTCGAAGAGAGGAGAAGAAATCAATCATTTTTTTTCATTCGAACTGTCCCTTTTTTCTGTTTTTTTTCTGCTTTTTTTCACTGTTTGAACAGCACAGTATATTCGAACTACACTGCACGGTTCTGCAATTTTTCTGCGCTGTATTTTCCTGCACTATTCGAACCAAACTGCACTGATTTATTTTTTCTGTACAGTGTTTTTTTTCTGCACTGCACTGTTTATTTTTCTGCACAGTGTTTTTTTCGAACTGATTCGAATCTGATTTTTTTCTCTCTCTCTTTTTTTTCTTCATTTTTTCGCTTCGGATTAACCTCAATTTGTCCTGAAAAGGGTGACAAAAAATAATTGAAGGGAAAACAAAAGGTAAAATAGGCTTGCTTTAATGATATGGTAAACAAAGAAAAGGATTAAAGGCTCAAAATGGTTCACTAAGTGGAAAATAAATAAAAATGGTAGGCTATTTGTTCGGGAAGAAAAATTGGTTTAATCCTAATGCCTCTGTAATCACTCATTTTTGACCGGGTTTTAGTGTTATTAGTATTATTTTAATAATATTATTATTAATTAAAAAATTAAAAAGTAAAAAAGAAAAGAAAAAGAAAGAAACTGCGTGGAGCAGCATGCTCCACGTCACCCCCATTTCACCCACCCCTTGCCTATATAAAGGCTTGCAATGGGGCAGCCAATCCACACACAATCACGCCCAAATTTGCCATGAAATTGGCAAGAAAATTGGCTTCCCAATTGGGAGCTAGGCTGGCCAGGGTTGGGGGCAATGCCCTCGGCCCTAGTTGGTTCGATCCAACATTCGATCGGGATCTTATTTTGGACCCGATCTAGCTAATATTTTTGGAGAGGTCGTGGTAGATCTCAGTGGGGTTCAGTCGGGGTTCGTCATTCGAGCTCCTAGTTAGGTATATTTTCTTCCCTTTTTATTTGTGTTGTAATTTTCATAATTTAATGAAGTATTAGTAATTTTAAAATTGTATTCTTATTTTTTAGTTTGTATGTTTATTTATGTTTTAGATTAGTATTCATTTATGTTTTAAATTTATGTTTTAGATTAATATTTTATTTATGTTAGATTCATTTTTATTTATGTGTGAGATTAATATTTATTTATGTTTTAGATTAATATTTATGAATGTTAGCATTTTATTTATGTTAAATTTGTTTTTATTTATGAGTTAGATTAATATTTATGTATGTATGTTTTAGATTAGTATTTTATTTATGTTAGATTAGTATTCTATTATGTTAATATTTATTTGTATTGTATTTAAATTATTTGCCATATTTTATATTTTGCTCACTAAGTTTGCATAATGGAATATATAATGTCAATGCGGTGCTCTTTTATCCGAGCGTAAACGGGGCCAGTATCAGGCGTAGTGATAGTGGTTGGGCGTTTACTCTCGGATAACGGGGCCTTTAAAATCCACTCGCACTTATAACCGAATCTTAACTTAATCGTCACTTTAATCCGGGAAATCTAACATTAATAAAGCGGTAATTATTGAAGTACCAATTTTGGGCGGTGTGGGGGTGCTAATCCTTCCCCATCCGTAACTGACTCCCGAACCCAACAGTTTTTGAATCTCTGGTTTTATGGTGTCCGACCTACCTAAGTGGCCGGTGGCGACTCCAATTTCTAAATAAAACGCGGTTTTTTAAAACCCCACGGAATGAATATTTTAATACCCGAAAGACAACCACAAACACTTCGAAAACCCTATTTTTTAGCGAAACGGACATCGCTACAGATGGCGACTCCGCTGGGGAACATTTTTTGTTTTTTAACAAAATAAAGAGAGTCAAGCTTTTTCAAATAATTATCGCTTTAATAATATTAGAAGTTTCGGATTAAAGTGACTATTAAATTAATATTCGGTTGTAATTGTGCGTTTATTTTGACGCATTTAAAATTTAGCATATAAACCTGTTTTTTAAATGGGGGGAAATGCTAATGCTTTCGTGGAGATATCGTTCTCCCGTGTAGGCCTAGCAAGTACCTTCGGGGCTCGAGTACCTTATGCTTTCGTAAGGATATCGTTCCTTCGTGCAGGCATAAGCGAATGGGTCCCCCTGAATTGAACCTGGTTGAAAGGAGCCTATAATGGGTGATGATCGGGGGCCTTGCTACTCTTAGTAGAGGACAGTAAGGACAGTTCGGGTACCTCCTAGAACCAAAACTGCATATAGAGAACATAGAAACCCACCCTGTTAGAGCCATACGGATAACCTAGGTATTTAGATGGGATAAATAGGGTTGTTTTTTTGTTTAATTTGTCCTTTATTTATGTATTTATTATTTTTATCCGGTACTAACTCATTTTTTGTGTTTTATTTTTATTTTACACATACTTTTGTTGCATTATCATTGCATCCACATTACATAGAGGCGTTGATTCAAGTGGTTTGCCCGATTAGAAAATCCTTCATCATGGAAAAAAAGGTGTCTTAAGAAGGACGACATCGATCTAGTTGTACGACATTGGTCAGAGATTAATCAACAGATCCGAGGTAACAATTTGTCGAGCAAGTGTGTAGTGCCAAAGTATACACACGAGACCCTGATGGTGGACGTTTGCAAGGCGTGTGAATAACTTAGCTACCGAAGCCGCGACTCTCCGACCTTTCGTAACCCCGGATATGGAAGAAGCACCAAGACTTATCAAGTTGCCCAGAGCTATCAAGGAGCTAGGAGGTAGAGCTAGGGCTTATGTGTAGAACTTTGTTTTGTAATTAAGACTTTTTGTAATAGGGACTCTTTTTGTAATATGGAATCCTTTTGTAATGTAGACTCTTTTTCTAATTTGTACCCTTTAATTCCCATGAAAGTCGTTCGAAAGGGTGATTACCAGCGGAATCAATGCCTTTATTTGTATTCATGTTGCATATCATGACATGGTGTTGATTCAAGAACAGTTCATTAAAAGGCTTTCAAAATAGAAAAGTTTATTTTGCCGGAAACGATAAATTACAGTATCAAGTTAGGCCGAGCAAAGACCAATCAAGAAGGAAGACGGTACGATAGTAAGGCACGTGCGACGCAGAAGATTCAGTCAGGGTCGTAGAACCCCAATTTTAAATCTTCACATTTAACCCTTTTGTAAAAATCTCAAAGATTTTAATTTAACTCCTTTAAAAAATTTGAAAATATTATTTTGCTTTGAATCTTTTTCCTCCTAAAACTTTTAGAATAATAATAATAACAAAAAGAAACCTAAAAGTTTTTTTTAAGTAAGTTAAAACTTTTTGATAATAAAAAAGGGAATTTTTAAACCAAATGATCCTTGAAAATTTTAATTTAAACCCCAAAAAGTTTTAAAGTACTCCCCTAGGATCGATAGAATCCATCCCTGTTTAGACGTACCTAGATCTACAGAAGAAAATATATTGTCTGATGTCCTTTTCAGAAGCCACAAAAATAAAGATCATGACGTCACGATTCCATAGAATAGAATAAGAGGAGAAGACGGAGTCATCCATCATCCTGAAGACGACGTCGAGACGTGGAGCACAGGTTTTGCTTCCCGAAGTCAAGGTCTCTAGAATAAATCCAACTGTTGCCTGTAATTTATTATTAATTTCTTGCAAACATACATTTTCTCTATTGAAAGTTTTTCAAAGATTGTTCGAGAATCAACACCGCATTTGCATGCATTCTCGCATTTATAGGGTATTGATTCCCAAAGTGGTTTCTCAAATCTCAGAAATCGTTCATAATTGGCAAATGGTCGTCTCGTCAGATATTAGAGGGCACGGATCCAGGGTTTTGTCCCAGAACAAGATCGGAGACAATAAAAGAGGAACCATCTGAAGACTTCAGGTCAGATATAGTACTGGTATTGAGCAAAGTAAAGTGCAAGAGTTGAAAGAAGTAGAGGGAAGAAGTGATGAATCGGATAAATACTTTGACGGAAGGTAAGCGATCCATCGAACCGAAAGAAGAATCGATTAAGGATTAGAATAGAGAGCGGGATAGTCAGAATTCTACCTCCAAGCCAGCCAAATATGACAAATTGAACCCTTTTGTGATCCGCATCAATAAACAGGCGGAAGGTATGTCTGAGTCGGGCTTTCAAAAAGTAGAGCTCGGTCTAGAAGAAACCCGAAAAGCAAGTAATGAAAAGAAGTACATCTCAATTCCTGTGAGGTACACTGAACTACTCCTAATATTCATCGAGAAGAGCCTTATTACCTCGGTGAAGTCTCTAGCGAAGAGACCGTCTTATCCGAGAGTTTACGACACACGTGCTAGAGGTAGTTACCGTTTAGGAAGTTTGGGTCACGGTATTGAGGATTGCGGGGCCTTGAAGAACAAGTTCAAGATCTTATCACGATGAGAATTTTAGGTTTCAAAGACGGAGTTCCCCAATTCTATACTAAGCTAACAATCACCCGAGGGGCAAAGTCGAGGAAGAATCGATATCCAGGACAAAGTTTGAGTAATGCCGAAATGGGTCACTCAAGCGAGTTAAATTTGAAGATCGGAGATAGGGTCATCCCAGGAGAGGGATATTCTTTCGAGTTCAGCCCGCTCAGATAAGAGAGAGATAACTTGGATAAAATTGAATTTGCAGAATGATCACCAGAAGCTTTACTGAGTGTTTAAAAATATCAGATTGGGTCACCTTTAAAGAATAGATGAACGGTGTTGTCCAGTTGAAGGACGACTCAGAATATTGGAAGAAGAGAAACTAGTCAAGCGAGAATCAAGTCAGGCTGTTATCAGGTAACTTTGAGGGAATTGAGAATAGGTACGACAGTCTCCAGAGATGAGCTACAGAATAACTTAGCCATTAACAAGAGTTACGGAAACAAGTTTACGATAGAGCAATGACAATCCAACACTCTTCAGTTGGAAAAGACAACTTCCAAGCTACGAAAGACTAAGCAGAGGATAGATGAAGACCCGAAGATCGATATTACCCGAGCAGGTAAGACGGGTCAATAAGGTGGCAGGCTTAGTCAGAACATGGACCAAGTGTTGGACCACGGAGTCAAGCTGACCGAACTACTGGATGAAGTTAAGAAAGTAGGCACTGAAGCTTATTAGTAACTGTAAATATCTAGTATCTGAGATAATGAAACCTTTTGGCCTCAATGAACGTCGTTCTATGGGGATCACTTTTGGAATCAATACCTTATTGCATTCATGTTTATATTTCAGGATTGCATTGCATTACATTGTACAGTCATGGCATATTTTACATAACATTATCATTACCTTGTATAAAATTTTTGGGGGTAATCCAAAGAACAATTAGAGTTTTATCGTGAGTAAAAGAATTGAACACACTCAAAAATCAAGATTCGAGCAGTCAGAAGATGGACCCGAGAGAAAAAGAGAGAGAAAAAAAGAAGTTTGATGCCTTTGATGTAAGAAAGTTCTGTTTAAACCCTGATTTGGTCATTCCTCCAGATTCCAAAGATTCCCAGATTTGCGCATGATAACGGAACAATATGCACCAAGATTCACGTGACCATATTCTGCAAAAAGATTGAGGGCTGCATTGAAAATTTGTCGATCCACTACTTCCCCGAAAGTCTAGCAGGACCTACCGTGATATGATATGCTTTGGACATAGCACCAAGTCGTCAGTATCTCCAGGGTACGAAGATGAAACCTGATGAGAGTTTCAAGGAATGTGCTTTGAGATGGCAGAGGTTAGCCGCCCAAGTGCAGCTTCCCATTGCTGAAGAGGAAAGTGACTTCCATGTCTCAAACCATCTTCCATAAGATGCTCGGGAAATTGATGGTCAAATGTGATGACTTTGTAGAATACATGATCCAAGAAGGAAAATTGTGTCTTAATTCAACGAACCAGACATGCCTAAGATTAGAATGAAATAAAGAGATAAATGGGTACCACTTTCAAGGTTCTCGTGATCGTAAGAGATGAAGATAGACAGATTCCTCTGAATCATCGAGAAAAATTCCTCGAACAAGTACATATTTAGAGATATACGAAGTATTCCATCTCATACATATGGCCTCATTTGGTAGAGGGTCACTATCTTCTCCTAGGCCGATGAAGATTGCACGTGATCCATCTGCTCATAGTTTTGACTCGAGTAGCACATACGAATTCCACATGGGGGCACTGAGGCATCCCACCAGAAAATGTAGACCTTTATTGGAGGAGATCAAGAAGCTGATCAATGATGGGACCTTGACGAGAGAGTTGATCCAGCGGTGGAAAACAAGAGAAGAGGCAAGCCTACACTACAAAGGACCGGAATGAGTTAGTACTCGGGAGGCAGTCCGGACGTCCCTATGGTTTTCCCATCAGTTCGCAAAGAAATTCTCAATGCTTTGAAAAAAACTCCCAAACAGATATTTTTTAGAATTAGAAATCACATTTCCATTTAGAAAAGCATTTTTACATTCTTGATTCTTTAAACATTTTATTTTTATGGGGTAGTTTTGTTCTTCCATATGCATATACACGCATTTTTGAATGGACATATGTATATATCATTTCTATACCAGGTCCTCAAATTTTGAATGCAGCAGTACATTTGCTTCAGATACAAAGATCAACTCTAAGTTGCATATATTTAGAAGAGATTGAATGTTGTGGGGATACTGTAAATGTGAGCATCTGCTAGTTTACTTAGGCCAATAGAGGAACAAAGCGAGCGTTTAGACAATGGGCATTTCCTATTTTAGGAATTTATCTTCTCAGGCGCTTGTCGTTTAAGATCCTTGAAACGAGAGTTGACCCTAAACCTCTACCCCCTGAAGGCTTTCTCAAGACATTCGTGAATGTGACGATGAATGGTATTCTTTTACTTTGCCAGAAGACAGAGATGAGACCATACAGATTGGATACGAAGATCAGAAAATCATCAGAAGAAAGTGGTTGAAAGCAAGGATATGTCCAAACGAAAAACCAAAGAAAAGAAAAGAAATAGCAATCGGAAGGCCGAAGCAATCCAGATCGAGTAAATATCAGAAGAGCTGTAGAGAGGCAATTAACTTCGAGCGGAAGATAACATCAATACCCAGTATAGATACGTGTTGATTCGAGGATAAATTCATAGACTCGAATAAGAAGAAAGAGATTCAATGCTAAAAACCCAAAATGGACAGTCTAAAAAAGAGAGAAAAAGGAAAAAAAAAAGAAAAGAAAAAATAAAATAAAATAAAAAAAAGAATAAAATGAGAGAAAGAAAAAAAGAAAAGAAAAGAAAAAGGAAAAAAGAAAAGAGAAATAAAGAATACTGTATATGCTTCACACACGGATCAAACAATACAAGAACGAGACTTCAACTATGAGCAAGAGACACAAGGAATCCACATTTCAAGTAAATATCAGTTTTGAAAATTAGTTTAGAAGCTCGAATTGAAGCCAAGTCAAGACAAGTCGGCCTGAAGATTGCCAATTTTGAAAAAAGAAATGACCTCTAGGGTGAAAACCCAAAAATGGGCAGTCTAGAGTGATCCTAAAAATGAAGAAAAAGAGTAGTCTGCCTGAGCCTGCTGGCATCAATATCCAACCAAAATACACTGAAGGAAGTGACCTCTAGGGTGAACCTAAAAATGGGCAGCCTAGAGCGATCCAAGAGAAAAAGTGAAAAAGAAGAAAAGAAAAAAGAAGAGAAAAGGAAAAAGAAAGAATAACATTTCATCTGGGCGTGCCAATCACAAGAATTCCCATAAATGTATTCGTAGTCCTTCATTCAAGAAATCTCAGTTTCGAGGAGTATTGGAGGATCAAACATTATTGAACAGAAAACGAACATCAGTATATAGCCAGAATGCAAGGCAGCCTACAGTAAAAAGAAAGGAAATGAACTCTAGGGTGAAAACCCAAAAATGGGCAGTTTAGAGTGATCCAAAAAAGGGAAGGAATAATGGGCATATCCAAGTTACACAAGTACAGAAATATTGTTTCACTTAACCATAAACCAAAGGCCTACATTACAGGCCCCCAAAGACCATTCTGGTCATCCATAGATATCCAAGTTGAATGAGAATGTCTTCAGATTTCATTCCGCCTATAAGGGTTAACTTTGCTTCAAGGAACGTCAAACTTTGAAGTGCTTGATCGACACCCAAATGAGGGAAGGATGGGGCATGGTGAGATAGTGAGATTAAGAGAGCCACCTTAAATGAGGTAGAAACTAGGTAGAGTTGTTCCTCTTAAAAGCCTATTAGACCAGAAGAAACTATACATTGGCATATATATCCACAATGGTCAAGATCTTCTAAATATGCGCTTCATTAGAGTTGATCTCTGGCAACTTGAAGCAGATGCGCTATGGTGTTTGATATTTCAGGGGCAAACATATTTTAAAAGGTTTAACATTTTCTCCCAAAGTTTTGATGTTTACCATTTCCCCCAAACATTAGTTTTTAAAAATGTTTGGCAATACACTTCGAATTTTGTTTATCATTCTCCAAACATTAATTTTTTTAAAAAAAATGTTTGGTCCTTAAAAAAGAGAGAGGATGTTTACCATTTGTCCCAAACAATGTTTTCAAAATGTTTGGTATCCCATCCAAGTTGTGATTTTCAAAATGACTGTTATCTTTTCAAACAATCATTATTTTTTTTGAAATATACACAAGTAAATTGCCTTTTGCATTACTTTAAAAATGATTGATGATGAGATTTAAAGCATATGGACCGAGAGTTAGTTCCTGTCGAAATGCTACGAGAAGATCAAGGATGAGCTCAGGGGATGGAAGCATTTTGGCTCACCCTGGTGACTAGAAATAGATCAAGGCTCTGTATGATGGGTCAGAAAATTTAAAGCAGTGGAGCCCGTGGTTGAACGGGGAAACGCCAAGTGAAGAAGATGACAAGGGTTCTTATAAGAATAATATAAGAACCAGAAGATCATTTATGAAAATGAGTGATAACCCCGAAGACAAGAAAGCCTTCAGCATAAAAGGTTTGAAAGCATGTTCAAATGAGGATTTAAGAGCATACAGTGAAGAAGTAAAGAGATGAAGAAATCTAAGGAACGACCTTTTAGGGTGTAAGACTTTAGAACAAAAAAGGGCTGAAAGAAGAAAGAGAAGAAAAAAGAAAAAGGAAAAGAGAGAAAGAAAGAAAGAGAGAGAGAAGAAAAAAGAAAAAAATAAGAAGAAATTGAAGGAAAAAAGAGAAAAAAAGAAGAAAAAGAAAAAGAAAAAAGAGAAAAAGGGAAGAAAGAAAGCATTACTTTGCATGCATCATATAGATAAGGGCATGTCAATTTTTACTTGTTTTGGATAGGTACTTGAAGAATTATCAAAGAACATTAAGAAGTGGATTTCATTGAAGAAGATTGGCAGCCATTTTCAGCGTGAGTCCCCAAATTTGAAGAAAGATCGGTAGCCATTTTTGGCGTGAATCCCCAAATTGAAGAAAGATTTCGGCAGCTATAGCAGCGTGAGTCTTAAAAGATTGGCAACCATTTTCGGTGTGAGTCCCCAAATTTGAAGAAAGTTTGGCAGCCATTTTCGGCGTGAGTCCCTAAATTTGAAGGAAGATTGGCAGCCATTTTCGACGTGAGTCCCCAAATTTGAAGAAAGATCGGTAGCCATTTTCGGCGTGAATCCCCAAATTGAAGAAAGACTTCGCCAGCTATAGCAGCATGAATCCTAGAAGATCGGCTACCATTTTCGGTGTGAGTCCCCAAATTTGAAGAAAGTTTGGCAGCCATTTTCGGCGTGAGTCCCCAAATTTGAAGGAAGATTGGCAGCCATTTTCAGCGTGAGTCCCCAAATTTGAAGAAAGATCGGTAGCCATTTTTGGCGTGAATCCCCAAATTGAAGAAAGATTTAGGCAGTTATAGCAGCGTGAGTCCTAGAAGATCGACAACCATTTTTCGTGTGAGTCCCCAAATTTAAAGAAAGTTTGGCAGCCATTTTCGGCGTGAGTCCCCAAATTTGAAGGAAGATTGGTAGCCATTTTCGGCGTGAATCCCCAAATTAAAAAAAGATTTCGGCAGCTATAGTAGAGTGAGTCCTAGAAGATCGGTAGCCATTTTCGACGTGAATCCCCAAATTGAAGAAAGATTTCGACAGCTATAGTAGCGTGAGTCCTAGAAGATCAGTAGCCATTTTCAGCGTGAATCCCCAAATTGAAAAAAGATTTTGGCAGCCTTAACAGCGTGAGTCCAGAAAGATCGGTAGCCATTTTCAGCGTGAATCCCCAAATCTGAAGAATGGTCGGTAGCCATTTTTGGTGTGAATCCCAAAATTTGAAGAAAGATTTCGGCAGCCATAGCAGCGTGAGGCCCAAATGTTAAATCTTTCGGGTCATCGATAAGTCCTTCGAGCACGGTGTTAAGTCCTTCGGGCCACCAGTAAGTCTTTCGAGCATGGTGATAAGACCTTCGGGCCATTAGTAAGTCCTTTGGGCATGATGCGGCAGCCTTAGTAGTGTAAGTCTAAAGATATCAACAGCCTTGTAAAAAAGAGAGAGAATGAAAATGAGATAGAAAAAAGAGAAGAGAAAAAAGAAAAAGAAAGAAAAAGAAAAAAGAGCAGAAAAGGTGGGAAAAGAAAAAAGGAAAAAAAGAAAAAAGAAAAGAAAAGTTCAAAGATAAAGGTTCTATATAGGAAGGGCCTGTATTGTCAAGCCCCCGCAGCGAGAGGTTCTATATAGGAAGAATCCACCGCTCCGAGGTTTCAGAAGCTAAAAGTTTTATATAGGAAGAGCTTGCGGCACTAGGGTGAAGACTAGCAGTTCTATATAGGAAGAACTCCCAGCTGAAGGAATTCACCCATGACACAAAAGGTTTTATGTAGGGAAAACCCGCTGTGTTGAAGGCAAAGAGTCCTATATAGGAAGGGCTCCGAGCTTTACTGTCTTAGAGTGAAAGGTTCTATATAGGAAGAACTTGTAACTCTGAGATTTCAGGAGCTGAAAGTTTTACATAGGAAGGGCTTGCAGCTCCAGGGTGAAGACTAGCAGTTCTATATAGGAAGAACTCCCAGCCAAAGGAATTCACCCATGACACAGAAGGTTTTATACAGGGAAAACCCGCTGTGTTGAAGGCGAAGAGTCCTATATAGGAAAGGCTCCGAGCTTTATTGTCTTAGAGTGAGAGGTTCTATGTAGGAAGAACCCGCAGCTCTGAGATTTCAGAAGCTAAAATTTATGTATAGGAAGGACTTGCGGTTTCAGGGTTTGAAGACTAGAAGTTCTATATAGGAAGAACTCCCGGTCGAAATAATCCGTTTGTGACGCAGAAGGTTTTATATAGGAGAAACCAGCGTTAAAGATGAAGAGTTCTATATAGGAAGGACTCCAAGCTTTACCGTCTCAAAGTGAAAAGTTCTATATAAGAGGGACTCATAACTCGAGGCTTCAGAGTGAATGGTTCTATATAGGAAGAGCCCGTAGCTCCAAGATCGGAAGGTGACGAAGTTCTATATAAGAAGAGCTTACAAGCCTGAAGATTTAGCTAAGGAAGAGCGGAGAGTTCCAGAAGAACACGTGATTTCGAAGCCAAAGACAAGGAAGTAGGTCAAAATGAGTGCTTTTGATCTTTGCTTTGTTCTCGTTTCAGAAGAACAAGCAAAGAGGGGCAACTGTAATCACTCATTTTTGACTGGGTTTTAGTGTTATTAGTATTATTTTAATAATATTATTATTAATATAAAATTAATGAAAAATCAAAATAATAATAATAAAATATTATTATTAATTAAAAATAAAAAAAGAAACTGCGTGGAGCAGCATGCTCCACGTCACCCTCATTTCACCCACCCCTTGCCTATATAAAGGCTTGCAATGGGGCAGCCAATCCACACACAATCACGCCCAAATTTGCCATGAAATTGGCAAGAAAATTGGCTCCCCAATTGGGAGCCGCAAGGCTGGCCAGGGTTGGGGGCAGTGCCCTCGGCCCTAGTTGGTTCGATCCAACATTCGATCGGGATCTTATTTTGGACTCGATCTGGTTAATATTTTTGGAGAGGTCGTGGTAGATCTCAGTGGGGTTCAGTCGGGGTTTGTCATTCGAGCTCCTAGTTAGGTATATTTTCTTCCATTTTTATTTGTGTTGTAATTTTCATAATTTAATGAAGTATTAGTTATTTTAAAATTTTATTCTTATTTTTTAGTTTGTATGTTTATTTATGTTTTAGATTAGTATTCATTTATGTTTTAAATTTATGTTTTAGATTAATATTTTATTTATGTTAGATTCATTTTTATTTATGTGTTAGATTAATATTTATTTGTGTTTTAGATTAATATTTATGAATGTTAGCATTTTATTTATGTTAAATTTATTTTTATTTATGAGTTAGATTAATATTTATGTATGTATGTTTTAGATTAGTATTTTATTTATGTTAGATTAGTATTATATTATGTTAATATTTATTTGTATTGTATTTAAATTATTTGCCATATTTTATATTTTGCTCACTAAGTTTGCATAATGGAATATATAATGTCAATGCGGTGCTCTTTTATCCGAGCGTAAACGGGGCCAGTATCAGGCGTAGTGATAGTGGTTGGGAGTTTACTCTCGGATAATGGGGCCTTTAAAATCCACTCGCACTTATAACCGAATCTTAACTTAATCGTCACTTTAATCCGGAAAATCTAACATTGATAAAGCGGTAATTATTAAAGTACCAATTTTGGGCGGTGTGGGGGTGCTAATCCTTCCCCATCCGTAACCGACTCCCGAACCCAACAGTTTTCGGATCTCTGGTTTTATGGTGTCCGGCCTACCTAAGTGGCCGGTGGCGACTCCAATTTCTAAATAAAACGCGGTTTTTTAAAACCCCACATAATGAATATTTTAATACCCGAAAGACAACCACAAACACTTCAAAAACCCTATTTTTTAGCGAAACAGACATCGCTACAGCCTTCATCACATTAAAGCATCATAATAAAAAATGTGTAGTCTCAACAAGTATCGAGTTGCAAGTTCGAGAATGCAGTCAATTAGTTTGGCACACTCAATTGAAACAAAGAGCAAGAATAAAAACATATGCTCATTAGGCTCAAAACTCACACGAAAAGTCTATTGAACTAAGTCATGCATCCAATTTAATCAACAAATTCATGAAACGAACAAGAAAAATTTACATAAGTTAGTCATGCCATGCTATCATGCATCCTAAATTCAACAAGAACAAGATTGAATTCACAAGAAATGCAAAGAAATTAAATCAGACAAAAGACAAGCAACCAAGGTCATCAACAATTCTAATCAAGAAACAACTTAATTTCAATCGCAAAGCATAAGTAAGAGTCAATTTGATTTCTAATTCCACCCCCTCACTTTAATCATAATGTCCCATTATGGAAAATAAAATGCAAAAGAGAGAGGGTGAAAATACTCTCCGGTTAATGTCGGCCGCAGGGCTTGGTTCTGGCGGCATCATGAAGTCGAACGGTGTTTGTGTTGGCTCGGGGGTGACGAGCGAGCGCGCGGCTGTTTGAGGCACAGAGACGGGCTGTGGCAGCGAGTCTAAGCTGCTCGAGACGTCGATCATCGGAGGCACCATGAAATGGCGGCGGCCACCACCAGCGTGATCCGGCGGGCTTGATCACTTGTGCGCACCATTGCCGATTGGAAAAGAAACAAACAAAGCAAGGGAATGTGGTTGAAAGTTGAATGGGATGATAGGTTGATGAAACGGCTGAGGAAGAATAGGAATAGTATTAGGTCTGGGAAATGTAAAAATTGAATTTGGAAAGGATTGTGATATCTTATCACAAGTGGGGCCTACAGAATTTCAAAAAGGAAAAGGATTGGGTCAAAATTTGACCGATTATGATAGGGAAATTCAAAATTTAATACTGATTTTTTTTTCAAATTGGGGTCGGCTATAGTGCACCAATTAAAGGGAGGTGCTAACGTGCTCCATGCTTGCAAAACCTGTACATAGTCGACTCAAAATACGATCAGCAACAAACGATTTAATGCGAAAATAAAATAGAAAGAAAATAAATTAAGAAAAATTGTAACGAAAAGAAATAAACAAAATAAATTAAAAATGGGTTGCCTCCCATCCAACGCTTATTTAACATCGTTAGCTTGCCGAGCCAATTTTTAAAGCGTAGGTTCTTGTAATTCGATCTCCTCGGCTAATCTTACCAGAGCGTTCTCATAATACGTCTTCAACCTTTGGCCGTTTACTTTAAATCGAGCTCCAGATTTGTCTTCTATCTCCACTGCGCCATGAGGAAAAATCTAAGTTATCGTAAATGGGTCGAGCCATTTCGATCGAAATTTGCCTGCAAAAAGTTTTAGTTTTGAATTAAACAACAAAACTTTTTGGTTAATTGTAAATGATTTAAAGGATATTCTTCGATCGTGGAATTCTTTCGTCTTCTCTTTAAATATTTAAGCTCTGTCGTAAGCGTTTCGTCAGATTTCCTCTAATTCTTGGATGTGTAGCTTCCGCGCTTCTCCAATTGCTTCCATCTCCATGTTACATTGCTTAACTGCCCAAAAGGCTCGATGCTCCAATTCAACAGGCAAATTGCATGGCTTATCGAAAACGAGTCAATACGGCGACATCCCAATAGGACCTTTATAAGCCGTCCGGTATGCCCACAACGCGTCAGACAACTTGAGACTCCAATCTTTACGAATCGGTTTTACAATCTTTTCAAGAATTGCTTTAATCTCGCGGTTCAACACTTCCGCTTGTCCATTGGTCTGTGGATGGTAAGTTGTGGCAATTCTTTGAGTATCAAATACGAATATATGATTATTCTTCAAAGTCTTTCGTATATTTAATAGATTGTAAACGAAGGGTTACCTGCATGTCTTGGCTGCTAAGTCACTGTCTCTGTGGAGCTTTGTTTAACACGAACTCGTGCATGAGCCTGTCGTTTTTTCACCTTCAGATGATTTACCTCTGAAAAGGACCAAACTCCTCTTGATTCCGATTTCCTCTCCTCTGAAGACGACCGGTTTAGCCATTCCCGTTGCCTTCCAGTGCCCATCCCCAGCAGTTCGAATAGGCCGTTTTCCATTTTTGTGACTGCGATCTCTTGGCGTGAAAAAGTACCACTCGGTCACTACACCATTTGACGATGCATTATCATTCATGGCTGTCGACATGAAAATAAAACAATCAGTATCGCAAAGTAAAACACAAGAATCGGAAAGAAAAAAACACTAGGGTTTTAGAAGAACCTGTGAGAGTATGTGGATTGTAGTTATAGAGATCAACGTCGCTAAATATATTTGGTGGCAATGGTCTATTGTAAATCTTCCTTTTCAAGTAAAAATCAACGAGCTCTTCATCTTTTGGCTTGAACCGATAGCCAGCAGGCAGAGAAATAAAGAAACCTCCTTCCATGTCGATAGTAGCACCCAGAGAAAACAGAAGTGTTAGAAATAGAAACTTTTTTGTTGCTCGCTAAAAATAGGAAACTTTTGTTGTTATGATATTCGTAATTTTATATATAATCTTATTTGGGAAAAACTTTGATACACAGCCGTGTAAACTTTAATTTACACGTGCCTTTTAGTTTTAGGGGTTAGAGTTTTAGTTTAGGGTTTAAGGTTTAAGAGTTTAGGTTGTAGGGTTTAGAATTTAAGATTAGTGTTTAGAATTTAGTGTATATGGTTTAAGGTTTAGGGTTAAGGTTAGGAATTTAGGATTTGGGTTTTTATAGTGTAAATACACAGGCTTGTGTAAAATTAATTTTATACAGCCTGTGTATCAAAGTTTTACCCTTTAAGAGAAAAACTTCAATACACAGTAGTTTACACAGACCTTTTTAGTTTTAAGGGTTAGGGGTTTAGGTTGCAGGGTTCAGAATTTAAGGTTATTGTTTAGAATTTAGGGTTTAGAGTTTAGGTTTTGGGGTTTAGTTTTTTAGGGTTTAGGTTTAATTTTGATTTATAGTAGAAATAGATAGGCTTGTGTATCAAATTTAAACCCTTATTTTAATTTATTTAATTCTTAATATAATATTTACAATGGAACCCAACAAGTGTTCCAGTAGAAAAGCTGATGATGTTCATCTTAGGAGACAAGGTTCAAATAGCTTCTATCTTTGCATACATTTTAGGCATTAAATCTCCGCAAATGCTCGGGATCGTATTTAGGGGTTGCAAGTCATTCTTAAGGCAATCGAGTAAGTTTTTATTGTTCAACTCCTAGACTGTGGCAGATGAACTAAGTACGATAGTTGCATTTTGTTAGGCGCCATTGGATTTGTTATATTTGGTTATGTCTTGCTATGCATGTGTATGCATTTACATTTGATGATATAGATCCTTAATGGTAAGCTTGTGATTAAAATTATGAAATAGATTGTAATAATCAAAATGAACATATGAGACAGGTGTTAATCTTGGTTTATGATTAAGGTATATGGTAAGTATGAAAATTTAGAATGGTAGTATGAGCCTTAATTATAGTTAAAATGAAGGAAGTTGTTTAATTAGTCTTTGGTTGGTAAATCCTTATGACATAATTGAAAAGCTGAAAATGATTTTATTGATATAATCATATTAGCCTAATCTGGTTGAAAGTCTCATTAAAAACATCCCTAAGCCTAATTAGAGGATAAGAGTATTCAACAACCGGAGAATATTCGCCTTCCACAAAAACCAAAAACACCTACTGCAACCTTACAAACATGAAATGAGTCACAGCAACTATACTTATTTGCCCAATACACCACAATAAAAAAAAGAAATGTAGTATCTCAGGATCAAACTTCCAAGCACCAAAAAATCAAACATGACATAAACACCTCATGATTCATTATGAAGCAAAGGAATCTTGGCAATATGGGATATGTCCACCAAACTTTTGAGAATCTCTTCTTTAACGACTGCAGCAGCATCAAATACTCATCGGGTTCAATATACGAACAGAGTCTCCGGAAGCTATTCGAGTTAGCAGCCCTTAAATTTAACTATTCCTACCACCAACCCTGAAATAGACATCCTCTGCTCATTCCTACTTAAGCAAGGAAGTCAAACATACAATTTTTCTCCCTCGGCGTAAATACGAATTGCACTTGTTTAATGGCCTCCACTTTGTGGTTGATTTCTTCAAAAATGGTCACGTTGTCATGTATTCATATAAGTGAAGTTCTAACCATGTCTAGTTTTGAATTAGAATAGTTTGTAGAATGTGATAAATGATGCTAGCACATGAGCCTTTGATGTTTCTTGAGTTTTAGGTTTGCATCTTGTGGTTGCTTTTGGTGCAAGAGGTACCAAATGATAAATTGTGAGGAAAACATAACAAAAACAAGAGATTCAAGCCAAATAGGTATAAAGGATCGTTCCCGCGAGAAAAATGATCGATCTCTTGAATTCCAGTAGCTATTTAAAATGATTTTTCTGGTATATAGTGTAAAAGATTTGTTTCCCGCATAAAAGGGATCGGTCCCTTGGAATTTGAAAAGTATCTAATATAATCTTTAAATTATATCTTGACCAATTGATGTCAGATTTGATCTATATTTCCTGTGAAATTCATAGTTTCGAAAGAATATATGTTTAAGAATATATTTAAACATTAAAGCGAATGTTCTGAAAGGTCTTAAAAACTTTAAAAATGTACACTTTAATTCCTAAACTTTCAAACTTTGAAAATCGGTCCATAATCATTAAATCATGATTAAAAAGCTTATGATCTCTGATAAGTGTTGAATTGCTTTGGTATTATGTATGAGTTTAAGTTGGTTTGTTCTGAATTGATTCTCCGACTATCTGGTTTTTATGTCGATGACATCTCTAACTCGGTTTTCTTCCGGACCAAGTAGGGAGGGTTACATATATAATATAAAATAAGTTTTTGATAAGTTTTATTTAAATGCATATTCTGAATATTCTTTTTTTCTCGACAAAAATTAATTTATTGATAAAATTGAATCATACCACCGTAACCTAAGTTGATTGTCACATTAAAAACCTTCATAATCTTTGATGGAGAAAAAGAGTACACCACAACTAGGTAAGAGAACTGAATTTAGAGAGACTAACAAGCCGCAAAACCTAACAACTATTATCAGTAATCCTACTCTGCAAACAAGATCGCCTAAACGCTTGAAAACACTGCACCTATACTAATTCGAAGCCTGCTACCACCAAGCTTTAAACATCTCATATCGAGACATACCTAACTTTGCTAGATGCACCACCATTCCATTTCAGTCTCTCGGCACGTACATAAACTGCACCAAGGAGATTTTCTGGATCAAGTCATCTATCTCATCGAATGTGTTCCACCAATGTCACGGTCTTATTCCAATGCACATCACCACGCAACCAAAGAAAGACAGAACCAGCTTGCTCTCGCAAAGCTTGTTTCAATACCCTTAACATAGCACTAGGTCCTCTCGACAAGAAAGGAAAAAAAAAATGGGGCAAAGTGATTATCTTTGACCTGAGTCTTGAATATCGTTGCAGTCGGATTTCTATTCCAAACGTGACAAATATAAACCAAAAATAAATGATGTTTAACCATGCTATATTAAGTTCCATGGGACAAATTATGTTTGTTAATGAAGTTAGTGCAAATACACTGTCGTGTTCGATTAGCTCAGAACATTCCTTCCGTCATCCAAGTTCAAGTTCGAAAAAGGTAAACCGTAAGGGAAAACATAATCTTTGCGTGTGCCACTCTGAAACACTGCACCAACAGCATTGGCATCGACCGGACCGTATGCCTCGCTTTAATATTAAGTTCCATGGGACAAATTATGTCAGATAATTGCTTTGGAATGGGAATTTATATAAGTCTTTTGAGTATTGGAATAAGCTCCATAGGAGTTGTTAAGCTCGCCTATGGAAACAAACTTTTGTTCATTGCCGGCCATTACCGATTACTAGGATCTTCATTCGTCTATCAAAATCTTGTTTCTGTCAAATAGTACAGCAAAAGTGTTGATTACAATGGAAAAATGAATCTTACACATGTTTGGCTTATTATATATAGCAAAATATATGTAGGAACTTCATCAATTTAGTCCTAGTATCAAGTATTTTTTAATATAACCATAATCTTGATCGAGTATTATAGGGGATTATTATAGGAATGATTATGGATAATGTGTTGTTGTATATTATCCAAGAAGCAACAAGATGCCACAAATTACCAATGCAAGCACTTGGACAACCACACTATAGGGATTTCCTCAATCTGCTCAGATTTCTATTTACATTCTCAAGTCGAATACATTTGCTTTGTATTCTAATTCGAGCTATATCCTTAATGCATTCCAATAATACCTCCCCACTCCTAGAGACATCTCTAAACTGCCAATGATTCCTCTCCTCTCATATATAGTAAACATATGCGCCACAAGCAACTTTTAAAATGAAAACAAGAAGTAATCTCCCTGTTAGTAAAGCAACAGCCCAAGCTAATTCCTCATCCCAGCACATCACAGCTCTATTCGAGCAGGCGCATTCTGAGAATAGCTACCCAAATGCCTCGAGAGTAAAATTATGGCATGTTATGTTATGGTATGTGAAGTGAAAACCACACAAGCTTGTGCTTGTATAGCTATGATTATGTATTAGATTATTTTTTGTCTCAGGATTGGATTATTGAAATTAATGAAGTAATGTAATTTAAATTATTTGTTTGCGAAAGTGTAGATTTTGCCAAGAACAAAACATATCATTGGACACTAATTTCTCAAAATTGACTGTAAATATATATTCAAACAATTTACAAGTGCTTAAAAAAAGTATACTGTTTCACATAACACAAGCACAAACATTAATGGATCCCAAGTGTTGTTACAAAGGAGAGATTTAAATCTGTAAACCTCAAAAATTCAAAAGTAGACGTAACTCATCATGAGCTGTAAAATCTAGGAGAAACTCATCATCGACCGTAGAATCTAGGTTACTTTGATCGATACCCGAAAACTGTTGGTGCTGCAGCTGCTGACTTTGATCGACACCCGAATGCTGCTGTTGCTGCAGTGGCTGACTTTGATTGACACTGGAAAACTGTTGTTGCTCCAGCTGATGACTTTGATCAACACCGTAAGCTGTTGTTGCTGCAGCGGCTGACTTTGATGTTGTTGCTGCTGCTGTGGCATTGGCATGTTCAAGGAGCCAGCAGCATCAAACTCTTGATATTGAACAATAGGTGCAATCCCGTTTCCAAGCATTTGGACTTCACCTTGACATACAACTGCACCGATATCATCTCCCTCTTGTGTTGTATCTAAACTGAACCAATCGTTACTAGGATTGACACCGGAAAAGTGCTGCGGCGGAGGCATTGATGCCATTGGTATAAAATTACCATTATTAGAAACAGCATCTGGGGGATCAAAACTTGCAGGGTTTGGTCCCAGCATTGAACCAAAAGATTCCGGATATTGCTGGAGCATAGGCATTGAACAAGTGTGTTGCGGCATGAGCGTATTCAATCCGTCAGGTGAAATCCCATCTCCCAGCACTTGGGCTTCAGACTCAGTTTGAGCTACAACTTTATCAGCTGTGGTTTCTTCAACTGGGGTTCCAGGTTTTGTCCTTTGTTCCTGTTTGTACACTCTACACAACACCTAGTCGTCAAGCTGAAAAAACAAAAGTTGGAAATGAGTATCAGATATGAGTATATGATTATTCTTTAAATTTTTTCATATATTTAAAAGATTGTAAACGAAGGGTTACCTGCATGTCTTGGCTGCTAAGTCTATGTCTTTGTGGAGCTCTGGATAACACGTACTCGTGCATGAGCCAGTCGGTTTTTCCACCTTCAGATTGTTTACCTCTGAAAAAGACTAAACTCCTCTTGGATCCGATTTTCTCTCCTCTGGAGAGGACTGGTTTAGCCATTCCGGTTGCCTTCCAGTACCCATCACCGGTAGTTCGAATAGGCCGTTTGCCATTTGGGTGTCTGCGATCTCTAGGCGTGAAAAAGTACCTCTCGGTCACTACACCATTTGACGATGCATTATCATTCATGGGTGTTGACATGAAAATAAAACAATCAGTATTGCAAAGTAAACCACCAGAATCGGAATCGGAAAGAAAAAGAACACTAGGGTTTTAGAAAAACCTGTGAGAGTATGAGGATCGTAGTTATAGAGATCAACATCCCTAAATATATTTGGTGGCAATGGTCTGTTGTATATCTTCCTTTTCAAGTAAAAATCAACGAGCTCTTCGTCTTTTGGCTTGAACAAATAGCCAGCAAGCAGAGAAGTAAAGAAACCTCCTTCCATGTCGATTTTAGAACCCAGAGAAAGCAGAAGTGGCAGAAATCGGAAACCTTTTTGTTGCTCGGCTGAAATAGGAAACTTGAGTTGTTTATATGATATTGGTATTTTATATATTTAATCTTATTTAGGATTTTTTAAAATAGAAATCTTATTTAGGGTTTAAATGATTCTTTTAAAAAAATGAAATAAAGTCTTATCTGTAGTTGGAATTGGTTTTAAGAATTCTTGTTGAATTCAGCTTGTTAGTGAAATATTATTTTATTATATTTTATTTAAAATATGTATTCTTTCAATATATTTAATTCCTAATATGATATTTACAACGAAATTGGAATCCCAGCTTAATTCAAATTATTACTTTTTATATTTTAAATTAATTAAACATTCATGTGGCTCGCTTGTAATAATAAGTTGATGCCAAATGCCGAGCGAGCGCGTCGGCACTTTACAGCGGATAATCGGTGTCCCAGTTGTTTGACAGCTTTGGAGGATGCCAGTCCTGTCCTCCGTGAATGCACTTTAGCATTCACGATTTGGTCAGTGTTGGTCAATAGGATAAACTTGATGATTTTTTATCTATGGACCTCAAGGATTGGTTTGGATTGAACCTTTTCCCAACATGTGATTTTTAAATGAATCGTGCGAATGGGAGCGGATATCGGAATTTGTGGCTCACTCGAAACGCTCTTATTTTTTAAAATCCACTAGATAAGCAGGGTTCGGTTCTCGTTAGAAGTCGTTGGTTATATTCCAATATGTGTGAGGCATTGGAGAGATATGTTGGGTGAGCATCGGTAAAATACGGAACATGTGACAGGTGGTTCTAATTGGTGTGCTCCTACTGTAGGCTGATTTAAATTGAACAAGGATGGTGCTCGAAGAACCTCGAATTAATGCTCATGTTTCATGTGGTGGTGTCATTCGTAATCATTTTGGTCAACGGATAGGAGGGTTCTCGAAATTTATTGGGATCTGCTCTGTGTTGGAAGTTAAACTTTGGGGTGAGTATAGTCGTTTGATTGTAGCTTTGGATGTTGGTTGCCGTCGGGTTGTAGTTGAATTGGATAATATGAATGCACCGCACCTGCTGCAACAGGGAGCTAATAGCCAGAAAGGTTTGTCTCTTTTTTTCGGATAAAAATGAGGTTGAGGCCAGTATATCAAGCGTTCATATGAACGTGGGGCGGCCCATGAATATCACGGTGCAGAATGTCTAATAATGTAGTCGGAGGACTATCGAAGATGCCAAGAAGGTTGCCATGCGGGATCGCAATCTTGGCCATGTATAGGGATTGTGCATGCGTGATAGGGAAGTCCAATTTTGTCACGTACGACGAATTGGGAATAGAGTTGTGGACTCATTGGCGAGGCTCGGAAAGACTGGTGGTTTTGAAGTTCTTCAGTTTTCGGCTTCTCATGTTGAAGTTTTATTGTAGTGCAAATCAGAAGGGCTACAAGTGTCTCAGTTCTGAAGGTAAACTATATATTTCAAGGCATGTACAATTTAATGAGTCCATGTTTCCTTTTGCAGATAGTTTTTCTTCAACAAAAGTGAAAGACAGTGAAGTTACTAAAAGCCAAAAGTTTTGGTGTCCACCATGTGTTTCCTACAAGCAAAGTCATCCGGTGGTCCCTGTTCAGTTGCATACAGAAGCTGTAGATGTTGAGGCAGTTCCAGAGCAACAGTCCACTCAAATCAGTCATTTTAATCATCTTCAGCAACAAGATGGCATGTTACACTTCAACAACAAGATGCAGAAGATACAGTTCAGCAACAACAAAATGTTCAGCAACAGGATGCTCAAAATGCTCAAGATGTTCAGGGTTGTCATTCTGAAAGGTTCTTGCAAGAAGGGAGTTTGTCACATGAACATAATGAAGCAGTTTCAATCACTTCTTCCTCTAAATGTAATGAAGCAGGTGCATCCACTTCTTCTTCGTCTGCTATAATTGGGAATAGTGTTCCAATTTTAAGCTCTCAGCAGTTAGATGTCAGCACTTCAGGGGTAGATGTTCTTAAATCTGGAAATTCACATTCCATGATTACGAGGTCAAAAGCAGGAGTATTCAAACCTAAAGTTTTTCTTACTGAAATGAATTTGGTTGAGCCTAGAGACGTTCATCAAGCAATGAAACATAAAGAGTGGAGAGAAGCTGTAGAAAATGAAATTGGGGCGCTTATTCGTAAAGGTACATGGGATCTAGATGAACTTCCGTCTGATCGTGTGCCTATTGGCTGCAAGTGGCTTTTCAAGATCAAGAAAAATTCAGATGGCAGTATTGCTCGGTTTAAAGCAAGACTAGTTGCAAAGGGTTACTCTCAACAAGCTGGGTTTGATTACAGTGAAACATACAGTCCAGTTGTAAGACCAATTACTGTAAGGATTCTGTTAAGTTTGGCTCTTAGCAAAGGATGGGTGCTAAGACAAATTGATGTGGACAACGCGTTTTTAAATGGAGACTTAGTTGAGGAAGTTTTCATGACACAACCACCTGGTTTTGAACAAGAAAATGCAGAAGGGAAGCCGCTGGTATGTAGGTTAAAGAAGTCTTTGTATGGTCTCAAACAAGCACCACGTGCTTGGTTTGACAAGTTCAGGAGTCATCTGGTTGATACCCTAGAGTTCACTGCTTCTCTAGCAGATTCCTCTTTATATTTTCGGGTATCTAAAGGTGTTAGAATTTAGATCATGGTGTATTTGATGATATCGTTGTTACTGGAGATAACTCAGATGCAGTTGATAATGTGATCCAAGAAATCAACTCCACTTTTTCATTAAAAGATCTGGGAAAGCTCATTTTTTTTTCTGGGAATGTCAGTACAGCGAGTGGAAGAAGGAATAGTTCTGAATCAAAGAAAGCATATATTAGAGTTGCTAGACAAAACGAAAATGATAGAAGCATCTCCAGCTCCAGCTCCAACTCCCATGGTTACAACACCAGCCTTATCCTCTTCTGGTGGTAACCCTTGCACAGAAGACACTCTATATAGACAAGTTGTAGGCACTCTTCAGCACATATGCACTACAAGACCTGACATACAGTTTGCTGTCAATAAGGTCAGCCAATTTATGCAAGCACCTCTTGATAAACATTGGAAAGCCGTAAGAAGGATTGTTAAGTATTTAAAAGGTACTATGGATCATGGGTTGTTTTTCAAGATGTCCTCTACTTACACAACACTTGTTGGATATTCTGATGCTGATTGGGGAACTAGTTCTGATAACAGAAGGTCTACATCTGGTCATTGTTTGTTCTTAGGAGGAAATCTGGTAGCCTGGAGTTCAAAAAATCAGGGAGTTGTCTCTCGTTCATCTACAGAAGCTGAGTTTCCAAGCCTAGCAAATACAATGTGTGATGCAATATGGATTAAATCCTTGTTAACAGAACTTGGTATTCAACTTTCTTCAACACCAGTCATTTGGTGTGACAATACTAGTGCAATAGCACATTCTGCCAATCCAGTGCATCACGTCAAGCTTAAACATGTAGAATTAGACTTATGTTTTGTGAGAGAAAAGGTGGTGGATGGTTCCTTCCAGGTAAATTATGTTCCTGCTATAGATCAGATTGCAGACATTCTTACAAAGCCATTGTCAGCTGCCTTTTTTGTCAGGCTCAGGGAAAAGATGCAAGTTTTTTCGGCTACGGAATTGAAGCTTGAGACTGTCAATAATGTTTTTCTGCATCAAATTCGCCAGACAGAAGATAGACGTGAAACATGAGGCAGAAGATAGACATGAAGCATGATGTGATTTTTGTATGCTCAAAGGAAAGAAGAAAAAGAGGGAGAAAGGATAGGAAGTATGTTAGATACTATGTCATCGTTAAGAAAGCTTCTACAAGAAAGCTTCTAGAGTTTCAAGATTAGTTATTAATATCTAATACAGCTCTACAATCTGTTGTAGTTTGTTAAGATCAGTTATGGTCATTCCCTTGTTTGTATATATACTCAAGAAAGATCTCAATAAAGATAAGTTGCTTTTGAGGTTTAAACAGCATTTTACTGAGAAATCTTTCATTTATCCCTCTTAAATGAGGATAATTCTCTTAGTTTGTTCTTTGGGAGCTAGTTTGTTCTTTTCCTGCTTCATCAAAAAAAAATTAAATTCTATTAGATAATGTAGAATAAGTTTTTTATAAGTTTTATTTAAATTCATTTTCTAATTATTTTTTTGGTTGGAAAAAATTAATTTATTGATAAGATTGAATCATACAGTCGTAGCTTAAGCTAGGTGCTTTAAAACCTCCTTAATCATAGACAGATGAAAAGAAGATAACTAAATCTAGAGAGACCAACAGGCCACAAAACTTCACAACAATTATCAGTAATCCTACTATTCAAACAAGATCGCTTAAACGCTTGAAAAACACTGCGCCTATACTGATTCGAAGCCTGCTACGACCAAGCTTTAAACATCTCATATCGAGCCATACCTAACTTTGCTAGATGCACCACATTCCATTCCATTCCATCTATCTCATCGAATATGTTCCACCAACACCACAGTCTTATTTCAATGCACAACCCCACGCAACCAAAGGAAGACCGAACCAGCTTGCTCCCACAAAGGTTGTTTCAAAACCCTTAACATATCACTTACAAAGGCCATATCCTTGCTGCCCTAGAAATAATCAAGTAAAGCACTCACAACAGATACCACCCATTTATGCATGGCCATATCCATATCGAGACATACCCATTTATTCATATCATTGACCTTCTTCATGCGATTCAACTGTCTTGCTACACCTGTTCAATTACAAGGTTTTCCATACCACACTTGTTTGTTCCTAACTTATGCCACCAGATATTTAACTCCCACGGACCAGCAGCAAATAGCATCCAATTCAATCAAAACCGAAGCAAGCACTGTTACCCCAAAAAACAAACATCAAATGCCCCAACACAGGTCGAAGTGATGCCAAAAAACCAAAAGCAAACGCCATCTTCCGCAACACATTTTCAAACGCACTAATTATCTTCCATCTCTGTTGTAATGAAATCTTCAAGAATTTCATTCTCGCCACCAATGAATTCAATACCACAACGTTTTCCTAAGGCTAAAGCTTTTCTTGCAGAACGAGTGAGGATTTGTATTCGAGCAATATCCGAATTAGTGGGTGACGCTGCCTCGACTTTAAAATTGGCATTATCCTTCCCTAATCTCTTATTCTTCTTAACCGCACAATCTCTATGTTTCTTCTCTTTTGGATTCCTATTCAATGGTTGGTTCCCTAAAACATTCTCCATATTCCTAACAAGTTAAACCTTTGTCGGCTGATCCTTTCTCTAAAAGGTCGATCATCCAGTATACTTCGCCAAAGATACAACAATACGAGATCCATATAGTCTGAAATCATTTAATCTTTCAATAGTTCTATTCGCATCACTGTGTTAGAAATTCTTACGAATCCAAATCTTCTACCAGCTCTATATCTACTACTTTTTCATGCTTTCCAAACACTTGCCGCAAGCCGCTCCAATGTAACGCGGTCGGAATGTTGAGAATAAACAGCGTGACCGTTTGACTCCCTATCCTGTTGATTATCATGGTCTATTCGTCACTGAGATCATATGTACTATTAATAAAAAAAAACTTACTCTTCACTTACTACTCAGAATGAAGAATGTACTTTGAAGGTTGTTGTGATCAAGACATTGCGTAGAGATGTAAAATCCGGTACTCGGTCGGGTTTCAGGTCGGATCAAATCAGATTCAGGTTGTATTGGGTCAAGTCAATAGTTTGACTTGAGTTAGGTCGGGTCCGAGTTATGGTTGGGTCAATTTTAGGTCGGGTCAGTACCAAGTTCGAGTCAAAACAGTTCATATCTAAGCAATTAATTATCGAGTTAATTCGGGTTTGGATGGACTTTGGGCCGAGTTTAGATAATATTTGATTTATTAAATAACATTATAAATCTTTAAAAATATATATGAAAATTTAAAATCTTAATTCAATGATTATTTATATAATTATATTAAAAATTTTAAAAATTATATGAATAATCTTTAAAAATATTAAAAAATATTACACATCCTTAAAAAATCATATGAATAATCTTTAAAAATTATTAAATAACATTAAAAATATTTTAAAGTTAAATGAAGAATATTTAAAAAAAATTAAAATCTTAATTCAATGAGTATATATAAAAATATATATAATTATATTAAAAATTAAAAATCATATGAATAATCTTTAAAAAAAGTATTAAATAACATTAAAAAATTATATAAAAAAATATGAATAATATTTATAAATTTTAAATTTTAAAACTATAATTCAATGAATACATATATATATAATCTTTAAAAATTATTAAATAACGTTGCAAATCTTTAAAAATTTATATGAACAATTTTTAAAAATATTAAAATTTAAAATCATAATTGAATGAGTATATATGAATAATCTTCAAAAATTATTAAATAACATTATATATCTTTAATAAAAATATGAGTAATCTTTAAAAATTTTAAAATTTAAAATCTTAATTCACAGAGTATATATATAATTATATTTAAAAATTTAAAATTTAAAAATTTATATGAATAATCTTTAAAAATTATTAAATAAGATCGCAAATCTTTAAAATTATCTGAATAATCTTTAAAAAATTTAAAATTTTAAATCTTTATTCAATGAGTGCATATAGATAATTATATTAAAAATTTATATAAATAACATTTAAAAATTTAAAAATTTAAAATCTTAACACAATAATATATTGCGATTTCTTAATCTATGACATTTAAACCTATTTTCTCACCAAACACAACACATTTTCCCTTCCATTTAATGTACTTCACATCAACGTAATTGGTGGTATGGTTTTGAACATGAGCAAAGGAATGAAGAATATCTTCATGTAGTGAAAGATTCTTTAGTTTCTAATTTAGAAGAAGAGTCACTTCCTGTTTAATTGTTAATAATCTTGTACGTGCTCTTTTTATATATTTATTTCAATACTTATTGATATTGTTTGTTCGTTAATGCTTTTGATTGTTGTTTAATGGATTTTGTTATTTGATTTTTTTGGATTTATTGGTTGGTGATGTTAGGTTGTCAATTAACCGGTCGAGTTTATGACAGATCGGGTCAATTATAGGTCGGGTAAAATCGGATCTCAGTTGTTTCAAGACGAGTTATATCAGATATTTGCCAAGTTAATTTCGGGTTCAGGTTCATATCAGGTCGGGCTCAGATATCATATTATCGGGTTCAATTCGGGTTTGGTCGTTCTCAGGTCGGGTTCAGAATCAAAATCATTGGGTCCAACTCGAGTTCGGATTAACATGAAGTAGAACTCGGTTGAGTTTGGGTCATCATCACCTTAGGTCACAACCAATTTAGATTCGGGTGGGTTCCAGTCGTGTTTTTAGGCCGGGTCAGTTTTTTACACCCCTAATATTGCGTGGCTTAATGGTTGACCGCCGACCCCATGTGCAAGGGGTCACTAGTTCAAATATCACCTACACTAAAGAAGCAGTTTATTTTCTTTGATTTTGTTCAACCAATGCACCTTCTGATCAGACAAATAAAAACATTAAAAAATATTATGTGGTATATTAACTAAGAGAGAAAATAATGTGCAAATTTAGAAAAATAATACTCCCTTCTTCTGGTATTATTTCTTTTTTGCTCGGTAAATATGAAATATGTATTAAAATATATCATGTGGTAGGTTGATTATGAGAGAGAAAATAATGTGTAAATTTAGAAAAATAATACTCCCTCCTTCGGTATTGACTTTTTTTCTTTTCATGAAAATGGGAAAAATATGTATTAAAAACCTTTAATCAAGTAGTTTAAAAATATATATTTTATAAAATTTAATTAATTAAAATATTTTAAATAACTATAGTTAAAGTTCAAGGACAAATTTAGTGGGACAAATGGAGTAAAAATATCACGTCAGTTTTGTCGTTAATTTTAAACAGAGAAGGTACCATTTTAAAAATGTAATATTAGGTACTACTTTGACAAAAAAAATTAGTTAAGGTACCAAAATAGGAGTAATAAAAATAAATATTTAAAAATGTATTTAAATAGTAAAACTCATCGGAAACTTATTTAATATTATCTAATAATCTAACTAAATTAATTTTAAATATAAAAAAGAATTTGAATTAAGTTTGGACTCTAATCTCGTTGTAAATATTATTTTATGAATTATATATTTTAAATCGAATAATAAAAAAATAATTTACCAACAAAGCTGAATTCAACCAGAATTCCTCAAACCGATTCCCACAACAGATAAGCCAACGAAAAAAACTCTTTTTATTTTTTTATTTTTAAAAATTTAAACCTTACATAAGATTTATTATATAAGTTACCAATATCGTATCAACAACTCCAAATTTCTTATTTCTATCACTTTTGTTTTCTGTGGGTGCTAAAATCGACATGGAAGGAGGTTTCTTTAGTTCACTGCCTGCTGGCTATCGGTTCAAGCCAAAAGACGAAGAGCTCGTTGATTTTTACTTGAAAAGGAAGATTTACAACAGACCATTGCCACCAAATATATTTAGGGACGTTGATCTTTATAACTACGATCCTTATACTCTGACAGGTTTTTCTAAAACCCTAGTGTTTTTTTTTCTTTCCGATTATGATTTTTTTGCTCGGCAAATATGATTCTATTACTTTGCGAACTGGTTGTTTTATTTTCATGTCGACAGCCATGAATGATAATGCATCATCAAATGGTGTGGTGACCGAGTGGTATTTTTTCACGCCAAGAGATCGAAAATACCCGAAAGGCAACCGGCCTATGCGAAGTGCCGGTGATGGGTACTGGAAGCCAACCGGAAAGCCTAATCCGGTCGTCTCTAAAGGAAAGGAAGTCGGATCCAAGAGGAGTTTGGCCTTTTTCAGAGGTAAATCACCTAACGGTGAAAAAACTAATTGGATCATGCATGAGTACGTGTTAACTAATGCTCCACAAAGACAGAGACTTAGTACCCAAGACATGCAGGTAACCACTCTTTTATGATCTTTTAATTATATGAAAAACTTTGAAGAATAATCGTATATTCGTATCTGATACTCATTTTCGCCCTTTTTTTATTTTTCAGCTTGATGAATGGGTCCTTTGTAGAGTGTATAAGAAGAAGAATGGACAAAGGCCGAAGCCTGGGACTCCTGTTGAAGGAAACCATGATAGAAAACAAGAAGAAGCTGATAATGGTCCAATTGTAGCACAGAGTGATTTCCAGCCTGATCCCTTGGATACATTGATGCCACAACTCCAACAATATCCGGAATCTTTCGGTTCCGTGCCGGGACAAAACCCGGCAAGTTTTGATTGTCAAGAAGCTATTCCGATGGCATCAATGCTTCCATATCATCAGTTTCAGCCTCAAATGTTGCCGTCGCAGCAGTTTTTCGATTCCAATCCTAGTAATGTGGATTTCAAAGCGGATGATTGGTTCATTTTTGATACAAAACAAAACGAAGCCGATAATGTTGCAGATGTAACTCAATTTGAAGATCAAATGCTGGCAAATGGGGCTTCATATGATGAATTGAATGCACTGGTGTCACAACAGACATTTTCAATGCCATTTCAGAATGAAAATGGTGATTATATGCTGGGACCAAACTCTGCAAATTTCGATACGAAACAAAACGAAGCCGATAATGTTGCAGATGTAACTCAATTTGAAGATCAAATGCTGGAGATTGTGAATCCATCTGATGAATTGAATGTGCTGCTGTCACAACAGACATTTTCAATGCCATTTCAAAATGAAAACGGTGATTATATGTTGGGACAAAACCCTGAAAATTTTGATCACCAAGAAGTGGTTTTTGATCAATATAATTTTGTACCAACATCTACCCCATTGGTATCAATGCCTCTTTATCATCAGTTTCAACCTCGGCAAGTGCTGCCACCGCTGCAGCTTTCCGGTGCAGATGAGGCTAAGAGCGAAGAACAAGTACAGGAGAATGGCATTCCACCTTTTCTCCAGTATCAACAGATAGTTGCTCGAGCCTTGGATAAGACGGTGCCACGAAAAACAAGTTCAAACATGTGCTGATAAGTTCCTTTGCCATATGCTCAGGCAAGATAAGGTAGTCGATGCCATGGCTGCTGCTACTAGAGGTTCGGCGATCGGAAGATTGGGATCTTTAGATTCATTCTAAGCTATGTTTCTGTTTGATCAAGAAAAAGATATATTTTTTAAAATTTTAATATATAGTTATATAGCATATATTTATATATATATATTAAATTGATCCCATGTTGACACATTGATCATATATAATTATAGCCAATTAGTATCTTATGTAAATGACTTGTGAATGTGAAATCAAATTTAGGTATTAGTTTGAAATGAAAAAACAAAAAGCATTATCAATGAATAGAAATCATCTGCTTTTTGGTGTATTTATTTATGACCTTATATTAAAAAATTAAGTTTACGTTTATGGTTAGGATTTAGGATATTGGGGTATGGTATTTATTTTGGCTTTAGAACTTAGGGCTTATAATTTAATTTTTTTAGTGTTAGGGGCATAGAAAGGAGCATGGGAAAGGGGCAGAGGAATTTTGTTACTAACGAATAGAAATCCTATGTCCCTTTTTGGTGTTCTTATTTATGCTTTCGTACTAAAAAAAGTAAGTTTAGGGTTAGGGTATTTTTTTTAGAGTTTAGTAATTAGGGACTAAATAAATTAAAGTAAAAGGACTAAATTTTATGTTTTCGTAAAGTAGAGGGGTGAAACTCATAATTATACCCTACTAAATTATTCTAAAAGTGGCTGAATTTAGCTTGGTTTTGATCCCACTGGAAGACCGTTTTAAGTGGCTGTTTGTACGTTAATTCTGTTTTTACTCTCTTTGGCTATGGAAACCATTTCCTTCTCTTGAGGAGCCTTTGTCTCTCAATTGCAAGAACTTTCACAAAACACCAAATTTGATGGTTTGGGGGTAATAATTGTTAATCAAACAATTTTGGTGTGTTTTTTTTTTTTGAACTTTTTTGTTCGATTCTAGCAGGTCTCGAGTTAGCATAAAATTGTGAAGTGTTGATGGCTTATAAAGTGGATCATGAATACGATTATTTATTTAAGATTGTGTTGATCGGAGACTCAGGTGTCGGAAAATCTAATATTCTTTCAAGATTTACAAGAAATGAGTTTCACTTGGATTCTAAGTCCACCATTGGTGTTGAATTTGAACAAGAACTCTTCAGGTAAATAAATATATTTGTGTGTCCTGCATATTGCTCCACTTTTTGCTGTTATTTTCTGTTTATTTATACACTAGATTTGATAATCAAGTGCCTTGAAACAATGTTTTCGAGACTCGAGTGTGAATGTTGGATACGGTGTGTATTCGACATGGATATGATTAATTTTTTGGTCAAATTATAATTTTTTTATTCCTTAGGTATTCATTCAGGACTTTATCTATATACTTTAATTTGACATAATTTGATCATCTAACTTTATAATCTAATAAGTTATTCCAAGTAGTTAAGGTTAGGGGAGAAGCCATAGAAAAATTTGGGGGGGGGGGTTAAAATTGATCATTGAATCAACGTATGGTTTCACAAAATTTGAAGGGATTTAAGTGCAATTTTACCATTTTCGGGGGCAACGCCACTGTCTCTCTCCGCCTAATGCTAATGCGATTTTTCCCCTCAAGAACACACTTTCGAAACAATTATTTTATATGGATTTTTGGGTCAAATTTTGTCATTTGTTTTTGTATCATGTATAAGTTAGGTTGGTGTACGAAGCCTTGAACTTTTGAAAAAAAAAATCAATTAAGTTCCTGAATTTTTTTTACACCCAATTAAGTTCATTAATTAATAAATTGAATTAATTAAGCTCTTTGACCAATATTGACTATTGAATCTAACGGGGTTTTTTTATTCAATTGTTGTAGCATATTGTGTCACAATATTGTCACTTGACATTTTTTAAAATTGTTTATTTAATTTTAAAAATTCTTTAAAAGTCTTAAAATTTTGAAAAACTTATTAAAAAATATTAGTTCAAGGGCTTAATTGATTCAATTTATTAGTTCAAGGGCTTAATTAGGTGTAAAAAAATTCAGGGGCTTAATTGATTTTTTAATAGTTCAAGTGTTTCTTACACCCTTAAGCCTATAAGTTATGATTTAGCCTATGCTCTAATATGGTAAATTTTTTAATCTTTCTACTTTTCCAATTTTGAAATTTCAATCATGACCAAACAACAAATGAGCAATACGACTAAACAACACGGGCTAAGATGATCAAATTGAAGAACATTAATTAAATCTACAACCTACACATAATAAAAGGACCAATAGCCGAATTTGACTTAGCATATTCCATTTCAAAGTTTCAAAATTTGAAAAGTACAAACTAAAATATCAAATTAGAGCGTAGAGACTAAACTCACAACTTTCATATAGTAAAAGGACTAATTGAAGAAGTTGGCCATTTTTTGTTTTAGAAGAAAAAATCACATTGTATTATACCTAAAATAGTTGGTAGCATGGATTTAAATCGCGGTCGCGGTTGCTTTTTCGGTCGCGGCGTTTTATCGCGGTTTTAGACAATAGCGGATGAATTGTGGTTATTACGGACCGTTATTTTCCATAATAACGGTTTCGGATGGCGGCGCTATCACTATATAGCGGCCGCTATCGCGGTTGCGGTCCGCTATTTGAATCCCTAGTTGGTAGCGCTAGTTATTTAGACTAATGATTTGACAAAAGTAAAGAATCAAATTTTGTGAAATCAAAGTATGTGGACTAAAAATTAAATTTGTGTATCGGAGAGACCAAAATCATAATTTGTCCTTAAACTTTTTAATTCGTTTTACTTGTACCTTAGACCTAAATAATTTAGATAATAAAGAGTTTGAGCAACATAGGATTTGAATTTGTGTATTTTCTTATTATGTTTAGGAAATGTTTCTTTCATTTCAGGTAGAAGGGAAGACAGTTAAGGCACAAATATGGGACACTGCAGGCCAAGAGAGGTATCGAGCCAGGTGCAGTTGGGGCACTTCTGGTTTACGACATAACTAAACGTCAGACCTTCGATAATGTCCTAAGATGGTTAAGTGAACTAAGAGACCACGCCGATTCGAACATAGTCATTATGATGGCCGGAAACAAGTCCGATTTGAACCATCTCCGATCGGTCGCGCAAGAGGATGCACAAAGCTTTTCTGAAAAGGAAGGTCTGGCATTTCTCGAGACATCGGCACTGGAAGCTTTCAACATCAAGAAAGCATTTCAGACAATTTTGATGGATAGTTATCAAATCATAAGCAAGAAGGCATTGGCAGCACAACAAGCTGCTGCCAGTGTCCCTCAAGGGACAACCATTAACGTTAAAAATATGTCGGATAACGAAAGTAAAGGAGCTTGTTGTTCTTCCTAAAAGACACCGTTTTTGATGTTACAAATACATAAAATGTTTGCATGGCCAGACAGTTTTGATGTTAATTATTCATGTTCTAAACCTGGAATGAATATATAATTTTATCTTTTACTTTTTGTAGCTTACCATGTGAGAATTTATAGTTTGTTTGTAGATAGATTATGAACTTTCATAAAATAAATATCAACAATTTGTTTATTTTTACTATAAAATACCTTATTATAGTTAAGTGAACTTTTTAGCTTTAAAATGGACCAACCATCTAATTTTCCAACCAATCTTATTATAGTTAAGTGACTTTAGATGTAGTTAACCATTTTAAAATTTCGAAATTTCAGTTATGACTCAAACAATACAAAATAATGTTTAAAAAATAAGCTTAAGTGTATAAGAAGGACAAAATTCCTCAACCCTTTTCGGTGCTTTTTTATGCCATAATACTAAAAATTAAATTTTAAGATTCTAAATCATAAATCTTAAATCCTAAAAAATACACCATACCCAAATTTCCTAAAATATAATCTTAAATTTTAACCTTAAGCCTTAACCCTAAACCTAAATTTTTGGTGTGTGGCATAAATAGTGGCACCGAAAAGGGGCAGAGGATTTATGTTCGTATAAGAAGCCCTTGAAATTTTGAAGAAAAAAATCAATTAAGTCCTTGAACTTATTTTGCACTCAATTCGGCCCTTGAACTAAGAAATTGAATCAATTAAGCCATTTGACCAATTTTGACCATTAAATCTTGACATATTTTTTTGGATATGTTGGTATAGTGCGTTGTGCCACAATGTATGGACTCGACATTTTAAAAAATATATTTTATTTAAAAAATTCTTTAAAAGTTCTAAAAAACTTTTAAAATTTATAAAAAATAGCTTTTGAAAAAAATATGTAAATGTAACAAGATAGAATTGTAGTGTTTCATGTGCTAATAATATCTAAAGAAAAAATTGTCAAATTTTAATGGTCAAAATTGGTAAAAAGGCAACAGATTCAATTTCTTGGTTTTAGGGCTTAATTGAGTGCAAAAAAAAAGTTTAAGCATTTAATTGATATTTTTTTAAAAGTTCAAAGGTTTCTTACACTCTTGAGCCTTAAAAATCTTTTTTTAGCATTAGTCTCCGAAATTTCACAATTTTATTTCAACCCCAACCCAAATTCTTGGCTTGTCCATGCCCAACATTTCAACCCCCCTTTTTTCCAATTGTAGTTCATGGAATATATTACCGGTTGAACGAAACCCGGCTCTTCTCACGGGTTTAATACTCGGTCCCATATTTGAATCATTGAAAATTTCAGTCATAAAATGGAAGACTAACCAACAAATGAATGCTAGAGAGTGTTGGAGAGAGGACAACGATGTACAATGTTTTGAATTGATGTTTCATGAACAAAACAGTCTACACTCACACTGTACTTTGTATGTTCGAACAATACAAGTACTAAAGATTTTGCATTAGAATGGTTCATGTTATCAATAATAGTATAATGTGATTTACTGTGTAAATGACACTATTTGTTCATGGACAAGACAGGAAACTATTTTCCCATGGATTGGTATCCACAGTCAAACTCACAATCACATGTGACATTAACTTCATGTCACTTGGACCATTAGTTTCCGTCTTATTTCTTTGGTTTAATAGCAAAATAAGTATTCAAATTATATATGTTGTTCATTTTTGTGTTTAAAATATTTTTTCTCAAAATAAGTATCTACCGTTTTATTTCGATAATTTTAGATGTCTGATCATTAACCGTAGTTAAAAAAATCAGTATCCAATCAAAACATGATATGTTTTTTTTATTTCCTTTATTTTTTTAAAAAAATTAACAATTTAAAATTTTTACAAAATAATCCAAAACCCCAAATTTTCAACGCTACCGCTGTTGACTGTCTCATAGGATCCCACCACTACCGTCACGAATGTCTCTACCCATTTTCACTAACCATCCATCGTCGGTAACCGATGCAGGTGTGTCGATATGCTTCCTTTCGCGAGTTCGGCTTCCTTCGACGTTAGGAAGCCGATCGACACACCTACCATCGACTTTCGGCGATAGGTGGTTGAGGAAAATTGGTTGCGCCATCTGGCGACGACTGTGGTAATCTTCGGTGAGGCAATCAACGACGACAATTTTGGAATTTTAAGTTTTGGGTTAGGAATTTGTGACTATTTTTTGAATTTTATGAAATTTAATTTTTTATTAAAATTAAGTTTAAAATAAAAAATTAACAGTAGTTAACGGTAGACATCTAAAATTACGGAAATAAAATGTTAGGAACATATTTTGAGAGAAAAATAGTGTAGGAACCAAAAGTGAACAACATGTATAGTTTAGGCACTTATTTTGCTATTAAACCTAATTTTTTTCTTTTTGCAAGGGAAGGTTTATTTAGGAGAAAAGTCAAATATTTTTTAAAAATTGGAAAATGGTCTATACAAAATATTATTTAAGAAAATGGTCATTTTCTACGGTACGAAGGGGAGTCATGTTCAGTTGGTGATGAATCGCATGGCCTTGGGCCATTTCTTTTTTTTTTTTTTTTGGCCTTTTGGGACTACAATGAAAAGAATCAAAATTAGAAGGACTAAACTGAAAATTTACAGAAATACTTAATCAAAAACGTGCAATTACCTTTTTTTTTTACCTTAAACGGTGTGTTTTCCCTTATCACTAAAACTTTTTCTTTGCATTTTAGGAATTAAAATGAAAGAAAATGAAACGACAGGGACTAAAACAGAAATTATCTTAAAGTATATTGGTATTTGAACTACGAGTAGAATGCAGAACTTTTAAATGTCATAATTTTGTGTTTAGGTGTCGGATTGAAGCAATTTTTTCTCCACTTAACTTTTTAAGATCTACATGCTTTCCTTGTCGTTATTTTCATTTCGAAAAATATCGTTTTGGCCTTCAGGTTTGGATTTTTTAATTTTTATCGAAACTTTTAACTTTGTCTTAAAACTTCAATTTTTAGGGTAAAATTTTGATACACATGCTGTGTAAAACTAATTTTACATAAGCCTACATATTTATATTATGAAACCAAATCATAAATTCTTAACTGTAACCCTAAAAAATTAAACCATAAACCTTAAACTATATACCCTAAATTCTAAACATTAACCTTAAATTCTAAATCCTGCAACCTAAATCCCTAAACTTTAAACCCTAAACTAAAACTCTAACTCTTAAAACTAAAAAACACATGTAAACTTTAGTTTGCACGGCCTGCGTATCAAAGTTTTTTTCATATATATAATTCACAAATATTTGTTATGTGTACTTTTACTAAATTCTATTTTTGTTTATTTTAATCCCTAAAATATAAATTCTTTTCAACTCGGTCCTTATAGTTTTACTACAGTATCAGAGTAAAATATTTGAGAATGCAATATGATTATACAGTTTCTGAATGTACTATAATTTCAAAATTACAATAAATTTTTGTCCATTTAAAAAAATCAATTTAATCCCTCTAATTTAAATTCTTTATATTTATTCCAAAAAAAGAGAATTGACCCAAAGTCTCAACAGTTGAACAGGACTTCACATGGTACAGTAGAAAACTAGAAAATAACAATTCCACTAACTATTTTTTGTATGAACCATTTTTAAAATATTATCCTTTTTCCAGTGTTTTTATATAAAAAACAATAATATAAATTTTGAATCATTAATTCATTATACTGTAGCTGAATGTAGGAAAGTACTTTTCCTACTCAGTCCAATGCCATAACAGAAACAAGAGTCCACATACTATAGATTGAGTGTGTGACCTACATCTGTTCATGTGCATATAAAATCAGCAAAATCCTGCAAATCTCTTTCATTTCCTTCATCAACCATCCCCTCTTTATTACATCTTTCATTTCTTGTCCGAAACTCATACAATCAGATCTTCATATTTTTCCATGGCAGAAACCAATGAACAACCCTTCCATGTACCACAACAAAACAGAAGAAACAAGCTCAGGGTCGTCACCATTGGAACCCAACAAGCAGACCTGGAACAAGCTCTCATGCATGGCGGTTTCCCACAATCTTCCGACATCATTCCCCAGGGTTTGAATCTGTCACTCTCGTTTCAACACCAGGATAATGTACAGACAAGAAGCTCGGTCCCACTCGGTCCTTTCACCGGCTATGCTTCTGTGCTGAAGACTTCAAGGTTCTTGAAACCGGCTCAGCAGATTCTGGATGAATTTCTGGGCTTGAATTATGGAGTTTCAGACTTTCCATTGGAGATCTTAGCTGAAGATGGGGCTGATAATGATCCAATAACATGCAGTGACAAATTTCAACATCGGTGGAAGAATTCAAGGCTCGTTTTGCTGCTAGATGAGGTATGTTGATAATTTTTCTGAGAAAGTACACAAATGGTAATTAAATTATTTTAAAAAATATAAATGATCAGTAAATTTTTAAATGTTATAAAAATGAACATTAAACTTTAATGTTTGTTATTAAAAGGTTAATAAATGGTTAATTATTGTTAATTGAGTGACATAATAGTTATTTAAATTTGCATAACAATAATTTAATTTTAAATATTTATACATTTAATAAATTTAGACATAATAATAAAAATTATATTAAAATTAAATTAATTAAATGTGTAAATATAAAAAATTAAATATAATATTATTTAAATTTTTATAATTATCATGTTATTTAATTAATAATAATTAATGATTTAGTAATTATTTTATAATAAAAATTAAATTTTAAAATTTATTATATAATTTTAAAATTTTAATAATTATTTTATATTTTTTTAGTATAATTTAATAATTTTTTATGTACTGTAATTTTTTTATTTCATATACAAATAATATGTAAAAACTGATGATTTAATTGTTATCTGTCAAGGAATCAGTATAAGTATTCAGTGTTCAGTATTCCTCGGGGTAAGATATATGATATATATAGTAGAGTTGGCAAAAAAAGATGTCTTGTCTTGTCATATTAAATAATGTTACTGTTCCTTTTTGTTTTGGTTTGGTTTGGTTCTGCAGTTTTCCTTTGAATTGTTCTTAAAAAAAAAAAAGGAAAGAAAAGAAAGTTTTACTATAGCGATCATCTCTCTCTGTGTGTTGTTGGTGGCATCTTCCACCTTTCTGATTTCATATACCGACATTAAATTATTCAATTAAAATATAATTTAATGTGAGAAAAAGTAAGCTAAATTTGGAGCTTTGTCTAATATAGAGGACTGTTGAGCCTGTAAATGGTAACCCATTAGACACAAGGAATAATTTAAAATTTTTAATAGTGCGACCCTCCGACACCCGAATACTTAGTTAGTCCTAAAAGGCTGAAACTGTGGGTGTCTAAAATACACAGCCTAATTTAAGGTTAAAAGACAAAAAATTTCTGTTCAATCAACTTAAAATGTTATACATTTTAATAATATTTTATGTTAATTTTTTTACGACAAGCTTCAAAACTTGTCAAAAACAACACCAATCTAAAATGTTATAAAAAAACTAAGTTTCGAAACTTAAAAATCGAAACTTTGAAAAGGGTAACATTTTAGGTTGTTTGTTCCATTTTAGTATTCCTTGATCTGCAATGCTTGAAACTTGAATTGATTGCACCAATACCCTTTGGTCAAGTGCTAAGAAACTCCAGAAAGTAATGTTTCGGATTAGTGTTTGATTAATTAGAAATTTATTGAAAGTTAGGGAGATTTATATGTTCCAATCTGTTCTTTTCTTGATCTGCCTTAGGTATATAGGAAATACGAGTTGTATTGCCAGCAAATGCAATCGGTTGTTGCATCATTCAAATGTGTTTCCGGACTCGGGAACGCGGCTCCTTATGTATGTTTCGCTTTCAAAGCCGTTGCATCGCATTTTAGTTGCTTGAAGAATGCGATTCTAGACCAAATTCGGTTTGCAGACAAGGCTGGCAGTGTTGATAAACGTAATGTTCCGAGCAGTTGGACACCTGATCAAGGGATCAATAACCAGAATGCGATCCGGAACTCGATTTTCCTTCAACATCCGCTTTGGCGATCTCAGAGAGGACTTCCGGAGCATGCGGTTGCAGTGCTGAAGACATGGCTGTTCGAGCATTTCCTGCATCCGTAAGTGATTGTTTCGGGGAAAAGTACATTTGGACACAGTTGATGGTTCCTTTATAAGCTTTTAAAGTTAATGGCATTGCAGTTATCCGTCGGATTCGGAAAAGCTAATGTTAGCTCGACAAACAGGTCTCTCCAGGACACAGGTGAACTTTATCAATACAAGAATTAATTTTTTTCATAAGAATCATTATTTGAGCTCTTATGAATTGGCTAATGCAGCAATGAAATGAGATTTTATTACAGGTTTCGAATTGGTTCATCAATGCAAGAGTTAGACTATGGAAGCCAATGGTGGAAGAAATACATAATCTTGAATTAAGACAAGCTCAGATTCAGACACCATCACCAGAAGCAACGAATCAACACACTAAACTGCCGCATTTCATTGCGAACCAAGAAGTACTAAACGTCCAAACGAAACGGCCAAGGAACAATGCGTTCTACTATGAGGAAACTGAGTTGCAGAAGAGTTCATCATCTTACATCAATCAGGTTCCAAGTAATCACCACAGTCTCGGACTCATCGGAACCAGCAGTTTCGGTTTAGCATTGGGTCTGAACCAAAACAATGGGGTTGAATTGGGACAACTGCCATTGCCTGTGAACTTGTGTCATAATTTCAGCTTTGGAACTGATGGTGAACTGAGTTTGAAACCTGGTTTTGATGTTGGAAGACAGTAGCAACATTGTTTTGTGCTGTTGTTTTTACTGCTTTCTAATCCTTGAACTTGAAACTTTTAAATATTTGTTATGCTATTCTATTTTCCCTCGTTTTTCTTTTTTTCATGAAATTTAATGTGCAATTATTACCACCATTAACATTAAGAATATTGATAAATGAAAAATATATAAAAATATTAATTTAAAAAAAGAATAATTAATTTAAAAATATATATTAGGGTAAATTATAATGGATGTCACTCGATTATGAGTAAGGTTATATTTTGGTCACCCAATTATTAAATGTTATATTTAGGTCCCTCAATTATGGGTAAAGTTACATTTGGATCACTCAATTATTAAAAGTTACACTCAGGTCACTCAATTATGGGTAATGTTACATTTGGGCCACCCTTCATATTTAAAAAATATATCAATTTGTGTATTAGATTAATTAATGATTTCAAATGAAGCACTCTAGTGTTAACGAGGGTATACAAGTGATTTGAAGAAAAAATGACTAAATTGATATATTTTTTAAATATGAAGGGTGACCTAAATGTAACCTTATCCATAATTGGGTAACCCAAATATAACCTTATTCATAACTGAGTGGCCCAAATGTAATTTTTAATAATTGGGTGACTCAAATGCAACCTTACCCATAATTAAGTAGCATCTGTTGTAGTTAACTATTTGTAAATATGTACGAGTTTAAATAAAATTTAAGGTATATGTTTCATATTTGACTTAAACATACATGAAATATGTTAATAACCTAGAAACAATGGAACCTTAAGTTATAAAGAATCTTTGAAAACGTAACTAAGAAAATTCATGAACCCATTGAGTAGTCTTAATAGTAAAGGATATCGTTGTTTCTTAGGTGATCCGGTTTCGAACAACGCAATCTGCACAATGTGTGTGTTTTTAAAAGCTAAGAGTAAAGAACATATACTACCATGTGTAGCGACTAATTTTTCCGAGCCGCTACGGAAAATTAAGAAATCATCATATGGGAGGATTTCCGCTTTTATTGAAAAATTATTTAAAAAGGGAAATTTTAGGAAAACTCGTATTTTAGGAAAACTAGGAGTCGCCACTGATCACTTGGATAAGTTAGACTGGACACCGAAAACAAAACCAGAGATTCGAATGGGGTTCGAGAGTCGGTTACATATGGGAAAGGGTTAGCACCCCCACTACGCCCAAAATTGGTACCTAACGGGTTTGTATCGTAATTATTGAGAAAAATAGAAAATTTGATTTAATTTAATAATTAATTCCTAAAATTCATGTGTGCAATTTTAAGATTTTGCCTCGATATCCACGGTACCAAAGGAGATATACTCGGAGTACGAGATAACACTTCCACTAGAATACCAGGATAAAGGCCTAACACTATATGTGACAAATTAAACATGGTATATTAACGTATATGAAATATTAACAATAATAATGACATAAACAAAGATAAGTAGAAATAATCAAATATACACATGGAAAAGATCAAAAATAATATACAATATGTATATATACTACACATAATATAGGATAGAATAATATATTATAACATAATAATAAATATATATTACATATAAAATATAATGTAATACATGTATAAAAGAAGTGTACAAGAATACACTACTAAAATATTTTTTACATGACTTAATATATACATAATACACAATATAAGTATATAATACAATATGCACAAATATAAATACTATTTGGCAACATACACATATAATATTCATATACACATATGTATAAACACAAATTAATAACTAATAAAACACATATCGAATAATAACAAAAAAACGGGCGAAGATAATAGTGACAGAGCACAATATACGAACAAGAATGTATTAAACATATAAAAACAACATAAATAACACATATTAAACAAATAATAAACATATAAACAAAAATAATTATTAAACACAAAAACATAATAATATGTATCGAATATATAATGAACATTTCAATATAAATGCCAAATAAAGGACTGGAGTTAAATGACAGGGACCTGAAACGAATTAACCCATTAAAAATTAGTTAAGATTGAAAGAAAAGGGGCCCAATTAAAAAACAGTAAAAAAGAGGGGACCGAACTATAAATTTCCCATGTAACAAATAAATACTAAACTTACATTTTAAATTAAAAATCGGTTAAAACTTATAGTAACCGATCGTGTAACACCCCGATCCCGTCCTGGATCTAGAGCATCACATTCGGGTCACCCAAAACTGACTCATCAAAATTTTTCATTTAAAACCACAAGTTGACAATTCTCAAATGATCCATTTCCATAAAATCCACAAAGATAATAAGATTAAAAAGGGTTTACAAAATATAAGTTCAAATTAAAATACACCGTTTGACCACGTAGAAGTAAATCAAAATAAAGATACAGACTCGACTGTGGTAAGGTCCTATGAATATAACCAGTCCAAACTAAACATCAAGTATTGTACTATGAAACTGGCCCGGTGCTGGGAAATCCTCTTCGATGTGCTCCTCCAAAAGCAACCTGTCAACCTATGCACCGAAAAATCACAATTCCGCACGCCGAGCTAACAAAGCTCTGTGGTACATTTCTACTCTACCACAATTCATGAATATCATAAAACAAGCATGCATGATAATATAATTAAGAGTACACAGAAAGACTTTTCAACATCTAAGGATCATCGTCTAGCCTACCCTAGCTAGAGTCCATAACCATGTCTCAAAATACCACTATTATGTAAGAAGTCTACCAAGCCATCCCAGGCTTACCTTACTCGAGGCCACACTATCCATCGAGTTACGTCTCATACCCTGATTACATAGCCCAAGGGTTATCTAGCCCATACTCGAGATCACACAGCCCATCGAGTTACTCGAGCTCACAAAGCCCGTCGAGTAACAACACTACCCTGATCATATAGCCCAAGGGTAAAATAGTCAACATCTATCATCCATACAACAACGTAAATAATATATATTCCCTAATGGCCAATAAAGCCCTACTATTTTCCCGTGCTCACACAGCCGTCGGGTTACCCGTGATCACATAGCCGTCGGGTTAGGATCATATCCGGATCACTATAGCCACAAATACATCCTAGACATACTTGGATCAAAATAGCCACAAGCTGTCTTTTTCTAAGGTCACATAGCCAATCAGGTTACTCGAGATCACATAACCCTTCGAGTTACTCGAGCTCACACAGCCCCCGAGTTGTATTTCTATATCTTGATCACATACAGTTTTCTTCTTCCATTCTTTTTCTCCCATTTTCCTTCCATCCTTCTCATTTCTTTCATTTTTCTTTATAACTTTGAATGCTGGATGAAAGTTATTAGTTAGGATTTAGAAGGGGTGTAAGTAAGGTTTGATTTTCTTGAACTTTTATTTGTAGTTTCAACTTCTAGATTGTTATGGCATTTAATTGACTCACCTATGCATTTGATTTTGTTTGGTACAGAGTCTAAAGAGGTTGAAGAGTCTTCAAAGAGGAAGAAAGGAAAAGAAAAGCATTGAGGGAGCTTAGGGAAGTTTCTTTTATTGCTTGAGCTAAAGTAATAATCTACTATCTAATTGATGTTCTATAAATCATGTTTGTATACTTAGTTGGTGATAAATATAATGTACGATGTTGTGTGTGTATAGCTAAAATCATTCAATGGTGGAAATGTTTTATAGTGTAACTATTGCCTGGCTTCTGTCCATATCAGTCATGTTTGGTGTTTGTGTATTATTTGAGGCTTTTAGGATTGAGTTCAAGGGTTTGGAGAACTATTTTTAAGTTAATTTCTGGGTTTTTTTGAGTTTGAGTACTGATACTTGATGAACGAGTATTGATCTCGAATCCAATATCTTCAAGAAATGCCTTTGAAAAGGACGATGATACTTCCCAAGTATCATCACGACTCCCTTTAAGCAAACAAAATGTCATCCAACCAACGTGCATCAACTGATTGATTTTGGAAGCGGGTTATCCATACACTAGTCACAAATGTTATCACGTATAACGATGAAGATTCTTTGTTACAAACTTTTATAGTTTCTTAGAACCGACTAAGCCTAAGCTCTGACACCACTGTTGTAACACTCTCGACACATATGTCACATTTGGGGCTCAAGATTCAATCTGCATAGAGGCAGGGACAGACACAAAATTTTATGTTAGAAGAGCGAACCTATAAAATTTTAAGCGAGCGAACTCATAAAATTTTAGGTGTAAAAATAGATTGTCAATAAAAAATACATAAAAAAATTTAAAATATTTCTAAATCATATCAAATTTTTAAGGGCGGCCGCTCCCATTTCTCTTAGTCGATCCCTGCGCAGAGGAGCTCGCATCAAAATTATCTTTCACAAAATCCCCTGGTGGTGGATGCCAGTGGACTTGCGCAGCGTTCGATGGACCCTGTAGTCGGTTTGAAAGGGAGGCATGCTCCAGGAAATAAGACTTAATAAAGGTACTAATCTCTTCCCTGCATTTACCCTCATGCATTTTCTTATTTCTTGAATACCATAGCCCCTGATTAGGGACAAAAACCCTCAGTTTTTAGTGTTTTTTATACTCTAACACTAAAAAAAATATTAAAAAGGCGGAGGATTTCTATACCCTAATTAGTATCTCATGATGTTTTTGTGATGGTGATGTGCTCAAATAACCATTGTAACCAGTCCAAAAATTGATATTGATTTACATAGGAAGGCCAATTATATCCTAATAACGACCAAACTGAACGAGCAATACCACAATCTCTAATAACAAGAGCACTATCTTCAGGCAAATTAGACACCATACGCAAGAAGGGTCATTTACTACTATTTTATTGTCCAATTTAGCATCGTATTAACTTAACTAAACTCGGTATATCATATAAAATACTATACTATACTTTATTATATTATGGGCTTAAGGGGTAACTTTACCCTTGTAATAATTTCAAATTAGTAATTTTGTTCATTCTTTTTAATTTTTATCAAATTAACTCTCGTAATCTTTCAAAATTAACAATATTGTCCATCATTTTTAATTTCATCAATTTAGTCCTCGAACTCCCTGAATAACATCAATCTCGCCTTTTGATCGTTGTTAACTAACAGAGTCATTAAAATTATAGATTTAACATCAACCGTTATCGCCAATTGTCTTTCCATGTCGATGATGATATATCAGTTTTGATGACATGGTAGTATGAATGGAGGTTTCAAAATTCATTGTTTATTTTCCCCTATGATGGGTAAATTTCGGTTTTGACCGATTCAAACTTTGAAGGGGGTTTTAATTAGGCATTTTTTTCAAAAAAATAAAATTATAGATTTTTTAAATAAAATCACATCATTGTACTTCAAATCATCAAAATTTACTTGTATCATTTTATGAAATGACATTAATTTATTAAAAAAATGACATGTGGATATGCTAACTCAGACACTATTAGTTATTTAATGAAGGGGGCCTGACATAGCGAAGGACGACCGATGATAACAGCTCTAATAGTTAACGACAGACAAAGAGTGATACTGATACAATTCAAGGAGTTCGAGGATTAAATTAATAAAATTAAAAAATGAGGGCGCAACATTGCTAATTTTAGACAACTACAAGAGTTAAATAGAAAAAATTTAAAATGAGAGACAAATATTGAGAATGACAAATTACCTCCGTTCAAAATAACATGGACTCATTAGAAATAACATATGTTTATCTATCATAGAATTATATTTGCATTCTTTTTTCTAATCTAAATATAATTTTTCATGTCTAGTAACTTTTTCGGTTTTCTCTCAAACTATAGTCACTTACTTTTTTCTTTTTTTTTTTTGCTTAATCGACGGCGACATCAGTTTTTGTATCGATTATCGATAGCCGGTAATTCATATTTCATTTGTTTTTGTTTATTTATTTTATTTTTTTCTTAACACATTTTGTTGCGCTTTTATCCGTCTCTGTGGCACATTTTCTTTGCCTTTATGGCACGTCTGTACCTTATGGCACGCTTCTATGATTATTTTTGCAGGTTGTTGGGGCTCGTACGATGACCCTCGCATCGTTTGTCTCTGGTTTGTGTTTGTTGGTGGCCACGTAGAGTTTGATCTCTTTTTGGGTTGTTTACTGATGTAATCTATAGTGTATCGTCGTTTTTAAGAAGGTTGTTGTCGATTTTAGGATATCTTCTCGTTCGCGTTTGACAACTCCCCATGGACACTTTTTACAATGGACCATAGAGATTTTCTTTGATGGCAAGAGGAAGTGTCTTATCTGCCTGGTGCAACGCTTATTTTTTTTAGATTTATGATTTTTATAACTCGTATTATATTTATGTTCTGATTTTATTTTATTTATCAATGGTTAATGCGTCAAAAATATATATAAAATTTTTCATATGATCTACTTCTCCGAATACAGTCTGCAAAAATCACTTTGAATACCAAAACTGGTTTACTTCCTTTCTCTTTCTTCATTGTTCACCGTTTATTTTAAATTCAATTGCCAATTTACAGTTCATCCTATCTTTTTCATAGAATCGATTGTGTCTGTCCTGAGAATATTAATCAATAAAACAGAAACAGTTCATCCTATCTTCTTCACGATGGTTTCAAAGTTGACGGAGAACATGAAAAGCCAACTTTTGTTTTGTTTCTTATGCCGGCCATTGTTAACAGAGAGGGACAAGGAATTATAAATCAAACAAGCACAATCGTTACTATAGATTATAGATTTATTTAATTTATTTTCAGTCTTATTATATTACACGTACATATATACACACATACAAATTATTTTTTGGTAAAGAAAGAGAGTAATTAGTAAACCCACAAAAGAAAATGGCAGAGGCTATTAAACAAATAAAAATCTCTCATGTTCTTATAATTAAGTAATATTCCTCCAGTTGAAAGTTTGATGAATGGAGGGTTGTACTACTTTGTTCGTTAATAATCTTCCGGAGAAGATTCATTGGACGGAACTTGGCCGGATTTTTAGAACGTACGGTGAGGTGGTGGACGTTTTCATTCCAAGGAAGAGAAGTAGGACAGGAGACCGTTTTGGTTTTGTAAGATTTGCAGAACTTTGTGATGCTAGAAGGGCAGTTTTTCTGCTACATGGTTTTAGACTGTATGGCCATCGTCTCAGTGTTGACCTGGGTAGATTCCTTAACAGGTCATCTCATTGGCAACAGTCGGTTAAGGATTCTGTCAAAAGAATAGAAGTTCGTCAGACTTGTATGGGTGCTGGCAGAAAAACCGATTCAGAGTTTGAGCATATCAGAGCAGAGGGGCCATCATTTAAAGATGTTCTGCTGAAACACAATACAGGGATTAATGAGGTTCCGAAAAATTCTGGTGAAGATGTCACATTACATGCCAACATTAAGGGTAGTGCCGATGGAGTTTCGAGTATCAAAGAGGTGGAAGGGGTGGTGGAGCTTGAAGCAGTCAAATCCTTGGAAAATTGCTGCATAGGAACCGTAAAAGGCTTCATTCGCGCTCAGGAATTACTTGAATCTTTGAAAGCTGGTGGAATCTCGTACATTGAAGTTAAATCCATCTCTATTAATCAATTCCTCATCATTTTCGCGGATGAAGAAACTCGAAGCGAGCTGGAGAAAAGGAAATGGGAAGCTCTTTCAGAATGGTTCATCAAAGTATGGCCATGGTCGATTGGAGTTCAACAGGATATGGTCACGTGGTTGGTTATTCAAGGTATTCCTCTTCATGTCTGGAATGAAAAATCTTTCAACAATAAAGCTAAATTATGGGGGGAATTAATTTCGATTGATTGGGATACTCTTAACATATCAAACCTAAGTGCTGGTTTTATTCAAATTTCGAAAAAACAATCTTCTAAGATTGACGAGTCCATCCTGGTGAATTTCCATAATATTAAATTCCCACAGTACATGTTTTTGAATCATTCGGAGATCACAGGTTTGTAGGGAGCAGAATTTTTTTTCAGATTCTCATAAATCCTCTTCCGATGAAGGTGATGTAAATGTTGAACTGTTTAGTTCTCATTCGGGTGCGGCAGCTGGGAAGATGGGAGAGGAAACGCTAGAAGGTTTTGAGCAGACTTCAAAAGCTGAGCTCGGTAAACAGCTGGAAACTGATGTATTGTTAGAAGGGTTTGTCGCTCAAGTTTTTGAAAATTCCAGGGTTTGTTTGAATTCGTCCCATATTAATGAGGTGGCAACTTTAAATGAGCCACAAGATCTTTCGGTGCAGCCGGTTGGTTGTGCTAATCCGCAGGAGTTTGAGATTGATGCAGCTCAGTCTCTTAGTCTTGGAGGTGGTGCTTCTGATGCTGAAAACCATGTTGAGTTGGGTAGTGTTGTGGTAGCAAGGAGTGGAGACCCAACGTATGAAAGTACTGGATGAGTTATGTATGAGTTAGTAGATTTTGGAGTTGCCCTAGTGTTTTGTCGTTACTTACTTGAGAAATGGGTTGGTTCAGTATGTTATTCAGTGTGTTATGGTTGCAATTCTTGCCGCTGAATTCTTGATGGTTTCGATATTTGTGCTGAGCTAGGGGTGGCGTGGAGTGTAGAACTTGTTTTGGCGCTATTGGATTGACTAATGGGATATTTGGACCTGGTTCAAAAAGAGAAGTAAACTGAGAAGCATTGTTGTGTAAGCATGGGGTGAATCTGCCATTTGCTTTTCTACGATGGGGATGTAGGGTGATTTTGCAAGGAGTTTAAGGCGAAAAATAAATTGTTTGAAGCGGGTCAGGTGGACTAGTTCGAGGCGTGGAAAGGCTGTATGGTACGTTAGGTGTTGGAGAATCTTTTTACATTTTAGATTGTCTCGTACCTAGTTGTGTTGTACTATTTTTCTCCGATTAAGATTATAGAGGCTTTTAACGAGCATACAATTTAGGTCCTACATATGTATGATTTAAATATTCAATAAAATTACATTTGCCGAGTGAAAAAATTATCATTTTTATTTAACAACCACATCAGTTTTTCCGTTAGGTTTTAACGACAAGTGACTTGATTGATATTATTTAAATAGTTATATGATCTTAATACTAAGTTGAAAGTACAGTGGTTATATCACCACTAACCCTATAATTAAATGGTCATTTAAGTAGTTTACCCATAATTTTATTCTAACAGAGGTGTTAAAAATTTTGCGAAGAAAGTCTTAAAACAGTGGGCAATTGGGGGATAGAACTTGGGTCACTGGGTTGTGAAAGAATTAATCAAACAAAAAAGACAACTGCGAATTTTGGATAAAGGTTGCAAATTGGATGTGAAGCGTATCTTGATATTCTTGTGACACGCGTTGTAATTGTTAAATTAAAATATGCCCAATTCTCAAATAAATAGAAATGTAATAAGGAGAAATATGGTCGATTAGAAGGGACTAAGGAATTTTCAATGCTGAATTGTTTGGATCCTGTTTCAACGAGAAAAGTAAAATGAGGTTATGAAAAGTATGAAAATCGAAAATAAAATAAAAGTGAATTTAGAAAAATTGCGAGATAAAATAGAGTAGATTTAAAAGAGAATAAGAATAGATGAAAAATAGCCTCAAGCTTCGCTTTGCCTCAATTCTCAATTGATCATCGAAAGAGATTTTACTTTCGGAGTCATGCCGGTTACAGTCTACAAGGGCCAATCCTTTTAACTTACTTTTCTCTCTGGTAAACCGATATTCCCAAGTCTATCTTCATAATTCAGTCCTTGCTGGACTAACCATGGCTACCGTCGTTAGCACCAATAAAACTCTAAGCGTCAGAAAAGCCTCACTCGGGTTATGTTGTCTCAATGAAAATCGAACCCGATCTTGATTCCCCTTAGCGGACCGCCGCTAATTTTGTTCATAGGAAGTCGAATTACGACCAACCGATTCTTCCTCCCAAAGGTAAATCAGAACAACATTCAAACCAACGAGCTCTTTTAGAAATGAAAGTGTTGTGATTTTTAAAGGAATGTCGATTGCCAAATCAAATTTTCAGAAAATTAAGAATGATATACGAAGATATTAAGTGCTTTTCAATTCTCACAAAATGAATTGAGTCATCGCTAAGCCATCAGCTAATTGAAAGTTTAGCTAAGCATGATTGAAATCATACTTAGCATTTTTTTGAAAAGAGAATAAAAACTTAAAGTAAATAAAAGTTGAAAAATAAAACCCGAGAGAATTTTATAAATCAAGAGAAAAGTAAAAAAAAAAAGTAGTACCTCCTTAAGCTTTACCTAAGGGGTATTTATAGTCTTCTAAAACCCTAAAGATAGAACAAATATTTGAAATAAAAATATCCTAAAAATAACATTATCCAAAAGAAAATAAATCCTAAAGTATTTTCAAATTCAAACTTAAATCCCAAGATAATTCTGCCCGTCAGTCTTTCAGAAGATGCTGACTGAACTGCCTTCTAGAAGTCGGTGTTGACTAGACGGTCCGAATCTGCCAGGTCAAAAAATGTCGTGCCCATGTTGTTCCCATGACTCCAACTACGATCCCAAAATAAAAATAATGCAGAATGCACCCTTCTTACTGATGGTTCTGGAAAACAGGTTCCTGCACCAAAAATAAGTAAAACAGAACCAAATCAGTAGTAATAAATCAACAACGAAGGATAATAACCAATAAAATATATTCAATTTTCAATACTCATCAAATTCCCCCTCACTTATCCCGTGCTTGTCCTCAAGCATGCTTCAATCAAACATGTTAAAAACTCTATTTTCCTTCCTTCGTCTCGCCCGGTATCCCAGAAATTCATCCAACTCAAGTTCACAACAATTATCCAAAACAAAACACCAATCAAGATGAAAGCACAAGTAGGATAAAGTTAAGCAAAACCACGACATCCCATTTATCTATCAATCTCAATGCAACCAAACTCAACACCCTCATAAGAATTCACTCAAAGTGTTTCAGGTGTAAAAACGCTCAAAGTCAGAACTAAACATGATATTACCATAGGCATGTAAGAAAATCAAATATCCACTACTTATAAGAACATGATTCAATAATCAAAGGGTCTTAAACAGGTTGTAATGGGGTTTAGGTAAAGGTAGGGAAAAGGCAAAAAACAAATATGGGCTAATGATCAAGACAAGAGATACATAAATAATTAGATCAAGTCCACGTAAAATCAAAAGTAAAACTAATACAAGAAATGTAACAAACTTCAAACAACTTTATGTATTCTCCCTTTTTTTCTCTTTTTTCCTTTTTTTTTTTTCCAAACTACTTTTTTATGCAGTTCTCGAACCCTTTTTCCTTTTTTTCTAAACATGAACATACATCGGGTAATCTCGTTCAATTTTCCTGACAAGGGTGAAAAAATAGATAAATGAAAAGGCTCGGTTTAAAAATGTGGTAAAACCAAGAAGGGGAAAAGGCTAAAAAAGCTGCTAACTAGGGGAAATGAGTGGGTAGGCAAATTTTTTTTGAGGTGAAAAGTGGGTAAATCCTAAGTTCCCCTATCATATTAAAGCATCAAGTTCATATGTAATCTCAACATGCAATTAAGTACAGGTTCTAGAATGTCGATGCCAAGTTCGACACACTCAATCAAACAAGAATACGAGCAAGAATGTAATGAATTACTCTTTTAGGCTCAAATATTACAGGAATGGGTAACCTGTATTGAGTCAAGTGCATTTCAACCAATAAACTCATGAGAAATCATACAAAAATTTTCAAGAAAAATCACTAATCATGCCATCCGCTATCATGTGTCCTAATTCAAAAAAATTTGTTCCAAACAAGCATGGCTTTCCAAAATATTCAGCAATACGAAGAATGTTCAACAGAATATTCAACATATTCAACCAAAGCATACTAAATTCAAAGCACATGAATATTCAAAGAAAATTCGATTTAGTTCTCTACCCCCTCACTTAAAACGTATTGTCCCAATACAAAAATGTAAAGCACAAGAGACGGAATAGAGATACTCCCTATGTCTATCGACGACCGTGGCCACGATAGTGGCGGGAGGTGCTTGGACAAAGATAAGACAGGGTCTCATCAATGTTGGCTTCGATGGTGTTGAGTTAGCCATGCACTTTGTTCATCTGGGTTTGCATGTCTGGATGTGGGGTCTCCTGCGCCGGTGGTATAGCATTCCTCCTAAGGTAAACATGCTCTCTTCTATGGGTCATGGTGCCAGGAAGGGCGAAATAAGGTACGGAAAGAGTTCCAGCTTGTAGTCCCATCGCATCCAAACATCGTTCGTCTAATGCATCCATAGAAAAAGCATAAGTAAAGTGTGTACTATCGAAAGTGGATGTAAATAGACGAGCAGCGAGATGAATGATGTAGGGACCGGGATGAGAGGGAGATTGGATCGAATGACGATCTCAAAGGCACGCATAAACCAAAATCTCAAATTTACCTTCCTACCAGTTAACATACACTAAAGGAAGAATTTTCTGAAAACCTTTATTTTATGTTTTTTGATGTCCTGAGTCTATTTTTGAAGTCTGTTTCACGAAATTCTAACCAGAAAGTCTCCAAATCTGACCTTGAACTTAAACTCGTGTTTGTATTTAATTGCTCAGTTTATGAGCTTGTAAACATGGACTGATTTATGGAATTTTTGAAATTGAAGGTATTCACTTTTTCGTGAATTTGAGTCTTGGAGGGACGTCAAATCCAGGTTCGAGTTTGATCGAAAAGACTTTCGTTTGGCGAACGATGTAGTTCAGAGTAAAGGTAATACATTTCTACCTCCTGCATGTTTTATAAAACATGATGGTATCCAGCTATTATATACGTGATTATGATTAAAATTACGTTAGCTCGGCTTAAGCTAAATCTATTAAGAAAAATGAGAAGGGTAGTCTGGACAATATCGAATATTCGAATAAGGAGCTTGATAACCAAGAGAGTTTCTGAGTTCAGTAAATAATTAATAATCAGTAAATCTCCAATTTTGATTTGTTCGTGTTAATGGAAGTAATTTCTGAAATAATTGGTTATGAAATGACCAAATTACCCTTGAGATGTACGAATGACAATTATACCCCCAAGTAAGGGAATGATCTGGAATCTACACTTGATCTGATAAAACAATTATGTTGTCTAAAATCTTAAACTATTGGGAAAGATCTCGGTATCATGATGCTAGTAGGTGAGAAATAAAATGCTTGAATCTATCTGAAATTCTGGATAAAACTTTGAAGATAAAGTTTCTAGAAGTACTTCAGAATTCTGAGTTAATCTAAATGACAGAAATAGTGAATTGATTTGAATTATTGTAATGATTGAAATATTCTCAAGCAATTAATTCAATAAATTAATCGAATGACAGATATGCTCTCGAGTTCTGAAATGAATAAATTGTTTGGAAGGACCAAAATGATCGAAGTATATTCTAGCGGCAAAGCTTCTAAAATGACTAAGATACCCTTGACCTCTGGGATGATTTAATTACTTTCATGCCTTGGCATAAGTGAATGTCCTTGATAAATCTTAATTCAGATAAAATCCAGATAACTGTATTATCCCTAAGGATTGAGAACCTAACCTAGATATGTTGGCCACTTCAAGTAATGCTATTATATTGGTTGAAAATTTTACTAACACATCTTCGTCTATGCAAAGAAAGATCAGTAATAAACATGAGGGTGACCGGATCAACTTTATGATGCTACCATTAATAAAGAATAAAAACTCGTGAGGTGTACCAATTTGAATACTGGAAACCACAATATTATGGATTGTGGTTAAAGAAAATAGATTTTAAGACTGATTAACTCCTAAAATTATGAATATTTCAAGTTTCAGCCTTACCCTTATTGGGCTAAATGACAAAAATGCCCTATGAGCAAATATCGACCCAAACACTCTTAATATATCTAAAATCCTGAATAAGCATGATATATTCGATACTCTGAACGATATTGATGTATCGATCTTCTAAATATCTGTTGGAGCCTCAGATATTGAATCTCCTCTATAAGAATTTTCAATTCTGAAATTTGTTCGATGTTGACAAATACCAATGTTCTTCTTCTGGTAATTATCAAGTACCCTCATGAGATAATCGTACCATCTAGTGTGTATCATGTACACTTGAATATCCTCTCTGATTTGAAATCAAGACTCCCTCTGATCTGAATCATAGATTTTATATGTCTGGAAATTGATATATCTCTATCGGATCTGAACAACATGCTATCGGGTCTCGAATATATTGGAAATATATGCCTGATTTCCATTTTTCTTATTTCGTCTGACTACACTAAACAAAATACTCTAGGTACTTCTGGGATATGATTGTAGATTTGTAGGCTCAGCGCCGGTAAGTCCTTCTGAACCTAAGGCATCCCTTTAGGTAAGCTTCTACGCCCAATGGGCATAGGGTAAGTCTTTCTGTAAGCTCCTACACCTAATGGGTCTAGGGTAAGTCTTTCTGGATACAATTATGGTGTATTACATATCATTGTACGATTAGAAGGTAGTTAGGTGATTAAAATAAATCTTGATGTTCCCTTCTGAAATCTACCCTACTGAATTAAATTATCAATGTTAGAAACTCTCAGTATGTTCTAATATGCGCTTAATGCGATGCACTAAACTCTTTCTCTGAATCAACTTCTGTAATCTATCTCTCTTATGAATCTCTGGGCTATAGGCTTATTGCCTGACACCCGTGTGATCGAATAAAGAACAACCTTGTTACCTTCAAGTGTAACAGCTTTATGAATTACAATTCGTGCCGAAACATTTTTGATACTGGCTCCTCGCACCAGTTCTAATTAACCTATTACATGCTTGTTGCATACAACATTATCTGGTAGTTTTGTATTACTGAGCTTTTCCAATCTCACGTTGTTTTTACCATTGCATGTTAATATTAGTTGATTATGATTCAATGAATCGACATCATTGTCGGGAGTTCCCTCGACATGGCTTGCGGAGTACGGTATTAGTGTAAATAGTGGCATGTATGTCGAGTTGTATTTCTTTTTATGTTTGAGTCTGTAATTTATCTTTTTTGAAATTTTTTTCTGGTATGTATAAAGGATTTTTCTATAATGGTGATTTAAGCAAATATTATTTTATGGTTTTAATCGTTTTAAAAAGAACAAAAATTTTATTTGGTTTTTATAGTGGGTCACCTCTGTGACCTCTTAGATTTACATGTAACGCATAGGCGGGTCTAGGGGTTACAAAATGGGGTCAAGGAAGAATAAGGGGATGGCTACCGCTTGGAGAAGAGCGGCGCCACCCAAACCAATATGAAACCCTAAAAGCAAGAGAGAAGCGAGAGCTTTCGCAACAAGAGAGAGACAAAAACAAAACAAATCGACCATTCTTTTTTAACAACTTTGAATTCATTTGCATAGAAGAGTTATTTTTTCACAGTATTGCCGTATGTCATTTTTCTAATATTTAACTTTGTTTTATCACACCCTAGATGGGGGACGTACCACCTTTAGGATGCTGCTCGGAAAGTCTAAAAGTTTTATGTAAATAAACCTGATTCAAGTCTAACTTGAATTAATGGTTTAGATTTAGATTTTGGATTCGAGTTGAATTTAAAATTTTAAAATATGTAGAATGTATAAAAATATATAGATATTTTTAATTATCTAAAATATAATATATGAGATAGAATATGTTTACACCACGTAAAACTTTAAAGTTTTATACAGAATCTGCTTACACCATGTAAAACTTTAAAATTTTATACCTTTCTTGGACTGTTGGATGAAAGTAAATGGATGATTGAGATTAACATTAACAAATGAGAAGACTATCACAGGAAAAAAATAATAAAATAATCTTAATTATTTATTTACTCTCATCCAACGGTCTAACAAAGGTGTACAAATAATCTTAGTCATTTATTTAAATATGGTAAACTACATAAATCATCATAGAACTTTACTCTCAAACTTATTTTGGTCACCAAAGTTTCAAAACGTTCAACTTACTCACTGAAGTTTAGACATTGAACGTTTTTTGTCACTCTTCCATTAACTTTTTGACGGCGTTCATTTACTGGTGAAGGAATGAGCTTTTTTAAGATCTGAATGGTGAAAGAAGAAACATACTGAGAAACGAGCTCCATCCGATAACGGAGGAGGGAGATTGATGAGAGAGAAACAAGGTTTTTGGCCGATTCATGAACTTTGGAGCAATTTTTGATAAAAATGTATGTCGAATTCTGACTCGGGGAGCCGAGACAAAGTGACTGGTGAAATTTGGGGTCGAACGACCACCATCTATGACCGTTTGGGATTTTAAGAGTGACCAAAAACATTCGATGTATAAACTTTAGTGACAAAAAACGTTCAATGTCTAAACTTCAATGAGTAAAATGAACGTTCTGAAACTTTAGTAACCAAAATAAGTTTAAGAGTAAAGTTTAAAGATGATTTACGTAATTTACCTAATTAAATAAAAATATATTTTGAAGCTTAAGACTTTTTATTTTATGGTGGAATTATGTATATTAAATAAAATAAGTTTATGATAAATTTTGTAGAACCATGGAATTTGAACAAGGGATTTGAGCTATCCAATTCCCCTTTGAATTTTCTTTATAAATTTTAAGGGTAAGTTATGTAAATCATCCCTGAACTTTCCTTTTAAATCTATTTTAGTCACTGAAGTTTCAAAACGTTTAATTTACTCACTAAAGTTTAGACATTGAATGTTTTTGGTCACTAAAGTTTAGACATTGAACATTTTTTATCACTAAAGTTTAAACATTGAACGTTTTTGTCACTCTTAAACCCTAAACGGTCGTAAATGATGTCCGTTCGATCCAAATTTCACCAGTCACTTTGTCTTGCCCCCTGAGTTTGAATTCAGCCTCTATTTTGTCAGAAAGTGCACAGAATTTCATGAATCGGGCAAAAATTTGTTGGTTTCTCTCTCGTCGATCTCCCATCTTTGCCATTGGATGGAGCTCGTTTTTCAATATGTTGCTTCTTTTGTGCCGACGAAGTTTTTAACCGTTCGGATCTTGGAGAATTTTTTCCGTTCATCGGTAAATGGACGTCGTCAAATAGTTAACGGAGGAGTGACAAAAAACGTTCAATGTCTAAACTTCAGTGAGAAAATTGAATGTTTTGAAACTTCGGTGATCGAAATAGGTTTGCGAGTAAGGTTTAGTGAAATTTATGTAATTTACGCAAAATTTAAAATTTTCTATTATTTTGTAAAGGAAAAATTTTAAATTTATGTAATGACGTGGTGAGCCTCTAAAGGAAAAATTATTAGATGGGTTTGGCTCACCACGTCATCCATGGTCTCATCCAATAATAATTTTCCATCTCATTTTTTTTCAAAGTGAATCTTCACATCTTTCCTACATGTCATTAAATGAATGAATCTCATTAGATGGGACCATGAATGACGTGGTGAGCTGGGATCATGTAATAATTTCTCTTTGTAAAGGGACATGCATGGTTCCTCATTTGTGCGGCACTCTCGCTGATTAATATAATGGCTTAGCCATCCTTTGACATTCAAAAGAAAAATTCTTCAAATGGCTTCTGACGGGAAATTTGAAAAGCATTGCAGCCTTTCTTTAATGCTTCATTATTATCTTTTCTCTGTGATTTTGGAATTTTCCACCTACAGACTTTATGGTCTTCAATAATTTCCTCTGTGATTAGTGTTTGGTAATCTCTATCATTTCTGGTCAAATTAGTATTTCGACCCAGAAAAGAAAATGGCGGATGCTAATGTCATTGTGTCGTTGGCTGTTGAAAGAATTTCCGATTTACTCATCCATGAAGCACTTCTCCTGAAAGATGTGAAAGAATAGGTCCAGAGCCTAAAGGCTTTACTAATGCTAATGCAGTCTTTCTTGAAGGACGTTGACCGTGTGCCGGAACAAGACAATCGCCTCCGTAATCTGGTGTCGGAAATAAGAGATCATGCTTACGATGTTGAAGATGTCATGGACTCCTTCATTCTTGAACGTGCACGCCAAGGTGGCTTTCAAGGAATCGTCCGGAGTTTCACCTCCATTGTCACCAAGCCTATTCATCGTCACAAAATCGGAGTGCAGATCAAAGCAATACAAACCAAGCTCGAAAACATTTCCAAAACTCTTCCAGCTTATAAGATACCTGGTGATGGAGAAGGAGCTAGCTCTGTTTCCAGTATGCAGCAGCTGATTACATTCTCCCATGTTGAGGAAGAGGATGTGTTGATCTTGCAGGCTAGCACCATGGCTATCCTGGACCAGTTGATGACAGAAGAAGACGGACACATTGGCGTCGTCTCAATAGTCGGCATGGGCGGCACCGGAAAGACTACTCTTGCCAGAAAAGTATACAATAACTTTAATGTGAAGCGGCGTTTTGATTGCTTGGCTTGGGTTTCTATATCTCGACAATGGAACCCAAGAGAAGTTTTGCTTGGTGTCTTGACGGAAGTTATCTATCCTTCTAACAACAAAAGAGAGGTAATTGAGACAGAGGAGAAGGAAGATCTGGCGAAAAGGCTTTTTGATGTTCTGAAAGAAAAACAATATTTGATAGTCCTGGATGATATTTGGAGAATTGAGATTTGGGATATTCTTAAACCAGCTTTTCCTCCAGGAAGAAAAGGAAGCAAAATCCTATTGACAACACGCCTAAGGATTGTGGCTTTTCAAGCTGGTCTTCGGCAATCTGCAATAGCGCTCCCAACTCTTACTATGGATGAAAGTTGGGAGCTTTTTATCAGAAAAGCATTCCCACGAACGAAACAGGACTGATCCTCCAGCTTGCCCAGAAGCATTTGAGATGGTTGAAAAATGTGGAGGTCTGCCTCTAGCAATCACTGTGTTGGGAGGCTTGCTAGCAACTAAACGCTCATTGGCTGAGTGAGAGATGGTTCACAGAAATTTCTTCCTGGAAGGGTTCCAACCACAAGGCCATCCACAGAGTCCAGTGAATGAAATATCAGCTTTAAGCTACAATGATTTGCCTTATCATTTAAAACCATGCTTTCTATATCTTGGCAATTATCCAGAAGACTGGGAGATATCGAGGAAGGAACTCGTTCGATTATGGATAGCTGAAGGTTTCATTTCACCATCATTTGAAACCGGGAATATGTTGATGGAGGATGTTGGCGGACTCTTCCTAGAAGAGCTTATAAATAGAAATTTGGTTCAAGTCGCCAGGCGAGACTATACAGGGACAAATGTGAAAACATGTCGAATAAATGACCCCACGAGGAAATTGTGTATTGAGAAAGCAAAAGAGGAGAAATTCTTGGAAATTGTTGTGCCACCGTTAATTGAATCCGATGTCACATTGGCGGAACCTATGCTACGAAGAATTGCTATTCATCCTAGCAAAAGGTACGTTTGTTTGAAGGAAGAGCATCCAAAATTACGTTCATTGTTTTTGTTTCAAGATGACGCACTGATAGAACTGAACATTTCAAAATGCAAAAGTTTCAAACTGTTAAGGGTGCTGAATCTTGTGAGAATGGATGTTTACAAGTGGAAAGTGTCAAGTGAAATTGGTAATCTCCCTCATTTGAAGTATTTGAGGTTAGAAGGTGCTGTTGTCATGGTCTTGCCACGGGCTATTGGCAAGTTGAAGAATTTACACACTTTATACCTCCTACAAAAGATGAGGGATACTTTGTAATTCCTGATGTTTTATTCAAGCTGGAACGTTTAAGGCATATTGTATTCCAACATCCTCATAAGTTTTGGTATAGCAAAGAATTGCGCTGGCAGCCAAAGTCTTTTTCAAAAAACATTGAAACTTTAAAGTACATAGTTGTGGACGAGAAGTTAATTGAAAATAATGCGGTGCTTGGATTGACTAATATTCGGAAGTTAGGAATGGTGTTTAAGAGACTAAAAGATGTGAAGCCTATCCTACTATCGCTGATGGAATTGCCACGCCTTGCATCATTGCAGCTGAAGTTCAAAAGGGGTTTAAGAGCATCATATCTAGATTTGGAACGCCTTTCTCAGTGTCATCGCCTCTCCAAACTAGAGTTAGTGGCATCCATGAAAGAAGATCCGTTCCAGAGCCATCATGTTTTGAATTTTCTTCCACCAAACATTGTCAAGTTAACTTTGTCGGGATGTGGGATGAAGCAGGATCCAATGGGTGTAATGGGAAAGCTGACTTGTTTGAGGATTCTTAGATTACAT